>CM035166.1:88767760-90096539 GCA_020205615.1 Panax quinquefolius
TCTCCTTCCTTAACCACGGTTGCTAGTCTTGGCGTCTTTCCATCATTATTGAAGCTCCTTTTCTTGAAATGTCCATTTTTACTATCTTGACCATGATTACCACCGAAGTGGTTACCATTTCTGGCATGTTGATTCCCTCCACGTTTGTTGTCACCGTTTCGATGACTAATACCACTGGTATTTTCATCTTTGCCAATTGCTTTCTCTAAGTTACGTTAACTCGTTATCGCTCCAATAATCGAGCCCTATTTACAACATCCGAGTACAAACACGGTTTATGAGAAATAAGATATTGGCGTATCTCCGATTTCAAACCTCTTAAAAACATTCGCGTCATTCGTTCCTCATTATCGACCAAATGGGATGCAAACTGGGATAACTCCGCAAATTTAGCCTCGTATTACGACACGATCATATTGTTTTATTCCAATTTGATAAACTCCACTTCTTTCATGTGACGAATACTCTCGGGAAAGTACTTGTTGTTGAATAGCTCTTGGAACTTCCCCAAGACATCTTGAGTGCGTCAGGCTGGGTACGTTTTACAGATTCCCACCAGTAATATACCTCTTCACGCAACATGAAGATGGCGAAGGGAACCTTTTGCTCCTCGGAGCATCCCAAGACATCAAATATCATGGTGATCTACTTTATCTATGCTTCTGCCTTAAGTGGTTTTGGCTCTCCAATAAACTCCGGTGGTCCCAGCTCCTTGAACTGTTTAGCGGTGATCGTCTGAGAGTTTCCAGTGTTTCCACCTACATTTCAGACAGGAGCCGCTCTCGCCTGATGTTGCATGATTTGCATAAAGCCTCTGAACAATCCATCATTCATCATTTGGTCCGTGTTGTTGTTTGCATGAGGATTGTCGGCTTCCTGATGCACATTATCCTGATTATTGATACGTGGAGACTCAATGGTCTCTTGTGCTCCATTGCTATTCTCAACATTCTCGGATGTCATTTTCAGATACTGCCACAAAACAAGGGTTAGTTGATATGTAACATATTATCTCTAAACTCTGACCAACCAATTTAAATACAAAATAAATTTAAGTAGGTCATACTAGCGAAGGAATTCCCCGTCTCTCCCCTCCTAGTTCTAGTCTCACATCTTGGCCATGGATCATATCCCTAAGCTTTGATACCAACTGTGACGCCCCCAAAATAAGGTATACATCAACCATCTTAAGTCGCCAGATACATGGTACAGAATTCAAAAACAACTTAATAATACAACTGTCGTGTACAATACGACAAAACATAAACTGTGAGTTTAAATACAAATATTGTCTACTAGAGAGTATACAAACTCAAAAGGAGTCCTCATTACAATTATTATCACAGTATTTCACAGAATAGTGTGGACTACTAATGCACCATCTAGGACCATCACTCCGTTCCCAGACTCGTCCCAAATATATTCTCATTTCACGAAGAGAACGGTGAAAGAAAGGGTGAGCTCAACTAGCCCGATGAAAAATATTATGACTAAGATAATGTAGAATAAATTATCATTAGCCTTAAACAATGTTAAACGATACAATATAACAAACATCAAGTTTAAGCGCAATCGGAACAAGCAATCCATTAAAAGAGTCAAGTAGAGAATAAAATCTACTATCTTTTATGATTTAAAAGGTTTTCATCACTTTTATCGTTGGGACTCGACAATAAATAAATAATTCACATCATCGAATCACCCCACACTATGGCCAAGGATATTCTTTAGTATCACGACCACAATTATCCATGCACTACGGGCCAAGAATATTTGTGTATTCATTAATGGTCATGATCATGCCAACAACAATGTCCATCAAAGCACTACGGCCAATGAGGACTTTTACCACATCATTTGTAACATTACTACCATGATTACAATAGAATAATCCTCGAGTCATAATTACACCGAATAATGCCCTCGGTCATAATCATACCAAGTCCATCTATGCACTACTGAATACATATGACTTTCAAAAAATATAAATATGAGGATGATGACAATGATATAAGAATTCAATAAAATAAGTTCAAGAATTAATTTGTCCAAGGACCAATAACTTCCAAATTGTCAACATGATACTGCTTTGTAGAGTAAAATTCAAGAATGCTTAGAAGAATATTTCCATGAAAAGATACTGGATGAAGCGCAAATATCAAGGATATTCCACTAATTTCATGGAGTATAGAAGTCAATGTTTTAACCAACAGAGTAAAATAAAGAATGGAATAACAAAAGAAATCACCATGCATGCGATAGACCGCACAGGCAGGTTATTCCAACAGAATAATAAATAACGGAACCAGGTCCGACGTAAAATGCACAGACAGGATATTCCAACAGAATAATAAAGAATAGAACCAGGTCCGGCGTAAAATGCACAGACAGGATATTCCGACAGAATAATAAATAATGGAACCAGGTCCGGCGTAAAGCATTGACAGGATGTTCCAACAGAATAATAAAGAACGGAACCAGGTCATGCGTAAAGCATAGACAGGATGTTCCAACATAATAATAAAGAATGGAATAATAACAGAAATCACCATGCATGCGGTACTTCGCATAGACAGGTTATTCCAACATAATGATAAAGAATGGAATAACAAAATATTTTTCACCAAGTATAGGGTAGCCCGCGTATACAGGTTATTCCAACAGAATAATAAAGAATGGAATAACAGAAGTTCTCTTCATGAATACAAAGGAAATAATACTCCCTACGAGTACAACAAATAATACTCCCTACCTTAAGAAGAAGAGTACTGGATATATAAGTAGTGAAGTAGCAGAATACTTTCTTCTTTCTCTCTATAGTTTATCTCTCTAGAGTTTCAATGAATTCGTAAGAAAATAATGAAGGAATGAGCTTCTATTTATAGAAAAATGGACCATATAGTAACTAACTCATGAACGGTCGAGATTAATTTACTTTAATCGACGTAGTCCATATTTAAAGTAAAATCTTTTAAATAAAATATAATATATTCTATTTATAATCTAATAAAACGAACAACTTTATAAAAGATTTTACTATGCAAACATTATGCAGTGCACTATGCAAACACTATGCATAATAAAATATAATATATTCTAATTATTGTTTAATAAAATGAGATAACTTTATAAAAGTATTCATTTTTTTATATAAAAAGATTTTACTATGCAAAATACTATGCAACACTATGCATAATAGAATATAATATATTCTATTTATAGAATAACTTTATAAAAGTATTCTCATTTTATATAAAAATATTTTACGTATTATTACATTAATAATACCAACAAAAGCGAGTGACTTATCACGTAAGCATCAATAATTAATACTGTGTGCTACTTATGCGACCACAGCGTATTCTTTATTTCTTTTAACACCGGTGTTTCAACGTTAACGGTAAAACTTCCGCCATTATTTTCATAAAAAGTATTTTTGTCGTTTTCTCAATCCGATAATAATTCCGTTAATAGGGTCCACTGAATGATTGTCTTGTTGTATGAATATTCCCCTGTTAAAACGAATATTCCCCAACCAATCGAATATTATATAACAACTTGCGTACTTTGCAAAATTTATAAATATTACCCACAACTATAACATTATATCAAATTTCACTCCATAATATTCAAAAATAATATTTATAGAAAATTCATCTTTATTCAAAAAGTTGGGGTTTTATAATTTAAGTAGAATATTAATGATTTAAAAATATTTTAAGCTATTAACAATAACTTTAATGTTTTGACAAGTATAACATTAATATTTTATATTATTAAATATTAATGATAATAAGATTATTTGATAATTAAATCATTTAAAAATGATTTAAGTGTTTAAAAAATTATTATAAATTATAATAATTGTTTATAAATTATTAAAAGCTTCCGAAAAATATTATAAACGATATTTGAGTTATCTAAAATAATATTGACGCTTAGAGACCAAGTTTAATTGACAATCAATGTGTTAATTGTCGGATAGGGTGACCAGAACACCGAGAATGGACCGAAGTCCAACTAGACCGAAATAGTTAGAGTTGATAAGTGTTTACATAAGTTATAAACACTGATGTGATTATGTGATAATGTGCCTAGGAGAAGTTTGACTGTAGAATACAGTGTTACATGTTATAAATGATTGTGCTAATTGTGAGACCGACATTGTTGATTATAGGTCTTACGAATGCAGTTAATTATATTGTGTAGCTGTAATCAACGCGGAAGACAAGTTTCCTAACTCAACCTTGAGTTATATTCATTCAATTATTATAATGGTTAATTATTGCTAATTATACCATGTCCAGGGAATTTATTGTTGATTATTCGCAGTTAGTGCATGATTAATAATTCAAATTGAATTACTTATTCGAAAAAAAATATTCGTAGAATTACTATTGTTGAATATTCATATCTGTAGAAGCTAATATTGACAGTACAGATAATTCCTGTTTATTGTCAAATTATATTGAGAAATGTCTTAGCTAATTATTCTGGCTAGACGAACATTTCTTAGAACTTGATAGGTTCGAGAAGATAAGAGAAGAGAATTTAATTATTATTGATAGATCAATGCCAGTTGTATCGTCTAGATCGAAAACTTGATAGGTTTGAGAAGAGAAGAGAAGTGATTAGATATTGAAATCTTTGCATTTCGTTTTTAAATCAAAATCTTGATTCCGAGACTGAGAAGAACAACCTTTTATATAAAGGGAACATTTTAGGTCGTATATTCGGCCATTGCGCACTGTTAAGTATTATGCATAATATAGGGTATAATAAAGCTGATCACTTGTTATACTTGTAGAGGGGTATGATTTAATCTTTATGGTTATCTGATACGCCTGCGTATGTATCAAAGTAAATCTTTGATAGATACTCGAGAAGATAGAAGTTCTAGATCCAATGGATCGCTCAGCATAAATCTGAAAAACATTCCACTTTGTTATTACGTAGAATTGATTCTTGTTTATTCAATAGAATATCGTAGAAACTTTGAAAGCGTTGTACTATTTCATTATCAGATTATTGCGTTGCCTAGAATACGAGAAGACTTGTTATTGATTAACGACTTGTTCAGCTATTTCAAAGTTCCCAGAACTTTGGTTTCATTATATCAAAATAGATAGTCTATTCTTATTGATTCGTATACATTTATTGTATGTCTTAACTTGCGGGGCAAACTTGTTGCTCACCCTTGCTATATATAAAATATTTCAGTTAGAATTGAAGAGGCCAGCGGATCGAAGAAGAACAAAGGCAAAGGCAAGATGCTGGAGTAGTATAATGAACAATATTATTATTATGTTCTATTATATTGTAAACCCTTTTTGTATATCTAAGGGGTATTTCTGTAATGTTAAGGTTAGTGGACCTGTGACTTATGTATTAACAACTTATGTTAATGAGTTATGTATTCCTATTTATATTTAAATGGGTAGTTAGATGTTATTATATTGCGGATCATGAACACCAAACTCGGGGGGTCAGGTAACCCAAATTTGGGGGTGTCACAGCTATTGTTGATAATGTATTTCAACTATTGGTGAAGAGTGGAGGGGACTGCCCCAGCCATATGGATCCATGGTCGTCCCAAGAGCAGGTTGTATCCCGAATCTATCTTGAGTACATGGAAAGATACGCAGAATGTATGAGGACCAATTTCGATTGGCAGTTCAATTACTCCGACCAAATTATGATGGGCTCCATCAAAAGCTTTGATGATAGTATGGCTACTCCGGAGTCGGTTGAGATTGATATTCATCTTCACCAAGGTAGCATATGGACAGATATTTAGAGATGAACCTCCATCTATCAAGACTCCAGATAGCATGTATCCAGAGGACAACACCGCAATGTGCAACGGCTTGCAATGAGCGGTCCCTTAGGGCGGTATGTCATCATCAGTGAAGGATATAACATTGTTGTTGAAAATGTGATCAACCAGATGTTGAAATTTTTCCGTATCAACTGATGTTGGTAGATAGGCTTCTTCTAAAACCTTCAATAAGACCTTCCGGTGATCCTCAGAAGTTAGGACTAACTCTAAAATTGAAATATGATGTGGAGTTTCTCTTAAGCTTAAAACCACTTTGGCTTCGTGATAACCCATAGTGCGGAGGAATTTTTCAATCTTCTTCCATGGGTATTTTCCCCTTTGATTGGATGGTAGACTTCATCACCCGTTGGGGAAGATACAGTGGATTTTCCTTCAACACTGCAGTAGTGGTATGTGAGGTGGATCCTTCACCTTCTCCATAATTCCATGGAACCTTGCGCAAGCTAACAATAGGGTATTGTGCTCTGTACGGCAAGTTGATTGGCTCGAGAGCGACCAATTTCAAATTATTGTTGCTTCCCTTGAGTTGAATTATTGGCATTGTGAGTCATTGATTAATCCCATCAGTTTCAGTGGATATGACTGCTACCACACTCTTCCATTTAGTAGGACCTGTATTCTCACTTGCACGTAACACAGTATCGTCGTCTGCTAAGTGCAGGACACCATTGTCAATTAGATTTTGAATAAGGTGGCGGAGTGCCCATCATTCTTCTGTGCTGTGACCGCGAGACTGAGAGTGATATTGACATACTCCATCAGAGTTGTACGACCCTGAACGGGGGTTGATTGGAGGTAGAAGGGAACTGTTCCTTCCTTTATTGATTAACATCTGAAGGATTTCCTCCATAGGTTGGCTCAAATAGGTGAATTCCTTTTTATTAGCAAAATCCCGATAGGCTTTGGCATTTGCTCTCTTTGTCACTTTGTCTTCTAGCATTTCATTTTCTGAAAGTGATGAGGGAATATTCATGACAAGAGGTAGGAGACTAGCATGCTCCTGGCTGATTAATTGACGTGTCACTTGATGCTGATAAGTCACCAATTCTGCAAATTGTTCAATTTGCTTGCATAGAGCTTTTATCTTTCGTTCCATTGTGAACTGAAATTTGGTATAATCCCATTTGTCATCACCGTCTTTGAGGGTCTGGGAGGATTCACAGCTAAAATTGGAAATCTGTCCATCGCTCCAATTGATCATGTTGACCTCTTCTTCTTTGTGTTGAGGAAGATGGTTGACTTGAACATGAGGCTGATCTGGTTTGGTGACCACGATCTCACCATTGTCTATTAGGTCTTAGATCTTGTGTTTCAAGGCCCAACAATCCTGAGTATCATGTCCAGGTGCCCCGGCATGATAAGCACATTTCCGAGCAGCATTGAAACCCCATCCATTAGGGCTAGCTGGTGGAAGAAGATACGTAATTTTCTTATGTGTTGTCAGAAGATTGAGAATGTTCTCGAGTGTATCCTCTAAGGGTGTGAACACTCGAGGGCGTTTGACTTCTCCACCTTTTGGTATTGGAGGATTCGAAGACTGTGCTTGAAAAGGAGTGTAGTTTCTCCTTTGAATAGGCATGTTCTAATTGCCTTTTTGACCCTGTAGTATCAGGGAAACATCTTCCTCTTTCTTTTTATGGACCCTCCGGGGGTTATTTCCATGATTTCTGGATTAGATGTGATCAACAATGACTTTAAGGGCGCCTTTAGGTTTTGAATGGATGTGACACCCCCAAAATAGGTATACAACACCCATTCCGAGTCGCCAAATACATGGTATGTAAAGCAAACTACAACTTCAATAATACAATTGTCGTGCAAAAATACGACAACACATATCGTGAGTTTAAATACAAATATTGTCTTCTGATAATATCCACACTCAAATAAGTCCTCATTATAATTATTCAAACACTATTTTACGTAAATAGTGAGGACCGCTAAAACATCTTTCTAGAACCATCACCCATACCTCGACTAGTTCCTCGCTATGTTCTCACCTTCCGAAAAAAATGGAACAAAAGGGAAAAGGGTGAGCTCAACTAGCCTAAGAAAGAATATTATGACTAAGATAATATACAAAAAATTATCGTTAGTCTTCAACAGGAAAAATCGATAAAATATAATAGCCAACAAGTTTTAGATCAACAATCTGCAATGAAAACAACAATTCATTAGAAGAGTCAAGTAGAGAATGAGTTCTACTATCTTCTAAGATTTAAAAGTCCATCATCAATATTTTATCCTCGTAATAACAATCAATATACATCTTTAATCAAATATTCATCTTTGCACTACAGCCCAAAGATATTCATTTGTATCACCAATTGGTCATGTTCATCTCAACACTGCTCATCTTTGCACTACGGCCAAAGATATTCATCGCTTAATCATTTATCTTTTTACACTACAAAAGAAGATATTTAGTAATATCATCATTTAGGACCGAGGATGATGAAAAATATTTTAAAGAAAACGAATCCAAAGGAAACGGAAGGACAAATAGTAGGGATTCTTATAACAAATTTATCCAAGATCAATAATACTTCATAAATACCAATTTTGAAGAAGAATTCAAAAATAAAGATCAAAACATGGATACAATCAAAGATAGTAACCATAATGTACATCTTGGACAAAAAGAAGAAAATTTCATTTTTTATGAATAATGCAGTATTCGTGAAAAGTGTTGTATACGTGAATAAAGTCGTCGTATACGTGAATAGTAACCCCACACACAAAAAGTTCCAAATTTGATAAAAATTCAGATCAATACTTCTAATAAATGATATTGAAGAAATAATATCATATATGAAGAAAATAACATCCCTTACCTCAAAATATCGCAAGATTTCTTAATCCGGAATATCGGATAAAATTTTCAAGGAAACTTGCACCGATGAATAGAAACTCACAAATTATCTAAATACTCACAAAATACACTCAATAATCTAGAGAGAGAAAGAGAGAAACTTGTTTCGTGTGATTTTCAATTCTAACTTTGCCTCTATTTATAGGAAAATGTTAGCAGACTTGACTAGAACCCGATGGCTTTACTCTGCAACTCGATGGCTTTTTACCTCGCTACTATTCCCACCCACCACATTTGAAATAAATTCAGCACATTTCTTCACCAACCACAAGTGGGGCCCACCAATTCTAGAATTTTCTACCAAAATCATTTATAAACCTAATTTCCTAATCACCACCTCTTAAAATTCATAACAAATCATACGCTCATTTTTAATTCGTTCAAAATTTGTGGACATATACTTAACTTATATATGTATAACATATCCAAAAATTACAACGATCCAACTAGTTTGATTAAAAATTATAACTCACACAATATATCTCAAAAATCTTTGGTTTAATTTTTAATACCTCCATTTCGGCAAAAATACTTGATAAAACACCTCAACATTAACTCCTTCATTTTTAACCACAATAAATATATCCAACATTTATATCCACATAAAATAAATATTTCCTTATCATATGAATCAATAATTAATTATTCACAAATAATATTACGTAATCACATTTATGACAACCAGCCGCTCCTGTGAAAGAGGGGCTTTCCAATAAGAATTTCTCCTTATCATGCGCGCAATTAGGTGACCAAACCTCTCCTTGATGTAACTTTCTAGACATTGCTAATAATGCTATCTAATAATATTATTCAAATAATATGAATTATTGATCCGATAATGGGAAATATCGCAAGGACAATTATCAAACAACAATAATATAAAATATCAACGCAACAATTATTGAATCAATAAAATAAAATATTGAATAAGAATTCATCGTAATAATTATTGAGTAGTGCCTTCTTACGTAAGGATCAATAATTCATCAATACTGTGAATCCACAGACATTATCAGATTTTAACCAATTTGGGTATTCCAACAAAGGTTAACGGTAAAAACTACGCCATTATTTATAAAAAACTTAAACTTGTCATTTTCTTCATCCGACAGTTATTCTGTTATGGGGCCCATAAATGACTGCGCCGTCATACGAATATTCTCCGACAACAAGAATATTCCACGACCAAACGAATATTCCCCGACAACAATGATTATTTTATAACCACTTGCATATTTTTCAAAATTTGCACATTTCACCCATAACAAGATAATTATATCAAATTAATACCTTATTATTCACTAATATAATTAGAGGAAATTCGATTTTATTTATAATAAGTTGGGGTCTTACAACCTCCCCTCCTTATGAAATTTCATCCTCGAAATTGACATACGTACACAGTGTTTCAAAAGGTGAGGATACCTCGCTTTCATTTTTCGATTCCAACTCCCGTGTCATTTCTTCAATAAAGATGGTTTCTCCATAAAACCTTAACTTGTGGTATAACCTTGGTACGTAGGACATGCTCTTTCTTATCCAAGATCTTAACAGTACTTCTTCGTGACGTTAAATCTTCTGGCTATCTCGTCTGGTTCTAACGTAATAATATGGTTCGGTCTTTCACATATTTACTGAAGCATGGATATGTGAAAAACATTATGAACACGAGACATACTTGGAGGTAATGCGAGTCTATAGGCCACATTTCCTATTCGGTCAAGAATCTCAAATGGACCAACAAATCGTGGATCGAGCTTTCCTCTTCCCAAATCTTGTAACTCCTTTCCATGGTGCAACACGTAATAATACATGATCCCCAATATTAAATTCCACGTCTTTTCGATGAAGATCCGCATAACTCTTTTGTCGATCTTGTGCCGTTTGTATACGTTGTCGAATCATTTGGATCTTTTCTGTAGTCATGCGTATTAATTCTCGTCCCAACAACGTTGCTTCTCCCACCTCATCCCAAAGATACCGAGAACGACACTTTCGGCCCATACAACGCCTCAAATGGAGCCATGCCTATACTTGCTTGATAACCTGTTGTTGTTGTAGGAGAATTCCACCAAAGGCAAGTACTTATCCCAACTTCCTTTAAAATCTAGGACACAAAGTCTTAATAGATCTTCAAGGGTTTGAATAGTCCTCTCTCGATTGTCCGTCTGCTTTTGAGGATAGTATGCCAACTCAATCGTAAATCCATGCCCATAGCTTTCTGGCAAGCTAACCCAAAATCGTGAAGTGAATCTTGGGTCACGATCCAAAACTATGGATACCGACATGCCATGCAATCTCACAATCTCATTCACGCATATGCTAGCAAGACGTTCAAGGAATAAGTCTCACGACGGTAAGAAATGGGCGACTTGGTTAATCTATCAACAATAACCCAAATCGCATCTATGCCTTGAGAAAATTTGGGAAGACCTGTAACGAAATCCATAGTAATGTGTTCCCACTTCCATTTTAGAATCTCAAGTTGTTGTAATGGACCCTTTGGCACTTGATGCTCCGCCTTTACACGTTGACAAGTTAAACACCTCGAGATAAACTTCGCGATCTCTCTCTTCATATTGTTCCACCAAAATATATGTCGAATATCATGATACATTTTGGTACTCCCAGGATGGATTGCAAACGGGGTGTTGTGTGCCTCCATCATGATTCTATGCTTCAAGTCAGAATCGTTAGGAACATAAAGTCTGGAGTTGAATCTAAGTATTCCTTCTTCATCGATTCTCGCTTCTGGAATAGCTCCTTCTTGCACTTTCTTTTTCATATGTATCGCCTCCAGTCCGTAGCTTGAGCAACTTTTAACTTTATCGATTAAAGTCGGCCTCTACTCAGATATTCGCCATCATCATGTGGGTCCCTAGAGTCTTTAATTCTACCTCCATCCTTTGCAAGTCATACAAAATGGGCCTTTGCATTAACAATATCGCACTCGTACTCGCATATGATCTTCTACTCAATGCGTCAGCTACTACGTTCGCTTTTCCAGGATGATATTGAATAGTGTGTTCGTAATCTTTCAATAGTTCAAGACAACGTCGTTGTCGCATGTTGAGTTCTTTTTGGGTGAAGAAATATTTGAGGCTTTTATGGTCCGTATAAATCTCCACTTTCTCCCCATACAAGTAGTGTCTCCAAATTTTCAACGCGAATACGACTGCTGCCAACTCTAGATCATGAGTAGGATAATTCCTCTCATATTCTTTGAGTTGTCGTGAGGCATAGGCTATGACTTTCCCATGTTGCATGAGAACGCATCCTAACCCTTTGCATGAAGCATCGCCAGATATAACAAATCCATCCGCATTCAGATGGTATTGCTGTAACAGTGCCGAAAATGAGTCTCCTCTCGAGCTCTTGGGAACTCTTCTCGCATTCCTCGCTCCATACAAATTTTGTATCTTCCGAGTCAACTGAAGTTAATCTGAGTAGCGATTCGAGAAAATCCTTCCACGAATCTCCGATAATAACCAGCTAAGCCCAGAAAGCTACGCACTTCGGTCACCGACTTTGGTTGCTCCCAACTTTGTACTACTTCAATCTTTGCCGGGTCGACAGATACTCCATGTTTTGACACCACGTGCCCAAGGAATGCTACTTCCTCAAGCTAGAACTCGCATTTCTTTAGCTTGGCATAAAGTTTGTTTTCACGAAGCCTTTCAAGTATCAGCTTCAAATGGTGCTCATGATCTTCACGGCTTTTGGAATAGATGAGGATGTCATCAATAAAGACAACAACAAACTGATCCAAATATTCCTTGAATACACGGTTCATCATATCCATGAAAGCAGCAGGAGCATTAGTCAATCCAAAAGACATGACTAAGAATTCATAATGCCCGTATCGAGTTCTCGAAGGCGCTTTGAATATCCTCGCTTTTAATCTTCAAATTGATGATATCCGAATCGAAGATCGATCTTTGGAAAGAATTGTGCTCCTTGCAGTATCGGTCAAACAGTCATCAATTCGAGGTAATGGATACCTATTCTTGATGTTGACATGGTTTAATTCTCTGTAGTCAATACAAAAGTCGCATACTCCCGTCTTTCTTCTTTACGAATAAAACAGGAGCACCCCAAGGAGATGTACTAGGACGAATGAAACCTATGTCTAACAATTCCTGTAGTTGGACTTTTAACTCTTGAAGTTCCAATAGGAACCATTCGATATAGGGTTTTAGAAATGGGTTTTGTACCCGGCTCAAGGTCAATAAAGAATTCAACATCATGTTCTTGGGGTGGACCGGGAAGTTCTTTAGGAAATACATCAGAAAATTATCTAACAACAGAAATATTATTCAAATCTGACTTATCTTTATTCAAATCCATAACATGGGCTAAGAAAGCTTGACATCCGTTTTACAATAAATAAATAGCTTTATGGCTTGATATGATAGTGACTGATTTTAGTGGTTTAGTTGTTTGAATTCGTATGACAGGTTGGTTAGGAATATGAAAACTAACAACCTTACGAAAAATAATCAATTTTGGCATGATGAGTGGTTAACCAATCAATTCCTAAAATCACATCAAAAGCAAGTATCTTTAAAGATATAAGATCAACAGGTAATGTGATAGTGCCAACTTGGATCATGCAAGATTTATAAACTGTCGATGTAACGAAGGTTTCACCCAACGGAGTTTCAACAGATAAGTCAAAGTCCAATTTCTCCGGAGTCAAGTTTAAACGTTGAGCACAAGCAGGAGAGATAAAAGAATGGGTAGAACCGGTATCTAGTAAGGTATAAACTTCGCAAGAGTTCAAGATTAGCTTACCCGTAATCACCTCATTCGGGTTCCTCGCGTTTTGGCCAGTCACGACAAACGCTCTTCCAGGAACCGCTGATTTCGACTTATCCGGGACAGCCCTTGGAGTCACCATCCCCGTTGAACTTGGTTTTGCTATAGAACAATCCCGAGCTATGTGGCCTTCCTTTCCACAGTTGTAACATACCTTGGATTGTTGTGGACAGCTTGGCCGATATGTCCTCTTTCCGCATTTGTAACATCTAACCGGGCGGTCGCTCTCCTCCCCTAGAATTTGTTGTTGGTGTTGGTGTTATTCATGATGATGTCTTCCGCCATTGTTGAATCTCTCTCTTTCTCAAATTTCCACTGACTCACCTCTCCTATTATCATGGCCACGATGACCACCCGAGTGGTTACCGCTTTTGTTCAGATTTTTCCTCCTTGTTGGTTATCATCGCTCGATGACTACCACACCCAGATGACCTCGGTCAGGGTCCCTCGGTTGAACATACTCATTATCTCGCCTAATAATTGAGCCCTGCTTACAACATCCGAATATAAAGAAAATTTATGAGATATAAGATATTGCCAATCTCTGGCTTTAGACCTCTCAAAAACATCCTCGCCATTCGCTCCTTATATTCACCAAATGAGGTGCAAACCGATAACTCGCAAACTTCGCCTCATCACCGGGACACCGCTATTGTTTTGTTCCAAATGATAAACTCCAACTCCTTCATATGACGAATACTTTCGTGAAAGTACTTGTCATTGAATAGTTTCAAAATGTTTCCCAAGACTTGTTGAGTGCGGTACGGTCGGTACGCTTCACACGACTCCCACCAAGAGTCTCGCCTCACCGCTGAACATAAAGGTGGCGAATGGAACCTTATGTTCCTCCGCATCCCAAGACATCGAATATCTTGGTAATTTGCTTGACCCACGCTTCCGCCATGATCGGATCCGCTTTCTCTTAAATTCGTGGTCCTAACTCCTTGAATCGCTTGGGCGTGATAAGCCGCGCATTATCATTATCATTTCCACCCGTATTTTGTGCACGAGTCTCCCTCGTTTAGGTTTTGCATGAACGCAAAAAGCTCCTAAACATTCCATCATTCATCGCTTGCTCTAGAGCGATGTTTACAGAGGAATATTGCCTTCCTGCTGCACGCTTCTCCTGGTTTGTAACTAAAGGTTGTTCCACGCCTCATACACTCCATTGTTAACGCTTCACGGCCATTTCTTAAATATCGCCATAAAACAAGGGTTAATTAAACAAATTAACATATCACATAATATCCCTATATTATGCCGACCAACAAATAAGCTTAGATAAGACACACTAGCGAAGGATTTACTCATCTCTCCCCTCCTAGTTCTATTCCCCGATCTCCGCCAGAGACCATATCCCTAAGCTCTGATACCAACTGTGACGCCCCAAAAATAGGTATACAACACCCATTCTGAGTCGCCAAATACATGGTACAGAAAGCAAACTACAACTTCAATAATACAATTGTCGTACAAAATACGACAACACATACCGTGAGTTTAAATACAAATATTGTCTTCTGCAGACAATATCCACACTCAAATAAGTCCTCATTATAATTATTCAAACACTATTTTACAGAAATAGTGAGGACTGCTAAAACATCTTTCTAGAACCATCACTCCGTACCCCGACTAGTTCCTGCTATGTTCTCACCTCCTGAGAAAAATGGAACAAAAAGGAAAAGGGTGAGCTCAACTAGCCCAGTAAAGAATATTATGACTAAGATAATATACAACAAATTATCATTAGTCTTCAACAGGAAAAATCTGATAAAATATAATAGCCAACAAGTTTTAGATCAACAACTGCAACGGAAACAACAATCCATTAGAAGAGTCAAGTAGAGAATGAGTTCTACTATCTTCTAAGATTTAAAAGTCCATCATCAATATTTTATCCTTGTAACAACAATCAATATACATCTTTAATCAAATATTCATCTTTGCACTATAGGCCAAAGATATTCATTTGTATCACCAAATAAGTTATGTTCATCTCAACACTGCTCATCTTTGCACTACTGACCAAAGATATTCATCGCTTAATCATTTATCTTTGACTACAGTCAAGATATTTAGTAATATCATCATTTAGGACCGAGGATGATGAAAAATATTTTAAAGAAAACGAATCCAAAGGAAACGGAAGGACAAATAGTAGGATTCAGATAACAATGTTTTTATCCAAGATCAATAATACTTCATAAATACAAATTTTAAAGCGTAATTCAAAAATAAAGATCAAAACATGGATACAATCAAAGATAGTAACCATAATAGACATCTTGGACAAAAAGAAGAAAATTTCATTTTTCGGTGAATAGTGCCATATACGTGAATAATGTCGTATACGTGAATAGAAACCCCGATACAAAAAGTTCCAAATTTGATAAAAATTCAGATTAATACTTCGGCATAATGATATTGAAGAAATAATATCATATATGAAGAAAATAACATCCCTTACCTCAAAATATCAAGATTTCCGATCGGAATATCTAGATAAAGGTCAAGGAAACTTGCAGACCGATGAATAGAAACTCACAAAGTATCTAAATACTCACAAAATACACTCAATAATCTAGAGAGAAAGAGAGAAAACTTGTTTCTGGTGTGATTTTCAATTCTAACTTTGCCCTCTATTTATAGGAAAATGTTAGCAGACTTGACCTGCAACCTGATGGCTTTACCTGCAACCTGATGGCTTTACCTGCTACTATTCCCACCCACCACATTTGAAATAAATTCAGCACATTTCTTCACCAACCACAAGTGGGGCCCACCAATTCTAGAATTTTCCACCAAAATCATTTATAAACCTAATTTCCGAATCAGTCACCTCTTAAAATTCATAACAAATCATACGTTCATTTTTAACGGTTCAAAATTTGTGGACATATACTTAACTTATATATGTATAACATATCCAAAAATTACAACGATCCAACGGTCGGATTAAAAATTATAACTCATGCAATATATCTCAAAAATACTGGTTTAATTTTTAATACATCCATTCCGACAAAAATACTGATAAAACACCTCAACATTAACTCCTTCATATTTTAACCACAATAAATATATCCAACATTTATATCCACATAAAATAAATATTTTCTTATCATATGAATCAATAATTAATTATTCACAAATAATATTACGTAATCACATTTATGACAACCGTGCCGCTCCTGTGAAAGAGGGGCTTTCTAATAAGAATTTCTCCTTATCAGCGCAATTAGGTGACCAAACCTCTCCTCGATGTAACTTTCTAGACATTGCCAATAATGCTATCTAATAATATTATTCAAATAATATGAATTATTGATCCGATAATGGAAATATTGTGCAAAGTGATAATTATTGAAACAACAATAATATAAAATATCAACGCAACAATTATTGAATCAATAAAATAAAATATTGAATAAAGAACTCATCGTAAATAATTATTGAGTAGTGCCTTCTTACGTAAGGATCAATAATTCATCAATACTGTGCATCCACGCCAGACATCAGTATTTTAACCACCGGGTATTCCAACAAAGTGTTAATCAGTAATAACTACGTCGTTATTTATAAAAACTTAAACTTGTCGTTTTTCTTCATCCGGACAGTTATTCATTATGGGGCCCACAAATGATCGCTTTCCGTCAGCATTTAATATTCCCGACAACAAGAATATTCTACTTAACAAAAGAATAATATTCCCTACAATAATGATTATTTTATAACCACTTGCATATTTTGCAAAATTTGCACATTTCACCCATAACCAGAGAATTATATCAAATTAATACCTTATTATTCACAAATATAATTAGAGGAAATTTGATTTTATTTATAATAAGTTGGGTTCTTACAAAGGATCTCCTAACCCGTCATATTTTTTAAAGTCAGGAGTTTTAAATTTTTCTGGATAATGAACACCAGGGAAAATGCAAAGATCAGCATATGAAACACTGCCGTGTGTTCCAATTCCTGTGATAGTACGAAGGGTCTCTTCCATTTGAAGAACTTTTTTTTTGATGTCACCAGTGTCTGGATCTCCAGTGGGATGGGCAGCATCATGAGTCTTGTTGGTCGTATCCACCTGTAGTTCAGATATTGTAATGACCTAGGTTCCCCCTTGTGTGGAGGATTCAGCATGTATGGGTATTTTTGGACCCTGATTGGACTGGTGTATTTCTTTGAGTAGAACAGCCAAATCTATAATTTGTTTGCTTAATCCGTCGAATTCTTTGCGATAAACTGGATTAAGTTCAGTCTGGTCGGATGACGACGTGATTGACTGTAGGCGTGTAGCCTTTTTGGATTTCGACCGGGTAGTAGGTCCGATTGGTTCCCTGCGAAAGACTTGCATAGTTTAGTCCTTAGGGAATATGTGTATAATAACATGCTATGTGATGCGTCCATTTTAGGAATTTTATCCTGCAAAACGGATGTCAGCTATTTGTAGCATGTTAATTAAAATATGTATGTGTACACATTTCTTCATATTTCTCATTACATGGAGATATATATGGAATGTAATTACAAGTAATTGTGTTTACAAGTAATTTGAAATGAGAGAGCATGAAGAGACTTTCCTCCGTTTTGGGTTTATCAGAGGCTGACCTATCTTAGGTTACTCTCGTGGCTTTTTGGCATGAAGGTTCCCAAATCATCGCAATTTACTCAACGGGAAATTAATCCGGTCTTTCAACTGGAGCGAATTTGGGTGGTGCCTTTCCTGAGCCTCAGGGAATTAGTCTTCCCACGAGTCCAGTAATCAAACACCAACGAGATAGCCTCCTGGTGGAGGGACCACACAACATACAATCACATACATCGCGTCTCACCGTATGAAAATGATGACATGTACGAAGCACTAATATCACAAGCAGTTATGGTGCGACTAAGTGCAATAAGTAAATGCATTCGTACACATTCATCATAAATGTAAATGCAACATCCACACACAAGCAGATAACAGTTTTGATAAGATTATAATAGTGGCTTAAGTCCTCTTACTGGAGTCCCCAGCAGAGTCGCCACCTGTCGACGTCGGGATTTTTAGATTTCCCTTTTCGTTACTTGTTCTTTGGTGTTCTCATTTTAGGTGAGATTTGTTTGAAAAAATAAGTGAAAAAGGTCCGACATGTATAATGTCGACGATGGACTGTTAAGAGTCGCCAGTTGGTTTTTTAAATGGTTGTACCAACACAACCGAGAAAAGGTTTGCACATTGACCTAAGGATATGACACTATTAAACGGGTCGGTGAAACCGAGATTCATTAGGGTCCGGGGACTTGGTTATGCGGAGGGAAGGTGTTAGGCACCCCTCGACATCCGTGTTACCACGGTGACCGCCTCTTTTCAAGAAACTATTATCTGAATGTGTGTGTGTGTGGGTCAATGTGCTGTTATTTGGAAGTAGTACGAGGCCTCGTTCGTATACACAGGGTTTGAATTTATGTAAAAATTCAATTTTAAGTAAGATATGGCAGTGATATTTTGTAAAAGAGGTTTTTCAAACCCTGATGCTCAATAGTAATTGAGCCTTTTACACTCCCATTTTATTAAGTGTTCGGATTGATTGATTTTATTTTATAGATGCGAGGCATCCGTACGAAAATAATATACAAAATAATGCTGACTTCCTCATGGGTATGGAAACCATCTGAGGAAATTCAGACACTGCAGAATAATTTACAAGCTGCTTACAGCTGCAAACGTCCATCACGGGAACCGAATCTAGATCCAATAGGCTGAATCTGTGATCACACGATTCCTAGGCGCACATAATACCGCAATTTGTATGAAAGCAGTAAGTAGGTATATATAAAAGCTATAAATATATATATACAGACATGATCACCATCCACGAAGCACCTCCACGGGGGATCAGAATTGTAAAAAAAGCTGTAAAAGCCATCAACAGCCACGGAGGATACTCCAGGCGGGACAAAACGTAAATAAAGCTATAAAGCTATCAACCGCCACGGAGGGAACTCCAGGCGGGACAAAATGAAAAGAAAGTTGTACAAAGCGATCAACTGCCATGAAGTAAACTCCAGGCAGGACAAAACGTAAAGAAAGCTGTAAAAGCGATCAACCACCACGAAGTAAACTCCAGGTGGGACGAAATATATATTAAAGCAATAAACGCACCGGATGTAAAATCCAGGCTCATCGAACAGAGTTCGACAACAGTTTATATATATATATATATATATATATATATATATATATATATATATATATATATACGCACGCATATATAAAATCCGTGCTCATCGAATGTAGTCCCATACACGCTTAATATATATAAATGTATATATATATATATATTAAAGCGATAAACGCCTCGGGCATCAAGTTCAGGCTCATCGAACAAAGTTCGACACACACGCTCATATATATATATATATATATATATATATATATATATATATATATATATATATACAAATTGAAATGAAACCACGGATCAA
Organism: Panax quinquefolius; assembly: GCA_020205615.1. Taxonomy (NCBI): domain Eukaryota; kingdom Viridiplantae; phylum Streptophyta; class Magnoliopsida; order Apiales; family Araliaceae; genus Panax; species Panax quinquefolius. The sequence goes on from CM035166.1 coordinate 88,787,770, forward strand.
GTCAGGCAAACACACTCAACACGACTCTTAACGTGAAGAAGGGTGTGTGAGAAGGTTTACATTTGACTGCCAAAGAAGACTTTTATATCTTTAAAGTGGGTAAACACTGGCTTTTATAGGTACAAAAGTAGCTATATATGAGCTCACAGGTGTTTAAAATGAGAAAGTACACTCTGTGGGGTGAGTGCAGAGAAAATTGGGCTGGGCTTCCTGACCATTTTTTCTTGCAAAATGGCCACCCCAAGCCCTATATTTATAGAGGGTGGAGTCACAGGTGTACAGGGCAACCCGGTCGGCCGGGTTTCTGCCCAAGTTAACTTCATAAGACGTGCACTCGGGCACTGTAATGTCCGCTCGAACTTTCAGAAGTACAATCCGAGCATCCGATTGAGGTATACAAGACCTATTTCGGACCGCCTTTGTCGAGAGTTGTACAATGGCATAGGATTAGAGTTTGTACGAAGTCATTGAAGATGGGACGATGCCCTCCGGTCTTCAAGCTTCAAATTCCATCCGTTACCCGCACAATAGTCACTCAGGATTGATTTTCCTTGGCTCTTGTGGGACATCGTTACGTAGAGATGTGTATGAAATGTTGAGACGACGTGGCTTGGCATCGTGTTGACGAGATGACGATGTTACCCCTCACCGGTGTTATCACGGGATTGAATGATAAAGCGAGGCGTTGCTCGGGACTTTCTTTGAGATTGACCGCCTACGAATTGTTGAATGTCCTCAGTGTCATCTTTGAGGTGTGCCTGTCCTCCCGGTGTTATCTCCGGGTTGGTACAAAATATCTCATTGTGAGCGTCGAGATTGAAGCTGGTCGCATTTGAAATAATCATTTCCGGAGTTATCGCCGAAACTGCACTCCTTGGGGTTATCACCAAGGTTGGTGGCTATTCCCATAGTTGGGACTGAGACTGGATACCTCGGGATTATATCCGAGATTAATCAGTTTTCTTCGGTGTGTCTTCCGGTATTGGATCTGCACGCCTCGGGGTTATATCCGAGGTTGGAATTTTTACTCCCAGTGTGTGTTCCGGGGTTGATGCTGAACTTCCGGTATGGATATGGATTGTCTTTCAGGGTTCCCTCTTGAAAGATTTAATCATCCTCTGCAATGTTAGTGATGATGATGATGATGTAAAAATTTCGAAGTCTACACAATTAACATTCACGTTCCAAAGTAACACGCATTTCTAGTTAGACTTATTATTTTAGCACAAGTCTTAAGCTACCATAAAAATATCAGAAATTACAAGTGTTAACCTTCACAACACCTGTTTACTAATCATCATGGTCACTAAGTTCTAATATACCACGTTCATCACTTACTAATCATTCGAAACTTTGAATTTATCAATTAAACATCATGGTTCTGTTTTAACATTCTTACTACATGTTTGACACATTAACATAACCTTAGACCAAGTGGTAAGGCTACCCCAAAATCTGCGCAGAAGAGCAGAAGTAAAAGCTCTGCCTCGAGATCGGTTGTATGGCGCAATTGCGTATACACAAATAAGAATCTTCTAGCTTTTAGCTCAACACTAAGCGTCATTGCTTACCGGTTGCACACGATAGAGAAAGCGAACGGCATGAACGATGAGTTTTTAGCCCAACTAACACGAATTTCACCCACCAAACAATGAAATTAACATATAAAATAAATATAACACTATCATAAACATAATTGTTAACATATTCATCAACATAAAACAATTTAACAACACTTTTAACTATTTTAATTTCTTAAATTTCATGTTTTCATAAAAACTAATTTTTTTTGACATCCTTCCCAAAAATCAACACTGTGATTTCAATTCTACACCGAATCACTTCGTTCAAACTACGTTTTCTTCGTTTCTTAATGAACTAGCATAAACAAGTCTCAATTTACATTTTATCACACTAATTGACCATCATAATTGGTACTTTTACAATACATATGAGAAAACATAAACACGGGCATTATTTCTCTTCCTTTAACTGTAATTAGCATCCAATTCTTGTTTAAACATAAACTCTAGTATCTCAAACATATACCACCACCATAATCAGTTGTATAACAAGATTTCGAAAAAATTTGAATTTACAGAGTTTGAAGCTTCTTGCCGTAAAACTTATATATATATATATATATATATATATATATATATATATATACACACACACACACACACACACACACACACACATAAGATATATATAAAACCAAGGTTTAGATAAAATACCTCTACTTAGCTTGTAATCCTTGCTAAAATCGCTGGAAATTGCTTAAGTTCTCTCTCAATTCTCTCTGAAATTCTCGGTTGTTCTTCGTGAAGCAAGAACTAGTTTATGCGTAAAACCAAACTAATAAACCAATGCGTAAAAAGAAACTGATATGGCCATAATAAGCCTAATCAGTTACAAAATATAACGTATAATTTTAAATATATTATATTTATTACTTAATTTATTTAATTTATTTTATTTATATTATTATATTTCAAAATTTGAAAATCCAAAAGCCACAAGGCTTTATTTGGCAAAACCCTTTAAAATTAAAGACTTAATATATTTTAGCCTTGTTTGGTTTAAATCAATTTAAAACTACTTTAATTATTTTAATAAACAATTTAGTTTATAATTTATAATCGCATATGATTTATTTGAATTTCCATATCCAACATTAATCAAATAAATTAATTACCCATACTATATTTTAAATAAATATTCAACTTAAACAATTATTACAAAATTATAATTTCATCATAATTTTATTTAATAACTTAACACGCCAATTTAAATTATTAAATTCAATAACAATATAACCTCTCATGTTATATTACAACTCTCTAAATTACAAATTAATTTAATATAGAATATTATCTAATAAATTTAATTCGTAAATATTTACTAATAATAACCACATCAATAAAATATTTATTTCACCAATTTCAACAATAAACACATCAAATAAATATTTATATAATTCAATAAATATTTAATATTACAATTTGAAATTCCGGATTGTTACAGGTTTAGCTTCATGCCAGTTACAACCTATTCCACCATTCCAGTTTCACATGATTTAAATCCCAAATTGATAATACTACAATTCAAACATCCTATTCATTTTCATGCATAGAGTTACTTTATCATTCGATTATATACGAATACACATAATAAATATTAATTAATCTTTCTCTTATTAAACCGTTCCTTTATTAGTTCACTTAGTGAATCCCTTAGTCCTTCATTATGCCATACTAGACAATTCTGATAAGCTTTTCAATAAGCTCTTCACTATTCTCACCACATTACCTTATTGTCATATATTTCTCAACACTTAACTTAATTGAATAGAATCCATATAAACCATGTCACAACAATATTTAATTATATTCAAATAAATGTTCGACTTTTATTAATATAATTATTAATAATATTCAGAAAAATCTCAGGTATTACAGGGTGGATATGAAAACTATAAATATAATAATAAGCAAGGGTTTGGGGGGAACACAAGGACATATGACACAAATAAATAATTTGTACTCTCTATATTATTTTACAGGATTTCTTATCTCTCTCCGTGGTTTTTTTCCAATTGGATTTCCACGTAAATTCTTGTGTCCATATTTTATATATCTTATAATGACGTGTGTATGTTTATCTATGTGTATTTCGTGAGTTTGATTTCACAAAAATATAATCAACAACTCCATCAACTGTTAGCGCTATTTTGGCCTGCTGTTTTGGTGATTTTGTCAAGCGTACAAAATTTGGCGTTAATATTGGCACCGTCTGTGGGAAAGCAAACTTCTGTTCTAAAAATCACCAACACAGTTAATCCCGTCTCCATTGACTATGTCAAGAAGGTGGAGCTTACATATAAAGCTAAGTTGTTTGGGATTTCTTTTATTGATCTAATATTTAATGTTGTAGTCTCATCACAGTATTATTAATACTTACATTACATATAAACATATTGTGATTACAAGCTCATGCAAAACACCCTTCTTGGAATAGTAGGTTTCTTTTTGTAATAACATGTTAATATTGACACATGTGAGCTTATTTATTTCCAGAGAATATATAGTGATATCTTTCTTTCTCTAGATCTCTTGGTTAATTTGAATACATGATATCAATACTTAAACTACTAGATTTGACTTTGCTATATGGTACATTCCACCCTTAAGTGCTTCGTCACATTCCTGATCCATGATTTTAATCATTATTCTCCGATCCATATCGAATTGGGGTTGACCACTATGCACAGGGTAATTCCGAATTCGATGTTGGATTCTCCTAATTATTATCCAAAAAGAAAATTCCATTTCATCTATTTTGGCTTTATTGGATCGGACGTCTTTTTCTACAATATCTACACGTTGTGCGGCTTTTACCCATGCGTCATCTATTCTCCTTCGTTCATTTGTTTCTGCTTTCATCAGAACTTTGGTCATAACATTCTCAGATTCCAGCTCTAATATCTTATACTCTGCCAAAGAATGCTTCTGTTCAAGCATCGCACATCGGGTAACACAATTTTGAATGGTTGCATCTCTTTGCTCCACGACCGCCTACCGTTCTTCAGTCTTCTCTTCTAACTAATGAATACGATTTTGTAATGCTAAACTTTGATCATAAAATTCTTCTAATAAATTCTCCTCAGGTTCCTCTTCTTCCTCACTCTCACCGCTACCTGCAGAACTAGCTCTAAATGCAACTATTAGTTCTTCACGCACCACGTAGATATCTCTAATTTCTTCTTCGTCTGACATCACATTAACCTGGTTAGTGATTAAAGGTGTCTCAACGGTCTCATGTGCTTCATTACATATCTCCACATTTTCGGATGCCATTTGTAAATACTTCCACAAAACAAAGGCTAATTGACATGTAACATATTATCCATATATTCTGACTGGCCAATTAAATAAATAAACTTAGGTAGGTCATACTTGCAAAGGAATTCCCCGTCTCTCCCCTCCTAGTTCTTGTCTCACATCTCAGCTAGGGATCATATCCCTAAGCTTTGATACCAACTGTGATGCCCCCAAAATAGGTATACATCACCTATTCTGAGTCGCCAAATACATGGTACATAATACAAATACAACCTTAAATATACAACAGTCGTGTAAAATACGACTAAACATATGATGTGAGTTTTAATACAAATATTGTCATCTAGACAATATACAAACTCAATGGGGTCCTCATTATATTTATTATCACACTATTTCACAGAATAGTGAGCACTACTAATGCACCATCTAGGACCATCACTCTGTTCCCCGACTAGTTCCTGCTACGTTCTCATTTCCTGAAGAGAACAATGAAAGCAAAAGGGTGAGCTCAACTAGCCAAGTAAGAAATATTATGACTAAGATAATGCAGAATAATTTATCGTTAGTCATCAACGGTGTTAAACTGATAAAATATAATAAACTTCAAGTTTAACTGCAGCGAAACAAGCAATCCATTAGAAGAGTCAAGTAGAGAATAAAATCTAGTATCTTCTATGATTTAAAAGGTTTTTCATAACTTTTATCGCTGAGACTCAGCTTAATAAATAATCCACATCATCAAATCATCCCTGCACTACAGGCCAAGGATATTCTTTAGTATCACGACCACGAATTATCCATGCACCACGGCCCGAAGATAATCATGTTTTCATCAACGATCCTGATCATGCCACAAAAAAAATCATCTTTGTAACCTTGGCCGAAGAGAATCCATAGCCATAATCATACCAAAAACTGCCTATCAATGCACGACGGGCCAATGAGGACTTTTTCCACATCATTTGTAACATTACGGTCATTATTACACCGAATAATCCCTGGTCATAATCATACCAAGTCCATATATGCACTACAGGCCATAGATGACTTTCAAAAAAATATAAACATGAGGATGATGACAATGATATAAGAATTTAATAAAACAAGTTCAAGAATTTATTTATCTAGGAACTAATAACGTCAAAATTTTCAACATGATACTTCTTTGTAGAGTAAATTTAAGAATGCTCAGAAGAATATGTCCATGAAAAGATACTGGATGAAGCGCAAATATCAAAGACATTCCACTAATTTCATGGAGTATAGAAGTCAAAACTTTAACCAACTGAGTATAATAAAGAATGGAATAACAAAAGAAATCACCATGCATGCGGTACTTCGCATAGACAATTTATTCCAACAGAATAATAATAATCTGGAACCAAAGTCGTCAAAGTAAAATCGCAAGCGGGATGTTCCAACAGAATAATAAAGAATAAAATAACAACAGAAATCACCATGCATGCGGTACTTCGCATAGACAGGTTATTCCGCCAGAATAATAACGAATGGAATAACCGAAGAATTTCACCAAGTATAGGGTATTCCGCATATACAGGTTATTCCAACCTAATAATAAATAATGGAATAACAGAAGTTCTCTTCACGAATAAGAAAGAAAGAATATCCCTTACGAGTATAACAAATAATATCCCTTACCTTAGAAAGAAGAGTACTGGATATAGAAGTAGTGAAGTAGCAGAACACTTTTCTACTTTCTCTCTATAGTTTCTCTCTCTAGAGTTTCAGTGAATTCATAAGAAATAATGAATGAATGAGCTTCCATTTATATAAAAATGGACTGCATAGTAACTGACTCATGAACGGTCCAGATTAATTTACTTTAATCTGACGGTCCATATTTAAAGCAAAATCTTTTAAATAAAATATAATATATTCTATTTATAATCTAATAAAACAAATAACTTTATAAAAGATTTTACCATGCAAACACTATGCATAATAAAATATAATATATTCTAATTATTGTCTAATAAAATGCAGATAACTTTATAAAAGTATTATGTTTTATATAAAAAGATTTTACTATTAGCCTAATAAAACGAATAACTTTATAAAAGTATTCTGTTTTATATAAAAAGCTTTTCTGTTTTATAAATTAATAATACCAATAAAACAAAACTTAGTGCCTTATCACATAAGCATTAATAATCAATATCGTGTGTTAATATGCAACCACGCGTATTACTGTATTTTTACTACTGAGTAGTTCAACAGTATTAACGGTTAAACTTTCGTTGTTATTTTCAATAAAATATTTTTGTCGTTTTCTCAATCCGACAATAATTCCGTTGTGGAGTCCACTAATGATTGTGCCGTTATACGAATATTCCCTGATAAAATGAATATTCCCCGACCAATCGAATATTATATAACAACTTGCGTACTTTGCAAAATTTATAAATATTACCCACAACTATAACATTATATCAAATCCACACCATAATATTCAAAAAAATATTTTGAGAAAATTAAATCTTAATTCATAAAATCTGGGGTCTCATAATCTCCCCTCCTTATGAAATTTCGCCCTTAAAATTTACGTACGTACCTGGTATGCCGAAGAGGTGAGGATACCATGACTTCATATTAGATTCTAATTCTGGAGGTATAACCTTTGAGTGTTGAATACGATCCTTCTTATCCAAGATTTTAACACGTATCTCCTCATACGTTAAATCTTCTGCTATATCGTTTAGTTCTATTTTAATAATGTGGTTCGGGTCGTCCACATATTTACGTAACATTGATTCGTAAAAAAAGCGTTCTGAACACGCAACATACTTGGCGGTAAAACGAATCTATAGGCCAGAATTCCTACTTCATCGATGATTTCAAATGGGCCAATTAAATCGAGGGTTGAGATTTCTTCTCTTCGTTGATTCTTTTTTCTAGAATAACGCCTTCTTGAACCTTCTTCTTCACATTCATCAGCTCTGAGTATGTAGCTTGAGCGGCTTTAACTTTATTGATTAAAGTCGATTCTAATCGTATATTCGTTATATTCACGTGGGTTCATATATTCATCACACTTGTAATATCAAATGAGCATACAACATCTTCTACTCAACGCCTTCTGACTACACGCCTACCACGTTCGTACTTCCACGATGATATTGAATGGTACGATCGTAATCTTCAATAGCTCGAGTAAACGTCTTTGGCACATTATACATTCGTTTTAGTTGAAAAAATATTTGAGGGTTTTAGAAATGGGTTTTGTATTGGGGTCAATACAAAATTCGATTTCACGCTCTAGGGGTAGGCTAAGAAGTCTTCAAGAATACGTCAGGAAATTTATTAACAATAGAAATATCATTCAAAGCTGTGACCCTCATCAAAGACTTGGATAGTACGTCACATTGATACCTATCAATTTGCAATCGTCATTCACGACGTCGCCTACAGAAAGTCTGGCTTCGGTGCATTCCACTTAAGGAAGTCAACAACGAAAGGACCAGGGCTCTTTACTTATGGCTTGATATGACAATGATTGACTTTAGTGATTTGGTTTCTTGAATTCGTATAATAGGTTGGTTAGGAATATGAAAGCTAACAACCTTACGAAAAGCATGATGAGTAGTTAACCAATCGATTCCTAAAATCGCATCAAAGGCAAATATTTTCAAAGAGATAAGATTGACAGGTAACGTGAAAGTGTCAATTTGAGTTAAACAAGATTTATAAATAGTGGATGTAACGAAGGTTTCTCCCAACTGAGTTTCAACAGATAAATTAAAATCTTACTTCTCCAGAGTTAAATTCAAACATTGAACACAACTAGGTGAAATAAAAGAGTGGATAGAACTGGTATCTAATAAGGTATAAACTTCGCAAGAGTTTATCATTAACTTACCCGTAATAACTTTATTCAGGTTCCTCGACAAACGCTCTCACTTAAACTACTGGATTTGACTTTGCTATAGGGTACATTCCACCCTTAAATGCTTCGTCACATTCCTGGTCCATGATTTGAATCATTATTCTCCGATCCATATCGAATTGGGGTTGACCGCTATGCATAGGGTAATTCCAAATTCGATGTTGGACTCTACCAATTGCTGTCCAAAAAGAAAAATCCATTTAATCTATTTTGGCTTTATTGGATCTGACGTTTTTTTTACAATATCTACACGTCGTGCAGCTTTTACACACGCGTCATCTATTCTCCTTCGTTCATTTGTTTCTGCTTTCATCAGAACTTTGATCATATCATTCTCAGATTCCAGCTCTAATATCTTATACTCTGCCAAAGAATTCTTACATTCAAGCATCGCTTTGTCGGGTAACACAATTTTGAATGGTTGCATCTCTTTGCTCCACGACCGCCTGCCGTTCTTCAGTCTTCTCTTCTAACTCATGAATACGATTTTGTAATGCTAAATTTTGATCATAAAATTCTTCTAATAAATTCTCCTCAGGTTCCTCTTCTTCCTCACTCTCAGCTGCTACCTGTGTAACTAGCTCGGGTGCAACTATTAGTTCTTCACGCACCACGTAGATATCTCTAATTTCTTCTTCGTCTGACATCACATTAACTTGGTTAGTGATTAAAGGTGTCTCACCGGTCTCATGTGCTTCATTGCTTTTCTCCACATTTTCGGATGCCATTTGGAAATACTTCCACAAAACAAAGGTTAATTGACATGTAATATATTATCCATATATTTTGACCGACCAATTAAATAAATAAACTTAGGTAGGTCATACTAGCGAAGGAATTCCCCGTCTCTCCCCTCCTAGTTCTTGTCTCACATCTCAGCTAGGGATCATATCCCTAAGCTTTGATACCAACTGTGACGCCCCCAAAACAGGTATACATCACCTATTCTGAGTCGCCAAATATATGGTACAGAATACAAATACAACCTTAAATATACAACAGTCATGTAAAATACGACTAAACATATGCTGTGAGTTTTAATACAAATATTATCATCTAGACAATATACAAACTCAATGCGGTCCTCATTACACTTATTATCACACTATTTCATAGAATAGTGAGCACTACTAATGCACCATCTAGGACCATCACTCTGTTCCCCGACTAGTCCCTGCTACGTTCTCATTTCCTGAAGAGAACAATGAAAGCAAAAGGGTGAGCTCAACTAGCCCAGTAAGAAATATTATGACTAAGATAATGCAGAATAATTTATCATTAGCCATCAACGGTGTTAAACTGATAAAATATAATAAACATCAAGTTTAACTGCAGCGGAACAAGCAATCCGTTAGAAGAGTCAAGTAGAGAATAAAATCTACTATCTTCTATGATTTAAAAGGTTTTTCATGATTTTTATCGCCGAGACTCAACTTAATAAATAATCCACATCATCAAATCATCCCTGCACTACAGGCCAAGGATATACTTTAGTATCACGACCACGAATTATCCATGCACCACGGGCCAAAGATAATCATGTTTTCATCAACGGTCCTGATCATGCCGTAAAATAATTCATCTGTACTCCCTTGGCCGAAGAGAATCCATAGCCATAATCATACCAAAAACTGTCCATCAATGCACTACGGGCCAATAAGGACTTTTTCCACATCATTTGTAACATTACTACCATGATTACACCAATAATCCACAGTCATAATCATTCCAAGTCCATCTATGCACTACAGGCCACAAATGACTTTCAAAAAAATATAAACATGAGGATGATGACAATGATATAAGAATTCAATAAAACAAGATCAAGAATTTATTTATACAGGAACTAATAACGTCCAAATTGTCAACATGATACTTCTTTGTAGAGTAAAATTTAAGAATGCTTAGAAGAATATTTCTATGAAAAGATACTGGATGAAGCGCAAATATTAAGGATATTCCACTAATTTCATGGAGTATAGAAGTCAAAACTTTAACCAACTGCATATAATAAAGAATGGAATAACAAAAGAAATCATCATGCATTCGATAGATTGCAGCATGATAAAGTTATTCCAATGAATAATAATAACGGAACCAGGTCAGGCGAAAATCGCACCGAAAGGATGTTCTAACAGAATAATAAAGAATGGAATAACAACAGAAATCACCATGCATGTGGTACTTGCGCATGACGAAGTTATTCCAATGTATACTAAATAATCTAAACCATATCCCCAGGCGTATACGCACCGAAGCGGGATGTTCCAACAGTATAATAAAGAAGCGAAACCGGTCCCAGATAAAATGCATGACATGTGATATTCCAACGTAATAATAAAGATTTTAATCGTGTCCGCATGAAACGCATGATGTGATATTCCAAATGTAATAATAACGAATGGAATAATGTAAGAATTTCATCAAGTATAGGGTAGCCCTCGATATACGAGTTATTCCAACCGAATAATAAATAATGGAATAACAGAAGTTCTCTTCACGAATAAGAAAGAAAGAATACCCCTTACGAGTATAACAAATAATATCCATTACCTTAGAAAGAAGAGTACTGGATATAGAAGTAGTGAAGTAGTAGAACACTTTTCTTCTTTCTCTCTATAATTTCTCTCTCTAGAGTTTCAGTGAATTCGTAAAAAATAATGAATGAATGAGCTTCCATTTATAGAAAAATGGACTGCATAGTAACTAACTCATGAACGGTCCGGATTGATTTACTTTAATCTGACGGTCCATATTTAAAGCAAAATCTTTTAAATAAAATATAATATATTCTATTTATAATCTAATAAAACGAATAACTTTATAAAAGATTTTACTATGCAAACACTATGCATAATAAAATATAATATATTCTAATTATTGTCTAATAAAATGTATAACTTTATAAAAGTATTCATTTTTATATAAAAATTTTACTATTATTAGCCTAAATAAAAATATATTCTATTTAGAATAACTTTATAAAATTATTCATTTTTTATATAAAAAAGCTTTTCCTGCTTTTATTACATTAATAATACCAATAAAACAAAACTAAGTGACTTATCATATAAGCATCAATAATCAATACCGTGTGCTACTACTGCAACCAACCAGATATTCATCGTACTTTTTACTACCGAGTAGTTCAACAGTATTAATGGTTAAACTTTTGCCGTTATTTTCAATAAAATATTTTTGTCGTTTTCTCAATCCGACAATAATTCCGTTGTGGGGTCCACCAATGATTGTGCCGTTGTACGAATATTCCCTGATAAAACGAATATTATATAACAACTTGCTTACTTTGCAAAATTTATAAATATTACCCATAACTATAACATTATATCAAATCCACACCATAATATTCAAAAAAATATTTCGAGAAAATTAAATCTTTATTCATAAAATCTGGGGTCTCACAATCTCCCATCCTTATGAAATTTTGCCCTCAAAATTTACATACGTACCTGGTATGCCGAAGAGGTGAGGATACCTTGACTTCATTTCAGATTCTAGTTCTTGAGGTATAACCTTTGAGTGTTGAATACGATCCTTCCTATCCAAGATTTTTACACGTATCTCCTCATACGTTAAATCTTCGGCTATATCGTTTAGTTCTAATTTAATAATGTGGTTCGGGTCGTCCACATATTTACGTAACATCGATACGTAAAAAAAATGTTTTGAACACGCAACATACTTGGCGGTAAAACGAGTCTATAGGCCACAGTTCCCACTTCATCGATGATTTTGAATGGGTCAATTAAATCGAGGGTTGAGATTTCTTCTATTCGTTGATTCTTGTTTCTAGAATAACGCCCTCTTGAATCTTCTTCTTCACATTCATCAGCTCTGAGTATGTAGCTTGAGCGGCTTTAACTTTATCGATTAAAGTCGATTCTAATCGTATATTCGTTATATTCACGTGGGTTCATATATTCGCACTTGTCTTCATCATTTGAAGATATCGATCTTCTACTCAACGCGCACTCATATAAACGCATACCACTTCTACTCAACGTTTGTACTTCCACGATGATATTGAATGGTACGATCGTAATCTTTGACAGCTCGAGTCAACGTCTTTGGCACATTATACGTTCGTTTTAGTTGAAGAAATATTTGAGGGTTTTAGAAATGGGTTTTGTACAAAATTCGATTTCACGCTCTAGGGGTAGGCTAAGAAGTCTTCAAGAATACGTCAGGAAATTTATTAACAATAGAAATATCATTCAAAGCTGTGACCCTCATCAAAGACTTGGATAGTACGTCACATTGATACCTATCAACTTGCCATCTTCATTCACGACGTCGCCTACAGAAAGTCTAGCTTCGGTGCATTCCACCCAAGGAAGTCAACAACGAAAGGACCGGGGCTCTTTACTTATGGCTTGATATGACAATGATTGACTTTAGTGTTTTGGTTGCTTGAATTCGCATAACAGGTTGGTTAGGAATATGAAAGCTAACAACCTTACGAAAAGCATGATTAGTAGTTAACCAATCGATTCCTAAAATCGCATCACAAGCAAGTATTTTCAAAGAGATAAGATTGAAAGGTAATGTGAAAGTGTCATTTTGAATTAAACAAGATTTATAAATAGTGGATGTAACTAAGGTTTCTCCCAACTGAGTTTCAACTGATAAATCAAAATCTAACTTCTCCAGAGTTAAATTCAAACATTGAACACAACTAGGTGAAATAAAAGAGTGGGTAGAACTGGTATCTAATAAGGTATAAACTTCATAAGAGTTTATCATTAACTTATCCGTAATAACTTCGTTCGGGTTCCTCGACAAACGCTCTCACTTAAACTCTTCGGATTTGACTTTGCTATAGGTACATTCCATCCACCCTTAAGTGCTTCGTCACATTCCTGATCCATGATTTGAATCATTATTCTCCGATCCATATCGAATTGGGGTTGACCGCTATACACAGGGTAATTCCGAATTCGATGTTGGACTCTCCCAATTGCTGTCCAAAAAAAAATCCATTTCATCTATTTTGGCTTTATTGGATCGGACGTCTTTTTCCACAATATCTACACGTCGTGCGGCTTTTACCCATGCGTCATCTATTCTCCTTCGTTCATTTGTTTCTGCTTTTATCAGAACTTTGATAATATCATTCTCAGATTCCAGCTTTAATATCTTATACTCTGCCAAAGAATGCTTCTTTTCAAGCATCGCACATCAGGTAACACAATTTTGAATGGTTTCATCTCTTTGCTTCACGAACGCCTGCCGTTCTTCTGTCTTCTCTTCTAACTCATGAATACGATTTTGTAATGCTAAATTTTGATCCTAACTTTCTTTTAATAAATTCTCCTCAGGTTCCTCTTCTTCCTCACTCTCATCTGCTACCTCTGCAACTAGCTCGGGTGCAACAATTAGTTCTTCACGCACCACATAGATATCTCTAATTTCTTCTTCGTCTGACATCACATTAACCTGTTTAGTGATTAAAGGTGTCTCAACGGTCTCATGTGCTTCATTTCTTATCTCCACATTTTCGGATGCCATTTGCAAATACTTCCACAAAACAAAGGTTAATTAACATGTAACATATTATCCATATATTTTGACCGACCAATTAAATAAATAAACTTAGGTAGGTCATACTAGCGAAGGAATTCCCCGTCTCTCCCCTCCTAGTTCTTGTCTCACATCTTAGCCAGGGATCATATCCCTAAGCTTTAATACCAACTGTGATGCCCCCAAAACAGGTATACATCACCTATTCTGAGTCGCCAAATACATGGTACAGAATACAAATACAACCTTAAATATACAACAGTCGTGTAAAATACGACTAAACATATGATGTGAGTTTTAATACAAATATTGTCATCTAGACAATATACAAACTCAATGGGGTCCTCATTACATTTATTATCACACTATTTCACAGAATAGTGAGCACTACTAATGCACCATCTAGATCCATCACTCTGTTCCCCGACTAGTCCCTGCTATGTTCTCATTTCCTGAAGAGAACAATGAAAGCAAAAGGATGAGCTCAACTAGCCCAGTAAGAAATATTATGACTAAGATAATGCAGAATAATTTATCGTTAGCCATAAACGGTGTTAAACTGATAAAATATAATAAACATCAAGTTTAACTACAGCAGAACAAGCAATCCATTAGAAGAGTCAAGTAGAGAATAAAATCTACTATCTTCTATGATTTAAAAGGTTTTTCATGACTTTTATCATTTGAGACTCACTTTTAATAAATAATCAACATCATCAAATCATCCCAAAGACTACAGGGCCAAGGATATTCTTTAGTATCACGACCACGAATTATCCATGCACCACGGGCCAAAGATAATCATGTTTTCATCAACGGTCCTAATCATGCCATAAAATAATTCATGTTTGCACCCTTGGCCGAAGAGAATCCATAGCCATAATCATACCAACAACTGTCCATCAATGCACTACGGGCCAATGAGGACTTTTTCCACATCATTTGTAACATTACGGTCATGATTACACCGAATAATCCCTGGTCATAATCATACCAAGTCCATCTATGCATTACAGGCCATAGATGACTATCAAAAAAATATAAACATGAGGATGATGACAATGATATAAGAATTTAATAAAACAAGTTCAAGAATTTATTTATCCAGGAACTAATAACGTCAGAATTGTTAACATGATACTTCTTTGTAGAGTAAAATTTAAGAATGCTCAGAAGAATATTTCCATGAAAAGATACTGGATGAAGCGTAAATATCAAGGATATTCCACTAATTTCATGGAATATAGAAGTCAAAACTTTAACCAACTGAGTATAATAAAGAATGGAATAACAAAAGAAATCACCATGCATGCGATACTTAGCATGTACGAGTTATTCCAACAGAATAATAATAATCGAACCGTGTCGTGCAAAATTTGCACCGGCGGGATGTTCCAATGTAATAATAAAGAATGGAATAACAACAAATCACCATGCATGCGTACAGATGAGCGGGTTATTCTATAGAATACTAAATAACGGAACTTCAGTCAGCGTAATACGCATTGCCACAAGATGTTCCAATAGAATAATAAAGAATAACCATGTCCGCCATAAAACGCGAGACATTCAATGATATATTCTAACGTAATAATAAAGAAGAATCAGTCCATATATGCATATAACGCATGCATGTGATATTCCAACAGAATAATAACGAATGGAATAACAGAAGAATTTCACCAAGTATAGTGTAGCCCGTGTATACAGGTTATTCCAACCGAATAATAAATAATGGAATAACAAAAGTTCTCTTCACGAATAAGAAAGAAAGAATACCCCTTACGAGTATAACAAATAATATCCCTTACCTTAGAAAGAAGAGTACTGGATATAGAAGTAGTGAAGTAGCAGAACACTTTTCTTCTTTCTCTCTATAGTTTCTCTCTCTAGAGTTTCAGTGAATTCATAAGAAATAATGAATGAATGAGCTTCCATTTATAGAAAAATGGACTGCATAGTAACTAACTCATGAACTGTCCATATTGATTTACTTTAATTTGACGGTCCATATTTAATACAAAATCTTTTAAATAAAATATAATATATTCTATTTATAATCTAATAAAACGAATAACTTTATAAAAGATTTTACTATGCAAACATTATGCAGGCACTATGCATAATTAAATATAATATATTTTAATTATTATCTAATAAAATGTATAACTTTATAAAAGTATTCTATTTTATATAAAAAAGATTTTACTATTAAAACCTAATAAAACGAATAACTTTATAAAAGTATTATGTTTTATATAAAAAGCTTTTCATTTTTATTACCATAATAATACCAATAAAATAAAACCGAGTGACTTATCACATAAGCATCAATAATCAATACCGTATATGCTACTACTACGCAACCACGCATATTATCGCATTTTTTTACTACTGGAGTAGTTCAACAAGATATTAATCTGGTAAAACTTTCGCCGTTATTTTAAATAAAATATTTTTGTCTTTTTCTCAATCCGACAATAATTCTGTTGTGGGCTCCGTCAATGATTGTGCCGTTGTACGAATATTCCCTGATAAAACGAATATTTTCTGACCAATCGAATATTATATAACAACTTATGTACTTTGCAAAATTTATAAATATTACCCACAACTATAACATTATATCAAATCCACACCAAAATATTCAAAAAAATATTTCGAGAAAATTAAATCTTTATTCATAAAATCTGGGGTCTCACAATCTCCCCTCCTTATGAAATTTCGCCCTCAAAATTTACGTACGTACCCGGTATGCCGAAGAGGTGAGGATACCTTGACTTCATTTCAGATTTTAATTCTTGAGGTATACCTTTGAGTGTTGAATACGATCCTTCTTATCCAAGATTTTAACACGTATCTCCTCATACGTTAAATCTTCTGCTATATTGTTTAATTCTAATTTAATAATGTGGTTCACGTTGTCCACATATTTACGTAACATCGATACGTAAAAAAAACGTTCTGAACACGCAACATACTTGGCGGTAAAACGAGTCTATAAGCCACAGTTCCTACTTCATTGATTATTTCAAATGGGAGAATTAAATCGAGGGTTGAGATTTCTTCTCTTCGTTGATTCTTGTTTCTAGAATAACGCCCTCTTGAACCTTCTTCTTCACATTCATCAGCTCTGAGTATGTAGCTTGAGCGGCTTTAACTTTATCGATTAAGGTCGATTCTAATCGTATATTTGTTATATTCACGTGGGTTCATATATTCTCATCTTCATCACCGCATATGAAATGAGTCTTTCTCTTCTACTCAACGCGCACGATCTTCTACCACGCTTGTACTTCTTGACGATGATATTGAATGGTACGATCGTAATCTTCAATGAAATTTCGAGTCAACTTCTTTGGCATCTTTAGCGTTATCGTTCGTTTTAGTTGAAGAAATAGGGTTTAGAAATGGGTTTTAAAATGGGTTTTGTACAAAAATTCGATTTCACGCTCTAGGGTAGGCTAGGCTAAAGTCTTCAAGAATACGTCAGAAATTTATTAACAATAGAAATATCATTCAAAGCTGTGACCCTCATCAAAGACTTGGATAGTACGTCACATTGATACCTATCAACTTGCCATCTTCATTCACGACGTCGCCTACAGAAAGTCTAGCTTCGGTGCATTCCACCCAAGGAAGTCAACAACGAAAGGACCAGGGCTCTTTACTTATGGCTTGATATGACAATGATTGACTTTAGTGGTTTGGTTGCTTGAATTCGCATAACAGGTTGGTTAGGAATATGAAAGCTAACAACCTTACGAAAAAAATGATGAGTAGTTAACCAATCGAATCCTAAAATCGGATCAAAGGCAAGTATTTTCAAAGAGATAAGATTGACAGGTAACGTGAAAGTGTCAATTTGAATTAAACAAGATTTATAAATAGTGGATGTAACTAAGCTTTCTCCCAACTGAGTTTCAACTGATAAATCAAAATCTAACTTCTCCAGAGTTAAATTCAAACATTGAACACAACTAGGTGAAATAAAAGAGTGGGTAGAACTGGTATCTAATAAGGTATAAACTTTGCAAGAGTTTATCATTAACTTACCCAGAATAACTTTGTTCGGGTTCCTCGACAAACGCTTTCACTTAAACTACTAGATTTGACTTTGCTATAGGGTACATTCCACCCTTAAGTGCTTCTTCACATTCCTGATCCATGATTTGAATCATTATTCTCCGATCCATATCGAATTGGGGTTGACCGCTATGCACAGGGTAATTCCGAATTCGATGTTGGATTCTCCCAATTGTTGTCCAAAAAGAAAAATCCATTTCATCTATTTTGGCTTTGTTGGATCAGACGTCTTTTTCTACAATATCTACACTCGTGCGGCTTTTACCCATGCGTCATCTATTCTCCTTCGTTCATTTGTTTCTGCTTTCATCAGAACTTTGATCATAGCATTCTCAGATTCCAGCTCTAATATCTTATACTCTGCCAAAGAATTCTTCTGTTCAAGCATCGCACATCGGGTAACACAATTTTGAATGGTTGCATCTCTTTGCTCCACGACCGCCTCCCGTTCATTAGTCTTCTCTTCTAACTCATGGATACGATTTTGTAATGCTAAATTTTGATCATAAAATTCTTCTAATAAATTTTCCACAGGTTCCTCTTCTTCTCTCTTCCTCTCAAATTTTGCTACCTCTCTGAACTAGCTTCTAAAGGTGCAACTATTAGTTCTTCACGCACCACGTAGATATCTCTAATTTCTTCTTAGTCTGACATCACATTAACCTGTTTAGTGATTAAAGGTGTCTCAACGGTCTCATGTGCTTCATTGTTTATCTCCACATTTTTGGATGCCATTTGCAAATACTTCCACAAAACAAAGGTTAATTGACATGTAACATATTATCTATATAATTCGTGAGACCAATTAAATAAATAAATAAACTTAGGTAGGTCATACTAGCGAAGGAATTCCCGCCTCTCCCTTCTAGTTCTTGTCTCACATCTCACCAGGATCATATCCCTAAGCTTTGATACTGTTGTGATGCCCCCAAAACAGGTATACATCACCTATCCTGAGTCGCCAAATACATGGTACAGAATACAAATACAACCTTAAATATACAACAATTGTATAAAATACGACTAAACATATGATGTGAGTTTTAATACAAATATTGTCATCTAGACAATATACAAACTCAATGGGATCCTCATTACATTTATTATCACACTATTTCACAGAATAGTGAGGACTACTAATGTACCATCTAGGACCATCACTCTGTTCCCCGACTAGTCCCTGCTACGTTCTCATTTCCTGAAGAGAATAATGAAAGCAAGAGGATGAGCTCAACTAGCCCAGTAAGAAATATTATGACTAAGATAATGCAGAATAATTTATCGTTAGCCATCAACGGTGTTAAACTGATAAAATATAATAAACATCAAGTTTAACTACAGCGGAACAAGCAATCCATTAGAAGAGTCAAGTAGAGAATAAAATCTATTATCTTCTATGATTTAAAAGGTTTTTCATCACTTTTATCGCTGAGACTCAGCTTAATAAATAATCCACATCATCAAATCATCCCTACACTACAGGCCAAGGATATTCTTTAGTATCACGACCACGAATTATCCATGCACCACAGGCCAAAGATAATCATGTTTTCATCAACGGTCCTAATCATGCCATAAAATAATTCATCTTTGCTCCCTTGGCCGAAGAGAATCCATAGCCATAATCATACCAAAAACTGTCCATCAATGCACTACGGGCCAATGAGGACTTTTTCCACATCATTTGTAACATTACGGTCATGATTACACCGAATAATCCCTGGTCATAATCATTCCAAGTCCATCTATGCACTATAGGCCACAAATGACTTTCAAAAAAATATAAACATGAGGATGATGACAATGATATAAGAATTCAATAAAACAAGTTCAAGAATTTATTTATACAGGAACTAATAACGTCCAAATTGTCAACATGATACTTCTTTGTAGAGTAAAATTTAAGAATGCTCAAAAGAATATTTCCATTAAAAGATACTGGATGAAGCGCAAGTGTCAAGGATATTCCACTAATTTCATGTAGTATAGAAGTCAAAACTTTAACCAACTGATTATAATAAAGAATGGAATAACAAAAAAAATCACCATGTATGGAGTACTTCTCATAGACAGGTTATTCCAATAGAATAATAATAACGGAACCGGTCGCGTGCAAAATCGCATGACAAGATAAAGTTATTCCAATGTATTACTAAATAACGGAACCGTGTCGGCGTAATACGCACGATAGGATGTTCCAATGTATAATAAAAGATGGAACCAGTCCCAGCATAAACGCATGCATTCCATGTGATATTCCAATGAATAATAATAAAGACGAAATCGGTCCCGTATAAACACACAGAATGTGATATTCCAATTCCAATAACAAAGAATGGAATAATGTAAGAATTTCACCAAGTATAGGGTAGCCATGCATGATACAAAAGTTATTCAACCGATAATAATAAATAATAGAATAACAGAAGTTCTCTTCACGAATAAGAAAGAAAGAATACCCCTTACGAGTATAACAAATAATATCCCTTGCCTTAGAAAGAAGAGTACTGGATATAGAAGTAGTGAAGTAGCAGAAAACTTTTCTTCTTTCTCTCTATAGTTTCTCTCTCTAGAGTTTCAGTGAATTCGTAAGAAATAATGAATGAATGAGCTTCTATTTATAGAAAAATGGACTGCATAGTAACTAACTCATGAACGGTCCAGATTGATTTACTTTAATCTGACGGTCCATATTTAAAGTAAAATCTTTTAAATAAAATATAATATATTCTATTTATAATCTAATAAAACGAATAACTTTATAAAAGATTTTACTATGCAAACACTATGCAGGCACTATGCAAACACTATGCATAATAAAATATAATATATTCTAATTATTGTCTAATAAAATAGATAACTTTAAAAAAGTATTCTGTTTTATATAAAAAAAATTTACTATTAGCCATATAAAACAAATAACTTTATAAAAGTATTCTGTTTTATATAAAAAGCTTTTCTGTTTTATTACATTAATAATACCAATAAAACAAAACTGAGTGACTTATCACATAAGCATCAATAATCAATACCGTGTGCTACTATGTAACCACGCGTATTACTATACTTTTACTACCGAGTAGTTCAACAGTATTAACGGTAAAACTTTTTCCGTTATTTTCAATAAAATATTTTTGTCATTTTCTCAATCCGACAATAATTCCGTTGTGGAGTCCACCAATGATTGTGTCGTTGTACGAATATTCCTTGATAAAACGAATATTCCCCGACCAATCGAATATTATATAACAACTTGCGTACTTTGCAAAATTTATAAATATTACCCACAACTATAACATTATATCAAATCCACACCAAAATATTCAAAAAAATATTTCGAGAAAATTAAATCTTTATTCATAATATTTGGGGTCTCACAATATACGTACGTATAGCTTTTGTTATAAATTGTTGCATGATTTTTAGAAAACATTAATTATAAAGGTAGATGTATTTGTTTCTTTCCATATACATAACACAATAAATGTTGTTGTGAACATAATTATATAAGAAGCTGGAGTAGGCTTGGTACCATGTATACTTATGTTTATTTGGATCAATATTTTTATATAAATGTAAGTGTACCTTGGTTATAAATTAATTACCTTCAGTTTCATGACATGCAGTACCAGATCCATCATGAGGTCGTTATTGTGATGACAAAGTGGCTGATATTGGTCCGGATTTATAGTGGCGCCACTTCAATGACTTTGTGGAAATTAATCATAATGACCCACATCCGTCAGCACGTTCAACCATGCATTGCGGTCACCAAAACCAAATTTTATCATCGGATTTGATTTCTTGGCGAACCCGTCAGCATAACACATTTAGTGCTCTCATCGGTGATTTTCTATAGTCTTCAGGTGGCGGAGGAAAAAATATTATTGAACAGGCCCACTTTGGATAATGCCAGTTCACTTCAGACTATATCACATCGGCTTCAGTATGTCTTTGAATATCTACATTTGGAGATATAAAGTCGGATCAAAGCCTCCCAAGTGGTTGGGAAGGCTATTATGGGGATAAAATGGCGGATTGGGGGTATAAGGGCAGATAAATGTCCTTTGGGAAGGCTTTGTTCTCCCAAAAGGATAAACATTCTTCGGATAGACATCGTACAGATAAATATCCTTCGGGAAGGCTTAGTTCCTCCTGAAGGGATAAACATCCTACAGATAAACATCCTTCAATATGCATCCTTCGGGAAGGCTTTGTTCTCCCGAAAGACAAACGACAGTAGATGTGGTGCGTTTAGTAGTTTTACCAATATGACAGTCGGAGGGTATGATGTACTTTTTGTATACTCTCTTATTTTAAGTTCCTTATAAATAAGAGACTGGGGGAAATGTTGAGATGTAATTATTTGGGTCTAGCCAAGGTGTAACCCAACTTTTTTAATGGACCAAATTTAGTGTTGACTCAGATATGTTTATTTAGATAGTTTGCTCAAATAGTAGGAGAGTTCTTATTAAAGTAAGATTGTGTTTCCTTATTTGGTGGGATAAGGAGATCTAACTTGGGAAGGAAGCGATCAATCATTAATTGGAGTTATAAGGTGATTCTGAAAAGAATTTATACTCCTAATTGGATTCAGCTGGACATAAATTTTATAAATACAGCAACAAGCAAGGTTTAGAGAACATAATGACACATGACACGAATAAACAATTTGTACTGTCCATACTATTTTAGTGGATTTCTCATCTCTCTTCGTGGTTTTTTCCCAATTAGGTTTCCACGTAAATTCTTGTGTCCATATTTTATATCTCTTATAATGATGTGTGTATGTTTATTTGTGTGTATTTCGTGACTTTGATTTCATAACAATACAATCAACTTGTTAGCGCAATTTTGGCCTGTTGTTTTGGTGATTTCATCAGGCATACAAAATTTGGCGTTAACATCAATAAATTAAATAACTTGAAAATATAAGCTTTAGTTTGAGTACTTGTCTTCCGCGTTGTTTAAACTCTTAACGATACTATCTTGTCACTGAATAGCATACATGTATATAATGTTGGCCTTCTTAGTTACATTATAGCATATCACCTATATTCCTTTTTTATGTACTGCTATATGATAGCTCAACACCTTAACATGCTGAATAACTACTGCCACACTTCACATATACCACATAGGTTAAGCTATCACTATTAAAGACATCAATCGTATTTACCATATACATTCATGTCTAATTTCATGCAATAGACTTGATGTGTATAAACATATAATCATGTAAGATATCACATAGCATACATCACATATTTAGCCTATATTTATCGTCAAGCATACCCATTTTGGTCTAGATATAACATGATATAGTTTATTGATCATTATACACTTCAAATATCATCTTAAGTCATGCTATGACATTTCCAATAATCAAATCTCATTTTTCCATCATAGTTCAAAAACATAAAATATGATTTTTTAAGGTACTTTGGCATTTTTTTTATAAATTTTTGTAATGAGCTTTTGACTTCCAAGTTTAGGCCAACTTTTAGACCATACATTATAGTATTTTATTCCATATTTGGTCCATGGAAACAACTAAGGTAAGCATCTGAAAACAACAAGCCCAAAATAGGTGTTCTACATCTTTAACTCTGCTGCAACAATTACAACAGTGTTATATTTTCTTACCTAGTTTGGTGATTTTTGTAATTTTCTTTGTTAAAATTTTGGATTCCAAGTTTGTGCAAACATTTAAACCTTACATCATAGTATTTTTCCATAGGTTTGGTTTCGTTAACTCAGTCCTGCAAGTTTGTCAAAATTGGGCCCAAACTAGGGTGTTTACCCACCTTCAGTCTGCTGCAGAATTGCAGCAGAGATGAATTTCCATGTAGGTTTGAGGATTTGTTTGAATTTTTATGTTAGGCTTCTCACTCTCATGTCTGAACATGTACTTAGACCATATATCAAGGTATATTTTTTCCAAGTTTGATCTATCAATCATGACCTCCAAGCTTCCTTAAAACCAAGCTCAATTTGGGTTGTTCATCACAAACCCAGATAGGCTGGGATTTTGTTAAACTTTACAAATTCAGTTTCTATCCAATTTTTCTCATCTAGGCACATGTATTATGACTAACTAAGGCTCTTTTTAACATCACCTTGACTTTACTATTGGTACTAATGGTTTTAACCCTCTAAACTGTAAGACCCCAACTTTTATGAATCTGAATTTTTCTATAAATATTATTTTTGAATATTAAGGTTTGAATTTGTTATAATGTTATAGTTTTGGGTAAAATTTATGAATTTTACAAAGTAAGAAAGTTGTTATATAATATTCGATTGGTCGGGGAATATTCGTACGATGACACAATCATTGGTGGCCCCACAATGTAATTATTGTCGGAATGAGAAAACGACATAAATATCTTTTTATGAAAATAACGGTGGAAGATTTACCGTTAACTATTGAAATAACCGGTGTTAAAAGTACAATAATACGTGTGGTTGCATAGTAGCACACGTTATTGATTATTGATGCTTACATGAGAAGTCACTTAGTTATACTCAATTATTGCTACAGTAATTGCTGCATTATATCTCTCATATTATTGATTCAATTATTGTCACAAAAGATTATCCGTGATAATATTTTATATTATTAAATCAATAATTGAGACGACAAAGTTATTAATATTATTATTTACAATATTGACGATGTCTAGAAGTTCTGTCAAGGAGAGGTTTGGTCACCTAATTGCGCGCCAATAGGGAGAAATCCTTATTGGAAAGCCCTCTATTTCCTGGGAACGACCTGGTTGTTAAATATTGTGAATTATAATAATGATGATAAATGTTGTTAAAAATATTGAGGTAATTTTTATGAAGTATTTGTTGTAAATATTGGCATATTATTTGGACCCCCATTTACCCATTTTTAAAACTGTCGATAGAAGTTATCTCAATTTTGTTTTATATATTTATAAAAATACTTGCATTTGACGTAATTCTAGAGATTGATTGGTTAACTATTCATCATGCAAAAAATGATTATTTTCGTAAGGTTGTTAGCTTTCATATTTCTAACTAACTTATTATGTGAATTCAAGCAACCAAACCATTAAAATCAATCACTGTTATCTCAAGCCATAAAGTTATTCGTTTATTGAAAAACGGATGTCAAACTTTCTTAGCTCATGTCACAGATTTAAACAAAAATACGTCAGTTTTGAATTTTGTATTGACCTTGAACCCGGTACAAAACCCATTTCCAAAGCCCTATATTGAATGGCTCCTTCTGAACTTCAGGAGTTAAAGACCCAACTACAGGAATTATTAGACATCGGTTTCATTCGTCCTAGTACGACTCCTTAGGGTGCTCATGTTCTATTCGTGAAAAAGAAAGATGGGAGTATGTAACTTTGTATTGATTATCAGGAGTTGAACCATGTCACTATCAAAAATAGATACCCGTTGCCTCGCATTGATGACCTAATTGACCAGTTGCAAGGCGCCAAATTCTTTTCAAAGATTAATCTTCGTTCTGGATATCATCAATTAAAGATTAAAACTGATGACATTCCAAAGACTGCTTTTAGAACTCGGTACGGGCATTACGAATTCCTAGTCATGTCCTTTGGATTGACTAATGCTACTGATGCCTTCATGGATATGATGAACCGAGTATTCATGGAATATTTGGATCATTTTGTGGTTGTCTTTATTGATGACATTCTCATATATTCCAAAAGCCGTGAAGATCATGAGCAACACTTGAGGCTGATACTCAAAAAGCTTCGTGAGAACAAGTTGTATGCCAAGTTGAAGAAATACGAGTTATGGCTTGAGGAAGTTGCATTCCTTGGGCACGTGATATCAAATCACGGAATATCTGTTGACCCAGCAATGATTGAAGCAATACAAAGCTGGGAGCAACCTAAATCAGTGACCGAAGTACATAGCTTTCTCGGCTTAGCTGGTTACTATCGGAGATTCGTAGAAGGGTTTTCTCGAATCGCTAATCCATTAACTCAGCTAACTCGGAAAGATACAAAATTCTGTTGGAGCGAAGAATGTGAGAAAAGTTTTCAAGAACTCAAGAGAAGACTCATTTCAGCACCTGTTCTGAAAATACCATCTGGCTCGGAGGAATTTACCATCTACAGTGATGCTTTGGGCAAAGGGTTAGGACGTGTTCTCATACAACATGGGAAAGTCATAGCCTATGCCTCTACACAACTCAAAGAATATGAGAGGAATTATCCTACTCATGATCTAGAGTTGGCAACTGTTGTCTTCGCACTTAAAATTTGGAGGCATTACCTGTATGAGGAGAAAATGGAGATATATACGGATCATAAAAGCCTCAAATATTTCTTCACTCAAAAGGAAATCAACATGCGGCAACGACGTTGGCTCAAACTGTTGAAAGATTATGATCATACTATTCAATACCATCTTGGAAAAGCGAACGTGGTAGCTGACGCATTGAGTAGAAGATCATATGCGGGTACGAGTGCAATATTGTCAATGCAAAGGCCCATTTTATATGACTTGCAAAGGATGGAGATAGAGTTAAAGACTCCAGGGACCCACATGATGATGGCAAATATATGAGTTGAACTGACTTTAATCGATAAAGTTAAAGTTGCTCAAGCTATAGACCTGGAGCTGATGCGTATGAATAAGAAAGTGCAAGAAGGTGTTATCCCAGAAGCAAGAATCGATGAAGAAGGAATACTTAGAGTCAACTCCAGACTTTGTGTTCCTAACGACCCTGATTTAATGTATAAAATTATGATGGAGGCGCACAACACACCGTTTTCAATCCATCATGGGAGTACTAAAATGTATCGTGATCTTCGACATACATTTTGGTGGAGCAATATGAAGAGAGAGATAACGGAGTTTATCTCAAGGTGTTTAACTTGTCAACGAGTCAAGGCAGAGCATCAAGTGCCAAAAGGTCCATTACAACCACTTGAAATTCCAGAATGGAATGGGAGCACATTACCATGGATTTCATTACTAGTCTTCCCAAGGTTTCTCAAGCCATAGATGTAATTTGGGTCATTGTTGATAGATTGACCAAGTCTGCTCATTTCTTACCTATACGAGAAACTTTTTCACTTAAACGTCTTGCTCGTATGTACATAAATGAGATTGTAAGACTGCATGGTATGCCAATATCCATAGTTTCAGATCGAGACCCAAGATTCACTTCACGGTTTTGGGTTAGTTTGCAATAATTTATAGGTACGAATTTACGATTTAGTTAAGCATATCATCCTCAAACGGATGGGCAGTCGGAGAGGACTATTCAAACTCTTGAAGATCTATTAAGACTCTGTGTCCTTGACTTTAAAGGAAGTTGGGACAAGTTCTTGCCATTGGTAAAATTTTCCTACAACAACAGTTATCAAGCAAGTATTGGCATGGCTCCATTTGAGGCGTTGTATGGAAGAAAGTGTCGTTCTCCAGTATGCTGGGATGAGGTGGGTGAAGCAATGTTGTTGGGATCAGAATTGGTACGTATGACTATGGAGAAGATTCAAATGATCAGGTAACGTATAAAAACCTCACAAGATCGACAAAAAGAGTTATGCTGATCTTCATCGAAAGGACGTGGAATTCAATGTTGGAGAGCATGTGTTGTTACGTGTTGCTCCATGGAAGGGAGTTACGAGATTTGGAAAGAGAGGAAAGCTCAATCCTCGATTCATTGGCCCATTTGAAATCCTTGACCGAGTAGGAATTCTGGCCTATAGACTCGCGTTACCGCCAAGTATGTCTCGTGTTCATAACATTTTTTACATATCCATGTTACGTAAATATGTGGAAGACCCGAACCACATTATTGTGTTAGAACCATACGAAACAGCGAAAGATTTAACGTATGAAGATGTACCTGTTAAAATCTTGGATAAGAAGGAACATATTTTACGCTCCAAGGTTATACCTCAAGTCAAAGTTTTGTGGAGAAACCAAAATGTTGAGGAAATAACCTCGGAGTTAGAATCTGAAATGAAATCAAGGTATCCTCACCTATTCGTCATAACAGGTATGTTCTCTAATTTCGAGGGCGAAATTTCATAAGAATGGGAGGTTGTAAGACCCCAACTTTTATGAATAAAGATGAATTTTTCTATAAATATCATTTTTGAATATTAAGGTTTGAATTTGTTATAATGTTATAGTTGTGGTTAATATTTATGAATTTTGCAAAGTAACCAAGTTGTTATATAATATTCGATTGGTCGGGGAATATTCGTTTTAATAAGGAATATTTGTACGAGGACACAATCATTGGTGGCCGCATAACGTAATTATTGTCGGAATGAGAAAACGACAGAAATATCTTTTTATGAAAATAAGGGCGAAAGTTTTACCGTTAACTATTGAAATAACCGGTGTTAAAAATACAGTAATATGTGTGGTTGCATAGTAGCACAATATTGATTATTGATGTTTACGTGAGAAGTCACTCAGTTATACTCAATTATTGCTACAGTAATTGCTGCATCATATATCTCATATTATTGATTCAATTATTATCACAGTATCATCTGTATAATATTTTATATTATTAAATCAATAATTGAGACGACAAATTTATTAATAATATTATTTGCAATATTGACGATGTCTAGAAGTTCTGTCAAGGAGAGGATTGGTCACCTAATTGCGCGCCAATAGGGAGAAATCCTTATTGGAAAACCCCCTCTTTCCTGGGAACGACCTTGTTGTTAAATATTGCGAATTATAATAATGATGATAAATGTTGTTAAAAATATTGAAGTAATTTTTATGAAGTATTTGTTGTAAATATTGGCGTATTATTTGGAACCCCATTTACCCATTTTTAAAACCGTCGATAGAAGTTATCTCAGTTTTGATATATATATATATATATATATATATATATATATATATATTATATATTTATATATATATATATATATATTTAATTGTCAGAATGAATGGGTGGGTGGGTGGGTGGGTGGAGGGGTTATGAAACGTAAAAGGAAGGTAAGTAATATTATTATTATTATATTATAATAAGTTTTATTTTTTATGAAAAATAGAATATATTATATTTTATTATACATAGTGTTTGCATAGTGCCCGCATAGTACATCATAGTAATAATCATGTGATTGTTGAAAATCAAAATCTTGCCTGTGAATTGAATTTGCCCGTGACCCACTGTGCGTCCGTGAAAATTCTTAACAGTACCCTTTCCATTCTCTTATAAATAGGATGCTTAGTTATAATTGAAAATCACACCAAAATCAGAGAATTCTTCTTCTATAATATTGAGCGTATTTCTTTAGAGTTTTAGAAAGGTTTGAGCGTAGAAAACAGTGAAAGTTTTCTTCAAGAATATTCCCGCTATACCAGTTGGAATACTCTTCTTTTCAAGGTAAGTGATGTTATTTTTGTTCAATAATCATATGAAATAATATCTTCTTCCATACTTTGTAGTATGTAAGTAATATTATTTCGTTTCAGATTCTGAATTTTATACTCATTTTGTTAAAGTTTTGGCTTCTATACTCCATGAAATTAGTAGAATATCCTTGATATTTGCGCTTCATCCAGCATCTTTTCATGAAAATATTATTCTGGGCATTCTTGATAAGTTTTAACTTTTTTATGCTGGTATACTATTCACGGGGTTACTATTCTCGAAGTTACTATTCACGGGGTACTATTCACTCGGTTAATATTCACCCAGGGTACTATTCATGACAAAAATTGATTTCTTTTCGGTCCAAATTATTTTTGATACAATATTATTCTTGAATTTTACTCCACAAAGCAGTATCATGTTGACAATTTTGACATTATTAAATTATGGATAAATTAAATTATAAATCTTTAAAAATCTATCCTTTGCTTTCTTTTAATTGAATTCTTATATCATTGTCATCATCCTCATGTTTATATTGTTATGAAAGTCATCTTTGACCCGTAGTGCATAGATGAACTTGGTATGATTATGACCAGGAATTATTCGGTATAATCATGACCGTAATGTTACAAATGATGTGGTAAAAGTCCTCATTGACCCATAGTGCATTGATAGACAGTTGTTGGCATGATCATGACCATTGATGAATACACGAATATCCTTGGCTCGTAGTGCATAAATAATTCGTGGTCGTGATACTAAAGATTATCCTTGGCCCATAATGCAGGGATGAATCGATGATGTGGATTATTTATTAAGTTGAGTCTCAGCGATAAAAGTGATAAAAAATCTTTTAAATCATAGAAGATAGTAGATTTTATACTCTACTTGACTCTTCTAATGGATTGCTTGTTCCACTGTAGTTAAACTTGATGTTTATTATATTTTATCTGTTTAACACTGTTGAAGGCTAACGATAAATTATTCTGCATTATCTTAGTCATAATATTTCTTACTGGGCTAGTTGAGCTCACCCTTTGCTTTCATTGTTTTCATCAGGAAATGAGAATATAGCTGGGACTAGTCGGGGAACGGAGTGACGGTCCAAATGTTTGCATTAGTAGTCCTCACTATTCTGTGAAATAGTGTGATAATAAATGTATTGAGGACTTATTTTGAGTTTGAATACTGTCTAGAAGACAATATTTGTATTAATACTCACAGCTTATGTTGTATATTTAAGTTTGTATTTGTATTCTGTACCATGTATTTGGCGACTCAGAATGGGTGATGTATACCTATTTTGGAGGCGTCACATAAACCCTACATTTTAAAGCATTTGAATACTTAAATATCACTTCCTTGCATCTCCTATTCTATCTACACTTAGATATATTCATATCCCTCTAACCTAACCTTTTTAAGATGCCTAAGCTAAGCGTTAACCAAAAATTCCAACATCACAAGTCCTCTCTCCCTGTCTATTGCAGAACTGCAGACAAAGTCATTTTCTAGGCTAGTTTGCTGATTTTTTTTGAATTTCTTGGTTAAACTATTTGTCAGGAATAAGCATGTGAATGATATTCCTATTTAATATGATTTGATTATGATATATATGAATGAATATGCAAGTATTCTTGCATTAAGAAAAGTTGTAAAGTCCTCTGATAGATAATAGAAACATATGTACAAGGACTTAGAATGAATTGATCAAATGTGTTAGGTTGATCATACATAAGCAAAACAGCTTTGTAAAGTCCTTAAAAAGAAATGATGTACAAGGACTATGAATATAGAAAGATCAAGCTTGTTAGGTTAATCTTATGATGTAATAGATAGGTTTGTCTGATCGTCGAGCACTGCCCTAGAAATCATAGTCTTCCAGGAGAGTCAAGGAAAACTCGAGAGTTGTCGAGGCAAAATCCTAGTCTGCAAGATAGTAGTTATCGAAGTTCGTAGACTGCCAGGAGATACGAGGAAGGATCGTAGTGTGTCGAGGAGAACTTCCTCTGAGCCGTAGTCTGCTGAGGATGTCATGTTCAGAATCGTAGAGACAGCTTGCCTACGAGCCGACCGAGCATCTGCCAAAGCCAAGTCAAGAATCGTAGACTACACTCAGAGTCGTAGAGTCTACTGATCATATCAGAGGCAGAGATTGTAGTCGAGCAAGATCAGATGAAGACAACGACCACAAAGTCAGAAATCATAGAGTGTCAAGATCTGATCTCGGAGTCGTAGTGTTTGCACAGCCGAAGCTGAATCGTGGAGTGTAGAACTAAGACTTCAAAAGATGTGCTCACAACGCCAAGGAAGAATTGTAGAGCAAACATGATTCTCAACATTTGAGCACTCCCAGAATATCCAAAGGAATGAAACCTCTGGTTGACATTGTAAAGATACATCCCACCTGAAGGAAACCAGAGAGCACTCAACGAATGGGATACAAGCTAACAAAAGATCTAAGCACCAACCCAATCAACATCCAGATTGAGTTATGAAGCCATTCAAGATGAAGTCTTCCATAAGTTGATAAGAAGAAGACTTCAGTAACTGACTAAGGAAAGTCAGCAAGTACAGTAGCTGTTAAGCAAATAGAAGACGACGATCATGGAAGCAACCACGATCGTAGTGTTTGCCAAACAAAGAAGGAACTGATGGAGTGTACACAAAGATACTGGTCAACCTCTGAAGAACAAGGCTAGAGTGATTAAGCATTGTGTGAGACCCCAGATTTTATAAATAAAGATTTAAATTTCTCGAAATATTTTTTTTGAATATTAAGGTGTGGATTTGAGATAATGTTATAGTTGGGGGTAGTATTTGAAAATTTTGCAAAGTATGCAAGTTGTTATATAATATTCGATTGGTTGGGGGAATATTCGTTTTGCGATTTACGACATAATCATTGGTGGACCCACAATGTAAGAACCGTCAGAGTTAGAAAAATGACAAAATATTTTTTATGAAAATAACTACGGAGGTTTTACCGCTTGATCTTTGTTGAACTACCCTTAGTAAAAAAGTACGATGTCTGGCGTGGTTGCATAGTAGCACACGGTATTGATTATTGATGCTTACGTAAGAAGTCACTCAGTTATACTACATTATTGCTACAGTAATTGCTGCATCATATCTCTCATATTATTGATTCAATTATTGTCACAATATCATGTGCATAATATGTTATTTTATTAAATCAATAATTGAGACGATAAAGTTATTCACATTATTAAATTGCAATATTTACAATGTCTAGAAGTTCTGTCAAGGAGAGGTTTGGTCACCTAATTACGCGCCAATAGGGAGAAATCCTTATTGGAAAGCCCCCTCTTTCCTGGGAATGACCTGGTTGTTAGATATTGTGAGTGATGATATTAATGATGGATAAGTTCGTGTTGATTAAAGATGAATTTGATAGTTCCATTGTGTTGAAATTATTTGTGTTAAACATTTATTTCGATGGTAATTGATGTCTGGAGGTTATATTGTTCAATCGAGTATTCTAGGGGCGCTTTTTGTTGAATTACTATTCACGAGTTACTATTCACGGGTTACTATTCACCGAAATTACTATTCACTCTAGTATTGTTCACTCGAGTATTTGGGAGACTTTTTGTGTCGGAGTTACTATTCATGAGTTACTATTCACGAGTTACTATTCATGAGTTACTATTCATGAGCTACTTATTCATGTGCTAATTTTTCAAATTCAGTTGGATGAAATTATAATAGTAAAATCAATAAGGATCGTTGATTTAAGATTTTAATAGTAACTTGTCCTTTCTAGATATTACCATGAGTTTCCCTTCATAAATAGTAGTTGTCTCTTTCGATATTACCAAGAGTCATTTTGACCCTTCATTAAGACCAAGAGCCACTTTCGGTTTTCTATAAATAAAAGCTCATTCTTCTTCATTTCTCACCAATTCACCAAAGCTTTAGAGCCATTATTATAGAGAGAAATTATAGAGAGAAGCTATAGAGAAAAATCTATAGAGAGAAAGAAGAAGAAAGTCTGCTTCCTACTACTCCTATATCCAGCTTTCTTTCAAAGGTAAGGGATATTATTTGTTGTACCCGTAAGGGGTGTTATTCTTTCTTATTCATGAAGAGAACTTCATTATTCCATTCTTAATTATTCTCATTGGAATAACTTTGTATCACGCCAGCATACCCTATACTTGGTGAAATCCTCTGTTATTCCATTCTTTATTATTCTCATTGGAATAACTTGTATACGCAACGATACCCTATACATAATCTCAGATACGTGGTTTACCCTATACTTGGTGACATTCTTCTATTATTCTGTTGGAACATCCTTTGTGTGTTTTACATGCATGTGTTTTACATCGACCTTGGTTCCGCTTTTTATCATTCTACATTGGAATATCCTATCGTGTGTTTTACACCGGATGCCGTTCCATCTTTATTATTATGTTGGAACATCCCGCTTGGTGTGAATTTCACGACTTCGTTCCGTTATTTATTATTACATTGGAATAATCATCACATCTTGTCCATCGCATGCATATGGTGATTTCTTTTGTTATTCCATTCTTTATTATACCCAAATGGTTAAAACTTTGACTTCTATACTCCATGAAATTAGTAGAATATCCTTGATAATTGCGTTTCATCCAAAGATCTTTTCATGGAAATATTCTTCCGATCATTCTTGAATTTTACTCTACAAAAAACAAGATCTTGTTGACAATTTGGATGTTAATAATTCCTAGATAAATTAATTCTTGAACTTGTTTTATTGAATTCTTATATCATTGTCATCATCCTCATGTTTATATTATGTTGAAAGTTATCTTTGGCTTACGTGCATAGATGAACTTAGTATGATTATGACCAGGGTTCATTCGGTATAATCATGGCTTGATATAAATGATGTGACAAAAGTCCTCAATGGCCCGTAATGTAGTGATGGATAGTTTTTGGTATGATTATGACCGGGGGTGATTCGGTATAGTCAGTGACCATTGATAATTTGATGAAAATCCTTGACCGTGGTACGAGGATGATTAAATATTGTGGTTTATTCATTAAACCGAGTCTTAGTGATAAAAATTGATGAAAACCTTTTAAAACCTAAAAGATAGTAGACTTTATTTTCTACTTGACTCTTTTAATGGATTGCATATTCCTCTGCAGTTAAACTGGTTATCTATTATATTTTATCAGTTTAACATTGTTGAAGACTAATGATAATTTATTCTGCATTATCTTAGTTATAATATTTCTTACTGGGCTAGTTGAGCTCACTCTTTCTTTCACTGTTCTCTTCAGGAAATGAGAATATAGCTGGGACGAGTCGGGGAAAAGAGTGATGGTTCCGAAGATAGCATTAGTAGTCCTCACTATTCTGTTAAATAGTGTGCTAATAAATGTAATGAGGACTCCTTGAGTATGGATATTGTCTAAATGACAATATTCCTATTAGAACTCTTAGTTTATGTATTGTCGTATGTTACACGACAGATGTATAATTAAGTTTGTATTTGAATTTATGTACCATGTAAGTGGCGACCCAAGATGGGTGACGTATACCTAATTTTGGGGGCGTCACAGTTGGTATCAGAGCTTAGGGATATGATCCCTGGCTAAGATGTGAGACTAGAACTAGGAGGGGAGAGATAGGGAATTCCTTCGCTAGTATGACCTACCTAAGGTTATTTGGTATTTGATTGGTCGGTCAGAGTATAGTGATAATATGTTGCATGTCAATTAACCCTTATTTTGTGGCAGTGTTTTAAAATGGCATCCGAGAATGTTGAGAATAGCAATGGAGCACAAGAGACTGTTGATTCTCCACAGATCAATAATCAGGACAATGTGCAACAGGATGGCGATAATCCTCCTGTAAACAACAACACCGATCAATTGATTTAACGACTTCGACGACGCGTTTAAGAGGTTTTAAATTCATGCAACATTAAGCGAAAGCGACTCACGCCCAAAAAAGTAGGTGGAAACACGGAAAACTCTCGGCGGTCACCGCTAAACAATTCAAGGAGCTGGGACCACCGGAGTTTAAGGGAGAGCCAAAACCACTTCTGGCGGAAGAATGGATAAAGCAGATTACCAAGATATTTGATGTCTTGGGATGCTCCGAGGAACAAAAGGTTCCCTTTGCGCCTTTATGTTGCGCGAGAGGCGATTACTAGTGGGAATCGGTAAAACGTACTCAACTTCTTTTGTCTTGAAGATATCTTGGGAGAAGTTCCAGAGTCGCTTCAACGACAAATACTTTCCCGAAAGTATTCGCCACATGAAGGAGGTGGAGTTTATCAAGTTGGAACAAAACAATATGACCGTGTCGCAATACGAGGCAAAATTTGCGGAGTTATCACGATTTAAGTCCCCACTTGGTGGATAATGAAGAGAGAATGGCGCTAATGTTTTTAAGAGGTTTGAAGCGGAGATACGTCAACATCTTATTTCTCATAAACCGTGTTTTTATTCAGATGTTGTAAATAGGGCTCGATTAGTGGAGCGCGATAACGAGTCAACGAAACTAAAAGAGAGGTAAGCAAAATTATAATACCGGTGAGTAGTCATCGAGCGGTGACAACAAGCGTGGAGGAATCAACGGGCGGATATGGTAACCACTTGGTGGTAATCGTGGTCAAAGCAATAAGAATGGACATTTCAAGAAAAGGAGATTCAACAATGATGGAAAGACGTCGGACCAAAGACCCGTTGTTAAGGAAGGAGAAAACCACCTATCATATGCTTCAAATGCGGAGAGAGGACACATCGATCCGAATCATGCCATGCCATTCAAAGCATGTTATAATTGTGGAAGAGAAGGTCACTTAGCTCGATTTTGTCGTTCACAAGACAAATTCAACTAGGATGGAGGCACCAAAGGTCATCCCGCACAAACCAAAGCCGTAGTTTAAGAGAGCGTTTTTTTTTCTCGTGACGAGGAACCTAATAAAATTATCACGAGTAAGTTAATCATAAGCTCTTGCGAAGTCTATACCGTGTTGATACCAATTCTACCCACTCTTTTATTTCACCTAGTTGTGTTCAACGTTTAAATTTGACTCAAGAAGTTAAACTTTGACTTATTGGTTGAAACTTCGTTAGTAGGAGCCTTCATATCGCTACTATTTTTAAATCTTGTTTGATTCAAATAAACACTTTCACGTTACCTGTCGATCTTATCTTTTTTGAAAATAATTGCCTTTGATGTGATTTTAGGAATCAATTGGTTAACTACTCATCATGCTTTTCGTAAGGTTGTTAGCTTTTATATTCATAACCAACTTGTTGTGCGAATTCAAGTAACCAAACTACTAAAGTCAATTATTGTCATATCAAGCCATAAGTAAAGAGCCCCGAACCTTTCGTTGTTGACTTCCTTGTGTGGAATGGACCGAAGCCAGACTTTCTGTAGGCGACATCGTGAATGAAGATGGCAAGTTTATAGGTATCATTGTGAGGTGCTATCTATGTTAAGGGATAGAAGTCACAGTTGGTATCAATGTGACGTACTATCCAAGTCTTGGATGAGAGTCACAGTTTTGAATGATATTTCTATCATTAATAAATTTCTTGACGTATTCTTGAAGATTTCCTAGCCTACCCTAGAGCGTGAAATCAAATTTTGTATTGACCCCAGTACAAAACCCATTTCTTAAACCCTCAAATATTTCTTCAACTAAAATGAACAGTTTACGTGGTTTATGATGAAAGTCATAATAAAAGCATTGGACTAATGAAAATCATGGGTATACGTGGTATTAGTAAGTGTTATGATGAGTTATGTTGGTTATTATGTGAAAACATGAAAGTTTCTTAAAAATCACAAGGAGTTAAAAACAAGATTTTGGTGAAAAACGTAACATGAAATTCAATTGACCAAATCTCTTATTATATTTTGAATTTTTGAGTGTGGTTAAGTCCTAGAGTTAGATCTATGAGTTACCTAACTAATCCAAGTGGAATCAATGAAAAAGGTGTTGTAGATTTTCGTGTGGACTGATTTTAGCAAAGGAGTCAAAACTTCAAAATGTCCAAAAAGCTGCTGCCACATTTTTGTAAGGGCTGTTTTAGCCACTTAATTAGTGAGAAAAATTCAGGCCTTTTGGGACATAAAAGTATATGGTATAAAGAACATCGTGTCCAAAAATGAGCTCATTCCGACTTAAAATGAGCAAGTTATGACCATTTCAATATTTAGGTTTTTTTTACGAAAAATGCTATAACTGGAGTTCTATAACTCCGATGACCATGAAATTTAAACTGGAGGCTCACATTAACATGTGTAAGGTCCTGCCAAGATTTGGGAATTTTTGGAGTTAAACTTGAGGTAGCAAATTTCTTAAGGAATTAATTAGAAATTGATTTTTGAAAAATAGTAAATAAATTTTAAAAATTTCGAGAAAAATATATTTTCATTATGGGACTATATTATGCTAAATCCCAGAAAAAGAAATATTTTTGGAACTGATTTGATATTTTTCATAAAAATAGTTTGATTCTGAACATATAGTTAAATATGTTATGTAAAGTAACAAAATTGGAAAATAGGATTTTATGGCTGAGAATCCTATATAGAGTATATGCATATTTTTTTGATGAGGATTTGATCATTGGTGATGATATCTTATGAGTATGGCATTTTGAATGATTAAATGCATTATATGGTAAAGCGTAAACAATTGAAATAAATTGTTTATAAATTTAAGAAGTGATTAAAATATTGTTATAATATTAATGATATTAGATTATGAGATTATTAAGTGATTGATAACATGGGGATATTCTTGAATCTGGATAAATTATATTATAAATGTTTAATATTTATCCTTTATCTCATTTGATTGATTCTTTATATCATTATCCTCATGCTTATATTATGTTGAAAGTCAAAGTCATATGTGGCTTGGTATGTGGTGCATAGATGGACTTGGTATGATTATAACCGAGGATTGTTTTGGTATAATCATAACCGTAATTGAAAACACGATTATCTTTGGTAGTAGTAGTGCATGGATAATTTGTGGTCGGATAATACTAATGAATACACGATTATCTTTGGTAGTAGTGCATGGATAATTTGTGGTCGTGATACTAATGTATTATACTAATGAATACGATTATCTTATCTTTGGATAATTTGTAGTGTGTACTTAATGGATAATTTGTGGTCGTTGTTGATATACTAATGAATACACGATTATCTTTGGCACGTAGTGCATGGATAATTTTATCTTTGGTAAGTGGTCGTCGATACTAAAGAATATCCTTGGCACGTAGTGCGGGGATGATTCGATGATGTGGATTAATTATTGAAATATCCTTGGCACGTAGTCGGGGATGATTCGAGTCTCGAGAATGAAATATTAATTCATGGATGTGGTAAAAGTCATCTTTGGCCATAGTGCATTGATGGACTTGGTATGATTATGACCGAGGATTATTCGGTATAATCATCATGATCAGTATTGAAAACACGAATATCCTTGGCCAAGAAGTGCATGGATAATTCGTGGTTGTGATACTATTAAGTCGAGTCTCGATATTATTGGTTTCTGAGCTTATATATCTTTGGCACAGTAGTGCAAAGATGAATTGTTAATGAATATCTTTGGCTGGATTGCAAAGATGAATTTAATATTTTTTTAACGATAAAGGTATTCAAGGTATCCTCACCTCTTTATCATACTAGGTACGTACCCTAATTTCGAGGGCGAAATTCCATAAGGAGGGGAGATTGTGAGACCCCAGATTTTATAAATAAAGATTTAAATTTCTTAAAAGATTTTTTTTTGAATATTAAGGTGTGGATTTGAGATAATGTTATAGTTGGGGGTAGTATTTGAAAATTTTGCAAATTATGCAAGTTGTTATATAATATTCGATTGGTCGGGGAATATTCTTTTTGTCGGGGAATATTCGTACGACGACACAATCATTGGTGGACCCACAACAGAAGAACTGTCATAGTTAGAAAACGACAAAAATATTTTATGAAAATAACGGCGGAGGTTTTACCGGTTGATCTTTGTTGAACTACCCGGTAGTAAAGTAATAAAGATGTCTGGCGTGGTTGCATAGTAACACACGGTATTGATTATTGATGCTTACGTAAGAAGTCACTCGGTTATCTTTGCATTATTACTCTGATAATTCTTTGCATCATATCTCTCTTATATTATTGATTCAATTATTGTCACAAAGATGTCATGTGCATA
Source organism: Panax quinquefolius (assembly GCA_020205615.1). Classification (NCBI taxonomy): domain Eukaryota; kingdom Viridiplantae; phylum Streptophyta; class Magnoliopsida; order Apiales; family Araliaceae; genus Panax; species Panax quinquefolius. The sequence continues at coordinate 88,827,739 of CM035166.1, forward strand.
ATATGTTATTTTATTAAATCAATAATTGAGACGACAAAGTTATTCACATTATTAAATTACAATATTTACAATGTCTAGAAGTTACATCGAGGAGAGGTTTGGTCACCTAATTGCGCGCATGATAGGGAGAAATCCTTATTGAAAGCCCCTCTTCTGGAATGACTTCGTTGTTAAATATTGTGAGTTATGATATTAATGATGGATAAGTTCGTGTTGATTAAAGATGAATTTGATAGTTCCATTGTGTTGAAATTATTTGTGTTAAACATTTATTTCGATGGTAATTGATGTCCGGAGGTTATATTGTTCAATCGAATTATTAAGGCGGTTTTGTCGAAATTACTATTCACGAGTTACTATTCACCGGGTTACTATTCACCGAAATTACTATTCACTCTAGTATTGTTCACTTTCGAGTATTTGGGACACTTTTTGTGTGTCTATTCATGAGTTACTATTCACGAGTTACTATTCATGAGTTACTATTCACTAGCTACTATTCATGTGCTAATTTTTCAAATTCAGTTGGATGAAATTATAATAGTAAAATCAATAAGGATCGTTGATTTAAGATTTTAATAGTAACTTGTCCCTTCTTGTATTACCAAGAGTTACCCTTCACAAATAGTAGTTGTCTCTTCATATTACCAAGAGTCATTTTGACCCTTCATTAAGACCAAGAGCCACTTTCAGTTTTCTATAAATAGAAGCTCATTCTTCTTCATTTCTCACCAATTCACCAAAGCTTTAGAGCCATTATTATAGAGAGAAATTATAGAGAGAAGCTATAGAGAGAAAATCTATAGAGAGAAAAGAAGAAGAAAGTCCTTCCCTACTACTCCTATATCCAGTTTCTTTCAAAGGTAAGGGATATTATTTGTTGTACCCGTAAGGGGTGTTATTCTTTCTTATTCATGAAGAGAACTTCTGTTATTCCATTCTTTATTATTACATTGGAATAACTTTGTATACTCTGGCGTACCCTATACTTGGTGAAATCCTCTGTTATTCCATTCTTTATTATTACATTGGAATAACTTTTGTATCTGTGGCATACCCTATACATAATCAGTGTACGGTTTTACCCTATACTTGGTGACATTCTTCTATTATTACATTGGAACATCACATGCATGTGTTTTACACTGGGACTGGTTTCCGCTTTTATCATTCTGTTGGAATATCCTATCGTGTGTTTTTTTTTTGCGGATCCGGTTCCATCTTTATTATTATGTTGGAACATCCCAGCCGGTGAATTTCACCCGACACAGTTCCGTTATTTATTATTACGTTGGAATAACTTTGCAAGCGATCCAACGCGCATGCATGGTGATTTCTTTTGTTATTCCATTCTTTATTATACACAAATTGGTTAAAACTTTGACTTCTATACTCCATGAAATTAGTAGAATATCCTTGATAATTGCGTTTCATCCAAAGATCTTTTCATGGAAATATTCTTCCGATCATTCTTGAATTTTACTCTACAAAACAATTATCTTGTTGACAATTTGGGCGTTAATAATTCCTAGATAAATTAATTCTTAAACTTGTTTTATTGAATTCTTATATCATTGTCATCATCCTCATGTTTATATTATGTTGAAAGTTATCTTTGGCTTACGTGCATAGTTGAACTTAGTATGATTATGACCGAGGTTCATTCGGTATAATCATGGCTTGATATAAATGATGTGACAAAAGTCCTCGATTGCACGTAATGTGTAGTGATGGATAGTTTTTGGTATGATTATGACCGTGGGGTGATTCGGTATAGTCATGACCATTGATAATTTGATGAAAATCCTTGACCGTGGTACGGGGATGATTAAATATTGTGGTTTATTCATTAAACCGAGTCTTAGTGATAAAATTGATGAAAACCTTTTAAAACCTAAAAGATAGTAGACTTTATTTTCTACTTGACTCTTTTAATGGATTGCATATTCATTGCAGCTTAAACCGGTTTGTCTATTGTATTTTATCAGTTTAACATTGTTGAAGACTAATGATAATTTATTCTGCATTATCTTAGTTATAATATTTCTTACTGGGCTAGTTGAGCTCACCCTTTCTTTCACTGTTCTCTTCAGGAAATGAGAATATAGCTGGGACGAGTCGGGGAAAAGAGTGATGGTTCCGAAGATAGCATTAGTAGTCCTCACTATTCTGTTAAATAATGTGATAATAAATGTAATGAGGACTCCTTGAGTATGGATATTGTCTAAATGACAATATTCCTATTAGAACTCTCAGTTTATGTATTGTCGTATGTTACACGACAGATGTATAATTAAGTTTGTATTTGAATTTATGTACCATGTAAGTGGCGACCCAAGATGGGTGACGTATACCTAATTTTGGGGGCGTCACACATTGGGTCAGTCCATTGATGATAAGTGAACGGGAGATCACAAGGAAAAAGCAATCTGGACACGCCACAAATCTGAAGTGTCTTGATATTAAAAAGGGCCAGAGCAAGGAGTCAAGCCATCAGTATCTAAGAGCAATCGAGGCAAACAGAAGTGTTGAAGCACTGCACAAGAGAAGGAAGAGGTGTTGTACATTGAAGATCCAATCAACACTCTTCAAGATCGTAGTGTAGTCTTTACATGTCAACTAGACACTACGATCAAGTCCAAGAAGATGTGCATCAGAATCGTAGAGTTCGGACAACTGAAGATTGAAGCATTGGCAACGATTCAATCTGAAGATTAATATTCGAACAAAGCTTATTGAGAGCATCGATGCATAAGGACAACCTCTGATCGAGAAATCAGAAGGAAGAAATAAAGTTGACTACCTACCCGAGACATCAAAGTGACATCTCTGACGGGGTAGGTGAAACAGTAGACTGCAGTGTCAGAAAGTCATAAAAGGGGATGTCATGTCACATCTGCAGTCTGTACCAAATAACTCAAGATCTGTGAAGCAATTCAAAAAGCTTTCAACGACTACTTTCCAACGGGAAGATTGGGAAGGAGTATAAATCAACAGAGCTTCAAAGATCAAGTGTTGCTGCTGATTGCTACATTGCAGAATCGTTGAGTTGTTGGAATGTTATATTGTTGACTCTACGAGTTCCACCAGAGCTTTATATGAACAAGTCTCAGTGACAGTGAGACTACAAAGGTGGAAGTGAAGCAGCTTTGAAGTAGGACTTAAACAGACCAAAGCTTCACTAAACAAAGATGAGAATGCCACTGAAGATGGTAGCTAAGCTGAGAGCCGAGAAGGACAAGAAGATAACATTCAGAAGAGTGGCAATGCATAGAAAAGATCCAGAGAGCCACTCTATGAATTACCATGAACCTAAAGCTGAACCAGAATAAGTGCAGAACCATGTCTGCCATCCAGTCAAGAAGGGTTCAAGAAATGGTGATGGTGCACAGTTGACATTATAAGAAGATGAGCATAACAGAATGAAGATCAGCTACACCAAAGAAGATGTGGTCCAAACTCGAAGCAGAATGCAAAGAGGACCACACTAAGCTGCTAAGTACATTAGATGTTAAAGCTTAAAGACATCTTAGCAGCTCAGCACCAACAACAACAACATCCACCCGTATTTTGTACACGAGTCTCCCTCGTCTGATTTTGCATGAACTGCTAAAAACTTCTAAACATCCAGTCGTTCATCGTCTGCTCAGTGGTGTTGTTTACAGGAGGAACATTGCCGACCTGTTGCACGTTCTCCTCATTGGTGAGTAAAGGTGTCTCCACGATCTCATTTACTCCATTGTTAACATTCTCAGTTGCCATATTCAAATACTACCATAAAACAAGGGTTAATTAAAGAAATTAACATATCACATAATATCCCTATATTCTGACCAACCAACAAATAAGTTTTAGATATGACACACTAGCGAAGGATTACCCGTCTCTCCCTTCCTAGTTCTATTCCCCGATCTCCGCCAGAGACCATATCCCTAAGCTCTGATACCAACTGTGACACCCCCAAAATAGGTATACAACACCCATTCTGAGTCGCCAAATACATGGTACAGAAACAACTACAACTTTATTAATGCAATTGTCGTGCAAAATACGACAACACATAAACTGTGAGTTTAAATACAAATATTGTCATCTAGACAATATCCACACTCAAATAAGTCCTCATTACAATTATTGATACACTATTTTACAAAATAGTGAGGACTACTAAAACAACTTCTAGAACCATCATTCCCACCCCAACTAGTACTCGCTACATTCTCGCCTCCTGAGAAGAAAAATGGAACAAAAAGGAAAAGGGTGAGCTCAACTAGCCCAGTAAAGAATATTATGACTAAGATAATATACAACAAATTATCGTTAGTCCTCAACAGGGAAAAATCTAAAAGAATACAATAGACAACCAGTTTTAAATCAATATTCGCAGCGGAAATAATAATTCATTAGAAGAGTTAAGTAGAGAATGAAATCTACTATCTTCTATATATGAATTTAAAAGTTCATCATCAATATTTCATACCTGTAACATCAATCAATATATATAGCTGGAATCAAATATTCATCATTGCACTACATGCCAAAGATATTCATCAGTTGGTCATGTTCATCTAAACACCTGTTCATCTTTGCACTATGGGTCAAAGATATTCATCAGAAAATCATTCATCTTTGCACTACATGCCAAAGATATTCAGTTATATCATCATTTAGGACCGATGATGATGAAAAATATTTTAAAGAAAACGAATCCAGTGAAATAAAAGAACAAATATTAAGGATTCGTACTTTAAACGATCCAAGTTCAAAAATACTTCATAAATAACCATAGTGGAGTAAAATTCAAGAATGAAGATCAAAATATAGATACAATCAAAGCTAGTATGCATAATAGATATCTTGGACAAAAAACAAAAATTTAATTGTTCTGTGAATAGTGCCGTATTCGTAAATAGTATTGTATACGTGAATAGTGCCGTAAACGTGAATAGTAACCCCGACACTAAAAGACAAGAATTTCACAAGAAAAATCTTACCAATATTCCGGCATAATGATATTGAAAGAAATAATATATATCATTTATAAAAAAATATCATCCCTTACCTCGAAAAGACAGTACTTTTGACTGGAATACTGGATATAGTGCTGAAGGAACTTGCACCGTATAACAACACTCAAAGTACCAAAATACTCACAAAAATACGCTCGATATTATAGAGAAAGAAAACTTTAGTTTCTGGTGTGATTTTCAATTCTAACCTAATCACCCTATTTATAGGAAAATGTTTAGAACACCAAAGCAAAAAATTTAATAAAATATTAATATATTTATAAAATTTTCACGCCCACCTTAGAAATCTGATTTCAGCTCATTTACCACACATGTGGGGCCCACCAATAATGAAAAAAATGTTTTAATTTTAAAAAATATTTAAAACTTCAAAAATTAATTATTCCAGAACTTCAATAATTCATAATAAATAGCTCTTTTATCAAAAAAATTCAAATGTTATGTCCATTCTACGGGAAATTCAATTCTCTACAACTTTGTAGTTTTATGTTTTTCTAAATTCCAAACATAAATTGACCGAAATCCACATACGGACGATTTTACAAGCTATAATCAAATTTCAGTCAAGAAATGGGGTCCACAAACATGAAAAACATGGTTTCAATATTTTTAGTAACAAAAATATTCTTCTTCCTCATTTACTCATATATCCCACATTCATTGTAAAAATATCACCATTATTATATTATTATAATATAATAATATATTTAATTGAGTTATTTTATTAGAAAAGATAAAATATCAATTTTCAACAGTTGTCACATTAAAAATTTTCTCCATCTATATCCACATAAAATGAATATGTTTCTTATCATATAAATCAATAATTAATTATTCACAAATAATATTACAGAATCACAATACTGACAACCAGACCGTTCTCAGGAAAGAGGGGGTTTTCCAATAAAGATTTCTCCTTATTGGCGCGCAATTAGGTGACCAAACCTCTCCTTAGATAGAACTTCCTAGACATTGCCAATAATGCTATCTAATAATATTATTCAAATAATATGAATTATTGATTTGATAATGGAAAATACTGTGTAGTGACAATTATTGAACAACAATAATATAAAATATCGACGTAGAAATTATTGAATCATTAAAATAAAATATTGAACAGTAATTACTGTAATAATTATTGAGTAGTTGTGACGCCTCCAAAATAGGTCCATTCCATCCAACCCATTCTGAGTCGCCAAATACATGGTAAAAAAATAGCTACAACTTTATTAATACATTTGTCGTGCAAAATACGACAACATATATACTGTGAGTTTAAATACAATTATTGTCTTCTAGACAATATACATACCCAAATAAATTCTCATCACAATTATTTATACATTATTTTATAAAAATGGTGAGGACTACTAAACAACTCTCTCTATAACCATCATTCCATACCCCAGGCTGTATTCTACTACATTCTCGCCTCCTCACGAGAAGAAAAATGGAACAAAAGGAAAAGGGTGAGCTCAACTAGCCCAAGAAAGAATATTATGACTAAGATAATATACAACAAATTATCATTAGTCTCCAACAGGAAAAAATCTAATAGAATACAATAGACAACCGGTTTTAAATCAACAATTGCGGTGAAACAACAATTCATTAGAAGAGTTAAATAGAGAATGCAAACTACTATCTTCTATATATGAATTTAAAAGTTCATCGTCGATATTTTATCCTGTAACATCAATCAATATATATCTGAATCAAATATTCATCTTTGCACTCAGAGCCAAAGATATTCATCGATTAGTCATGTTCATCTAAACACATGTTCATCTTTGTACTACGGGCCAAAGATATTAATCGATGAGTCATGTTCATCTCAACACTGTTCATCTTTGCACTACAGGTGCCAAGATATTCATCAAGAAATCATTCATCTTTTTACTACGGGCCAAAGATATTCAAGAATATCATCATTTAGGGTGAGGATGATGAAAAATATTTTAAAGGAAACGAATCCAAAGTGAAATAAAAGAACAAATATTAAGGATTAAGTATTTTAAACAATCCAAGTTCAAAAATACTTCATAAGTAATCGAGTGGAGTAAAATTCAAGAATGATCAAAACATGGATACAATCAAAGCTAGTATCCATAATAGATATTTTGACAAAAAAAGAAGAAATTTCATTTTTCGGTTGAATAGTCTGCAGATTAAGTGAATAGTGCCGTGAATATCGTGAATAGTAACTCAGACACCAAAAGATAGAAATTTCACAAAAAAACATCTTCACGCTTTACGTGAATAGTACTCGTGAATAGTAACTCGTGAATAGTAACTCATGAATAGTAACTCGTGAATAGTAATTCATGAATAGTAACCCCAGACATGAAAAAAGTTCCAAATTTGATAAAATTTCCAACCAATATTTCGGCATAATGATATTGAAGAAATAATATCATTTTCGAATAAAATAACATCCTTTACCTCGAAAAACAGTACTTCTAGTTGAAACACCGGATATAGGCTATGACTTGAATTTGCACCGTATAGCAATACTCAAAGTATACTCAAAATACTCACAAGAATACGCTCGATAATATAGAGAAAAACTTGATTTACGGTGTGATTTTCAATTCTAACCTAAGCACCCTATTTATAGGAAAATGCTTAGAACACCAAAGTAGAAAATTTAATATAATAATAATATATATATTAATTTGTCTACGCCCACTTAGAATCATCTGAATTCAGCAACTTAGCATGTTTTAAAGATGCCCACCAAACACAAAAAATGTTTTTCTTATTTAAATTATTTTAAACTTCCAAAAATCAATTATTTCGGAGCTTCGGAACTTTAATAATTCATAATAAATAGCCCTTTTATCAGAAAATTTGAATCTCTTGTCTTTTTATAGGAAATTCAATTCTCTACAACTTTGTAGAAGAAAGTTTTTCCAAATTCCAAACAAAATTGGTGAAATCTACAAATCAGGCGATTTTACGTGTATAATCAAATTTCTTCAATAATTGTGTCCACCAACACACAAAATATGTGTTAAACATTTAATGCCACAAAAATACTCTTCCTCCTCATATACTCATATATTCCACATTCATTATAAAAATATCACCGTTAATATATTATTAAAATAATATATTTAAATGAATTATTTTATCGAGAAAAGATAAAATATTAATTTCCAACAATTGTCACATTAAAATTTTCTCCATCTATATCCACATAAAATCAATATTTTCCTCATCATATAAATCAATAATTAATTATTCACAAATAATATTACAGAATCACAATCTTTGTGACCGTGTAGTTCCCGAAAGAGGGGCTTTCGAATAAGGATCTCTCTTCTTCGGGCGCGCAATTAGGTGACCAAACCTCTCCTTAGATGAACTTTCTAGATATTGCCAATAATGTTATCCAATAATATTATTCGGATAATATGAATTATTGCTCTCAGATAATGGAAAATACTGTGTAATGACAATTTATTGAAACAACGATAATATAAAATATCAATGCAAAGTGATTATTGAATCAATAAAATAAAATCTTTGAGCAATAATTCTTCGTAACAATTATTGAGTAGTGCTTTCTTACGTAAGAATCAATAATTGGTGCAATACCTGATGTCTTCTTGTTCAACAACGCGTATTAGTGTGTTTTAACCACCGGGTATTCCAACGATATTAATTGGTAAAAGACTACTGTTATTATTTATAAATAACTTATATTTGTCGTTTTCTTCATCCAATCGCTTTCCGTTATGGGGCCCACAAAAAGATCTACTACTGTCGTCGTTTAATATTCCCGATAGTACGAATATTCCACGACCAAACGAATATTCCCAACAATAATGAATATTTTATAACCACTTGCTTATTCAAAATATTTGCGTATTTTACCCATAACTATCCACATTAATCAAATCAACCCTTACTATTTCAAAATAATAAATACAGGAAAATAAATTTCATTTATTAATAATTTGGGGTCTTACAACCTCCCTCCTTATGAAATTTCAGTCCTCGAAATTGGCGTATGTACACACAGTGTTTGAAAAGATGAGAATACCTCGCTTTCATTTTTTTTTTCCAACTCCCGGTCATTTCCTCAATAGCATGGTTTCTCCACAAAACTTTAACTTGTGGTATAACCTCGGTACATAGGACATGTTCTTTCCTATCCAAGATCTTGGCAGTACCTCCTCGTCATCGTTAAGTCTTGGCTATCTCGTCCGGTTCTAACTTCGATAGCGTGGTTGAATTCGTCCACATATTTACGTAACATCGATACGTGAAAAAACGTTATGAACACGCGTCATACTTGGCGGTAAAACGAGTCTATAGGCCACGAGTTCCTATTCGATCGAGAATTTCAAATGGATTAATAAATCGAAGGTTTGAGCTTTCCTCACCTCACCGATTCTCGCTTTTGAAATAATAACTTCTTGCACCTCCTTCTTCAAATTCATCACTCGGTGTGTGTAGCAAAACGACTTTAACTTTATCGATTAAAGTCTATTATACTCGTATATCATCACATGGGTACCTAGAGTTTTCATCTCCATCTCTATTATTTGTAAATTATCTGAAATTAGTCTTTGACAATATCGTACTCGTGTATATCTCGATCTTCTACTCAACACGTCGGCTACCACGTTCACTTTTCCGAGGATGGCATGGTCGAACATGTCTTTGAAATGAGTCTCCTCTTGAGTTCTTGAAGCTCCTCCCACATTCCTTTCTCCATTCAAATTTTGTATCTCTACGAGTCAATTGCGTTAATGGAATAGCGATTGAGAATATCCTTCAACGAATCTCCGATAATAACCAACTAAGCTTGAAAGCTATGTATTTCGATTACTGAAACTTAGGTTGTTCTCAATGTGACTTATATCCCAACCTTGGATAACGTCACAATGACACCTATCGATTTACTATCGCACGAATATGGCGTCCCCTACGAGAGTGCGGCGGTGCATTCCACAAAGGAAGTCACCGGATAAAGGCTCGGTACCAAATTCTATAGTTGAATTTTTAACTCACGAAGTTCAATAGGAGCCATTCGATATGAGATTTTAGAAATGAGTTTTGTACCGGGTTCAAAGTCGATACAAAATTTAATATCAAACTTTAGGAGTAAGCCAAGAAATTCTTCAGGAAATACGTCAGGAAAAATTAATAACAACATGAATATTATTCAAATCTGACGTGTCTTTATTCAAATCCATAACATGGACTAAGAAAACTTGACATCCGTAATAAACGAATGACTTCATGGCTTGATATGAAAATGTTTGACTACAATGGTTTGATTGCTTGAATTCAAATAACAGGTTGCTTAAGAATATGAAAACTAACAACCTTACGAAAGTAATCAATTTCGGTATGATGAGTAGTTAACCTTAAAATCACATCAAAAACAAATATCTCTATAGAAATAAGGTTAACGGTAATGTGATAGTGCTGACACTGAATCAAGCAAGATTTCTAAACAACGGATGTAATGAAAGTTTCTCTAACGGAGTCTCCATAAATAGGTCAAAGTCTAATTTCTCCGTAGTCGAGTTCAAACGCGTTGGCATGCAAGAGAGATAAAAGAATGGGTAAAACCAGTTATCTAGTAAGGTATAACTTCGCAAGAATTTATAATTAACTAACTTGTGCTAACCGTTCGGGTTCCTCGCATTTTGAATGGTCCACGACAAACGCTCTTCCGAGGAACCATTGACTTTGACTTTTACGGACATCCTTTTGAGTCACCATTCCCGCTGGATTGGGTTTCGATCTGCGTCTGATCTCGGCGATATTTCCTTCTTTTCCACAATTATAGCATACCTTAAAGCTGTTGTGGGCGGTTTGAGTGATATCCCCTCTTTCCGCATTTGTAACTTATCTGACCGGTGGTCTTTCTCCTCCCTTGGAACCGATTCTTCTTGGCGGCGGCGTCTTCACATGGTGGTTGTTGAATCTCCTCTTTTTAAAATCTCCTCCAGGCTCGCTTCTTCTATTTTCATGGCCACGATTACCACCAGTGGTTCTGCCTTTGTCCGTATTCTTCTTTCTCCGTTTGGTTATCGTTATTCTAATGATTCTTTATCTTTGTTATAATCTGGTTATGGTCCTTCGGTTGAACGTACTCGTTATCTCGCTCTAACAAGCGCGAGCCTGTTTGACAACATCTGAATAGATAAAAAATTTATGAGAAATGAGATCTTGGCGTATCTGGGGTTTCAAACCTCTCGAAACATCCGCGTCATCGTTCCTCATTCTCCACCAAATGAGGTGTAAACTGGATAACTCCGCGAACTTAGCCTCGTCTTTGGGACACCGTCGTGTTATTCTGCTCGGTCTAATAAACTCCACTTCCTTCATATAGCCGAATACTTTCGGGGAAGTACTTGTCATTGAACTGTTTCTGAAATGTCTCCCATGACATCTTTGAGTCTTGGTGGATGGAGTGCGCTTCACAATTCCCACCGATGTCTGCCTCGCCACGGAACATAAAGGTAGAGAATGGAACTTTTCATTCCTCCGTGCATCCCAAGACATCGAATATCTTGGTAATTTGTTTGACCCGTCTCTCACCTTAATCGGATCCGGCTTTCCCAAGTTAGGTGGTCCTAACTCTTTGAATCTGCTTGGCGTGACCACCCGTGAATTGCTATCATTTCCTCCTGTATTTTGAACACGAGTCTCCTCGTCGCGATTTTGCATGAGCTGCAAAAAGCTTCTAAACATCCCTCGTTCATCATCTCGCTCGGTGGTGTTGTTCACGGGAGGTACATTGCCACGACTGTTGCGCGTTCTCCTCGTTGGTAAATCTGAGCATCTCCACGGTCTCATTCACTCCATTTGTTAATATTCTCGATCGACATTCTCAAATCTTGTCATAAAACAAGGGTTAATTAAGGAAATCAATATATCACATAATATCCCTATATCTTGACCAACTAACAAATAAAATTAGGTAGGACACACTTGGCGAAGGATTTACTCGTCTCTCCCCTACTAGTTCTATTCCCTAATCTCATGAGAGATCATATCCTAAGCTACGATACCAAGCTGTGACACCCCCAAAATAGGTCCATTCCATCCAACCCATTCTGAGTCGTCGCCAATACATGAGTGCGAAATAACTACAACTTTATTAATACATTTGTCGTGCAAAATACGACAACATATATATCTTGTGAGTTTAAATTCAATTATTGTCTTCTAGACAATATACATACCAAATAAATCCTCATCACAATTATTTATACATTATTTTATAAAAATGGTGAGGACTACTAAAAAACTCTCTCTATAACCATCATTCCATACCCCAGGCTAGTACTTCGCTACATTCTCGCCTCTTGAGAAGAAAAAATGGAACAAAAAGAAAAGGGTGAGCTCAACTAGCCCGATAAAGAATATTATGACTAAGATAATATACAACAAATTATCGTTAGTCTCCAGGGGAAAAATCTAATAGAATACAATAGACAACCGGTTTTAAATCAATCTTAGCGGCGAAAACAACAATTCATTAGAAGAGTTAAGTAGAGAATGCAAACTACTATCTTACATATATGAATTTAAAGTTCATCGTCGATATTTTATCCTGTAACATCAATCAATATATATCTGAAAATCAAATATTCATCTTTGCACTTTCTGAGGCCAAAGATATTCATCGATTAGTCATGTTCATCTAAACACTGTTCATCTTTGTACTACGGGCCAAAGATATTAATCGATCGAGTCATGTTCATCTCTAAACACTGTTCATCTTTTTACTACTACGGGCGAAAGATATTCTTCAAAAATCATTCATCTTTGCACTCTGAGGACAAAAAGATATTCGATAATATCATCATTTAGGGTAAGGATGATGAAAAATATTTTAAAGAAAAGCGAATCGATTGAAACAAAAAAGAACAAATATTAAGGATTAGTTTTTTAAACAATCCAAGTTCAAAAATACTTCATAAGTAATCGAGTGGAGTAAAATTCAAGAATGATCAAAACATGGATACAATCAAAGCTAGTATCCATAATAGATATTTTGGACAAAAAAGAAGAAATTTCATTTTTGATTGAATAGTGTAGTATTACGTGAATAGTGTCGATAGTATCGTGAATAGTATAATTATCGTGAAATAGTAACTCAACACCAAAAGATAGAAATTTCACAAAAAACATTTCACGCTTACAAGTGAATAGTACTCATGAATAGTAACTTCGTGAATAGTAACTCATGAATAGTAACTTCGTGAATAGTAATTTATGAATAAATAACCCGACATGAAAAAAGTTCCAAATTTGATAAAATTTCCAACCAATATTTCGGCATAATGATATTGAAGAAATAATATCATTTTCGATAAAATAACACCCTTACCTCGAAAAAAATGATACTTCTAGTTGAAACAGGATATAGGCTATGACTTGAACTTGCACCATATAGCAATACTCAAAGTATACTCAAAATACTCACAAGAATAAACTCGATAATATAAAGAGAAAACTTGAGGTTTACGGTGTGATTTTCAATTCTAACCTAAGCACCTTATTTATAGGAAAATGCTTAGAACACCAAAGTAGAAAATTTAATATAATAATAATATATATTAATTTGTCTCATACACTTAGAATCATCTGAATTCAACAACTTAGCATGTTTTAAAGATGCCCACCAAACACAAAAAAACATTTTTCTTATTTAAATTATTTTAAACTTCCAAAAATCAATTATTTGAACTTTGGAACTTCAATAATTCATAATAAATAGCCCTTTTATCAGAAAATTCGAATCTACGTGTCTTTTTTTATAGGAAATTCAATTCTCTACAATTTTGCGGAAGAAAGTTTTTCCAAATTCCAAAGCAGAAATTGTAAAAAATCCACAAACAGACGATTTTACGGTATATAATCAAATTTGGTCGATAATTGTGTCCACTAACACACAAAATATGTGTTAAACATTTAATTCCACAAAATACTCTTCCTCCTCATATACTCATATATTCCACATTCATTATAAAAATATCACAGTTAATATATTATTAAAATAATATATTTAAATGAATTATTTTATCGGAAAAAGATAAAATATTAATTTTCAACAATTGTCACTTTAAAAATTTTCTCCATCTATATCCACATAAAATCAATATTTTCCTCATCATATAAATCAATAATTAATTATTCACAAATAATATTACAAAATCACAAGATCTTGTGACCGGTAGTTCCTAAGAAAGAGGGGCTTCGATAAGGATCTCTCACTTCTTGGCGCTTGATTAGGTGACCAAACCTCTCCTTAGACAAAACTTTCTAGACATTGCCAATAATGTTATCCAATAATATTATTCAAATAATATGAATTATTGCTCAGATAATGGAAAATCTTGTGTAATGACAATTTATTGAAACAACGGTAATATAAAATATCAATCGTGATTATTGAATCAATAAAATAAAATCTTGAATAGTAATTCTTGTAACAATTATTGAGTAGTGCTTTCTTACGTAAGAATCAATAATTGGTGCAATCTGGTGCTCTTCTTTTGTTCGACAACGCGTATTAGTGTGTTTTAACCACCGGGTATTCCAACGATGATAACTTGTAAAGACTACGCCGTTATTTATAAACAACTTATATTTATCGTTTTCTTCATCCAATAAACTTTCAGTTATGGGGCCCACAAAAAGATGCTGGCGTCGTCATGAATATTCCCAAAAGCATGCGAATATTCCACGACCAAACGAATATTCCCGACAATAATGAATATTTTATAACCACTTGCTTATTCGAAATATTTGCGTATTTTACCCATAACTATCCACATTAATCAAATCAACCCTTACTATTTCAAAATAATAAATAGAGGAAAATAAATTTCATTTATTAATAATTTGGGGTCTTACAATAGTGCCTTCTTACGTAAGAATCAATAATTGGTGCAACATCGCAGTCTTCTTGTCTGACAATGCATATTACTTGTGTTTTTAACCACCGGGTATTCCAACAAAGATAATAGCTGTAATAACTACGTCGTTATTTATAAACAACTTATACTTGTCGTTTTCTTCATCCAATAAGCTTTCATTATGGGGCCCACATAAGGTCAATTTAGGTCGTCTGAATATTCCCCGACAATAAGAATATTCCACAACCAAACGAATAGTCCCCGATAATAATGAATATTGTATAACCACTTGCTTATTTGAAATATTTACGCATTTGACCAATAACTAACCACATTAATCAATTCAACCATTACTATTTCAAAATAATAAATAGAAAAATTCAATTTCATTTATAATAAGTTTGGGTCTTACACCAAGTATGTACATGTACCTAGGCTATATGGCAATGTATTTTTCCTTATAGTTGTACAACTAAATAAATAAGTCTAAGCCCTCTTAACACAGGGCTCAACCTGGCCTGTTAGACACAAGAACAATTTGGCCTTGCTTGGCTGCACTTTGGCAAGCTTCCTTCTTAGGTCAGTTGGTTCATCTTATTAAGTTTATTTAGGTCACATGATACCATTATTAGTTTGTAAAGTACACCCAAGGCAATTTTCACAATTTTGATTTTTAGAAGCACAAAATGCATAGTTTTATATGAGTTAACCATTAGCTAAATATTAAATCTGAAATTCCTTATGTACCCCAACATTTGTAGCACAATTAACCAATACATCCTTACTTAGGCTTTTGTAAGAGATAAAACATAGTTAACCAAGTTGCTCATAACTCAATATACAATTACCATATTTGCATTTAGGTAGGTATGTATCATAGCTAAAAATACATTGACATGCTTTGGTTTCGGCTTCACACTTAGCATGACATATTGCACATAACAGCCCTCTCTCATGCATTTAAACAAACAGTTAAAGGTGCAATTCCTCAATTCACTTTACATGGATTTTTCTTATATATACACATAGCACATAAATCCTATCATATCCCAACCTTATGCCTCCCAGACCCTTTATGGTCCCTCAAACACACAACCACAACATTCATGCTTGATAATGAAAACCAGTTACCAGATTACTTAGAGATGAAAAGAAAATAATGAAGTTTTGTTTTACCTTGTTGGGCTGCACTATCTTAAACTTTAATAATAAGGTAGAAAATGAAAGCTTGGTACTCTGACCTTCTTCACTTCTCAGCTGAAACACACTCCTTCACTCAGTCCCTTAACTGTTAATTCCTTGGCTACTTGCAATGCATTATCAGTCCTTGGAGGGAGGGGAGGTGGAAGAGCTAGCTCTTTATGGCTGAGCTCTCCCCCTTTGCCGTCATCCCTCTGACCTCCTAATTTGCTCTTGAACATGCTCCCTACTTGGCCCCTAAGAGTCATAGTTAGTCACATCTCAGAGCAAGCTACACATACCCTAGTAGTTTTGTCACTTCACAACCACTCTACACTGCCTAGATCCTTAAAACAATGTTATTCTAACTAGTGATCCATAAAAGGCCTGCGGCCAGGCCTTGGTTCGGCCTGGTCAAAGACCGACCTGGTCAAGGCATGGCCTAGTCAGGCCTAGAAGGCTTGAAAAGACTGCTATTTTTAGGCAAAATTTTGGCATGGCCTAGCTTGACCTTGGGCCTGTCTTGGCCTGACCTTGGGCCTGGCCTGGCCTGGCTGGGCCTGGCCTAGGGCCTTACATGATATTTTATCCAATTATTTATAATTTTTGAACTTTAAATTTATAATTATTCATCAATAAAGTATAAATTTGTACTTATTTATTTTTGTAATTTATAAATTAAAATATATTATTTTTAATTAAGACATCAATAAAGTTTAAAATTTTAATTATTCATTCGTGATTTCTTGTAGATACATTTAATTAATATACATCTTCAATGAATATAACTATTTACTATATCTAATATTAATAATAAGTTAGTTACTTAGTTGATTAAATATTAATAATAAGTTAATTTATTTTAAATACTAAATTACTAATATTTAACAATAAAATTTTATTAATATTCCTTGTTACTTTAATGTTAAATATTAACATTAATTAATACATCAATAAACTAACTTTTAATATTAAATATTAACAATGCGTTAGTTTCTTTGAATCTTCTCATATATATCTTAATCTCTTCTTTATACATTTCTTAAATTTATTTCTTATTGTTTAAACTCTATCTGAGTTTATTGTTACCATCATTATCATCACTTCTACGGTTATATCTTAAGGTACTTTTACCTAAGGTGTATAACCTACAGCTTTGATACCAACTGTAACGACCCCAAAATTTGGACAAATCCATTTTCGTCTTTGGTCGTTAACAATACATTTACATTCTATCTTTACATCATTAATCGATGATATAATCAATAAAATACGGATAAATTTAAAATTTTTCCATCTTTTTTCTTTATTTTCCTTAACCACAACCTTTACGGTTACATATCTCAGAATCACGTTTATTTTATGACTCATTTTATCAAACTTATCATATAAGTTCACACGTCCCAATACAATATCCTTTATATATCGGATAGTACAATGTTTACAACCTGACACTAAATACACATCATAGTCTGCCAACTACATACATTGAAACCCAGAGCATGGTTCAAAACTTTTTCTTTCTAAAGAAAATTTATTTTCTTGCATGCCTTCTGATCCTTACCATGAAGATGGTAGATAATATCTCATTGTATCCTTAACCTGCAAAAAGGTTAATTTTACAAGATTAAACTCAACAACTCAACAAATCAAACAATTTTTATACTTCAGATAACACATAATATCATGCTCAGTTTGTACAATCATAACCATTCTAATATATCTCACATATCAAGTATAAAGACTGAGTTCCTTAACTCAATAAACATAATCATAGATTGACTTTCACATTTCATATACATATCATATGTAATTCAACATAATCATAACAGTACAAATTTCATCCAATCAGTTATCAAGTTCATATAGCAAATAGGAACTAAAAGACTTTCCTTAAAGCATTCCTTGCACATTTATTAAAGATCGCCATTCAAATATCCTACACCATTCAATTACAATAATATACCAATTAGCCACTAAATGACACTTATCAGTCGATTATGTAAGCTTTGTCTTACATTTCACAATCCTTTCTTTTAACTTGTTACACCATGATCACTTAGGTGTTTAATTCTTACTAGTTAGGACATTATATTGTCCAATTGGATTAATTGTATTAGCATTCACTTACATATCAATACGTTTATCTCTAATCGACTTTCGATGTTCATTCAAGCACTTAAGACTTATCATGACTCCATACTAACATTTATTTCATACTTCAGAATATTTCTTAAGACAATCTTTACGATTCTTCCTTTGCTTAACATTTAGTTAATTATTTAAATCTTCTCATCCTACTTCTTTATGAACATTAAGCTCATTAAAATTGCTTAGATTAAGTATTTACAGCTTCTCATTATATCATATTATGCGAATAGCTTTCATTAGGATTGGTTGAATTACTCTATCATCTATGCTTTCAAATTCTTTTTTTAATTTGTTACTTAATATTTTGTTAAGTGTTTAAAACTTCCCATTAATCCTTATTAGGTCAGTAATGATTAACAAAATTGATTTATATTAAGTTCCCTTGAGCCATACATTGAAGCTTTCTTTCTTTGGGCTAATCACCACCGGTAGTAAAACCACTTTTGACCTTGCCACCGGTATGGCGATCTTCTGATGGCACCCAGATTAACTTAATTTCTAGTGCACCGCTACCGAATCTGATTCGATTTCTGCGAGTTATGATATGAACTCTGTTTTCATTCGGAATCCATTTCTTCCTCATCTTAAGTCCAAATTAACTAATTTTTGACTCTATGAACTCGTTAAACACTGAACTACACATCTACGAGATAATTATAACATTTCAGAAGCTTCAATAAACCATTTTAAATACCCAAATTTAGTGTGCAAGCTATATTTTTTTTTGACGTGTTTTACTAAATCTTCCACTATAGATTCGTTTTAAATCCATTTTAGTTCATTCAAATCAGAAAATCTTTGTATCTCAGAGGAGTATAATATACAACCATCCAACAAGATTTCTAAACACACCCACACCATCATTATAACCCTTAAAACAGACCAATATCTCCGCAAACATTCCATAACTCCATTTTTCTCCTTTACACATAAATTCAAATTGGTTGCTTTGATTTCAGATATAAATAACACTAACAGATTAAGATTTAATTTGAAATAGCAAAATTGAATTCTTCTTAATCTCGTAAAATCAAATAACAACTCAAATCGAAAACTTAAGAAAATAAGATTTTAAGCCCTTCTTACCTCTTGGATCTTCCTTAATTTTAATTAGGTGATCTAATACTTGATCAACCCATTCTTCTTCTCCTTGATTCTCCAAAGCCTCCTTCAAATTCTCACAGTGAAGCCCTCTTTCTCTCTCTCACTCTAAACTCTGATTTTCTCCTTCTTAGAGTAGTGAACGGGAAGGTATAAAACTAAGAATAATTAATTTTTACGTTTGGGTTTACTGGACGTTATTGGGATGGGAACAACCTAACTGCTCAAAGGCTTGTTTGCATGCCCACTTTTACTTCTCCTTCTTTATTTTTATTGATTAACACTTTTTACTTTGTCTGCTAAATCATTTAGCCAGCTCCACTTCTCCAATTATATCCCATACGAAATATGAAGTTACATTCATAATTAGAATAAACATCTCTATTAAAATAAACATTTTTATTAAAATAATTAATATTTATTCTACTAATTATTTTAATTAATTAAATAATTATTATATTTAATTTCTTTCATTCTATAAATTGTCTCAAGACAATTTATTTAATCTATACATTTAACCACCACTTAAATATTAATTTAATTTATTAATCTTGACACCAATATTTATTTATAGATATATTGGTTTTTTCTCACCTCATAATCAATTTATAATCGTTTGGCATAATATACTATATTAGGCCATTACATTAATGTATCACGTTTATATGAAATACATCAACTCTCATTGTAACTACATTGCCATTCAAGGCTTGGCACTCACATTTTAATTTAATCTCAATGAATCATTATTAATTAATTGATTTTCTTTACTTCTATATTCCATTTCATAACTAATTTCATTCACTTTCTTTAATAGTGTAATTAACTATTAACTCTCATTTTCCCAATCTATGTATATATATCTCCTTTATACACACATAATTTCTTCGCACCAAATCACATATCCCAAAACACATATTTATTCTAACCCGACACATCACATAATATAAATTTTATTTATTAAATTCTCATTTTAATCATTTCTGAAAATCCAGGTTGTCACAGTAAAATCCTAATTTGCGCATTCAATTCGATTAGGTCATATGTTAACCCTAATTTGTACTTGGACCTATAATACTCTTACATACTAAATACTTCTTTTTTTCTAAAATTAGTGGCAAAATCTTAAAATTCAAAATTGATATGAAGTTACTTAGTTTTAATACAAACACATATAACAATTGTAAACTAATTATAAAATACTACTCTTAATTATCATCTTTGTTATTTTTAAAACTTGAACAAAATTATTCAATTTTGAGCTTTAGGATTTTGTGAATTGACTAACGGAAGTAGAATAACATATTTAATGCTTTGGGAATAAGTTATTAAGTATACTATGTCATTAAGGTTTTGTTTGATAAAACTGAATGTTACTATCTGAATAATGTAGAACATTTATCTAGACTTGTATCTGAATGCAAAAATGTTATTTGATAATTAATTTTTTTTAAATGTCTGAATAATAGTATTTTACTATTTTAACCCTGTTTATTTGCATATCAATTTATTTGCCTCTTTCCGAAACGAAACAAACCCAATTCCCCCACCCCCTCCCCCTCCCCCGAACTCGGCGTGGATATGCTTCTCTTCTCAATTCACCCACCAATTTTACTCCTCCATTCTCCAAAGCCCACCTCCCCTTTGCTGAAATGTCTCTTTCCTTCATTATTGCCCCCCCCCCCCCAAATGGTGTTTTCAACTACTTTTCTCTCAATTTCTACATCTTTCATGAAAACCCATTTTTCACCCTCAGTGTTGTAATACCTGGGGAAAAAAATAATTATATTCTTAAAACATATTGTTGGACTGTCTTTTATTTGAGTCAAACTTGTTATTTAATTAATTTGGGCTAATAGGTTATGAACAATTGACTTAGTAAAATTTGACTTTTCTTATATTTGGGTCAAACTGTAATTAATTTATTTGGACCATAATAAGTATGTGATTACAATAATTTGGGCCTTTATACTAATTGAGTCTAATTGATATTTGTATGATATTAAAATCCTATTATAATTAGGAGAATTAATAAAATCTATTAATAAATTATGGGCAAGGAAATCGTGCCTTGCTAGGGTTAGGGTTTCGTGTTGGCTGAGGAGGAGAGAAATCCACAAAGAGTAAGGAATTGATTGGTTGATTGAAGAGGGGAGAACGACAGGTGGGCGATTACTCCAACGACGCTGCGCGTAACTCCTAGAATCCAAACCGTGTTAGGTAATGAGGATTCCAAGAGCCTTCTTGAGTCCTTCAAGTTGAGAGAATGTTCAAACCCCTTTTGTGCTTTTAGGTGGAATCTCCAAGCCTTTAAGTCACCAAAAGGATCCTTTTGATCTTCCAAGAGTCCAAGTCTTTAGTCCGAACAGAAGTCCCCTTCCAAATGGAATGGAAGGGGTATTTATTGGGTTTTTTGGAAAGTAATCATGTTCAAGGCACATGCCTTCAGGGAAATTTCAGAAATACCCTTTAGTCCTTAGAATAATGCCCATGTTGCTCTGTCCTTCTAGCCACCAATCCAATCCCTCAATCAATTCCCAAAACGAGCCGCCTCCACGAGTCTTCTGCCTCGGGACACGTGGAGGCTTCTCCCGGGTCTAGCACATTTATTTCTAACTTTTCCATCTTTATTTTATTAGGTTATGCGAACCCTAATTTGCACATTTAATGAGGTCGTGGAACCCTAATTGTGCATTTAATACAATTAGGTCATGTGAACCCTAATTTTACATTTGGGCCCACATTTGCACCCTGCGCGAGAGTCGCATTCCCAAATAGACGATCGTGCAAGAAAATTATAAGTCTTTGAATGATTTTGTCGGGCTTCACTTTATAGATTTTGAAGACAAGGATCCTAGAAGAGGGAACTCCTAGGGAGCCAATGTAAGACCCCGAAATTTTTTTAAATAAAAAGGAATTTCCTTTATTTATTATTTTGAAATAGTAAGGGTTGATTTGATTAATGTGGATAGTTAAGGGTTAAATACGCAAATATTTCAAAATAAGCAAGTGGTTATAAAATATTCATTTTTGTCGGGGAATATTCGTTTGGTCGTGGAATATTAAATCTTGTCGAGGAATATTAAATGCATTTACGGCCGACAGCCATGTGTGGGCCCCATAACTAAAGCGATTGATGATGAAGAAAACATAAATATAAGTTGGTTAAAATAACTTGCGTAGTTATTACCAGATTAAGATCATTGGAATACCCGTTGGTTAAAATACGATGTCTACGCGTGGTTGCATTAAAGAAGACACTATTGCAGTATTGTTGAATTATTGATTCGCATGCGTAAGATGGCACTACTCAATAATTTTCACAGTGAGTTCTTGCTCAATATTTTATTTTATTGATTCAATAATTGCTTGCGTTGATATTTTATATTATTGTTGTTCAATAATTGTCACCGCATGATTTTCCCATTATCGGATCAATAATTCATATTATTTGAATAATATTATTAGATAACATTATTGGCAATGTCTAGAAAGTTCTCAAGGAGAGGTTTGGTCACCTAATTGCGCACCAAGATGAGAGAGATCCTTATTGGAAGCCCCTCTTCCTCGAACTACTGGTTGTCATATAATTGTGATTCTGTAATATTATTTGTGAATAATTAATTATTGATTCATATGATAAGGAAATATTTATTTTATATGAATATAAATGATGGATTTATTTATGTGGTTATAAATGAAGAAATTATTGTTGAGGTGTTTTATCAGTATTTTATCGGATTGGAGGTGTTAAAAATCAAATCAAGGGTTTTGAGATATATTGC
This sequence comes from Panax quinquefolius, assembly GCA_020205615.1. Taxonomy (NCBI): domain Eukaryota; kingdom Viridiplantae; phylum Streptophyta; class Magnoliopsida; order Apiales; family Araliaceae; genus Panax; species Panax quinquefolius. Next base: position 88,850,881 of record CM035166.1, read on the forward strand.
GGGGGTTATAATTTTTAATCCGACCGTTGGATTGTGGTAATTTTTGGGTATGTTATACATACATAAGTTGAGTATATGTCCACAAATTTTGAACCGTTAAAAATGCACGAATGATTTGTTGTAAATTTTAAGAGGTGTTTGATTCGGAATTAGGGTTATAATTGATTTTGGTGGAAAATTCTAGAATTGAGTAGGCCCCACTTGTGGTTGGTGAAAAAAAATGTCTTGAATTTTATTTCAAATGTGGTGGGTGGCAATAGTAGCGTGTAAAGCCATCGTGTAGCGTGTCAAGTCCGCCTTGGTGGCTAACATTTTCCTATAAATAGAGGGCTAAGTTAGAATTGAAAACCACACCGTAAACAAAGTTTTCTCTTTTCTCTCTATATTATTGAGCGTATTTTGTGAGTATTTAGATACTTTGAGAGTTCTTTGTTCAAGATAAGTTTCATTCAAAGATCACTTCCACCTTTCCTTCCGAAAATCTCGATTCTTTGAGGTAAGGGATGTTATTTTCTTCTCAAATGATATTAATTCTTCAATATCATTATCTTTGAAATATTGGTTGGTACTTTTTATCAAATTTGGAACTTTTTCATGTCGGGGTTACTATTCATGAGTTACTTATTCACGAGTTACTATTCATGAGTTACTATTCACGAGTTACTATTCACGAGTACTATTCATGGCGTGAAGATGTTTTTTTGTGGAATTTCTATCTTTGGGTGTCGAGTTACTATTCACGTGTACTCAGACTATTCACGATATCTGACATTATTCACGAATACTGGCAGACTATTCACCAAAAATGAAAATTTTTCTTTTAAATCTAAAATATCTATTCGGATACTAGCTTTGATTGTATCCATGTTTTGATCATTCTTGAATTTTACTTCACTATGATTATTTATGAAGTATTTTGAACTCGGATTGTTTAAAAGTACGAATCCATAATATTTGTCATTTTGTTTCCTTTGGATTCGCTTTTTAAAAATATTTTTCATCATCCTCGGTCTTAAATGATGATATTATTGAATATCTTTGGCACCGTGAGTGCAAAGATGAATGATTTCTCGAAGAATATCTTTGGCTCAGTAGTGCAAAGATGAATGATTTCTGAAGAATATCTTTGGCTTTGTAGTGCAAAGATGAACAGTGTTTAAATGAACATGACCGACCGATGATGAATATCTTTGGCCTTTAGTGCAAAGATGAACAGTGTTGAGATGAACATGACCGATTGATGAATATCTTTGGCTGTAGTGCAAAAGATGAATATTTGATTTGAGATGAATATTGATTGATGTTACGAGGATAAAATATTGATGATGGACCGTTAAATTCATAGATTATAGTAGATTTCATTCTCTACGTAACTCTTCTATGAATTATTATTTCCGATTCTATAATATTGATCTGAAACTTGTTGTCTATTGTATTCTATCGATTTTTCCTCGCTGGAGACTAACGATAATTTGTTGTATATTATCTTAGTCATAACATTCTTCTTCTTGGCTAGTTGAGCTCACCCTTTTCCTTGTTGTTCCATTTTCTCTTCTCGGGGGCGAGAATGTAGCGAGTACTAGTCGGGGTATGGAATGAAGGTTCTAGAGAGAGTTGTTTAGTAGTCCTCACCATTATTATAAAATAATGTATCAATAAATGTGATGAGGATTTATTTGAGTATAGATATTGTCTGAAGATAATATTTGTATTTAAACTCACGATATATATTGTCGTATTTCACACCTACATTTGTATTATCGAAGTTGTAGTTTGCTTCTTGTACTATGTATTTGATTTACTCGAAATGGGTGTTGTGTATACCTATTTTGGGGTTAAATCATGCCAAAGTCTTAGAGTTAAACCCTAGGAAGGCAAGACCTAGCGAGGCTCTTCCTTGGACATATTGAAAAATCTTCTGAAATTTTTCTGTATCTTGCCCAATATTTATTTCCTGGAAACAAAATCAAGATAAATTAAATTATATATTAATAAATAAAATCTTATTTTATTTTTGAAAATCAAATCCTTTCAAAGATTTTGGAAATAAAACCAAAACATTCCTATTTAAAAAATAGGATATTTGTTTCAATAATAATAATAATACAAGAGAAACTACCTTAATTGAACATTAAGAGAGTAAACGTTGCCATACTAAAAGCATAAATAAAACTATAGTATGCCAGAATGAAAACAAAAAGAGAACCCTTGCAAAAGAAATGTTTTGGAAATTAAAACTTTCTTTAAAAAATCAAATATTAATTTTATTTCCAAAATAAAATCAAATCTTAATTTTATTTTAGAAATTAAAACTTTCTTTGTTTTGGGAATCAAATCAAATCTTAATTATTTTTTTTTTGAAAATGAAATAAAATAAAATCTCTCTTTTTTTTGTTAGATGCATCATTCACACCAAAGTTCCTCTTTCTATTCACGCCAAAGTTCGGAGGCCGAACCCTTGTCAGTCCATTTTTTTTTTCAAATAAATAAATAAATAAATATTTACTTATCTTATTTTTGAGAGGTTATGTTGCTCCATGATTAATTACTTCATTAGGTGCTGCTTCCTTTTTGCCATAGTAAAGGACCCCTTGAAGCTACTTCTTGCATCCAAAATGCTAGGTGCCTAGGCCTCTTTGACAATTGTGATTGTCTTCTCTTGAGACAGGAACCCAAATTGCAGTAAGCATCAACAATCAAATCTCTTGGGAGCAAAAAATCATCTCGCCAGCACTGACAAACCCAAGACCTGGTAATTTTTTATTTTATTTTTTTGAAAATAAAATAAAATCTTATTTTATTTTTGTTTTTTCGAATATAATAAAATCTTATTTTATTATTAATTTTTTTTATGGGCTATTATTATTATTTTTTCTTTAATTTCATGCTAGAAGCTTGGAGTAAAGATACAGAAACCTCCTACTTGACTTTACAAGATCAAGTAATGTTTTATACATTAATTTGTTAATTTCTTATATTTACGTATTTTCTTGGCTTCTTTAAAAGTAATAATCAATTATATTATGCCCTTCCGAAAAAAAAAAAGTGGCAGTGCCAAAATAATATTAGATAGAAGACTTACCCTATCTTTTATATATTATTACCATAAAGATCAAAGAATTGAGGCCCTGTTGTCATATCATTCTGAGAAAAAGAAGAAGGCGCCTCGGGTTTTGCGAATAGGCTATGCGCCTACATCATAGTAAGTATAATATAAACCAACAAAAAAAAGGTTGAATTTATTCTTCAGCATATGCATGACTTTGGCCATAATTATTTGTTTCAGAAGGGTTCGGTGCGTCAAAATATATATATATATATATTGGCCGAACCTAGAGAGGCCGAACCCTAAGGACGACACTCCTTTGCTTTTAGAATTTTTTTTTTTCTTCGTATAGCTTCTATACACTTGAATTATTTTTGATTATTTCTTTTATAATTATTTTTTATTTCCAAGTAATTGTAATTTAGCTTTTTTCTGGCCATCTCACCTTAACTGGATTTTTGCTCGGATAGGCAACACTGCAACAAGGGAGCTTCAAAGAGACTTTCTTCAATCTGAGCAAGAGGTAACAAGGAGGATTCCTCTCTATAGGGCCGACCCCTAGGGGTTGAACCCTATAGGGCCGAACTCTATGGAGACCCGAACCTTTGGGATTCCATTCCTTCTTCTTATCTTCGCTTTTCAATTTGATTACTTGCATGTTTTCTTTTGAATTTCTTTTGACTTGCTTCCTCTATTTCTCTTTTTTTTGTTTCAGGTAATTGTAGACTTTCTTCTGTTTTCCGAACCCCATCACCATATCTTGGTTTTTTCCCTCGGAATTCCTCAGAAAAAGGCTATAATTTTCGCGGTGAAGGAGCATTCGTCCCAAGCAGTGGATTAGGAGAGCAACAAGACCTCAAAGGTATGCGCGGGAACAAACCCCTAGGTGGTGACCGAACCCTATAGGGCGCCGAACCTTATCATTTTTTTTTGAAGGAGACAACCCGCCTCTAGGTGGTGGCCGAACCCTATAGGAGCCGAACCCTATAGGGCGCCGAACCCTAAGAGGGCCGAACCTTATCAATTTTTTTTTTTTTTTTTTGAAGGAAACAGCCCGCCCCTAGGTGGTGGCCGAACCCTATAGGGCGCCGAACCCTAGGAGAGCCGAACCTTATCAATTTTTTTTTTGAAGGAGAGATTCCGCCCCTAAATGGTGGCCGAACCCTATAGGGCGCCAAACCCTAGGGGGGCCAAAACTTATCATTTTTTTTATTTTTTTTTTGAAGGAGAGATCCTGGTCCCTGGGTGGTGGTAGACCCTAGAGCCGAACCCCTATAGGGTCGTCGAACCTGAGGGGGTAGAACCTTATCATTTTTTATTTTTCAAACTTTCTTTTGTCTTCCGAGCCCCAATACCTTGAGTACATCTTGGTTTTTTCCCTCAAATAATGAAGAAAGATTTAACATTTTTCCTAGACGAAAACGCAAAAGGAGAAAAAACTGATATGTTTGTATGCGACGAAACCATTCCAGATGACCAAACCCCTAGGGGGCGAACCCTAGGAGGCCGAACACTAGGGGGGCAAACCCTAGGGGACCGAACCCTAGGGGGCGAAATCTAGGCAGAAATTCATGTTTTGGGGGAAAAAATGAAGTTCGGGACAACGAGCCTCTACTATTAGGAGCGTCATTTGGAGTTTTTTGGGCCTATAATATATCAAAACGACCGTATCGACAAGCCATTCAAAAGTCATCGCTTTGCCATGACATATGCCGTTATAAGTCCAAAAAAGGCTCCGAAGGATGGATTTTGGCCATCCGAAGTTTTTTTCAAAAATTTTCGGGAATTTTTTCTTGCATAAATGTACTCCCTCAATCTTTCTGACATTGTTTCTTCTTCTTTTCAGGTGTTTTGAAGCTTAACTCTCGGACGTTCATTCCTTTTTGCCATGGTGAGTACTTTATGCTCATATACTTTACTTGACATTCTTAATATACTTTCTCTAGAATTGTTATAATGATCTCCCCTTATCTGTAGCCCCTTTCTCCTGAATGCTCTGTAGAACTAAGGACTACCAAGGAGTCCCCATTCATCACTGATTGGGGAAGATCTCCCTTCTTTGGTCCTTCTGACCTCTTTTGGGATAGAGTTAGAGACTATGGCCGTCTGACTTTTCCTCCCCGAGAAAGAAGGCTTGTTTACATATGCCCCCAACTTACGGAGGTTGGGATGACTTTCCTCATGCCGATTGCATTCCCTTTATGCATAAAGAAGCAAGAGTACCCATTCATCCCCTTAAGCTTCTGTCGATTCATCTGGTCGCATTCAAGGATGGCGAGGATTGGGCCCGACGAGATCCTTAACAACGCTGAATATGTGGAAATACTCAAGAATGCGAGTATCTTTCGCTATGTTCAACTGTGTAGAGACCTACGAATTTACCAAGACCATAACGCACTTACTGTGTTGATCTCACGATGGTGTTCTTCTACTTGCACATTCGTCACTGCCTGGGGGGAATTCACCCCTACTTTAGAGGATGTTTATGCCCTCTATCAGTAAGTTTTCTTCTTTTATTCCTTTCATTCATTCTCATTTTTTTTTGAAATATATATATTTATTTTGAATCTCATCTTGTAGCCTTCCCATTGTTGCTTCGAACTCATGCGGCCCTTCTAACATGTCCACTAGTAACGAATGTGTTGCCTACTTGATGGAAGCCTTCAGGCAATCTTCCCACTTCACCTCCCGCTTCGAGAGCTAAAGTCGGCAAAAGAATTCTTGGTTATCCTGGGTGCACTATTTCTTCCGTGATTACAAGACCAACCAGTGGAACAGATCTGTTCACGACAAGTCTGTTCTTGCCTTCCGTGAAGAAACTTGTCCCTTTCTTCTGGCGGCTTATCTGGTTATGTGGTTGTCCCGTTTCATCTTCCCTGAGTCTCCCATAAATGATCCTTACGCGCAGTATGTTCGGTTTAGCGGCGTTGTTATCCACGAGGCTCTCGAGATTCCCTTTTCTCTCTTCCTAGGGACCTTATATCGTCGCCTAGATGAAACAACCCTTGCCATGAAAGAATCCGTTGGGAAGTAATCACTTTCATATTTTATATTTAATTGTCTTTCAAACTGCGCTTCTTTTCCTTTAACCTTTTCTATAATATATTTTTTTATTTACTCAGGTATGATGTCAATTGCTTCATTCCATGCTCCTTCCTTCAGATCTTTCTTTTCGAGCGCTTTCCGGGCTATTCCGATCTTGAGCATCTTTCTACGAAGAAGAAGAAGTCTCATTCTCTCCCACCACGCAACATCATTCCTCGCATGCTACGTTGGATTGATCACCGCTCTAGTCCTAACAGTACGAATTTGCGACATTTCCTTGATGATTATTCATGCTTCACTGCTCGTCCCTATACCATTGTTTCAGGGGGTTGCGGTCATCTACCTCACTTCTACAAGCACAAATTTCGTACCTTCTCTAACCTCAACAGAAATAGCTTGAGTGGCTCAGCACTGTCTTGGTTCGTTTTCCTTCGGTCTAAAGAGCTTCCCTATTTCCTTGAGAATAATAGTTTTGATCTTTGTCTTGTATTCTCCTCACGAGAGTCATGAGACAATTCGGATATGACCGGGGGAATGCCCTTTCGGTCATACACAGCCGGAGAATTATGAGGATGCTCTTCTCAATTTTGTCTCTACCTCCCCTCTTTTTACATGGGCATTTAAGGGGCTATCAAGTGATCCTATAGATCCTTCCTTTTGTCATACAGATGACTCTCGGGCCAGGCGATATACTCTTGGAGAACGTAATTCTTGGCAAGTCGATCTTAAAAGATGGGAGGATGATACCTTGATTTGTTCATTGCCGGTCTATTCCACCTGCGTCTTCATTGGGGTAAATTGCTATGCTCTCCCAAGCCCAATGTTAAGCTCGACACTTTGGCGACCCGATGGCCGGTTGGTGGGCGTGACATTTTGATGCTTAAGTCGTCTCCCCTAAGCGAGATCATTCCATCACAGTTCCCACTACTTCCGAGTCTTCCACCACGGGCTCCGTTTGGTGTCCTCTCTAGCTCCTCCCGGGGGTCCTCGATGTCGAGGAGATGAGAGTTACTCATTCTAAAACGAGGCGACTACTACTACTTGATTACGAGATAGCTCCTCCTATTGCTTCTCTGCAGTGGTTCCAATCGGTCGTCCTCTATCCGGGCTTATCGTATAAAGCCATTAGCAAAACTCCCCTTGATAATGTTGATCCTAGTATCCGACGGTAGAGGATCCGATCGAAAGCCTGTAGTAGAAATTTGGTAATTTGTCGTCTTATTCTCATTTTTCTTTCATCCCTTGTATTACTGCTTTCACATATCATTAAGTAATTATTTCCTTTATTTTTTTATTTTAGGTTACCGTGGTCGATGAAGATGATGATGATGATGATGTTCCTCTTGGGTTAATGTATAGTACTACAAATGAGGCTTCCGCAGTGGCTTCCACTAGTCGTGAGCCCGTCCAAGCTATCCTTGTTGATATTGAGTCCTCTACTCCTCGCGACGATTGTGTTAGTCTGGATGCTAAGGATACTTTGTCTGATACAGCAATTTCTTCAATCCTTCCTATGCCTGCTCCTCATGATGAGTTTGCAGATGTTGATGAGACTCTTACTTCCCCGAGGGAGAATCATTCTGAAACTGTTGGTGATGTTCATCCTCCCCAAAAGGATTCTACCGAGTTGGTGATTGCTCGGGAGGGCATTGTTGATAGTACTTTGGGTGGGTTGGATGGATGACATTTCCCTTTTTGTGGCATCTCCTGACTCCTTTTCCATTGACTATATTGTGAGTATCCTTCTTTAATCCATAAATGATTTATCTTGAATTTCCTTTCTTCTTTTTCTTTATAATATATTGTGCTTTGACATCTTGTTTTCAGAGCGAGAGGATGAAAGATTTGCCTTTGCCCGTTTAGGCACTTTCGCGTTATTCTTTGTTCTCCATCCGGATGTTGCCCACTCGCCATATAGTGACCTTGGTTATCCTCCAGGTGATCAAGGCTTCGAGGAATCCTTAGCCGTACAACATCTTTCAGCTCCTCTATCCCTGGTCTCGACAGATTCTATGGTGGCCTCTAAAGTAGCTCCTGCTAGAGCTTCCTTCAATCCAAGTGGGGATCTTATTTCTTGGAGGGGTTTCCAGATATCGTCTTCTAGTCAGGAAAGTCTGGATCGTCTCCTAGCTCGGTTCTCGCAGATTCTTGACCGGCTGATTATTAAGATAACTTCCACCCAAACCCTCTTCCTAGATCAGCTCGCAGGCCTTGTTCTTGGGTTGCATACTCTTTCTTTATATTCCTTGCTAGTTGAGGACTTGAAGAAGTTTAACGATGATGTAGATGACCTTGCAGCCGTAGGTGTTGACATGTCTCCTTTTCGTGATAGGTTGGATCTTCTCAAGTCGAGTTTTAATCTTGTTTCACTACGTTCAGAGGTTGCTGTACGTAAGTGTGAAGATAAATCATTTTCAGTGCAGCTTTCTGAGCTTGATGAAGCCGCAAACAAATTGAAGATCTAGTCTCAAGATTTAGAGGGTCAGCGCCGGGATCTAGAGGCAAAACTTCAGGAGGTAGAGTGTCAGCGCCGGGACTTAGAGTCGACCACTCAACAGGTTAGGGAGCTGAAAGCTGCAAATCTTAAGATTCGAGATGCTGCCGTTGTTGACTTGGAAGCTTTAGTTGTGCCTCCTCTTCATTTTGATATGTCTTGGCCTTTAGATCATAACTTATTGTAGTAGTTTTTTTTTTTGATTTCTTGTTTCAGAAACTCATTTACACATATTTCATTTATCAGAACGTGGTTTCTTTAACCTTGTTGATTGCCTTTAATTTGAATGATTCCTTAAAACTCAATATTTATCATTGAATCTCATGTTTTTCAAATTAATATTCCAAGACAACAATAGGTATTATAAGAAAACATGAATTTTGTCAAAATATATATATATATATATATATATATATATATTCACAAACCAACACTTGAATTTATACTTTTTTTAAGAAAATTAAAACATTCAAGTATAAGTGAAAGTTTGTCAATTTATTGATAAAAAATTGCTTTTAATGAAAAGTATAACGTTTCACATAGTAAATCTTGCTTTTATCGAAGAAAACATAACGTTTGCCACTTTTAGTGATAAAGTGTAACTTTCTTGCTTTTGTCGAATAAAGCATAACGTTCTCCACTTTTAAAGTTAAAGTGTAACTTTTCGGGTTTGAGGGCTTATACTCGGTGCCTCGATCGGTTTTGAAGTTGAAAGTGTAACTTAGAATTTATTATCGTCGGTACCTCGATCACTTTTGAAGTTGAAAGTGTAACTTCCGAGAAATTTGTGATTGAGTGCCTCGATTACTTTTGAAGTTGAAAGTATAACTTTTGTGATGCTCTTCTCATGTGTAATATTTCTTTACCCATTTCAAGTTTAATGGGCACGAGGCGATCTCGATCCCACACGAGATATCTTGCAATACCATTTTCGGAGATCTCTTGTACCCTATACGGGCCTTCCCATTTGGGGTAAAATTTGGTGGTTGGGGTCCCCCTCATAACTTGAGTTACCGTTTTGAGGACCAGGTCTCCCACCAAAATTTGTCGTGGTACCACCGCGGTGTTGTATTGTCGTCGCAGTCTTTCGTGGTACCGTTCAAGCTTTTCTTTAGCCTTGTCTTGAAAGTCGGCTAAGGCCTCTAGGGCAGCTGGTCGGCTTTCTTCCTCGACTAAGCTTCAAAGTCTCATTCGAGCCGAAGGTATTTCTATTTCGGCAGGTAAGATAAACTTCTTTCACCATAAACCAAAGCGTATGGGGTTTTACTTTGTAGGCTTTCTTTTTGAAGTTCGATATGCCCATAACGCTATTGGTAGTTGTTACGCCCATTTCTTGGATGATCGTCTAAGGTCTTTGATAAGATTTTATCAAAGTTTTGTTTTGTATCGCTTCTCGCTTGTCCGTTTGCTTTTTTGGGTAGTAGGGTGATGATTTGTAATGTTTCACCTGTATCTTTCCATCGGACTTTTGATATCCCTATTGATGAAGGGGTTCCATTGTCCGAAACAAAAAATGATCTTGGGATCCCAAAGCGGCAAATGATGTGCTCCTTGATAAAATTTGCCCTTCTTTGGTCCGTGGCCTTCTTCAAGGGTATGGCTTCCATCCACTTTGTGTACATCTCGGTGGCAGTTAAAATCCATATTTTGCCCTTAGAATTAGGTTGTACAGGACCTATAAGATCCATTCCCCATGTATGAAAGGGCCATGGTGTTGCTAAGGTGCGCAAATCCACGGCGGGGAGCATGTATCAAGTTTCCATGTATTTGACAAATATGGCACTTTTTGACAAATTCTATACAATCTCCTTCCATCTTTGGACAATAGTAACCATGATCGATAAGTTATTTGTACAACTTGGCTCCCCCTTAATGTTCATCCTTGTCCATTTGATAAACCAAATCTTTGGACTCGCCTAGTTCTAGACACCGTAGGGGCTTGCCATTGAAACCTCTTCTGAACAATTCTCCATTTTGTAAGAAGAATCGTTGCGACTTCCTCTTTATTATAATTGCATCCTTTTTTTCAGTCGGAAGAGTCTCGCTTTGTAAGAAGTCCACATAAGGAATTCGCCAATCCGCTATGTCATCAATGAAAGCGCATTCATCCTCCCCAGGGTATTCTTGGCATGAAACACAGTGGCGTTGTAGGGCATCTGCTTCCTTCTTCATCTCAGGCCAATAATACCCTTGGCGTTGCAACCTACGATATAGACCTATGTCTGCAAACCCGTAGTTCTCTTCATGCACCTGATGCAAGACTTTACTTACTTCTTGCCTCCCCAAGCATCGTGTCAATACACCATCTGCTTCTTTGTGATACTGAGACACCTTTGATGATGTTGTATACAGTAGCTCCACGATTGGTATTGTTCCTTCCTTTGTTTGCAATTGATGGGAGATGTCATATCTCCAATCGTCTATCATGTCTTTGGGGAACAAGTCTAGCACCGTGGTTGGGTGGGTTCTCTTCATTACCTTCACATCCAAATCTTCCCCTTGGACATAGACTCGAGATGCTACTGTTGCTAGTGCATCATGTTGTTTATTTTGTCCTCTTGGCACATATTCAATCACCACCTTCTTGTAAGCTTCCATCACCTTTTGTGCTACAGTTCGATACGACGCCAAGATAGGTTCCTCCACTCCGAATTGGCCTCTTATCTGCTGCACTATAAGGTTTGAATCTCCCTTTACTTTAAGATATTTGGCTCCCAACTCTTGAGCTGCCAACAATCCTAGTATGAACGCTTCGTATTCTGCTTCATTATTTGTGCAAGGGAAGTCCAATTTGTATGACAAGGATATTTCATTTCCTTCTTTGGTGGTCAACACCACTCCTGCTCTGCCTTTACCTTCTACAGATGATCCATCAAAAGCCAAACTCCACCATTCTGGGTCCTCATCCATCAAGTCGATTGATTCTACTTCTCCACCCAGAAGATCCTCGGAAGGGGTTCATATTCTCCATTTGGAAATTGAGCTAGCAGAAGTGCGAGGCTTGACATCGGATTGCCTTGGTGTTACACACTTGATGTCGTGATTACGAAAGAATCATCATCCATCTGGCGTGTCTCCCTACTAATGTCTTGGCCTAGTCGATAGGTATCTGATTGGATCAGTTTTTGTTGCAATCTTTACTTCGTGCGCTAGAAAATAATGCCGCATTTTCTACATAATGAACACCAACGCTAGGAAATGCCTCTCCACTTGTGAATACCTGGTTTCCGGTCCTCTGATTATTCGGCTAATGTAATACACAGGTTTCTCTTCTCCATCCACCTCTTGCGTGATCAATCCTCCTATAGACTTCTTGTAGATATGATGTACAATTGTAATGGCATTCCTCTTTGTGGCACTACCATCGTTTGTGTTAAAGACAAAATTCTTTTTACCTTCTCGAAGGCCTGTTGTTGGTCTTGCCCCCAGTCCCATTGTGCCTTTCCTTTTAGCAATTTGCCGAAAGGTTCTGTGACTTCGGCTAATGCTGGCATGAATCTTCTCATATACGAGACCTTCCTAAAAAGCTCTTCAACTTTTGCGTCTTTGGTGGGGCATCTCTCATAATCGCTTTTTTGCCTTGCTTGGGTCCACCTCTAAACCTCTGTTGTGCACCAAGAAGCCCAAGAATTTTCCAGCCGTCATTCCAAAAGCGCACTTCTTCGGATTCATCCTCAACTTATACCTTCGGCATCGCTCAAACACTTTCCTCAAGTCCTCCACATGAGTTGTCGCCTTTTTGGATTTCACCACTATGTCGTCCACATAGTCCTCCACTATATCATGAATCATGTCATGAAATATGGCATGCATTTCCCTTTGATAAGTTGCCCCCGTATTCTTCAACCCGAATGGCATTACTACATAGTAGAAATTCCCAAACGGGGTATGAAAGGTTGTCAATTCTGCATCTTCTATGGACATCTTTATCTGATTGTAACCCATAAACCCGTCCATGAATGACATCATCTCATGATTAGCCGTTGCATCTACCAAAGTGTCTATGTTGGGTAATGGATAAATGTCCTTCGGGAATGCCTTGTTCAAGTCTCTGAAATCCACACATATTCGTAGCTGTCCATTTGATTTCTTTACCGGTACGATGCTGGAAAGCCATGTTGGATGTTGGATCAGCTTGATGAACCCTACTTCCAGCAACTTTTTGATTGCTTCCTTTATTTGGGTTTCGACTTCGGGTGCATAGTTGCGAGGTGCTTGCTTCACTGGCTTCATTCTCGGGCTTATGTTTAGATTATGCTCCACAAGATCTTTGTCAATTTTGGGCGTCTCGTCGTAATTCCAAGCAAAGACATCCCTATACTCTCGCAATAGTTGTATGAGCTCCTCTTTCTGGTTAGCCTCAAGCTCCTTGTTGACATAAGTCGGTCTTGGCGTTCCTCCATCTGTTGCCAATTCAACTTCTTCTAATTCATTTTGTTGAGGTTTTGGCCTATCCTCGAAGCATTCTGGAGCTGGTTCTACCTTCTATTGTACAACTTCTTCTTCTTCATTATTGCTGGAGTGGGGGACACCTCCTGAGCCGTTGGGTTTGCACGCTTCCTTGGGCTCTTCCCCCTTGCAGCGTCACAATCAAAACACCACTTTTCCGTCAAGTTTAACAACCCACTCCCATTTTGCCTTTTGGCCATCCTCAGATTGTGTTATTCGCTTGGCATTTATTATATTTCTAGCATCTTCAGGATCTGATTGCCTTTTCTTCTCTTTTCTTCCTTCCTTCTCCAAGTCTACTACTACTGGCTTCATGTTTTTTGAAAATTCTCCATGTTCCGAGGTCTTCTTCTTCACTTTTTCTGCAGGTACAAACTTATCTTCCTGTACTTCCTTCCAGCTTGCTAGTCTTAGGGAATCAGGCCTCGCAATCTGGTTCTCTCCCTCTTCAGCGTCATCATCGAAGAAAGTTGCTTCGGTGATGTGTGCCTCCTCTGGTCCAAAGGGATTCTGAGTTGCTGGTACCATCACTTCTTTCCCTTTCTAGATAGCTTTCAGGCACTGATGAAAGACTGAGGGTACCACCCCATAGTCATTTTGCCAAGCCCTTCCCAGCAAGACATGGTATGCTGCATCTACCTCTGCAATATGGAACATTACAGGCCCTCGAATCTTTCTAACTTGCATGTCTACCTTGATGTGTCCCAGGGTTCTTGTGCTCTGGTTAGCGAATCCTGTAATGTTTGTTTGTTCCTTCACTATCTTCTTCTCTGTTAGGCCTAACCGTTTGAACATGGTGTAGGGAATAATATTTGCAGATGCTCCATTGTCAATGAACGCTCTCCTTTGCTTATGGCCATGCAAGTCTCCTGTGTCTCGGGGGCCTTAATGATTGCCCTGGTTACCTCAATCCTTGCTTCCTTGGCCAACTCTTTCTGATCGGAAAATTTTTTGAATTTGGCCCCATTCATTAACGCCGTCACCTGCAGGCCTGGGTCACACTCCTCCTTTTCTTTCACCATCATCTCCACTTCTGGGATTGTGTTGTGGATAACAGTGTTGCATGTTTCTTTCCCCTTGTGATTTGGCAGTGGCTTGTCATGAACACTACTTTCCTTTCCCAGTTCAATCTCCCCATTTGCCAGCTTCTCGTGGAATATCCTACGCAGGCTATAGCAATCCATAGTTGAGTGTCCCGCGTATTGGTGGAATACACAGAAGTCTGGCCTTCTCTTCATCTCCTCCGTCACTGCAAATCTAGGCCTTGGGGGTTTCACCACCCCATGTTCAATCCATTGCTCGTATAGACCCCTGAATGCTTTCTCACTACATGTGATAGCCTCCGGGATCGACTTTCTTGCATATTTATCTCCAGGCCTTCCTTTGCTTCGATCAAAATTTTTCTCATGCTTCTCCCTCTGCCCCCTTCTGGTTTTGGTGAGAGTCGGTAAAGCCCACAGTTGTTGTCCTCTTGCCCTCCATGTAACAAATCATGCGTGGCTGGTGGGCGATGTCATGATTCCTCCCAAGTCTTGTGCGAAAGCTGAGAGGGTAGCAAAGGAATCACAAGCCTTGGTAATGAGGTGGGGCTTGAAGGAATCTAAGGCACCATTGTTGCAAATGCTAACCAGGTTCTTTTCTTCAATCGGCTCTGCACACTTCTGTGCCTGGGCCCTGAACCTGTCAATGTAATCTGATAGCTCCTCATTCGGCTTCTGTTTGAACTGCATGAGTTCTACAATGGTTACCTGTTTCTGTACATAGAAAAATTTCTTAAAAAATTGTAATTTTAGGTCACCCCAATCATGGACTGACCCCTTCTCCAAATTGTAGTACCAATCAAGGCACTTCTCATCAAAGTTTTGTTGAATTCCGCATCAACAAGTTGTGGTTGTTCACTTCATCATATCCCAGCCACGGAGACATCGACTCTACAAACCTGGCAATATGTTCCCTGGCATTTCCTTTCTCCCCGTTGTATTTTGGAAATTGCGGGGGATGCTCGATATACCCTATCGGGTAAGGTTGCCTCTGAATGTGTGTCGGGTAAGGCGGAGTAAGGTCCAACTCCGAGGGTCGAGATGTCTGCCTACGAAGTTGATTGATCACATCGATCATATCATCCTTCGCCACATACTGGCTCGTGGTGTGAACTCTCTGGGGTGTTGAGATATACTATTGTATCGGCGGTGTGTATGGTAGAGAGATTGGATGATGCACACTTGCACCATGCAAAGTTGGCACTGGTGGCAGTTGCTGGCTCACTCGCTGGACATTGCCTGGAATGGTTGGCATTTGCACCTGTGAAATTGATGAGAGAGCAGTTGGGATGATGTTTGTCTGAGGTTGGCTTGCTTCCAACCTAAGTTATGGCACGTCGCCACTGTGTTGGGCCTCCAAGTTGATTATTGGAACCGATTGACTTTCCGTCGAGGGCGGTACAATCTGGTTCTCTTTGTTGTTGCTGCCATTGTTGTTGTCTTCCACTCCTACCTGTTCCCCCTGCGAACTTCCTGGGAACATGGCCTTAAAAGTGGGAATCTGCATCAACTGCTGGCGGAAATTCCCCATCTCCTCTTGCTTCCTTTGCATTTCCAGCATCATGGCCATCATCATCCCTTGCCCTTCTCGTGCTTCCTTCAATGCCTTGAGCATCTCCAGTTGCCAAGATCATTCGTCTGGTCTCCACCTGCATCCTCGCCTTGCCTTCCTGCGTTGGTTTGTTGTTGATTAGCCATATGTGGTGATGTCGAACTCCCTTCTGAAGCGTCTTCAACAAGTGGTTGGTCAAAATCCAGGTTTGCGCCTTGGAATGCTTGAGTTACTTGTCTTGGAACTGGATTCGGTGAGGTAATGCTATTTGTTGGTGAAGCAGCTCTCCCTGTAGTTCTCCCACTTCGAGTTGTGGGCATACCCTTCACGAATTCTACACATCCCCAGCAGAGTCTCCAAATAAATGTGGGCAAGGAAATCGTGTCTTGCTAGGGTTAGGGTTTCATGTTGGCTAAGGAAGAGATAAATTCACAAAGAGTAAGGAATTGATTGGTTGATTGAAGAGGGGAGAATGACAGGTGGGCGATTACTCCAACGACGCGTGGCAGAACTCCTAGAATTCGAGAACCGTGTTAGGGTAGCAGGGATTCCAAGAGCCTTCTTGAGTCCTTCGAGTTGAGAGAATGTTCAAACCCTTTTTGTGCTTTTAGGTGGAATCTCCAAGCCTTTAAGTCACCAAAAGGGTCCTTTTGATCTTCCAAGGGTCCTATCTGAATGCAAAAATGTTATTTGATAATTAATTTTTTTAAAATGTCTGAATAATAGTAATTTACTATTTTAACCCTGTTTATTTGCATATCAATTTATTTGCCTCTTTCCGAAACGAGACAAACCCAATTCCCCCACCCCCTCGCCCTCCCCCTCCCCTCCCCCGAACTCGGCGTGGATATGCTTCTCTTCTCAATTCACCCACCAATTTTACTCTTCCATTCTCCAAAGCCCACCTCCCCTTTGCTGAAATGTCTCTTTCCTTCATTATTGCCCCCCCCCCCCCAAATGGTGTCTTCAACTACTTTTCTCTCAATTTCTGCATCTTTCATGAAAACCCATTTTTCACCCTCAGTGTTGTAATACCTGGGGAAAAAAATAATTATATTCTTAAAACATATTGTTGGACTTTGTCTTTTATTTGAGTCAAACTTGTTATTTAATTAATTTGGGCTAATAGGTTATGAACAATTGACTTAGTAAAATTTGACTTTTCTTATATTTGGGTCAAACTGTAATTAATTTATTTGGACCATAATAAGTACGTGATTACATTAATTTGGGCCTTTATACTAATTGAGTCTAATTGAGATTTGTGTGATATTAAAATCCTATTATAATTAGGAGAATTAATAAAATCTATTAATAAATTATGGGCAAGGAAATCGTGCCTTGCTAGAGTTAGGGTTTCGTGTTGGCTGAGGAGGAGAGAAATCCACAAAGAGTAAGGAATTGATTGGTTGATTGAAGAGGGGAGAACGACAGGTGGGCGATTACTCCAACGACGTGTGGCAGAACTCCTAGAATCCGGGAACCATGTTAGGGTAGCAGGGATTCCAAGAGCCTTCTTGAGTCCTTCGAGTTGAGAGAATGTTCAAACCCCTTTTGTGCTTTTAGGTGGAATCTCCAAGCCTTTAAGTCACCAAAAGGGTCCTTTTGATCTTCCAAGAGTCCAAGTCTTTAGTCCGAATAGAAGTCCCCTTCCAAATGGAATGGAAGGGGTATTTATAGGGTTTTCTGGAAAGTAATCATGTGCAAGGCACATGCCTTCAGGGAAATTCCTGAAATACCCTTTAGTCCTTAGAATAATGCCCATGTTGCCCTGTCCTTCTAGCCACCAATCCAATCCCTCAATCAATTCCCAAAACGAGCCGCCTCCACGAGTCTTCTGCCTCATGACACGTGGAGGCTTCTGAAAGTAGTATGCACTCAAGCCAATTATGTTTGATGATAAAGCATATACTTTATAATAATCTTATTCATTTATTAATAAAAAGTATTAATTTATTAAAGGCTTTTAATTATCTACATGATGCTGTTATATAATATGTGATAAACCCATAGTTTTAAGCAATGCTTTTAGAATAATGATGATGATCATTCTAATGAGATCTAAATTTTTAGAAAGCTTAAAACTAAAATAGTTCCCAATCGTTGAATTACTAAATTTGGGATTAGTGAATCCGGATAGATTGGTACATACGTTGCTTGCTCATTGGATGAGGATGATTGATCTCATGATCATTTGTGTGGAGACACTAAAGCAAGTATATAGGTGCTTATTGGAGAATAAGTTCACTGAACGTGACTCGCTAAGGAATACCTAATGGAGTTTTACTTGCCTGTCAATTGGAATTCCTGTAGTGATAGTAGTACAAGTGATCCTTGGACTTCAGATCATCATAGTATCTTGTGTTTGATGAGTTATACTTTGACTTATTCCTTAAGACCCTTAGGGTATATCAAAGGGTATGCTTGGGTATAATAAGTTATACATGGAGATAATGTATGATCAATAAAGAATCTACCATTTCTAGTAAAAGAAGAGAAATGTCATATGTGATTCGATAAATGACAACTCAGTAGTCCTTGGCCAAGGCAGAATGAAATTAGAAAGGAGTTACTAATTTGCATTATTTGGAGTTGTGCATTTAAGAGTCGAAATACATATAATTAAATAAAATAACTTGACAGTAATTCCATGTCTTATATTTAATTGGGACATTGTATGGTGAAAGGATTGAATTGTATGGTAACTATTTACTCAAAGGTTCTTTTATGATTAATGTTGAAATCTATATTATCTGGAAAGTCGTTGATCGCTAGGGAGGCTTATCCCTATTGTAGAATAAATATTATTTATTTAAATAAATTAATAGTTTAATTTATTTATTTAAATAAGATTAGAATTGTTTTAATTGATTTATTCACAACCGGTTTAATATGGAGAACCTAAAGGGTCACACCATAAAAGGAAAAATAATTATTTAAGAAGTTAATGGCATAATCGTAATAATATGTTAAGTATATTTAATTTAATCTATGGTGATAGAATAAATTAAATAGCTTACTATTTATTATTTAATTTTTAGAAATATTAAATATAAATTAATAAGAGCGATCTTATTAATATTATTACAATTATTATTATTTTAATTTCTAAAAGAGTTTAGGAATTAATTTAATATAAGTACTCTCATTTATTCCTAATAGGATTAAGAGGGAAAATTAGTTAAAGGAGTTCAATTAATTATCCCTAATAAGATTAGGGAGCCCATTTAATTAAAAGAGTTTAATTAAATAAATAATACCTTTTTTAATTAAATAGGGTTACCTGATATCTTTATAAGAGGAGTCTTATATCAGATATCAAAATATACGTAATTCCAATAGTTGGGAGATTACGCTCTTTTTCTATGAGAGATAAAAAAATAGAATTTTGCCAAACACCCATCTTCTTGGATCTTTCTTCTTCCTTGGTGGATCACTTCTAGAGGCCAAACATTTGGGTGGCTGACGTTGATCAAAGGAAGGAACCAAACCCGGTGGATTCAAGTTGAACGCGAAAAGGATTGGAGGTGAACTTGTACCTGAGGAAGCTCGAATCTTCAAGGGTATGATTCTTGTTTTTCATATCTTTTCGTTTAATTAATAATTGTGCATAAATGGTGATCCGATATGGTTTGTAAAATTTTTAAAACTCTGATTTTTACACGTTTTCGCTTATTTATGCAATTTGATTGCGTTCATGAATATTACAAACCTAACAGCTTCTCCCGGGTCTAGCACATTTATTTCTGACTTTTCTGTCTTTATTTCATTAGGTTATGCGAACCCTAATTTGCACATTTAATGAGGTCGTGGAACCCTAATTGTGCATTTAATACAATTAGGTCATGTGAACCCTAATTTTACACTTGAGCCCACATAAATAAATAACTTAAACCTAATCATACCCACGATAAGTCTGATAAAACTGGCTATTGGAAATACACGGAGTAATAGAGGCGGCGTAAGAGAAAATAAATTAAGAGAGTAATTCCCTACTACTTCATCTCTTTTCTGGAAAGCTTCCAGGCATGTAAGTATGATTCACTCATTAATTATTATGTTAAAATCTCTTTAATTGGTGCAGAGAGGTATAAGAGATGTATACCTATGGTTGACTACGTAGCTTGATGATGTAATCTTTATAGGAAATCTTGTATTCATGATCCTTGTAATGGTAATGTCAAATAATAATATATATATATATATATATATATATTAAATGCCGCATATTGGCATTGTAATTTTTGAACGATTTCCTGTATAATATTGTTATGCACATGATATATTAATATATTATATATGTTTATGCAATTACTTTGGTTCTTTTTCCCACAATCATTAATTATATATATGATACATAAATGGAATGAAATTTCAAAATAAAAGAGAGATTATTATAATATTATACAACTAAACTACTACTTATACATATATAAAACATATTTTATTTGAATTAATTATTATTTTTACATATAGTGGGAATTATTTCATAAATTCAAAGCTTATTCTTTTTATAAGAAAAGAATAGTTTAATAGTTGCTTACATATTTGAATATTAATTGAGAATACTTGTATTCATGAAGTTTTAAGTAAGGAATGTGGAGTCAATATTGAATTACAGTACTATAGTAAAATCTATCTCTTAATTACGGAATGTATATAATATTATTAAATTAAAGTGGGTAATTTAGAAAATGTAAATTTTATAAGTTAATAAGTTAGTAATTTAATTAATGGTATGGTATTGGTTTGATAATTATATAGATCAGATTGAGGAAGTCTAGCGATGTGATATTTGGGTTCGGTGAATTATTTCGGTATTATATTCAGGTACGGATTCCGTACTCTTTCAGCGATACTCTGATTAAATTTGATTTGTTCGTTTTGTTGCTTGTTCGAATTTTATTATTATTTCACATAATTGATTCCTATGAAATAAATATATTAGTTTCATTTTAGAGTTGATACATATGACTCGTATTTGTATTCTTTGAATTAGGCTATCATGTTTAGTACTATTTATTTTGATAATTGTAGAGCGGTACAGGTTGCTACCTTCTTTTTGAAACCTTGTGACTCGAATTTGATTTGGTTCTACCTGTACATATAGAACCCTTTTGTTGGTATTATGTTGCATTTGTTGTGACATGGTATTTTTGTTAGAATATACCATAGGGTATACCTGAGTTGTAACCACATGTGGGGGTACCACAGGCATGTCGTCTTGGCACGAGAGGCATGACACTTCCGTGGCAGTGTGATTAGTCCACGGCGTCTCCGTTTTGGGCTCCAGAGGAAGTGGGCCATTTGGTGTTTTGTTGTGGGAGGCGTATGAGTTAACCCTAGTTTTCTGTTTTGCGGATTTGTGATGTTGTGCCAAACACACCTATCTGATTTGCATACATTTGGATTCGCGGTCCAATGTGTGATTTGCCTGTGTGGCATTATTTTGGTTGCCTGTGTGGCATCATTTGACTTGCCTATGTGACATTATTTTGACTTGCCTGTGTGGCATTGTTTTGACCTGCCTATGTGGCAAGGTATATTTCTGAGCTCAATCGGTATGAAATAACTCCAGCCATTTGTTTCAACCTATTATTTTATTGTATTAGTTTTATTGGTTTTTGTTCAGTTCAATTCATTGAGTTAGTTACTTCAGTTCATTATTTCTTTATTCTTCTAATTGGTTTCGTCAATTCTGTTGATTCATATATATTACATTCAGATCTTTGGAGATTATATTTTCGTCAGTATTTACACTTGAGGCTTTGTTCAAGATATTTTGTTTGATTGTTTTTCGTATATCGATTGTATATCTTTTGTATATCCGTATTCGTCTTTGGACAATTAGCTCATCTTTGTGTTTTTCTTCCCAGAGTTTGCGAGGGGTGATTCGAGGCTAGTGTGATAAGAGAGTTATCTTTGACCATCTAGGTTGTTTCAATTTTGGTTTTGGTTATTTTGACTTTCTATTTGGAGAATCATTTAATCTTCATTGATGGATATCACTATTAATATTTTGAACTTATTAGTCTTTATGTTTACTTATTTTGAGATTTGTTGTCTTTTCTTGCGTGACGCTCCTTTCCTTTTCTTTTCGAAGGTATTTACAAGTGTGTTCCTCCAGTTCTACATCCTTGTCAAAACAGCTCAATCCCAATTCTTAGTTGATGTTACCAAGCTTTCTAGTTTTTTCAATTTGTGGCCAAATTTGGGCGTCGTGACTTTTCCTGCCCTTGGAAATGGAGCTCAATCCTGATGTGTTTGCATCGGTGGCCGCCGTTGGTGGTGGCAAGGCAAGAACTGGGTTTGGGGCAATTTTGTCAGCTGGGACTTTTGTTTCGAATCTTTTGGTTGAGTTTGTCGCAATTTATGTTCTTTGTTCGGATTGTGTTTTGGATAAATTTGGGGATACAAGAGGAATTTTATAATACTGAAAATGTTATTTTGGTCTAAAAAAAGACAACTTTCATTTGAATAGTTTAAATTTGATTTTATATCTTACCAATTAAGAGACATTAAAAAAAATAAATTATAAAACACTTTTAGCCTTTGACAGAATAGAGGCACATCTATTAAGAGAAATTCAGATTTAAACAAAAACCACCCAAGTATATTTAAGTATACCGTTCAGGTCTCCCTCCCCCTGGCAGCAACACCATGAAAAATAAGCACCGAATAAAAAAATATGTTTGTTACATAATCTTTTGAAGCTTCTGAAAGGGTGAATTTTTTCATTTTAACCCTCAAAATGATTTGTTTGAACAGGTTTAGCAGTACTTTTCTCTTAATTTTTTAATAAATATTATTTTAAATAACGTTTATCATAAAAGAAAATTAACTATAACACTATTATAAGACAAAACTAATTACAAGAAGAAAAAAAAACAAGAACCTATTTATATTTCAGTGCACCGTCTCTCGAAATTGCATATATAAACTACTCATTCAGTATTAACTCATTTACATCTCTCTCTCCTCAATTCACTTTTGTTGTCTGCAACTATCCATTTCTCATCCTCATAATTAAGAAAGACACTCAACGGTCCACAAGAAGAATCATAATTCACTTTTTATTTAGTTGTTTTGTTTACCGATTCAGCTATAATTTCTAACTTTTTCGCTCAGGCCAATTTAGATCAATTCAGAATTTTATTTGTTCAAGACAAGCGGACTTAATAACTAACCGGTTAAAATATAAGACATGCAGATCATTAAGTAGTAAACAAAACAGTCCCTTTCTCTCTTTCTTTCCCATCTCAGGTCTCCCTCCCCATGGCAGCAACACCACCACCTCCCGGAGAAGATCACGATGTCTACGGCGACAAAGAAGAAGATCTCGACGTCGACTATCACTCTACCTCATCCTCCAATCTTGCCGCCCCGACATGCTCCCTCCATCGGCATCCGCAGGTGTCTAAAATATATTCTCTCTGTTCTGTATTATTTGATCATTGTTAACTTTTTAAAATCAATTTAAGATATCTCTAAACTCAAAATTGACATAGATTCTTTTGATTTAATCAATAAAACGATAAATATTATAAACTATTTAAAAGGTATTACTCATTGTAAGTTTTATTGTTTACAATTTTTATTGAGTCATCTGAATTTTGAATTTAAAAATATCTCAAAATGACTTTCAAAAGTCAATAACGATCCTATAATTTAAAACGGAAGGAGTGTGTGTGTGTATATATATATATATATATATATATATATATATGTGTGTGTGTGTCTTAAATTTGTTTTATGTGTTACAAGTAATAGCAATTAGAAAATTAAAATAAATTCATTAAACTCAGTTTCTTTTCCTGGGCTTTCCTTTGGTCTGAAAAATATCTAATAAGAAAAATTGGGCTCAGTTTTCTTTTGCTTTCCTTATTTTTGACAAACATGAAATTTCTAAAGAAAAAGATAACTTTCCTTGGCTTTCCTATCATTTCCTTAGTTTTAAAAACTCACAGACAGTGGCGGAACCAAAACAAAAGTTGAGGGGGTCAAAATTTAAAAGCGATTCTACCGGGCTGTTCAGAAGAACGAACGTAAGTTAATTCGAGATCTATTAAATCAAAAATTTAATATATTAGATAAAGTATTAGCTATATTTTATTTATTAATGTGTTCTTAAACACTAATTGAAAAGAATTTAAAAAGTTTTAGAATGTAAGGAGTACATTTTCTTAAAAAACCTTTTGTCTTTGTATTTTCTCTTGGAGGTTAATTGAAAGGGAATTGTTAAATTCACAATATTTTTTTATTATTTCCACAATAAAAGTGTCATTGTAGATGTATAATGACGGTAAAAATCGTCGCTACAAGATCTATAACGACACTTTTATTGTGAAAATAATATTTTTTTTTGTGGATTTAACAATTTCTTAATTGAAAAGAATGGAAGGATTTTAGTTTCTTAAAAATTATTTTGCCTTTTAAAGCAAGGTTTTTAAATTAAATAGTTCGATTCGAATGAGAAAAGTATCGTCAGTGGATGATTTATTGAGTTCGATCGATGGTTAAATAATTATTTATTGACTACTAACATCATTAATATGTAATAAATAATAAATAATTAAATATATTAATTATTATATATTTTATATAATAATTAATAAATATGTAAATTAATTAATTTATCTATAAAAAAACTAAATTTATTTATACAATATTTACTTCATATAGTTTAAATAAATACTAAATCTATATTGATAAGTCATAACCCTCTTTCTCTTGCTTCAATTATATTACTTAATTACTTTTGATAATGAAAGGTCAGATTATACTCCATCACTACTTTCCCCTTTCCGTATACCGATTTCAAATAACAACAGAGAAAACAAATATCCAACCATTTTGTAGTATCAGTTGCTTTCTCTTTCCATCGATCAAGCTTTCTCCTTCCATCAAGCTCAAAGGCAATCTCAGAATACAGGAATTGAAGGGGCCACTGAGCAATCTCTCTCCAATAGATCTATTGTAATTTTAGAGAAGAAACCCCAAGAAATAAGAACATCGAACGACGGTAGGGGCAGGGGCAGGGGCAGGCGGCAGCGGTAAGCGGCAAGCGGCAGGCGGTAGGCGGCAGTAAGCTTCATCCTAGGGGGGTCATATGCCCCCCTCGACCCCCCTGGTTCCGCCTCTGCTCACAGACACAGTGTAAGTTTGTGCATTAAATCAAATACGGAGAAAGTAATGTTTCAAAATATTGTAGCTCTAACCATGAAAATTTTGAAGAGACATTTAGCAAGAGAAAAGATTAATTTTTATTTTTCATAATTAATCTTTTTCTCTTATCAAATAGTACTTTCGTTTGAACCTCTCAATGAAATATTAATGGTTATAAATTACAGGAAGAAGAAGATATTTGAACAAAGAATTTTTTTCCAAAACAAATAAATAAGGGCAAAGGTGCAAAAAAGCACATGTGGTTTTGCCCAAAGTCCCAATTAGCTATGAACTTTTTTTTTTCAAAAGTATCCCTCATGTTATAAAAATCAGTCTATCTACACTCCTCCCGTTAACAGACGTACCGGCTAGACAAACAGAGGTTACACCTAGACAAATATTGGTTACACCTGCCAGCTATGTGGAAAATGAAGGGTACTTGTGTCTTTTAACTCTCCAAATGTAGAAAATTTTCATAAATAATCTCTTGGAATCTAAACGACTTTGTGAATTCCCTTTGCATATCATTTCCTTCAATCTAAATTAAATCCAGTCTCTGCAACTTAAATTATTGTTTTAATTTGTTAATGAAATTAATCTCAAATCCAACAACCTTTATAACCCCAAGAATCAATAACTATCACTTCTCTCTACAACATAGATTCAAACACCCATGAAAAACAACAGCGACCAAACCTATTAAAATTTTGAAAAATCCTATCAACATCTTATTGTGTTCTTGGACAGTGAATCTAACAAAGCTATATATCAATCTCACCATTATTTTGGGTCGCTTAAGTCCACCGAGAGTCTTCTTCCTCTTGATGAATTCGTAGTCTCTACAAAATCCTAACTCAGAAAACAAGAAGATCAAGATCGAAATTAACAATATGAGAGGAAATATTGTTATTATTGATGTGATTCTTCATCTTTGAGACTGGGTTTGTGATTTGGGGGTTTTTCTTCATGACAAATTGGTATCAAAGCATAGGTATAACACGTGGTAACGATGACATCAAATTCATCGGTAACAAAGATTGATGTGATGAAGTTTGATGGGACTGGGAATTTCAGGCTATGGCAATAGAGGGTAAAGGATCTATTGGTGCAACAAGGATTGGTAAAGGCGTTAAAGAAGAAACCGAATTTCATGACGACTAATGACTGGGACGAACTCCAAGCGAAGGCGGTAAGTATAATTTGTTTGTGTCTAGCAGACGAGGTTATATATCACGTGATCGGTGATGAATCGCCATCGGGTGTATGAAGTAAATTGGAATCCAGGTCTGTCAAAGTCGTTGATGAATAAACTGTTTTTGAAGCAAAAACTGTTTTGGTTAAAGATGATTGAAGGTTCAGAGCTTATTCAACACATTCACATGTTCAATCAAACAATTAGTGATTTGCTAAGGATTGAAGTGAAATTTGAGGAAGAAGACCAGGCGTTGATGTTACTATGTTCTCTACCGGGTTCCATGGAGAATCTTGTGACAACTATTTTATGGGGAAAATAAACTCTGAAATTGGAAGAAGTCACTTCTGCTCTACTGATGTTTAACCAGCGAAAGCAACAATCCGAGGGTATTTCGGGTGAAGGGTTGATGGTAAAAGGCGGAGAACAACGTGGAAGAAAATTGGATAGAGGGAAACCAGGAACGCAATGGAAATCTAAGTCGAGGGGAAGGACTCCTAAGCCAAAGGAGGGTAAGTGTTTTAGATGTCGCAAGACATGACACTTTAAAAGGGATTGTCCATATAAGAATAAGGGTGAAGGAACAGGGAAACAAACAGAATCTACAAATTCGACAAACGTCGTGGAGGAATCATTGGATGATGGGGATATGTTGTCAGTGTCAACAAACACGAACGTGACAGACTCATGGATTTTGGATTCAGCATGTTCGTTTCCAATGTCACCTAACAGGGAGTGGTTTGACACCTACAAGTCGGTGAACTATGGGACAGTTCTAATGGGTAATGTTGCTTCGTGCAACATTATTGGGATAGGCACAATGAAGATAAGGATGTTCGATGGTGTTGTAAGGACTCTTGGCTGAGGTGAGACATATTCCAGGTTTAAGGAAGAATTTGATTTCATTGGGAACTCTAGACTCTAATGGCTGTGAGTTCAAAACTGGTGGTGGAGCCATGAGAGTGACAAAGGGTGCCCTGGTAATAATGAAAGGTTTTAAGGTTAACGAGAATATCTATCGGATGATAGGGAGTACAGTTGTAGGTGGAGCTGCTGCCACTACAACGGAAGATATTGATGATACTACGTTATGACATATGCGGTTAGGGCATATGGGAGAACATGGGATGCTGGAATTACATAGGAGAAATCTGCTTAAAGGGATAAAGACGTGCAAGTTATACTTCTACAAGTTCTGTATCTTGGGAAAATAGTGTAAGGTAAAGTTTAAGAGTGCAGTGAACAAAACGAATGGAAAACTTGACTATGTGCATTCTGATATATGGGGGCCAGTGAGAGTAGCTTCGAAAGCGGGATCGCTGTATTTCTTGACTTTCATCGATGACTTTTCGAGAAAGGTTTGGGTTTTCTTCATACGACACAAGTCTGAGGTCTTCGATAAGTTCAGGGTATGGAAAGCTGAAGTGGAAAATCAAACAGGGAAAAGAATTAAATGCCTCAGGTTAGATAATGGGACAGAGTACAAGTACGAGCCATTTATGAAGTTTTGTGAAGAGCACGGGATACAACGTCACTGGACTGTCAAGAAAACTCCACAGCAGAATGGAGTGGCAGAGAGAATGAACAAAACTATAACAGAGCGGGCACGGTGCATGAGACTTAATCGAGGATTTCAAAGGATTTACGGGCGACGATGAGTATGGCGGTTTACATAATAAGCAGTCACCGAAATCTTGCTCTGGGTAATAAAGCGGCACAAGAGGTGTGGACAGGTAAAGCGGTAGACTACTTGGGTATGAGGATCTTTGGATGTCCAGCCTACGTTCATGTTCCAGGTGATGAGAGATCAAAGCTTGATGCCAAGTCCAAATAATGTATCTTTCTTGGGTATAAGAAAGGTGTAAAGGGGTATAAGCTTTGGGATCTGGAATCAAAAAAGGTAGTGATTAGTAGGGATGCAGTTTTTGATGAGGCTTCCATGGTTAAGACACAACAAGAAAGGTCAGAAAATCGAGGCTGGTGGTGTCATCGGCAATCTGCAGCAGGAAATTCAAATTGAATTGGAGAGTAATGACACTGGAAATTTACCACCAGTGGAACAGGAAAATCAGCAGTAGCAAGACGAAAGCATTGCCACAAGGAGACCCAAACGCACTATCAAACCACCTGAGAGGTACAGGTTTGATGATATGGTTGCATACGCTTTATCTACTACTAGTGGAGACCCGTCCACGTTTCAGGAAGCTATTTCTAGTTCTGAAAGGGACAGATGGATGGAGGCCATGGTGGAGGAGATGAAGTCGTTGAAGAGAAACAAGACTTGAGAATTGTCAGAATTACCTTAGAGAAAGAAACCAGTGGGGTGCAAATGGGTGTACAAGAAAAAGGATGCTGTATCAGAAAAGGAAAAAGGAACGGTTTAAGGCTCGATTGGTAGCAAAGGATACTCATGAGAGAAGGAATTGACTATGATGAGGTGTTTTCTCCGGTGGTGAGACATACCTCAATCAGGATTATTTTGGCATTGGTGGCTAGCTATGATCTGGAGTTAGAGTAGGTGGATGTGAAGACAGCCTTCGTTCATGGTGATTTGGAGGAAGTGATATTCATGGAGCGACTTGAGGGATTGAGCGTAGGAGATCGGAGCACATGTTATGCGAGTTGAAGAAGTCATTGTGTAGATAATTGAAACAGTCTCCAAGACAATGGTACAAGAAGTTCGATTCCTTCATGATCCGGATTGGGTTCACTCGATGTGAGTATGATTGTTGTGTTTACGTGAAAATTCGTGAGGATAGTTTTTATATTTTTCTGTTACTGTATGTGGATGACATGCTTATTGCTGCAAAGAGCATGATTGAAGTAAACAGGTTGAAGAACTTGTTGGGAAATGAGTTTGACATGAAGGACTTGGGTGCTGCTAGGAAAATACTTGGAATGGAGATTTGCAGGGATAGAACAGTTGGTAAGCTGTGGTTGACACAGAAGAACTATGCGGAGAAAGTGTTGGCGAGGTTTAGTATGGCTAATGCTAAACGGGTTAGCACTTCATTAGCGAGTCATTTCAGGTTATCTATAACACAGTGTCCAAAATTGGCAAAAGAAATTCAGGATATGTAGAACGTGCCCTATGCGAGCGCAATTGGTTGTTTGATGTATGTGATGGTATGTACGAGACCCGATTTGGCACATGCAGTCAGCACAGTGAGCAAATACATGGCCAATCCAGATAGGGAGCACTAGAAAGCTGTTAAGTGCGTGTTCAGATATCTGAGAGGAATGGCAACTCATGGGATTATGTTTGCGAAGCAAAAGACACAGATTTCAGTTGTAGGGTATGTGGATGCGGATTAAGCTGGAAGGTTGGATGATTTGAGATCTACGACAGGGTATGTGTTTACATTGGCAAGTGGACCGATTTGTTGGAGATCCATGGTACAATCTCTAGTAGCTCTATCTACTACTGAATCTGAGTACATGGCATTGGCTGAGGATGGCAAGGAAGCATTGTGGTTGAAGGGTTTTGTGAATGAACTGGGCATAGATCAAAGATGAGGGTTTTGTGATAGTAAGAGCGCCATTTACTTGGCAAAGCATCAGGTGTATCACGCAAGGACCAAGCATATTAGCGTAAGGTTTCACAAGGTGAGAGAGCTGATAGCTACTGGGGACGTGATATTGGAAAAGGTGCATACTTCTGAAAATGCAGCTGACATGTTGACAAAGACTGTGACCGCGGACAAGTTCAAGCATTGCTTGGACTTGATCAATATCTTCAAATGTTAGTTTGGAGGATTACCCCTGAGACTGGAAGGATAAGTGACTTATATTCGGAATGGACGAGGTTATTTGTCAAGGTGGAGATTTGTTGGGAACTTGTGACTCGTAAGATAGAAGCCACTAGAAAAAGGGCTAATGCAGAGCGGAAAACAAGTTACTCCAATTCCACCGCAGTCGTCACATACAACTCGCAATGGAAATCAACCTCTCGGCCATTTTCTTCACCTGTAAACTGCTAATTCTCTAACCCGAAAACAAGTTACTCCAATTCTAATTCATTAGAGTTTCATTATTCTCGGCTAATTCTAAATCGATGTCGTTTTCATCTGATTTAGTTTCAGATAATAGAGAATTAACCACAATACTAGAAGAATTAAAAGATTCTTTTATAGAGAGATCGCTGATCCGTCTCTTAAAATGTAGGAAAAAACTAGGACTACCATTACCGAGGAAATTAAACTCGGCCCTCATCGTCATCGAAACTCCAATCAGCGAACCGAACAGTCAGACTAATTCAGTCTTCTAACACCGGAAGAATAACGATTATCGTACGGGCTAGAGTAATAATAAATTCACAGGTAAAAGAAGCAAAAAAAATACCTTAAACACAGAAACCTCTCTAATGTGTAAATTATATTTTATCAAAATCAAAGTTGTTTTCAACTTACCCACAAGCTGGGTTTTATAGCTAACAAACTTCCTTTCCAAGTCATAACAGAATTCCTAAAAATATGGGAACAAAATCCTAATAAGTAACAACTTCATCCTATTACGTCATAATATAAAAGATTTACTTCATAATAAAAAACTACTACCATAAAAGAATTTAATTTCTAATAATAATTAATAAAAATAATAATAAAATAAGATAAACCGATCTTCCTGAAGTCATAACGCCATTCCCAAAGAAGTTTGCCATGAATCCGACCCCGATCTCCCGACCCCGAAAATGTCAATGATCGTCATGCCTGCGTCGATCCTCCAACTCATGATACTCCAAGGACATCAACGCATTGTCCAACAACTCGACATCATCAGTCTCAGATCCTCCCACATCAGTCACCTCGGGTTGGAAAGAACTCGACCTCGAGTTCACAGTGTAGCCATCAGACACTGCAAAATAAGGACTTAAGTTCTTTACGTTAAAGACGTCTGATTTTCTAAAATGATTAGGAATGCACAATTGATAAGCATTATTATTAATTTTATGCAGAATTTCACAAGGCCCAATCTTATGATCCTTAAACTTGTTATATTCTCCAACAGGAAATCGATCACGAGTTAACACTACCCAAACATAATCACCAACGTTAAAAAGTACCTGACAACGATGAATATCAACCTAATCCTTGTACTTGCATTGATATTGCGAATTGATCGATAAACCTAATTTTGAATACTCTGAAGATGATCTGCCATTTCATCTGCCTTAAGGTGCACTCGACCAATCTGTGGAATAGGAGCTAAATCCAGGATCCCGGAAGGATTTCGTCCATAAACAATCTCAAAAGGACTCATCCCCGTAGTTCGGTTCTTAGATCTATTATACGTAAAGTCAGCTTGAGATAGAGCAACATCTCATTGCTTCGGCTTAGAAACAGCTAAACACTTTAGGAGATTTCCCAAACTTCTATTCACCACTTCGGTTTGACCATCAGTTTAAGGGTGGTATGTACTGCTGAAATTCAATTGCGTTCCCATTTTTTCACACAAACTTTTCCAGAAATGACTCGTGAATTTAGTATTTCAATCAGAAGAAACCGACTTCGGGACACCATGCAGACGTATAATTTCTTGAAAGTATAGATGGGAGATTTGTTGGGCATCCATTGTCTTCCGATAAGCGAAAAAATAAGCCATCTTTGAAAATTGATCAACCACAACTAAGATAGAATTTGACACTCATTGTGTTCGAGGTAGACCCAACACCAAATACATAGTGACATCAACCCATGGAGCTTTAGGAATAGGTTAGGGAGTTTAAAGTTGATGAGTGTTGAATATTCTATGATTTTGATTCCTTTATGTTTTGTTTTATTACATTTTTATGTGTATGTGGACTTATTAAGGTGTTTATTAATTTTAGGAGGATTTGTAGCTAAAAGCGAAAAAAGATGAAAAATTGGTTGCGCCAGGCATTGGAGTTGGAACCTAAGTTCGTGAATGTGTTACAATTGAGGTTTCGCAATGAGGCCCAAGCCTCGTTTATAGTTTAAATATGAGGCCTCAACTGTGACACCTGCAAAATAGGTATATATCACTCATTTTGAGTCGTCAAATACATGGTACTGAATACAAATACAAACTTAATTATACAACATGAGCGGAGAGTTTTTACACGAATATTGTCTCACAGACAATATCCAAACTCAAATTCAATCCTCATTACATTTATTATCACACTAAATAGTGAGGACAACTAAAATAACTATCTCGGACCGTCACTTCATTCCCCGACTAGTCCCAGCTACGTTCTCATTTACTGAAGAGAATAATGAAAGTAAAAGGGTGAGCTCAACTAGCCCAGTAAGAAATATTATGACTAAGATAATGCAGAATAAATTATCGTTAGCCGTCAACAGTGTTAAACTGATAAAATTTAACAAACATCAAGTTTAACAGCAACGGAACAAGCAATCCATTAGAAGAGTCAAGTAGAGTATGATATCTACTATCTTCTATAATTTAAGAGTTTATCATCAATTTTATCGCTGAGACTCAGCTTAATAAATAATCCACATCATCGAATCATCCCTTCATTACAGGCCAAGGATATTCATTAGTATCACATATATCCACAAATTATCCATGCACTACGGGCCAAGGATATTCGTGTAATCATCAATGGTTATGATCATACCAGCAACTGTCCATCAATGCACTACGGGCCAATGAAAACTTTTACCACATCATTTGTAACATTACGATCATGACTATACCGAATAATCCCTGGTCATAATCATACCAACCAACATTCCATCTATGCACTACGGCCAAAGATGACTTTCATAACAATATAAGCATGAGGATAATGACAATGATATAAGAATTCAATTAAAAGAAAGCAAATGATAAATTTTTAAAGATTTATAATTAAATTTATCCAGAATTCAATAATGTTCAAATTGTCAACATGATACTGCTTTGTGGAGTAAAATTCAAGAATAATATTGTATCAAAAATGATTTAGACTGAAAAGAAATTAATTTTTGTCATGAATAGTACCCCGGTAAATATTAATCGAGTGAATAGTACCCTATGAATAGTACTTCGGGAATAGTATCCCGTGAATAGTACTCTGGCATGAAAAAGTTAAAACTTATCAAGAATGCTCAGAATAATATTTTCATGAAAAGATACTGGTTGAAGTGCAAATTTCAAGGATATTCGACTAATTTTATAGAGTATAGAAGCCAAAACTTAACAAAACGAGTATAGAATTCAGAATTTGAAGCGAAATAATATTACTTACATACTATAGAGTATGGAAGAAAATATTATTTTATACGAATATTGAACAAAAATAATACCCCTTACCTTATAAAGAAGAGTATTCCAACTGGTATAGTGGGAATATTCTTGAAGACAACTTTCACTGTTTTCTACGCTTAAAACTTCTTAAAACTCTAAAGAAATACGCTCGATATTATAGAAGAAGAATTCTCTGATTTTGGTGTGATTTTCAATTCTAAACTAAGCATTCTATTTATAGGAAAAATAGAAGGATACTATTTGAATTTAGAAAATCATGTGTGCACAGGAGAAAAGGAATCACGGACGTTCGGCAAAAAACTAATTTTTTTAATTTTACTATGCAGGCACTATGCAAACACAATGCATAATAAAATATAATATATTCTATTTTTCATAAAAAAAATAAAACTTATATATATATATATATATATATATATATATATATATATATATATATATTTGCCTTACGGCAAAGGTGTATCTTCCTCCCACAAATTTTCAAACACACACATTTTGAAACACCCACACACATTTTCAAATACACATGTTTATATATATATATAGAGAGGAAATTTCAAGAGCAGAAGTTTTAAAGAGTAGACCTCTTTAAATAGCAGAACTATTTAAAAAAAAACACGGGACTTGCTAGATTTTGATTAAAAAGAGCTTTGGCCTCCTACCTAAAGAATTATTCATTTTCATTAATTTGTAATAGTTCACTCCTGCTTGAAGAATTATCATCTCCATTATCAATAACATCTGTCAAAGTATTAGCGGAATCGCCTTGTCATAGAAAGAATGAAGAAAATAATTTTTTAAAAATAGCTTTCAAAGGAATACTCCAGTGAGCAAGACTTTTTGAATCAAAATAATGATTCATGGAGAATATCATATAAACTAACATAATTATTGTCAAGGCAAATCCATGATTAACACTTAGCAGTGGCCATAATTTGTACAGGCAAAAGCAATAAATTGAGGAGATACTGTAAGACCCTAACTTTTATGAATAAAGATTAATTTTTCTCAAAATATATTTTTGAATATTATGGTGTGTATTTGATATAATGTTATAGTTATGGGTACTATTTATAAATTTTGTAAAGTAAGCAAGTGGTTATATAATATTCGATTGGTCGGGGAATATTCGTTTTAACAGGGAATATTAAATGACGACTGCACAATCATTAGTAGACCTGACAAAGTATTGTCGTAGTTAAAAAAGACGAAATTATCTTTTTATAAAAATAACGGGGAAAGTTTTACTGTTAAATTGTTGAACTACACCGGTAGTAAAAGTACGATGTCTGGGCGTGGTTGCATAGTAGCACACGGTATTGATTATTGATGCTTACGTGAGAAGTCACTCGATTATAATCAATTATCGCTCACGATAATTCTTGCGTAATATCTCTTATATTATTGATTCAATTATTGTCACAACATCATCTGCATAATATGTTATATTATTAAATCAATAATTGAGATGGCAAAGTTATTCATATTATTATTTGCAATATTGACAATGTCTAGAAGTTACATCGAGGAGAGGTTTGGTCACCTAATTGTGCGCCATAAGAAGAAATCCTTATCGAAAGCCCCTGCTCCTCACGGGAGCGACACGGTTATTAAATATTGTGAGTTATAATATTAATGATGAATAAGTTCGTGTTGATTAAATATGAAATTGATAGCTTCATTGTGTTGGGATTATTAGCGTTAGTAGAAATTGACATCTATTTTGATAATAATGGATGTCTGGAGGTTATATTGACCAATCGGGTAATTAACCGGATAAATGAGCAATTAATTGCTATTAATTCACATGCTTATAACTATTTGTTCACATGTGTGTACTATTGATTCACATGCATGTACTATTAGGGAAGATGGTGCAAGATTGATAATACTTGCATGACTAAATTAAAAAATAGAGGTATAAATAAAGGTATTATACTGTAATTATTTTTTTCACATGATTGTACTATTGATTCACAAGATGTACTATTAGGGGAGGTGGTGCAAGTTTGATAATACTTGCAGAACTAAATTAAAAATGAAGAAAAAGATGAAGGTATTATACTGTAATATTTCGAGCCCCAAAACGTGCAATTATCGAAACTATATTTTCCTATAAATAGAAGATCATTCTTCTTTCATTCTCACCAATTCACTAAGACTCACAAGAACATTTATAGAGAGAAAAGCTTTAGAGAGAAAGTAGAAGAGAAGTCTGCTACCTCACTATTCCAGTATCCAGTTTTCTTCTGAGGTAAGGGATATTATTTTGTTCAGTATTCATAGGAATAATATTTTCTTCCATACTCTGTAGTATGTGAGTAATATTATTTTGTCTCTTATTCCTGATTATACCATCATTCGATTAAAGTATTGCTTCTATATTCCGTGAAGTTAGTAGAATATCCTTGAAATTTGCGCTTCATCTAGTATCGCTTCACAAGGATATTTTCTGCACATTCTTGTTAAATTTTAAGTTTTTCATGCCGGAGTACTGTCCATGAGTACTATTCATTTATACGGTACTATTTACAAAAGTACTATTCACGGGTACTATTCCTAAAGTACTCTTCAAAAAGTACTATTCACGAGTATTATTCACAAAGTACTATTCACAGAGTACTATTCACGAAGTACTATTCACAGGGTACTATTCACTCAGGTACTATTCACCCGGAGTACTATTCATAACAAAAATTGATTTCTTTTCAGTCCAAATCATTTTTGATACATTATTATTCTTGAATTTTACTCCACAAAGCGATGATCGTGTTGTGATTTGGAATGATATTGAATTACGGATAAATTAAATTATAAATCTTTAAAAATTTATCCTTGAACTTGTTTTATTGAATTCTTATATCATTTTCATCATCCTCATGTTTATATTATGTTAAAAGTCATCTGTGGCATGTACTGCATAGATGGACTTGGTATGATTATGACCAGGGATTATTCGGCATAATCATGACCGTAATATTACAAATGGTGTGGTAAAAGTCCTCATTGGCCTATAGTGCATTGATGGACAGTTGTTGACATGATCATGACCATTGATGAATACACGAATATCCTTGGCTCGTAGTGCATGGATAATTTATGGTCGTGATACTAAAGAATATCCTTGACCGTAGTGCAGGGGTGATTCGATGATGTGGATTATTTATTAAAATTTGAGTCTCGTGATAAAATTGATGAAAACTTTTTAAATCATAGAAAATAGTAGATTTTATGCTCTACTTGACTCTTCTAATGGATTGCTTGTTACTTCACGCTTAAACTTGATGTTTGTTATATTTTATCAGTTTAACATTGTTGAAGGCTAACGATAAATTATTCTGCATTATCTTAGTCATGATATTTCTTACTGGGCTAGTTGAGTTCACCCTTTTGCTTTCATTTTTCTCTTCAGGAAATGAGAACGTAGCAGGGACTAGTCGGAGAACGGAGTAACTGTCCAGATGATAGCATTAGTAGTCCTCATTATTCTATGAAATAGTGTGATAATAAATGTATTGAGGATTCCATTTGAGTTGAATACTGTCTAGAAGACAATATTCGTATTAAAACTCTCAGTTTATGTTTTGTCGTATTTTACACGACAGTTGTATTATTAAGTTGTATTTGAATTTTGTACCACGTATTTGGCGACTCAAGATGGGTGATGTATACTTATTTTGGGGGCGTCACAAGGAAACTTAGAGTTCGGTACAATAATGTAAGATAGTACAATGACATTGGAGAACGAAGGTCAAACAACAGTTATTAGTAGCTGAATAAACACATTTCTTATAACAAAATTACAGACTTTGAATAACCAAAGTAATCTCGTTTGGAATAAAGAAATAAAGATTAATTAACTTGCTCAACAGTAAATAAGGGTTAAAGAACTTGCATAACAATGAACTGTTAAACAAGAGATTAGAGATAGAGAATTTGCATAAGTATAACATAACAGTGAAAAGTAACATTGTTGAATAATAAAGTAGCAAATGTTAGGGAACTTGCCTCTTGCGTAAGCTATACAATTACAATTCACGTACTCCAATATCCTACACATTTTAGTGCAATCACAATATCTATTAGACATGTTAACATCCACTTCCAACATAACACCCATTTCTAGCTAAACTTGTTAATTTAGTACAACTCTTATGCTACTAGATAAATATCAGAAATTTCAAGTGTTAACCTTCACAACACTTGTTTACTATTCATTATATACACTAAGTTCTAACATATCACGCTCATAGCTTATAATTCATTTTACAAAGTTGAAATTATTAATGACATGACACGGTTTTGTTTTAACCTCCATGTTCCATGTTTATTACATTAACACACCCTTATACCAAGTTACATCGATATCCCAGTATGCGAAGAACAAAGAAAAGCCATTTTACTCGATCGATGTATGGCGGCAATTGCTTATTTATACACAAGTCTAGGGACCGGCACAATTTGACTGCAGATTTCTGGCCTTTGGCACTTGCCAAGAACAAGGCCAGCTGCAGATACGTGAACGAACAGAGATTCAACAAGAAATGATGAGTCGACTTTAGCCCAACTAACATAAATTTCACCCATAAAACAGTGAATTTAACACAAATAATTGATATATAACTATCACAAACATGTTTCCTCACATATTCAACCACTTAGAACAATTTAACAACAACTTCAAGTAATTAAATTACTTAAATTTCATGTTTTTACACAAAACTCCATTTTTTTTGACATTCTCCATAGAATTCATCACTGTGATCACAATTCTTGTCCAAATCACTTCGTTCAAACTATGTTCTCTTCGTTTCTTAATGGACTAGCATAATCAAGACTCAATTTACAGATTATCATATAAAATGACCAACAAATTTTGTACTTTCATAAACCATATGAAAAATATTCACTGTAAACACGTTCTTCCTTTTTAACCGTAATTAGCATCACAAATTCTTATCTAATGCAAACTCTAACATCATAAACATGTATAATCACAATTACCAATTATATATCAACAATTCGAAAAGATGAAATTCACAGAACATAGAATTTTATGTCGTAAACTCATATATACATATACCTATATATATAATATGGAGATTATTGAAAATTACCTTCAATTAGCTTGTAATCCTTGCTAAAATCGCTGGAAATTTCCTTGAAACTCTTAGGTTTTCTCTCAATTCTCTCTCAGCTTCTCTCCCAATTCTCTCTGAACTCTCAGGCTTAGCCAGTAACCACTGATATGCGTAATAATATATAAAAAAATTGATATAGCTATAATAGGCATACTAAATAGTATCAGTTACAAGCTAATAAACGTATAGTTGTTATAAATATATTTTATATTTTATTTATTTTATTTTATTTATAATTCAAAAATCAAGAATCCCAAAAGCCATAAGGTTCCGTTTGGCAAAACCCTTTAAAATTAAAGACTTAATATTTTAAGCCTTGTTTGGCAAAACTAAATTAAACTCCTTTAATTTATTTTAATAAACAATTTAGTTTATAATTTATAATCATATATTATTTATTTGGATTTCCATATCCACATTAATCAAATAAATTAATTATATGTACTATATTTTAAATAAATATTCCACTTAAACAAATATCACAAAATTATATTCTCATTATAATTTAGTTTAATAATTTAACATATCATTTTAAATTATTAAATTAAAACTACCATATAACATCTCATGTTATATTACAACTCTCTAAATTATAAATTTAGAATATTATCTAATAAATTTAATTCATAAATATTTACTAACAAAAATCACATATTCATTTAATTTAAGAAATATTTTAAATTACAAAACAACAACTTCATCAATAAAATATTTATTTAATTTAATAAATATTTTAATTTACAAATAAAATCTTGGATTGTTACATCCTTCCCTCTTTACAAGGATTTTGTCCCCAGAATCACAACTCAAACAATCAAATCGTCACATTCTTTCCTCCTTAAAAAGATTTTGTCCCTAGAATCGAAGACACCGATTAAACAAATAACTCAGGGTAATTCTTTCTCATTACATCCTCGAGTTCCTACGTAGCCTCTTCGACATTGTGGTTCCTCCATATCACATTCACAGAAGGTATCAACTCATTCCTGAACACTTGTTCTTTTTTGCCGACTACCTGGATAAAAATTTTCTAGTAGGACAACCATAATGGTTCGTACTTGATCACATGATTGCAGTCAAGCTTGTTTAATTATATCACCTAAATATAAAAAAAAATATTGTGAATGCGCTCTAACTATAGAGGTAAGGCTACGTCAAAACCATTTTTCAACTTCATCAATGCTTCATATACTATAACCGTTTTATACCCAATATAGTTCATCAAACTTACCACACTTTGGAAATCCAGGAACTTGCCATAATCATATGAGTTTAGGAACTTATCCTAGTCAGACCATAGGCGTCCATTCGCTGAGGGGTTCAAACATACTGTATGATTTTGAGTCACGAACTTACCACATGCTTTAGTTTTAAGAACCGAACCTGATCTTAATATCATTTAGCTTAATCTTAAAAACCTCTAACTATCAAATATATATATGAGAAAAAAGATCACCTTTCCACCACATATACCTTGATAGCGCGATACCGATATTCCAATGATTATCAATGTGATAAACCAAGTATATGCAAAAAACCTCTGCCCACACAAATGTTTGTACGACTTAGTCACCATATGATTCCTCAGTTGAAATCCCACCTAACACTACCTTACTCTTAACTTATTTTTAATTTACCCATAACTTGTTCAATACGGATTCGTCGTATGACATTATCGAAAACTTCTCGTGCGCTTAGCACGCCTTTTTAGTTTGGCAATCGATTTGCAAACGATATGACATACTTATTTCTAATTGCGTTCCACACGTTCTTGTAAACCTTTCTGAAAATTCGATGTAAATCGTGAATCTTGGTTCGACATAATTGACACTGAAACATCGTGCCTTGAAACAATTTCATTAAGACATAACTTCACACACTGCTCAATATGTAATATGCTAACTTTTACATACCAAAAATCTATCACCATATCTTGCCACCAATAGTAATATCGAAGGCAATATATAATTCTGTGCTTCCTAGTTGATTCAATATATAAATTTTATGCAAAACTTCATTTTCAACTTATGTATTAGCGAAACCTAGTTTTTTTCCTTCTACTCTCAACTATCATTCAGTATCGATTTTGAATTTGACACCCTCATCTTGGAGGTACTCTTCCTTTACTCTGTCTAACAAAGTTGTACGGTTTTCCATCTGAATAGCTTCTCCTCTAACTTTTTCATATATCTTACCTCCTACCACGGATTAGTCATTTCTATTATGAACCCATCTTGCACAGTTAACAAAAATAACTACTACATTTTTCTTAAGACGTCAGCAACCACATTCGTTTAGGATTTTGTAGTCATAATCCTTGAACAACTTCAACTATCACTTTAAACACATGCTTAAATATCTCTGTGAGAGGATATACTTTAGACACTTATGGTCTATTTATATCTCACACTACTACCCAAAAATAACACCTCTAAATCTTCAGAGCAACCACTTGTACCTCTACTCTGAATTGTGAGTCGGACACCCTTTCTAATAAAAATTTTAACTAACGCGATGCGTACAAAATGACTCTACCGATCTGCCTAAACACCCAGTCTAGTATATTATACGATGCGTCGCTATATAACACAAAGTTTCCTGTACTACCTAGTAGAGACAACATAGGTGCTATACTAAATTCTTCTTCAATTCTTGAAAATTCACTTCATAATTTCCGGCCCATATAAATTCCATCAATTTCCTTATCAAGTTAGCTAACGAAGTGACTATCTTGAACTTCGCATATCCCACATATTAT
This sequence comes from Panax quinquefolius, assembly GCA_020205615.1. Classification (NCBI taxonomy): domain Eukaryota; kingdom Viridiplantae; phylum Streptophyta; class Magnoliopsida; order Apiales; family Araliaceae; genus Panax; species Panax quinquefolius. The sequence continues at coordinate 88,891,996 of CM035166.1, forward strand.
TTTCCTAATAATTTCTTGATTTACAACATCGATAGATAACTCTACCGTACAGACGTCTTTCAACCAAAAGAATAAAATACTACCTTTGACTTCCTCAGAGTCTTAAGGTTTATGCACTTTCTTTGACAATGACTTATCACCACATGGTTTAACTACTTCAGAGTTTCATAAATCAAATCGGAAATAAATCCATTACATGGCCTTTAATACCAACACGACAATTCTACATATCAAGTTAAAGGGTATCACTATTCACACTTTCTATATTTAGAGAATAGTTTAACTCTTCCCTAAGTGAACCTAGTTTCTAAACAAATTCATCAGGCATAAATTAACATGTGGCACTTGAATTAAATAACACGCAGCCGTATAGATAACTGATTAGAACCATACCTTGCATTGCATCCTGGATCATCGTGTTGGATGATTGTTCGGTTGGTAGACTCGGCGGAGCTGACTCTACAATAACCAGCTTACCACTGCCCCCCTTGCTTTTCCTGCCGCTTTCTTTGGGCACCCTCGAGCTAAGTGCTCCTTTGATCCACACGTAAAGCAGGCTCTCTTCCTCGGTCTTGAACATTTTGGTACAATGTGATCCTTCGAGCCACAATTAAAGCACACCCTCTTTCCCTTCAAACAAACAGCTACATGTTTCTTTCCGCAGTTACTACACGCCTCCACCTTCTTCTTTTCCTTTCCTTGCTGATTTTCAGCGTTAATATTATTGTCCCACTTTCTCTTACAAGTGTTACCGGTATGACTATCACCCACCTTATCATCTTCACTCTTCTTTCCCTTATGCTCTTGATTGTATGCCAGCGTATTACCTTCCCCGTCTACATCAATCGTTCTCTCCAAACCTGTTGTAAACAAATTTGGTTGGAACATCGAGATTTGATTATACAGCCAGAAATTCAGTTGATTTTCCAGTGCTCCCACCAGCAAATTCACCAATTGTGGCACTGGATTTGCGTTAGCTTCCATATTGTATGCATATTCCTTGGGGCTCTGTTGACGTTGTTGTCTTCTTCTAGGTGGCATCTTACTGTTTAAAATTTTAACTATTAGATCATCGTTCATCCACACATTAACATTTTCAAACTTATCTTAACCACTTATAGATAACACATAATATATCTTAATAAACAATGATAATACTTTATTCATTTATTATACCACACCTAACAAAATAGCCTCACTGCTATTTATATTATTTATCCCGAAATAATAAAATTTTAGGATTACTTCATCACATCTCACTTATTTAATTCAAAAGTTAGGATTTATATTTTATTAATTTTCATCGTGATTTATATAATCTTAATGTTTTTCCTTGCAATCTACAAGAACATTCCATATTGTACAACTTCATTGCGCTCTTGCTCCATGATACGAATCATTGACGACCCATCACATACCAAAGATAAATCTCAACCTATACAGAAAATAGAATACTAAATTCTAAGTTCCATCATTAAACAGCCTTCTTCTTCAACACTGCAACAACACGATCTATGCGTTTAGAAGCCTCCACCCATGCTTCTTCAGCTCTCGCGCGCTTTCCCAATACCAACCATACTCAGACTATACGAACTTCTCAGGCTCCCAATCCTTATCATCGTTCATCAATCATTCTGACAACAAAGTTTTTAATAACTGCTACAACTTGATATGTATAATACTCGCTACTCATAAGTACTCACGAGCACATAAGTCATTAACACATAAGCACATAAAGTCTTTTATCATTTTATCTTCAATGAATTTCCTTAATCCACTCCTTAGATCTCGATGAGAGTTTATCACCTCTATGTTCTCGATCTCCTAGAAGGTTATAGCCTAAGGTTCATAACCTAAAGCTTTGATACCAACTTGTGACACCCCCAAATCCGGGTACTTCAATTCAACAGATTTGGTGTTCACTGTCCAAATAAATTATAACTAACTACCCATAAACAAAAGATATAATTAAACTTAAAAGCTTAAATAATAAATCTCCCATCAAGGGTTACATAATCTCAAGATAAATCCCAGGTCATCTAACATTTATTACAATCATCAGTGGAAAATTAAAACATAGCCATAATCAAATTTATTACATAAACTTCATAAATAAAAGGTAAATTAAACATCGTCGTCTAATCAAGCACTTTGTCCTTGCCCTTGCTTGAAGAAAGCTCTTCAAACTTCTTAACTTCATCTGCATTGTTTGGTGCAAGAGTGAGCAAACAATTGCTCACAAGAAGAATAATATACAATAACATTTTATGAATGACAATAACTGAACTTTTAATGGTAAAATTCTCTTACCGGAATGATAAACTTTAATTCAAAAGCTACGAGTTCAAAGGAATAATGAACGTTTAAGTTAACAATAGATATCAACATCAAAGAATACACTGAGGGTCACAAGACCACGAACTATACTCTAAGTTTTCAAGTATTTCTACTTTAACCTTTAACAGTCTAAAAGACTATAATCATCATCTATGTCCTAGGTTAACAGGTGTTTCTACTGTAACCTTTAACAGTCTAAACGACTATATGGACCATCATCTCGTACTCCAGGTGATCGGCCCTTTGTATTATGTATTGCGCAAACATTTTAACACTATTGTGTAGCTCTAAAATAATCCCCTAATATAGGGTTGTTCATCTCAGTTTAGATTATCAGGTTCCGAACCAAAGCAAGTTTGGTTGGGAATTAACTTCAAAAGAATTCTAGATCTTTAGAATTCTCATCAACCAAGTATTGGTTGAATCAGATAGAGACCAATAACTATTCAAGAGTTTGATTATAATATCTTCATGAACAAGGTATATCGATGAATCAATAAGAGCTAGAGTATTAACAATTTCTAAATTGAATAAATGTTATCATCGACAACATGCTTTCAAAATTTGTGTGAGTACATATGCAAACCAAAGGAAGTTTGGTTGGGGTTGACTTCAAGGGTAATTTAGAGTTTAGAACATTCATCAACTAAGGATTAGTTGATTTGGTAAAGAATCGCTAGGCAACTTAGAGTTCGGTACAATAATGTAAGATAGTACAATGACATTGGAGAACGAAGGTCAAACAACAGTTATTAGTAGCTAAATAAACACATTTCTTATAAAAAAATTACAGACTTTGAATAACCAAAGTAATCTCGTTTGGAATAAAGAAATTAAGATTAATTAACTTGCTCAACAGTAAATAAGGGTTAAAGAACTTGCATAACAATGAACTGTTAAACAAGAGATTAGAGATAGAGAATTTGCATAAGTATAACATAACAGTGAAAAGTAACATTGTTGAATAATAAAGTAGCAAATGTTAGGGAACTTGCCTCTTAACGTAAGCTATACAATTACAATTCACGACTCGAATATCCTACACATTTTAGTGCAATCACAATATCTATTAGACATGTTAACATCCACTTCCAACATAACACCCATTTCTAGCTAAACTTGTTAATTTAGTACAACTCTTATGCTACTAGATAAATATCAGAAATTTCAAGTGTTAACCTTCACAACACTTGTTTACTATTCATTATATACACTAAGTTCTAACATATCACGCTCATAGCTTATAATTCATTTTACAAAGTTGAAATTATCAATGACATGACACGGTTTTGTTTTAACCTCCATGTTCCATGTTTATTACATTAACACACCCTTATACCAAGTTACATCGATATCCCAAGTATGCGAAAAGAACAAAAAAAGCCACCGCCTCGGATCGATGTATGGCGCAATTGCTATATACACAAAATCTAGATCCAATAAGCAAGATGCTTCTCGCTCAGCAGATTTAAGCCTTGAATTGCCAGCGCCATGCAATGTATGTAACGAACCGAGATTCAACGAAGAAATGTGATGGCAAATTTTAGCCCAACTAACATAAATTTCACCCATAAAACAGTGAATTTAACACAAATAATTGATATATAACTATCACAAACATGTTTCCTCACATATTCAACCACTTAGAACAATTTAACAACAACTTCAAGTAATTAAATTACTTAAATTTCATGTTTTTACACAAAACTCCATTTTTTTTGACATTCTCCATAGAATTCATCACCGTGATCACAATTCTTGTCCAAATCACTTCGTTCAAACTACGTTCTCTTCGTTTCTTAATGAACTAGCAAAATCAAGACTCAATTTATAGATTATCATACAAAATGACCAACGAATTTTGTACTTTCATAAACCATATGAAAAATATTCACTGTAAACACATTCTTCCTTTTTAATCGTAATTAGCATCATAAATTCTTATCTAATGCAAACTCTAACATCATAAACATGTATAATCACAATTACCAATTATATATCAACAATTCGAAAAGATGAAATTCACAGAACATAGAATTTTATGCCGTAAACTCATATATATATATATATATATATATATATATATATATAATATGGAGATTATTGAAAATTACCTTCAATTAGCTCGTTATCCTTGCTAAAATCACTGGAAATTGCTTGAAACTCTTAGGTTTTCTCTCAATTCTCTCTCAGCTTCTCTCCCAATTCTCTCTGAACTTTCAAGCTTAGCCAATAACTACTGATATGCGTAATAATACAAAAAAAACTGATATAGCCATAATAGGCATACTAAATAGTATCGGTTACAAGCTAATAAACGTATAGTTGTTATAAATATATTTTATATTTTATTTATTTTATTTTATTTATAATTCAAAAATCAAGAATCCCAAAAGCCATAAGGTTCCGTTTGGCAAAACCCTTTAAAATTAAAGACTTAATATTTTAAGCCTTGTTTGGCAAAACTGAATTAAACTCCTTTAATTTATTTTAATAAATAATGTACTTTATAATTTATAATCACATATTATTTATTTGGATTTCCATATCCACATTAATCAAATAAATTAATTATACATACTATATTTTAAATAAATATTGCAGAGTTAAACAAATATCACAAAATTATATTCTCATTATAATTTAGTTTAATAATGTAACATATCATTTTAAATTATTAAATTAAAACAACCATGTAACATCTCATGTTATATTACAACTCTCTAAATTATAAATTTAGAATATTATCTAATAAATTTAATTCATAATTATTTAATAACAAAAATCACATATTCATTTAATTTAAGAAATATTTTAAATTACAAAATAACAACTTCATCAATAAAATATTTATTTAATTTAATAAATATTTTAAATTACAAATAAAATCTTGAATTGTTACAAACTCCACCTCCTTCATGTGACGAATACTTTCGGGAAAATACTTGTCGCTGAACAGTTCTTGGAACTTCTCCCAAGACATCTTTAGTGCAGCAGGTTGGGTATGCTTTACAGACTCCCACTAGTAATCTACCTCTCCTCGCAACATGAAGGTGGCAAAGGAAACCTTTTGCTCCTCGGAGCATCCCAAGACATCAAGTATCTTGGTGATCTACTTTATCCACGTCTTCGCCTTAAGTGGTTCTGGCTTTCCCAAAAACTCCAGTGGTCCCAGCTCCTTGAAATGCTTAGCGGTGACCATCCGAGAGTTGCCAGTGTTTTCACCTATATTTTGCACAGAAGTCTCTCTTGCCTGATGTTGTATAAATTACAGAAAGCTCCTAAACATTCCATCGTTCATCATTTGGTCGGTGTTGTTGTTTACTTGAGGATTATTGCCTTCCTGATGCACATTATCTTGGGTATTGATCTGTGGTGACTCAATGGTCTCATGTGCTCCATTGTTTATCTCAACATTCTCGGATGCCATTTTCAAACACTACCACAAAACAAGGGTTAATTGACATATCACATATTATCCCTGTATTCTGACCGACCAATTAAATGACAAATAATCTTAGGTAGGTCATACTAGCGAAGGATTTCCCCGTCTCCTCCCTAGTTCTAGTCTCACATCTTAGCCAGGGATCATATCCCTAAGCTTTGATACCAACTGTGACACCCCCAAAATAGGTATACATCACCCATTCCGAGTCGCCAAATACATGGTATTGAATACAAATACAAACTTAATTTTACAACATGAGCTGGGATTTTTTATACGAATATTGTCTCATAGACAATATCCAAACTCGAATTCAATCCTTATTACATTTATTATTACACTAAATAGTGAGGACAACTAAAACAACCATCTCAGACTGCACTCCATTCCCCGACTAGTCCCGGCTACGTTCTCATTTCTTGAAGAGAACAATGAAAGTAAAAGGGTGAGCTCAACTAGCCCAATAAGAAATATTATGACTAAGATAATGCAGAATAAATTATCGTTAGCCTTCAACAGTGTAAAACTGATAAAATTTAATAAACATCAAGTTTAATTGCAGCGGAACAAACAATCCATTAGAAGAGTCAAGTAGAGCATGATATCTACTATCTTCTATGATTTAAGAGTTTATCATTAATTTTATCGCTGATACTCAGCTCAATAAATAATCCACATCATCGAATCATCCCTGCACTACAGGCCAACGATATTCATTAGTATCACGTCCACGAATTATCCATGCACTACGGGCCAAGGATATTCGTGTAATCATCAATGGTCATGATCATACCAGCAACTCTCCATCAATACACTACGGGCCAATGAAGACTTTTACAACATCATTTGTAACATTACGGTCATGACTATACCGAATAATTTCTAGTTATAATCATACCAATCAACAGTCCATCTATGCACTACGGGCCAAAGATAACTTTCATAACAATATAAGCATGAGGATGATGACAATGATATAAGAATTCAATTAAAAGAAAGCAAAGGATAATTTTTTAAAGATTTATAATTTAATTTATCCAGAATTCAATAATGTCCAAATTGTCAACATGATACTGCTTTGTGGAGTAAAATTCAAGAATAATATTGTATCAAAAATGATTTGAACCGAAAAGAAATCAAATTTTGTCATGAATAGTACCCCGGGTGAATAGTAGCTGAGTAAATAGTACCATGTGAGTAGTACTTCGAGAATAGTACGCCATGAATAGTACCCCGGTATGAAAAGTTAACACTTATCAAGAATGCTCAGAATAATATTTTCGTGAAAAGATACTGGATGAAGCGCAAATTTCATGCATATTTTACTAATTTCATGGAGTATAGACGCCAAAACTTAACAAAATGAGTATAGAATTCGGAATCTGAAACGAAATAATATTACTTATAACTACAGAGTATGGAAGAAAATATTATTTCATACGAATATTGAACAAAAATAATATCCCTTACCTTATAAAGAAGAGTATTCTAACTGGTATAGCAATGATATTCTTGAAGACAACTTTCACTGTTTTCTACGCTCAAAGCTTCTTAAAACTCTAAAGAAATACGCTCAATATTATAGAAGAAGAATTATCTGATTCTGGTGTGATTTTCAATTCTGAATTAAGCATCCTATTTATAGGAGAATGGAAGGATACTATTTGAATTTAGAAAATCACGCGTGCACAGGAGAAAAGGAATTATGGGCGCTCGACGAAAAACTGATTTTTCTGATTTTACTATACAAACACTATGCAGGCACTATGCAAACACTATGCATAATAAAATATAATATATTCTATTTTTCATAAAAAACAAAACTTATAATATATATATATATATATATATATATATATATAAATAACCTTTTCCTTACTAAGAAAAGTATACCACTTCCTCCCATAAATTTTCAAACACACACGCACATTTTAAAACACCCACATATATTTTGAAACACACATGTTTATATATATATATATATATATATATATATATATATATATATATATATATATTCTCCCCATTACGTAACCTCCCCCCCCCATTTCCATTCTTTAACCCACATGTGGGCCCCACCCCACATGTCACTTTCACACACACACACACACACACACACACACACACACACACACATATATATATATATATATATATATATATATATATATATCGAATAACTTTCTCCGATTATTTTGAAAAATGGGTAAATGGGGGTTCCAAATAATAAGCAAAATTTACAATAAATACTTCATAAAAATCTCCTCAATATTTTTAACAACATTTATTCATCATTATTATAACTCACAATATTAACAATCAGATTGTTCCCAGAAAAGAGGGGGCTTTCAGATAATGATTTCTTTCTATTGGCGCGCACTTTGGTGACCAAACCCTTTCCTCGACAGAACTTTTTAGACATTGTTAATTATGCAGATAATAATATGATTAACTTGTCATCTTAATTATTGATTTAATAATATATAAAATATTAACAATAATTGAATCAAATAACGTGAGATACTATGCAGCAATTACTGTAGCAATAATTGAATAAAACTGAGTGATTTCTCACGTAAGCATCAATAATCAATACAGTGTGCTACTATGCAACCACGCATATTATTGTACTTTTATCACTGGGTATTTCAACAGTTAACGGTAAAACTTCCGCCGTTATTTTCATAAAAAGATATTTCTGTCATTTTCTAACTCCGATAATAATTTATTTGTGGGGTCCACCAATGATTGTGCCGTTATACAAATATTTCTTGTTAAAACGAATATTCCCCGACAAATCGATATTTTATAACAACTTGCATACTTTGCAAAATTTATAAATATTACCCACAACTATAACATTATATCAAATTTACACCATAATATTCAAAAATATATTTCAAAAAAAAATTAATCTTTATTTATGAAAGTTGGGGTCTTACATTAACCAAAAATTCTCTATTAAACGAGGCCCCAGCCTCATTTTCAACTATGAAACGAGGCCCCAACCCAGACTTCTCTATAAAACGAGACCCCCGCCTTGTTTTCAACTACATAATTTGGCCCCAACCTCATACCAAGCCTCGACCCCATGTTTAGTTACAGAACGAGGCTCCGGCCTCATAGCGCAGATTCAACAGATTTGTGCATGATTTAAGGGATTTTAGCTATTTTTTCAATTCTAATATAACTAGGATTGATTTAGAAGTATAAATAGATGTTCCTAGTCAAGTTTTAAGTATTCTATCACCTTAGTCTCGGGAGATTAAAGATTGAAGACATGAGGCAAGTTCTTTATTTTCAGTTCTAAAGGGATGTTGAACCTTATTTACAGTTAATGGTCAATTGAATTACATTATTTGATTCCTTCTTATATGAGACTTATTCTGATAATTTGTGTTAACTGTTTATATGATATTAGATTGACTGATTTGGTTTCTACAGTATTGAATTGGTTAATTAATAATATCTGCTAGATTAAGGAGTGGTATTATGTGTAATTGATATTGTTCCTTATCATAATTAGCACTTAGTGATACATGATTGTGGTCGAGCTTTTGAGTATTGATATGGTTATCAGGAGACAAGTTAAACAATTCGAGCTTATGTGTTTGTTGCTTGGATTAGTCTAATTTCTTGGTTTTTAATGTTGCTGTTATATTAAATCTAAATAACTTATTTTAGGTTGTATGATAGTTATAATCTTGTGAAGAGCTTTTTTCATTAAGTGATAATCTAAAGAGGAATTTTGGATAACAGAGCTTGTTGTTATCTAGGGCTAATAGTTTCATTGAATGAAGAAATAATGTTAACTTGATTACACTTTACTGTAAATAGGTGAAACTGAACTGAAGAACTGAAACTTTAATTTATTTGTTTATCTATATTTAGTTTAATACAAATTTTAAAACCCTCAATCTTTACTTTCTGTTAAAAACATTAGGATCATTGTTTGTTGTCGGTGAGTTTTATTTGTTTTTATTTATTATTTATTTTCGTTTATTTATTTTTTGATTTTCTTTTTCTTTTTGTTTTATGACTCAATCCTCTCACTCTATTGACTTAAATTTTGATCAAGAGATAGAAAAAACTGCAGATACAGAAGAAGCTCTTTTTCCATCACATGGTCTCAATATAGCACTTGAAGAGGAAGAGATGGTGGTGCCAAAAACAACAAAACTTTAAAAGAACTGGCTACTGTTGATCTGAATCAACCATTCTTGTGTATTGAATATCCTAGTTTAGATGTTACTTTTGAACTTAACTCTAGAATAGTTCATCTTTTACCTATTTTTCGTGGTCTTACAGGTGAAGATCCATATAAGCATCTAAAGGAGTTATATATGGTGTGTTCCACCATGAAATCACAAGGAGTGACAGAGGAGCAGATAAAGCTTAAAACTTTTTCATTCTCATTAGCAGATTCGGCTAAAGACTGGTTATATTATCGTCCGTCAGGATCAATACGATCGTGGAATGAGATGCAAAGGTTGTTCTTGGAGAAGTATTTTCCTGCTTCGGGGGTTTCTAACATAAGGAAGGAGATATTTAGAATCAGGCAGTTCAATGGAGAGATTCTTTATGAGTACTGGGAAAGATTTAAGAAGTTCTGTTCCACATGTCCATCCCACCAAATTGATGATCAATGCTTGATTCAATACCTCTATGAGGGACTGTTGCCAATGGATAAGAGCATGATTGATGCAGCAAGTAGAGGAGCACTGGTAGATAAAACTCCAGAATCTACAAGGAACTTAATTGCAACCATGGCAGACAACTCACAATAGTATGGAACTAGGATGAATCATACACTTACAAGGGTAAATGGGGTAAACACTTATAATCTTGAATGCAAATTTCTAATTTAATTGCTTAGTTTGATAAATGGTTATATGGAACATGCAAGTAGCAAAAGTATATGGAATTTGTTCAATGTCAGGGCATACTACAAATGTTTGTCTAATATTACAAGAGGATTAAATTGTTATACAAGTCAATACTGTGGGGACATTCTTAGGAAAACGTCAACATCAATATGATCATGGGGCAGACACTTACAATCCAGGATGGAGAGATCATCCTGACTTGAGCTATGAAGGTACTAGGCTACCAATGAAACCTGTCTTTTCAAATAGGCAGCACAGTTTTTAGCAGGCTCAACCTTAGTACCAAACATATAACGAAGAAGTACTTGCCAATTCTGTAACATCCATGGAGGATATGTTTAAGGAATTCATAAGTTAGACACAAAAATTCATGAATCAAACACATCAGTTTCAGCAGGAGACAGAAACCTCAGTTCAAGAATTAAGAAATCAAATAGGTCAGCTTGCAAAAATAGTTGGTAGATTAGAATCTCAAGGCTCCTGGAGGATACCTTCTCAAACTGTAGAGAATGTAAGTGCAATTACTTTGGGAAGTGGTAAAAAGGTATGGAAGCAAGAGGAGTTATTATTTACTTCAGGAACAGGTAGTAGTGTTATATGTGAAAATGAAGTGTCTAAAGCCACCATTGAATTTGATGAGGAGGAATAAGAGGTAGAGGAAAATGAAATGATAATTTCTGCATATTTTTACAAGGAGGATATGGATGATGATACATCTCCATCTGTGTAAATAGCAAAAACACTAAATGACAAACATCATGGGACCTTTACCATGGAATTGGATGATGTAAAGGTCCAGTTCAATGTATATAAGGCTAAGACGTATCTTGGTAATGTTAATTCTATTTTTGCTATTGATGTTATAGACTATTCAGTATAGGAATCTTTTGATCGAATACAAATATACAAGGAGTATTTGAGGGCTGGAATGGAGCAGAATCATGATCCACAAGATGCTCCTAATTTGGAAATGAAACTATTACAAGTCCACTTGAAGTACACAAGTTTAATTACATAGAATGAGAAGATTGATGTCAAGCCAATGACAATAAACAAGGGCAACTGCTTGGGAGGCAACACAAGATTCAGATTTATTTTTTCTATCCATTTACTTTTTATTTTGTTAGTTACATGTTAGCTAGTAGTTACTTTCTTCTTTGCATGATTTTTTTACATTGGGGATAATGTAAGGTTTGAGTGTAGGGGGAGATTTAGGTTTTTAATTAAGGATACTAATCAATTTTTGGTGAGCATTCTGAAAAAATTTATGGCTTTGAAAATTTATGGCTTTAGTTCCATGATTCTATTTGGCTAAGTTTAAAAGGTTAAAAGTTAAAGATTGAAAATTAAGGTTGAATTTTAGAATATGTTTGATGCTTAGTTGGTTAATGAATGATGAAAACTAATTCATGATCCATAGTCATTGATTTGAATTGAATTTGTGATACATGAGTACTTGAATTTCAGAAACATGCTTATTTGGCTGAGTTATCTATGAAGTTGTCTATGTGCACTGATTTCATGATTTAAAATTGTTTAACTAATTATGTGACGCCCCCAAATCCGGGTACTTAAAACTCGTATTTGGTGCTCCACGATACCATTTGTTAAACTACTTGATATATTAAATGTAAGACCCCGAATTTTATGAAATAAAAGTATTCAATTTTTCTATTCAGTAAATGGTTAAATTGATAAAAAGCAAAGTTAAGGGTGATATATGATTTTTTTTTTCAAAATAAGCAAGTGGCTATAAAATACTTATTGTTGTCGGGGAATATTCGTTTGGTCGTGGAATATTCTTCTTGTCGGAATATTAAATACGACGATTTACCTAGATCATTTTATTGGGCCTCATAACGGAATAACTGTTGGATGAAGAAAATGACAAGTTTGAGTTTTTATAAATAACGGCTAATTGTTACCGTTAACATTGTTGGATTACCCGGTGGGTAAAGTAAAGTAATACACGTTGTTGCACAGTAGCACACGGTATTGCACAATATTTTTGAATTATTGATTCTTACGTAAGAAGGCACTACTCAATAATTGTTATAGTAGTTACTGTTCAATATTTTATTTTATTTATTCAATAATTGGTGCGTTGATAGTTTATATTATTGTTGTTTCAATAATTATCACTGCACAATATTTTCCATTATCAGATCAATAATTCATATTATTTGAATAATATTATTAGATAGAATTATTGGCAATGTCTAGAAAGTTCTGTCATGGAGAGGTTTGGTCACCTAATTGCGCCACAATGTGAGAAATCCTTATCTGAAAAGCCCCTCTTTTAAGGAACTACCAGGTTGTCATAATTGTGATTCTGTAATATTATTTGTGAATAATTAATTATTGATTTATATGATAAGGAAATATTTATTTGATGTGGATATAAATGATGGATTTATTTATGTGGTTATAAATGAAGGAATTAATGTTGAGGTGTTTATTTTGTCGGATTGGAGGTATTAAAAGATCAAATCGGTGTTCTTAAAGCTCTATTGCGTGAGTTATATTTTTAATCCGAACGTTGGATCGTTGTGATTTTTGGATATGTTATACATATAAAAGTTGAGTATATATCCACAAATTTTGAACAGTTAAAAATGAACGAATGATTTGTTATGGATTTTTAGAGGTGTTGAAAATCATCCGTTTGTGGAGTTCGGATATTTTATGTTTGGAATTTGGAAAAACTTTCTTCTGTAAAGTTGTAGAGAATTCGATTTGGTGTGGAATGGACATAAAATTCTGATTTTTCTAATAAACGTGTTATTTTCTATGAATTACTGAAGTTTCGGAAAATAAAATAACTTTTATTAAATTTATGGGTGGGACCCACTTTTGTTTTTACATGTGGGCTGCCAAATATTCAGACATGGCTGGCTTGATTGCTTGATTCAACAAAGGAGGATGGCGTGGAAGGAAATAAATAATAATAATATTTTATTATTTTAGTCTCGTATGGCGTTCTAGCATTTTCCTATAAATAGGCGCTTAGGTTAGAATTGAAAATCACACCAGAAACAAGTTTTCTTTCTCTTTATATTGTCGAGCGTATTTTAGTGAGTATTTAGATACTTTGAGAGTTGCTATTCAGTGCAAGGTTCCTTCGGCTTTACATCCGATATTCCAGTCAGAAATACTACTCTTTTGAGGTAAGGGATTGTAAGGGTTATTATGTTTTTCATGTTTCGTAATTTTTCTGACTTTCAAAAATTTTAGAAAAATTTGAAATGATAGTTTGATGAGTTTTCTAGATTGTGTCCAAAAATGGCGATTTTTGGATGTATAGATTAGTAGTTATGAATTTTATGGGAAAAGACTATTTTAAAAGTAAACCCTTATAACTCCTTGTGGTTAACTCCAAAATTGGTGAAACTTTTATTGGGAGTACATGTATACAACAGAAATATACTCTGTAAATTTCGAAATTTTTGGACAAACGTACAGTTTATGATAAATGTCTAAATATTCGGCAATTTTGGCCATGTGAAAAATAGTAAATGAATTTTAAAATTTCTGAGAAAAATATACGTTCAATATGGGACTATATTCTGCTAAATATCAGAAAAGAAAATTTATTTGTACTGATTTGGTATTTTTCATGAAAATGGACTAGTTATGAGTAAATGAATTAAATATGTTATGTGAAGTAAGAAAATTGGAAAATAGGATTTTATAGCTTGAGAATCCTATATAAGGTATATGCAGATTTTTGATGAGAGTTTTGGTTATTGGTGATGAAATCTTATGAGTTTGACATTTTAGGATGATTAAATGCATTAATTAATAAAGTGTAAACAATTAAAATAAATTGTTTATAAGTTTAAGAAATGATTAAAATATTGTTGTAATATTAATAATATTAGATTATGAGATTATTAAGTGACTTATAACATTTGGATGAAGGTGTTGTAAATATTGATATGGATTTTATTGTGAAACTTTATCTTTTTGTGTCGGAGTTACTATTCATGAGTTACTATTCACGACAAAATTGGTCTCTTTTTCTGACCAAATTACCGTTGATTTATGAATCTTACTCTTGAGATTAAATCTATATGTTGATTATATTATTTTTATTATCATATATAACATTTTTATAACCATAATGATGATATTTCTCTTTGACTTGAGTGTAAAGATGGGTAGATTATTGGTATGATCGTGACTATGGGTTCTCTTTGGCCAGTAGTGCAAAGATGAATTGTTGACTGATATGATCATGACCATTGAATTTATAATTGAATATCTTTAGCTTAAGTGCAAAGGTGAATTGATCAACATGGTTATAATTATTGTTTATATAAATTCTGAAATGATTATATTTTATTTTGAGATATTAATATCTTTGGCCTGTAGTGTAAAGATGATCTGTTGTTGAATATCTTTGGCCCGTAGTGCAAAGATGAACTGTTATTAAATATCTTTGGCCTATAGTGCAAAGATGACCTGTTGTTGAATATCTTTGGCCAGTAGTGCAAAGATGAACTGTTGACGAATATCTTTAGCCCGTAGTGCAAAGATGAATTTATTAGTATGATTATGAACAGGAACTGTGATTTGGTATAACCATGATCTTTGATGTTTCAGGTAAAGACAAGTGATGTAAATTATCTTCGTCCTTGATGAGAAAAGGAATTTAGAACCACAATTATGAATATGAATTATTCACATGATTGTGGATAGGAACTGTTGATTGATGTTACAGGGATAAAACATTGTTGGTGGACTTTTAACATGAAGAAAATAATAGATCTTATGGTCTATTTGACTCTTCTAATGGATTGTTCATTCCGCTGCAACTATGGTTGAAAACTTTTATCATCTACCATATGTTCTAAATCTCTGATTTATTACTGATGAAGGCTATTGATAATTTATTTATCTTTAGTCATGATATTCTTTACTAGGCTAGTTGAGCTCACCCTTTTGCTTCATAATTCCTTTCAGGTAATAAGAGTGTAGCTGGGTCGAGCGGGGGTAACAGGGAAATAGAACGATGGTCTCTAGCTGTGGAAGTTCTCCCTAAACAGTATAGAAAAGTGTGTTATATTTTATACATCATTTAGTAGTTATATTTGGTGAATCAAATAAGGTGAGGTGAACCCAACGTTGGAAGGGTGTTTTGCCACTATTATACAAGATGTCTAACGACATGCGACTTCGTGTTATTATAAGATAGGGTTATGCACATCCACTTGCTGAGTATATCTACGAGCACTACCTATATAATCTTGGTGTTTGGTTGAAGTATAATTCTCAATTAGAGATAATGGAGATAATGATATGTCAAGAGAAGACTCACCATTGAAAAGAATATGATAGTAATCTTCTCATTTTTCTTTGGGGTCTATTGGGTCAACCAAGGATAATTCTGTGGACATATGATATCTATCATAACCTGTAGACGCGCGTGGCCTCCCATGTACGAAGGTTTCCTTGAGCACTTCCCAAAGATTTTAATTTCTAAAATAGTTTTTGACTATACCTTTATGTAATGTATCAATGTGAGGTGATGTCCATAGTTGGGACATGAGTCACAATTGGTATTAAAACTCACAGTATATGTGTTGTTGTATTTTACAGGACAATTGTAGTAATAAAGTTGTAGTTATTTTCTGTACCATATATTTGGCGACTCAGAATATGTTGGATAGATTAGACCTATTTTGGGGGTGTCACATTAAATAATTAATAATGTTACATCAAAGTTGTCTATTTCCCAGTTACGATAACCTTTAACTAATTCATTACATGATAAATAATAAATTATCATAATACATAACTCCAGTTATTACAAATAACACCTTATAACTTATTCCTTCAGTTTCCCATTTCCTTTGTCCTTGCCAGAACCTTCTGTTTGATCCCGCTTAGTTGAAAATATTTAAGTTTAAAGCAAGAATGAGCATTTAATTCCTCAGTAAGTAATATCAGATAACAAACATTAGCTGAAAGAAATAAATATTTTCTTTGAAGTATACTTCCACAACAAATCAATAGTTGTGAAGTAAACTGAAACAATTCTTAATAACATATCAAACCGTTTACATTTTTGAAACTAAGTACTGACTATAAATGTTGAGCAGTCCATAGACCATGAACTTTCATTTTCAAGTTTGAAAAGGTTTGTACAGAAATTCATCTGCAAACCGTTATGACTTACGGACACGTTGGGTGATCAGCCAATATGCCATGTATTGATCAACACAACATTCTAGAACGACGTATGCATTCATCATACCCGCCTTTGGAGCATAAAAATTTCCCAATTTCAGGATGCTCATACTCAGTCTAGAGTCCGAACCAAAGCAATTTAGTTGGACGACTCTATTATAATCAATCATGTTCAACGATACATTTCAAACTATGTCTAGCCGAGTCAAATAGCTTAGACGACTTTTAAATCATGTACACATACCAATATTTTTATTATATATGAATCATAATGAAATACGTGTAAGAACGAATCGAATAGAATTCGAGAACTTGCATGAATATGAATAAATTAGGAATACTTGTTGAAGCACAAAGCTATTGAATGAATACAAAAGTTCAGATACATGCTCAACAAAAGTAGAGTTCGGATACTTCCTGTGACGCCCCTAAAATAGGTATACATAACCCATTCTGAGTCGCCAAATACATGGTACAGAATATAAATACAAACTTAATTATATAACTATCGTGTAACATAAGCTGAGGGTTTTAACACGAATATTTTCTTCTAGACAATATCCAAACTCAAATGGAGTCCTCATTACAATTATTATCACACTATTTTATAAAATAGTGAGGACTACTACAGCCACCATCTCGGACCGTCACTCCATTCCCCGACTAGTCCTAGCTACGTTCTCATTTCCTAAAGAGAACAATGAAAGCAAAAGGGTGAGCTCAACTAGCCCAGTAAGAAATATTATGACTAAGATAATGCAAAATAAATTATCGTTAGCCTTCAACAGTGTTAAATTGATAGAATACAATAAACAACAAGTTTAACTACAGCAGAACAAACAATCCATTAGAAGAGTCAAGTAGAGCATGATATATACTATCTTCTATGATTTAAAAAGTTTATCAACAATTTTATCACTGAGACTCAGCTCAATAAATAATCCACATCGCTGAAATATCCATGCACTACGGGCCAAGGATATTCATTAGTATCATATCCACGAATTATCCATACTCTACGGGCCAAGGATATTCGTGTTATCACCAATGGTCATGATCATGCCAACAACTGTCCATCAATGCACTACGGGTTAATGAGGACTTTTACCACATTATTTGTAACATTACAAGTCATGATTATACTAAATAATCCCTGGTCATAATTATACCAATCAACAGTCCATCGATGCACTACGGGCCAAAGATGACTTTCATCACAATATAAGCATGAGGATGATGACAATGATATTATTGTACTTTTATCACCGGGTATTTCAACAGTTAACGGTAAAAAATTTGTCGTTATTTTTATAAAAAGTTATATCTGTCATTTTCTAACTCCGACAATAATTCCATTGTGGGGTTCACCAATGATTGCACCGTCGTACGAATATTCCCCGACCAATCAAATAATTTATAACCACTTGCTTACTTTGCAAAATTTGTAAATATTATCCACAACTATAACATTATATCAAATCCACACCATAATATTAAAAAATATATTTTGAGAAAAATTAATTTTTATTCATAAAAGTTGGGGTCTTACATTTGCTCAATATAAAGTAAAGTCAAGAAAATTGCACAATAAAAGAGTATAGAAACTTGCTCCATAAAAGTATAGTTCAAAAACTTGCTTACAAAGATCCATTGCATAAAGTAAATGCAAATGTTAGGATATTTGCCTTGATTACTGTTTACTGCTACACAACTTAGTTTTAGCTTTTATAACAAGACCTATC
This sequence comes from Panax quinquefolius, assembly GCA_020205615.1. NCBI lineage: Eukaryota > Viridiplantae > Streptophyta > Magnoliopsida > Apiales > Araliaceae > Panax > Panax quinquefolius. Next base: position 88,910,598 of record CM035166.1, read on the forward strand.
ATTAATAAGATTATTCTTTCAATTAGAATAATACATTATAACTTATAATACTGCTATTTACAGTCATCATACAACTTAAACACATTGTCACGTATTCATATCAGTCATTAGAACATATAAGAACAATTATTAAGTCAAACTATTTTAATCTAGTTTGATTTCGGTATCATTTCGATGTCCCGATTGCGTTATCGGATAATTTTCGAGTTTATTTTCAATAAAACACTATTTAAAAGATTCAATATTATTTTAAATAATTTAATTATCATTTATAATATTTTTTAGAAGCTCATAATAATTTTAAAATAATTATTATCATTTATTATGATTTTTAAACATTAATATCATTTTAAATAATTTCATTATCATTAATAATTAAATAATTTAAAATATTAATGAAATCCATGTCAAAACATTAAAAGTTTTTTATAATCATTTAAAATATTTTTAAAACCTTAATATCACTTTTAAATTATTTTTAAAATATTAAAATCATTTTACATAATTACCATTAATATTAAAATATTAATTTATTTCATGTAAAAATATTAAAAGTTATTTATTATAACTTAAAACATTTTTAAAACCTTAATATCATTTTTAAATGATTTTTAAAATATTAAAATTATTTTTAACTAATTTATTTAATACAATTATTAAATAAATTTATTATCATTAATATTAAGTTATTAATGAAATTTATATCAAGATATTAAAAGTCATTTACTTAAAATATTTTTAACACTTTAATATCATTTTAAGATGATTTGTAAAATATTAAAATCATTTTTAACTAATTAATTTAATATAATTATTAAATAAATTTAATATCATTAATATTCAAATAAATTAAAATATTAATAAAATTTATGTTAAAATATTAAAAGTTAATTTTTATAACTTAAAATAATTTTTAAAACTTAATTATGAATTTTTTATAATTATTTTCCATTTTTTTTCTATTTATTGAAATTAAATAATTAATTTACATTAAAATTGTCGCTATAGGGCTTTAGTGATAAAAACTGTCGCAATAGGTGTTCTTCATCAACGAAGAACAGCCTTGGCCAATGATTTGGGGGCTATACTTTGACCATGAATAATTTCCACTGGGTCTTGTTTCTGGGCATGAGAGTGTATCAATGGTGTAGTACTAATGTAATACTACAAGTGTATAACAATTTCTGGGTCTAACTACATCATATAAAGAAGATATAAGTGGCCAAACTTCATGTCATGACTGTTCTTGAGTTTCTGGGTTTCTCAGAAATTCTGTCAGTGTTGAGTAACCATATTGGAGCTTTAATAACTTGAATTCTGTGTATAATCTAAGTGATCCAGTGTCACACTCTTGTAGTAGACATGTTAGGCTACAAAAGTGATACATCGGCTTAGCCTAACAACATAACATAAGCAAGATCTAGCTTGGTCAAAATATCTGTCACAAATTGTTCTTGAAATTTCTGGAAATTCTAGAAATTCATCTTTTCAGTTCGGTCAACCCATATTTAACCATTAATAACTTGGATCCTAGTTATGATTTAAGTGTTCTATTGTCAGGGTTCTGTAGTCCATATGTCATAGTATAAAAGTTATACACTTACACAAGCTAACAACATAACATGAAGAAGATCTAAGCCTCCCAATATCCTGTAAGAGCATTCTGGGCAATTCTGGGTTTCCCAGAAAAAATTTTCATGACTGGTCAACCATGTTTGACCATTAATAACTTGAAATCTAGAAATGCTATGGTCATGATTCCACTTCCAGTTTACTCTACTCATGTCATACTACAACAAGGATACACTAACAAGCTCAAACAATTAACAGAGAACGATCTACAAGCTCTAACTTTTGACTGTTAGGCCACTTTTTTAAGGTTCTTGACAGTTTTCTTAAATCTCCATTTCCATGCATTTAAATGTTATTGATCCATGATCTAGCAACCCAGATCACTAAATAACATAACATAGCACATATTTAAACATAAAAACATAAAATCTACCTAAGCATACAAGATCTAGCTTAGGATTAGAATTTATACCTTCTTGAACAATCTTTTGATTTCTTCTCTCTGATCCAAATCTTGTATGGTTATGGGGTGGTTTTTGCTTAACTAATGGCTGAGTTTCTTTAAAAATTTTGTGGCTTAGGAGAGAGAGAGAGAGAGAGAGAGAGAGAGAGAGAGAGAGAGAGAGAGAGAGTTGGCTATGTTTAGAAACTAAAGTAAAGGGTTTTCTTATCTTTTCTCTTTCTTACAAACCTTATCTCTTGATTCATGAATGTAGTTGTTGCTAGGTGCCATATAATGGTTGATTGGAAAGATATCAAGCACATGTGAGATCTTGGATGTGGTGACTCACTAGATTTGGTTTTATCTTTTGTTAAATTATAAGATAACGGGTGTTTTGGTCTTTTTACATCCAAAAGGGTATTTTGGTCATTTCCCAAATAATTTTAAGGTTAGTTTGGTCATTTCACATACTTCCCTTAAACTTTAACCCTTAAGGTTTGCTAAATAGCATTAGGGTTTGTAAATTAGGGTTTCCAAATATGAAATTAGGGTTTCTAACTAATAATTAGGGTTTCCTAACTAAACATTAGGGTTTCTAATCTAACATTAGAGTTTACTAATGTTATACCTTATCTGATCTATAGTTAATTATTAATCATATATTGCACATACTTATCATTCTGAAATATAATTATAATTGTATTAATATTCAAATCCCTATATAAAATTCAAATTAGGTTTTTGCACACTATCCATCTTAATTTTCCTTCTTAGTCAACTTATAATAATTAAATTTACTAACCTACTTAATTCATATCACATATGTTCATAATATTACGGATAATAGTAATTATAATAATTAATAAAAAAAAAAATCATTCGTAAAATCTAGTCGTTTAAAATTCTCGGTCTTTACAAATTATGTTTATTGTAGAACTTTGTGGAAAACATTGTGATGAAAAATTATGAAGGAAAGAAAAATGGAAAAGAAAACTTAAAATCTGCTTAAATGTCCATTATACGAATTAACTGGTTATCCAAGCCTAAAAAAGAATCGGTATTCACTTTGAAAAGTGTGATGAATAAAAGTAACTTGAATAGTCGGCTTTTATGTCCTTTGTTACTAGAATAAGTAAGCCTTATATAGGGGTGTCTCTACAGCCAGTGCCCTAAGACCCATTTGGTTTGTGAGTCGTTGGTGGAAAGTTCGCTAAATGGGTAACTCTGAAAAGCCACATTGCTCATGTCAAGAAAGGAAAAATATGAGTAAAGCATAAAAATGCATTCATCCGTGCTAAAGAGAAGGCTCTATGAAAAAAATGTAAATAGCGGGAGGAATTTGTTCTAGGTTATAAGTCAGTGTGCATGGTTGTTGTTCCATGATAACTGAGTTGAGTGTGTATGTAGATTGTAAGAAAGCTACTTATGTGGATACAGTTTGATTTAATGAAATTCATTGGTGAAAGGGCAAGGTTGTTAATTATGAGTTGATTGATGAGGTGTTATTTAGATTTCTGTTAGTTAGCGTTGATATTCATGATTTGTAACTTGAACATTTTGATACTATGGTTAAATAGAATTCTGTTGAATGATAACATAACTCTTATTTTATTTTACACAAAGACGTGTAAAGACTAAGTGTGGGGGAATTTAATGAGTACAAAATATTCTATGATTTTGATTCTTTTATGTTTGTTTTTATTATATGTTTTATGTGTATGTGGACTTATTAATGTTGTAAGATCCCCAACTTTTATGAATAAAGAATAATTTTCTCGAAATATATTTTTGAATATCATGGTGTGGATTTAATATAATGTTATAGTTGTGGGTAATATTTACAAATTTTGCAAAGTAAGCAAGTTGTTATATAATATTTGATTCGTCAGGGAATATTCGTTTTAAAAGGGAATATTCGTACGACGGCACAATCATTGGTGGACCCCACAACGAAAGTATTGTCATAGTTAGAAAACGACATAATTATCTTTTTATAAAAATAACGGCGAAAGTGTTACAGTTAAAATTGTTGAACTACCCGGTAGTAAAAGTACAGTAATACGCATGGTTGCATAGTAGCACACGGTATTGATTATTGATGCTTACGTGAGAACTCACTTAGTTATACTCAATTATTGCTACAGTAATTGTTGCATCATATCTCTCGTATTATTGATTCAATTATTGTCATAGTATCATCTGCATAGTATTTTATATTATTAAATCAATAATTGAGACGACAAAGTTATTCCTATTATTATTTGCAATATTGACAATGTCTAGAAGTTCTGTCAAGGAGAGGTTTGGTCACCTAATTGCGCGCCAATAAGGAGAAATCCTTATCGGAAAGCCCCCTCTTTCTTCGGAACGACCTGGTTGTTAAATATTATGAGTTATAATATTAATGATGAATAAGTCCGTGTTAATTAAAGATGAAATTGATAGTTCCATTATGTGGGAATTATTAGTGTTAGTAGAAATCGACATCTATTTCGATAATAATGGATGTCTGGAGGTTATATTGATCAATCGGGTAATTAATCGGATAAATGAGCAATTAATTGCTATTAATTCACATGCTTATAACTATGTGTTCACATGTGTGTACTATTGATTCACATGATTTACTATTAGGGGAATTGGTGCAAGATTGATAATACTTGTATGACTAAATTAAAAATGGAGGTATAGATGAAGGTACTATATTGTAATTAGTTTTTTCACATGATTATACTATTAAGTCACGTGAATGAACTATTAATTCACATTATTTACTATTAGGGGAGGTGGTGTAAGTCTGATAATACTTGCAGGACTAAATTAAAAATGAAAAAAGAAAGGAAGGTATTATACTGTAATATTTCGATCCCCAAAACGTGCAATTAACGAAACTATATTTTCCTATAAATAGAAGCTCATTCTTCTTTCATTCTCACCAATTCACTAAGTCTCACAAGAGCAATTATTATATAGAGAAATTATAAAGAGAAAGAAGAAGAGAAGTCTGCTACCTCACTATTCCAAAGATCCGGCTTTCTTCTAAGGTAAGGGTATTATTTCTTTTCGTATTCATGAAGAGAGTTATTTTCTTTCAATACTGTAAGGGTTGTTATTCCATTCTTTATTATTCTGTTGGAATAACCTGTCTGTGAAGTCTATCGCATGCCTGGTGAATTCTTTTGTTTTTTCATTCTTTATTATTCTCATTGGAATAACTTTTGTCTCACGCTGCTACCTGCATGCATGGTGAATTCTTCTGTTATTCCATTCTTTATTATTCTGTTGGAATAACATGTCTATATGGGCTACCGCATGCATGGTAAATGATCCTTCGTATTCATTCCTTATTAAATTGTGGAAATGATCTGTCTACGTGGATTATCGCATGGCGAGCAAAAATCCATTTGTAGTTTCATATATTTTATTATACTTAGTTGGTTAATGTTTTGGCTTCTATACTCCATGAAATTAGTAGAATATCCTGGATATTTGAGCTTCATCCAGTATCTTTTCATGGAAATATTCTTCTGAGCATTCTTGAATTTTACTCCACAAAGCAGTATCATGTTGACAATTTGGACGTTAATGATTTCTGGATAAATTAAAGTATAAATCTTTAAAATTTATCTTGAACTTGTTTTATTGAATTATTATGTCATTATCATCATCCTCATGCTTATATTGTGATGAAAGTCATCTTTGGCTTACGTGCATAAATGGACTTGGTATGATTACGACTAAGGATTATTCGGTATATACATGACCGTAATGTGACGAATGATGTGGTGAAAGTCCTCATTGGCCTGTAGTTCATTGATGGACAATTGTTGGTATGATTATTGATAAGTGGGTTTTATACTTACTTATTGAGTACCAATTCACGCGAACTATGCCCATCTCAAGTACATTTTAACGTGTTTTAGTTGTATTTCATGTTAATTTGCATTGCATATACTTAAAACTACTTTTGGTGAAAAAGTGCATGATACGGCCTAATTTGGTGGAATTAGAGGGCACGAGGCGAACGGACGTATGAAGCGAGGCACAAGTTGTGGATGCGTGGCATGAGGATAAAGTGGAGCGGGAGGCTAAGCAGGGATGAACAAAGGAATGAGCGTGAGAACATATCGATTCTGCGCCAATAGAACCGTGAATCACAGATTGTAGGTTGCCGCGACAGACAAGCTTGAGACGCAGCGCGCGGCGAAAGTACCCAAATGAACATCATGACACACTGCAAGTCGCGCGCCCGAGCGAGGATTATACTGAGGGAGCGCGCGGCCATGCGCGATGCTGACTAATGATGAGTTATTTATTTTAATTTCGAATTTTTAAGGGTTGTAATTGGTTTTTAAACGATTTCTGACTGGTGTTAGAGGAGGATTATTCATAATTATTCAGTCTTTACGTATTTTTATCTTGGAACTAGGGTTTACACTGGGAGAGAGATTCCAATGTAGAAGGGAGCCGAAACTTTACTTTTCTACTTCTTCTTGGGATTCTCTACCAGAGTGGATATTTTTATTAGTATTTTTGATGGATGTTTATGAGGATTTGAATGTTACTAGTGGATTATATTCAGCAATTGGGTTTGATCGTTTCTATCTTTCATCTTTCAATTGTTTGTTTATTAGCCATGTTTAACGTTGATCCCATAATGGCTTTTGGTTCAGTCATGAACTAAACTCCATTATGGGATTCTAACAGATTTTAATATGTAGTTTGATTGCATTCTTGAATGCTGGATTGTTTTACATATCATTTGGGATTTCTATCATGATTGTTTTGCATGTATGAATGCTTGATCACCATTCGTTTTAGTACTTGTATGGAATTGACAATGAACATGCAAGTATGGATTGTAATCATGATAGCACGCGTATGTGTAAGACCCCAAATTATTAATAAATGAAATTTAATTCCTCTATTTATTATTTTGAAATAGTAAGGGTTGATTTGATTAATGTGGTTAGTTATGGGTAAAATGAGCAAATATTTCAAATAAGCAAGTGGTTATAAAATATTCATTTTTATCGGAGAATATTTGTTTGGTTGGGGAATATTCGTATGACGGCACAGCCTTGTGTGGGCCCCATAACGGAAAGCGATTGGATGAAGAAAATGACAAGTATAAGTTGTTTATAAATAACGATGTAGTTGTTACCGTTAATACTGTTGAAATACTCGGTGGTTAAAACACAGTAGCACATGATATTGAACCAATTATTGATTCTTACGTAAGAAGGCACTACTCAATAATTGTTACAGTAATTACTGTTCAATATTTTATTTTATTGATTCAATAATTGCTACGTTGATATTTTATATTACCGTTGTTTTAATAATTATCACTACACAGTATTTTTCATTATCGGAGCAATAATTCATATTATCTAAATACTATTATTAGATAACATTATTGGCAATGTCTAGAAAGTTCTGTCTAAGGCGAGGTTTGGTCACCTAATCATGGCTACCAAAGAAGAGAGAAATCCTTATTGAAAGCCCCTCTTTCCTGTGAACTACCGGTTGCGAGATTGTGATTCTCAAATATTATTTGTGATTAATTAATTATTGATTTATATGATAAGGAAAATATTCATTTTATGTGGATATAGATGAAGAAAATTTTTAATGTGACAATTGTTGAAAATTAATATTTTATCTTTTTTTGATAAAATAATTCATTTAAATATATTATTATATTTTAATAATATAATAATGGGGATATTTTTTACAATGAATGTGGGATATATGAGTATATGAGGAGGAAGAGTATTTTTGTTGCAAAAGTTGTTTAAAACATGTTAAACATGTCTGTGGGCTCATTTCTTGACTGAAATTTGATTATAGCCTGTAAAATCGTCCGTTTGTGGATTTCGGTCAAGTTCTATTTGGAATTTGGAAAAACTTTCTTCTGCAAAGTTGTAGAGAATGGAATTTCCTATAGAAAGAATATGAGGTTTGAATTTTTCTGATAAAAGGGCTATTTATTATGAATTATTGAAGTTCCAAAATAATTGATTTTTGGAAGTTTTAATTATTTTTAATATGAAAAACATTTTTGTCATTAATTGTGGGTCTTGCATGTGATGTAAGTTCTTTGAATTCAGATCTAGGAAAGTATGTAAGAAATTTGTATATATATATATATATATATATATAATATTTTATTAAATTTTACGCTTTGGTGTTCTAAGCAATTTCTATAAATAGGGTGTTTAGGTTAGAATTGAAAATCACACCGTAAACCGATGTTTTTTCTCTCTTCTCTCTCTATATTATCGAGCGTATTCTTGTGAGTATTTTGAGACTTTGAGTGTTGCTATATCTGATGCAAAATTCCTTCAAACACTATATTCAGTATTCTGTCGTAAGTAATCTTCTTTTTCGAGGTAAGGGATGTTATTTTCTTCTTAAATAATATTATTTTCTTCAATATCATTATCTTAAAATATTGGTTTGAACTTTTTATCAAATTTAGAACTTTTTGTGTCGGGGTTACTATTCACGATACTGACTATTCACGTGATATCGACACTATTCACGCATTAATACTTACACTATTCAATTTAAAAATGAAATTTTCTTCTTTTTGTCCAAAATATCTATTATGGATACTAGCTTTGATTGTATCCATGTTTTGATCATTCTTGAATTTTACTCCACTATGATTATTTATGAGGTATTTTTGGACATAGATAAACCGAAATACGAATCCTTAATATTTGTTATTTTGTTTCACTAGATTCGTTTCCTTTAAAATATTTTTCATCATCCTCAGTTCTAAATGATGATATTACTGAATATCTTTGGCCTGTAGTGCAAAAATGAATGATTTCTGATGAATATCTTTGGCTCGCAGTGTAAAGATGAATAGGTGTTTAGATGAACATGACCAACTAGTGAATATCTTTGGCCTGTAGTGCAAAGTGAATATTTGATTTATGATGTATATTGATTGATGTTACAGGGATAAAATATTGATGATGGACTTTTAAATTCATAGATAATAGTAGATTGCATTCCCTACGTAACTCTTCTATGAATTATTATTTCCGCTGCAAATATTAATCTGAAACTTGTTGTCTATTGTATTTTATCAGATTTTTCCCTGTTGAAGACTAACGATAATTTGTTCTATATTATCTTAGTCATAATATTCTTTACTGGGCTAGTTGAGCTCACCCTTTTCCTTTTTGTTCCATTTTTCTTCTCAGGAGGCGAGAATGTAGCGAGTACTAGTCGGGGTATAGAATGAAGGTTCTAGAAAGTCGTTTTAGTAGTCCTCACCATTTTTGTAAAAAAATGTATCAATAATTGTAATGAGGACTTATTTGGGTGTGAATATTGTCTAGATGACAATATTTGTATTTAAACTCACAATTTTTATGTTGTATTAATAAAGTTGTAGTTGTTTCTGTACCATGTATTTTGATGACTTAGAATGGGTGTTGTATACCTATTTTGGGGGCGTCACAGTTGGTATCAGAGCTTAGGGATATGATCTCTGGCGGAGATCGGGGAATAGAACTAGGAGGGGAGAGACGAGTAAATCTTTCGCTAGTGTGTCCTACCTAAGCTTATTTGTTGGTCGGTCATAATATAGGGGTATTATGTGATTTGTTAATTTGTTTAATTAACCCTTGTTTTATGGAAGTATTTGAGAATGTCGACTAAGAATGTTAACAGTGGAGTAAATGAGACAGTGGAGACACCTTTGCTCACCAATGAGGAGAACGTGCAACAGGCTGACAATGTTCCTCCTGTAAACAACACCATTGAGCAGACGATGAACGATGAGATGTTTAGAAGCTTTTTACGATTCATGCAAAACCAAGCAAAGGAGATTCTTGTTCAAAATATAAGAAGAAACGATAGCAATTCACGGTTTGTCACAGCCAAGCAGTACAAGGAGTTGGGACCATTAGAATTCTGGGGAAAGCCGGATCCGATTAAGGCGGAGATGTGGGTCAAACAAATTACCAAGATATTTGATGTCTTGGGATGCACGGAGGAACAGAAGGTTCCATTTGCCACCTTTATGTTCCGTAATGAGGCAGATTACTGGTGGGAATCTGTGAAGCGTACCCATCCAGCCGCACTTAGCATGTCTTGGGAAACGTTTCAGAAACTATTCAATGACAAGTACTTTCCTGAAAGTATTCATCATATGAAGGAGGTAGAGTTTATTAGACTGGAGCAGAATAACATGACGGTGTCCCAGTACGAGGCGAAGTTTGCAGAGTTGTCCAGGTTTGCACCTCATTTGGTGGAGAATGAGGAACGTATGACGCGGATGTTTCTGAGATGTATGAAACCCGGCATACGTCAATATCTCATTTCACATAAATTTTCTCTCTATTCAGATGTTGTCAACATGGCTCAATTATTAGAGCGAGATAACAAGTACGTTCAACCGAGGGACCACAACCAGAATCATACCGGTGATAGCAGTCATCAAAACAACGATAACCAGCGGAGAAAGAAGAATACGGACAAGAACGGCAACCACTCTGGTGGTAATCATGGCCATGAAAATAGAAGAAGCGAGTCGGGAGGAGATTTTAAAAAGAGGAGATTTAACAATAACACTATGAAGACGTCAGCACCAGCAGCAAGTGGTTTTAAGGGAGGAGATCGACCACCAGTCGTATGCTATAAATGTGGAAAAGAGGGACATATCAGCCCAAACTGTCCACAACAGTTCAAGGTATGCTATAATTGTGGAAAGGAAAGACATATCGCTCGAGATTGTACGGTAGTGAAACCAAGTCCAATGGGATGGTGACTCAAAAGGTCATCCCTAGAAAAGTCAAAGTCAACGGTTCCTGGAAGAGCATTTGTCGTGCGATCGTCAACATGCGAGAACCCAAACGAGGTGATCACGGGTAAGCTAATCATAAATTCATGTGAAGTTTATACCTTACTAGATACCGGTTCTACCCATTCATTTATTTCTCCTGCTTGTGCTCAACGTTTAAACTTGACTCTGGAGAAATTAGACTTTGATTTATCTGTGGAGACTCCGTTAGGAGAAACTTTCATCATATGCACTATTTATAAATCTTGTTTGATCCAAGTTGGCACCATCACCTTACCTGTTGACCTTATCTCTTTAAAGATACTTGCATTTGACATGATTTTAGGGATTGATTGGTTAACTGCTCATCATGCCAAAATTGATTGTTTTCGTAAGGTTGTTAGTTTTCATATTCCTAACTAACCTGTTGTGCGAATTCAAGCAACTAAGCCATTAAAATCAATCACTGTTATATCAAGTCATAAAGCTATTCGTTTATTAAAAAATGGATGTCAAGCTTTCTTAGCTCATGTTATGGATTTGAATAAAGACACGTCATATTTGAATAATATTCCTGTTGTTATTGACTTTCTTGACGTATTTCCTGAAGAACTTCTCGGTCTACCCCCAGAACATGAAGTTGAATTATTTATTGATCTTGAACCTGGTACAAAGCCCATTTCTAAAACCTCATATCGAATGGCTCTTATTGAACTTCAGGAGTTAAAGGTTCAACTACAAGAGTTGTTGGACATCAGTTTCATTTGTCCTAGTACATCTCCTTGGGATGCTCCTGTATTATTTGTAAAGAAGAAAGACGGAAGTATGCGACTTTGTATTGACTATCGAGAATTGAACCATGTCACCATCAAGAATAGGTATCCGCTACCTCGTATTGATGACCTGTTTGACAAGTTACAAGGAGTGCAATTCTTTTCAAAGATCGATCTTCGTTCTGGATATCATCAGCTGAAGGTTAAAACTGAGGATATTCCAAAGACTGCTTTCAGAACTCGGTACGGGCATTATGAATTCTTAGTCATGTCTTTTGGATTGACTAATGCTCTTGCTTCTTTCATGGATATGATGAACCGAGTATTCAAGGAATATTTGGATCAATTCGTTGTTGTCTTTATTGATGACATCCTCATATATTCCAAAAGTCGTGAAGATCATGAGCAGCATTTGAAGCTGGTACTCCAAAGGCTTCGTGAAAACAAGTTATATGCCAAGTTAAAGAAATGCAAGTTTTGGCTTGAGGAAGTAGCATTCCTTGGGCACGTGGTGTCAAAACATGGAGTATCTGTTGACCCGGCGAAGATTAAAGCAATAAAAAGTTGGGAGCAACCGAAAATGGTGACCGAAGTACGTAGCTTTTTGGGCTTAGCTGGTTATTATCGGAGATTTGTGGAAGGATTTTCTCGAATCGCTACTCCGTTAACTCAGCTAACTCGTAAAGATACAAAATTCGTATGGAACGAGGAATGCAAGAAGAGTTTCCAAGATCTCAAGAGGAGACTCATTTCGGCACCTGTTTTGACAATACCATCTGGTTCGGATGGATTTGTTATCTACAGCGATGCTTCAGGCAAAGGGTTATGATGTGTTCTCATGCAACGTGGGAAAGTCATAGCCTATACCTCGTGACAACTTAAAGAATATGAGAGGAATTATCCTACTCATGATCTAGAGTTGATAGCAGTCGTTTTCGTGCTAAAGATCTGGAGGCACTATCTATATGGGGAGAAAGTGGAGATATATTCAGACCATAAAAGCCTCAAATATTTCTTCACCCAAAAAGAACTCAACATGCGGCAACGACGTTGGCTCGAGCTGTTGAAAGACTACGACCATACCATTCAATACCATCCTGGAAAAGCGAACGCGTGGTTCTTGACGCATTGAGTAGAAGATCATACGCGGGAACGAGTGCGATGTTGTCAACACAAAGGCCCATTTGGTTTGATTTACAAAAGATGAAGATAGAATTCAAGACTCTGGGGACCCATGCAATGATGTCAAGTATACGTATAGAACCAACTTTAATCAAAAAAGTTAAAGTTGCTCAAGCCACAGACCCGGAGCTGATGCGTATGAAGAAGAAAGTGCAAGAAGGTGATATTCCAGAAGCAAGAATCGATGAAGAAGGAATACTTCGAGTCCACTCCAAACTTTGTGTTCCTAATAATTCTGATTTGAAGTATAAGATCATGATGGAGGCACACAATAAACCATTTGCAATCCATCCTAGAAGTACCAAAATTTATCGTGATCTTCGACATACATTTTGGTGGAACAATATGAAGAGAGAGATTGCAAAGTTTATCTCGAGGTGTTTAACTTGTCAACGTGTAAAGGCGGAGCATCAAGTGCCTAAGGGCCCATTGCAACAACTTGAGATTTCGAAATGGAAGTGGGAACACATTACCATGGATTTTATTACGGGTCTTCCCACGGTTTCTCAAGGCATAAATTCTATTTGGGTTATTGTTGATAGATTAACCAAGTCTGCTCATTTCTTGCCGATACGGGAGACTTATTCCCTTGAACGTCTTGCTCATATGTATGTAATGAGATTGTGAGATTGCATGGCATGCCAGTATCCATAGTTTCGGATCGTGACCCAAGATTCACTTCAAGATTTTGGGTTAGCTTGCAAAAAGCTATGGGCACGGATTTACGGTTCAGTTCGGCATACCATCCTCAAACGGACGGACAATCAGAGAGAACTATTCAAACTCTTGAAGATCTATTAAGACTTTGTGTCCTAGACTTCAAAGGGAGTTGGGATAAGTATTTATCGTTGGTGGAATTCTTTTACAACAACAGTTATCAGGCAAGTATAGGTGTGGCTCCATTTGAAGCATTATATGGACGAAAGTGTCGCTCTCCAATATGTTGGGATGAGGTGGGTGAAGCAACATTGTTGGGACCCGATTTGGTACGTATGACTACGGAAAAGATCCAAATGATTCGACAACGTATACAAACGACACAGGATCGACAAAAGAGTTATGCGGGTCTTCATCAAAAGGACGTGGAATTTAGTATTGGGGATCATTTATTATTGCGTGTTGCTCCATGGAAGGGAGTTACAAGATTTGGGAAGAGAGGAAAGCTCAATCCATGATTTATTGGTCCATTTCAGATTCTTGATCGAGTAGGAAAAGTGACCTATAGACTCGCGTTACCTCCAAGTATGTCTCGTGTTCATAATGTTTTTCACATATTTGTGCTTCGTAAATATATGAAAGATCTGAACCACGTTATTGAGTTAGAACCGGACGAGATAGCCGAAGACTTAACGTATGAAGAGGTACCTGTCAAAATCTTGGATAGAAAGGAGCATGTCCCTACGCCTGAAGTCATATACCACAAGTTAAAGTTTTGTGGAGGAACCATGCTTATTGAGGAAATGACCGGAGTTGAAAACGGAAAAAAAGAAAGCAAGGTATCCTCATCTTTTCGAAACACCAGGTACGTACGTCAATTTCGAGGATGAAATTTCATAAGGAGGAGAGGTTGTAAGACCCCAAATTATTAATAAATGAAATTTAATTCCTCTATTTATTATTTTGAAATAGTAAGGGTTGATTTGATTAATGTGGTTAGTTATGGGTAAAATGCGCAAATATTTTAAATAAGCAAGTGGTTATAAAATATTCATTTTATCGGAGAATATTCGTTTGGTCGTGGAATATTCTTATTGTCGGGGAATATTCGTGCATTGACTTGACGACCTTGTGGGCCCCATAACTAAAAAGCGATTAGATGAAGAAAATGACAAGTATAAGTTGTTTATAAATAATGGCGTAGTTATTACTGAAAAGCTTATCTTGTTGAAATACTCGTGGTTAAAACATAAGAGTAGCACCAGGTATTGCACCAATTATTGATTCTTACGTGAAGGAACTACTCAATAATTGTTACAATAATTATTGCTCAATATTTTATTTTATTGATTCAATAATTGCTACGTTGATATTTTATATTACTTGTTGTTTTAATAATTGTCACTACACAAGATTTTTCATTATCGAATAATAATTCATATTATCCTAATAATATTATTAGATAACATTATTGGCAATGTCTAGAAAGTTACATCTAAGGAGAGGTTTGGTCACCTAATTGCGGCCAAGAAGGAGAGAAATCCTTATTGAAAGCCCCTTTTTCCTAGAGGCGGCACGGTTGCAAGATTCGATTACGTAATATTATTTGTGAATAATTAATTATTGATTTATATGATAAGAAAAATATTCATTTTATGTGGATATAGATGGAGAAAATTTTTAATGTGACAATTGTTGAAAATTAATATTTTAACTTTTTCTGATAAAATAATTCATTTAAATATATTATTATATTTTAATAATATAATAATGTGGATATTTTTTACAATGAATGTGGGATATATGAGTATATGAGGAGGAAGAGTATTTTTGTTGCAAAAATTGTTTAAAACATGTTAAACATGTATGTGGGCCCATTTCTTAACTAAAATTTGATTATAGCCTGTAAAATCGCCCGTTTGTGGATTTCGATCAAGTTCTGTTTGGAATTTGGAAAAACTTTCTTCTGCAAAATTGTAGAGAATGGAATTTCCTATGGAAAGAACATGAGGTTCAAATTTTTTTGATAAAAGGGCTATTTATTATGAATTATTGAAGTTCCGAAATAATTGGTTTTTGGAAGTTTTAATTATTTTTAATATGAAAAACGTTTTTGTCATTAATTGTGGGTCTTTCATGTGATGTAAGTTGCTAAATTCAGATCTAGGAAAGTGGGCGTAAGAAATTTATATATATATATATATATATATATTAATATTTTATTAAATTTTCTGCTTTGGTGTTCTAAGCAATTTCCTATAAATAGGGTGCTTAGGTTAGAATTAAAAATCACACCAGAAACTGAAGTTTTCTCTCTCTTTCTCTCTCTATATTATCGAGCGTATTCTTGTGAGAATTTTGAGACTTTGAGTGTTGCTATACGGTACAAATTCCCTTCAGCACTACATTCAGTATTCCAGTCAGAAGTACTGTCTTTTCGAGGTAAGTGATGTTATTTTCTTCTTAAATGATATTATTTTCATCAATATCATTATGCCGAAATATTGGTTTGAACTTTTTATCAAATTTGGAACTTTTTGTGTCGGAGTTACTATTCACGTATACGACACTATTCACGAATACGACACTATTCACCAAAAAAATGAAATTTTCTTCTTTTTGTCCAAAATATCTATTATGGATACTAGCTTTGATTGTATCCATGTTTTGATCATTCTTGAATTTTACTCCACTATGATTATTTATGAGGTATTTTTGGACATGGATAAATCGAAATACGAATCCTTAATATTTGTTATTTTGTTTCACTTGATTCGTTTCCTTTAAAATATTTTTCATCATCCTTAGTCCTAAATGATGATATTACTGAATATCTTTAGCCTATAGTGCAAAGATGAATGATTTCTGATGAATATCTTTGGCTCGTAGTGCAAAGATGAACAGGTGTTTAGATGAACATGACCAACTGGTGAATATCTTTGCCCTGTAGTGAAAAGATGAATATTTAATTTATGATGTATATTGATTGATATTACAGGGATAAAATATTGATGATGGACTTTTAAATTCATAGATAATAGTAGATTGTATTCCCTACGCAACTCTTCTATGAATTATTATTTCATTTCCGCAAATATTAATCTGAAACTTGTTGTCTATTGTATTTTATCAGATTTTTCCCTGTTGAAGACTAACGATAATTTGTTCGATATTATCTTAGTCATAATATTCTTTACTGGGCTAGTTGAGCTCACCCTTTTCCTTTTTGTTCCATTTTTCTTCTCAGGAGGCGAGAATGTAGCGAGTACTAGTCGGGGTATGGAATGAAGGTTCTAGAAAGTCGTTTTAGTAGTCCTCACCATTTTTGTAAAAAAATGTATCAATAATTGTAATGAGGACTTATTTGGGTATGAATATTGTCTAGATGGCAATATTTGTATTTAAACTCATAGTTTTTATGTTGTATTAATAAAGTTGTAGTTGTTTCTGTACCATGTATTTTGACGACTCGGAATGGGTGTTGTATACCTATTTTGGGGGCGTCACAATATGGGGCTGTTTTATATGGCTTGTATATTTCGTGAACTAGATAGACATATACTGTTTCACCGTATGAGTTAGAATAAGGGCTTGTACTTAAATTCAACATGGTTACAATTTGACATAGGCATATAGTGATTTTGGTTATATTGAAGATTACATAGAGTCTATCGCTTGTGGATGCTGTGTACGTAGGTCATAGTGCATTGAAAAATGGCTATGACTCTTTTAGTGCTCTTGGCTACTTTCCTATGATATGTGAACAAGTCTTGCATGATAGTGGTGATTAAATGAAATATTAAATGAAGTTAGGATCCCATTACTTTCAGATTTGATTTATTACACCTTTATTCTTGTTTTAATCGTTATTCGCGACCAGAGTAACAAACCAATCGTATTCATTAGTTTGAGCATATAAATATAGTGATTTAATTGATGCATAGTAATTTAAATTAAACAACTTTCTCTGTGGGATCGATACTTTACTTGCTCTGTATTACTTGTTGACATATGTATGCTTGCATGAGTTAGAGCTCTTTTGTTAGAACTAAAAAAGAGGCAACAAGTTTTTGGCGCCGTTGCCGGGGAAAGACGTTTAAATTATTATTATTATCATTAGTTTTAAGCTATATTGTATGACTTAGATAAATCTATTCTTATCTCATTTCCATTTTTATTTTTGTTTCAGGAATTTGGATAAATTTTTATGCGCACACGGTCATCCAACCCTGACTTAACACCTGTTCAGGACAACATAAACGGGAGAGGTTGGAAGGCGAGTGTTCGTAGAAATTTACAAGCACAGTTAGAAAGTTCCACAGCTAATATGGTAGCCGAGGTACAAGGAGAAGAACAAAGATAGGAGCATAGGGCTCTGAAGGAATATTTCATGCCCAATATCAATGGATTACAGTCTAGCATCGTCAGACCAGCGATAGCAGCCAATACGTTCAAGATAAAAATAGGCATTATTCAGATGGTGCAGAATTCGGTGCAGTTTGGGGGTGCCACTACAGACGATCCGAATGAACACCTGTTGAGTTTCATCGAAATTTGTGATATATTCAGATACAACAGTGTGATGGAGGATGCTATCAAACTTAGGCTATTCCCATTCTCATTGAGGGATAAAGCAAGGAGTTGGCTTTGTTCTTTGCCAGCAGGATCTATAACTACATGGGAGGACTTAGCACAGAAATTCTTAGCCAAGTTCTTCCCAATGGCTAAGACTGCAAAGATGAGGACAACTATCTCTCAGTTTGAGCAACAACAGGGCGAGTCCTTATATGAAGCATGGGAAAGATATAAAGAGATACTGAGGAAGTGTCCACATCACGGTATGCCAGACTGGATGGTGATCAACACATTTTATAATGGATTGGGATGGCAGTCGAGATCGATTATAGATGCAGCTGCAGGAGGGGCATTATGGGCAAAAAGCTATGAGGAAGCCTATAACCTTATCGAGACAATGGCATCAAATGATTTTCAGAATCCTACATCTCGGATGCCACAGCCCAAGGTCGCAGGTGTGTTGTAGAAGTAGATCTTTATCACGCGGTTATCAGACGAGATGGCGGCCGTGGCGAAGAAAAGATCAATGTGATATCATTTCGAGTTCGATGCAAGATGTGAAAGCAACTACGGAAAGATCAAGGATAGTTTCAGAACACATACCACCCCAACAACCGAAATCATCCAAACTTTAGTTGGTCAAATAACCAAGGGAATCAACAGAATCAGTTTCAAATAAATAATCGGTTTGATCACAACCAAATATGATGACGGTTTAATCTAGACCACCTTTTCCACGGATTTTCTCAACAACAACAACATCACACTCTCATTGTACCTCGGAAGAAAAGAAATCGAAAATGGAGGAGATAATGATGAAATACATGGCAAATCTGAGAGGTTATGATCAAAAGCCAAGCAAGCTATTAAGAATCTGGAAACTTCGGATGGGCGGATGGTGAACATGCTTACAAACAGCGCCCCAGGTTCATTCTTGAAGTAATACGAAACAAATCCACGAAGAGATGAGGAAGGAACAGTGTCAAGCTATCACATTGAGATCTGGGAAAAACACTACAAACACTGCAATTGCGTTAAATGCCGCCTAATTGCCTTGAGAGAGACCTGCATGTACCAAGCACGAGCAATAATGGTGATTGAGGAAGAAAATTTGGAAAAGTCTGAGGTTCAGCAGGAAGAGAAAGATAAAGCAGGTTCAGAGGAGAAGCTTAAAAGTTCAGTACTGCCAATTCACCCTCAAGTTCCATATCTGCAAAGATTAAATAAGCAAAGGGAAGATAAACAATTCAGCAAGTTTCTGGAGATATTTAAAAAGCTGCAAATCAATATACCTTTCACCGAGGCATTAGAACAAATGCCAAGCTATGCAAAGTTCATGAAGGGTATACTATCAAGGAAGAGGAGATTAGACGAATTTGAGACAGTAGCCTTGACAGAAGAATATAGTGCAGTGCTTCAGCAGAAGTTACCTCCGAAGCTGAAAGATCCGGGCAGTTTCATAATCCCATGCACAATCGAGAAGATGAAGTTTGAAAAGTGTTTATGTGATCTTGGGGCAAGCATAAATTTGATGCCCTTGTCAGTATTCAATCAGTTGGGATTACTGGAGCCAAGGCCAACAAACATTTCTTTGCAGCTAGCTGACAAATCCATCACGTATCCACGGGGACTTGTTGAAGATGTCTTGGTGAAGGTGGAGAAATTTATCTTTCCGGCCGATTTCATCATTTTGGATTACGAGGAAGATAAAAGTATACCAATTATACTGGGGAGACCATTCTTAGCCACAGGCAGGACTTCGATAGATGTGCAAAAAGGGGAACTCACGATGCGTGTACATGATCAGGAGGTGACCTTTAACATCTTTAAAGCAATGAAGTTCCCAACAGATGAAGAAGAATGCTTCCGGGTTGATGTGGTGAACTAGGTTCTAAATGATGAAGTACAGAGTAGAGTGGATTGTGAACCACTGAGAAGTATCATTGTTGAAAATTTAGATGTAGAGGATGAGGAATTAAATAAATTCGTTCAATATCTTGATACCACTTCACAGTATGGAACCGTTGCAGTATGTGATAAGTTTCCGGACAAGCATTTTAAAGTGAATGGCCAGAGATTGAAAAGTGATTATGGTGGTGAGGTGGACAGAAAGAAAGTCACCTCGATTCTATCTTCGACATGAGACTCAAAGACAGTCAAGCTAATTGACTATAACTTAGCGCTTGATGGGAGGCAACCCATTGTTCCCATCTCTACTTAGTATTTATTCAGTTCAAGTTGTTTGGTTTAGCTTATTTTCATTACTTGTTAGAATAGTATGAGTACCGTTATATACTTATTCATCATAGTCGAATCGCAGAAGAGCATGGTCGTGCATTGCATTAAAATTAGGGTGACAGAATAGGCATTCATTTTTATTTAGTAAACCATGCTTTGATAAGGTATATTGATGTTATTGCAGGTGTATTGGAGAGCATGCATTTTTGTCTTGCAGTTTCTAGAAAAATAAAAGCTAGCAGTGCAGGTATCAGGGACGCGCGGTCACGCAACAATTTTAGCACAGACTCGTGCACCCGCGCGATAAGCTGCCGCTGCACAGATTTACCAACCGCATTGAAATTTCTTTTTAAAACCTCACGCGGTAAAATGCGCGCGACATCAGACGTGGAAAAAACTTTTCAGTTTAAAAACATGATGGAGATAGGTTGGACTCTCATTTGCAATAAAAACAGAAGCGACATCACAGTGTCTCTCCATAACTTACGTCTCTATCTCTCTATCAGTTACAAATTGAAGCTGTACATCGCTCAATCACATATCCACGATTCTCTCCACGTTCAAATCTCAAACCCATACTCTCATCCACTAGTATAAAACTAGGGCTTCTCATTTGGTTGGGGCAGAAATAACTTGAGGGTAATAGAATCATTGTTCTCTTCTTCATTCTCAGTCAGATTATCTGTGCAATCTTTGTCAACTGCAAATGGGGCCTAAGCGAGCATGTTCTAGTGCATCTTCCTCTTCATCTTCTTCAATCAGTCAGGGGGAGGATATCGTTGATCACATCAAGTTTCTAAACTTGGAAGTTTAGCAAGAGTATTACCGAATCGTGGCGAAGACGTTCGTCAAGGAGCGCGGTTTCAAACCAGAAGGACAAGATGGTCAGTTGTGTGCCATTATTCAAGAGAGAGGCTAGGGTGGACTGACTGCTACTCCAACACCCATTCCGATGAGCATAGTCCGCGAGTTTTATGCCAATGCCAAGGTCACTATGAGTGGTATATCTATGGTTCGCGGTATCGAGATAGATTACAGACCCCGCGCCATCTGATAAATTTCAAAATTACTGATGCACCGCCAACGGGGGCTGCTAATTGGGTCACCGGTGCACATTTAGAGACTGATATGGAGTTGGTTATTGAGGAATTGTGCGTTCCCGGCACGAAATGGACCTACAAAGTTGGCACGAATCAACCGCACATATTCCCAGCCGCCGCCCTGAACAGATATGCAAAGGCGTGGAATCTGTTCATATGTGCCAAGCTCGTGCCTTCCTCTCATCAGCACGAAATCATAGCGTGGAGGGCTATTATTTTGTGGGGCATAATCACAGGGAAATATATTGACATCGGTCATCTCATCCATCAGAATATGTTGCGATATTTGCGAGGAGGCACCATTGGGAGCATTCCACACACATCAGTGGTTGCTATGCTATGTGCTAATCAGGGGTGCAACTGAGGCAACGAACAAATGCAATACCCAAGCCAGGACATAACTTATGCCACAATTGCAAAATTTGAGGACTGGGCATGAGGTGAACCGCACCCACGTGGACTATGATTAATCATTCAGCCTACTTTTCCAGAGCCACCACAGCAGCACCCTCAGATAGATTAGGCAGGCCTGTCCACACAAGCACATGCCACCCATGGTGATCGCCAGCTCTGAAGGTTGGAGCGAAAAGTCGATGCCATGTACGATAATCTGGGCACGTTTATGACGGGACTCACGAGGGCCTTGGCCGAAGCTTTTTTGCAGCAAGGAACGACACTGGAATGGCCTCAGTTTGGGACATCAGTGCCATATCCACCACCAGATTCACCACCCGAGGAGGGTGGTAACACTGATCATTAGGGAAGTTTTTCGTTACCCTTTACCTTCATTCAATGGGGCATTGAATATTATAAGTTTGGGGGTATTAGGGTAGTAGTGTAGTTGCATGTAGTTGAGCATGATTAGTTTAATTATGTAGTTTTTGCATGTTTAGTTTAAATTTTTGCATCATATAGTTTATTTTTGCATATATAGTTGCATGTTCATGTTTAGTTTGTATATCTCACAGTTCTTGCCGTATAGAAATTTTTGTCTAGCTGGTGATGATAGTGAATTTTTAAACGATTTTTAAGTATTTTGGATAATATGAGTTGAGATATAATGTTTTACACAATGCAATTCATAATAATGTTTAAATGCTTTCGATTTGCACGAATGTGTTCATAATCACTTGTAGGTATAAGAAGGATGTGTTGCATTGCTCGATAGAAAATATAGTTTTAAAAAGGGAAATATGTGGAAAGTGAACTTAGACGGTTTATAACATTGATTTTTAAACTTTGGGAAAATATGGGTATCTATGTATAAAAACAAATATAGTAATAACGTGGCTAGTCTTATTTTGGGGCCCTGGCTACTTGAGTAAGTACGCCCGAGGGGATTGTCTCTACACCTAGCGCCCTAAGGTCTTTCATGGTCTGGGAGTCGTTGGTTGAAAGCTCGCTAAGGGGTAGCAGTGTTGCCTAATGGAGTAAGACATTGCACAGTCATGTGAAAAAAAAGAGGAAAAGAAAAATAGCAATAAACACCGCGAGAAAGTGCAAAAAATCGTCCTCGTGAGTAAAAATAAAGCAGTTAAGCCCAGTGTTGAACCTCAGTTTGTTTTGATATGTTGGAATAGTCTTTGTTGTATATGTATACATGAATCTTGATTTAAACTATAATTTTCTGTTTTGAGCAATATAGCATAAGTATTCTTTGCTTAAATCAAGTTTTGGTGAATATAACACACACACACACACATCATATCTATAGCATTTATGAATTATCTAAGTGTATGACATTATGCCTACAGTTTGGTTTGAATCTGTATTCTTGAATCTAGAAAAAATCGTCGAGGCAATTTGGACTGAATTTATGTGATAGCTGGACAATGTGAGATAAGTTGCATCATAATTTAGTTGCATAGTAATATAGCTGCATTTTCATTGTTCATTAGTATGCATTGCTTGAGGGCAAGCAACAGTTCAAGTTTTGGGGTATTTGATAAGTGGGTTTTATACCTACTTATTGAGTACCAATTCACGCGAACTATGCCCATCTCAAGTACATTTTAATGTGTTTTGGTTGCATTTCATGTTAGTTTGCATTGCATATACTTAAAACCCCTTTTGGTGAAAAAGTGCAGGATACAACCTAATTTAGTGGAATTAGAGGGCATGAGGCAAACGGACGTATGAAGCGAGGCACAAGCTATGGATGCGTGGCATGAAGATAAAGTGGAACAGGAGGCTAAGCAGAGATGAACAAAGGAATGAAAGCGTGAAACGATCGATTCTGCAGCAGAACCGGAATCATAGTTGCGAAGGCTGCGGCGGAGACAAGCTTGAGACGCTTGCGCCACACGAGCACCCTACTTGGACATCATGACACACCTGCAAGTCAAGTCGCCCTGCATGAGGATTATATTGGGGAGCGGCGGTAGCGTCATGATGCTAACTAATCTTGAAATTTGTTTATTTTAATTTCAAATTTTTAAGGGTTGTAATTGGTTTTTAAACGATTTCTGACTGGTGTCAGAGGAGGATTATTCAAAATTATTAAGTTTTTATGTATTTTAATCTTGGAACTAGGGTTTACACTAGGAGAGAGATTCCAACGTAGAAAGGAGCTGAAACTTTACTTTTCTACTTCTTCTTGAGATTCTCTACCAAAGTGGATATTTTTATTAGTATTTTTGCTGGATGTTTATGAGGATTTGAATGTTACTAGTGGATTATATTCAGCAATTGGGTTTGATCGTTTCTATCTTTCATCTTTCAATTGTTTATTTATTAGCCATGTTTAGCGTTGATCCCATAATAGCTTTTGGTTCAGTCATGAACTAAACTCCATTATGGGATTCTAACGGATTTTAATATGTAGTTTGATTGCATTCTTGAATGCTAGATTGTTTTACATATCATTTGGGATTTCTATCATGATTGTTTTGCATGTATGAATACTTGATCACCATTCGTTTCAGTACTTGTATGGAATTGACAATGAACATGCAAGTATAGATTGTAATCATGATAGCATGCGTATATGGGGCTGTTTTATATGGCTTGTGTATTTCGTAAACCAGATAGACATATACTGTTTCACCATATGAGTTAGAATAAACGCTTGTACTTAAATTCAATATGGTTGCAATTTCACAAAGACATATAGTGATTTTGGTTATATTGATGATTACATAGAGTCTATCGCTTGTGGATGATGTGTAAGTAGGTCATAGTGCATTGAAAAATGGCTATGACTCTTTTAGCGCTCTTGGCTACTTTTCTATGATATGTGAACAAGTCTTGCATGATAGTGGTGATTAAATGAAATATTAAATGAAGTTATGATCCCATTACTTTTAGATTTGATTTATTACATCTTTATTCTTGTTTTAATCGTTATTCGCGACCAGAGTAACAAACCAATCATATTCATTAGTTTGAGCATATAAATATAGTGATTTAATTGATGAATAGTAATTTAAATTAAACAACTTTCTATGTGAGATCGATACTTTACTTGCTCTGTATTACTTGTTGACACATGTATGCTTGCATGAGTTAGAGCTCTTTTGTTAGAACTAAAAAAGAGGCAACAATTATGACCAGGGATTATTCGGTATAATCATGACCGTTGATTATTACATGAATATCATTGGCCGTGATGCAGGGATGATTCGATTTTATTTATTAAGCTGAGTCTCAGCGATAAAGTTGATAAAAAAACTTTTTAAATCATAGAAAATAGTAGATTTTATGCTCTACTTGACTCTTCTAATGGATTGCTTATTCCGCTGCAGTTGTTGATCTAGAACTTGTTGTCTATTATATTCTATCAGTTGTTATACTGTTGAAGGCTAAGGATAATTTATTCTACATTATCTTAGTCATAATATTTCTTGCTTGGCTAGTTGAGCTCACCCTTTCTTTCACTGTTCTCTTCAGGAAATGAGAATATAGCTGGGAAGAGTCGGGGAATGGATTGACAGTCCAGATGGTTGTTTTAGTAGTCCTCACTATTCTATAAAATAGTGTGACAATAAATGTAATGAGGACTCCACTGAGTGTGGATATTGTCTAGATGACAATATTCTTATTAAAAACTCTTAGATTATGTTTTGTCGTTTTTTACACGACTGTTGTATAATTAAGTTGTATTTGAATTTTATACCATGTATTTGGCGACTCAAGATGGGTGATGTATACCTATTTTGGGGGCGTCACAAATGTGTTTATTGATTTCAGGAGGATTTAGAGTTAAAAGAGGGGAAAAAATGAAAATTTGGTTGCACCAGACATTGGAGTTGGAACCTAAGTTCTTGAATGTGTTACAAGTGAGGTTTCGCAATGAGGCCCCAATCTCGTTTATAGTACAAATATGAGGCCCCAGCCTCGAATTCTCTATTAAATGAGGCTCCAGTCTCATTTTCAACTATGAAACGAGGCCCCAACCTAGAATTCTATATAAAACGAGGCTCCCACCTCGTTTTCAACTACATAATTTAGCCCCAGCCTCATACCAAGCCCCGACCCCATGTTTAGTTGCAGAACGAGGCCCCGACCTCATAGCACGGATTCAACAAATTTGTGTGTAATTTAAGAGATTTTAGCTATCTTTTTCAATTCTAATATAACTAGGATTGATCTAGGAGTATAAATAGATATTCCTAGTCAAGTTTTAAGTACTTTATCACCTTAACTACATCATTGTAAACCCTAGTCTTGGGAGATTGAAGATTGAAGACATGAGGTAAGTTCTTTATTTTCAATTCTAAAGGGATATGGAACTTTATTTACAGTTAATTGTTAATTAAATTACATTATTTGATTCTTTCTTACATGAGACTTATTTTGATAATCTGTGTTAATTGTTTATATGATATTAGATTGACTGATTTGGTTTCTGCATTATTGAATTGGTTAATTAATAACATCTCACTATAAGAAAAAGGACTAATTACAACGAAATTATTTTTGAGGGAAAATATTCATTTGTAAATAGAATAATGTCGACGGAATTATCCATCGAAAATAATTCCCTCGGTTATTATTTATTTTTAACAGAATTATGTCGAACATGCACCCAACATATTGGCGCCAATGTTCCCGCCAGTGCCAACCATATTTTCGAGGGAATGGTAATTATGTCCGACGAAAATGTAACTTTGAGGGAATTACTTACGAGGGAATGTTCCGTTGGAAATATCCTTTAAAACCTAAAAAAATATTCAATTCCACCAACCGCCTCATGTTTATCTCTCAACACTCATTCTCTCATCTCTCTCTCAGTTTATAGATAGTCTCTCTACTCTCTCTTCCCTCCAGCGGCGACGATCTCTACTCCCTCCTCCCTCTGGCGACGACCTTTACTCTCTCCTCCCTCCGGCGACACCCATTTGATGCCAGCCTTTGCTTCTCACCTCCGGCAACGTTTTCTTCCCCCTCCGACAGCGGTTTCTCCTTTTTCTATTCCTAGAAAGGTTAGTGGTTATGGGATTTCAATATGGTTACTTTTTTTGCTAGCATATAATTTTTTTATTTGATATGGGATTACTTTGTGAATATATTGTTGCTAAAAGTATGGAATTGGGATTGTTTACTTTTCAAATTTTTTAGCAACAATTGGGATTAAGTTTTGAGGAGTTGTTGTTGCATATTGTTGGTTAATTGGGATTAAGTTTTGAGTATGAAGTTGTTGTTGTTGCTGCCCTGAATTAAATTTGAAATGTTGTGAAAAATTTGGGATTACATTTGTGTCTTGGTTAATTTTTATGTCTGTCTATTAGGCTGAAAGAATTTTGTTGGCTGAATTTGGTCTCTCGACTGAATGAAAAGATATGTTAATTTACTCAATTGTTGTGATTGTTGGTATAATTGATTTTGCCATTGATTATAAGACTGCCTTATCAATTTTGGGACTGCCTTATGTTAATTATTGGTATATTTGATATTTCTGACGGAATTTATATCGTAATTCTGCAATTGCAAAATTTGTGGGCCTATGCAAGTATATTTATTTATTAGGTAATTAGTTTCCCAATATTAAAATATAAACTAAGTAGCATTTACTTAGTTTCATATTATAAAAATAAATAATTTAATTTAATAAAAAATTTAAAAATTATATAATATAATATAAATTAAATTAAATTAAATTAAAAAAATAAATTTAATCCAATTTAATAAACTAAATAAAATAAAACAAAATGAATTTAATTTAATAAAAAAATTTAAAAATATATTATATATTATAGTACAATATAAAACAAAATAATAAATTAAATTGAATTGAATAATCATGGGGGTAAAAACGTAGTTACATTTAAGTGTAGCTGGTTTGATACTGAAAAGGGGTTTAAAGTTGATCGTAATAGAATCACAACCGTAGATATCAAGTCGGTGTTAAAGTTTGATGAAGTGTTCGTGTTAGCAAGTCAAGCGACTCAAGTGTATTACGCTCCTAATGTCGTAAATACTCGAAGCCCCTGGTACACAGTAGTCACAACTAAAACACGTTCATTTGATATGGAAAACATGTTTGGTATAGATGAGGCATTGCAAGAAAATGTTAGCAACCTTTTGGCCGTAGTGTTAAATGTTGAAGATGTGATGAGAACTGATGTCATTGACGTACTTGACGATGACGATGTTGAGGAAAACGTCATCGTGAATGATTATGTAGTCGTTGAGGATGATACTGATGACAAAACTGGTCTCAAAACTGAGGATGAGGAAGATACTGAATCCGAGAATGATATACACATTGATTCTGATGGGTTTGATTATAAGACCCCAACTTTTATGAATAAAGATTAATTTTTCTCTAAATATCATTTTGAATATTATGGTGTGGATTTGATACAATGTTATAGTTGTGGGTAATATTTATAAAATTTGCAAAGTAAGCAAGTTGTCATAAAATATTCGATTGGTCGGAGAATATTCGTGTTATCAGGGAATATTCGTATGATGGCACAATTATTGGTGGACCCCACAACAAAATTATTGTCGGAGTTAGAAAATGACAGAATTAACTTTTTATAAAAATAACGGCAAAAGTTTTACCGTTAACTGTTGAAATACCCCGTGATAAAAGTACGATGTCTGGCGTGGTTGCATAGTAGTACTGCAGTCTTGACGCATAATATCTTTGATTATTGATGCTTACGTGAGAAGTCACTCAGCTTTATTTAATTATTGTCACAGTAATTGCTGCATAGTATCTCATATTATTGATTCAATTATTGTCACAGTATCATCTGCACAATATTTTATATTATTAACTCAATAATTGAGACGACACCATTATTCGTATTATTATTTGCATTATTGACAATGTCTAGAAAGTTATGTCAAGGAAAGGGTTTGGTCACCTAATTGCGCCCCAATAAGGAGAAATACTTATTGGAAAGCCCCCTCTTTCCTGGGAATGATCTGGTCGTTAATATTGTGAGTTATAATATTAATAATCAATAAAGATCGTGTTAATTAAAGATAAGAATAATAATAGATGAGTGAAAGATGTTTGTTCAATTATCCTTTTAAATTAGTGTTTGTTCATTATTCCGTATGTTAGGATTTTATTGTCCTACTTTTCAAATAATGCAGCTACTGTTCACTGCCTTATGAATGAGGGCGTTCCCTCATTAGTCCATATCTCCTAAACTCAATTACCTTAAAAAGAGGGCGCCCCCTCATTAGTCTACATCTCCTATGTTGCTAGTTACCTTCCTGGGAGGGCACTCTCTCATTGGTTGACTCAAAAAATGTGCTGATAAATTACGCCCGTGAATTCTTTTTTCTATGCAGTCCGTGATTATTTTCTTAAATAGTATCCTCCCATTCTCCTATAAAGCGGATGCTTAGTTTAGAAATAAAAATACACCAGAATTAGAGAATTCTTCTTCTATAATATTGAGCGTATTTCTTTAGAGTTTAAGGAAGCTTTGAGCGTAGAAAATAGTATAAGTTTTCGTCAAGAATATCCCCGCTATACCAGTCAGAAGTACTCTCCATTTAAGGTAAGGGATATTATTTTTCTCATTATTCGTAAGAAATAATATTTTCTTCCATACTCTATAGTATATAAGTAATATTATTTCATTTCAGATTCCAAATTCTACACTCATTTTGTTAAGTATTGCTTCTATACTCTTTGAAATTTGTAGAATATCCTTGAAATTTGCGCTTCATCTAGTATCGTTTCACAAGAATATTTTTCTGAACATTCTTGTTAAATTTTGATCTTTTCATACCGGGGTACTATTCACGGGGTACTATTTATGAAGTACTATTCACGGGGTACTATTCACTCGGGTATTATTCACCTGGGTACTATTCATGACATAAATTGATATCTTTTCTGTCCAAATTATTTTTGTTACAATATTATTCTTGAATTTTACTCCACAAAGAAGTTATCATGTTGACACTTTGGACATTTTTAAACTCTGAATAAATTTAAAGTCTTTAATATTTATCATTGATTTCATTTGATTGATGTTTATATCATTGTCATCATCCTCATGCTTATATTGTGATGAAAGTCATATTTGGCCCATAGTGCATAGATGGACTGTTGATTGGTATGATTATGACTATGTATCGGTATAATCACGACCGTAACGTTACAAATGATGTGGTAAAAGTCCTCATTGGCCCGTAGTGTATTGATGGACAGTTGTTGGCATGATCATGACCTCTGGTGATACTAACGAATATCCTTGGGCCGTAGTGCATAGATAATTTGTGGATGTGACACTAATGAATATCCTTGGCCTGTAGTGCATGGATACTTCAGTGATGTATATTATTTATTGAGCTGTGTTACAGTGATAAAATATTGATGATGAACTTTTAAAACATAGAAGATAGTAGATATTATGCTCTACTTAACTCTTCTAATGGATTATTTGTTCCGCTACAGTTAGACTTGTTGTTTATTATATTTTATCAGTTTTACACTGTTGAAGGCTAATGATAATTTATTCTACATTATCTTAGTCATAAAATTCTTTACTGGGCTAGTTGAGCTCACCCTTTGTTTTCATTGTTCTCTTCAAGAAATGAGAATATAGTTGGGACTAGCCGGGGAACGGAGTGATGGTCCGAGATAGTGGCTATAGTAGTCCTATTTGGCGACTCAGAATAGGTTGTGTATACCTATTTTAGGGGCGTCACAGTTGGTATCAAAGCTTAGGGATATGATCCATGGTTGAGATGTGAGTCTAGAACTAGGAGGGGAGAGACGGGTAAATTTTTCGCTAGTTTGACCTACCTAAGCTTAATTGTTATTTAATTGGTCGGTCAGAATATAGGGATAATATGTTGCATGTCAATTAACCCTTGTTTTGTGGCAGTGTTCGAAAATGACATCTGAAAATGTTGAGATAAGCAATGAAGCACATGAGACCGTTGAGTCATCGACGATCAATAACCAGGATAATGTGCATCAGGAAGGCAATAATCCTCAGGTAAACAATAACACCGACCAAATGATAAACGATGGGATGTTTAGAGGCTTTCTATAATTCATGCAACATCAGGCGAGAGAGACTCCTGTATAAAATGTAGGCGAAAACACTGACAACTCACGGTTGGTCACCGCTAAGCAATTCAAGGAGCTGAGACCACCGGAGTTTTTGGGAAAGCCATAACCACTTAAGGTAGAGACGTGGATTAAGTAGATCACCAAGATATTTGATGTCTTGGGATGCTCCGAGGAGCAAAAGGTTTCATTTTCCACCTTCATGTTGCGAGGAGAGATAAATCATTGGTGGGAATCTATAAAACGTACTCAGCATGCCGCACTGAAGATGTCTTGGGAGAAGTTCCAAGAAATTTTCAACGACAAGTATTTTCCCGAAAGTATTCATCACATGAAGGAGGTAGAATTCATTAAGCTAGAGCAAAACCTGATTGTGTCGCAGTACGAGGATAAGTTTGCCGAGTTTTCCGGGTTTGCATTCCATTTGGTAGATAATGAGGAACGTATGACGCGGATGTTTCTAAGAGGTTTGAAACCCAAAATATGTTAATACCTCATTTCTCATAAACTTTTCTTGTATTCAGATGTTGTGAATAGGGCTCAGTTATTGGAGCTCGATAATGAGTTAGCCTAATCAAGAGATAGCAGCCGGAAAAATGATAATACTAGTGGTAGCAGTCATCAAAGCGATGACAACAAACGTGGAGGAAATCAACATGTCAGAAATGGTAACCACTTCGGTGGTAACCCTAGCTAAGATAATAGAAGAAATGAGTCAAGTGGAAATTTTAAGAAGAGAATGTTCAATAATGATGGAAGGATAGCAGCACCAGCACTTGTTTTCAAGGAAGGAGAACGACCATCAGTCGTATGTTACAAATGCGAAGGGGAGGGACACATCAGTCCAAACTGTACGCAGCAATCCAAAGCGTGTTACAATTGGGGAAGAGAAAGTTACCTAGCCCGATTTTATCATGTAGTGAAGACAAGTCCAGCTAGGATGGAGGCACCAAAGACCGTCCCGGACAAGTCAAAGCCGGTAGTTCAAAGGAGAGCATTTTTCGTGACCTCCCAAAAAGTGAGGAACCCGAACGAGGTTATCACGGGTAAGCTAATCATAAACTCTTTCGAAGTCTATACCTTATTTGATACCGGTTCTACCCATTCTTTTATTTCTCCTACTTGCGCTCAACGTTTAAATTTAACTCCGGAGAAATTAGACTTTGACTTATTTGTTGAAACTCCGTTGGGAGAAACCTTAATTACATCCATTGTTTATAAATTTTGTTTGATTCAAATCAGCAACCTCACGTTACCTGTCGATCTTATCTCTTTGAAAATACTTGCATTTGATGTGATTTTAGGGATTGATTGGTTAACTATTCATCATGCTAAAATTGATTATTTTCGTAAGGTTGTTAGCTTTCATATTCCTAACCAACCTATTATGCAAATTCAAGCAACCAAACCACTAAAGTCAATCACTGTCATATCAAGCCATAAAATCATTCGTTTATTGAAAAATGGATGTCAGGCTTTATTAGCCCATGTTATAGATTTAAACAAAAATACGTCAGATTTGAATGATATTTCTATTGTTAATAAATTTTCTGATGTATTCCCTGAAGAACTTCCTGGCCTACCCCTAGAGCGTAAAATCGAATTTTGTATCGACCTTGAACCCGGTACAAAACCTATTTCTAAAGCCCCATATCGAATGACTCCTATTGAACTTCAGGAGTTAAAAACCCAACTACAGGAATTGTTAGACATCGGTTTCATTCATCCTAGTACGTCTCCTTGGGGTGCTCCTATTCTATTCGTAAAGAAAAAAGAAGGGAGTATGCGACTTTGTATTGATTATCGGGAGTTGAATCATGTCACCATCAAAAATAAGTAACTGTTGCCTCGCATTGATGACCTGTTTGACCAGTTTCAAGGTGCCAAATTCTTTTCAAAGATCGATCTTCGTTCTAGATATCATCAGTTAAAGATTAAAACTGATGACATTCCAAAGACTACTTTTAGAACTCGGTATGGGCAATACGAATTCCTAGTCATGTCTTTTGGATTGACTAATGCTCATGCTGCCTTCATGGATATGATGAACCGATTATTCAAGGAATATTTTGATCATTTTGTGGTTGTCTTTATTGATGACATCCTTATTACTCCAAAAGTCGTGAAGATCATGAGCAACACTTAAGGCTGATATTTCAAAAGCTTCGTGAAAGTAGCATTTCTTGGGCACGTGATATCGAATCACGGAATATCTGTTGACCCTGCAAAGATTAAAGCAATACAAAGCTAGGAACAACCTAAGTCAGTAACCGAAGTACGTAGCTTTCTGGGCTTAGCTGGTTATTATCAGAGATTCGTGGAATGG
This sequence comes from Panax quinquefolius, assembly GCA_020205615.1. Taxonomy (NCBI): domain Eukaryota; kingdom Viridiplantae; phylum Streptophyta; class Magnoliopsida; order Apiales; family Araliaceae; genus Panax; species Panax quinquefolius. The sequence goes on from CM035166.1 coordinate 88,943,756, forward strand.
TTTTCTCGAATCACCACTCCGTTAACTCAGCTGACTCAAAAAGATACAAAATTCGGTTGGAGCGAGGAATATGAGAAAAGTTTTCAAGAACTTAAGAGGAGACTCATTTCAGCACCTGTTCTGAGAATACCATCTGGTTCGGAGGGATTTGTCATCTACAGTTTTGCTTCAGACAGAGGGTTAGGATGTGTTCTCATACAACATGAGAAAGTCATAGCATATGCCTCATGATAACTCTAAGAATATGAGATGAATTATCTTACTCACGATCTAGAGTTGGAAATAGTCATTTTCGCGCTTAAAATTTGGAGGAATTACCTGTATGGGGAGAAAGTGGAGATCTATACGGATTATAAAAGCCTCAAATATTTCTTCACCCAAAAGGAACTCAACATGCAACAACGATGTTGGCTCGAGCTGTTGAAAGATTACAATCATACCATTCAATACCATCCTAGAAAAGCGAACGTGGTAGCTAACGCATTGAGTAGAAGATCATATATGGGTACGAGTGCGATATTGTTAACGCAAAAGCACATTTGGTATGACTTACAAAAGATGGAGATAGAGTTAAAGACTCTAGGAACCCACGTGATGATGTCAAATATACGAGTAGAATCGACTTTAATCGATAAAGTTAAAGATGCTCAAGCTACAGACCTCGAGCTGATGCATATGAGGAAGAACGCACAAGAAGGTGCTATTCCGGAAGAAAAAATCGATGAAGAAGGAATACTTCAAGTCAAATCCAGACTTTATGTTCTTAACGACTCTGATTTGAAGTATAAAATCATAATGGATGCGCACAACACACCGTTTGCAATCCATCATGGGAGTACCAAAATGTATCATGATCTTCGACATACATTTTGGTGGAGCAATATGAAAAGAGAGATCGCAGAGTTTATCTCAAGGTGTCTAACTTGTCAACGTGTCAAGGCGGAGCATCAAGTGCCAAAAGGTCCACTGCAACCACTTGAAATTCTAGAATGGAAGTGGGAGCACATTACCATGGATTTTGTTACTTGTCTTCCCAAGATTTCTCAAGGCATAGATGCAATTTGGGTCATTGTCAATAGATTAACAAAGTCGGCTCATTTCTTACCTATTCGAAAAACTTATTCACTTTAACGTCTTGCTTGTATATACATAAATGAGATTGTAAGACTGCATGATATGCCAGTATCCATAGTTTTTGATCGAGACCCAAGATTTACTTCACGGTTTTGGGTCAGTTTACAAAAAGCTATGGACACGGATTTATGATTCAGTTCGGCATATCATCCTCAGACGGACGGGTAGTCGGAGAGGACTATTCAAACTCTTGAAGATCTATTTAGACTATGTGTCCTTGACTTCAAAGGAAGTTGGGATAAGTTCTTGCCATTGGTGGAATTCTCCTACAACAACAGTTATCAAGCAAGTATCGGCATGGCTCCATTCGAGGCATTATATGGACGCAAGTGTCGTTCTCCAGTATACTGGGATGAGGTGGGTGAAGCAACGTTGTTGGGACCGGAGTTGGTACGCATGACTACAGAAAAGATTCAAATAATCCGACAACGTATAAAAACCTCACAATATCGACAAAAGAGTTATGTTGATCTTCATCGAAAGGACGTGGAATTCAATGTTGGGGATCATGTGTTGTTACGTGATGCTCCATGGAAGGGATTTATGAGATTTGGAAAGAGAAGAAAGTTCAATCCTTGATTAATTTGCCCATTTAAAATCCTCGATCGAGTAGGAACTGTGGCCTATAGACTCGCCTTACCGCCAATTATGTCTCGTGTTCATAACGTTTTTCACATATCTATGTTACATAAATATATGGAAGACCCGAACCACATTATTGATTTAGAACCAGACGAGATAGCGAAAGATTTAACGTATGAAGAGGTACCTATTAAAATCTTGGATAAGAAGGAAAATATTCTACGCTCCAAGGTTATACCTCAAGTCAAAATTTTATGGAGAAACCACGATGTTGAGGAAATGACCTGGGAGTTAGAATCTGAAATGAAATCAAGGTATCCTCACCTCTTCAACATACTAGGTATGTACATTAATTTTGATGACGAAATTAAATAAGAATGAGAGGTTGTAAGACCCCAACTTTTATGAAAAAAGATTAATTTTTCTCTAAATATCATTTTGAATATTATGGTGTGGATTTGATATAATGTTATAGTTGTGGGTAATATTTATAAAGTTTGCAAAGTAAGCAAGTTGTCATAAAATATTCGATTGGTCGGGGAATATTCGTGTTATCAGGGAATATTCGTACGACGGTACATTCATTGGTGGACCCCACAACGGAATTATTGTCGGAGTTAGAAAACAACATAATTAACTTTTTATAAAAATAACGACAAATTTTTTACTATTAACTGTTGAAATACACGGTGATAAAAGTATAGTAATACGCGTGGTTGCATAGTAGCACACGGTATTGCATAGTATCTTTGATTATTGATGCTTACGTGAGAAGTCACATAGTTTTATTCAATTATTGCCATAGTAATTGCTGCATAGTATCTCATATTATTGATTCAATTATTGTCATAGTATCATCTGCATAATATTTTATATTATGAAATCAATAATTGAGACGACACCATTATTCGTATTATTATTTGCATTATTGACAATGTCTAGAAAGTTATGTCAAGGAAAGGGTTTTGTCACCTAATTGTGCGCCAATAAGAAGAAGTACTTATTGGAAAGCCCCCTCTTTCCTGGGAATGATCTGGTCATTAATATTGTGAGTTATAATATTAATAATGAATAAATATCGTGTTAATTAAAGATAAGAATAATAATTGATGAGTGAAAGATGTTTGTTCAATTATCCTTTTAAATTAGTGTTTGTTCATTATTCCGTATGTTAGGATTTTATTGTCCAACTTTTCAAATAATGCAGCTACTGTTCACTGCCTTATGAATGAGGGCGTCCCCTCATTGGTCCGTATCTCCTAAACTCAATTACCTTCAAAAGAGGGCGCCCCCTCATTGGTCTACATCTCCTACGTTGCTAGTTACCTTCATGGGAGGGCACTCTCTCATTGGTTGACTCAAAAAATGTGCTGATAAATTGCGCCAGTGAATTCTTTTTCCTATGCAGTCCGTGATTATTTTCTTAAATAGTATCCTTCCATTCTCCTATAAAGAGGATGCTTAGTTTAGAAATAAAAATCACACCAGAATCAGAGAATTCTTCTTCTATAATATTGAGCGTATTTCTTTAGAGTTTAAGGAAGCTTTGAGCGTAGAAAATAGTATAAGTTTTCATCAAGAATATCCCCGCTATACCAGTCAGAAGTACTCTCCTTTTAAGGTAAGGGATATTATTTTTGTTCATTATTCGTAAGAAATAATATTTTCTTCCATACTCTATAGTATGTAAGTAATATTATTTCATTTCAGATTCTGAATTCTACACTTATTTTGTTAAGTATTGCTTCTATACTCCTTGAAATTTGTAGAATATCCTTGAAATTTGCGCTTCATCTAGTATCATTTCACAGGAATATTTTTCTGAATATTCTTGTTAAATTTTGATATTTTCATGTCGGGGTACTATTCACGAGGTACTATTCACATTCACAGGGTACTATTCATGACAGAAATTATTTTTTTCTGTCCAAATTATTTTTGATACAATATTATTCTTGAATTTTACTCCACAAAGAAGTTATCATGTTGATAACTTGGACATTTTTAAACTCTGGATAAATTTAAAGCCTTTAATATTTATCCTTGATTTCGTTTGATTGATGCTTATATCATTGTCATCATCCTCATGCTTATATTGTGATGAAAGTCATATTTGGCCCGTAGTGCATAGATGGACTATTGATTGGTATGATTATAACTAAGTATCGGTATAATCATGAATGTAATGTTACAAATGATGTGGTAAAAGTCCTCATTGGCCCGTAGTGCATTGATGGACAGTTGTTGGCCTAATCATAACCACTGGTGATACTAATGAATATCCTTGGCCCGTAGTGCATGGATAAATCAGTGATTTGGATTATTTATTGAGCTATGTTACATCAATAAAATATTGATGATGAGCTTTTAAAACATAGAAGATAGTAGATATTATGCTCTACTTGACTCTTCTAATGGATTGTTTGTTCCGTTGCAGTTAGACTTGTTGTCTATTATATTCTATCAATTTTACACTGTTGAAGGATAATGATAATTTATTCTGCATTATCTTAGTCGTAATATTCTTTACTGGGCTAGTTGAGCTCACCCTTTGTTTTCATTGTTCTCTGCAGGAAATGAGAATATAGATGGGACTAGTCGGGGAATGTAGTGATGGTCTGAGATGGTGGCTATAGTAGTCCTCACTAGTTTATAAATTAGTGTGATAAACATTGTAATGAGGACTCCATTTGAGTTTGGATATTGTCTACGAGACAATATTTGTGATTAAAACTCTCAGCTATATTTTGTCGTATTTTACACTACAGTTGTATAATTAAGTTTGTATTTGAATTCTGTACCATGTATTTGGCAACTCTGAATGGGTTGTGTATACCTATTTTGTGGGCGTCACATTGATGACGTACGTAATTATAAATGAGCATTCATATTAGTAAATACGACATATTATTAAACCTTACATTTTCATAATCTACCAACTTGGTTATTGCAGTAGGATGTTCATGGCTAGACATAGCGGTGGAGGTTGCCGAGGAGGTGGGCGATCTGGTACAAGAGACGGTATACACGAGAGAGGCTCGTCTTAAAGAGCTAATAAGTTGTCTTAACTAGGATTTAAATATATCTCAAGCAGCATTTGTTTATGTTTATTGACTCAGTTAAATACAATTATTACAGATGCACCTCGTCGATGACACCGAGGGACGAACTTGGTATCTTTGTTTGTCCGTAAGCGGTTCCACTTTACGATGTCGATGGATGTAAACCACGGACGATGAGTGTTAATATATTCATGAATATTTCTGTCATTTATTGCAACACACAATTCATATAACACATAGTTATATTTTTCAGTAGTATACTAGACACGGTGGCTAAGCACACCCTACACGCGATCTGTTAGACACACCTCCCGAGAGGGTGCATGCGGTTCATCTAGTATGTGCGGTACGATGCCACCTTTATGCAAACTGTCTTGCGGGAGTTTCACGTAAGTTAAGCATATTATATTAATTACTACATAGTTGTATAAGGATGACAAAATCAATTGTTCCTAATTTATGAATGTTTGTTATAGGTTTATTATAGATTTGACCTGAGCATCTCTCAGACAGCTGGCGACGTTGTGATTATTTCAAATGTCACTAAGAATTACTCCGGTTGGCTGTATGAGATCCGACAGAGGGTAGCACAGGCAGTTGAGGACCAGCCTGGGACCACCATCAGAGATCATCAACCCCGCATAGTCTCTGATTTAGCCAGGGAGGCTATGTGTACGCACTGGGATGCTAATGACTTCAAGAAAAAGTCTGGGCAGGTGAAGAAGAACCGTGGTCAGCTCCGTATAGTACACACAACTAGTTCTCAGTCGTTCGAGGAGGCAAAGATGGTAAGTGCATTGTATTTAGTTGTTTAGTTATCAAGTTCTCACACAAATACTTAATACATGTTTTATGATGTTTTTATTAGGCCTTGAGGAGGAACTTGGGCCGAGATCCCACCATTTTAGAGTTTTGGGATCGAGCCCACACGCCAAAGGATGAGCGTGCTTTGTCTCAGGAAGCTTTACCTATACGGGTAAAACTCATCTTACTATTTAGCTTTCAATAATATTTAATCGTAAATAAAATGATATAATTAACATACGTATACAAAATAAATTATAGGATCAATTTCAAAGGCTTTGGGACCAGCGTATAGCTGAGTTGGAGGTTATTAGGAGGGGTTCTGAGCCGTTAGATTCTGCCACCCCATTCCCGATATTGTATTAGATCGGGATGAGGATCTGAGACTATGGGTCGCGTCTCAGGATCCCTCTATTAGTAGTACCGACAGATATTGAGTGTTGGCTCTGCCGAGGATACCCAAATATATACTTCCTGGAGGTAATATTTTTTATGTTTCATGAAATTATCAAAATTTATCACATTATATAAATTATTACTATTAATCGAATTTGTCTCTTTTTGTAGGCTCTAGCCAGCGCCAGCGTCCGAGAGCACATGTCGGACCATCTCATACGGGCGCTGGCTTTGATGACGAGATCTTCCAGAGGCTGATAGGGGTCTTATCGGATAGGTTTTGTACCGATCCGATCTTTCGGCGTTAGTAGTTCTTGTCTTCACCATGTTGCTCAGGATATTATTGGCGGGGCCTTCGCAGAGAGTATGGGATTACCGTCAAAGAAGTTTGACGCTTTCAGCAGCGAGATGCTCCAGATGGTAATTACCCTCTTGGAGAAGGCTTTTCGTCCGCCCCGCCCCCCCTACTCAAGTATTCTTATTATTTATGTTTTTTTTTCAATTAAAGCTAGCTTGTTAATTTTCACATATATACGGACTAATGATTTTTATTTTTGATTCTATCAATAGGGTGGCGATGGCGAGCAGACTGGTGATGACGAGTAGGAGGATGACACTGATTTCCACACACTAGAGCAACTTCGTTCACCTCCGCCCGATGATGATACTTTTACTAGTTTATAGTTCATTTGTATTCATGTTATTGTAGAACATTTGTATGTATTGTAGTGTCTAATTGTGTTTGTATAAGTATTGTAAATTATATTGTTTGTCATTTATGGAACATTAGCTTATATTTGTAATTGTTAGCTCAGTAATGTTGATGATAATCAGTTCATAGATTACGTTTTGCTTGATGTGTTGCTATCGTTTTTAGCGCTACATTGAATATTTGAATGTGAGATACAGGTTTATATTACTGTTTATATTGGGATAAAACAGGTTACAGGTACATAAATGGGTTTAAACACCTGGAAACTGCACTTTTAAAATCTAAATTTTAAAAAAAAAAATTGTTAATTCCAACGGAATAGGATATTTCCGACGGTTCCGTAGGAATTAATAATCAACCAAATTTCAATAATTATTAGCATATTTTAATTTTCTGTCGAAAATAGCCCATTTTCGAGGGAATTTTTCGTCGGAAATAAAGTAATCTTATACTCGACAATACTATTTCATCGTATCTGTTCAGTCGTAAACAGATTATGTTTGACTAAATTCCGTTAGAGATAAATCCATTGTATATTAGATAGGTACGATGGAATTTTTGACGGACGTTGTCTTCGACCCGTATATATATGACTGAATTTCGAACGTAACATCCCGTCGGAAATAACCTACTTCCGACGGAATAGGCTTATTTTCGAGGGAAAGTTCCGTCGGAAATAAGGTTTTTCCTTGTAGTGTCTGCTAGATTAAGGAGTGGTATTACGTGTAATTGATATTGTTCCTTATCATAAGTAGCAATTAATGATACATGATTGTGGTCAAGCTTTTGAGTATTCCTATGGTTATTAGAAGACAAGTTAAACAATCCGAGCTTATTTTGTTGTTGCTTGGATTAGTCTAATTCCTTGGTTTTTAATGTTGCTCTTATATTAAATCTAGAGAACTTGTTTTAGGTTATATGATAGTTATAATCTTGTGAAGAGCTTGTTTCATTAAGTGATAATCTAAGAGGAATTTCGGATAACAGAGCTCGTTGTTATCTAGGGCTAATACTTTCATTGAATGAAGAAATAATGTTAACTTGATTACACTTTACTGTAAATAGGTTAAAATGAACTGAAGAACTGAAACTTTAATTTATTTGGTTATCTTTATTTAGTGTAATACAAATTCTAAACCCCTCAATATTTATTTTTTGTTAGAAACATTAGGATAAATATAAAATATATCACTCTTCGTGGGATCGATCCTTGCATGTCGCGATACTAATTTTTATGTTAATATAGTGGAAGTAAGGTATTAATTTTGGAGTGTCAACGACAGCTCCCAACAGTCCTGCATTATTAATGTTAACGCCAAGATCTTCTGCCACGTCCCAATCACGTAAGACATTCTGATCCTGCATAATAAACACAGTCAACACCAAAAGCTTGATGGCTTGGACCGTCGGGGGATAGCTCCGGCGTGAGAGTCAGTACAGGCGATCACAAGGTTAACAATGGAGGAAAAATAACGTCTAGTTCTTGAGAGAGAATCGTAATCTGATTGTGTATGGTGTAATGTTTTGTTACTTACCTTTCTTGTGTGTTCCTTGCCCCATACGTACCCCAGGCTCGGTTTACCGTGCCACCCACTATCTCCTGACATCTCCCCCCCACTCCCGGTCATTTCAGCCGAAAGCAAGTAGCTCACCTCCCTACCTGCTACTACTGTTTGCCACCGCCGGTCATCTGAGTCCCATCCTCATTAATGCCATGCAGAAAGGTGGCAGATAATAGTCAACTGCTATCTTATGTAATGATTATCGGTCAAAGATGGGTTAAGTGGTAATTTGTGTAGTGAATCGATCCAAGGATTTGGCCCAATACAATAAAGATGGTCCAGACTGACCAGATCCAGCCGAAATAACCCACTAATCGTAATCAAATGACTGGGCCCAAATCATTCGGCCCAACAAGACAAAAGTAACATAATCCAAGGGAAGAACCCATTAGGTCCGGTTCTATAATGAAAAGTACCATGGCCCAACATTGCCCCCCAATCTTTTATTAAACAGGATGTTTAATAGAAGACTGTAAATAATATAGGTCCACGATATAATGAATTGTAATAAGTCAAAAAGGGCCAATCTGGAATCGGTCGAGGCCCAACTGATGAATGTCAATCAACAATGCAAATAAAATCAGGGGCCCAACAAAGAGAAACCCATTCCAGTTAAAACATTATACCCACATCCGGACGCTACCTCTTCAGATTCATCATCATTGCTGCTTAATAAATGTGCCGCCCTCGTGTACTATGCAATCATCATCATTGACAGTTTTACTTACTATTTCAAATTTCAGACGTCTTTTTGAGCTTTAGACTTCCTCCTCTCTCAGATTTCTTTCTTTTCTCTGAAAATTGTCAATAATGGCAGCATCATCGAGTACTGATAATGTCTCTCCACTTCGCATAACCCCCATCACCACTGTTCCTCATACACCTAACCCTAATAAGGCCACTTCGAGTAAGAGCACACCGAAAACCCCCCTTCCAAATCCCTCTATTTTCTTCTAGAGTGCGACCCAATTCCCTCATGCCAATACCGCCTCCACCATGAACGAAAAAAGCGTACAAAATGCTTATGTGCGGTACCAGGTTCCAGCGACTCATCAGTTTCGCTGCCCCACCGCCACTAAGAGGATGTACCAGTGCCCGGACGGCTGGACTGCCATGCCTCTGACCTTGCTAGAAAAAGGGGTTCGATTCCCTTTACACGTTTTCTTGGTCACCCTTCTAGGGTTTATTGGTGTCGGCTTCGCCCAATTAGTCCCGAACTCATACATTCACATCTTGGCATTTATCGCCTTCTGTCATGAAGTGGGTGTCGCCCCCACCCTCGACTTTTTCTTCTCCATATATTCTGTCAGCAAGTCTAGAGAGAAGGGATTCAAACTTTTGGGCAAGATTCCTTCAAAAGCCGGAGAGGATTTCGAGCGACGGTCTCTGGTGAACACTCCTTCCAGTAACAAAAGATGGCATGAGCAGTGGTTCTTCGTTAAAGGACCTGAGATTGCCTCTCTCCCTGACTGGACAACATTAGACAAAGTATCTGCTGACTTCAGAGATATAGCTGAGGAACGCGTGAAAGAGATAATTATGCTTCTGGATAACTTCCCGAAGAAGGAGTGGAGTTACAATCTTCTCACCAAACAAGCTTGGTTGTATGACCACAAATGTGAGTCTCAAAGTTTTCGAATTTTTATTGAAGTAAAGTTTTTGTGTTTACTGTTGTAGAAAGATCTAATAGAGTGTGTTTCTTTATTACAGTGTCTTTGATCAAACCTTCCTCGATGGATCGAAAGGATCTAGAAAAATTCCTTTCTGGCAAACCTCCAACATCTTCTCTCTCCAAAACCCCCAGAAGAGATTCCACTTCAAGCTCCAGATCTCAAGATCTTTACGTAGAATCGAGGTCTGCGAAGAGACTCTCCAACTTTTCAAGAAGAAGAGAGCTATTCAGAAGCCAAGAAGTATCGCTCAAGAATCCCAACGGATTATTACTTGTAGCTTTGCTCGATATGCACAAAATGAGCGAATCTGAGCTCTTGAATCAAGAAAAGGCGAGTCAAGGTAACTCCGTTTATCTGGCCAAGAAAGCTTCGGTTCCCTCTCGGCCCGGTGGGAATTCGAGGTTTCGAGGAGGATCCTGAAGAACAACCTGAGGCTTCAAATGCCTCTCGAAAAAGAAAACAACCCTCGGATGACCAACCACCACCACCCGAAGAACCGATGCCAGACCAACCACATCCGTCACCTATCCGTTCACCGACCCGGGAACCTACTCCTACTCGTTCTCCATCCCCTGAGAACATATACCTGGATCCTTCACCATCCCCTTCGCATGAAGAACGGACGCCTTTCATCTCAATCCCATCTGCCGATGAGTTTGAGAATGATGCAAGGGGGTCCCCAACTTTGTGGCCCCATTTTAATGCGAATTATCCCTTCCATCTCTTCAACTCATTTGTCAGGGAAACCGATGAACATCGGTTCGGCAATAGTTCAATCATGGATCTCCTTAAAGAAGGCATGAGCTATCACGCCAAGGTAAAAGTTCAACTCATTTGTCTGTTCTTTTGGATTTATATGCATTTCTTTGTAAACTAACGAATTATCTATGAACATCTACAGGCTAGTGTTGTCTTCGGGCGTCTTCTTCCACGCTACCAAGAATCTGAAGCCGAAGAAGATGCTGTTCATCGGGAAAATACGGTTCTGAAGTCAACCTAGAATAAGGCAAGGACTGACCTCGGCGATGCTCTCTTCAATAATGAAAATCTTCAAAGAGACTTGACTCGAAGAATGGAGGAACTGAAGATCTACAAAGAGGACTTGAAGAAGACGAAGGCCAACCAATAAGAGATGACAAGTCTGAATGTTGAGCTTGACACTCAGAATTATGCTCTAAAGCTCAGGAATGAAGAACTCTGTATAGCCAATCAAAGCATGGCTATACAAGTGGATAATCTTCAGGAAGAAGCTCGTGTTGACAAATAGAAGAATTTGAACATTCGTCTTGAGCTTCAGGGTAAGTTGGAAGCTTTGCAGGCTTTAGGTCCACCTTTAACTGAAGAGCTTCGGGAGCAAATATATAACGAGTATCAAAAGTCAAACGAGCTGAACGAGAAGGTAGTTAAGATGTTTTCTGATGGTTATTATGATTGTCGAAGAAAGGACAAGGCAAAACTTGTCGCGATCGAAGCGGATCCTACCATTCTCAATTCGTCTAAAGATGAATCCGCAGCCTGAAGAGGGACATCTATTTTTCTTTTTTAGCATATAGGATTTTTGTAAAAAATTTGTCATATTTCTGTCCTTGTAATTGGCAATATATTAATGAAACATGGGCTTTGTTCTTATGACTTGGGTGCATTTGCTTTCTGTCAATACTTCAATATTAATTCAACTGAAAAAATGTACATACTCTTTCATGGACTCAACTCGAACTGTTAAGGAACAAGTAGGCATGGCATATAACAGATAAGATGAAGTTAAAGAGTGAGGCACTCCGAACTCGACACTTAGAAAAAATTTAGGTAATAAAGTAAAAGGGAAACTTATTCGTTACCCAAGTGTGAGACAGGTCTGCTTCATTGGAAATTTGTTTACCCCAAAAGGCCTAACAAAACCACAAGATGACATTTGCCTACCACGAAGGGCTGACGAAGTCTAAAGAACGACAATTGCCTACCACGAAGGGCCTGACAATGTCTGAAGGACGACGCTTACCTACCACGAAGGGCCTGACAAGGTCTAAAGAACGACAGTTTCCTACCACGAAGGGCCTGACAACGTCTGAAGGACGACGCTTGCCTACCACGAAGGGCCTAACAAGGTCTAAAGAATGACAGTTGCCTACCAAGAAGGGCCTGACAACGTCTAAAGGACGACGTTTGCCTACCACGAAGGGCCTGACAAGGTCTAAATGTCAATAATTGCCTACCACGCAGGGCCTGACAACGTCTTAGGGATGGCATTTTCCTACCACGAAGGGCCTGACAAACCCATTAGGACCACCTGCCATTAAGGCTGCCATCGAATGGTCAGCAAGTCCACCCGAACCTCCTTACACCATTTGGGCTGAACGAGGAACGAAGGCGAGATTCGTTTGAGAAAAAAGGGACTTTTATTGATGATAACGTGAATATTTACAGACTTCCGATGTACTGACATTATATTTACTGAAAGTATTTCCTAAGTCAGCCGGCATGCCAAGTATTTTTAATTGCTGACCCGTCTAATGCCTTCAGCCGATAAGTCCCCGGCTTCGACACCTCAGTGACTTCATATGGTCCTTCCTAGTTCGGCATCAGCTTTCCAAGATTCTGAGGTGTAGATGCTTCGACTTCTCTGAGGATAAAATCCCCCACTTCGAATCGGCGAATCTTTTCCCCCTTATTATAATGCATAGCCACTCTTCGCTGATAGGCTGCCAATTTGATCAAGGCTGTTTCTCTGACCTCGTCAAGCAAATCGAGATTGGCTTTCAGTCCTTCTTCATTGTAGATCTCTTTGAATTGACTAACTCGAAGACTTGGAGATCCAATTTCAACTGAGACTAAGGCATCAGTACCATAGGCCAGTCTGAAGGGCAAATCCCCTGTCGTAGTCCTCAGAGTAGTCCGATAAGCCCATAACATCTTTGAAAGCGGCTCTTACGGCCATCTTCCTAAACCCGTCCAATCTGCGCTTGATCCCATTCAGCAGCATTCTATTGGTCACTTCGACTTGTCCGTTTGACTGAGGGTGAGCCACTGAAGTCTTTCTGTGCAAGACCCCCAGTTCTGTCAAAAATGCTTCAAATTTCGATCCCACGAACTGACGTCCATTGTCCGATATTACCACCTTAGGAATTCCAAAACGAAACACTACTGATTCTTTCAAAAATTTTAAGCATTCCTATTCCGTTATTGACCTAAGTGGCTTTGCTTCTACCCATTTGGTCATATAGTCGATGGCAACTATAACAAAACTAACCTGACCTTATGCTTTTGGTAATGGAGCCAATATATCAACCCCCCAGACAGCAAAGGGTATAGGAGATAAGATTGAGTATAGTTCTTCTGGTGGCTGATGTGGGATCGGACTGTTGAGTTAACATTTCTCACACTTCTTGACGTATTCAGTCGCTTCCTTGAAGATGGTAGGCCAGTAGTACCCCTGACGAAGTAATTTATAGGCTAATGACTTAGCGGCCATATGGTCGCCACAGATGCCTTCATGTACTTCTCGGAGAGCATATTCAGCTTCAGATAGAGTCAAACATTTCAATAGTGGAGACGAGAAAGCCCTTCGGAACAGATCCCCATCAATCAGAACAAAATTAGCACTCTTGTACTTGACTTTCTTGGATAACATCCTATCCGAAGGTAAGATGCCATCTGCCAAATACTCCAGATACGGAGTCAACCAGCAGTTGGTTCGGTCAACGCACATTACCGATTCATGAGGAATACTTGGATGTTGCAAAATTTTTAAGTAAACCGATCCATCAAAGACGTTAACATCCATAGTGGCTAATTTGGAGAGTGCATCAGCAATGGAATTGTTATTACGCTCGACTCCCTGAAACTCGTAGGATTGGAAATACTGAAGCCGTTCTTTCAACTCTGCTAAATACTTGATCATTCTTGGACCTCGAGCTTCGTACTCCCTAGAGAGCTGCTTAACGACTAACTGAGAATCACTGAAGATGACTATTCTCTACACTTCAAGACTCTTCGCTAGTTGTAACCCTGCGAGTACCGCCTCATACTCAGCTTCGTTGTTCGTTGCTTTGAACTAAAATCTGATGGCCTGTTGCACTTTGAATCCCTTCGGACTCGTCAGGATAATCCCTGCTCCACTGATGTCCATAGTAGAAGACCCGTCTGCATATAGCGTCCATGAACTCTGCGCCTGTTTGAAGGATCGTAATCGCTCTATCGAGATCCTAAACATTCACATTCATCGACTTTAGTAAACAAACATTCAACTATAAAATCAGCCAAAGCCTGCCCCTGGATGGCGGTTCGGGGATGATATTCAATGAAAAATTGGGACAAATCCATCGTCCATGCAGCTAATCTCCCAGATACCTCAGGTCTGCCCATAATCTTCTTCAACGGCTGATCTATGTACACTATTACCAATCTACCCTGGAAGTATTACCTAAGCTTTCGACTTGCAGTTATTAAAGCAAAAGCAAACTTTTCAATGTTTAGGTACCTTGTTTCAGCATCCCGAAGGACATGGCTTACATAATAAACCGGGTGCTACTTACCCCCAATTCACGCACCAAAACTGCTTCGACTGCCAATGGACTAGCTGCTAAGTACAAATATAGAGGTTCAGCAGGAGTTGGCTTCACCAACAAAGGCGCCAAAGATAAGTAGGACTTGATGCTCTGAAAGGTGTCCTCACACACTGAAGTCCATTGGAATGTCTTTGCATTCTTCGGCCCTTTCAACGTATCAAAAAACGGCAAACATCTCTCTGCCGACTTGGACATGAACATCCTCAAAGCTGCAATCCTTCCAGTCAGACGTTGAACATCTTTAAATGACTGAGGAGTCTTCATGTTCAGGATCGCTTGAATTTTTTCTGGATTGGATTCAATTCCTCTTTGACTGACAAGATAACCCAGAAATTTTCCAGCCCCTAGACCGAAGGTGCACTTTGCGGGATTCAGTCTTAATTTGTGGTGGCGAACCGTCTGAAATCATTCTTTCAAATCATCCAGATGTTTATGCACTGACATGCTTTTGACAATCATGTCATCCACGTACACCTCCATATTCTTGCCCAGCTGATATCTGAAGACATAGTTCATCATCCTTTGGTATGTGGCTCCGGCATTGATGAGGTCGAAGGTCATTTTCTTGTAGGCATATACCGAACGATGCGTAATAAACGCCGTCTTCGGTATATCCTTTTTGCACATGGAAATCTGATGATATCCAGAGAATGCATCCATGAAACTCAACAAAGCATACCCCGAAGTGGCATCAATGAGCTGATCGATGTGGGGTAACGGGTAGAAATCCTTTGGACAAGCTTTGTTCAGATCGGTATAATCAATGCAGACTCGCTATTTCCTGTTCTGCTTCTGGACCAGCACCACATTTGCCATCCACTGCGGGTAGTCGATCTCAAAGATGAAGTCAGCTGCCAACAGTTTTGCAATCTCTTCATCGATGATCCACTATCGCTCAGGTGCAAAGATCCTCCTCTTCTGTCGAACTGGCTTCTTTGACGGGTCCACTTCCAATCGATGCTCAGCAATATCCCTGCTCACTCCCGGCATATCCTGAGGTTCCCATGCGAAGATGTCAACATAGCATCACAGGAGCTCCATGAGGTTCGTCCGGAGAGGTTCTGGCAGACCCGAACCTTTTTTCACTGTCTTGTCCGCCTTGCCCGGGATGAGCACTATCTCCTCTGTTTCTTCAACTGCCATGACCAATGGTTCGAAACTGCTCTGAGTGAAGGGTTCGATCTCTATCGCCATGGTCTGCTTTTTCTTTGATACTCTCACTCCCGAAGTGATCACAGCATTTCTATAACATCTTCTGGCCAGATCCAAATCTCCTTTCACCTCACCTACCCCATGAGTCGTAGGAAATTTGATTTTGAAATGAGGGATCGAGGTCACATCTTGTAAAGCAATGAAAGTAGGCCTCCCCAAAATAGCATTATAAGCAGAATCTACATGCACAACATAAAATTTGCAAATAATTTCTACCTGCTGAGGGGCCGTTCCGAAGATGACCGGTAGTTCAATGATTCCAGCCACCTTGACCGGATCGTTACTAAAACCGTACAAAGGAGCCTCCTGCCCTATCTCCATCTTCCGCCCGTCTAGATGCATCCTCTGATAAGCGTGGGCATACAGAATATCTACAAAAGACCCATTATAGACCATCATTCACTCATATCCACTGAACCCACTTGCGCAGTCAACACCAATGATCCCTCATGCGGTTCGATGGTTTCCGAAGGTTAATCCTCATCAGTAAAGGAGATTACCGTACTCGGATAAGGTCTATCAGTCTTCGGGAGGGTACCCGCCACTGACATGACCAAATCCAAGTGACTTCGGCGCTTCTTTCCAACAAGTTTGTCAGAAGTACCCGCAGTGATGACATCTATCACATGCCTTGCAGGCTGTCCCGGAGCTGGCAACGCTTGCTGAACTGGTTGATCTGCCGGAACAGGTCCTCTATCCTGTTGTTGATTCGTTCTAGCAGCCACATACTGAACTAAAGCCCCACCTTGTACCTTTCTTTCAATGAAATCTTTCAAACTAGCACAGTCGTTCGTATCATGACTCGAGGCTTGATGGTAATCACAATACTTACGAGGATTCCCTTTTCCGGGCTTAATGTTATCTCGAGGTGGCTCGAAGATAGGTTAATTCTTAATCTGATCCAAGATAACAGCCCGGTCAGTGTTGAGTACAGTATACGTTCTATTTATTCTCTGGGCTGGAGTGGACGAACGTCCTCCACCCTGTCTCCAATTGTTGTATTTCTTCGACCCGCCTTCATAGCGGTCTTTATTCCCTTCATTCTTCTTCTGGTCCCCATCAGTTTTGTCCCGATCTGTCTCCTTAAGCCGGTCTGAAGAAGGACGTTTGAGGTTGTTCATGGTTTCCTCCACCATGATATAGCCTTCAGCTTTGTCGAAGGCTTCAGCAAGACTCTTCGGGTGGTGAAACATTAATTTCTTCACCAACTTTTCTGATTTGACCAAATCTAACCCATTCTGAAACAGTCCCACAGCTTATAGATCGTTCAGGTCTGTCACTTGGCTGACTGTTTCACGGAACCGCTTCATATATTGGCCCAAAGATTCATTCGAATACTATCGAACCTGAGCCAACGAACCAGTTGGTTTTCCCCTCCTTTTGTTTCTCCCGAAGCGAGCATGAAACTTACTGCACATGTCTGCCCAAGATGAAATTGAATCCGAAGGCAAAGTTCCCATCCATTGCCTGACATCCTTTCTGAGCGTCGTGACAAAAGTATGGCACTTAGCAGCATCGCTAAAGTCATAATAATCCATCAGTCGGTCGAACGCCTGACTCTGGTCGTAGGGATCTCCCGATCCATCATAACTTTCAATGTGGGGCAACTTCTTGGTGGGGTCATCTTTCTCTTTTAGAATCTCCGTGGAAAAAGGGGATGCCTTCTTTCCCAAAGTATCTTTTATTTTCTGCACTTCGGCAAGCTGCTTGCAAAGTTCCTTTAATTCATTAACCAGATATTCCACACCTTCTGGTTGAGATGATGCTTCTTTTTCAGGTGACTCCTTCTTCTTCTGAGTGGACCGGTTTCTTACAACAGAACCTCCAACTTTAGAGGGACTTTTTCGATGATGAGAGTCCATAGGGTGGTGTACCCTTAGTAGACTCTCGGGAGTATGACCTCTGGATATACTTCATCTCTGAACTCGGGCGCTATGGTGAGAATGTGCAACAACAAGCACGTTCTTTGTATTCTTAGGAATGCGATCTCTGGATCGACCTCTTAGTTCGCTTTGACCCTGCTCCTTAGAATCGATAGGGTGATGTGCCCTCTTCAATCTTTGAGGAGTAGGGCTTCGAGATCTTCTTCTTTCTCGGGTTTGGCCTCGAGACTCACGTCCTGAATGAGCAGGTTCCTTCCCACTCCGATGCCCTCGCTCTTCGAACTGAACATAACTGAACACTTCATCCCTCAACTCGGCCATTCGAGCCATCTGCTCAGCTATATCTTGTCGCTGCTTCACAAGCACCTCCATAGCTCTATCTGCTTCATCTGCCATCTTAGCCAATCGGGAGGCCTTTTTATCTTGGTTATCTCGGTATCGAGTTCTAGGCGAGGTGCCTTCTACTCATTTCTAACCATGTCCAGACCCTTTCTCTGCCGTGAAAACTAGCTTATACTTAGCATTGCCCACAGCCTTCTGCCGAGAATCTTCATGTGAACGTTTGGACGCTGTGCTGGGGTGAACACTTATTGTAGGTCCCAAACGATCTTTGGCAGACACTCGTGGTGTTGATTCACTGACAGCCATCGGCTGCCCTTCAGGTGTAGGTGTTCTACTCTTCACCATGAATACTGATGTAGAACAAATACAGTCTGTGATTGAAAAATACTCAGGACACTAGAATTCACCCCTCCTTCTAGCGCCAATGTTAACGCCAAGATCTTCTGCCACGTCCCAATCACGTAAGACGTTCTGATCCTGCATAATAAACACAATCAACACCAAAATCTTGACGGCTTGGACCGTCGGGGGATAACTCCGGCGTGAGAGTCAGTACAGGCGATCACAAGGTTAACAATGGAGGAAAAATAACGTCTAGAGCTTGAGAGAGAATCGTAATCTGATTATGTATGGTGTAATGTTTTGTTACTTACCTTTCTTGTGTGATCCTTGCCCCATACGTACCCCCAGGCCCGGTTTACCGTGCCACCCACTATCTCCTGACATCTCCCCCCACTCCCGATCATTTCAATCGAAAGCAAGTAGCTCACCTCCCTACCTGCTACTACTGTTTGCCACCGCTGGTCATCTGAGTCCCATCCTCATTAATGCCATACAGAAAGGTGGCAAATAACAGTCAACTGCTATCTTATGTAATGATTACCGGTCAAAGATGGGTTAAGTGGTAATTTATGTAATAGATCGATCCAAGGATTTGGCCCAATACAATAAAGATGGTCCAGACTGACTGGATCCAGTCAAAATAACCCACTAATCGTAATCAAATGACTGGGCCCAAATTATTCGGCCCAACAAGAAAAAAGTAACATAATCCAAGGGAAGAACCCATTAGGTCCGGTCCGATAATGAAAAGTACCATGGCCCAACAATTAAGAATTCCCTTAGACCTCTGACATACATAACATCGCTGCACCTAGTGAGCCACATCGCTCGATACCTTCGGCCATTAATAGTCAGTCGACACCAAGGCTAATGTTTTATCACGTCCGAAGTGACCCTCATTGTGGAGTTCACTTATTATCTTCTACCAAAATGAGCAATTCGGAATGCATAACTGTAATCCCTGAAATAGATACCCATTATAAAACACAATGAGGGTCACTTCGGACGTGATTATAGTCTAATAAAGTCTAATTATTACATAAAATACCATAAATCTTATTCTGTTTGCTTTCCTTTTCCTTTTTTTCTGCATGAACCTTCAGGTTAATCACGATTGGCTGAAAACATTTAAATTAAGCAAGAATGAGTATTTGATTGCCCAGCAAGTAATAGCAACAATAAATATTAGCTGGAAGGATTAAATATTTTCTTTGAATGACACTTCTACAACGAATCACCTGTTGTGAAGTAAGCTGAACCAACAATAACAACATATCAATTCTATATCAAATTTTTGAAACTACGTATTGACTATAACTAGAGATCAGTCGACAGACTATGAACATTATTTTCTATTTTCAAAAAGGTTAATCAGAACTTCATTTGTAAACGTCATAACTTACAGGCACGAGGGGGTGATCAGCCCATTAGGCCCTGTATTGATCAATACTACATGCAAGAACGATATTATCGTTCATCTTATCCAGCTTTAGCGCACAAAAGTTTTCCCATGTACAGGATGTTCATACTTAGTCGGGAATCCGAACCAAAACAATTTGATTGGATAATAATAAAGTTCTATCTTGTTCAACAATATTTTTAAGTTTGTGTCAAGCCGGATCAAATAGCTTAGACGACTCTTAAGTCAACGTATACATACTGAAAATCAATAAGTATGTATCAACATGTGATTAAATACAATGATTATCCAAGTGAGGACACTTGTATAACCATATTTAGAAATTAACGAACAGAATAAATATCTGGATTGTACAATAGTACTGTATTGATAAACAATGATCGGATAATTTAAGAACTTGTATGAATACAAAAGATTGGATACATAATCGATAATAATAGAGTTAATAATCTAGCACAATAATAATATAATTTTGAATCTTTCTTACTCATGTCCATTGCATAAAGTAAATGCAAAGGTAGGATACTTGCCTGAGTTGCTGCTTATAATTATGCAACTTAGTTTTATCTTTTATATCGAAACCTATCATTAAGAAGATCATTCGTTCGATTCGAATAACATATCATAATATATAGTACTGTTATTTGCAGTCAGCACATAACCTAATCACATTGTCACTTAAGTTTAGCAGTCATTAAATCACAAACAAACACGTATCTAGTCAAACTATCTAAGTTCAAATCAATTTCTGAAACATTTCGGTGTACCGACGGTTTTAACGGGTAATTATCGAGTCTAAGACTCTATTCTATAATTCAATATTCGTAAATATCAGTCAAAATATTTTTAAATGACTTATAATAATTTTTAAATAATTATTATATTTTATCATGATTTTTCAAACACTGGAATCATTTTTAAATGATTTAAATATTAAATAAGTCTATTATCATTAATATTAAATTATTACTGAAACCATTGCCAAAATATTAAAGTTATTTATAATAACTCAAAATATTTTTAAAACATATTTATTACTCTTAAATGATTTTTAAAACAATTAAAATCATTTTAAATAATTACCATTAATATTTAATTATTAATGTATTATTTATCAAAATATTAAAAGTCATTAACTATAACTTAAAATATTTTTAATTCATTTATTTCTTTTTAAATGATTTTTAATTCAATAAAACCATTTTAAACTATTTATTTAATATAATTATTAAATAAATTAATATTAAATTATTAATGAAATTTACCTTTAAATATTAAAGTTATATTTTATAACTTAAAATATTTTTAAACTCTTTATTTTCATTTAAAATGATTTTTCTAATATTAAAATTATTTTTAAACTAATTTATTCAAAATAATTATTAAATAAATCTAATATCATTAATATTAAATAATTAATGAAATTTTCTTTAAAATATTAAAAGTTATATTTTATAACTTAAAATATTATTAAATACCTTATTATCATTTAAAATGATTTTAATATAATAAAATCATTTTAATCAATTTATTTAATACATTTATTAAATAAATTAAATATCAATAATATCTAAATAAATATTAATATTTATGAAAAATATTTCAAATTATTAAAAATTAATTTCTATAACTTAAAACAATTTTTAAAATTATTTTTGTAATTCTCAGAATTTATTTACTATTTTTAAATGATTTTTTGAAATTTAATTCTATTTTTAATCATTTTCCGGAAATTAGAAAACTAAAATAATTAAATCAGTCGCTTAAGGCTTTAGCGACGTTTTCTGTCGCAGTTGGTGTTCTTGAGCACCAAGAACATTCATAAGCAGTTGACGAGGTAGCATGTTTGACCATCAATAAATCAGTGTGTAAAGAGTTTCTAGGCTAGCCATTGATCAGATCTTGTAGTACTAGTGTAAGACTACATGATCCAACAACAAACATGGCCATAACATGTATCAAATGCAAGATCTAAGCCTTCAAAGGAATGTCAGAGCTGTTCTTCATTTCTGGGTTACCCAGAAATGAAGAAAAGTTCGACTGTCCTACTTTGGGCTTCCACAACTTGTGATTCTGTTGATGTTTTAGTGATTTAAGAGTTCTAGGTTGTACCAAACATGTAACTGAAGAGATCTATCACATAATATACATATAACAACACCACAAACAACAGATTCAGTTCGGTCAAACCATGTCAGAAGACATGCTCATCAGTTATCTGGGTTACCCGAAAAACAGATGTCATGGTCGTTCTGCCTGGTTTGACCAACCATTACCTTCAACATGTTTAATGTTTATGTGATATAAAGACACTATCATGTAGTATAAACAACATACTACAACTTAGATGCAAGATGTAAGACCTCGACTTTTTTGAATAAAGAATAATTTTTCTCGAAATATGTAAGACCCCGAATTTTATGAAATAAAAGTATTCAATTTTTCTATTCAGTAAATGGTTAAATTGATAAAAAACAAAGTTAAGGGTGATATATAAATTTTTTTCAAAATACGCAAGTGGTTATAAAATATTCATTGTTGTCGGGGAATATTCGTTTACTCGTGGAATATTCTTTACGCTTTGAATATTAAATGCGACAATAGCGACCATTTATGGGCCCCATAACGAATAACCGCTTGGATGAAGAAAACGACAAAAAATTGAGTTTTTATAAATAATTCTAGCAGTAGTAGTTATTCTGCATTAAGATTTGTTGGAATACCTGGTGGTTAAAATATAGTAATACGCGTTGTTGCACAGTAACAAACGGTTTTACACAGTATTTTTTAATTATTCATCCTTACGTAAGAAGGCACTACTCAATAATTGTCACAGTAGTTACTGCTCAATATTTTATTTTATTGATTCAATAATTGTTGCGTTGATAATTTATATTATTGTTGTTTCAATAATTGTCACTGCACAGTATCTCCATTATCAGATCAATAATTCATATTATTTGAATAATATTATTAGATAGCATTATTGGCAATGTCTAAAAAGTTACATCGAGGAGAGGTTTGGTCACCTAATTGCGGCGCCAAATGAAGGAGAAATCCTTATCGAAGCCCCCTTTCCTGGAACCGCCTAGTTGTCATAAATGTGATTCTGTAATATTATTTGTGAATAATTAATTATTGATTTATATGATAAGGAAATATTTATTTGATGTGGATATAAATGATGGATTTATTTATGTGGTTATAAATGAAGGAATTAATATTGAGGTATTTTATCAGTATTTTGTCGGATTGAAGGTATTAAAAGATCAAATCAGTGTTCTTACAGCTTTATTGTCTGAGTTATAATTTTTAATCTGACCGTTGGATCGTTGTTATTTTTGGATATGTTATACATATATAAGTTGAGTATATGTTCACAAATTTTGAACCGTTAAAAATGAACGAATGATTTGTTATAAATTTTAAGAGGTGACTGATTCGAAAATTAGGTTTATAAATTATTTTGGTGGAAAATTCTAGAAATGGGTGGGCTCCACTTTTGGTTGTTGGGGAAGATGGCTGATTTTTGGTGGGTGGAATAGTAGCAGGTAAAGCCATCGTGTAGTCGGTCAAGTCTGCCTTGGCGTATAACATTTTCCTATAAATAGAGGGCTAAGTTAGAATTGAAAATCACACCAGAATTAATAAGTTTTCTCTCTTTTTCTCTCTATATTATCGAGTGTATTTTGTGAGTATTTAGATACTTGGTGAGTTGCTATTCATCAGTACAAGTTTCCTTCAGCGTCATATCCGATATCCAGTCAGAAGTGCTGCTCTTTTGAGGTAAGGGATATTAAGAGATGTTATATTCTTCATAATGATGTTATTCTTTTAATATCATTATACTGACATATTGGTATGGATCTTATTGTGGAATTTCTACCTTTTTGAGTCGGGGTTACTATTCACGTATACGGCACTATTCACGTATACGACACTATTCATGTATATGGCACTATTTACGTATATGATATTATTTACGTATACGGTACTATGTACGAATACGGAGTACTATTCACGAGTTACTATTCATGAGTTACTATTCACGAGTTACTATTCATGAGTTACTATTCACGAGTTACTATTAATGGGTACTATTCACAAAAAAAAATTGGTTTCTTTTTCTGACCAAATTATAGTTGATTTATGAATATTACTCTTGAAATTAAATACAGTTGTTGATCATATTGTTTTTATTATCATATATAACATTTTTATAATCATGGTGAAAAAATTTCTCTTTGACTTGAGTGTAAAGATGGGTAGATTATTGGTATGATCATGACTATGGGTTCTCTTTGACCAGTAGTGCAAAGTTGAATCGTTGACTGGTATGATCATGACCATTGAATTTACAATTGAGTATTTTTAGCTTAAGTGCAAAGGTGAATTGATCAACATGGTTATAATTATGGTTTATATAGATTTTGAAATGATTATATATTTCTTTGAGATATTAATATATTTGGCCTATAGTGCAAATATGAACTGTTGATGAATATCTTTGGCATGTATTGCAAAGATGAATTATTGATGAATTTCTTTGGCCTGTAGTGCAAAGATGAACTGTTGTTGAATATCTTTGGCCTGTAGTGCAAAGATGACCTGTTGTTGAATATCTTTGGCCTGTAGTACAAAGATGAACTGTTAATGAATATCTTTGGCCCGTAGTGCAAAAATGAATTTATTAGTATGATTATGAACAAGAACTGTGATTTGGTATAACCATGATCTTTGATGTTTCAGGTAAAGACAGGTGATGAAAATTATCTTTGTCCTGGATGAGAAGAGGAATTTAGAATCACAATTATGATTATGAGTTATTCATATGATTGTGGAAAGGAACTGTTGATTTATATTACAGGGATAAAATATTGTTGGTGGACTTTTAACATGGAGAAGATAATAGATTTTATGGTCTATTTGACTCTTCTAATGGATTGCTCGTTCCGCTGCAACTATGGTTGAAAAGTTTTATCATCTACCATATGTTCTAAATCTCTGATTTATTACTGATGAAGGCTATTGATAATTTATTTATCTTTAGTCATGATATTCTTTACTGAGCTAGTTGTGCTCACCCTTTTGCTTCACAATTCCTTTTCAGGTAATAAAAGTGTAGCTTGGTCGAGCGGGGGATAACAGGGGAATAGAACGGTGGTCTATAGCTGTTGAGGGTGAGGTGAACTCAACTTTGGAAGGGTGTTTTGCCACTATCATACAAGATGTCTAAAGACATACAACCTCGTGTCATCATAAGACAAGGTTGTGCGCATCCACTTGTTGAGTATATCTACGAGCACTACCTATATTGTGACGCCCCCAAAATAGGTATACACAACACCCATTCTGAGTCGCCAAATACATGGTACAGAAACAACTACAACTTTAATAATACAAATGTCGTGTGAAATACGACAATATATACTGTGAGTTTAAATATAATATTGTCTTCTAGACAATATCTATACTCAAATAAATCCCCATCATAATTATTGATTCATTATTTTACAAAAATGGTGAGGACTACTAAACAACTCTCTCTAGAACCTTCATTCCATACCCCGACTAGTACTCGCTACATTCTTCTTCCCGAGAAGAAAAATGGAACAACAAGGAAAAGGGTGAGCTCAACTAGCCCAAGAAAGAATATTATGACTAAGATAATATACAACAAATTATCGTTAGTCTTCATAGGGAAAAATCGATAGAATACAATAGACAACAAGTTTCGGATCAATATTCGCAATGTGAAATAATAATTCATAGAAGAGTTACGTAGAGAATGAAATCTACTATAATCTATGAATTTAACGATCCATCATCAATATTTTATCCTCAGAACATCAATCAATATACATCCGAATCAAATATTCATCTTTGCACTACGAAAGCCAAAGATATTAATCAATCCAGGCGTGTTCATCTCAACACTGCTCATCTTTGCACTCTGGGCCAAAGATATTCTTCGAAATCATTCATCTTTTGCTACGGGCCAAAGATATTCAATAATATCATCATTTAAGACGAGGATGATGAAAATATTTTTAAAAAACGAATCCAAAGAAACAAAATGACAAGGATTATGGATTAAGGATTCGTACTTGGTTTTATCCACGTCCAAAAATACCTCAAAAATAATCATAGTGGTGTAAAATTCAAGAATGATCAAAACATGGATACAATCGAGCTAGTATCCGAATAGATATTTTGGACAAAAGAAGAAATTTTATTTTTCTATGAATAGTGCAGATATCGTGAATAGTCTTAGTATCGTGAATAGTAACTCACACCAAAAGATAGAAATTCCACAAAAACATCTTCACGCTTCATGTGAATAGTACTCGTGAATATAGTAACTCGTGAATAGTAATTCATGAATAGTAACTCATGAATAGTAACCCCGACATGAAAAAGTTCCAAATTTGATAAAACTTCAGATCAACATTTCATCATAATGATATTGAAGAAATAATATCATTAAAAAAATAATATCCCTTACCTCGAAAGATCGGTGATTTCAAATTTAGAATCTAAGGTATAGTCTTTGAAGGAACTTGCAATCGCCTAGCAATACTCAAAAGTATACTCAAAATACTCACAAGAATACGCTCAAAATATCGAGAGAGAAATAGAGAAAACTTGGGTTTACGGTGTGATTTTCAATTCTAACCTAAGCACCTATTTATAGGAAAATGCTTAGAACACCAAAGCGAAAATTGAATATAATAATAATATAATTATACAAATTTTTCTTAGCCCACCTTTTGGTCAAAACACCAGCCACACATGTTAATGATGTCCAAAAAATACAAAAACGTTTTTCTTAACAAAATAATTTAAACTCCCAAAAATCAATTATTTGAGACTTGAACTTCAATAATTCATAATAAATAGCCCTTTCATCAGAAAATTCGAATCTCGCGAGTTTTTATAGGAAATTCAATTCTCTACAACTTTGCAGAAGAAAGTTTTTCCAAATTCCAAACAAAAATCGACCGAAATCCACAAACAGGCGATTTTACGATTCTATAATCAAATTTGATTAATAATTGTGTCCACCAACACACAAAACATGTGTTAAACATTTAATGCCACAAAAATACTCTTCCTCCTCATATACTCATATATCCCACATTCATTGTAAAAATATCACCGATTAATATATTATTAAAATAATATATTTAAATGAATTATTTTATCGTAAAAAGATAAAATATTAATTTTCAACAATTGTCATTTTAAAATTTTCTCCATCTATATCCACATAAAATTAATATTTTCCTCATCATATAAATCAATAATTAATTATTCACAAATAATATTACTGAGAATCACAATATTGACAACCCGGCGGTTCGGGAAAGAGGGGCTTTCCAATAAGAATTTCTTCTTCTTGGCCAGCAATTGATTAGATGACCAAACCTCTCCTTAGATGAACTTTCTAGACATTGCCAATAATGTTATCTAATAATATTATTCAGATAATATGAATTATTGCTTCGATAATGAAAGATCTTGTGTAATGACAATTATTGAAACAACAAAGATATAAAATATCAACGCAATTATTAACTCAATAAAATCTTTGAATAAGTAATTCTTCGTAACCATTATTGAGTAGAGCCTTCTTACACGTAAGAATCAATAATTGGTGCAATACTGGTGTATCTCTTGTTCAACAACGTGTATTAGTGTGTTTTAACCACCGGGTATTCCAACAAAGATATTAACAATGGCAACTACGCCAGTTATTTAAAAACAACTTATATTTGTCGTTTTCTTCATCCAATCGCTTTCCGTTATGGGGCCCACACATGGTCACTTTAGCCGTCAAATACGAATATTCCCGACGATTTAATATTCCACGACCAAAACGAATATTCCCAAGCGATAATGAATATTTTATAACCACTTGCTTAATTTGAAATATTTGCATATTTAACCCTTAACTATCCACATTAATCAAATCAACCCTTACTATTTCAAAATAATAAATAAAGGAAATTCCTTTTATTTAAAAAATTTCGGTCTTACAACCTCCCCTCCTTATGAAATTTAGGTCCTCGAAATTGGCGACGTGCGATACTGGTGTTTGAAAAGGTGAGGATACCTCGCTTTCATTTTCGTTTCCAACTCCCGTCATTTCCTCTATAGCATGATTCCTCCACAAAACTTTAACTTGTGGTATAACCTTTCTTGGCGTGGGACATGCTCCTTCCTATCCAAAATCTTGACAGTACCTCCTCATCGTTAAGTCTTCGGCTATCTCGTTCGGTTCTAACTCTATAACGTTGTTCGGGTCTTTCACATATTTACGAAGTACAGATATGTGAAACACATTATGAACACGAGACATACTCGGAGGTAACGCAAGTCTATAGGCTACATTTCCTACTCGGTCAAGAATTTGAAATGGACCAATAAATCATGGATTGAGCTTTCCTCTCTTCCCAAATCTTGTAACACCCTTCCATGGAGCAACTCGCAACAATACATGATCCCCTACATTAAATTCCACGTCCTTTCGATGAAGATCCGCATAACTCTTTTGTCGATCTTGTGCCGCTTTGTATCGTTGTCGAATCATTAGTCATACGCACTAACTCTCGGGTCCTAACAATGTTGCTTCACCCACCTCATCCCAACATATTGGAGAACGACATTTTCGTCCATATAATGCTTCGAATGGAACCATGCCTATATTTGTTTAATAACTATTGTTGTATGAGAATTCCACCAATGGCAAGTACTTATCCCAACTTCCTTTGAAATCTAGGACACAGAGTTTTAATATATCTTCAAGAGTTTGAGTAGTCCTTTCGATTGCCCATCCGTTTGAGGATGGTATGCCAAACCAATCGTAAAATTCGTGCCCATAGCTTTCACAAACTAACCCAAAATCATGAAGTGAATCTTGGGTCACGATCTAAAACTATGGATCTTGGCATGCCATGCAATCTCACAATCTCATTTACGTATATACGAGAAAAGACGTTCAAGGAATAAGTCTCTCGTATCGGTAAGAAATGAGTAGATTTGGTTAATCTATCAACAATAACCCAAATAGCATTGATGCCTTGAGAAACCGCAGGAAGACCCGTAACGAAATCCATAGTAATGTGTTCCCACTTCCATTCCCGAATCTCAAGTGGTTGCAACGGACCCTTAGGTACAAGATGCTCCGCCTTTACACGTTGGCAAGTTAAACACATCGAGATAAACTACGCGATCTCTCTCCTCATATTGCTCCACCAAAATGTATGTTGAAGATCACGATACATTTTAGTACTTCCAGGATGGATTGCAAATGGCGTATTGTGTGCCTCCATCATAATCTTGTACTTCAAATCAGAGTCGTTAGGAACACAAAGTCTAGAGTGGACTCAAGTATTCCTTCTTCATCAATTCTCGCTTAGGAATAGCTCCTTCTTGTACTTTCTTACGCATCAGACTCAAGGTGGGTGGCTTGAAGCAACCTTAACTTTTCTATTAAAGTTGGCTCTGTCGTATACTTGACATCATCGCTTTTCGTTCAAGATATGATCTTCTACTCATCGCGTCGGCTACCACGCTCGCTTTTCGGGATGGCATGATCGTAACATGTCTTTGAAATGAGTCTCCTCTTGAGTTCTTGAAGCTCTTCCCACATTCCTTGCTCCATTCGAATTTTGTATCTCTACGAGTCAATTGCGTTAATGGAATAGCGATTCGAGAATATCCTTCAACGAATCTCCGATAATAACCAACTAAGCCTAGAAAGCTACGTATTTCGATTCTCGACTTAGGTTGCTCTCAATCGTGACTCATATCCCAATCTTGGATAAGACGTCACAATGACACCTATCGATTTACTATCGCATCGAATATGACGTCCCCCTGAGAGAGAGTCTCGGCTTAGGTGAATTCCACAAAGGAAGTCACAAGATAAAGGCTCGGTACCAAATTCTATAGTTGAATTTTTAACTCACGAAGTTCAATAGAGCCATTCGATATGAGATTTTAGAAATGAGTTTTGTCTCGGGGGTTCAAAGTCGATACAAAATTTAATATCGAACTTTGGGAGTAAGCCAAGAAATTCTTCAGAAATACGTCGGAAAAATCAATAACAACAGAATATTATTCAAATCGACGTGTCTTTATTCAAATCCATAACATGGACTAAGAAAATTTGACATCCGTAATAAACGAATGACTTCATGGCTTGATATGAAAATGTTTGACTACAATGGTTTGATTGCTTGAATTGAATAACGGGTTTGCTTAGGAATATGAAAACTAACAACCTTACGAAAATAATCAATTTGGCATGATGAGTAGTTAACCTTAAAATCACATCAAAACAAATATCTCTATAGAAATAAGGTTAACGGTAATGTGATAGTGCCAACTTGAATCAAGCAAGATTTTTAAACAACGGATGTAATGAAAGTTTCTCCTAATGGAGTCTCCACAGATAGGTCAAAGTTTAATTTCTCCGTAGTCAAGTTCAAACGTTGAGCGCAAGTAAGAGAGATAAAAGAATGGGTAGAACCAGATTCTAGTAAGGTATATACTTCGCAAAATTTATAATTAACTAACCCGTGCTAACTTCGTTCGGGTTCCTTGCATTTTGACCGGTCCACGACAAACGCTCTCTTCGTAATCGTTGACTTTGACTTTTCGGGACACGATCTTTTGAGTCACCGTCCCATTGAACTAGGTTTCGCTCTGCATAATCTCGAAAGCGATATGTCCTTCCTTTCCACAACTATAGCATACCTTAAACCGTTGTGGGCGGTTTGGGTGATATGTCCCTCTTTCCGCATTTGTAACATATAATGGGTGGTGGTCGTTCTCCTCCCTCCAGAACTAGTTCTTCTTTGGCCGACGTCTTCACATGGTCGTTGTTGAATCTCCTCTTTTAAAATCTCCTCCCGACTAAACTTCTTCTATTTTCATGGCCACGATTACCACCGGAGTGGTTCTGCTTTTATCTCAGTATTCTTCTTTCTCCGCCGGTTATCGTTATTACGATGGCTATATCTTGGTATGATCCACGGTTATGGTCCCTCGGTTGAACATACTCGTTATCTCGCTTCTAACAATGAGCCTCGCTGACAACATCTGAATAGAGAGAAAATTTATGAGAAATGAGATACTGACATATGTCGGGTTTCAAACCTCTTAGAAACATCCGCGTCAAACGTTCCTCATTCTCCACCAAATGAGGTGCAAACCTGGATAACTCCGCGAACTTCGCCTCGTACTGGGACACCGTCATGTTATACTGCTCCTAGTCTAATAAACTCCACTTCCTTCATATGACCGAATATTTTCGTGGAAGTACTTGTCATTGAACTGCTTCAAACGTCTCCCATGACATCTTTGAGTGCGGTTTGGATGGGTACGCTTCACGATTCCCACCGATGTCTCGCCTCATACGGAACATAAAGGTGGCGAATGGAACTTTCTGTTCTCCGTGCATCCCAAGACATCGAATATCTTGGTAATTTGTTTGACCCACGTCTCGCCTTAATCGGATCCGGCTTTCCCAGAGTGCACTCGTGGTCCCAACTCTTTGAACTGCTTGGTGTGACCACCCGTGAAATGCTATCATTTCCTCCTCAGTATTTTGAACACGAGTCTCCTCGTCTGATTTTGCATGAACTGCAAAAAGCTTCTAAACATCCCCTCGTTCATCATCTGCTTTCAGTGGTGTTGTTCACAGGAGGAACATTGCCAGCCTGTTGCACGTTCTCCTCGTTGGTAAGTACAGGCATCTCCACGGTCTCATTTACTCCACTGTTAATATTCTCGATCGACATTCTCAAATCTTGCTCATAAAATAAGGGTTAATTAAGGAAATCAATATATCATATAATATCCCTATATACTCTGACCAACTAACAAATAAGCTTAGGTAGGACACACTAACGAAGGATTTACTCGTCTCTCCCTCCTAGTTTTATTCCCCGATCTCATGCCAGAGATCATATCCTAAAGCTACGATACCAATTGTGACCCTCTCACGGTGCTTCAACCACAACCTCACAATGGTACTGTCGGTTTGCCATGAGCAGCAGGCGTCCCCTACTTGAGAGTGCGGCTTCTGCATCCCCATCAACGAAGTCACCACAGAGGCTCGGGGCTCTTTACTTATAGCTCGATACCAACTGTGACCCTCATGGTGCTTTCAACCACAAGACACCTCACAATGGTACTGTCGGTTTGCCACCACAGAAGCAGGCGTCCCCTACGGAGAGTCTAGCTTGGTGCATACCCCATCAACAGAAGTCACCAAATGAGAGGCTCGGGGCTCTTTACTTATAGCTCTGATACCAACTGTGACGCCCCCAAAATAGGTATACACAACACCCATTCTGAGTCGCCAAATACATGGTACGAAACAACTACAACTTTAATAATACAAATGTCGTGTGAAATACGACAATATATCTTATGAGTTTAAATATAATATTGTCTTCTAGACAATATCTATACTCAAATAAATCCCCATCATAATTATTGATTCATTATTTTACAAAATGGTGAGGACTACTAAACAACTCTCTCTAGAACCTTCATTCCATACCCCAGACTAGTACTCGCTTACATTCTCGCCTCTTGAGAAGAAAAATGGAACAACAAGGAAAAGGGTGAGCTCAACTAGCCCAAGAAAGAATATTATGACTAAGATAATATACAACAAATTATCGTTAGTCTTCAACAGGAAAAAATCGATAGAATACAATAGACAACAAGTTTCGGATCAATATTAGCAATGAAATAATAATTCATAGAAGAGTTACGTAGAGAATGAAATCTACTATAATCTATGAATTTAACGATCCATCATCAATATTTTATCCCCTGTAACATCAATCAATATACATCGGAATCAAATATTCATCTTTTACTACTGGGCCAAAGATATTAATCAATCGGTCATGTTCATCTCAACACCTGTTCATCTTTTGCACTACAGGCCAAAGATATTCTTCAGAAATCATTCATCTTTGCACTACAGGCCAAAGATATTCAATAATATCATCATTTAAGACTGAGGATGATGAAAAATATTTTTTAAAGAAACGAATCCAGTGAAACAAAATGACAAGGATTATGGATTAAGGATTAAGTACTTGGTTTTATCCACGTCCAAAATACCTCAAAAATAATCATAGTGGTGTAAAATTCAAGAATGATCAAAACATGGATACAATCGAGCTAGTATCCGAATAGATATTTTGACAAAAAAGAAGAAATTTTATTTTTCGGTGAATAGTGCTTGATATCGTGAATAGTAGTCAAGTATCGTGAATAAAGTAACTCAAACACCAAAAGATAGAAATTCCACAAAAACATCTTCACGCTTCATGAATAATAGTACTCGTGAATAGTAACTCGTGAATAGTAACTTCGTGAATAGTAACTTCGTGAATAGTAACTCATGAATAGTAACTCGTGAATAGTAACTCATGAATAGTAACCCCGACATGAAAAAGTTCCAAATTTGATAAAAACTTGAGATCAACATTTCATCATAATGATATTGAAGAAATAATATCATTAAAAAAATAATATCCCTTACCTCGAAAGATCGGATTACTTAGCTAGAATCTAAGGATATAGTCTTTGAAGGAACTTGCACTGCCTCTAGCAATACTCAAAGTATACTCAAAATACTCACAAGAATATGCTCAAAATATCGAGAGAGAAATAGAGAAAACTTGGGTTTACGTGTGATTTTCAATTCTAACCTAAGCACCTATTTATAGGAAAATGCTTAGAACACCAAAGCGAAAATTGAATATAATAATAATATAATTATACAAATTTTCCTTAGCCCACCTTTTGGTCAAAACACCAGCCACACATGTTAATGATGTCCAAAAAATACAAAAATGTTTTTCTTAACAAAAATAATTTAAACTCCCAAAAATCAATTATTTGAACTTGAACTTCAATAATTCATAATAAATAGCCCTTTCATCAGAAAATTCGAATCTCATGAGTTATTATAGGAAATTCAATTCTCTACAACTTTGCAGAAGAAAGTTTTTCAAATTCCAAACAAAAATCGACCGAAATCCACAAGCAGGCGATTTTACGATCCTATAATCAAATTTCTATTCGATAATTGTGTCCACCAACACACAAAACATGTGTTAAACATTTAATGCCACAAAATACTCTTCCTCCTCATATACTCATATATCCCACATTCATTGTAAAAATATCACCGTTAATATATTATTAAAATAATATATTTAAATGAATTATTTTATCGAGAAAAAGATAAAATATTAATTTTCAACAATTGTCATTTTAAAATTTTCTCCATCTATATCCACATAAAATTAATATTTTCCTCATCATATAAATCAATAATTAATTATTCACAAATAATATTACTGAGAATCACAATATTGACAACGAGTGGTTCCCAGAAAGAGGGGCTTTCAATAAGAATTTCTTCTTCTTGGCGCATTGATTAGATGACCAAACCTCTCCTTAGACGAACTTTCTAGACATTGCCAATAATGTTATCTAATAATATTATTCGGATAATATGAATTATTGCTTCGATAATGAAAGATCTTGTGTAATGACAATTATTGAAACAACAATGATATAAAATATCAACGCAACAATTATTAACTCGATAAAATCTTGAGCGATAATTCATAACCCATTATTGAGTAGAGCCTTCTTACGTAAGAATCAATAATTGGTGCAATACCGTATGCTCTTGTTCAACAACGTGTATTAGTGTGTTTTAACCAAAGGTATTCAACGATGATAACTTGGCAACAACTACGCCAGTTATTTAAAAACAACTTATATTTGTCGTTTTCTTCATCCAATCGCTTTCAGTTATGGGGCCCATACATGGTTTGCAAGACTGTCGTCGTTAATATTCTAAAAGATCACGAATATTCCACGACCAAACGAATATTCCCCGACGATAATGAATATTTTATAACCACTTGCTTAATTTGAAATATTTGCATATTTAACCCTTAACTATCCACATTAATCAAATCAACCCTTACTATTTCAAAATAATAAATTAAAGAAATTCCTTTTTATTTAAAAAAATTCGGGGTCTTACATATATAATCTTGGTGTTTGGTTGAAGTATAACTCTTAATTAGAGACAGTGGAGATAATGATATGTCAAGAGAAGACTCACCATTGGAAAGAACATGATAGAAATCTTCTCGTTTTTCTTTGGGGTCTATTGGGTCAACCAAGGATAATATTGTGGCCATATGATATCTATCATAACCTAAACGCATGGCCTCCCATGTACAAAGGTTTCCTTGAGCACTTCCCAAAGATTCTAATTTCTAAAACAGTTGTTGACTATACCTTTATGTAAGGTGCCATTGTGACGTGCTATCCAAGGTTGGGATGTGAGTCACAGTTGATATATATTTGTATCAAAACTCACAGCATTTATGTTGTTGTATTTTGCACGACAATTGTTGTAATAAAGTTGTAGTTGTTTTCTGTACCATGTATTTGGCGACTCAGAATGGGTTGGATGGAATAGACCTATTTTGGGGTTGTCACAAAATATATTTTAGAATATTATGGCGTGGATATGATATAATGTTATAGTTGTGGGTAATATTTGGAAAATTTTACAAAGTAAGCAAGTTGATATAAAATATTCGTTGTGTCAGTGAATATTCGATTGGTTGGGGAATATTTGTTTTAACAGGGAATATTAAATGCGATGACACAATCATTGGTGGACTCCTGGCGGAAGTATTGTAAGTAGTTAGAAAGCAGCGAGATATCTTTTAATAAAAATAACAGCGAAATTTTTACTATTAACTGTTGAACTACCCGGTGGTAAAAGTACAGTAATACGTGTGGTTGCATAGTAGCACACGGTATTGATTATTGATGCTTACGTAATAAGCCACTCAGTTTACTCAATTATTGCTACAGTAATTGTTGCGTTGTATCTCACGTTATTTGATTCAATTATTGTCACAGTATCATCTGCATAATATTTTATATTATTAAATCAATAATTGAGACAACAAAGTTATTCATATTATTATTTACAATATTGACAATTGTGAGACCCCGAATTTTATGAAATAAAAGTATTCAAATTTTTTTCTATTTTAATAAATAGCACGGTATTGATTATTGATGCTTATGTGATAAGTCACTCAGTTTTGTTTTATTGGTATTATTAATGTAATAAAACAAAAAGCTTTTATATAAAATGAATACTTTTATAAAGTTATTCTATAAGTAGAATATATTATATTCTATTGTGCATAGTATTTTGCGTAGTAAAATCTTTTTATATAAAATGCAGAATACTTTTATAAAGTTATACATTTTATTAGACAATAATTAGAATATATTATATTTTATTATGCGTAGTGTTTGCATAGTGCCTGCTTAGTGTTTGCATAGTAAAATCTTTTATAAAGTTATTCATTTATATTATTTAAAAGATTTTTCTTTAAATATGGACCGTCAGATTAAAGTAAATCAATCTGAACCGTTCATGAGTTAGTTACTATGCAATCCATTTTTCTATAAATAGAAGCTCATTCCTTCATTATTTCTTACGAATTCACTGAAACTCTAGAGAGAGAAACTATAGAGAGAGTTCTTCTTCTATAATCTTAAGCGTATTTTTTA
The DNA here is from genome assembly GCA_020205615.1 of Panax quinquefolius. Lineage (NCBI taxonomy): Eukaryota > Viridiplantae > Streptophyta > Magnoliopsida > Apiales > Araliaceae > Panax > Panax quinquefolius. The sequence goes on from CM035166.1 coordinate 88,980,107, forward strand.
GAGTTTAAGAAAGCTTTGAAGCGTAGTCTTGAGTTTTCTTCAGTGTATATTCCTACTACCAATCGGAATACTTTTCTTTTTAAGGTAGGGAATATAATTATCGTGCTACGTAAAGGATATTATTATTATTTATTATTACATTGGAATAACTTTTGTATACGCGGAATACCCTATACTTGGTGAAATTCTTACATTATTCCATTCTTTATTATTATGTTGGAATAACTTTTGTTTATCCAAAATCGCATACATGGTGAAATTCTTCTAATATTCCGTTCTTTATTATCCTCGTCGGAATATCCTCATGCGTCATGGCGTTTATCTTGGGACTGGTTTCATTATTTATTATTACATCCGAATATCTCTTGTCAATGCGTTCTGTGGGACACAGTTCCATTATTTATTATTACATTGAATATCATATGCGTGCGTTTTTCTGGCCGGGACTAGTTCCATTATTTATTATTCTATTGGGAATAACCTGTCAGTGTAGTCTATCGCATGCATGGTGAATCCTTCTGTTATTCTATTCTTTATTATTCTGTTGGAATAACCTGTCTATGTGGATTACCACATGCATGGTGAATGATCCTTCGTATTCATGCGAATAATATTTTCATTAAAAAGGGGTTTCTGTCAGGGGCATATTCGTAATTTTTTTGACCCTCAAAAATTCTGGAAAATTTTGAAATGATAATTTGATGAGTTTTCTAGATTGTGTCCAAAAATGGCGATTTTTGGATGTATAGATTAATCGTTATGGATTTTATTGGAAAAGACTATTTTAAAAGTAAACCCTTATAACTCCTTGTGGTTAACTCCAAAATTGGTGAAATTTTTATTGGGAGTACATGTATATAACAGGAGTATACCCTCTAAATTTCGGAATTTTTGGACAAAAGTACAATTTATGATAAATGTCTAAATATTAAGTAGCTTTTATCCATATGAAAAATACTAAATGAATTTTAAAATTACGAGAAAAATATATGTTCAAGATGGGATTATATTACGCTAAATCCCAAAAAAAATATTTTTGGACCGATTTGATATTTTCATAAAAATAAACTAGTTATGAGTAAATGAATTAAATATGTTATGTGAAGTAATAAAATTAGAAAATAGGATTTTATGGCTTGAGAATCCTATATAGGGTATATCTGATTTTGATGAGGATTTGATCATTGATTAGGAAATCTTATGAGTATGGCATTTTGAGTGATTAAATGCATTATTTGATAAAGTGTAAACAATTGAAATAAATTGTTTATAAGTTTAAGAAATGATTAAAATATTGTTATAATATTAATGATATTTGATTATGAGATTGTTAAGTGATTGATAACATTTGGTTATTTTTGAACGATGGATAAATTGTATTATAAATGTTTAATATTTATCCTTTATCTCATTTGATTGATTCTTATATCATTTTCATCATCCGCATGCTTATATTGTGTTAAAAGTCATCTGTGGCCTGTAGTGCATAGATGAACTTGGTATGATTATGACCAGGGATTATTCGGTATAATCATGACTGTAATGTTACAAATGATGTGGAAAAAGTCTTCATTGGCCCGTAGTGCATTGATGGATAGTTTTTGGTATAATTATGGCTATGGATTCTCTTCGGTCAAGGGTGCAAAGATGAATTATTTTATGGCATGATTAGGACCGTTGATGAAAACACGATTATCTTTAGCCCGTGAACATGGATAATTAAGTGGTCGTGATACTAATGAATATCCTTGGCACGTAGTGCGGGGATGATTCGATGATGTGGATTAATTATTGAGCTGAGTCTCAGCGATGAAATATTAATTCATGGATGTGATAATAATGAATATCTTTGGCCGTAGTGCATGGATAATTTAGTGATATGGATTGATTATCGAGCTGAGTCTCAGTGATGAAATATAAATTCATGGATGTGATATTAACGAATATCATTGGCCGTAGTGCAGGGGTGATTCGATGATGTGGATTATTTATTAGGCTGAGTCTCAGCGATAAAATATTTCTTATACACTTTTAAATGCGTAGAAGATAGTAGATATCATGTTTACTTGACTCTTCTAAAATACAGTTGTATGTCTTTGGCATGTAGTGCAAAGATGAATTGTTAATGAATATCTTTGGCCGTGGTGCAAAGATGAATTTATTAGTATGATTATGAAAGCGTGAATTACGATTTTGTATAACCATGATTTTGATATTTCGGTGAAGATAGGTGATGAGAATTATCTTCGTCCTAGTTGCGAAGAGGAATTTAGAACCACAATTATGATTATGAGTTATTCATATAATTGTGGACAGGAATTGTTGATTTATTTTACATGGATAAAAAATTATTGGTGGACTTTTAACAAAGAGAAGATAATAGACCTTATGGTCTATTTGACTCTTCTAATGGATTGTTCGTTCCGCTGCAACTATGGTTGAAAAGTTTTATCATCTACCATATGTTCTAAATCTCTGATTTATTATTGATGAAAGCTATTGATAATTTAATTATCTTTAGTCATGATATTCTTTACTGGGGTAGTTGTGCTCACCCTTTCTGCTTCACAATTCCTTTCAGGTAATAAGAGTGTTGCCGTAAGAGTGTTGTTGGGTCGAGCGAGAATAACAGGGGAATAGAACAGTGGTCTCTAGCTGTGGAGGTTCTCCCTAAACAGTATAAAAAAGTGTGTTGTATTCTATGCAACATTTAGTAGTTATATTTGGTGAATCAAATAGGGTGAGGTGAACCCAACTTTAGAAGGGTGTTTTTCCACTATCATACAAGATGTCTAATGACATACAACCTCGTGTTATCATAAGACAGGGTTGTGCGCATCCACTTGCTGAGTATATCTACGGGCACTACTTATATGATCTTGGAGTTTCTTTGAAATATAATATTCACTTGGAGACAGTGGAGATAGTCATATGTCAAGAGAAGACTCACCATTGGAAAGAAGATGATAGTAATCTTCTCGTTTTTCTTTGGGGTCTATTAGATCAACCAGGATAATTTTGTGGTCATATGATATCTATTATAACCTGATTTATGGCCTCCCATATCGAAGGTTTCCTTGAGCACTTCCCAAAGATTTTAATTTCTAAAACAGTTTTTGACTATACTTTTATGTAAAGTACCATTGTAAGGTTGTGGTCGAGGCACCATGAGAGTTACATACATTTGTATTAAAACTCACAGATTAATCGTGGTCGTATTCTATACGACATTTCAACGATTATATATAAATGAATTTGTATTTGAATTTTGTACCATGTATCTGGCGACTCAGAATGGGTGATGTATACCTAATTTTGGGGGCGTCACAAAAAGGTTTAGAAAGTTCTGTCGATGAGAGGTTTGGTCACCTAATTGCGCGCCAATAGGGAGAAATCCTTATTGAAAAGCTGTAAGACCCCAAATTATTACAAATAAAAGTGAATTTTCCTCTATTCATTATTCTAAATTAATAAGGTATTAATTTGATATAATGCTTTGGATATGGGTTAAATGTGAAAATTTTGCAAAATAAGCAAGTGGTTATAAAATATTCATTTTGTTAGGAAATATTCATTTGGTCGTGGAATATTCTTTCTATTGGGGAATATTAAATGCATGATCAGTATGACCATTTGTGGGCCCCATAACGGATAACGATCGGATGAAGAAAATGACAAATTTGAGTTTTTACAAATAATCTGCGGCGTAGTTATTCACAGATTAACATTTGTTGGAATACCCGTGGTTAAAATACGATGTCTGGCGTGAATACTTGAAGCACACGGTATTGCATACAAGATAGTTGAATTATTGATTAAATGCGTGAAGGCACTACTCAATAAGTGTTACGATAATTCTTTATTCAATATTTTATTTTATTGATTCAATAATTGCTTTGCGTTGATATTTTATATTATTGTTATTTCAATAATTATCACTACACAGTATTTCCCATTATCAGATCAATAATTCATATTATTTGAATAATATTATTAGATAACATTATTGGCAATGTCTAGAAAGTTCTTCAAGGAGAGGTTTGGTCACCTAATTGCGTCTTTAGTAAGGAGAAATTCTTATTGGAAAGCCCCCTTTTCCGGAACTACTTTCATTGTCATAATTGTGATTACGTAATATTATATGTGAATAATTAATTATTGATTTATATGATAAGAAAATATTTATTTTATATGGATATAAATAATGGATATATTTATTTTTATGTGGATAAAAATGAAGGAATTAATCTTTGAGGTGTTTTATCGATTATTTTTGTCGGTGTAGAGTATTAAAAATCATCCGTTTGTGGATTTCGGATATTTTATGTTTGGAATTTGGAAAAACTCAAAGCTACAAAGTTGTAGAGAATTTGATTTCAGGCAAAATGGACATAAAATTCGTATTTTTCTGATAAACGAGCTATTTTCTATGAATTATTGAAGTTTCAAAAAATAAAATGATTTTTATTAAATTATGGGTGGGACCCACTCTTGTTTGACAACATGTGGGCTGCTGAAAATTGTTCAAAGATGGCTGGTATTATTTGTCAACAAAGCATGAGTAGAGGTTAGTGTAAATAATAATATTATTTTATTATTTTAGTCTCCTATGATGTTCTAGCATTTTTCTATAAATAGACGCTTAGGTTAGAATTGAAAATCACACCAGAAACAAGTTTTCTTTCTCTCTATATTGTTGAGTATATTTTAGTGAGTATTTATATACTTTGAGAGTTGCTGTTCGGTACAAGTTTCCTTCGGCTTTCTATCCGATATTCCGATCAAAAGTACCGTTATTCTGAGGTAAGTGATGTTATTTTCTTCGTAAATGATATTATTTCTTTCGATATCATTATGCCAAAATATTGGTTTGAACTTTTTATCAAATTTGGAACTTTTTGTGTCGGGGTTACTATTCACGATACTCTGCACTTTATTCACGATATCAAGACTATTCACCTTAAAAAATGAAATTTTCTTTTTGTCCAAGATGTCTATTATGGTTACTATCTTTGATTGTATCCATGTTTTGATCTTTATTTTTGAATTCTGCTTCAAAATTAGTTATTATGGAGTATTATTGATCTTGGATAAACTGTTATACGAATCCTTAATATTTATCCTTCATCTCACATCGGATTCATTTTCTTTAAAATATTTTCATCATCCTCGGTCTTAAATGATGATATTCTTGAATATCTTTGGCCCAGTAGTGCAAAGATGAATGATTAATCGATGAATATCTTTGGCACCAGTGCAAAGATGAGCAGGTGTTGAGATGAACATGACCAACTGGTGATACGAATGAATATCTTTGGCCTGTAGTGCAAAGTTGAATAATTGATTAAAGATGTATATTGATTATTGTTACATGGATAAAATATTAATGATGGACTTTTAAATCTTAGAAGATAGTAGAACTCATTCTCTACTTGACTCTTCTAATGGATTGTTGTTTCTGCTGCAGTTGTTGATCTAAAACTTGTTGTCTATTATATTTTATCGATTTTTCCTGTTGAAAACTAATGATAATTTGTTGTATATTATCTTAGTCATAATATTCTTTCTTTCGGGCTAGTTGAGCTCACCCTTTTCCTTTTTGTTCCATTTTTCTTCTCGGGAGGTGAGAACATAGCGAGGATCTAATCGGGGTGTCGGTGTTGGTTCTAGAAAGATGTTTTAGCGATCCTCACTATTTACGTAAAATAGTGTTTGAATAATTGTAATGAGGACTTATTTGAGTGTGGATTTTGTCTAGAAGACAATATTTGTATTTAAACTCACGGTATGTGTTGTCGTATTTTCTTGCGACAATTGTATTATTGAAGTTGTAGTTTACTTTCTCATACTATGTATTTGGTGACTCGAATGGGTGTTGTATACCTATTTTGGGGGCGCCATGATTAATATCGTAGCTTAGGGATATGGTCTCTGGCGAGAGATCGGGGAATAGAACTAGGAGGGAGAGATGAGTAAATCCTTAGCTAGTGAGTCCTATCTAAGCTTATTTGTTGGTCGGTCATAATATAGGGGATATTATGTGATATGTTAATTTGTTTAATTAACCCTTGTTTTATGGCAGTATTTAAGAATGACTGCTGAGAATGTTAACAATGGAGTGTATGAGACTGTGGAACAACCTTTAGTTACAAACCAGGAGAATGTGCAATAGGAAGGCAATATTCCTCCTGTAAACAACAGTACCGAACAAACGATGAATGATGGAATGTTTAGGAGCTTTTTGAAGTTCATGCAAAATCAAACGAGGGAGACTCGTGTACAAAATACGGGTGGAAGTGATAGCAACGCACGGTCTGTCACAGCCAAGCAGTTCAAGGAGTTGGGACCGCCAGAATTTATTGGAAAGCCAGATCCGATCAAGGCGGAAATGTGGGTCAAGCAAATTACCAAGATATTCGATGTCTTGGGATGCACGGAGGAACAGAAGGTTCCATTCACCACCTTTATGTTCCGCGATGAGGCGAATTCTTTTGGTGGGAGTCTCATGAAGCGTCTGACTTCGCCGCACTCAACATGTCTTGGGAAATGTTTCAGAAACTATTCAATGACAAGTACTTTCCTGAAAGTATTCGTCATATGAAGGAGGTAGAGTTTATCAGACTGGAATAAAACAAAATGACGGTGTCCCAGTACGAGGCAAAGTTCGCTGAGTTATCCAGGTTTGTATCTCATTTGGTAGAGAATGAGGAACGAATGACAAGGATGTTTTTGAGAGGTCTAAAACCCGAGATTCGTCAATACTTTATTTCTCATAAATTTTCTCTGTATTCAGATGTTGTCAACAGGGCACAATTATTAGAGCGAGATAGTGAGTATGTTCAACCAAGGACCACAACTGAGGTCATCTGATGACAAAGCAATGATCATCGAGCGATGATAACCAACGAGGAGGAAAAATACGAACAAAGCGGTAACCACTCGGGTGGTCATCGTGGCCATGATAATAGGAGAGCGAGTCAAGTGGAAATTTCGAAAAAGGAGATTTAACAATGACGGAAGACATCAAAGAAAGACGACACAAAGACCAACAACAAATTCTAGGGGAGGAGAACGACCGCCGCCAGTTAGATGTTACAAATGTGGGAAAGAGGGACATATCATTAAACCGTCACAACAATCCAAGGTATGTTACAACTATGGAAAGGAAGGCCACATAGCTCGGGATTGTTCTGTAGCAAAACCAAGTTCAACGGGGATGGTGACTCCAAGGGCTGTCCCGGATAAGTCGAAATCAGCGGTTCTTAGAAGACCGTTTGTCGTGACTGGCCAAAACGTGAGGAACTCGAATGAGGTGATCACGGGTAAGCTAATCATGAACTCTTGTGAAGTTTATACCTTACTAGATACCGGTTCTACCCATTCTTTTATCTCTCCTGCCTGTGCTCAACGTTTAAACTTGACTCCGGAGAAATTAGACTTTGATTTATCAGTGGAGACTCCGTTAGGAGAAACTTTAGTTACATCCACTGTTTATAAATCTTGCTTAATCCAAGTTGGCACTATCACATGACATTGCCAATAATGTTATCTAATAATATTATTCAGATAATATGAATTATTGCTTCGATAATGGAAAATACTGTGTAGTGACAATTATTGAAACAACAGTAATATAAAATATCAACGCAGTAATTATTGAATCAATAAATAAAATACTGAACAGTAACTACTATAACAATTATTGAGTAGTGCCTTCTTACGTAAAAATCAATAATTGGTGCAATACCGTGTCCTACTGTGCAACAACGCGTATTATTGTGTTTTAACCGCCGAGTATTCCAACAGTATTAATGGTAATAACTACGCCGTTATTTATAAACAACTTATACTTGTCGTTTTCTTCATCCAATCGCTTTCCGTTATGGGGCCCACACAAGGTTGCACCGTCGTACGAATATTCCCCGACAGTAAGAATATTCCACGACCAAACGAATATTCTCCAATAAAAATGAATATTTTATAACCACTTGCTTATTTAAAAATATTTGCGTATTTTACCCATAACTAACCACATTAATCAAATAAACCCTTACTATTTCAAAATAATAAATAGAGGAAATTAAATTTTATTTATTAATAATTTGGGGTCTTATATTTATCAACCCAGTTCACTTAATAACACTATATTCAACATGTTTAACACAAAAAAACTAACATCTAACAAAGGATCAAAGATAAGATTTCTAAATTAGGTTTTATACCTCTATGAACAAATCTTGATTCTAGGCTACTGATCTGTTAATGGAAGTAGTGGGGCTAGATTTGGGGACTGGTCCACTACTATATTTTGTGGGTTTGGGGTTGAGAGAGTTTGGCTACGTGTAAGTAAACAAATGAGCTTTGTTTTGTGATTTTCTCTCTTTAATTCTTATATCTATTGATGCAATGTATTTGGCTGATGCAAGGTGGTAGTAGATCAGATATGGCTGAGTTTTAGAGCACATGGGAGATCTTAACATGGTGAGTCACTAGATTTGCCGACTCATTTGCTTAAAACATAAGAAAAGGGTAGTTTAGTCATTTGATAACAAATTTAATGGCACTTTTATAAATTGTAAATTTAAGGGTTAGGGTTTAACCCTAAGGTTTTCCAAAAATGGATTTCTAGAATTTGGCAATTAGAGCTAAAATAAAAAAAAGTTAGTTTCCTAAAAATGTAATTTAGAGTTTCCTAATTACAATTAGTTTTTTAATTACATTATACTTGAACATTAGGGTTTAAGATCCAATAATTAACATTAGTGCCTACAATTAACAATTAGGGTTACCCATTTAACAATTAGGGTTACTTATTTAGAAATTAGGATTTCTAGTTAATTAGGAATTCCAAAAATTAATTAGGGATTTCCTTATTAACATAAAATCCAATAATACTCAACATAAATCATATAACACAAATACTACACAGTCTTGAACTCGTATTTAACTTTTGGACTAGGGTTTAACAATTAATATTAGGGTTTTGACATGCTACACCATAATTGACCAACCATTATCAATACGTACATACATTACATATTTATAGCACTGAAATAAAAATAATTTTATATTAATACTCTATTTCCTTATCCCAAATCCAGAATTAGGGTTTGGATTCCATATCTGATTTATCTTTGTTATACGTACCATTATTACTTAAGTTATAATAATTAACTTAATTAATCAAAATAAATTCATATAATAAAATACTTATTATAATAATTCTATAATCATTTCATATATTATTTAAATAATATATAAATCTATTTTCATGGAAAATAAATACTAAATATATTTTACTACCAAATTAATTTCTATAAGAATATAATTTATAATGATTACTAATTCTTAAAAAATTATTTATAATTATTTAGGAAATAAATAAATTTTCATTTATCACAAATATACATACACATTACTTGGCACATATTCCCACCTTTAAAGTAAAAAAAATTATATGCAAAATTTCTTATTTATTTATTTAGAAAATATCGGGTTATTATATTCACCCTCCCTTATAAAGATTTCGTCCCCGGAATCATTGTTTTAAACTCTTATACATACCAGGGTACAAAGCATACACAGTCGTTGCAAGTAGATCTTGATCAGATTCGATCGGATTGATCTTTAACTATTTAACATAAAGTTTGTCTATCTGATTATACGGAATTTTGATTTCTAAAAGAACTCAAATTCCTCCTTCAAAATTTCTTTATAAAATAATTTGATATATATAGGAAAATCATATATAAGAAAATAAAAGTTATTCAAATAATACTTGGGGTTCTATTCCCAGCTGCCACGGTATCCTGGACCATCATGTTGAAGACTCTTGCAACTGCTTTCGTTGGCTTACTTGATGACGTTGGTCCTGTGATCGCTAGAGTCCCGCTGCCTTTCCCCGTGGTTACACTCCCTGCCTCCATTCTCCTTTTCGGATAATCCTTCACCTTATGCTCTATAGACCCACACAGAAAACACCCACTGTTCATCCTTGGATTGGGGCAGTTGGGAGAGATATGGCCCTCCTGCCCGCACTTGTAACATACAAAGTTACCCTTCAGACACTCACCGGAGTGATTCTTCCCACAGTTCCCACGCTGAACTACCTGCTTCTTTACACCTTCCTATTTCACCTGAATATTCCTAAAATTGCTCCCCTTTCTTTTCTCACCCCTATTTCCACTATTACTTTCCACCTTCACAGCTCCTTCGACCCTGCCCTTTTTCCTTTTCTCTTTATTGTAGAGGCTCATGTTCTCACTCCCTTTTTCGGCTATGATAGCCTTTTTCATGAGTGCTGCAAAAGTGCTTATCTGCAACACTGCCACCTTGTTGTAGAGCCAGGGTTTTAATCCCAGCTCGAACCTTTTTGCCTTCCTAGCCTCCGTATCCACTTGGTGTGGAGCGAACCTAGTTAATTCATTGAATTTTGCGGCATATTCTGCAACAGTCATGTTATCCTGCTTTAACTCCAGAAATTTCACCTTCATCCTAGCCTGCATACTAGCTAAGAGATAGTTTTTTAAAAACAATGTTTTAAACATAGCCCAAGTAACTACACCTTTTCCTACCCTCGCTTGATTTGCTTCCCACCAAAAATTAGGCTCCCCTTTCATCATATAGGTGGAAAAATGGTCTTTTGCCCCTCATCTACTCTAGCAATTACGAACGCCTTTTCTATCTCTTTAACCTATGTCTGGGCTTCTATAGGGTCAGTTGTTCCCCTGAATTCTGGAGGTCCGACCGCTTTAAATTCCTTGAAGTTTGCCAAGCGATTGTCTGGCTGGTTCCCTGCGGCTGGCATTCCCTGCTGCATAGCCTGAGCTACCATGTTCGCGAAGTTCTGCATCGGATCTGGTTGTTGTCCTCCAGCGTTGTTGACAAATTCTTCTGAGCTTTAATTTCGAGTTCGACGATCTTAGAGCATTATCTGATTAAATAATATCATAAATTTAACTTACATTCTAAACCTTATTATATAATTTTAATATATCAAACTTATTTCATAACTCAAACATAGATTCATATTCATTAAGCTAATTCATAGTACTTTTCATAACACAACACATACTGTTACCCTTAGTGACAACAAAAGTCAGGATTTACTGTTATAACTTATACAGAAGTTAAGAATATTACATTACACAGACATACTTATCATAGAACACGCATTGAACACGCATAATCTAACAGTAATTATACTACTTGTTCACTACGCCTTTTTCTAGATCTTGGACAACCTTTTGCCTGATGACCTTTTATCCCACAGATAAAATATACACCTTGCTTTGGATTGGGACAATGAGGAGAGAAATGTCCCTCATGTCCGCAATTGTAGCAAACACTTTCCCCTTTCCTACATAAGCCTCCATGTTTCTTATCACAGTTTGTACACTTTTCTATTCTGTTAAGGTTCCCTTGGTTGTTATCGGAATTTCCTAAGTCACAGTCTTTCATCTTTCTTTTCCCCTTCTTGCTCGGAGCTGCACCCGATTTGTTGCTTTTGGCTCCCATTTGGTTAATTTGGATTTTCAGCTTATCTTGTTCTTCCATTGTTTCTATTAATGCCTTTTATAACTGAGTATTTAATAGTTTTTCTATTTCCCACAACTTTTCTAGAGAAGAAACCTTGTTCCTTAGATTTTGCACTTCCGTTGATGCTTGATCAGCTCCAACTTTAGTGTCTGAATCACTATCTGTCAGTTCTATTATTTATGGATCTGGTACTACTTTTTCCAATACCACCACATCATCAGTGTTGCTGGCACTGTGAGCCTCTATTTCAGCTATTGGCTTTGATATTGACTCCTTCTTTACGATTTGAGGGTATCCTAATCCCTTTCCACCTGACATCTACACAAATAAATGATCCTGATTAGCATATAGTATATACACACAGCAAATAATAGTTTTATAAAAGTTATCTTTTATTTTTTTTTAACGATGAATTTATTCAATTCATCTCCTTTTAAACTCTATGAGTTATTTGTATTTTTAACGTTTCCCTTTGTCCTAAAGGTTATAGCCTAAGGTCTATCCCATCTAAGGTTTCTAACCCTAAGCTCTGATACCAACATGTGTGGCCCCCAAATTTAGGTACTTGAAACCCGAACTCGGTGCTTCACGATACCATTTCTATGAGCAAAATAATACTAATAATAATAACAATAATATAAATACCAAACTTAATTTTCATATCAGAGTCTAAATCCCAGGTACGCGACCTTTAAACATTCCTTACATGATAATTAATAGATATCATTGTCTTAATAAAGTCTAATTATTACATAAAATACCATAAATCTTATTCTGTTTACTTTCCTTTTCCTTTGTTTCTACATGAACCTTCAGGTTGATCATGATTGGCTGAAAACATTTAAATTAATCAAGAATGAGCATTTGATTGCCCAGCAAGTAATAGCAACAATAAATATTAGCTGAAAGGATTAAATGTTTTCTTTGAATGACACTTCTACAACGAATCAACTGTTGTGAAGTAAGTTGAACCAATAATAACAACATATCAATTCTATATCAAATTTTTGAAACTACGTATTGACTATAACTGGAGATCCGTCGACAGATTATGAACATTGTTTTCTATTTTCAAAAAGGTTAATCAAAACTTCATCTGTAAATCCGAAGACAAGTGCTGCCAATTTTGTAGAAACTATTTGGAAGGAAGATATTGTGAAGATACCAGAGGTTCAAGCTTATAGATCAAGGGTTAAAGCAATGAAGATGATCCAGGGCAGCATTAATGAACAATATGTGAAGTTGAGGCAATATGCTAAAGAGTTGAAGAGGCTAAATCCAGATAGGACAGTTGAATTGGTTACTGAAGTGGGATAATGTATGGAGATTAGTACTCAGTTGATTTAGAGATAGAGGGTTGCAATTGTAGGTGATGGGACATCATTGGCATACCATGTAGTTATGTCATTGCATGCATGTCTTTCAAGAACCTGGATCCTAGTACATATGTCAATGATGTCTACAAGAATTGTACTTATCAGTTAGTTTATGCACAAGTTATTGCTCCAATGGGGACTTCAGATATGTGGGAAGCCGAGGTTCAAGGTAGTCTAACAATGATACCTCCAACATACAACAAACTTCTTGTTAGGCCAAAACAGTTAAGGAAAAGGAATAGAGATGAACCAAAGCCAATAGGAGATAGCAATCATGGGAATTTGGGGAAAAATTTCAAAGTTCTCTTAGATGCAGATTTTGTTGGCAGTATGGACATAATTCAAGATTTCTGTTGTGTAAAATCTAATTACGCACAACACGCAAGTATAAGTGGTCATGATTTCAAATGGCGCTCATGATCTTCACGGCTTTTGGAATAGATGAAGATGTCATCAATAAAGACAACAACGAACTGATCCAAATATTCCTTGAACACACGGTTCATCATATCCATGAAAGCAGCAGGAGCATTAATCGATCCAAAAGACATGACTAAGAATTCATAATGCTCGTACTGAGTTCTTAAGGCAGTCTTCGGAATATCCTCAGTTTTAATCTTCAGCTGATGATATCCAGAACGAAGATCGATCATTGAAAAGAATTGTGTTCCTTGCAACTGGTCGAATAGGTCATCAATGCGAGGTAGCGGATACCTATTCTTGATGGTGACATGGTTCAATTCCCAATAGTCAATACAAAGTCGCATACTCCCATCTTTCTTCTTTGCGAATAAAACAGGAGCACCCCAAGGAGATGTACTAGGGCGAATGAAACCGATGTCTAACAACTCCTGTAGTTGGACCTTTAACTCCTGAAGTTCAATAGGAACCATTCGATATGGGGTTTTAGAAATGGGTTTTGTACCGGGTTCAAGGTCAATAAATAATTCAACTTCACGTTACGGGGTAGACCGGAAGTTCTTGAAATACGTCGGAAATTCACTAACAATGTAAATATTATTCAAATCTGACGTATTTTTGTTCAAATCCATGACATGGGCTAAGAAAGGTTGACATCCATTTTTTAATAAACGAATGGCTTTATGGCTTGATATGACAATGATTGATTTTAGTGGTTTGGTTGCTTGAATTCGTATAATAGGTTGGTTAGGAATATGAAAACTAACAACCTTACGAAAACAATTAATTTTGGCGTGATGAGTAGTTAACCAATCAATCCCTAAAATCACATCAAATGCAAGTATTTTCAAAGAAATAAAATTGACAGGTAATGTGATGGTACCAACTTGGATCAAGCAAGATTTATAAACAGTGAATGTAACGAAAGTTTCTCCTAACGGAGTTTCAACAGATAAGTCAAAGTCTAATTTCTCCGGAGTCAAGTTCAAACGTTGAGCACAAGTAGGAGAAATAAAAGAATGGGTAGAACCGGTATCTAATAAGGTATAAACTTCGCAAGAGTTTATGATTAGCTTACCCGTGATCATCTCGTTTGGGTTCCTCGCATTTTGGGCAGTCACGACAAACGCTCTTCCAGGAACCACCGACTTTGACTTGTCCGGGACAACCTTTGGAGTCACCATTCCCGCTGGACTTGATTTCGTTAAAAGATAATCTCTAGCTATATGACCTTCCTTTCCACGGTTATAACACACCTTGGATTGTTGTGGGCAGTTTGGGCTGATGTGTCCCTCTTTCTCGCATTTATAACATACAATCGATGATCGTTCTCCTCCCCTAGGAACAGTTGATGTTGGTGCTGACATCTTCACGTTATCATTGTTGTACCTTCTCTTTTTGAAATCTCCCCCGACTTGCTTCTTCTACTATCATGGCCATGATTACCACCAGAGTGGTTCCCGCTTTTGTCCGAATGTTTTCTTCCCCGCTGGTTGTCATTGCTCCGATGACTGCTGCCACCGGTATGACCCTAGTTGTGGTCCCTCAGTTGAACATACTCATTATCTCGCTCTAATAATTGAGCCATGTTCACAACATCTGAATATAAAGAAAATTTGTGAGAAATAAGATAGTGCCGAATTTCAGGTTTCAGACCTCTCAGAAACATCCGCGTCATATGTTCCTCTTTCTCTACCAAATAAGGTGCAAACTTGAATAACTCTACGAACTTAGCCTCGACGGACACAAATATTTGTTCATTCGCTCCAAATAATAAACTCTACCTCCTTCATATGACGAATACTTTCAGGAAAGTACTTGTCATTGAACAATTTCTGAAATGTTTCCCAAGACATATTGAGTGCGACAGGCTGGGCACGCTTCACAGATTCCCACCAGTAATCTGCCTCACCACGGAACATAAAGGTGGTGAATGGAACCTTCTGTTCCTTCGTGCATCCCAAGACATCAAATATCTTGGTAATTTGCTTGACCCACGTTTCCGCCTTGATCGGATCCAGCTTTCCCACAAATTCTGGTGGTCCCAACTCTTTGAACTGTTTGGCTGTGACAAGTTGTGCGTTGTTATTATTTCTACCCGTATTTTGTACACGAGTCTCCCTCGTCTGATTTTGCATGAACTGTAAAAAACTTCTAAACATCCCATCATTCATCGTTTGATAAGTGGTGTTGTTTACAGGAAGAACATTGTCGTCATGTTGCACGTTCTCCTGGTTGGTGATTAGAGGTGTCTCCGCGGTCTCGATCTCCATTATTAACATTTTCAGCTGCCATTCTCAAATGCTGCCATAAAACAAGGGTTAATTAAAGAAATTGACACACCACATAATACCCTTATATTCTGACCGACTAACAAATAAGCTTAGGTAAGACACACTAGCGAAGGATTTACTCGTCTCTCCCCTCCTAGTTCTATTCCCCGATCTCCGCCTAAGACCATATCCCTAAGCTCTGATACCAACTGTAACGCCCCCAAAATAGGTATACATCACCCATTCTGAGTCGCCAAATACATGGTACAGAAACAACTACAACTTCATTATTACAATTGTCGTGCAAAATACGACAACACATATACTGTGAGTTTAAATACAAATATTATCTAATAGACAATATTCAAACTCAAAAGGAGTCCTCATTACAATTATTGATACACATATTTACAAAATAGTGAGGACTGCTGAAAAACAACCGACTTGAAACATCACTCCACACCCCAACTAGTTCCCGCTATATTCTCGCCTCCTGAGAAGAAAAATGGAACAAAAAGGAAAAAGGTGAGCTCAACTAGCCCAGTAAAGAATATTATGACTAAGATAATGTAGACTAGCCTTCAATAAATCAGGTAAAATATAATGGACAACCAGTTTTAGATCAATATTCGCAGTGGAAAGAACAATTCATTAGAAGAGTTAAGTAGAGAATGAAATCTACTATCATCTATGAATTTAAACGTCAATCATCAATATTTTATCCTTGTAACATCAATAAATAAACAACTTGAATCAAATATTCATCTTTGAACTACAGTCCAAAGATATTCATTTGTATCACCAGTTGGTCATGTTCATCTCAACACCTGTCTATCTTTGCACTACGGGCCAAAGATATTCATTAGATAATCACTCATCTTTGCACTACAAGCCAAAGATATTCAGTTATATCACCATTTAGGACTGAGGATGATGAAGACAATTTTAAAGAAACGAATCCTGTAAGACCCCAACTTATTATTAATGAAAATTAATTTTCTCTATTTATTATTTTGAAATAGTAAGGGTTGATTTGATTAATGTGGATAGTTAGGGGTAAAATACGCAAATATTTCAAAATAAGCAAGTGGTTATAAAATATTCATTGTTGTCGGGGAATATTCGTTTGGTCGTGGAATATTAAATCGTCGGGGAATATTAAATGCTGCGACAGTAGCCGTATGTGGGCCCCATAACTGAAAGCGATTGGATGAAGAAAACGACAAAAATAAGTGGCGTGTTATTCAAGATTAATCTTGTTAAAATACTCTAATTCGTTAAAACACGAAGATTACCAGGTATTGCACCAATTATTGATTCTTACGTAAGAAGGCACTACTCAATAATGGTTACGATTATTCTTATTCGGATTTTATTGATTTAATAATTGGTGCGTTGATATTTTATATTCTTTGTTGTTTGATAATTGTCATTACACGATATTTTTCATTATCGAAGCAATAATTCATATTATCTGAATAATATTATTAGATAACATTATTGGCAATGTCTAGAAAGTTACATCTAAGGAGAGGTTTGGTCACCTAATTGCGGCGCCAAAGATGAGGAGAAATTCTTATTGAAAGCCCCTCTTTCTGAGGAACCGCTGGTTGCCAATATTGTGATTCTGTAATATTATTTGTGAATAAATAATTATTGATTCATATGATGAGGAAAATATTGATTTTATTTGGATATAGATGGAGAAAATTTTTAATGTGACAATTGTTGAAAATTGAAATTTTATCTTTTTCTGATAAAATAATTCATTTAAATATATTATTATATTTTAATAATATAATAATGGTGATATTTTACAACGAATGTGGGATATATGAGTATATGAGGAGGAAGAGTATTTTTGTTGCAATAAATGTTTAAAACATGTTAAACATGTCTGGGGACCCCATTTATTATTTGAAATTTGATTATAGCCTGTAAAATTGTTCGTTTGTGGATTTCGGTCAATTTTTGTTTGAAATTTGGAAAAACTTTCTTCTGTAAAGTTGTATAGAATTGAATTTCCTATATAAACTCGCGAGATTCGAATTTTCTGATAAAAGGCCTATTTATTGTGAATTATTGAAGTTCCGAAGCTCCGAAATAATTGATTTTTGGAAGTTTAAATTATTTTAAATAAGAAAAACATTTTTGGAATGTTTGGGGGCATCTTTAACATGTGTTTGATGGCTGAAATCAGATTCTAGGCATGCGTAGGAAATTTATATAATTATATTATTAATTTATTAAATTTTACGCTTTGGTGTTCTAAGCAATTTCCTATAAATAGGGTGTTTAGGTTAGAATTGAAAATCACACACGAAACGAAGTTTTCTCTCTCTATATTATCGGTATATTCTTGTGAGTATTTTGAGTATACTTTGAGTATTGAGGCGGTGCAAGTTCCTTGAAAGACTATACCCGTTATTCCAAATTTGTAAGTACTAATCTTTCGAGGTAAGGGATATTATTTTTTTCGTAATGATATTATTTCTTCAATATCATTATGTTGAAATATTGATCTGAAGTTTTTATCAAATTTGGAACTTTTGGTGTCGAGTTACTATTCACGATATCTGGCCTTATTCACGCATCTGATACTATTCACGAATACGACCTTAATTATTCATCGAAAAATGAAAAATTTTCTTTTTGTCCAAAATATCTATTCGGATACTAGCTTTGATTGTATCCATGTTTTGATCATTCTTGAATTTTACACCACTGTGATTATTTTTGAGGTATTTTTGGGCGTGAATAAAACAAAAGTACTAATCCTTAATCCTTAATCCTTGTCATTTTGTTTCACCGGATTCGCTTCTTTAAAAATATTTTTCATCATCTTCGGTCTTAAATGATGATATTATGGAATATCTTTGGCACCGTAGTGCAAAGATGAATGATTTCAAAGAATATCTTTGGCCGTAGTGCAAAGATGAACAGTGTTTAGATGAACATGACCCGGTGATGAATATCTTTGGCTCAGTAGTGCAAAGATGAATATGTGATTCCGGATATATATTGATTGATGTTACTGAGGGATAAAAGATGAGCGATGAACTTTTAAATTCATACATAGAAGATAGTAGTCTGCATTCTCTACTTAACTCTTCTAATGAATTATTATTTTCATTGCGAATATTGATTTAAAATTTGTTGTCTATTGTATTCTATTAGATTTTTCCTGTTGAAGACTAACGGTAATTTGTTGTATATTATCTTAGTCATAATATTCTTTCTTGGGCTAGTTGAGCTCACCCTTTTCCTTTTTATTCCATTTTTCTCGGGAGGCGAGAATATAAGCGATGCACGAAGCCTGGGTATGGAATGAAGGTTCTAGAGAGTTGTTTAGTAGTCCTCACCATTTTTGTAAAATAATGTATCAATAAATGTGATGAGGATTTATTTGAGTAAAGATATTGTCTAGAAGATAATATTTGTATTCAAACTCACGCTTTTCTTGTTGTAATAATAAAGTTGTAGTTGTTTCTGTACCATGTATTGACAACTCGGAATGGGTGATGTATACCTATTTTGGGGGCGTCACAAATCCAGTGAGATAAAAGAACAAAAATTAGAGATTCGTACTTTAGATAATCCAAGTTAAAAAATACTCCGTAATAAACCATAGTGGAGTAAAATTCAAGAATGAAGATCAAAACATGGATACAATCAAAGATAGTAACCATAGACATCTTGGACAAGGAAGAGAAAATTTCATTTTTCTGTGAATAGTGTCGTGTTTATGAATAATGACGTATATGTGAATAGTGTCGTATACGTGAATAGTAAGCCCGGCACAAAAAGGTAGAAATTCCACAAGAAAAATCATACTTCGTGAATAGTACTCGTGAATAGTACCGTATTCGTGAATAGTGTCCTATACGTGAATAGTGTCGTATACGTGAATAGTAACCTCGACATGAAAAAGTAAAAATTTCACAATAAAATTCATACCAATATTTCACCATAATGATATTGAACGAAATAACATCATTTACGAAGAAAATAACATCACTTACCTCAAAAGAATAATACTTCTACTTGAAATATCGGATATAACGCTGAAGGAACTTGCACTGAATAGCAACTCTCAAAGTATCTAAATACTCACAAAATACGCTCGATAATATAGAGAGAGAAAGCTTATGATTCTTGTGTGATTTTCAATTTTAACTAAGCACCATATTTATAGGAAAATGCTTAGAACGCCAAAGCATACAAAATTAATAAAATATTAATATTTTTATAACAATTTCACGCACGCCACTGACCAAGATATGCACTCCACTTTTGAACATAAATTTTCAGCACATTTTTTCACAAAAAACAAAAGTGGGGCCCACCCATGTTTTTAATAAAAATATTTATTTCTAAAACTTCAATAATTTATAATAAATAGCCCCTTTTATCAGAAAAATTCGAATTTCAAGTCTATTCCAAAGGAAATTTAATTCTCTAAAACTTTGTAGAAGAAAGTTTTTCCAAATTCCAAACAGAAAATATCTGAAATCCACATACGGGTGATTTTTAATACATTCATTCCGACAAAATACTGATAAAACACCTTAACATTAATTCCTTCATTTATATCCACATAAAAATAAATATTTCCTTATCATATAAATTAATAATTAATTATTCACAAATAATATTACAGAATCACAATTAAGACAACCAGATCGTTCCCAAGAAAGAGGGGGCTTTCCGATAAGGATTTCTCCTTATTGGCGCGTAATTAGGTGACCAAACCCCTTTTCTAGACAGAACTTCCTTAGACATTGCCAATAATGTTATCTAATAATATTATTCAAATAATATGGATTATTGATCTGATAATGGAAAATACTGTGCAGTGACAATTATTGAAACAACAATAATATAAAATATCAACGTAGCAATTATTGAATCAATAAAATAAAATATTGAACAATTATTGAGTAGTGCCTTCTTACGTAAGAATCAATAATTCAAAAATACTATGCAATACCGTGTACTACTATGCAACCATGTGTATTACTGTATTTTAACCACCGGGTATTCCAACAGTGTTAACGGTAACAACTACGTCGTTATTTATAAAAACTCAAACTTGTCATTTTCTTCATCCGACCGTTTTTTAGAAGTTATGGGCCCCCAATTGATTGCTACTGTCGCATTTAAATATTCCCCAATAGCAAGAATATTCCACGACCAAACGAATATTCCCCGACAATAATGAATATTTTAGAACCTTTTGTTTATTTTGTAAAATTTACACATTTCACCCATAACCAAAGCATTATATTAAATTAAAACCTTATTATTCACTATAATAATTAGAGAAAATTCAATTTTATTAATAAAAAGTTGGGGTCTTACACCTAAGGCACTACATGTAGGCGTCGAGGCGCTAGTTCGTCAGAATGGATGGTTCATTAGAATTGGGACGCTACGTTTTGATGAGTTTGATACTACTTATGCTAGGTCACATTGAGAAGTACTATAAATACGCATCTTGCAGTTGTTATGATATACGTGGCTCAAGGATTGCTGATTATAATTGGAGACGAGGAACATAAGGAAAAACACGAAAGAGGACAAGAATTGAAGAAAGAGCTTTGGAGATGGAGTACTGTGTTATCATAGCTTTTATTATCTAATATTTTATTTTATTTTTGTAATCCAAGGATGTTGATTAAATTTTGGATGATGTTTTCTTATTTTGTTATGAATTAAATTTTATTTTAAGATTGCAATGGAACCCAATGTGTAATTTGAATTAATTTACTTTCATTTTTATAATTGTTAATCATATGCAAATCGTTTATCATATTTTGTTCTTCATGTTTTGATTGTCTGGTCAGCGATTATTTTGGTAACCTATGTGAAATTGGAAAGTGGATTATAGTGTTTAGACCTAAATATGATAATATGAGTCTAGTTTATTCTTTTTAGAATTGAATAACAGGATTTGTGTATAGGATAGTTGTAAGACCCCAACTTTTTAATGAATAAAATCAAATTTCCTCTATTTATTATTGTGAATAATAAACTGTTAATTTGATATAATACTTTGGTTATGGGTGAAATGTGTAAATTTTGCAAAATAAGTAAGTGGTTATAAAATATTCATTGTGTCAGTGAATATTCGTTTGGTCGTGAAATATTCTTTCTGTCGGGGAATATTCGTACGACGGCGCAACCATTGGTGGACCCCATAACGAAAAATGATCAGATAAAGAAAACGTCAAGTTTGAGTTTTTATAAATAACAAATAGTTATTCTGAATTAACACCGTTGGATTACCCTATTGGTTAAAATACAAAGATGTCTGGCGTGGTTTGCCTGCGAAGAGCACCGACGGTATTGCAGTATTTTGAATTATTGATTCTTACATAAGAAGGCACAACTCAATAATTGTTACATTAATTACTGTTCAATATTTTATTTTATTGATTCAATAATTGTTGCGTTGATATTTTATATTATTGTTGTTCAATAATTGTCACTGCACAGTATCTCCATTATTAGATCAATAATTCATATTATTTGAATAATATTATTAGATAGCATTATTGGCAATGTCTAAGGAATTTCTATCTAGGAAAGGGGTTTGGTTACCTAATTGTGCGCCAATAAGGAGGAATCCTTATCGGAAAGCCCCCTCTTTACTGGGAACGACCTGGTTATCATAATTGTGATTATGTAATATTATTTGTGAATAATTAATTATTAATTTATATGATAAGAAAATATTTATTTTACGTGGATATAAATGATGGATATATTTATTGTGGTTATAAATGAAGGAATTAATGCTGAGGTGTTTTATCAGTATTTTGTCGGAATGGAAGTTTTGAAAATCGTCCGTATGTGGATTTCGGTCATTTTTCGTTTGGAATTTGGAAAAACTTAAACTTACAAAGTTGTAGAGAATTTAATTTCCTATGGATTAGACATGAGATTCGAATTTTTCTGATTAAAGGGCTATTTATTATGAATTATTGAAGTTTCGGAAAAATGTTTTTATTAAAATATGGTGGGCCCCACTTTTGGTTGGTGAGTAATGAAATGTGATAGAATTTATTTTCAAAAGTGGTGGACTTGAATAGTAGCAGGTAAAGCCATCAGGTAGCAGGTTAGTCTGCTATGGCGTTCTAAGCATTTTCTTATAAATAGGGTGCTTAGTTAGAATTGAAAATCACATCAGAAACAAGTTTTCTCTCTTTCTCTCTCTATATTATTGAGCGTATTTTGTGAGTATTTAGATAATTGTGAGTTGCTATTCATCAGTGCAAGTTTCCTTCAGTCTTATACCGATATTCCGATCAGAAGTACTGTTATTTTGAGGTAAGGGATGTTATTTTCTTCACAATGATGTTATTCTTTCAATATCATTATACCGAAATATTGGTATAAATTTTATTGTAGAATTTCTACCTTTTTGTGTCAGGGTTACTATTCACGTATACGGCACTATTCACAGAAAAAATGAAATTTTCTTTTCTTTGTCCAAGTTGTCTATTATGGTTACTATCTTTGATTGTATCCATATTTTGATCTTTATTCTTGAATTTTTGCTCCAAAATTGATTATTATAAGGTATTTTTGAACTTGGATAAACTAAAGTACGAATCCCTAATCTTTGATCTTTTATCTCACTGGATTCGTTTTCTTTAAGATATTTTTCATCATCCTCAGTCCTAAATGATGATATTAATGAAAATCTTTGGCCTATAGTGCAAAGATGAATGATTAACTGATGAATATCTTTGGCCTGTAGTGCAAAGATGAATGATTACCTAATGAATATCTTTGGCCTGTAGTGCAAAGATGAACAGGTGTTGAGATGAACACGACCAACTGGTGATACAAATGAATATCTTTGGCCTGTAGTGCAAAGATGAATATTTGATTCAAGATGTCTATTGATTGATGTTACAAGGATAAAATATTGATGATGGACTTTTAAATCTTAGAAGATAGTAGAATTCTTTCTCTACTTGACTCTTCTAATGGATTACTGTTCCGCTGCAGTTGTTGATCTAAAACTGGTTGTCTATTATATTTTATCAGATTTTTCCCTGTTGAAGACTAATGATAAATTATTGTATATTATATTAGTCATAATATTCTTTACCGGGCTAGTTGAGCTTACCATTTTTCTTTTTGTTCCATTTTTCTTTTCAGGAGGTGAGAACATGGCAGGAACTAGCCGGGGTATGGAGTGATGGTTCAGGATAGTTGTATTATTAGTCCTCACTATTTTGTAAAATAGTGTATCAATAATTGTAATGAGGACTCCTTTTGAGTTTGTATACTCTTTATTAGACAATAGTTGTATTCAAACTCACACTATATGTGTTGTCGTATTTTGCACGACAAGTGTATTACTGAAGTTGTATTTATTTATGTACCATGTATTTGGCGACTCAGAATGGGTGATGTATACCTATTTTGGGGGCATCACAGTTGGTATCAAAGCTTAGGGATATTGTGACAAACAAGATTTTGTAATTTAATTTTAATATTTATAGAATTAAATAAATATTTTTTGATGAATTAATTATTAGATTAAATAATTAATCGATGAAGTTGTGGTAGATTAATTTAATTATATGTGTTATATTTATTAAATTAATATGGAGAATAATTATTATTCAAGTATGTATTTATGTGAGCTTATTAAATTAAATGAAATATTTAATAAGCATAATGTTATTTTAATTAATGTAATAATTAATTAGAGATTTAATAATTTGACATTATTAATAAATGAGAAAATTAATTATATGACTATGTGAATTAATGAGAAATTATTATATTTTATTTAAATTAAATAATAAGATATTTGAATTATTGTATAATTGGGTGTGACATGATTTAAACTATAGTATAAGAGAATCATTAAATTAAATGGTTTTGAAACCTATTAATGCCACCAAACAAGGCCCTAAAGGGAGTTAATAGCGCTTAACCCATGATGGGTAATCACCTCCACATCGCGCGTCTTTTTTTATTTTTTATATCGCCTTTTTTATTTCATTTTTCAAAGTTTAAAAAATAGTTAGAGAGAATTAGAGAGATTTTCGAGAGAATTCAGAGGAATTTTTGTGAGAAACTCTGATGATTGAAGAAGCTTTTGAAAAAGGATTTTATCTCTCTACTCATCTACGCTTTGGGTAATTTCTTCAACCCAATTCTTAATTTACGATGTTTAAGTTTTTAGAAAATGGCTTCACGCTTGTTAAAAACTCGTGAATGGAAAAGGGGTATGATTATGGGTTTGTGTATGTGTTAAGATGTATCATATCGTATTTGATTATATATATTATAGATTCCCATATCATCAGTTTCATAATATTATAACGTATATTATTGCTTCAAAATTTACAGATTATGGAATATGGCCATATGGCTCTTATACGTGATTTTAATATGCCAAACATAAATTTTTTTTGTAAAATTCACACTCATATATGATTATGCATGTTAAAACGAAGGAATCAAACTCCAAATACACAGATTTGGTGTTATAACAAACTCTTAATGTTGATTTTCATGTTTTGTATTGAAAACTCTCAAGAAAATTAAGAATAGTAAATTATATGTTTTGTTTATGCAAAATTATGTGTTATAAATTGTTAAAAGCATGCTAGAAGGGTTAAGTAGTGATTATATGTATTATAATGTTTGGGTATGTCTAAATTCAGTAAAATAATTTAATTGGAGGTTTTGGCCATGTTCTACAATTTTTCGCGAATTACGTAATCAGTTATCGGTTCGCCGCAACATGCCAGCCATCTCGCCTAATTCTACACGCTTAATACATAATGATACATCACAACAAGTGAGCAAGAAGTCTAAGTAATAAGCCACCACCGCAATAGCCAAAAAATCAAGAATAATAATAATGCCGCCAATACCACTCTCCAGAATGTTCAAAAATGAAATTTTTTAAAGTGTTCAAATCCATGAATGTGATGTTAACCTAATCTAATGAACATAAAAATATGTTAAGAGTATAGTGAGATGTTAAAACAAATTATTAACATGTCAATAACATAATTGCATGTGGATTGAATTATTGAGTGCATAATGAGCTTATTATTCGTGAAATGTTATTATGTGACAATTAATGTAGTAATTTGACTAAGTATAGTCATAATCAAAGTTAGACAAAAAGAGAATGAACTTATGATGACTAATTATATTATAATTAACTATAGTTGTGAATGGAAATGATATATAGGATTAAATTCAAGGAACGTGTTTAATTAACGTGTAATCTACGCATTTGAGGCAAGTTTCCTAACCCTACTTGTTATCATTATTCAAGTTATTCTCATTATTATTAACCAAGTTCAATTTGTTATATTAAAGATTATCTATCTTTTCAAAGTATGATTCTCATTTATACAATATTTGTTCTATTGTATACCTCTTTCTTAGATTATTATTCAATTTAATTATCAATTATTGTTGAACCTTGTTAGACTAGTGAACCCTTATTTGATTCTACTAGTCCATAGTTGATGAACGTTCTAAATTTCGAACCCTTATTGATTTATCCAAACCAAACTTCCTTTGGTGCGGACTCTAATGTCAAATCGAGATGAACAACCCTATATAGGGATTACTTATGCGTTAGCGTTAAGATATTGTGCATGTGATGGTACTAAGGGTCGATCCCCCTAAGTACGCAGTAGAAGAGTCCATAGTCTTACGATCAAGTAAGGTTTCAAGTATAACCCTTGATAACCTAGGACATAGTTCAAGGTCTTATAACCCTCAAAATCTTTTGATTTTTTTATTCATTCTTAATTCAAAAGTTGAGCTTTTATTTTAGTAAGTCTTTGATTCACTCGCATGTTATTATATATTTGTTATTTCATTTTTATACTTGTGGGCAATCATGCTCACTCTTGCGTAATAATAACATTGCAAAGCTAAGAACTAAAGGTAGAGCCTTCTACTAGCAAAGGCAAGGGCAAAGCTAATAAGTGATGAAGACTTATTATTTAATTTTTAGAATGTTATTGTAAAGACTTGATGTTGTTTAAGACTTATTTGTTTATGTTTCCGCATTTATGTTTAAGGTTAGTTTGACCTGGATTATATTTATTATTCGGATGTTGTAACCTCATAAGGGGAGGATTTATTTCATCTATTGTATGGTTTGCATTTATTATGGGTAGATAGATAGATGATATTTGTAGATAAAGGAACACCAAATCCCGTGGAATTTAAGTACCTTGATTTGGGGGTGTCACAAAGTCGGTATCAAAGTCAGAGGTTATGAACCTTAGGTGGGGGAACAACCTTAGGTAGTAGCCTTATAGAAAGAACATAGTGATGGAAAACTCTTATCGAGTTCTAAGAAATGAATTTCTTTAATTCATTGAAGATAATAAAAGACTTTATGTGCTTATGTGTTAAATTATGTGCTCACTAGTACGACTTAGTAACTAAAACTTGAAATTATGTTGTCAGGATGTCTGGATGTTGGAGGAACTAGTCGAGCTGGGGAGGAGGAACCCCGAGTACCTACAGTACCTACAGAGGAGGAGCCCCGAGACATTCATGTCGTTAGGGAGCAGTTGGTACAGAGAGAGTCATCTCCATTGATCACCGTTGTTGGTCAGGAGCATGAACCTGAGACTGATCCTGAGGAGGATCCTGAGGAGGAAGATGAAGAGGAAGAAGAGGAGTTCCCACCGCACTCCATTGATGCTGAGATGTACGACGCGTTATACGACAGTAACGTAGAGTTACGAGACAATGTCCAGGATCTGACTGAGCGGGCGATTATTCAGCAGATTACTCTCGAGCAGAAGGAGAGGGAAATTGAGACTCTTCACACACGACTGGGAAATGTAGAATGGGATTTGGTCCACGAGAAGGGTCAAACCGAGGATAAGACCGAGGAGATAGAGAAGTTGAAGAAGGAACTGAAGGAAAGCTCTGAAAGGCTGATCATAGCAGAGGAGGGCTGGGTAAGAGAGTCACGTCGTGCTGATCTTGCGGAAGAGGATGGTCGTGCAAAGAAGGCTAAGCTTGGGGAGACGACTTCTCACTTAATAATAAGGCAATGGATGAGGCCCAGTGATCGAAGTTTTGAGGTACCCAATCCAGTTCAAGGGCTACCATCGTATATGCCGGATCGCAGAATGATGTCTCGCATCATGGAAGAGGAGCGTAGCAAGGCTATTCAAATACTTTTTAACCAAAGCAAAGTGATAGAATTTGTTTAATTATGTGAAAAACTTATTTGGTATTTATATGTAAATTCATGTGTTTATGAACGAAGGAATATTTTAATATTTTAAATCTCAGTAGATTCTTTATCTCGGATAGATGATGTAAATAGCAAAGATGCTATCGCTTGATGTTAAAACTTTTGATTTAATTAAATATATCAAGTTGTTTGAGATAATGTGTTAAATAATTATATTAAATTGTTGAGTTAAGTCTTAACTATTTAGAGAATTTAATAGAGATTTAATAAGCATATATTTTAATGTAAATATGCCGCCAAGAAGAAGACAACAACGCCAACCAAATTTCAAGAAGGATCTACAAATAACAACAATAACGCCAATGCTAATCCTGCTCAAAGAATTGGTTAACTTACTAGTCGGAGCAATGAATAATCAACCTCAAGCTCCACCAAATACTACGTTTAAGGATTTCAAGGCGGTGGGACCGCCAGAGTTTAAAGGTTCCATGAACCCGATTGAGGCTCAAACGTGGGTTATGGAAATGGAAAAGGTTTTTGATGTTGCTAGAGTTAGAGAAGACCAGAAGACCGCTTTCGCAACGTTTATGCTGAAGTCTGAAGCCAGTTACTGGTGGCAAGCAAACAAGGTCCGTGGAGGTGAAGGCGTGATTACTTGGGAGAGATTCAAAGAGATGTTTTTTGAGATGTATTTCCGACCAACCGCGCAGTAACCAAATGGAGGTTCAATTTCGAGTCAAGCAGGAAATATGACTATACCAGATTATGCGCTAGATTCAACGAGTTGGCGAGGTTTTCCTCAGATCAAGTACACACATACGAGAGAAAAAGCAGAAGGTTTGAACAAGGACCAAGCCTCGGGTATATAGCAAAGTATCAATGTTTCAAATTAAACACTTTTGCTTGAGTATCGAAAAGGCCATCCTCAATCAAGGTGGAAGCGATGCGCGTGACCAAGTACAATCGTGATCAAGAAGAAGAAGACCGAGAGTGAAAGTGAAGGAAATAACAAGGCTAGTGGAAGTGGCACAAGAGGTGGTAATTTTAATCGTAAGAAGAGGGTGGAATGACAACTCATCATCGGGGAATCAACAAGGAGGTCGAAGAAGAGGATCAAAGCATGCCCGACCAAGGAAAGCTCATCTGGGGTTTGTATGAAGGGAAAGCGGGTGTGCTACAATTGTGGTCCATAAAGCACCTAACTGTCCTAACCCAAAGAAGGGTGCCTGCTTCACTTGTGGTTCAAAGGATCATCTGGCAAGAGACTGTCCTAAGAAGGGATCTGAGGGGCGTGATCAGAGGAAATAAGGAAACAATAAGTGGAAGCGCTTTTGACTATCATCGACCAACCGCAACTAACCGAATCAACCACCGTAACTTTCAACACGACGGTGGATGCGCTTCACTCGTGATGTGGTGTCGTATCATTCCGATCAATAAAGTTAATGCTTATGTATTATTTGATTCGGTGCTACTTGTTCCTTTATATCCGATGACTTTGCTAAGAACTTAGATTTGCCTAAGGATGAGTTGATTACCCCATGAACATAGAAATTGCGAATAGAGAAATAATCCTCATGTAAGTACGCATATAAGAACTCGTAGAGTGGATATTAAGGGTAATATCATGAATGTAGATCTTATCCCTATTCGACTTGGGGAATTTGACGTTATCTTGGGAATGGATCGTTATTCAATTACGGGGTCAGAATTGATTGCCAAAAGAAGCGATAACCTTATGACTCCGGCAAAGGTCAGTGTTTTATGGTAGCAAGTCGCCTGATGTAAGCGAGTCATCCGACGATGATGCAAAGCTGTGAAGTTGTTAAGACAAAATCGTGTAGGATATTTAGCTTACATAGTCGACAAATGTAAAGAGAATCCGAAAGTAGAGGAGATACCAGAGTGAGAGACTTCACGATGTCTTTCCAAACGATTTACCGTGACTTCCGCCAGATAGAGAGGTTGATTTCGTGATCGATTTGGCACCGTGAACCGCCTCCAATATCGAAGGCACCATACCGAATGGCACCAGAGAGATGAAAGAATTAATGGTACAACTACAAGAATTATCGGACAAGAAGTACATTCAACCGAAAGCGATCGCCGTGGGGAGCGCCGGTGTTGTTTGTGAAAAAAAGAAGGATGGAACGATGCGACTTCTCGCATCGACTACAGAGAACCTAATAAGGTCACGATTAAGAATAGATATCCATTACCGAGGATCGATGATCCGCTTGATCAATTGAAGGGAGCGAAATATTTCCAAGATAGATTTGAGAAGTGGTTATCATCAACTCAAGGTGAGACCAGAGGATGTACCAAAGACAAATGCTCGTAATACGATATATGGTCACTACGAATTTTTTGGTTATGTCGTTTGGTCTAACGAATGCTCCCGCAAAGATTTATGGGATTAATGAATGGTGTTTTCAAACCGCTTTTGGACAAGTTCAGTAGTGGTATTTATAGATTATATTTTGGTTTATTCGAAACCAAGGAAGAACATGAAGAGCATTTGAGATTAACGCTGAAGTGTTGAGAGGGGAGAAGTTGTATGCCAAGTTTTCAAATGCGAATTTTGGATCGAAAGGTGCAATTTCTTGGGCATATGATCGATAAAAAATGGAATTTCAGTAGATCCATCCAAAGTCGAAGCCGTGATTAATCGGGATCAGCCGAGGACGCCGCCAAAGTACGAAGTTTTCTTGATTAAGCAGATATTACGTAAGATTCATACAAGACTTTTCCAAGATCGCAACTCCGCTAACGAATTTAACTCAAAAGTCGTGAAATTTGTTTGGACGAGAAGTGTGAGGAAAGCTTTCAAGAATTGAAGAAGAGGTTGAGTACAACACCGTGTGTTGTCTCTTCCGGATGATATAGGAAATTTTGTTGTTTATAGTGATGCGTCGCATAAAGGACTTGGTCATGTGTTTATGCAAAATGGCAAAGTCATCAAGCAGATGCATCACGACAATTGAAGGATTACGAGAAGGGATATCCCACCCACGACTTGGAGTTAGCCGCAGAGTTTTTTGCTTTGAAAATTTGGAGGCACTATCTCTACGGGAGAAGTGTGAAATATATATGCACTACAAGAGTCTCAAATATATTTTTACCCGTAAAGACTTGAATATGCGCCAAAGAAGGTGGTGGTGGAGTTAATTAAGGACTACGATCGTGAGATTTTATACCATCCGTAAGGTAAATGTCGCTGTCCGACGCCTTAAGTAGAAAGGGTCGAGAGAAGTTGATGATGTCGACCCGCTCAGAGGAGCTAATTTCGTAAATGGAGAAACCGAGTTGGAAGTGAAGTATCCTATGGAAATTGATGAGAAGCTATTTCAGATGCAACTGCACAACCCTCATCGATAAAGTTAAGGAGGCTCAACTTCAAGACGATGAATGGAAAAAGGTGATAAGGAAGATATCTGAAGGAACCAAACCAAGATTTAAGATGGATAAGGAAGGAATACTGAGATTTGAGAGCAGAATTTGGATACCGCCAAAGATCGTACCAGAGATTAAGGAAGACATTTTGAGTGAGGCTCATAGCTCACGATATTCGATTCACCTTCGGTAGTACCAAGATGTATCAAGATCTTCGACAACACTTCCGTGGCCAAATTTGAAACGTGATGTCAGCAGAATGTGTTGCCAAGTGTCCGACTTGTCGTAAAGTGAAAGCGTAACATCGTAGACCAAGTGGGTTGCTACAACCGCTTGAGATCCCAAAATGGAAATGGGAACATATTACAATGGACTTCGTGGTCGGCCTTCCGACGACTCGTAAAGGCTACGACGCAAAGATGGGTTATCGCTTAATCGATCGACAAAATCCGCACACTTCCTTCCAATAAAAATCGATTCAACTTAGATCACCAAGCAAGGTTATATGTAAAAGAGATTGTTTCGAGGCACGGAGTGCCGGCTGTCAATTGTTTCCGATAGGGATCCGCGCTTTACATCAAACTTCCGGAAACGCCTACAGAATGCATGGGTACGCAATTACGGATGAGTACGACATATCACCCTCAAATGTATGGACAGAGCGAAAAGAACGATTCTTACATTAGAAGATATGCTAAGAGCCCGTGTGATGGACTTTAAAGGAAATTGGGACGATCACCTACCGCTAGTAGAGTTCTACACAATAATAGCTACCACGCTAGTATTGCATGCCGCCTTATGAAGCGTTATATGGCAGAAAGTGCGTAACTCCGCTTTTATCGGGATGAAGTTGGCGAAAGACAATTGCTAGGAAAACAGTAATTGGTACAATGACATGCAGAATAGTCAAAGTAATCCAACACGACTCGGTAGCAAATTTCAAGATAGGCGGAAGAAATACATCGATCCACATCGTAAAAATGTTGAGTTTGAATCGGTAGTTATGTATTCTTGAAGGTCTCTCCTGGAAGGGAAAGATCAGTTCGAAAGAAAGGAAATTAAGCCCAAGATTCATGGACCATTTGAAGTACTACTTAGAAGAATCGGAGAAGTTATGTGTGAGGTAGCCCTACCTCCAAAGACTCGAGAATGTCCACAACGCCTTCACGCTTTCCATGTTTCATTTTACGACCCTACAAACCCGATTACAAGCATGTAATTGAATACGAACCCCTCATTTTGAAAAAGACTTATCTTACGAAGAAATTCCTGCTCAAATTGTCGATAAAAGAACAAGTTCTCGTAATAAAGTAATACCTTCATTAAGGTAATTTGAGGAACCACAACGTCAAGAAGCTACGTGGGAACTCAAGAGAATATGATGAAGAATTACCCTCATTTATTTACTTAATTTGTGTAAAGCGATTCTGGGGACAAATCTTTGTAAGGGGGAAAATGTAACGGGTCGAAATTATTGAGTCGTGATTCGGGGACATAATCCTTTTAAGGGGGGAAAGATGACAAACGAGATTTTGTAATTTAATTTTAATATTTATCAATTAAATAAATATTTTTCGATGAATTTAATTATTAGATTAAATAATTAATTGATGAAGTTGTGGTAGATTAATTTAATTATATGTGTTATATTTATTAAATTAATGTGGAGAATAATTATTATTCAAGTATGTATTTATGTGAGCTTATTGAATTAAATGAAATATTTAATAAATTATAATGTTATTTTAATTAATGTAATAATTAATTAGAGATTTAATAATTTGACATTATTAATTAATGAAAAAATTAATTATATGACTATGTGAATTAATGAGAAATTATTATATTTTATTCAAATTAAATTAAATAAGATATTTGAAGTTATTGTATAATTGGGTGTGTCACGATTTAAACTATAGTATAAGAGAATCATTAAATTAAATGGTTTTGAAACCTATTAATGCCAACCAAACAAGGCCCTAAAGGGAGTTAATAGCAGTTAACCCATGATGGGTAACTCAACCTCCACATCGCCACGCCTTTTTTTTTATTTTATACGCCTTCTTTTATTTTTTTTTTCTAAGTCTGAAAAATAGTTAGAGAGAATTAGAGAATTTTCAGAGAGAATTCAGAGGATTTTTGTGAGAAACTCTGTGATTGAAGAAGCTTTTGAAAAAGGGTTTTTATCTCTACTCATCTATGCTTTGGGTAATTTCTTCAACCCAATTCTTAATTGCGATGTTTAAGTTTTTAGAAAATGGCTTCACGAATTGTTAAAAAACTCTGTGAATGGAAAAGGGGTATGATTATGGGTTTGTGTATGTGTTAAGATGTATCATATCGTATTTGATTATATATATTATAGATTCCCATATCATCAGTTTCATAATATTATAATGTATATTATTGCTTCAAAATTTACAGATTGTGAAATATGGCCATATGGCCCTTATACGTGATTTTAATATGCCAAACATAAATTATTTTGTAAAATTCCCACTCATATATGATTATGCATGTTAAAACGAAGGAATCAAACTCCAAATAAACAGATTTGGTGTTATAACGAACTCTTAATGTTGATTTTCATGTTTTGTATTGAAAACTCTCAAGAAAATTAAGAACAGTAAATTATATGTTTTGTTTATGCAAAATTATGTGTTATAACTTGTTAAAAGCATGCTAGAAGGGTTAAGTAGTGATTATATGCGTATTATAATGTATGGGTATGTCTAAATTCATGTAGAAATAAGAAAATTGAGAGTTTTGCATACATTTCGCAATTTTTTTTAATTATTTAATACATCGATTCGCATCGCCGCAGCATACATACCGCGCCTTTTAATACTTAATACCCGCAATACATGAATACCATAAAGTCCAATTCGGGTAGAGCCACAACCGTGCAACCACACCATACCGACCGAAGTAAGTAGTAATAATAGTAATAAATACAAATACCACTCTCCGTAATGTTCGTAAACGAAAATTTTAAAGTGTTCAAGTCCATGAATGTGATGTTAACCTAATCTAATGAACATAAAAATATGTTAAGAGTATAGTGAGATGTTAAAACAAATTATTAACATGTCAATAACATAATTGCATGTGGATTGAATTATTGAATGCATAATTAGCTTATTATTCGTGAAATGTTATTATGTGACAATAATGTGATAATTTGACTAAGTATAGTCATAATCAAAGTTTAGACAAAAGAATGAACTTATGATGACTAGTTACATTATAATTAACTATAGTTATGAATGGAAATGATATGTAGGATTAAATTCAAGGAACGTGTTTAATTAACGTGTAATCTACGCATTTAGGCAAGTTTCCTAACCCTACTTGTTATCATTATTCAAGTTATTCTCAATTTAACAAGTTCAATTTGTTATATTAAAGATTATCTATCATTTTTCAAAGTATGATTATGTTATACAATACTTGTTCTATTGTATACCTCTTAAGATTATTATTCAATTTAATTATCAATTATTGTTGAACCTTATTAGACTAGTGAACCCTTATTTGATTCGACTAGTCCATAGTTGATGAACGTTCTAAATTTCGTAAACCTTTATTAAATTATCCAAACCAAACTTCCTTTGGTGCGGACTCTAATGTCAAACCGAGATGAACAACCTCATATAGGGGATTACTTATGCGTTAGCATTAAGATATTGTGCATGAAGATGGTACTAAGGGCTGATCCCCCTAAGTACGAGTAGTAAGAGTCCATAGTCTTATGATCAATTAAAGGTTTCAAGTATAACCCTTGATAACCTAGGACATAGTTCAAGGTCTTATGACCCTCAGAAATCTTTTGA
Organism: Panax quinquefolius; assembly: GCA_020205615.1. Classification (NCBI taxonomy): domain Eukaryota; kingdom Viridiplantae; phylum Streptophyta; class Magnoliopsida; order Apiales; family Araliaceae; genus Panax; species Panax quinquefolius. Next base: position 89,015,160 of record CM035166.1, read on the forward strand.
TTCTTGTTATTCATTCTTGATTCAAAAGTTAAGATTTTATTTCAGAAGTCTTTGATTCACTCGCATGTTATTATATATTGTTATTTCATTTTTATACTTGTGGGCATTCATGCTCACTCTTGCGTAATAATAACATTGCTGTTAAGAACGAAAGGTACGATGAGCCTTCTACTAGCAAAGGCAAAGGCAAAGCTTAATAAGTGATGAAGACTTATTATTTAATTTTTAGAATGTTATTGTAAAGACTTGATGTTGTTTAAGACTTATTTGTTTATGTTTTCGCACATATGTTTAAGGTTAGTTTGACCTGGGATTATATTTATTATTCAGATTTGTAACCCCATAAAGGGAGGATTTATTTCTATCTATTGCATGGTTTGCATTTATTATGGGTAGATAGATAGATGATATTTGTATAGTCCAAAGAACACCAAATGATCCATGGTCGATGTGAGAAAGTTTAAGTATGACCTGACTAAGTTTATTTGTTATTTGGTTGGTCAGTAGCGATGCGCCACTTGTCACAAATGGCAAGCGCTTCAAGGAGTTGGGACCACCGAAATTTATGGAAAGACGGATTCGATTAAAGAAGGTAAATGTGGGTCAAACAAATTACCAAGATATTTAATGTCTTAGATGCACTGAGGAACAAAAGGTTCCATTCGCCACCTTTATGTTCCAGTGATGAGGCGGACTCGGGTGGTGAAGTCTCATGAAGCATACCCAGCCTACCACACTCAGCATGTCTTGGGAAACGTTTCAAAAACTATTTAATGATAAGTACTTTCCTAAAAGTATTCGTCATATGAAGGAGGTGGAGTTTATTAGACTGGAACAAAACAACATGACGGTGTCCCAGTACGAGGCAAAGTTTGCAGAGTTATCCAGGTTTGCACCTCATTTGGTAGAGAATGAGGAACGAATGACAAGGATGTTTCTGAGAGGTCTAAAACCCGAGATTCAGCAATATCTTATCTCTTATAAGTTTTCTTTATATTCAGATGTTGTCAACAGGGCTCAATTATTAGAGCGAGATAATGAGTATGCTCAACCGAGGGACCACAATCGTGTCATACCAAGTGATGCTAGCTCATCGAGCGATGATAACTAGCGGGGAGGAAAGAGTACAGGCAAAAACGGTAACCACTCGGGTGGTAATCATGGCCATGATAATAGAAGAGGTGAGTTAAGTGGAAATTTCAGAAAGAGGAGATTTAAGAATGACGGGAAGACATCAGTAGTAGCAGCAGCACCAACAACAAATTCTAGGGGAGGAGAACGACCGCCAGTTAGATGCTACAGATGCAGAGAGGAGGGACACATAAGTCTAAACTGTTCACAGCCTTCCAAGGTGTGTTTCAGTTGTGGAAAAGATGGTCATATAGCCCTTGTTTTTCCCTAGAGTGAAGTCAAGTCCAGCTGGGACGGCGACACCAAAGGTGACTACGGACAAAACAAAGTCGGTGGTTCAAGGGAGGGCGTTTGTCGTGACTGGCCAAAATGTGAGAAACCCGAACGAGGTGATCACGGGTAAGCTAATCATAAACTCTTGCGAAGTTTATACCTTATTAGATACCGGTTCTACCCATTCTTTTATATTTCATGCTTGTGCTCAACGTTTGAACTTGACTTTGGAGAAATTAGACCTTGACTTATCTGTTGAGACTCCGTTAGGACAAACTTTCATTACATCTACTGTTTATAAATCTTGCTTGATTCAAGTTGGAACCATAACATTACCTGCCGATCTTATTTCGTTGAAAATACTTGCTTTTGATGTGATTTTAGGGATTGATTGGTTAACCACTCATCATGCTAAAATTGATTGTTTTCGTAAGGTTGTTAGTTTTCGTATTCCTAACCAATCTGTTATGCGAATTCAAACAACAAAACCACTAAAGTCAATCACTGTCATATCAAGCCATAAAGTTATTCGTTTATTAAAAAATGGATGTCAAGCTTTCTTAGCACATGTCACGGACTTGAACAAAAACACGTTAGATTTGAATAATATTTCTGTTGTTAGTGAATTTCCTGACGTATTTCCTGAAGAACTTCCCGGTCTACCCCCAGAACGTGAATTTGAATTCTTTATTGACCTTGAACCTGGTACAAAGCCCATTTCTAAAACCCCATATCGAATGGCTCCTATTGAACTTTAGGAGTTAAAGGTCCAACTACAGGAGTTGTTGGACATCGGTTTCATCTGGCCCCAAGTACATCTCCTTGGGGTGCTCCTATGTTATTCAGAAGAAGAAAGACGGGAGTATGCGACTTTGTATTGACTATCGAGAATTGAACCATGTCACCATCAAGAATAGGTATCCGTTACCTTGCATTGATGACCTGTTTGACCAGTTGTAAGGAGCACAATTCTTTTCAAAGATCAATCTTCGTTCTAGATATCAACAGCTGAAGATTAAAACTGAGGATATTCCAAAGACTATCTTCAGAACTCGGTACGGGCATTATGAATTCTTAGTCATGTCTTTTGGATTAACCAATGCTCCTGCTGCTTTTATGGATATGATGAACCGTATGTTCAAAGAATATTTGGATCAGTTCGTTGTTGTCTTTATTGATGACATCCTCATCTATTCCAAAAGCCGTGAATATCATGAGCACCATTTGAAGCTGGTACTGCAAAGGCTTCGTGATAACAAGCTATATGTTAAGCTGAAGAAATGCGAGTTTTGGCTTGAGGAAGTAGCATTCCTTGGGCACGTGGTGTCAAAACATGGAGTATCTGTCGACCCGGCGAAGATTGAAGCAATTCAAAGTTGGGAGCAACCAAAGTCGGTGACCAAAGTACGTAGCTTTCTGGGCTTAGCTGGTTACTATTGGAGATTCGTGGAAGGATTTTTTCGAATCGCTACTCCGTTAACTCAGCTGACTAGTAAAGATACAAAATTCGATTGGAGCGAGGATTGTGAGAAGAGTTTTTAAGAGCTCAAGAGGAGACTCATTTCGGCACCTGTTCTGACAATACCATCTGGTTTGGATGGATTTGTTATCTACAGCGATGCTTCAGGAAAAGGGTTAGGATGTGTTCTCATGTAACATCGAAAAGTTATAGCATATACCTCGTGAGAACTCAAAGAATATGAGAGGAATTATCCTACTCATGATTTTGAGTTGGCAGCAGTCGTTTTCGCATTGAAGATCTGGAGACACTACCTGTATGGGGAGAAAGTGGAGATCTATACAGATCATAAGAGCCTCAAATATTTCTTCACCCAAAAGGAACTCAATATGCGGCAACGACGTTGGCTCGAGTTGTTGAAAGATTTCGACCATACCATTCAATATCATCCTGGAAAAGCAAACGTGGTAGCTGACGCATTGAGTAGAAGATCATACGCGGGTACGAGTGCAATATTGTTAACGCAAAGGTCCATTTTGTATGACTTGCAAAGGATGGAGATAGAGGTCAAGGCTCCAAGTACCCACGTGATGATATCAAGCATACGAGTAGAACTGACTTTAATCGATAAAGTTAAAGCTGCTCAAGCTACGGACCTGGAGCTGATGCGTATGAAGAAAAAAGTGCAAGAAGGTGCTATTCCAGAAGCAAGAATCGATGAAGAAGGAATACTTCGAGTCAACTCCAGACTTTGTGTTCCTAACGATTCTAACTTGAAGCATAGAATCATGATGGAGGCACACAACACACCATTTGCAATCCATCCTGGGAGTACCAAAATGTATCATGATCTTCGACATACATTTTGGTGGAGTAATATGAAAAGAGATCATCGCGAGTTTATCTCGAGGTGTTTAACTTGTCAACGTGTAAAGGCGGAGCATCAAGTACCAAAGGGTCCATTGCAACCACTTGAGATTCCGACATGGAAGTGGGAACACATTACTATGGATTTCGTTACGGGTCTTCCCAAGGTTTCTCAAGGCATAGATGCGATTTGGGTTATTGTTGATAGATTAACCAAGTCTACCCATTTTTTGCCTATACGGAGACTTATTCCCTTGAACTTCTTGCTAGTATGTATATAAATGAGATTGTGAGATTGCATGGAATGCCAGTATCCATAGTTTCGGATCGTGACCCAAGATTCACTTCACGATTTTGGGTTAGCTTGCAGAAAGCTATGGGCACGGATTTATGATTTAGTTCGGCATACCATCCTCAAATGAACGGACAATCAGAGAGGACTGTTCAAACTCTTGAAGATCTATTAAGACTTTGTGTCCTAGATTTCAAAGGTAGTTGGGATAAGTACCTACCATTGGTAGAATTCTCCTACAACAACAGTTATCAAGCAAATATAGGCATGGCTCCATTTAAAGCATTATATGGACGAAAATGTCGTTCTCCAGTATGCTGGGATGAGGTTGGTGAAGCAACGTTGTTGGGACCAGAATTGGTACGTATAACTACAGAAAAGATCCAAACGATTCGACAACGTATACAAACGGCACAGGATCGACAAAAGAGTTATGCGGATCTTCATCGAAATAACGTGGAATTTAATATTAGGGATCATGTATTGTTACGTATTGCTCCATGGAAGGGAGTTACAAGATTTGGGAAGAGAGAAAAGCTCAATCCATGATTTATTAGTCCATTTGAGATTCTTGGCCGAATAGGAAATGTGGCTTATAGACTCGCATTACCTCCAATCATATCTCGTGTTCATAATGTTTTTCACATATCTATGCTTCGTAAATATGTGAAAGACCCGAACCACATTATTGAGTTAGAACTAGATGAGATAGCCGAAGATTTAACGTATGAGGAGGTACCTGTTAAGATCTTGGATAGAAAAGAGCATGTCCTACGCACCAAGGTTATACCATAAGTTAAGGTTTTGTGGAGGAACCATACTATTGAAGAAATGACCTGGGAGTTAGAATCAAAAATGAAAGTGAGGTATCCTCACCTTTTCGAAACACTAGGTACGTACGTCAATTTCGAGGACGAAATTTCATAAGGAGGGGAGGTTGTAAGACCCCAACTTTTTAATGAATATAATCGAATTTCCTCTATTTATTATTGTGAATAATAAAGTGTTAATTTGATATAATACTTTGGTTATGGGTGAAATGTACAAATTTTGCAAAATAAGCAAGTGGTTATAAAATATTCATTATGTCGGAGAATATTCGTTTGGTCGTGGAATATTCTTTTACCGTCGTGAATATTCGCATTTACTGCAGCTACCATTTGTGGGCCCCATAACTTGAAAATGGTCTGATGAAGAAAACGACAAGTTTGAGTTTTTATAAATAACGGCAGTAGTTATTACTGAATTAACACTTTGTTGGAATACCGGTGGTTAAAATACGATAATACACGTGGTTGCACAAAAGAGCTACACCAGATTGCATGTATTTTTGAATTACCGATTCTTACGTAGGAAGGCACTACTCAATAATTGTTATAGTAATTATTGCTCAATATTTTATTTTATTGATTCAATAATTGTTTGCGTTGATATTTTATATTATTGTTGTTTAATAATTGTCATCGCACAAAGATCTCCGTGAGACCCTCAGATTTTATCAATAAAGATTTAAATTTTGTCGAAATAATTTTTAATATTATGGTGTGAATTTGAGATAATATTATAGTTGTGGGTAGTATTTATAAATTTTGCAAAGTATGCAAGTGGTTATATTATATTCGATTGGTGGGGAATATTCTTGGATTAACGAGGAATATTAGTACAACTACTCAATCATTGGTGGATCCCATGATAGAATTATTGTTTGGATTGAGAAAACGACAAAAATATTTTATTGAAATAACTACCAAGTTTTACCATTGATCTTGTTGAACTACTCTTTAGTAAAAGTACAAAGAATACGTGTGGTTGCATAAGTAGTAGTAGCACTGGTATTGATTATCGATGCTTATGTGAGAAGTCACCATTTATTCCATTATTGTCGATTAATAATATGAATTAATATAATGATAATGACGTTTTGTTTTATTCGTATTATTAACGTAATAAAATGTAAACATCTTTTATATAAAAATGTAATACTTTATTAAAGTTATTCTATAAATAGAATATATTATATTTTATTATGCATAGTGTTGCATAGTGTTTTTGCATAGTGTTTTGCATAGTGTTGCATAGTGTTTTGCATAGTAAAATGTTTTTATATAAATAGAATATATGATATTTTATTTAAAAATTTTGCTTTAAATATGGACCGTCACGATTAAAGTAAATCAATCTGGATTTGCTCATGGATTAATTACTATGCATTCTATTTTCCTATAAATAGAAGTTCATTCCTTCATTATTTTCTTACGAATTCACTTTGAAACTCTGAGAGAGAAACTATAGAGAGAAGAAGAAAAGTATTCTGCTACTTCACTTTGCCAATATTCAGTTCTTCTAAGGTAAGGGATATTATTTGTTATACCCGTAAGGGGTATTATTCTTTCTTATTCATGAAGAGAACTTTTGTTATTCCATTCATTATTATTCTGTTGGAATAACCTGTAAAAGTGGCATACCCTATACATAACTTTGTATACGCCAGATACCCTATACTTGGTGAAATCCTTATATTATTCCATTCTTATTTATTCATGTTGGAATAACTCAGTATCACGCGGAATCCCTATACTTGGTGATCTTCTTCATTTATTCCATTCTTTATTATTCATTGGAATATCCATGCTGTGTGTTTTACACCGACCGGTTCCATTGTTTATTATTCCGCAATTATTATTCATTGCTGAATATCCTCATGCGTGTGTTTTACACCACCGGTTCCATTGTTTATTATTCAAAGATTTATTATTCTCGTTGGATCATCCTGCTTGTGAATTTCACCCGACTTCGTTCCGTTATTATTATTCTATCGAATAACTTTTTTATGCTAAGTACCGCATGCATGGTGATTTCTTTTGTTATTCCATTCTTTATTATACCCAAATAAGTTAAAACTTTGACTTCTATACTCCATGAAATTAGTAGAATATCCTTGATATTTGCGTTTCATTCAAAGATTTTTTCATGGAAATATTCTTCTGATCATTCTTGAATTTTACTCTACAAAACAGTATCATGTTGACAATTTGGACGTTAATAATTCCTGGATTAAATAATTCTTGAACTTGTTTTATTAAATTTGTGAGACCCCAAATTTTATCAATAAAGATTTAAATTTTGTCGAAATAATTTTTAATATTATGGTGTGAATTTGAGATAATATTATAGTTGTGGGTAGTATTTATAAATTTTGCAAAGTATGCAAGTGGTTATATTATATTCGATTGGTTGGGAATATTCGGTTTAGCGAGGAATATTCGTACAACTACCAATCATTGGTGGACCTACAATGTAATTATTGTCGGATTGAGAAAACGACAAAAATATTTTATTGAAATAACGGCGGAAGTTTTACCGCTTGATCTTCATTGAACTACTTCGGTAGTAAAAGTACGATGAATACGTGTGGTTGCATAAGTAGCACACCAGGTATTGATTATCGATGCTTATGTGAGAAGTCACCATTTGATTCCATTATTGTCGATTAATAATATGAATTATTATAGCGATAATGACGCTTTTGTTTTATTCAGATTATTAACGTAATAAAATGTAAACATCTTTTTATATAAAATGTATTACTTTATTAAAGTTATTCTATAAATAGAATATATTATATTTTATTATGCATAGTGTTGCATAGTGTTTTGCATAGTGTTGCATAGTGTTTGCATAGTAAAATGTTTTTATATAAATAGAATATATTATATTTTATTTAAAATATTTTGCTTTAAATATGGACCGTCAGATTAAAGTAAATCAATCTGGACCGTTCATGGATTAATTACTATGCATTCTATTTTCCTATAAATAGAAGCTCATTCCTTCATTATTTTCTTGCGAATTCACTTTGAAACTCTAGAGAGAAATTATAGAGAGAAGCTCTAGAGAAAAATCTATAGAGAGAAAGAAGAAGAGTATTCGGTACTTCACTACTTTGATATCCAAAGTGTCTTTTTACTAAGTGAGGGTATTATTTGTTGTACCAAGTAAGTAAGGTGTTATTCTTTCTTATTCATGAAGAGAACTTCATTATTCCATTCATTATTATTACATTGGAATAACTTTTGTAAAAGTGGTATACCCTATACATAACCTCAGATACTTTCTGTGATACCCTATACTTGGTGAAATCCTTATATTATTACATTCTTATTTATTCTCATTGGAATAACTCAGTATATGCGAATCCCCTATACTTGGTGATCTTCTTCATTATTCCATTCTTTATTATTCATTTGGAATATCCTCGTACATGTGTTTTACACCGGACCGGTTCCATTGTTTATTATTCCGCATTTATTATTCTCGCTGGAATATCCTCGCGTATGTGTTTTACACCGACTGGTTCCATTGTTTATTATTATTCAAAGATTTATTATTACATTTGGATCATCCTGCTTGGATTGTGAATTTCACCTAACATGGTTCAGTTATTATTATTCTGTTGAATAACTCGCCTATGCTACCGCATCTAAAAGATAGTAGACTTTATTTTCTACTTGACTCTTTTAATGGATTGCATATTTCATTGCTGCTTAAACCGGTTGTCTATTGTATTTTATCGCTTTAACACTGTTGAAGGCTAATGATAATTTATTCTCGCATTATCTTAGTCATAATATTTCTTCTTCGGGCTAGTTGAGCTCACCCTTTCTTTCACCGTTTCTCTTGAAATGAGAATATAGGCTGGGACGAGTCGGGAAAAGAGTGATAGTCCCGAAGATAGCATTAGTAGTCCTCACTATTCTCATTAAATAGTGTGACAATAAATGTAATGAGGACTCTCTTGAGTATGGATATTGTCTAAATGACAATATTCCTATTAGAACTCTCGCTTTATGTATTGTCGTATGTTACACGACAAATGTATAATTAAGTTTGTATTTGAATTTATGTACCATGTAAGTGGCGACCCAATATGGGTGACGTATACCTAATTTTGGGGCGTCACACAACATATCGAGCTTAGGATATGATCCACGGCTAAAATGCGAGATAAGAACTAGGAGGGAGAGACGGGAATTCCTTCGCTAGTATGATCTACCTAAGTTTATTTGTTATTTAATTGGTCGGTCAGAGTATAGGGATAATATTTGATATGTTAATTAACCCTTGTTTTGTGACAGTGTTTGAGAATGGCATCCTAAAAATGCTTTGAGATAAGCAATGAAGCACATGAGAGTGTTGATTCAACTCAAACAAAAGGTAACGACCAACAATACGATAATAATCATACTGGTGGCAACGGCTATCAGAACAATGATAACCATCGTGGGGGAAATTATCATGCTAAGAATGGTAACCACTTCGATGGTAATCATGGCAAAGATAATAGAAGTGGAAATTGCAAGAAGAGAAGATCATTTAGCTCAATTTTGTTGTGCACCAAAGTCAAGTCTAGTTGGGACGGTGGCACCAAAGATGGATATGGACAAAACAAAGTCGTTGGTTTTAGAAAGTGCATTTTTCACGACTTCTCAAAAAGCGAGTAAACCGAACAAAGTTAACACGGGTTAGTTAATTATAAATTGCGAAGTCTATACCTTATAAGATACCGGTTCTACCCCTTTATTTTATCTCTCTCTCTTGCTTGCGCTTCAACGCTTAAATTTGACTCTAAGTTAGACTTTGACTTATTGGTTGAAACTTCGTTAGTAGGAGCCTTCGTTACCGCTACTATTTTTAAATCTTGTTTGGTTCAAATAAACATTTTCACGTCGATCTTATCTTTTTGAAAATATTTGCCTTTGATGTGATTTTAGGAATCAATTGGTTAACTACTCATCATGCTTTTCGTAAGGTTGTTTGCTTTTATATTCATAACCAACTTGTTGTGCGAATTCAAGTAACCAAATTACTAAAGTCAATTATCATAAATATCAAGCCATAAGTAAAGAGCCCCGATCCTTTCGTTGTTGACTTCCTTGTGTGGAATGCACCGAAGCCAGACTTTCTGTAGGCGATGTCGTGACTGAAGATGGCAAGTTGATAGGTATCATTGTGAGGTGCTATCCAGGTTAAGGGATAGAAGTCACAGTTGATATTAATGTGACATACTATCCAAGTCTTGGATGAGAGTAACAGTTTTGAATGATATTTCTATCATTAATAAATTTCTTGGCGTATTCTTGAAGACTTCCTAGCCTACCCTAGAACGTGAAATCGAATTTTGTATTGACCGATCTGAAAAAACCCATTTCTTAAACCCTCAAATATTTCTTCAACTAAAAGGATCTGTTTACGTGGATTATGATGAAAGTCATAATAAAAGCATTGGACTAATGAAAATCATGGGCATACGTGGTATTAGTAAGTGTTATAATGAGTTATGTTGGTTATTATGTGAAAATATGAAAGTTTCTTAGAAATCACAAAGAGTTGAAAATCAGATTTTGGTGAAAAACGTAACATAAAATTCAATTGACCATATCTCCTATTATATTTTGAATTTTTGAGTGTGGTAAAGTCCTAGAGTTAGATCTATGAGTTACCTAACTAATCCAAGTGGAATTACTAGAAAAGGTGTTGTAGATTTTTGTGGGACTGATTTTAGCAAAGGAGTGCAAAGCTGCAAAAAAAAAAAAATCACTGCCATGATTTTAGAGGGGCTGTTTCGGCCACTTAAATTATGAGAAAAATTCTGGCCTTTTGGGACATGAAGGTATATGGTATAAAGTACCTCCTGTCCAAAAATGAGCTCATTCTCGACTTAAAATGAGCAAGTTATGACTATTTTAATATTTAGGTTTTTCCGAAAAAACGCTATAACCGGAGTTCTATAACTCAGATGACCATGAAATTTAAATCGAAGCTCACATTAACATGTGTAAGGTCCTGCCAAGGTTTGGGAATTTTGGAGTTAAACTTGAGGTAGCTAATTTCTTAAGGAATTAATTAGAAATTAATTTTGAAAAATAGTAAATGAATTTTAAAATTCCGAGAAAATATATTTTTCATTATGGGACTATATTATACTAAATCCCGGAAAAGAAATATTTTTGGGACTGATTTAGTATTTTTCATGAAAATAGTTTAGTTCACGAACATATGAGTTAAATATGTTATGTGAAGTAACAAAGTTGAAAATATGATTTTATGGCTAGAGAATCCTATATAGAGTATATGCATATTTTTTGAGGGATTTGATAATTGGTGATGATATCTTATGAGTATGGCATTTTGAATGATTAAATGCATTATATGGTCAAACGTAAACAATTGAGATAAATTGTTTATAAATTTAAGAAGTGATTAAAATATTGTTATAATATTAATGATATTAGATTATGAGATTATTAAGTGATTGATAACATGGGGATATTCTTGAATCTGGATAAATTATATTATAAATGTTTAATATTTATCCTTTATCTCATTTGATTGATTCTTTATATCATTATCCTCACGCTTATATTGTGTTGAAAGTCATCATGGCTTCAGTAGTGCATAGATGGACTTGGTATGATTATGACCGAGGATTGTTCTAAGATAATCATAACCGTAATTGAAAACACGATTATCTTTAGGTAGTAGTGTACATGGATAATTTATGGTCGTGATACTAATGAATACACGATTATCTTTGGTAGTAGTGCATGGATAATTTGTGGTCGTGATACTAATGAATACACGATTATCTTTGGTAGTAGTGCATGGATAATTTGTGGTCGTGATACTAATGAATACACGATTATCTTTGGTAGTAGTGCATGGATAATTCGTGGTCGTGATACTAATGAATATCCTTCCTCGGCCCGTAGTGCGGGGATGATTCGATGATATGGATTAATTATTGAAATGAGTCTCAAAGAATGAAATATTAATTCATGGATGTGGTAAAAGTCATCTTTGGTCAGTAGTGCATTGATAGACTTGGTATGATTATGACCAAGGATTATTCGGTATAATCATGACCAAAATTGAAAACACGAATATCCTTGGCCAGTAGTGCATGGATAATTTGTGGTCGTGATACTATTAAGTCGCGTCTCAAAGATTATTGGTTTTACAGTTGTATATCTTTAGCTTGTAGTGCAAAGATGAATTGTTAATAAATATCTTTGGCCGTAGAGCAAAAAGATGAATTGTTAATGAATATCTTTGGTAGGATTGCAAAAGATGAATTTAATGTTTTCAACGATAAAGGTATTCAAGGTATCCTCACCTCTTAATCATACCAGTATCGCACCCTAATTTCGAGGGAAATTCCATAAGGAGGGAGATTGTGAGACCCCAGTTTTATCAATAAAGATTTAAATTTTGTCGAAATAATTTTTAATATTATGGTGTGAATTTGAGATAATATTATAGTTGTGGGTAGTATTTATAAATTTTGCAAAGTATGCAAGTGGTTATATTATATTCGATTGGTCGGGAATATTCTTGTTTAGCGGGGAATATTCGTATAACTACCAATCATTGGTGGACCCTACATAATGTAATTATTGTTTGATTGAGAAAACGACAAAAATATTTTATTGAAATAACGGCGGAAGTTTTACTGCTTGATCTTTGTTGAACTACTCTAGAGTAAAGTATGCAAGAATACGTGTGGTTGCATAGTAGCACACCGGTATTGATTATTGATGCTTATGTGAGAAGTCACTCGGTTTGATTTCATTATTGTCGATTAATAATATGAATTATTATAATGATAATGACGCTTTTGTTTTATTCAGTATTATTAACGTAATAAAATGAAACATCTTTTATATAAAACAAAATACTTTATTAAAGTTATTCTATAAATAGAATATATTATATTTTATTATGCATAGTGTTGCATAGTGTTTTTTGCATAGTGTTTTTTGCATAGTGTTGCATAGTGTTTGCATAGTAAAAAATGTTTTTATATAAATAGAATATATTATATTTTATTTAAAAGATTTTGCTTTAAATATGGACCGTCAGATTAAAGTAAATCAATCTGGACCGTTCATGGATTAATTACTATGCATTCTATTTTCCTATAAATAGAAGCTCATTCCTTCATTATTTTCTTACGAATTCACCAAACTCTGAGAGAAAATTATATAGAGAAGCTATAGAAAAAAATCTATAGAGAGAAAGAAGAAAGTGTATTCGTACTTCACTACTTTGATATCCAAAGGTCTTTTTACTGTAAGGGGTATTATTTGTTGTACTGTAAGGGTGTTATTCTTTCTTATTCATGAAGAGAACTTCATTTATTCCATTCATTATTATTCGTTGAATAACTTTTGTAAAAGTGGTATACCCTATACATAACCTCAGTATCACGCCAGATACCCTATACTTGGTGAAATCCTTATATTATTACATTCTTATTTATTCTGGTTGGAATAACTTTGTATATGCGAACCCCCTATACTTGGTGATCTTCTTCATTATTCCATTCTTTATTATTCATTGGAATATCACATGCTGCTGTGTTTTACACCGGACCGGGTTCCATTGTTTATTATTCCGCATTTATTATTCTCATTGGAATATCTTGTTCACGTGTTTTACACATCAACTCGGTTCCATTGTTTATTATTATTCAAAGATTTATTATTCATTGGATCATCCTGCTTGCGGTGAATTTCACCCGACTGTTCCGTTATTATTATTACATTGGAATAACTCGCTCTATCTGATACCACATCTAAAAGATAGTAGACTTTATTTTCTACTTGACTCTTTTAATGGATTGCATATTCATTATTGCTTAAACCGGTTGTCTATTGTATTTTATCGGTTTAACATTTGTTGAAGGCTAATGATAATTTATTCGCATTATCTTAGTCATAATATTTCTTCTTGGGCTAGTTGAGCTCACCCTTTCTTTCACCGTTCTTCTTGAAATGAGAATATAGCCGGGACGAGCCTGGGAAAAGAGTGATAGTCCCAAGATAGCATTAGTAGTCCTCACTATTACATTAAATAGTGTGACAATAAATGTAATGAGGACTCCTTGAGTATGGATATTGTCTAAATGACAATATTCTATTAGAACTCTCGGTTTATGTATTGTCGTATGTTACACCTACGAAATGTATAATTAAGTTTGTATTTGAATTTATGTACCATGTAAGTGGCGACCCAATATGGGTGACGATATACCTAATTTTGGGGCGCATCACGAATTATTATGTCATTGTCATCATCCTCATGTTATATTATGTTATCTTTGGCTTACGTGCATAGATGAACTTAGTATGATTATGACCGAGGATCATTCTTGTATAATCATGGCTTGATATAAATGATGTGACAAAAGTCCTCAGTGGCCTGTAATGCAGTGATGGATAGTTTTTGGTATGATTATGACTAGGGGTGATTCGGTATAGTCATGACCATTCATAATTTGATGAAAATCCTTGACCGTGGTACAGGGATGATTAGATATTGTGGTTTATTCATTAAACTGAGTCTTAGTGATAAAAATTGATGAAAACCTTTTAAAACCTAAAAGATAGTAGACTTTTATTTTCTACTTGACTCTTTTAATGGATTGCGATATTTCATTGCAGCTTAAACCGTTTGTCTATTGTATTTTATCGGTTTAACATTGTTGAAGACTATTGATAATTTATTCTCGCATTATCTTAGTCATAATATTTCTTCTTTGGCTAGTTGAGCTCACCCTTTCTTTCACCGTTCTCTTCAGAAATGAGAATATAGTCGGGACGAGTCGGGGAAAAGAGTGATGGTCCCAAGATAGCATTGGTTGTCCTCACTATTCTGTTAAATAGTGTGATAATAAATGTAATGAGGACTCTCTTGAGTATGGATATTGTCTAAATGACAATATTCCTATTAGAACTCTCGCTTTATGTATTGTCGTATGTTACACTTACGGATGTATAATTAAGTTTGTATTTGAATTTATGTACCATGTAAGTGGCGACCCAAAATGGGTGACGATACCTAATTTTGGGGCCACACGGCTTGGTATCGAGCTTAGGATATGATCCCCGGGTGAAATGTGAGATAAGAACTAGGAGGGAGAGGCGGGAATTCTTTTCGCTAGTATTTACCTACCTAAGTTTATTTGGTATTTAATTGGTCTCACAAAGTATAGGGATAAAATGTGATATGTTAATTAACCCTTGTTTTTGTGACAAAGTTTGTATTTAGATGTTGTGAATAGGGCTCTCGTTATTGGAGCGCGATAATGAGTCACCTCAACCAAAAGGTAACGACCAACAACACGATAATAATCATACCGCAGAATGATAATTACCATCTAACAATGATGACCATCGTGGGAGAAATTATCATGCCAAGAATGGTAACCACTTGGTGGTAATCATGGCCAAGATAATAGAAGTGGAAATTTTAAGAAGAGAAGGTCATTTAGCTCGATTTTGTCGTGCACCAAAGTCAAGTCCAAATGGAACGGTGGCACCAAAGGCGATCTGACAAAACAAAGTCGGTGGGTTTCATGAAGAGCGTTTTCATGACTTCTTAAAAAGCAAGTGACTCGAACGAAGTTAGCACGGGTTAGTTAATTATAAATTCTTGCAAGTCTATACCTTATTAGATATCGGTTCTACCCATTCTTTTATCTCACTTGCTTGCGTTCAACGCTTAAATTTGACTCTAGAAGTTAGACTTTGACTTGTTGGTTGAAACTTCGTTAGTAGGAGCCTTCATTACCTCCAATCGCTTTTTTTTTAAATCTTGTTTGATTCAAATAAACACTTTCACGTTACTTCGTGATATTATCTCTTTTGAAAATACTTGCCTTTGAGGTAATTTTTGAAAACGATTGATTAACTACTCATTATTCTTTTTGTAAGGTTGTTAGCTTTCATATTCCTAACCAACCTGTTATACAAATTCAAAGTAACCAAACCCTAAAGTTAATCACTGTTATATCAAGCTATAAGTAAAGAGCCTCGATCCTTTCGTTGTTAACTTCCTTGTGTGGAATGCACCGAAGCCAGACTTTCTGTAGGCGACGTCGTGACTGAAGATGGCAAGTTGATAGGTATCATTGTGAGGTGCTATCCAGGTTAAGGGATAGAAGTCACAGTTGGTATTAATGTGACGTACTATTCAAGTCTTGGACGAGAGTAACAGTTTTGAATGATATTTCTCTTGACGTATTCTTGAAGACTTTCTAGCCTACCCTAGAGCGTGAGATCGAATTTTGTATTGACCCCAGTACAAAAACCCATTTCTTAAACCCTCAAATATTTCTTCAACTAAAAGGATCTGTTTACGAGGATTATGATGAAAGTCATAATAAAAGCATTGGACTAATGAAAATCATGGGTATATAAAGTATTAGTAAGTGTTATGATGAGTTATGTTGGTTATTATGTGAAAACATGAAAGTTTCTTAGAAATCACAAAGAGTTGAAAATTAGATTTTGGTGAAAAACGTAACATGAAATTCAATTGACCATATCTCCTATTATATTTTAAATTGTTGAGTGTGGTCAAGTCCTAGAGTTAGATCTATGAGTTACCTAACTAATCCAAGTGGAATTACTGGAAAAGGTGTTGTAGATTTTTGTGTGGACTGATTTTAGCAAAGGAGTGCAAAGCTTCAAAAACCGAAAAAGCTGCTGCCATGATTTTAGAGGGGCTGTTTTGGCCACTTAAATTATGAGAAAAATTCTGGCCTTTTGGGACATGAAGGTATATGGTATAAAGTACCTCCTGTCCAAAAATGAGCTCATTCTGACTTAAAATGAGCAAGTTATGACTATTTCAATATTTAGATTTTTCCGATGAAAAATGCTATAACCGGAGTTCTATAACTCCGATGACCATGAAATTTAAACTGGAAGCTCACGTTAACATGGGTAAGGTACTGTCAAGATTTGGGAATTTTTGGAGTTAAACTTGAGGTAGCTAATTTCTTAAGGAATTAATTAGAAATTGATTTTTGAAAAATAGTAAATGAATTTTAAAAATTCCGAGAAAAATATATTTTCATTATGGAACTATATTATGCTAAATCCCAGAAAAGAAATATTTTTGGGACTGATTTGGTATTTTTCATGAAAATAGTTTAGTTACGAACATATAAGTTAAATATGTTATGTGAAGTAACAAAGTTGAAAATATGATTTTATGGCTAGAGAATCCAATATAGAGTATATGCATATTTTGTTTTGAGGGATTTGATAATTGGTGATGATATCTTATGAGTATGGCATTTTTGAATGATTAAATGCATTATATGGTAAAGCGTAAACAATTGAGATAAATTGTTTATAAATTTAAGAAGTGATTAAAATATTATTATAATATTAATGATATTAGATTATGAGATTATTAAGTGATTGATAACATGGGGATATTCTTGAATCTCGGATAAATTATAAATGTTTAATATTTATCCTTTATCTCATTTAATTGATTCTTTATATCATTATCCTCATGCTTATAGTATGTTGAAAGTCATCTCGTGGCTCAGAAGCATTGATAGACTTGGTATGATTATGACCAAGGATTATTCGGTATAATCATGACTAATAGATTGAAAACACGAATATCCTTGGCGATGAAATGGATAATTAATTCGGTGGTCGTGATACTATTAAGTCGCTGCGTCTCAAAGATTATTGGTTTTACAATTTGTATATCTTTAGCTTTGTAGTGAAAAGATGAATTGTTAATGAATATCTTTGGCCTGATTGCAAAGATGAATTTAATGTTTTCAACGATAAAGGTATTCAAGGTATCCTCACCTCTTTATCATATCAGTCGTACATTCTAATTTCGAGGGCGAAATTCCATAAGGAAGGGAGATTGTGAGACCCCAGATTTTATCAATAAAGATTTAAATTTTGTTTAAATAATTTTTAATATTATGGTGTGAATTTGAGATAATATTATAGTTGTGGGGTAGTATTTATAAATTTTGCAAAGTATGCAAGTGGTTATATTATATTCGATTGGTCTGGGAATATTCGGTTTAGTAGGGAATATTCGTACAACTACTCAATCATTGGTGGACCCCACAAATGTAATTATTATTTGGATTGAGAAAACGCGACAAAAATATTTTATTGAAATAACTACCAAGTTTTACCATTAATACTTGTTGAACTACTTTCGGTAGTAAAAGTACGATGTACGTGGGTTGCATAGTAGCACACCTGTATTGATTATCGATGCTTATGTGAGAAGTCACTCGGTTTGATTCCATTATTGTTATTAATAATATGAATTATTATAGCGATAATGACGTTTTGTTTTATTCGTATTATTAACGTAATAAAATGTAAACATCTTTTATATAAAATGTATACTTTATTAAAGTTATTCTACAAATAGAATATATTATATTTTATTATGATGAGTGTTGCATAGTGTTTTGCATAGTGTTTTGCATAGTGTTGCATAGTATTTGCATAGTAAAATGTTTTATATAAATAGAATATATGATATTTTATTTAAAAGATTTTGCTTTTAAATATGGACCGTCGATTAAAGTAAATCAATCTGACCGCTCATGGATTAATTACTATGCATTCTATTTTCCTATAAATAGAAGCTCATTCCTTCATTATTTTCTTACGAATTCACTAAAACTCTAGAGAGAGAAACTATATAGAGAGAAAGAAGAAAAGTATTCTATTTACTTCACTTTGCCATATTCAGTTCTTCTAAGGTAAGGGATATTATTTGTTGTACCCGTAAGGGGTATTATTCTTTCTTATTCATGAAGAGAACTTTTGTTATTCCATTCATTATTATTCTGTTGGAATAACCTGTAAAAGTGGCATACCTTATACATAACCCGTATACGCAAAGATACCCTATACTTTGGTGAAATCCTTATATTATTCCATTCTTATTTATTCTGTTGGAATAACTCGTATAATGCTGAATCCCTATACTTGGTGATCTTCTTCTCGTTATTCCATTCTTTATTATTCATTGGAATATCCTGTTTATGTGTTTTACACCTGACTTTGGTTCCACTTTGCTTATTATTCCGCATTTATTATTCTGTTGGAATATCCATGCGTGTGTTTTACACCGGACTTACACAGGTTCCATTGTTTATTATTCCGCATTTATTATTACATTGGAATATCCTGTCGTGTGTTTTACACCTAACTGGTTCCATTGTTTATTATTCAAATTTATTATTCGTTGGATCATCCTGCTTGTTATGAATTTCACCCGACCGGTTCCGTTATTATTATTCTATTGAATAACTTGTCATCGCGGTACCGCATGCATGGTGATTTCTTTTGTTATTCCATTCTTTATTATACCCAAATTGGTTAAAACTTTGACTTCTATACTCCATGAAATTAGTAGAATATCCTTGATATTTGCGTTTCATTCAGTATCTTTTCATGGAAATATTCTTCTGATCATTCTTGAATTTTACTCTACAAAACAATATCATGTTGACAATTTGGACGTTAATAATTCCTGGATTAAATAATTCTTGAACTTGTTTTATTGAATTATTATGTCATTGTCATCATCCTCATGTTATATTATGTTATCTTTGACTTACGTGCATAGATGAACTTAGTATGATTATGACCAGGGATCATTCGGTATAATCATGGCTTGATATAAATGATGTGACAAAAGTCCTCGATGGCACGTAATGCGTTGATGATGATAGTTTTTGGTATGATTATGACTAGGGGTGATTCGGTATAGTCATGACCATTGATAATTTGATGAAAATCCTTGGACCGTGGTACAAGGGGATGATTAGATATTGTGGTTTATTCATTAAACCGAGTCTTAGTGATAAAATTGATGAAAACCTTTTAAAACCTAAAAGATAGTAGACTTTATTTTCTACTTGACTCTTTTAATGGATTGCATATTTCATTGCAGCTTAAACCGGTTGTTTATTGTATTTTATCGGTTTAACATTGTTGAAGACTATTGATAATTTATTCGCATTATCTTAGTCATAATATTTCTTCTTGGGCTAGTTGAGCTCACCCTTTCTTTCACCGTTCTCTTCGTGAAATGAGAATATAAATTTGGACGAGTCGGGAAAAGAGTGATGGTCCCGAAGATAGCATTAGTAGTCCTCACTATTCTCGTTAAATAGTGTGACAATAAATGTAATGAGGACTCCTTGAGTATGGATATTGTCTAAATGACAATATTCCTATTAGAACTCTCGGTTTATGTATTGTCGTGTATGTTACACGACGGATGTATAATTAAGTTTGTATTTGAATTTATGTACCATGTAAGTGGCGACCCAAGATGGGTGACGTATACCTAATTTTGGGGGCGTCGCAATCTCCATTATCATATCAATAATTTATATTATTTGAATAATATTATTTGATAGCTATATTGGCAATGTCTAAGGAAGTTCTGTCTAGGAAAGGGGTTTGGTCACCTAATTGTGCGCCAATAAGGAGAAATCCTTATCTGACAAATTTCTCTTTCTGGAACGACCCTATTCATATAATTGTGATTCTCGTAATATTATTTGTGAATAATTAATTATTGATTTATATGATAAGAAAATATTTATTTTATGTGGATATAAATGATGGATATATTTATTGTGGTTATAAATGAAGGAAATTAATGCTGATGTGTTTTATCAAGATTTTTGTTTAATAAGTTTTGAAAATCATTTCGTATGTGGATTTCGGTCATTTTTCGTTTGGAATTTGGAAAAACTTAAACTTAAAAAGTTGTAGATAATTTAATTTCCTATGGATTAGACATGAGATTAGAATTTTTCTGATTAAAGGGCTATTTATTATGAATTATTGAAGTTTCGGAAATAAATATTTTTATTAATATATGGTGGGCCCCACTTTTGGTTGGTGAGTAATGAAATGTGCTAGAATTTATTTTCAAAAGTGGTGGGCTTGAATAGTAGCAGGTAAAGCCATCAGGTAGCAGGTTAGTCTGTTATAGCGTTCTAAGCATTTTTCTATAAATAGGGTGCTTAGTTAGAATTGAAAATCACACCAGAAACAAGTTTTTTCTCTTTCTCTCTCTATATTATTGAGCGTATTTTGTGAGTATTTAGATACTTTGTGAGTTGCTATTCATCAGTGTAAGTTTTCTTCAGCCTTATACTGATATTCTGATCAGAAGTACTGTTATTTTGAGGTAATGGATGTTATTTTCTTCATAATGATGTTATTCTTTCAATATCATTATACCGAAATATTGGTATGGATTTTATTGTGGAATTTTACCTTTTTATGTCGGGATTACTATTCACGTATATGGCATTATTCACATATACGGCACTATTCACGAATACGGCATTATTCACAGAAAAAATGAAATTTTCTTTTCTTTATCCAAGTTGTCTATTATAGTTACTATCTTTGATTGTATCCATGTTTTGATCTTTATTCTTGAATTTTGCTCCACAGTTGATTATTATAAGGTATTTTTTGAACTTGGATAAACTGAAGTACAAATCCCAAATTTTTTATTCTTTTATCTCACTGGATTCATTTTCTTTAAGATATTTTTCATCATCCTCAATCCTTAATGATGATATTACTGAATATCTTTGGCCTGTAGTGCAAAGATAAATGATTAACTGATGAATATCTTTGGCCTGTAGTGCAAAGATGAATGATTACCTAATGAATATCTTTGGCCCGTAGAGCAAAGATGAATAGGTGTTGAGATGAACATGACCAACTGGTGATACAAATAAATATCTTTGGCATGTAGTACAAATGAATATTGATGATGGACTTTTAAATCTTAGAAGATAGTAGAATTCTTTCTCTACTTGACTCTTCTAATGGATTGTTGTTCCGCTACAGTTGTTGATCTAAAACTTGTTGTCTATTATATTTTATCAGATTTTTTCCTGTTGAAGACTAATGATAAATTGTTGTATATTATCTTAGTCATAATATTCTTTACTGGGCTAGTTGAGCTCACCCTTTTCCTTTTTGTTCCATTTTTCTTCTTAAGAGGTGAGAACATAGCAGGAACTAGCCGGGGTATGGAGTGATGGTTCAGGATAGTTGTATTATTAGTCCTCACTATTTTGTAAAATAGTGTATCAATAATTGTAATGAGGACTCCTTTTGAGTTTGTATACTCTCTATTAGACAATAGTTGTATTCAAACTCACAGTATATGTGTTGTCGTATTTTGCACGACAAGTGTATTACTGAAGTTGTATTTGTTTATGTACCATGTATTTGGCGACTCAGAATGGGTGATGTATACCTATTTTGGGGGCGTCACAATAGGAATATACATATATGTTTTGTGTAACCAATTGGAGAAGCTGAATTTAATGAATCTCATTCTAATTTATTTCACATAAGAATTATATAGTGATTTATTTAAAAGGGATATTTTTGTTTGACCATCGAAAAAGGCCTATAAATAATTTTGAATTATCGGTTAATGATTTGTTAGGGTTATTTAATTAAAAGGAGAGTAAACATATTTAAATGAGGCGTTGTGGAAAATTGTAGTCTTAACATCTTAATCAGATATTAACCTTTGTTCAGTAATTTAAATTTTAGTTTAAATAGTTTTTATTTTCATTTCATGATCTTAAATCATATGTTTGAATAAGGTTAATTTGATACAATTTTGGTAATTATAAGTAATAATTCCTCGTGAGATCGATAATTTTTTTTATCATATATTACTTGTTGACCATGTATACTTGCACGTATTTGCTAATTGCGAAATTGGATAACAATACACGTGAAAGATTCTTAACTTGTAAGATAATAAAGTAGAATATGTCATGTCATACGTAAAATTAAATAAAAAAACGTATTTACAATGATGTATAAACAACTCACATTCAATTAGATCATAAACTTTTTTTTACATCAACTATGTGACGCCCTCAAAATAGGTATACATCACCCATCTTGAGTCGCCAAATACATGGTACAAAATTCAAATACAACTTAATAATACAACTGTCATGTAGAATACGACAAGACATAACTGAGAGTTTTAATACGAATATTATCTTCTAGACAGTATTCAACTCAAATGGAGTCCTCAATACATTTATTATCACACTATTTCATAGAATAGTGAGGACCGTAACTCCGTTCCCCGACTAGTCTCTGTAAGACCCCGAAATTTTTAAATAAAAAGGAATTTCCTTTATTTATTATTTTGAAATAGTAAGGGTTGATTTGATTAATGTGGATAGTTAAGGGTTAAATATGCAAATATTTCAAATTAAGCATGGTTATAAAATATTCATTATCGCTGAGGAATATTCGTTTGGTCGTGGAATATTCGTGATCGCTTGGGAATATTCGTATTAACCCAAGGCCTTGACCATGTGTGGGCCCCATAACTAAAGCGATTGGATGAAGAAAACGACAAATATAAGTTGTTTTTAAATAACTAGGCGTAGTTGTTCAAGTTATCTTCGTTGAATACCCTTGGTTAAAACACACTAATACGCGTTGTTGAAAGCGATTGCATGCCAGTATTGCACCAATTATTGATTCTTACGTAAGAAGGCACTACTCAATAATGGTTACGATAATTACTTGCTCAATATTTTATTGAGTTAATAATTGTCATTTGATATTTTATATTCTTTGTTGTTTCAATAATTGTCATTACGCAAAGATCTTTCATTATCGAAGCAATAATTCATATTATTTGAATAATATTATTAGATAACATTATTGGCAATGTCTAGAAAGTTCGTCTAAGGAGAGGTTTGGTCACCTAATCATGCTACCAAGAAGAAGAAGAAATTCTTATTGAAAGCCCCTCTTTCTGAACCGCACAGTTGTCAATATTGTGATTCTCAGAATATTATTTGTGAATAATGAATTATTGATTTATATGATGAGGAAAATATTGATTTTATGTGGATATAGATGGAGAAAATTTTAAAATGACAATTGTTGAAAATTAATATTTTATCTTTTTCTCGATAAAATAATTCATTTAAATATATTATTTTAATAATATATTAACTGGTGATATTTTTACAACGAATGTGGGATATATGAGTATCTGAGGAGGAAGAGTATTTTTGTTGCAATAAATGTTTAAAACATGTTAAACATGTCGGTGGACCCCATTTATTGATCGAAATTTGATTATACACAGAAAATCGCCTGCTTTGTGGATTTCGGTCCAATTTCTATTTGGAATTTGGAAAAACTTTCTTCTGCAAAGTTGTAGAGAATTGAATTTCCTATAAAACTCATGAGATTCAAAATTTCTGATGAAAGGGCTATTTATTATGAATTATTGAAGTTCTGAAGCTCCGAAATAATTAATTTTTGGAAGTTTTAATTATGTTTTTTAAGAAAAACGTTTTTCAAATGTTGTTGGCCATCTTTAACATGTGCTTGATGGCTGAGATCAGATTGTCTAGATGGGCGTAGAGAATTTATTAAATATATTAATATTATATTAAATTTTCTGCTTTGGTGTTCTAAGCATTTTCCTATAAATAGGGTGCTTAGGTTAGAATTGAAAATCACACCAGAAACTGAAGTTTTCTCTCTATATTATCGGTGTATTCTTGTGAGTATTTTGAGTATACTTTGAGTATTGCTATATGATTGCAAGTCCAAGTCATAGCCTATATCCTGTTTCAAATTTAGAAATCGATCTTTCGAGGTAAGGGATATTATTTTTTCAGAATGATATTATTTCTTCAATATCATTATAATTGAAATGTTGATCCTGAAGTTTTATCAAATTTGGAACTTTTTCATGCTCAAGTTACTATTCATGGGTTACTATTCATGAGTTACTATTCACGAGTTACTATTCATGAAGTTACTATTCACGAGTTACTATTCACGAGTACTATTCATTAAGCGTGAAGATGTTTTTGTGGAATTTCTATCTTTTGGTGTCTGAGTTACTATTCACGATACTAAGACTATTCACGATACTGACTATTCACGTGTCTGCACTATTCAATCGAAAAATAAAATTTCTTCTTTTTCCAAAATATCTATTCGGATACTAATTACGATTGTATCCATGTTTTGATCATTCTTGAATTTTACACCACTATGATTATTTTTGAGGTATTTTTGGATGTGGATAAAACCAAGTACGAATCCTTAATCCTTAATCCTTGTCATTTTGTTTCACCGGATTCGCTTTCTTTAAAAATATTTTTCATCATCCTCAATCTTAAATGATGATATTATTGAATATCTTTGGCACATAGTCAAAGATGAACAGTGTTGAGATGAACACGACCAGATTGATTAATATCTTTGGCTCAGAGTGCAAAGATGAACAGTGTTTAAATGAACATGACTAATCGATGAATATCTTTGGCACAGAGTGCAAAGATGAATATTTGATTCCGGATGCATATTGATTGATGTTACAGGGATAAAATATTGATGATGGATCGTTAAATTCATAGATTATAGTAGATTTCATTCTCTACGTAACTCTTCTATGAATTATTATTTCACGCGAATATTGATCCGAAACTTGTTGTCTATTGTATTCTATCGATTTTCCTCGTTGAAGACTAACGATAATTTGTTGTATATTATCTTAGTCATAATATTCTTTACTTGGGCTAGTTGAGCTCACCCTTTTCCTTGTTGTTCCATTTTTCTTCTCGGAGGCGAGAATGTAAATGAGTACTAGTCGGGGTATGGAATGAAGGTTCTAGAGAGTTGTTTAGTAGTCCTCACCATTTTTGTAAAATAATGAATCAATAATTATGATGGGGATTTATTTGAGTATAGATATTGTCTAGAAGACAATATTATATTTAAACTCATTAAGATATATTGTCGTATTTCACACGACATTTGTATTATTGAAGTTGTAGTTTGCTTTTTGTACCATGTATTTGGTGACTCGGAATGGGTGTTGTGTATACCTATTTTGGGGACGCCACAGTTGGTATCGAGCTTAGGGATATGATCTCCGGCGGAGATCGGGAATAGAACTAGGAGGGAGAGACGAGTAAATCCTTCGCTAGTGTGTTCTACCTAAGCTTATTTGTTGGTTGGTCATATTATAGGGTATTATGTGATTTGTTAATTTATTTAATTAACCCTTGTTTTATGATAGTTTTTTAGAATGGTCACGAGAACGTTAACAATGGAGTGAATGAGATCGTGGAGACACCTCTAATCGCCAACCGTGATAATGTGATGTCAAAGTAAGAAGGAATTAGAGATATCCATGTGGTGAGTGAAGAATTGATAGTTGCACCCTAGATAATAGCAGAGGTAACAAATTTGAGTGAGGAAGAAGAGGAAGAAGAGGTACCAAGAGAGTTTATTAGAGGTATTTTATGATCGAAATATAGAATTGCAAAATCGTATTCATGAGTTAGAAGAAGCGAGCAAAGAAAGCGAGGCGAAATGGAGCAAAAGGATGCAACGATTCAAGCTTGGTTACCCGATCGTGATGCTTGAATGAAGCACTCTTTAGCGAGTATATAAGATGATAAAGTCGAAATCGAAATGAAAGAAGAAATAACTCGAACGAGTGAGAATGAGTGATGCATGGGTAAAAGTCGCACGACGCGCGTTGATATTATGGAAAGAGATGTCCAATCTAAAAAGAGAAGATTTAACGATGACGGAAGACGTCGGCAAAGAACATCAAAGACCATCAACAAATTCTAGGGAAGAGAACGATCGCCGCTTAGATGCTACGAGATATGGAGAGAGGAGGGACATATAAGGTCAAACTGCTCAAAGCCTTCCAAGGTATGCTATAATTGTGGAAAAGAAGGACATATCGCCGAGATTGTACGATATCGAAACCAGTCCAATGTGAATGGTGACTCAAAAGGATGTCCCGTAAAAGTCAAAGTCAACGGTTCTTGAAGAGCGTTTGTCGTGACCGATCAAAAATGCAAGGAACCCAAACGAAGTTAGCACGTTTAGTTAATTATAAATTCTTGCAAGTATATACCTTACTAGATACTGGTTCTACCCATTCTTTTATCTCTCTTGCTTGCGCTCAACGTTTGAACTTGACTACGGAGAAATTAGACTTTGACCTATTTATGGAGAATCCGTTAGAGAAACTTTCATTACATCCGTTGTTTAGAAATCTTGTTTGATTCAGTTGGCACTATCACATTACTCATTAACCTTATTTCTATAGAAATATTTGCTTTTGATGTGATTTTAAGGTTAACTACTCATCATGCCAAAATTGATTGCTTTTATAAGGTTGTTAGTTTTCATATTCCTAAGCAACTTTGTTATTCGAATTCAAGCAATCAAACCATTGTAGTCAAACATTTTCATATCAAGCCATGAAGTCATTCGTTTATTACGGATGTCAAGTTTTCTTAGTCCATGTTATGGATTTGAATAAAGACACGTCAGATTTGAATAATATTCCTATTGTTATTGATTTTTCCTGACGTATTTCCTGAAGAATTTCTTGGCTTACTCCCAAAGCCTGATATTAAATTTTGTATCGACTTTGAACCCAGACAAAAAACTCATTTCTAAAATCTCATATCGAATGGCTCCTATTGAACTTCGAGTTAAAAATTCAACTATAGAATTTGGTACTGAGCCTTTATCTTGTGACTTCCTTTGTGGAATTCACCTAAGCCAGACTCTCTGTAGGGGATGTCATATTCGTGCGATAGTAAACTGATAGGTGTCATTGTGACGTGCTATCCAAGATTGGGATATGAGTCACAATTGAGAGCAACCTAAGTCAGTTATCGAAAGACGTAGCTTTCTAGGCTTAGTTGGTTATTATCGGAGATTCGTTGAAGGATATTCTCGAATCGCTATTCCATTATCGCAGCTGACTCGTAGAGATACAAAATTCGAATGGAGCAAGGAATGTGGGAAGAGCTTCAAAGAACTCAAGAGGAGACTCATTTCAGCACATGTTCTGACCATGCCATCCTGGAAAAGCAAACGTGGTAGCTGACGTGTTGAGTAGAAAATCGTATACAAGTACGAGTACGATATTGTCAAAGACTAATTTCGTATAATTTACAAATAATAGAGATGGAGATGAAAACTCTAGGTACCCACGTGATGATATACGAGTATAATCGACTTTAATCGATAAAGTTAAAGCTGCTCAAGCCACCGACCCGGAGCTGATGCATATGAAGAAGAAGGTACAAGAAGGAGCTATTCCGGAAGCGAGAATTGATGAAGAAGGAATACTTCGAGTCCACTCTAGACTTTGTGTTCCTAACGACTCTGATTTGAAGAACAAGATTATGATGGAGGCACACAATACGCCATTTGCAATCCATCCTGGAAGTACTAAAATGTATCGTGATCTTCGACATACATTTTGGTGGAACAATATGAAGAGATAGATTGCAAAGTTTATCTCGATGTGTTTAACTTGCCAACGTGTAAAGGCGGAGCATCTTGTACCTAAGGGTCCGTTGCAACCACTTGAGATTCCTAATGGAAGTGGGAACACATTACTATGGATTTCGTTCGGGTCTTCTCTGCGGTTTCTCAAGACATCAATGCTATTTGGGTTATTGTTGATAGATTAACCAAGTCTGCTTTCATTTCTTCACCGATACGAGAGACTTATTCCTTGAACGCCTTTCTCTCGTATGTACGTAAATGAGATTGTGAGATTGCATGGCATGCCAAGATCCATAGTTTTAGATCGTGACCCAAGATTCACTTCATGATTTTGGGTTGGAAAGCTATGGGCACGAATTTACGATTGATTTGGCATATACCATCCTCAAACGGATGGGCAATCGAAAAGGACTACTCAAACTCTTGAAGATATATTAAAACTCTCATGTCCTAGATTTCAAAGGAAGTTGGGATAAGTACTTGCCATTGGTGGAATTCTCATACAACAATAGTTATTAAACAAATATAGGCATGGTTCCATTTGAAGCATTATATGGACGAAAATGTCGTTCTCCAATATGTTGGGATGAGGTGGGTGAAGCAACATTGTTGGGACCCGAAGTTAAATACGTATGACTCACCGAAAAGATCCAAATGATTCGACAACGATACAAACCAAGACAAGATCGACAAAAAGAGTTATGCGGATCTTCATCGAAAGGACGTGGAATTTAATGTAGGGGATCATGTATTGTCATGCGAGTTGCTCCATGGAAGGGAGTTACAAGATTTGGGAAGAGAGGAAAGCTCAATCCACGATTTATCGGTCCATTTCAAATTCTTGACCGAGTAGGAAATGTAGCCTATAGACTTGCGTTACCTCCGAGTATGTCTCGTGTTCATAATGTGTTTCACATATCTCGCTTTTCAGAAATATGTGAAAGACCCGAACCACGTTATTGAGTTAGAAACCAGGACGAGATAGCCAAGACTTAACGTATGAGGAGGTACTGCCAAGATGTTGGATAGGAAGGAGCATGTCCCACGCCAAGAAGGTTATACCACAAGTTAAAGTTTTGTGGAGGAATCATGCTATAGAGGAATGACCAGGGAGTTGGAAACGGAAATGAAAGCGAGGTATCCTCACCTTTTCAAAACACCACGTACGTCGTCAATTTTCGAGGACGAAAATTTCATAAGGAGGGAGGTTGTAAGACCAAAAATTTTTAAATAAAAAGGAATTTCCTTTATTTATTATTTTGAAATAGTAAGGGTTGATTTGATTAATGTGGATAGTTAAGGGTTAAATATGCAAATATTTCAAATTAAGCAAGTGGTTATAAAATATTCATTATCGCTCGGGGAATATTCGTTTGGTCGTGGAATATTCGTGATCGTCGGGGAATATTCGTATTAACGACGCGACCATGTGTGTGGGCCCCATAACTTGAAGCGATTGGATGAAGAAAACGACAAATATAAGTTGTTTTTAAATAATTGGCGTAGTTGTTGCAAGTAATCTTTGTTGGAATACCCGGTGGTTAAAACACACTAATACGCCGTTGTTGAAAGCAAATACTGCGGTATTGCACCAATTATTGATTCTTACGTAAGAAGGCACTACTCAATAATGGTTACGATAATTCTTCGCTCAATTATTTTATTGAGTTAATAATTGTCATATTGATATTTTATATTCATTGTTGTTTCAATAATTGTCATTACGCAAAGATCTTTCATTATCGAAGCAATAATTCATATTATCCTAATAATATTATTAGATAACATTATTGGCAATGTCTAGAAAGTTACTGTCTAAGGAGAGGTTTGGTCACCTAATCAAGGCGGCAAGAAGAAGAAATTCTTATTGAAAGCCCCTCTTCCTGAGGAACGCACTCGTTTGTCAATATTGTGATTACGTAATATTATTTGTGAATAATGAATTATTGATTTATATGATGAGGAAAATATTGATTTTATGTGGATATAGATGGAGAAAATTTTTAAAATGACAATTGTTGAAAATTAATATTTTATCTTTTTCGATAAAATAATTCATTTAAATATATTATTTTAATAATATATTAACGGTGATATTTTTACAACGAATGTGGGATATATGAGTATACGAGGAGGAAGAGTATTTTTGTTGCAATAAATGTTTAAAACATGTTAAACATGCTCGGTGGACCCCATTTATTGATCGAAATTTGATTATAAACAGTAAAATCGCTTGCTTTGTGGATTTCGGTCAATTTCTATTTGGAATTTGGAAAAACTTTCTTCTGCAAAGTTGTAGAGAATTGAATTTCCTATAAAAACTCATGAGATTCGAAATTTCTGATGAAAGGTCTATTTATTATGAATTATTGAAGTTCAAGCTCAAATAATTAATTTTTGGAAGTTTTAATTATGTTTTTTAAGAAAGACGCGTTTTTCAAATGTTGTTGGCCATCTTTAACATGTGCTTGATGGCTGAGATCAGATTGTCTAGATGGGCGAGAGAATTTATTAAATATATTAATATTATATTAAATTTTCGCTTTGGTGTTCTAAAGCATTTTCCTATAAATAGGGTGCTTAGGTTAGAATTGAAAATCACACCGTAAATCAAGTTTTCTCTCTATATTATCGAAATTTATTCTTGTGAGTATTTTGAGTATACTTTGAGTATTGCTATACGGTGCAAGTCCAAGTCATAGCCTATATCCTGTGTTTCAAATAAAGTCTTGATCTTTCGAGGTAAGGGATATTATTTTTTCAGTAATGATATTATTTCTTCAATATCATTATAATTTGAAATGTTGATCTGAAGTTTTTATCAAATTTGGAACTTTTTCATGTCGGGTTTACTATTCATGGGTTACTATTCATGAGTTACTATTCACGAGTTACTATTCACGAAGTTACTATTCACGAGTTACTATTCACGAAAGTACTATTCACGGCGTGAAGATGTTTTTGTGGAATTTCTATCTTTTGGTGTTCTGAGTTACTATTCACGATATCTAAGACTATTCACGATATCTGACTATTCACGTATACGGCACTATTCAATAGAAAAATAAAATTTCTTCTTTTTGTCCAAAATATCTATTCTAGATACTAACTCGATTGTATCCATGTTTTGATCATTCTTGAATTTTACACCACTATGATTATTTTTGAGGTATTTTGGATGTGGATAAAACCAAGTACTAATCCTTAATCCTTAATCCTTGTCATTTTGTTTCAATCGGATTCGTTTCTTTAAAAATATTTTCATCATCCTCGCCTTAAATGATGATATTATTGAATATCTTTGGCCCAGTAGTAGCAAAGATGAATGATTTCAAGAATATCTTTGGCTCAGAAGTGCAAAGATGAACAGTGTTGAGATGAACATGGCCGATTGATTAATATCTTTGGCTGTGGTGCAAAGATGAACAGTGTTTAAATGAACATGACCAATCGATGAATATCTTTGGCTTATAGTGCAAAGATGAATATTTGATTCCGGATGCATATTGATTGATGTTACAGGGGATAAAATATTGATGATGGATCTTTAAATTCATAGATTATAGTAGATTTCATTCTCTACGTAACTCTTCTATGAATTATTATTTCATTGCATGAATATTGATCCGAAACTTGTTGTCTATTGTATTCTATCGATTTTTCCCTGTTGAAGACTAACGATAATTTGTTGTATATTATCTTAGTCATAATATTCTTTACCGGGCTAGTTGAGCTCACCCTTTTCCTTGTTGTTCCATTTTTCTTCTCGGGAGGCGAGAATGTAAATGAAGTACTAGTCTTCTGGTATGGAATGAAGGTTCTAGAGAGAGTTGTTTAGTAGTCCTCACCATTTTGTAAAATAATGAATCAATAATTATGATGGGGATTTATTTGAGTATAGATATTGTCTAGAAGACAATATTATATTTAAACTCACAATATATATTATTGTCGTATTTCACACGACATTTGTATTATTGAAGTTGTAGTTTGCTTTTTTGTACCATGTATTTGGCGACTCGTAATGGGTGTTGTGTATACCTATTTTGGGGCGTCACAGATCTCGCCACGTTCTCATTTCACGAAGAGAATAATGAAAGCAAAAGGGTGAGCTCAACTAGCCCGATAAAAATATTATGACTAAGATAATGCAAAATAATTTATCGTTAGCCTTCAACAAAGGTTAAACCGATAAAATATAACAAACATCAAGTTTAATCGCAATGAACAAGCAATCCATTAGAAGAGTCAAGTAGAGAATAAAATCTACTATCTTCTATGATTTAAAAGGTTTATCATCAGTTTTATCATTTGAGACTCAAATTTTATAAATAATCCACATCATCCCCACTTTTACTATTAAAGGATATTCATTAAGTATCACGACCACCACAAATTATCCATGCACTACGGGCAAGGATATTCATGTTTTCATCAATGGTCATGATCATGCCAACAACTCGTCCATCAATGCACTACGGGCCAATGAGGACTTTTACCACATCATTTGTAACATTACGGTCCATGATTATACCGAATAATCCTTGGTCATAATCATACCAAGTCCATCTATACACTCTGAGCCCACGTATGACTTTCAACATATTATAAACATGAGGATGATGACAATGATATAAGAATTCAATAAAACAAGTTCAAGGATAAATTTGTAAAGATTTATAATTTAATTTATCCAGAAATCAATAACGTCCAAATTGTCAACATGATACTGTTTTATGGAGTAAAATTCAAGAATACTCAGAAAAATAATTCCATGAAAAGATACTGGATGAAGTGCAAATATCCAGGATATTCTACTAATTTCATGGAGTATAGAAGCCAAAACTTTAACCAACTGAGTATAATAGAATATATGAAACTGTAAATGAATTTTCGCCCGCCATGCGGTAATACACATAGGCAGGTTATTCCAACAGAATAATAAACAATGGAATAACATAAGAATTCACCAAGCGTGCGTAATCCGCACAGACATGTTATTCCAACATAATGATAAAGAATGGAACCAGTCATGCGTAACACCGCATGCATGTGATATTCCAATGTAATAATAAAGAATGGAACCAAATCATGCGAATCCACACATGCATGATATTCCAAATGTAATAATAAAGAATAGAATAACAACAGAATTCACCAGGCATGCGATAGACAGCACAGACAGGTTATTCCAACATAATAATAAAGAATAGAATAACAACCATTACGAGTATTGAAAGAAAATAACTTTCTTCATAAATACGAAAGAATACTCTTCTTCTTTCTCTCTTACTCTCTCTATACTTTCTCTCTCTCTATAGCTTGAATGAATTGGTGAAAATAATGAAGAAATGAGCTTCTATTTATAGGCTTGGCAGAGTAAGGGTAAAATAGTATTTTTGCCATAATTTATGACATCATCGCTGACATCATCGATCATATTACATCATTGCTTACCTCGTCGTCCGATGACATAATCGCTTACCTCATCGTCCGATGACATCATCGCTTGCATCATAGAAATTCAAATTCAATTTGTTCTCTTCCACCTCCTTTTACTTTTATACCATGAATTTACTATAATAATGTTACCATTCAAATTATAAAAAAACGTACTATTATATAATCACATCATACTACTATAATGTAATATTATAATAATATATTTGAATGAATTATTTTATCGAAAAAGATAAAATACCAACTTTCAACAAATGTCACATGCTAAAAATTCATCAGTTTAAATCCACTTCGAATAAATATTTTATTATCTATCATTTGTGTTCACAAAAATAAATATTTCCTTATCATATAAATCAATAATTAATTATTCTCAAATAATATTACAAAATCATAATAATGACAACCAGGCCGTTCCCAAGAAAAAGGGGGCTTTCCAATAAGGATTTCTCCTTACTGGCGCGCAATTAGGTGACTAAACCTCTCCTTGACAGAACTTTCTAGACATTGCCAATAATGCTATCTAATAATATTATTCAAATAATATGAATTATTAATCTGATAATAGGAAATATTGTGCAGTGACAATTATTGAAACAACAATAATATAAAATATCAACGCAGCAATTATTGAACCAATATAATAAAATATTGAACAGTAATTACTGTAACAATTATTGAGTAGTGCCTTCTTACGTAAGAATCAATAATTCAAAAACACTGTGCAATACCGTGTACTACTATGCAACAACGCGTATTACTATATTTTAACCACCAGGTATTCCAACAGTGTTAACGGTAAAACTTTCACCGTTATTTTATAAAAAGATATTTTTGTCGTTTTCTCAATCCAATAATAATTTTGTTGTGGGGTCCACCAATGTTTGTGTCGTCGTACGAATATTCCCAGACAAAAAGAATATTCCCCGACCAAACGAATATTTTATAGCAACTTGCTTACTTTGCAAAATTTATAAATATTACCCACAACTATAACATTATAACCAATTCACACCTTAATATTCAAAAATGATATTTATAGAAAATTCATCTTTATTCATAAAAGTTGGGGTCTTACAACCTCCCCTTCTTATGAAATTTTGCCCTCAAAATTAGGGTACGTACCTGGTATGTCGAAGAGGTAAGGATACCTTGATTTCATTTCAGATTCTAACTCCCAGGTCATTTCCTCAACATCGTGGTTTCTTCACAAAACTTTGACTTGAGGTATAACCTTAGAGCGTAAAATATACTCCTTCTTATCCAAGATTTTAACAAGAACCTCTTCATACGTTAAATCATCTGCTATTTCGTCCGGTTCTAACTTAATAATGTGGTGCGGGTCTTTCACATATTTACATAACATAGATATGTGAAAACGTTATGAACACGAGACATACTTGGCGGTAAAGCGAGTTTATAGGCCACAGTTTCTACTCGATCCAGGATTAAAAATGGGCCAATGAATCGAGGATTGAGCTTTCCTCTCTTTCCAAATCTCATAACTCCTTTCCATGGAGCAACACGTAACAACACATGATCTCCAATATCGAATTCTACGTCCTTTCGATAAAGATCAGCATAACTCTTTTGTCGATCTTGTGAGGTTTTTATACATTGTCGGATCATTTGAATCTTTTTCGTAGTCATACGTACCAACTCCGGTCCCAACAACGTTGCTTCACCCACCTCATCCCATCATACTGGAGAACGACACTTTCTTCCATACAACGCCTCGAATGGAGCCATGCCAATACTTGCTTGATAACTGTTGTTGTAGGAAAACTCCACCAATGGTAAGAACTTGTCCCAACTTCCCTTGAAGTTAAGGATACAAAGTCTTAATAGATCTTCAAGAGTTTGAATAGTCCTCTCTGACTGCCCGTCCGTCTGAGGATGATATGCCAAGCTAAATCAAAAATCTGTGCCCATAGCTTTCTGCAAACTAACCCAAAATCATGAATTGAATCTTGGGTCTCGATCAGAAACTATGGATACTGGCATACCATGCAGTCTTACAATCTCATTTATGTACATACGAGTAAGAAGTTCAAGTGTATAAGTTTCTCATATAGGTAAGAAATGAGCTGACTTGGTCAATCTATCAACAACCCAAATCGCATCTATGCCTTGAGAAACCTTAGAAAGACCGGTAACGAAATCCATGGTAATGTGCTCCCACTTCCATTCTGGAATTTCAAGTGGTTGTAATGGACCTTTTGGTACTTGATGATCCGCCTTGACTCGTTGACAAGTTAGACACCTTGAGATAAACTCCGCGATCTCTCTCTTCATATTGCTCCACCAAAATGTATGTCGAAGATCATGATACATTTTGGTACTCCCAGGATGGATTGAAATCGGTGTGTTGTGCGCCTCCATCATGATTTTATACTTTAAATCGGGGTCATTAGGAACACAAAGTCTGGAGTTAACTCGAAGTATTCCTTTTTCATCGATTCTTGCTTCCGGCATAGCACCTTCTTGCACTTTCTTCTTCATACGCATCAACTCCAGGTATGTAGCTTGAGCATCTTTAACTTTATCGATTAAAGTTAGTTCTACTCGTATATTCACTATCATCACATAGGTCTTTGGAGTCTTTAACACTATCTCCATCCTTTACAAGTCATATAAAATGGGCCTTTGCGTTGACAATATCGCACTCGTACCCGCATATGATCTTCTACTCAATGCGTCAGCTACTACGTTTGCTTTACCAGGATGGTATTGAATAGTATGATCACAATCTTTCAGTAGTTCAAGCCAATGTCGTTGCCACATGTTGAGTTCCTTTTGAGCGAAGAAATATTTGAGGCTTTTATGATCTGTAAAGATCTCCACTTTCTCCCATACGGTAATGCCTCCAGTTTTTTAAGTGCGAAAAAGACAATTTGCTAACTCTAGATCATGAGTAGGATAATTCCTCTCATATTCTTTGAGTTGTCGTAAGGCATAGGCTATGACTTTCCCATGTTGCATGAGAACACATCCTAAACCCTTGCCTAAAGCTTCACTGTAGATGACATATCCCTCTGTACCAAATGGTATTGTCAGAACAGGTGCTGAAATGAGTCTCCTCTTGAGTTCTTGAAAACTCTTCTCACATCCCACGCTCCAACCGAATTTTGTATCTTTCCAAGTTAGCTAAGTTAATGGAGTAGCGATTCGAGAAAACCCTTCTACGAATCTCCGATAATAACCAGCTAAGCCGAGAAAGCTACGTACTTCGGTCACTGATTTAGGTTGCTCCCAACTTTGAATAGCTTCAATCTTTTCCGGGTCAATAGATATTCCATGACTTGATACTACGTGCCCAAGGAATGCTACTTCCTCAAGCCAGAACTCGCATTTCTTCAACTTGGCATAAAGCTTGTTTTCACGAAGCTTTTGGAGTATCAGCCACAAGTGTTGCTCATGATCTTCACGACTTTTGGAATTTATGAGGATGTCATAAATAAAGACGACCAAAAAGTGATCCAAATATTCCTTGAATACTCAGTTCATCATATCAATGAAGGTAGCAGGAGCATTAGTCAATCCAAAAGACATGACTAAGAATTCATAATGCCCGTACCGAGTTCTGAAGGCAGTCTTTGGAATATCCTCAGTTTTAACCTTCAGCTGATGATATCCAGAACGAAGATCGATCTTTGAAAAGAATTGTGCTCCTTGCAACTGGTCAAACAGGTCATCAATGCGAGGTAACGGATACCTATTCTTGATGGTGACATGGTTCAATTCCCGGTAGTCAATACAAAGTCGCATACTCCCATCTTTCTTCTTCACGAATAGAACAGGAGCACCCCAAGGAGACGTACTAGGACGAATGAAACCAATGTCTAACAATTCCTGCAATTGGGTCTTTAACTCCTGAAGTTCAATAGGAGCCATTCGATATGGGGCTTTGGAAATGGGTTTTGTACTGGGTTCAAGGTCGATACAAAATTTAATTTCACGCTCTGGGGGTAGGCCAGGAAGTTCTTCAGGGAATACGTCAGGAAATTTATTAACAATAGAAATATCATTTAAATCTGACGTATTTTTGTTTAAAGCTGTGACATAAGCTAAGAAAGCTTGACATCCGTTTTTCAATAAACGAATAGCTTTATGGCTTGAGATGACAGTGATTGATTTTAATGGTTTGGTTGCTTGAATTCGCATAATAGGTTGGTTAGGAATATGAAAGCTAACAACCTTACGAAAACAATCAATTTTTGCATGATGAGTAATTAACCAATTAATCCCTAGAATCTCGTCAAATGCAAGTATTTTCAATGAAATAAGATCGATAGGTAATGTGAGGGTACCGATTTGAACCAAACAAGACTTATAAACAGTGGATGTAATGAAGGTTTCTCCCAATGAAGTTTCCACAGATAAGTCAAAGTCTAATTTCTCCGGAGTCAAATTTAATCGTTGAGCGGAAGTAGGAGAAATAAAAGAATGGGTCGAACCGGTATCAAATAAGTTATAGACTTCGCTAGAGTTTATGATAAGCTTACCCGTGATGACCTCGTTTGGGTTCCTTGCTTTTTGGGAGGTCACAACAAACGCTCTCCCTTGAACTACTGGTTTTGACTTGTCTGGGATGGTATTTTGTGTCACCGTTCCAACTGGACTCGTCTTCGGTGCACGACAAAATCGGGCTAGGTGACCTTCTCTTCCATAATTATAACACGCTTTGGATGGCATCGCGCAATTTGGACTGATATGTTCCTTCCCTCCGCATTTGAAGCATATGATAGGTGGTCGTTCTCCTTCCTTAACAACGGGTGCTGGTGATGACGTCTTTCCATCATTGTTGAATCTCCTCTTCTTTAAATGTCCACTTTTATTGTCTTGGTCATGATTACCACCGAAGTGGTTACCATTTCTGGCATGTTGATTCCCTCTACGTTTGTTGTCACCGCTTCGATGACTGCTACCACTGGTATTATCATTTTGCCGGCTGCTTTCTCTGGGTTGGGTTGACTCGTTATCGCGCTCCAATAACTGAGCCCTATTTACAACATCTGAATACAAACACAGTTTATGAGAAATTAAATATTGACGTATCTCGGGTTTCAAACCTCTTAGAAACATCCGCGTCATTCTTTCCTTATTATCAACCAAGTGAGACGCAAACCGGGACAACTCGGCAAACTTAGCTTCGTACTGCGACACGGTCATATTGTTCTGCTCCAACTTGATGAACTCTACCTCTTTCATGTGACGAATACTTTCGGGAAAGTACATGTCATTGAATAGTTCTTGGAACTTCTCCCAAGACATCTTCAGTGCGGCAGGTTGAGTACGCTTTACCGATTCCCACCAGTAATCTGCCTCTCCACGCAACATAAAGGTGGCAAAGAGAATCTTTTGCTCCTCGGAGAATCCCAAGACATCAAATATCTTGGTGATCTTCTTTATCCACGCTTCCGCCTTAAGTGGTTTTGGCTCTCCAATAAACTCCGGTGGTCCCAGCTCCTTGAACTGTTTAGTGGTGACCGTCCGAGAGTTTCCAGTGTTTCCACCTATATTTTGGACAGGAGCCGCTCTCGCCTGATGTTGCATGAATTGCATAAAGCCTCTGAACATTCCATCGTTCATCATTTGGTCAGTGTTGTTGTTTGCATGAGGATTGTCGCCTTCTTGATGCACATTATCCTGATTATTGATCTGTGGAGACTCAACGGTCTCCTGTGCTCCATTGATATTCTCAACAATCTCGGACGTTATTTTCAAATACTGCCACAAAACAAGAGTTAATTGATATGCAATATATTATCCCTATACTCTGACCGACCAATTAAATACCAAATAAACTTAGGTAGATCATACTAACGAAGGAATTCCCCGTCTATCCCCTCCTAGTTCTTGTCTCACATCTCAGCCAGGGATCATATCCCTAAGCTTTGATACCAACTGTGACGCCCCCAAAATAGGTATACATCACCCAACTTGAGTCGCCAAATACATGGTACAAAATTCAAATATAACTTAATAATACAACTGTCGTGTAGAATACGACAAGACATAACTGAGAGTTTTAATACGAATATTGTCTTCTAGACAGTATTCAACTCAAATGGATTCCTCAATACATTTATTATCACACTATTTCATAGAATAGTGAGGACTACTAATGCTATCATCTGGACCGTAACTCCGTTCCCCGACTAGTCCCGGCTACGTTCTCATTTCCTAAAGAGAACAATAAGAGCAAAAGGGTGAGCTCAACTAGCCCAGTAAGAAATATTATGACTAAGATAATGCAAAATAATTTATCGTTAGCCTTCAACAGTGTTAAACTGATAAAATATAACAAACATCAAGTTTAACTGCAGCGAAACAAGCAATCCATTAGAAGAGTCAAGTAGAGAATAAAATTTACTATCTTTTATGATTTAAAAGGTTTATCATCAGCTTTTATCATTTGAGACTCAAATTTTTAATAAATAATCCACATCATCCTTTACGACCAAGGATATTCATTAGTATCACGACCACAAA
This sequence comes from Panax quinquefolius, assembly GCA_020205615.1. NCBI lineage: Eukaryota > Viridiplantae > Streptophyta > Magnoliopsida > Apiales > Araliaceae > Panax > Panax quinquefolius. The sequence continues at coordinate 89,055,370 of CM035166.1, forward strand.
TTATGCATGCACTACGGGCTAAGGATATTCGTGTTTTCATCAAAGGTCATGATCATGCCAACAACTGTCCATCAATGCACTATGGGCCAATGAGGACTTTTACCACATCATTTGTAACATTACGGTCATGATTATACCGAATAATCACTGGTCATAATCATACAAAGTCCATCTATGCACTACAGGCCACAGATGACTTTCAACATATTATAAACATGAGGATGATGACAATGATATAAGAATTCAATAAAACAAGTTCAAGGATAAATTTGTAAAGATTTATATTTTAATTTATCCAGAAATATATAACGTCCAAATTATCAACATGATACTGTTTTGTGGAGTAAAATTCAAGAATACTCAGAAAAATAATTCCATGAAAAGATACTGGATGAAGCGCAAATATCCAGGATATTCTACTAATTTCATGGAGTATAGAAGCCAAAACTTTGACCAACTGAGTATAATATAATATATGAAGCTGCAAATGAATTTTAGCATTGCGCGAAATCCACATAAACGAGTTATTCCAATGTAATAATAAACAATGGAATAACATAAGAATTCACCATGCATGCGTAATCCGCACAGACATGTTATTCCAACAGAATGATAAAGAATGGAACCAGGTCATGCGTAACCCGCACAGACAGGATATTCAAACAAAATAATAAAGAATGGAACTAGGTCATGCGTAATCCGCACAGACAGGATATTCCAACAGAATAATAAAGAATGGAATAACAATAGAATTCACCAGGCATGCGATAGACCGCACAGACAGATTATTCCAACAAAATAATTAAGAATGGAATAACAACCCTTACTAGTATTGAAAGAAAATAACTCTCTTCATGAATACGAAAGAATAATACCCCTTACCTTAGTAGGAGATTGGATACTGCAATAGTTTAGTAACAGAATACTCTTCCTCTTTCTCTGTTACTCTCTCTATACTTTCTCTCTCTATAGCTTGAATGAATTGGTGAAAAATAATGAAGAAATGAGCTTCTATTTATAGGCTTGGCAGAGTAAGGGTAAAATAGTCTTTTCGCCATAATTTATGACATCATCGCTGACATCATCGATCATATTACATCATTGCTTACCTCATCGTCCGATGACATCATCGCTTGCATTATAGGAATTCAAATTCAATTTGTTCTCTTCCACCTCCTTTTACTTTTATACCATGAATTTACTATAATAATGCTACCATTCAAATTATAAAAAAAACGTACTATTATATAATCACATCATACTACTATAATGTAATATTATAATAATATATTTGAATGAATTATTTTATCGAAAAAGATAAAATACCAACTTTCAACAAATGTCACATGCTAAAAATTCCTCAGTTTAAATCTACTTCGAATAAATATTTTCTTATCTATCATTTGTGTCCACAAAAATAAATATTTTCTTATCATATAAATCAATAATTAATTTTTCACAAATAATATTACAGAATCACAATAATGACAACCAAGCCATTTCAAGGAAAGAGGGGGCTTTCCAATAAGGATTTCTCCTTACTGGCGAGCAATTAGGTGACCAAACCTTTCCTTGACAGAACTTTCTAGACATTGCCAATAATGATATCTAATAATATTATTCAAATAATATGAATTATTGATCTGATAATGGGAAATACTGTGCAGTGACAATTATTGAAACAACAATAATATAAAATATCAACGCATCAATTATTGAACCAATAAAATAAAATATTGAACAATAATTACTGTAACAATTATTAAGTAGTGTCTTCTTACGTAAGAATCAATAATTCAAAAATACTGTGTAATACCATGTGCTACTGTGCAACGTGTATTACTGTATTTTAACCACCAGGTATTCCAACAGTGTTAACGGTAAAACTTTCGCCGTTATTTTATAAGAAGATATTTTTGTCGTTTTCTCAATCTGACAATAATTCCGATGTGGGGTCCACCAATGATTGTGTCGTCGTACGAATATTCCCAGATAAAAAGAATATTCCCCGACCAAACGAATATTTTATAACAACTTGCTTACTTTGCAAAATTTATAAATATTACCCACAACTATAACATTATAACCAATTCACACCTTAATATTCAAAAATGATATTTATAGAAAATTCATCTTTATTCATAAAAGTTGGGGTCTTACAAATTAATTATGTTGATTTATTATATTTTTTTAGTCTATGCAAAGTTATAACAAATAATAATCATTAAAAAAATAACAATGTTATTGAGCAATAATCGGTATGCTTCTTTTATCACCATAAACTAAATAATTTTGTAATTTATGAGACAATGATAAATTTGTAAGATTAGACATTTTGTGTATAATAGTATTTATATAATTGTACCAAATTATTTAAATATTTTGTTTTAAGTTTTGATACTTTGATTTGTGTTACGGAGTTATTTAGTTATTAGAGTTGTAATATATAAATAGTCTTAGTTTGTGGTTTGAGTCAGTTTGACATTTATTGGATATTACAATATAATAATGCAATGCTTATTTTCTAACATACCAAATAAGTAGTAGTTCCATGTGTCCCCTCGAACTCCCTCATCGTTTGTTGAGCCAACCTATGATTCAAAAGGTGACGTTGTGTAACGTTTCGATACCAAGGCATGTAATCAGGGTAACACTCTAGACGATCGTGTGTATCCTCTTAGTACCAACAAGAGTTGGCCAAGTACCCGACAACGTTATGTAGTAGTTGTGTTGTGCCTCCCAGTTTGTATGTGAACCACCAGTAATGTTGTGAAGATGTGTGCTATTTTATAGCCCCCGAGGTATGAATTGTCGTATACTAAACGATCGCAACACTCTATTAGCATAATATCATTCCACCACCTCAAAACATATAAGTGGGCATCTAACATGCCAAAGACCCTGACCAGTGCTACAATATTGTTGCAACAAATTCATCACATCTTATGTATTTGGTTGTCAAATAAACTGATATTACAAACCCACTAGGTAGATTGTCGAGCTACAAGTCCGCAGCGACCTAAGCAGTATTGGCCTCCTATCCTGTAAGGAAAGGTAAGTTGTATTGATGGATTGACACGATATGTTGAGTAACACGGTCCATCACATAGCGCACGTTCCACCCACATGCAGTTATTGTTAATAGTTTATTTGCTTACCCTATATGTATCATCTCGTATTTTTCTTTATATTTTTTAATAATAAAAATATAAGATAAGTTTCAGTTTAGTATTTCGTCTAATTAAAATATAAGATGTTTTGTGAAATAAAAGTATCAGTCGACTTGTGTGATACTTGCAATTTATTTATTTATTATATAACTACATATTTCATCTCATTATTTAATGTTTGTTATTCGAAATAACATATTTCATCTAATTATTTAATATTTGTTGTGCGAAATAAATTCTTGGACATATTTTTTTTTATTATCGGTGGTCTTATGCATCAATATGCATTCGGTAAGTAACGGGTTTAATTAGACCTGGCAAACGGTTGGAATTAGAAATGAAATGGACCGACCAAATAAAATACCTGAGTTTTGATGGGCTGATATTGTGAGGCCCGTGGCTCGGGTTGGGCCGGGCCGGGCCGTAGGCTTCTTCCTTTATTTTTTTGATTTTTTTTTTTGTAAAATCTTGATACACTAATTTAACGTAAGAATAATATACAAAAAAAGAAGAAGTTATTAATCGACAAATGATCAACAAAAAAAAAGGACAAAATTCACTCTTTAAAAGGATAGATAAAAAAGAATCCAATATTAAAGAGTGACAATAACTAGCAGTGTCGAATGTAAGGGAGTAAAGTCAAATAGCAACATATATAATTAATTTATGGACCAGATGTACCAGGAAATATTTGAGTTAGTATTTAATTATATAATTAATTTAAAAGGCAGTTGTACTACTGGATTAAACGTGAATCGATTAGATTAAATTATTTAACATTAGTATGTATGTGTGTGGTACGGTAAGACAAGATGCATGCATGCATGTTCATGTTATATTGCTATTGAAGATTGCATTAAAAACAATGAGTTATTGTATCTCAGTTGGTTTTGAACTCTACCACTCATGGTACGCCAAAATAATCCGCATTTTCTTGGCTTTTGAAATGTTGTGGCCCATACCTACATTTTTTTTTATGGTGGGGGCCTGGGCCTAAATTATTAGATCTAGATTTAATAATGGAATCATGAAGTCATGACAGGTGTTGTATCATGTATGTATATGTTATCTACGGATGTAGTGCTAGAATGGAATTAAATAAGACAATAGAATTTTATTATATAAAAGGAGTCATAAGTTATGTTTCACTAACTTAGCTTTAGGCATCCATTATATAGTCATTAAGCATGCTATAAGTCTCTTAGGCCTTTTAATCCTAATTAAAGTTAATTATGTTAATTGGATAGTAAAGCATAATTATTGTTAGGAAAACAAATAAAGTATTTAAGGAGAAATAAAAGTCTAGTCATTTGGTAAAACAATATGTAACAGTTTTGTTTAGGCATTAAAGTCCTGATTTTGATACATTTGAGAAGCACCTCCATATGACATTCAAAAAAAATATTTTTTGACTGTACTGAGCTGAGTTAACAAATTAGAGTATCCCCTATACCTCGTTAAAAATTATGAGTACCCATGAATGATGAACAAATTTGTTCACAATATCGCTTGGATATTTACAACGTCATTGTCATTTTTAACATTCAATTTATAAAACTTGGACACCTCATTCACAATATAGCTTTAATATTTACAACTTAATTTGAAATTCCATTGGAAGGGATATTTCCCAACTCATTGTAGAGTTTATGAATCATCGCGTTATACAAGGTGTTACATTGTATGATGACAACCTTTCTCAAACCAATTGAGTATATGAAGTCATTTAGATTTTTCGTCAAAACCTCACTCCCAAAAACACATGAACATAACTATTCATCTTAAATATTATGCAAAAATATCATTCACGTAACATTACTTTTAAAATTACAACTCTTTTAAAGACAAAGTGTTGGTTTGTTAATATTTTAATCATTTTGTTTTGATGATGACTTAGTATTATAGACTAATTTGTCTATTGTGAAATTTCAGGAAATTGATGAAAGATCATTGTTGAAAGACTTTGAAGATTTGAGTCCTAAGAAAAATATGTAAGATCATTGCAAATATTTAATTTTTTGATACAAGGCTCTAGGACATTTTATTTATACATTAAAATGTGATTAAATATTTTGTGCATGCCTAAGTATGTTACATTAATGTTTTATTGCCATGTGTTAAGACTTGTGTTTATAAAGATGTTATTTGTATAACACGTGGGCAACAAATTTGTTGGAAACTTAAAAGTTGTTGGAAACATAAATGGCATAGATATAATCATTATCTATTAGAAGTCTAATTGCATATTTCTTGGAAATACAAGTTAATGATTGTACTGAGAAGAGTTTGATATTTGTTGACACTTTGCAAGAATTACGGAACTAACACTTTGATTTATTTTGAAAAAGAGTTCTGTAATATGCTATCTTCTCAAATGGATTATGCTTGAAAGAGTCTGTATCATTTTTGAGGCGACAAGTATTATTCATATAGACTATTTGAGTTTTTACACGAAACTTATTTTATGAGTTACTTTGACATAGTCTATATCTTTTAAATTGTTACTTATCTTCTGGAAATTTGTTGGCAACGTAAATATTGTCTCAACGGGAATAAATGGTTATATATTTAAAACAGAACTGTTTTATCTCTTAGAGGGAAACGGTAATATTTTTGGCTTATAAATTTAACTCAGATATCAGTGCTTATACACAACACTTGAATTTATTATTTCACTCATATACTTGAAAAGCAACTTCATTATTTTCGGTGCAATATTTCCAGCTGCTGTGCAAATTATATTCATATTATTCTCAGCTATTTTCGTGAGCTTCATATTGGTGATATCTCTTTCTTTTACTACTTGATCATTGCATTCATTAGTTGGGCCTTGCATTGTTAAATTGCTTATTTGCTTTAATCATTAGACCTCTATAATTGTAATCTTATATTTTTAGACTAAGTGTTGTCTAAAGTTTTTTTAATCCAGGTGGATTAAGTTTTGAGTTACAAACAGGTTCAAAGAAGCTTAGGTGCTTAAAGGGTGCATTGGTGCACAAGGAGCAAGTGTGCTCAAGTGAATTATTGTAATTCAATTTGATAGAATCTGTTTTTGTAACAAGGGTCTTTTAAAGAAATAAAAATGAGTCTCCAATACTAGTTGGTATTGGACGTGGACTAGGCTATTATTATAGAGGGGAACCACGTAAAAAATCTTGGTGTTATTCTATTGCTTATTTTATTTTCTCAAGATAGTTAATTTTCTTATTTAAACATCTGTTTCATCTTGAGATATTTTTTTATCACTAAGTATTCTATTTGATTTACAAACTCACCAAGATATTTTCTTAAATAAAAATTCAATTCGGTAGACTACATTTATTCAGTAAGCTGCATTCTTCAATACAGTAGGCTATATTCAATAGTTTGAATTCAAAGTTTAAAAATGGGTCATAGTTTGTTCCCACACTTATTCAACCCCCCTTCTAAGTGTGCCTTATCTGAATTTCATTTGGTATCAGAGCGAGGCTCTACTTACTTAGTCTTAAAGGTGACTTGTAGGGAAAGATTCTGATATGGCACAGTTTGGGAACAACAATCAAGAAGGTCAATCAACAAATAGACCTCCTTTGTTGTATGGAACAGAAAATTACAACTTCTAGAAATTCCGAATGAGGATCTATCTTCAAAGAGATCCTTGGGAATGGTGGGTTGTGGAGAACGAACCAGTTATTCCACGAAGAGAGGATGGGACACCAAAGATTCTACTAGAAATGGATCCAAACGAAATCTATATGGTCTCATATAATTCGAAAGTAATGAACACACTTCTCAGCAGTATGGTACAATCCGAGATAGATAAAGTCTCCTCATGCAACACAGCCAAAGAGATGTGGGATACTTTAGTGGTAAGTCATGAAGGCACTTCAAAAGTATGAGAAGTCAAGCTAAGCATGCTTATGCACGATTATGAAATGTTCAAGCTCGAAAAAGATGAAACCATCAAGTTAGCTCAGGCAAGATTTCTAGTCCTTATAAACTCCTTGAAACTACTGGACAAATCTATTCCACAAAGTGAGATTAACAGTAAGTTACTTTGGGCTATGCCCAAGAGGTTTGCTTCTAAAATCACTACTCTTCAAGATTCCTCTACTATATCTATTATGGATACATTAACCCTTTTTGGTGAACTTGAGGAATATGAACATCAGTTAAAGAGGTATGATGATGAGGACGAAACTCCTCGAAGAAAGGTTTTAGCTCTCAATGCAGGAAATGAAGAAGAGCTTGATGATGATTCTGATGAAGAAATAGCTTTGATGACAAGGAGACTTAAAGGACTTCTTCAAAGAAAGAATAAACGAAAGAATATCTTCAACTCGAATAAAGGCAAAGGAAAGCAAACTGAGGAGACGTGTTTTAAATGTGGGCGTCCAGGGCACTTCAGGAAGGACTGTTTTCAACTAAAGAATAAAGGAAAAACAGGCTTCAAGGATAATAAGAGAAACAAGGCAATCGGGTCACTGGAGGATGAAGAAGAATCAAATTGAGGTTTGACGCCAAGGATGAGATAGCTCAAATATGCTTCATGGGAATAGAAGGTGAATCAAACGAGGTATTTAATTTTGAGTTTAATTCTTTGAAACAAGAAAATGATAAATTGAAAGAAAAGAATGCATATTTGAAAGACTTGGTAAATACATTAATGGGCGAAGTAGACTCTTTAATAGATGAAAAGAATGATATTGAAAAGGAATATACATGTAATGAAGAAAAGGTTTTGATTGCAAAGATTGGTTATTTAGACAACTTTAATAAAAATACTTTTCAATAAGGTGAAATTCTTAAATAATGAAGTCTGAAAATTGACTAATGAGTTAAAAATGAGAGATGTGTGTATTGATGCATTTAGTGATAAATCTCCTATTAAAACATGTCCTAATGATGAACTTCAAAAAGAAATAGACTCACTAAAATCATCTCTTGCTAAATTTGTTCAAGGTGAAGAAAATCTAAATGGCATATTAGGAAAACAAAGACCTAGTTTTGAAAGACAAGGAATTGGTTTTAATTTAATGAATAAAAAGAGTAATATGAAAATGTTAAACTCAAAATCACGTTTTAGTTTAAATTATTGCTCTCCTTTCACAACTTGCAAACATTGTGGTATTAAAGGTCATTTAGATATAAATTGTTTTAAGAAACGAAATAAGATTAAAAAGGTACGGATTAAAAAGAGTGAATTATTTGCTACTAACATAAATGGACCCAAAAAGATATGGGTACCAAAAAGATGAACTATCTTTTCTTGACAGGTATGTTTAAAAGCTAGAGTTCCATCTCAAAAATGGATTCTTGATAGCGGATGTTCTCGTCACATGACAAGAGACGGAGCTAAAAATCAAGAAAAAAATGGTGCAGTCACATTTGGAGATAATCGAACCTGCAAGATAATCGGAAAAGGTAAAATTAGAAATGGTAAGGTAAACATTGATAATGTACACCTTGTTAATGGACTTGAATTCAATCTTATTAGTATCAGTCAATTAATGCATAATGGACACCAAGTTAGTTTTGACAAAGAAAAATGCACTATTTCTCATGGTACTAACAATATCACTCTAGTTGCACAAAGAGAAGGAAATATATATACTATTGACTTTGAGCAACAGGATGAAGAATTATGTCTAGCATCTGTATAAGATGAGGCTAATTTGTGGCACAAGAGGATGGGACATGTTCACATGGACTTAATCAAGAAATTATCCTCAAAGAATCTTGTCAAAGGGTTGCCGAAAATCAAATATGAAAAGAAGGGAATTTGTGTTCCGTGTCAACTCGGGAAACAAGTAAGAACATCATTTACGGCAAAGAATATGGTATCAACCTCTTCTCCTTTACAACTACTCCATCTTGATTTATTTGGACCAGAAAGACATCCTAGTATAAATGGTAAGTTTTATGTTTTTGTAATAGTAGATGATTTCTCTAGATATACATGGGTATTATTTTTGAGAACTAAAGATGAAGCATTTAAGGAATTTGAGAAATTAATCAGAAACTTGGAAACAAAATATAGTCTAAAACTTGTAAGGATAAGAAGTGATCATGGTACTGAGTTTCTAAAAGACTTTATAATATTTTGTGATCAAAAGGGTGTTAGTCATGAATTTTCTGCTCCTAGAACCCCTCAACAAAATGGAGTTGTAGAAAGAAAAAATAGGACATTACAAGAAACAGCTAGAACTTTATTACAAGAAAGTAAACTTCCTAAAAAGTTTTGGGCCGAAGCTGTAAACACTTCGTGTTATGTTTTGAATAGAGTACTTATTCGTCCAATTATTTTTAAGACTCCGTATGAACTGTTAAATAATAAGATTCCTAATATTAGTTATTTTAAAGTTTTTGGATCTAAATGTTTTATTCTAAATACTAGTGATAACCTAGGAAAATTTGATGCTAAATCTTATGAAGGAATTTTCATTGGGTATTCACAGAATAGTAAAACATATCGTGTATTTAACATTAACAAGTTGAGTGTTGAAGAATCTGTTCATATTCGCTTTAATGAAACTCACACTGATCTTCCAAAAGAAAGAGATGAGGATGCAGGTACATTGGAGATCTTAGTAAATCCAGCAAACCGGAAGAACCTATTCAGCAAACCGAATGAACAAATCCAGCAAGTTGAATTGGAAAACTCACAAGGTGTAGAACAAGATACAACAGAAGAACTTGAAGCAGATTTCCCTCAACAAGAAGAAGTAATACATGATATACAAATGCCAAAGACTGCAAGATATCTTAAAAACCATCCACAGGAAAACATCATTGGAGATATAAACAAAGGAATCACTACAAGAAGAGGATTGCAAAATCAATGTGCTTTTTCAACATTTCTATCCCAAGTTGAGCCAAAGAATTCTAAGGAAGCTATCCTAGATGAAAGTTGGCTAATGGCAATGCAGGAAGAACTTCAACAATTTGAACGATGCCAAGTCTGGGAACTTATGCCCCCTCCTAAAGATGTCTCTATCATTGGAACAAGGTGGGTATTCAAGAACAAGCTTGATGAGCATGGGACTATCACTCGTAACAAAGCAAGGTTAGTAGCTCAAGGATATAATCAACAAGAAGGGATAGACTATGAAGAAACTTATGCACCAGTCACAAGACTAGAGTCCATCCGCATCTTGTTAGCATTTGCATGTTACAAGAAGTTCACACTTTATCAAATGGACGTAAAAAGTGCCTTTCTCAATGGATACATCAATGAAGAGGTGTATGTAAAACAGCCTCCTGGATTTGAACATGAGAGGTGTAAGACCCCGAATTTTATGAAATAAAAGTATTTAATTTTTCTATTCATTAAATGGTTAAATTGATAAAAGTTAAAGTTAAGGGTGATATATGAAATTTTTTTTTTTTCAAAATACGCAAGGGGGTATAAAGTATTCATTATTGTCGGGGAATATTCGTTTGGTCGTGGAATATTCTTTCCGTTTGGGAATATTCGTATGCAACGGCCAGCTAGCCTATTTGTGGGCCCCATAATGTAATAACTCGCTTAATGAAGAAAACGACAAAATTAAGTTTTATAAATAACGACGTAATCGCTATCATAAAACAACCGCTGTTGGAATACCCGGTTGGTAAAATAAAGTAATACGCTATTGTTGCACAAGATAGCATTACGGTATTACAAAGATTTTGAATTATTGATTCTTACATAAGAAGGCACTACTCAATAATTGTTACGATAATTACTTGCTCAATATTTTATTTTATTGATTCAATAATTGATGCGTTGATATTTTATATTATTGTTGTTCAATAATTGTCACCGCACAAATATTCCATTATCGATCAATAATTCATATTATTTGAATAATATTATTAGATAACATTATTGGCAATGTCTAGAAAATTACATCAGGAGAGGTTTGGTCACCTAATTGCGCGCCACCATGAAGGAGAAATTCTTATTGAAAGCCCCTTTCCTGAACTGCTGGTTGTCATTATTGTGATTCTATAATATTATTTATGAATAATTAATTATTGATTTATATGACAATGAAATATTTATTTGATGTGGATATAAATGATGGATTTATTTATGTGGTTATAAATGAAGGAATTAATGTTGAGGTATTTTATCGATTATTTTGTCCGGATTGGAGGTATTAAAAGATCAAATCGTTGTTCTTACAAATATTATTATGTGAGTTATAATTTTTAATCGGACCGTTGGATCGTTGGGATTTTTGGATATGTTATACATATATAAGTTGAGTATATGTTCACAAATTTTGAACCGTTAAAATGAACGTATAATTTGTTATGAATTTTAAGAGGTGACCGATTCGTAAATTAGGTTATAAATGATTTTGGTGGAAAATTCTAGAATTGGTGGGCCCCACTTTTGGTTGGTGAGAAATGTGCTCAATTGAATTTTCAAATGTGGTGGGTGGGAATAGTAGCGGTAAAAGCCATCGTGTTGCGAGTTAAGTCCGCCTTGAGCGTCTAACATTTTCCTATAAATAGAGGGCTAAGTTAAATTGAAAATCACACCGTAAACAAGTTTTCTCTCTTCCTCTCTATATTATCGAGCGTATTCTTGTGAGTATTTTGAGTATACTTTGAGTATTGTTAGATTATGCAAGTTCCTTGAAAGACTATATCCTGTGTTTCAACTAGAAGTCTTGTCTTTCGAGGTAAGGGATGTTATTTTCTTCTCGATGATATTATTTCTTCAATATCATTATCTTTGAAATATTGGTTGGAACTTTTTATCAAATTTGGAACTTTTTCATGTCGGGGTTACTATTCATGAGTTACTATTCACGAAGTTACTATTCATGAGTTACTATTCACGAGTTACTATTCACGAGTACTATTCATGAAGCGTGAAGATGTTTTTTTTGTGGAATTTCTATCTTTTGGTGTCGGAGTTACTATTCACGATACTAAGACTATTCACGATATATCAAGACTATTCACGAATATCGGCACTATTCAAGAAAAATGAAAATTTTTCTTTTCGTCTAAAATATCTATTCTGGATACTAGCTTTGATTGTATCCATGTTTTGATCATTCTTGAATTTTACACCACTATGATTATTTTTGAGGTATTTTTGGACGTGGATAAAACCAATGCAAAGATGAATGATTTCGAAGAATATCTTTGGCCTCAGAAGTAAAGATGAACAGTGTTTAAATGAACATGACCAACTGATGAATATCTTTAGCCAAGAGTGCAAAGATGAATTATTGATGAATATCTTTTGCTCAGAATGCAAAGATGACCATTGTTGAATATCTTTAGCCGGTAGTACAAAGATGAATTATTGATGAATATCTTTTGCTCGTAATACAAAGATGACCTGTTGTTGAATATCTTTAGCCTGTAGTGCAAAGATGAATTATTGATGAATATCTTTGGCTTATAATGCAAAGATGACCCATTGTTGAATATCTTTAGCCTGTAGTGTAAAGATGAACTGTTGATGAATATCTTTGGCCCGTGGTGCAAAGATGAATTTATTAGTATGATTATGAATGTGAACTGTGATTTGGTATAACCATGATCTTTGATGTTTCGTGTTAAGACAAATGATGAAAATTATCTTTGTCTTGGATGAGGAAAGGAATTTAGAACTACAATTACGATTATGAGTTATACACGTGATTGTGGGCGAGGAATTGTTGATTGATGTTACGAGGATAAAACATTGTTGGTGGATTTTAACATGGAGAAGACAATAGACTTTATAGTCTATTTGACTCTTCTAATGGATTGCTCATTCCACCGCAACTATGGTTGAAAAGTTTTATCATCTACCATATGTTCTAAATCTCCGATTTATTCTCGATGAAGACTATTGATAATTTATTTATCTTTAGTCATAATATTCTTTATCGAGCTAGTTGTGCTCACCCTTTTGTTTCACAATTCCTTTCGTGTAATAAAAGTGTAGTCGGGTCGAGCGGGGATAGCGAGGAATAGAGTGGTGGTCTATAGATGTTGAGGGTGAGGTGAATTTAACTTGGAAGGGTGTTTTGTCACTACTATACAAGATGTCTAATGACATACAACCTCGTGTTATCATAAGACATGGTTGTGCTCATCCACTTGGCTTTGAGTATATTTACAAGCACTACCTATATAATCTTGGTGTTTGTTTGGAGTATAATACCCAATTAGAGACAAAGGGAGATAATGATATGTCAAGAGAAGACTCACCATTGGGAAGAATATGATAGTAATCTTCTTGTTTTTCTTTGGGGTTTATTGGGTCAACCAAGGATAATTCTGTGGCCATATGATATCTACCATAACCTAAAAGCATGGCCTCCCATGTATGAAGGTTTCCTTGAGCACTTCCCAAAGATTCTAATTTCTAAAACAGTTTTTGACTGTACCTTTATGTAAGGTGTCATGGTGACGTGTTATCCAAGTTGGTGTCCAGAGTTACATTTGGTATATATTGGTATCCAAACTCACAGCATATGTTTTGTTGTATTTTGCACGACAATTGTTGTAATAAAGTTGTAGTTGTTTTTCGTACCATATATTTGGCGACTCAGAATGGGTTGGATGGAATGGACCTATTTTGGGGTTGTTACAAGAGGTATCCAAATCATATCTACAAGCTAAAGAAAGCTCTCTATGGGCTAAAACAAGCTCCAAGGGCTTGGTACGACAGGTTGAGTAAGTATTTGCTTTCAAATGGTTTTATTAGAGGAAAAATTGATTCTACATTATTTATTAAGCATGAAAATAAAGATATTATTATTGTACAAATATATGTAGATGACATAATTTTTGGTGCTACTAATAATTTTCTTTGTGAGTGGTTTTCTAAGTGTATGCACAGGGAGTTCGATATGAGTCTAATGGGAGAACTTAATTACTTTTTGGGGCTCCAAATCAAAAAACAAAGAACGGTATGTACATCCATCAAACCAAATATACAAAAGAACTTCTCAAAAGGTTTGGTTTTGAAGGATCTAATTCAAAGGCTACACCAATGAGCACTTCAATAAAGCTTACGTCTGACGAAAAAGGTATAGATGTGGAGGTAACTAAATATCGAGGTATGATTGGATGTCTATTATATTTAACCGCATCTAGACCGGATATTATGTATAGTGTTTGTTTATGTGCACGCCAAGAAAAAAACCTAAAGAATCTCATTTACAAGTTTGTTAAAGGATTTTAAATATTTAAGTGGTACAATCAATTTGGGATTATTTTATCCAATCTGCAATCATTTTGTACTAATGGGTTATTCAGATGCTGACTATGCAGGGTGTTAAATTGATAGAAAAAGTACCAGTGGTGCTTGCACATTTTTAGGTCACAGTCTTGTTATATGGCATAGTAAAAAGCAAACTGCAGTTGCTTTATCAACCACTGAGGGTGAATATCTAGCTACGGGGAGTTGTTGCTCTCAAATTGTATGGTTAAAACAAACTCTATGTGACTTTGATATTTTATGTGATAATGTGCCTATATACTGTGATAATTCTAGTGCTATAGATATTTCTAAAAATCCTGTGTTACATTCACGTACAAAGCATATAGAAGTCAGACATCATTTTTTACAGGATAATATTTCAAAAGGATTAATTAAATTAATTTTTATTCCAACAGAAAAATAGTTGGCTGACATTTTTACTAAACCCTTAAGTGAAGAAAGGTTCTGCATGTTAAGAAGAGAACTTGGAATGTGCATGGTTTAATGTGATCACGTATTTAAAATCTTATGTGCAGATTATACTATACAAATAAGTATCATTTATTTTCCGCATGATATCAGACAAAATATATCTGTTTACATTACTTATCTGTTTAAACTATATTCTAGATACATGTTTCTATTAATGATCAATGTTTATCGCCGGATAACATTTAAATTGGGAAATGTAAGGATTTTTATCTTGAAACACAGAATAGCAGCCGAACAGTTTTACGAAATTGAAAAGACGCACGTCTTTCGATGACAGACTCTTAATTGATCTGTATTTTATGTGCCTTTATATCCTCCGTTTTTCTTAACTCAGACTTCACATCTCCATCACTTATCAAAAACCCTTCGGTTTCATTATCACTACTTTGAATCATCATGAAAACCAGAGCTAGCAAGCGAGTTTCTAGAAAATCAAACGAAGAAGGATCTTCGCTGAAGAATCTTACGGGAACAAAGATGAAGTCGAAACACGTACATAAGAAATCCTCTGTGCATGTAGCGTCTGATGCCACAATCTTATCCGACAATTCAGACTCTAGTTTCTCTTTCCTAAAAGCTTCAGACCTCGAACCGTCTCACCGAGGGAAGTTGAAGCAGCCAATGGATAAAGAACAGTTTTTCTCACAGCCAGAGTCTCCCTCAAATCTGGTAAATCCATTTTCATCCTCCTTTGATTTGCAAGAAAATTTCTTTAGAGGACATAGTTTCGAAACTCGTTTTAAAAACTCCATTGCTACAAAACAGTTTGTGTATGAAAAATCTCTGGATCTATTTTATCTAAAACACTCTGTTCTGGAAAAACTCTTCACTGATTGCAACATTTCTTCTATGTTGTTTCCTCCTACTATTACTTATCCTTAGTTAGTCCAACAATTTTACACTAATCTTGAATGTAATGGGGACTGTTTTACCACATTTGTCAAGGGTAAGTCCTTATTTTTTACAAGTATTGATTTTGGTAGCATTCTTGGTATTTATTCTGCTGGACCTTGTCCTTTCACTCTTAAAGGTGCTGCTAATATTCCTTTCCATCCTGTTGGTCGGAAAACCGATCACTAAACACGCGCAAGTATACGCGGTCTAACAAGTAATATAATGATAAGTATTGTGTCGTACCCACGAGGAACTATGACTAATATTTACCAACTACCGACTATGTATCGCTAAAGTCTTATTCGAACAACAATAAATGGAAGTGTGATTGATCTATTTAACTAATTATCAAAGAAAGTAAATAGATAATGAATGGTAATCTAAGGAATTACAAGCTAAGGTCACAACTTCACCCCCCACACACGTGCATTCTCATCAACACCGGCGTGTTATGTTTCAAAAAACTAGCTACCCTATCTCTCTTTGGTCTTACTGGTCACGACGATTTGTCGACCGAGAACGCACATGTGCTAATGCACCTCTATCGAGATATGCACAAACATATCCTCTCCAGATCCACCCTAAAGGAGAATGCAATGTAAAGGAACGCCCAAGCTAGATGCAATCCTACATATATGTCTATGCTAATCAATCATAACAAGGATTTAAGCATAGGTTCTCAATTAGGTCGCACGTGGCATATAGATATATCTATTCTACGCACAACTTATGCAAATAAAACCACAATCACATGCCAATATATTTAGGTGTAAATCTACAATTCTTCATCGATATCATGCAGATTACCAAAATCATCACTAATGTCTTAGCAAGAATCATAAATTACAAATATATTAACCCAAATCATATGGTGCCAACCAAAGAGATAAAGACAGTCAATTCAAATAACAAAGGGATCCATTATAACCTTAGAGCCAATAATCAGTTCATATTTAATAAACCAAATACTAGTAGCAAATAAGACAACATTTATAGATTACAAGACTAGAGAAGATAAATGGATAAGAGGAAACTCTGTCAAGGCCCTTCAATCTCCATATACTCCGCTCAAATCAAGCTTTCCAATCCGTGTCGCTCGTTGCTCTTGCTCCAAAGAAATACCAACTTATCCTTAAATTTACTTAATCTATATTTACAGACATCAACTAAGGGAAAGAGAGAGAAATTACAAAGAAAACTCTAAACTAAGCTAAGCTAAATGATATATGGTGAGAGAGAGAGAGAATGCAGAGGTCGGGTCTCTCTTATATCCTGCTTTTCTCTTGAAAGCTAGGTCAAAGGCCTTGGTCTCTCGCTCAAGCCGGAGGTGGCTGCCATGGCAGCTGCTTTAAGCCTGATGAGTGAGGCCAAGGCCAGCACGTGAGCTTGAAAACACGAGTTTCAGGCTGCATGCACGATTCTCATACATAGGTCAGGGCATCATGCGGTGCCATGATGACGTTAAATTTGGACTAGGAATGTGGCGTATGCATGGCTGACCAATATGATTGCCAAGTAGTGCATGGCCATTATACAATAAAAAATGCCCGTTTTGGCCCTACTTGCTAGAAAACACCTGATAATCCCTATAATATGCCAATTAAGCGCAACAACCCTATAATCATATAAAAACATATAAACTCTACTAGAACAGGCAACTATTTAAGTCATAAAATATCCGATTCGTAGGTATAAATCCCACTCATCAAATACCCCCAAACTTAAGTCTTTTCTTGTCCTCGAGCAAACTAACTAACACAACACTAATAATAAATAAAACACACGCGAAAGAAAAATAAAACTATAGTAGTATCATGGCTTCAAAGCTCGATCATAGCCCTTCCCAGAGAATAGGGCAAACACAGATATGAATAAGGGTTCATTCAATTTCAAGCATAAGACTGTATTCGATCCATTCTATGTGTGTGTGTGGAGACCAACCGTCATAAATAATCATAACTCAAATAAGCTCGCATAGTTGATTGCTAATATCAATAAGCAAACTTCGCAACTTAAGCATTTAACAAGCATTAAGAATAAAACGCATATGCAGGAAAAGATCAAAAGACTCTAGCATGACGACAATAAAATCTGACTCGGAAAGTACTTAATTACCTTAGGCTATTCAGAACTACCCATGAATGAGCTTTTGATCAGTGACTCCCAAGCCAGACGACTTTAGGGCACTAGGTGTAAAACACCCTTATAAATCTAATAACTCGAGCAGTAAAGGCCACGTAATTAACATAAGCCATTGAGATTTTACAACAAAAACGAAGATTATTTAGCGAGTGCATTTTATGCTCCATCTCGATATCGGTTCTGCGTTTATGGTTGAGTGCGTTTTACGCTCCATCTCGAACCACCGCAAAACTTTCGATATAAACTCTTCTTTTCTATTTTTATTGTCGTTTCATTCATTTTTTTTTTTTTTTTTATAAATGTCAACATGCCAGAAACTAAGATCCAAAACTGTATAAACATCTAAGTCTTTTATTACCTTGTAAAAATGAAAGTTTATAAAAGTGAACAAACTCTCAAAGCAATAAACAAGCGAACTTAATTAAAAAAATAACGAGTTAACACAGTTGGTCGGTGCTTGCTAAGGAAGTCGGATCAATAACAGTCTAAACTTATCAATTGAACAAACCCTAGCTCATACATACTTGACACGACTCTAAGAGATAGGCATAGATACATGACACTTGTCATCAACCACAATCAAAAATCAATGATAGCTATAACCCTTGCTAAATAGCAGCTCAAAATAGGGTAAAAAGGCCATTCATATGGCGCGCAAGCATATAATCTATAAAAGCCCCCAAAAAGATGGCTAAAAACCACAATCATGCTGATAATAATCAAAGCATTAAATAATAAAAACCAAAAACAGTTCATGGCATAATAATAGAAATCCAAACATAATCCCGCAATTTAAAACGACTGCACCACAATACTGATGATAAAAACATAATAAAGTCTAAAGTATGCAACCTAATATGGCAGTACAGAAATAGATAGATAATAGCCCAAAGCACCCCCAAACTTGAGGTGAGCAATGCCCTCATTGTTAAACATAAAGCAATCGATACAAGAGGGCTTCCCTGAAGTGGGCTCACTCAGCAGCGGTCTCGTCCTCGTCAACCTCGGTGGGGTGGTGATGGTGGAGGGTAGGGTGGGAAGACAGGCACCTCTGGAAACTAGTATGGCGTGAACTTAGCATTCTCGCCACAATAATCGGTGTAGATGCTCTGCAAGGTGTTCACCAGCTCAGCCTGGTACTGCATCGCTATCTCCTGCCTCTGAGCCACAGCTGCGGTGTGCCTCCGCTACCTCTTCGCCTCGTCATCCTATTTCTGGTGCAGCAGGGTGAGGGATGCCATGATATCAGTAAGTAGCCCTGCTCAGTGGGCTCGCTGCCGACGCCTGTCCTTGCTTCTTTGCTCAGTAGTAGGGGCGGCTACAGAGGGTGGCCCATAGCCTTCGCCTCTGACATGCGACTCTGCCCCGTCCCACACAATGAAGCGCGATATCGTCTGATGATAGATGATTGCCATGGGAGGCAAGGCTATCTCCTCTGGCCCCCACTGAATTCTTGCCTGCTTGCACAACCGGGTGAGAAAAGAAGGATGCGGAAGCCCCGAAGCCACGGTACTTTTAATTGCCTTCAGAATGGACTCGTGACTTAGAACTCCAATATCCACCTGCAGACGCGTGACAATAGTGAATAGCAGAATCGCCCTATCTCTGGTCACGTAGCTCAAGTGCCGGGATGGGATCATGTTCGCACATATGAAGCTGAGCCATGCTTTCCCGTAGCAACTGAGCGCTGAAGTCGGGAAGCTGGTCTTTTCCCTAGTATAGTCGTTCTTCTTCCACGCGGTCCCGGGCTTGCACAGCCTCCTGATAATATCCTCTACGTCGTAGCTACGGAGCCCTGGCTCCATATAGTCCTTGCCCGCATAGTTGGGTGTGGCAAATAATGCGTTGATGGCCTCACTTCCAAACGCCACTAGCTTCCCCCTTACTTGGACGACCGCATCACCTTCAGCACTGGCGTTGGCATAAAATTCTCAAACCACAGAAACGATGGCTGACCCGGGTGGCTTCGTGAAATGGGTACATTAGCGCCCCGAAATCATGGCCAACAATTCGCCGTCATTTTTATCCGGCCTCATACCCCGCTCAGGAATAAGATTTCTCACGGCAGAAGAGCTCTTGTATCGCTTCCATGCATCCTCGCTCACAAATTTTTCTCTATCCCATGCCGCTGACGATGATCCTCCCATACTAAGTCGTTGACGCTTTTGTGCCATTTCAAAAATTTTCAGCAGTTGGTAAGGTTCAAAAACAGTCTCTAAACAATGCTACTCTCTGTAGAAACAACCCTTGAAGCAATGCACAACAAAATCCCAATTCAATCCCAGTGATTCTAAGCCAAAACAGCCCCAATTTTTCTCTCAGACAAATAATCGAACACCTTGTGTGCGCTCTGAAAATCAAACTTGGATAACCCCTTGCTTGACAGTAATCTAGCCCGATTTCCGTCAGTAGAAATCTCACCAATACAACGCAAGAGAAATTTACAACAAATCCACACAAACTATCCCTCAATTTGTTTCTGAAAATCAAAGATATACCTTGAATTGAAAAACCTAGTTCTGAGAAGTGTGAGGCTCGCACTCTGACAGGAAATTGATGCTCTCGATTTATTCTGTTGATTGAGATGAGACACAATTGATCGTTGCTAGAAATTTGTGTGAGTGCAATGGCTGTTTGAGTTGGGTTGTGCTTGAAACTGCTGAAGGCGTCGAGGAAAGGGAGAGCAATGGCCTAAATCATTGTTGCCAAAAATCGCTTTTAAAAACAAAAACTGTCATTTGTGTCGCTTATGTCATAAGATAGCCTTTTGTTAATTTAAGGTTATGGCATGAAAGTTAGTAGGGGCATAGCTAGAGTTTGGTCATGCATGCAGAGTTACCTGATGTTGGGTGGTATTTATGCTAAGGTCAAAGGTCCGGGCGTGAAATTCTTGGCCGCAATACACTATCGGGGTCAATAAGCTTGTCGGCCACATCACGATTGTAGTAAATGATGATGCCATGCATGCACGAGATGCCATTCTCTGAAATTTTTCTACTGCTATCTGCACATGCCAAGACAAGAAACAAAAACTGTACAGAGCAAATATGTATTATTCAAAACAATATAATAACTAACTACAAAGTAAACTAGATATAACTACAGGAAAATAGATAAAGTTTATACCGAGATGGGGGTGCCTCCCCACCAAGCGCTTGTTTTAAAGTCGTCGGCTTGACTATACCAACGTCGTTCAATCCGGCTCATAAGCTAAGATGACCATTTCATGCCGCCTGTTCGTCAATTCCTTTGGATTCTTGGCAGACATGGATGATTGGTCATTCATGATCTCTTCATCCTTCGGCACAAAGAATCTTTCTCCACTGAAATTATCCACTAATTCCCCTTGTTCATTAATTTGAAAGTGTTCTTTGTGCGCTATTGGGCCCTCATAGATTTCCACAGTCGGGAGCGTGGGTTCAGGTTGTTGATCAATCTTGATAGTGTACCCACTCTTGATCCTATTGTCTCCAACTTCAGACTCCACCGGTTGGCCAGTCTGTACTATGACGTCTCCCTCAATAACTGTGTGAGACTCATTGCATTTTCCTTGCGTAACCACCATGCAATGCTCTTCTGATTCATCGTCGATGACAATTAAGACCGGGAATTTGCCTTGCGGTGGATTTGTGATGGCATTGACGAGTTGCCCCAATTGATTCTCAAGGCTGTGCAATGCGACTTCTTGGCTTTCCATCTGAACCTCATTTTTCTCAATAAATCCGATGAGAAGCTCTTCAAGCCTGTTCTCTTCTTCTAGCGTTGAGGTCTCATAGAAGCTCTCATTGGGTTGAGACGTTAACTCATAATGTGGCGGAGACTGATACTCAAACTGAAAGGCATGATTCGGATCATAATAGTGCTCTTGACTGTAGTCCCATGAGTTTGGATAACCCTGGCAGTTTGGATCATAGGAGATCGGTTCAAAGTCAGCTTGATTCTGACAGTAGGCATTCTGAGTGGACTGACACTCAAGATTGTCTGAAAAAACTCAAGGCATTGGCAATTTGAAGTTGTAATCTCTCGAACCCTTCTTCCGAGCTTGTTTGTGTTGTCCCCTCGTAAGGCCATTGTTAACATAGATCGTCCATAATCTGTAAACTTAAAAAAAAAAAAAAAGGAAGATCAAACAAATAAAGGAAATAAATATATACAAGTTCAAAGTAAGACTAAATTGATTTAAATCAATATTGGACAATATTAGAATAATAGCTCCCTCCCGCAATAGCGCCAAAAAACTTGTTGGTGGGAAACCGATCACTAAACACGCCGCAAGTATATCGCGCTACTAACAAGTAATACAAAGTGATAAGTATTAGTCGCACTCCACGAGGAACTATGACTAATATTTACCAACTACCGACTATGTATCGCTAAAGTCTTATTCGAACAACAATAAATGGAAGTGTGATTGATCTATTTAACTAATTATCAAAGCAAGTAAATGGATAACGAATGGTAATCTAAGGAATTACAAGCTAAGGTCACAACTTCACCCCCACACAGGCATTCTGTCGAACACCTGGCGTGTTATGTTTCAAAAAACTAGCTACCCTATCTCTCTTTGGTCTTACTGGTCACGACGATTTGTCGACCGAGAACGCACAGGTGCTAATGCACCTCTATCAAGGTATGCACAAACATATCCTCTCCAGATCCACCCTAAAGGGAACAGAACAGAAAGGAACGTCCAAGCTAGATGCAATCCTACATATGTCTATGCGAATCAATCATAACAAGGATTTAAGCATAGGTTCTCAATTAGGTCGCGCGGCGCATGAGATATGTCTATTCTACGCACAACTTATGCAAATAAAACCCACAATCACATGCCAATATATTTAGGTGTAAATATACAATTCTTCTGTCGATATCATGCAGATTACCAAAATCATCACTAATGTCTTAGCAAGAATCATAAAGCACAAATATATTAACCCAAATCATATGGTGCCAACCAAAGAGATAAAGACAGTCAATTCAAAAAACAAAGGGATCCATTATAACCTTAGAGCCAATAATCAGTTCATATTTAATAAACCAAATACTAGTAGCAAATAAGACAACATTTATAGATTACAAGACTAGAGAAGATAAATGGATAAGAGGAAACTCTGTCAAGGCCCTTCAATCTCCATATACTTCCCTCAAATCAAGCTTTCCAATCCGTGTCGCTCGTTGCTCTTGCTCCAAAGAAATACCAACTTATCCTTAAATTTACTTAATCTATATTTACAGACATCAACTAAGGGAAAGAGAGAGAAATTACAAAGAAAACTCTAAACTAAGCTAAGCTAAATGATATATGGTGAGAGAGAGAGAATGCAGAGGCTGGGTCTCTCTTATATCTGTTTTTCTCTTCAAGCTAGGTCAAAAGGCCTTGGTCTCTCACAGGCACCGGAGGTGGCATGCAATACGGCTTTAAGTTTAAGAGGTGAGCCATGGCCACGCGAGCTTGAAAACACTTGAGTTTCAAGGCAAGACGAGTCTACATAGGTTAGTGGCCCATGCGCAAGGCCATGATGACGTTAGGCTGGACTAGGGATGTGGCGCTGCGGCGCGACCAATATGCTTGCCCGGTGGTGGTGTACATGCTATACATACAATAAATGCCCGTTTTGCCCCTGCTTACTAGAAAACACCTGATAAGCCCTACAATATGCCAATTAAGCGCAACAACCCTATAATCATATAAAAACATATAAACTCTACGAGAACATGCAACTATTTAAGTTATAAAATATCCAATTCGCAGGTATAAATCCCACTCATCACATCCCTTGGAACAACTTCATATAGTTATGAATGATTATTCTCTTTCATCTCTATCTCTACCAAAAACTGTGAGTGTGTGTCCTACTGCATGTGTTTTACATAAGTTGGTTCGATATAATTTGTTCCCACGACTAGGTGGTGGAGCAGATTTCACTTATCAGGATTTAGTTGTTGTGGTTATGATTCTTAAAGGCAAAAGTTTCAATTTTTCTCAAATGATGTTGTCACATATGCAAAGTTGTATTCGTCAAACAAAGAAGTGTCTTCCTTACAGCAAGTTTTTAACAAAATTTTTTACACATTTTAAAATCTCTTTTGATGATGAAATTTCTGTCACAAATCACGAGCTTATTGACACTGCCAATTTGACAAAATCTCACATTACTTTTCATGCTGGTGAATTTGTTCATCTTCTCCCTGATCCTCCTATTACCTCTCCTCCTCCTATTTCTCCTACTCCTGACTCATCTTCATCTTCATTACCAAATTCTCATGGGTCTGATGTTATGAATGTTTTGAATGAGATTTTACAAAATCAAAATTCTGTGAAGGCTGATTTGGTCGAAATAAGAAATCGACTTGTGATTCTCGAGAAAGGGAAATTACCGATGGACGCTCCAGAAATTAACAAATTGTATCATCGTGTTGAAGATGAATTTATCGATCTTCAGGCGGGTTTTGAGATTCAGACACTGGCTATGGTTGAAGCACTCCAACAGAAATTTAATCGGAACACATGTCAGTTAAGTCAAGAGGTAAAATTTGTCAGTTATCAACTCGGGGAGCTTGCAGATTTTATGGCCACTAGGTTCAATGATATAGGCCAAAGGTTTCATGTTCCAACAATGTATTCCCTAATTCCCGAATGGCCAATGAACAATTGGCTGGCTGAATACAAAGGTGACTTTCTGGATATGGAACTTCCTCCTGCAACATTTATACCTCGACCATCTAGACTTGCAAATGATTACACTTTGGAAGAGCGTCTTCATCGCCTTCGTCATCGACCTTACTTTACAACTCGTACTGCACAGAAGGCTAATCTTGAGGACATTGACTGATCTTATCTGTTTTCTTTTTGCCTGATGACAAAGGGGGAGAATTATTTTGATCTATCTGTTTTAAAGACTATGGTTTAAATTGTTAAGACTGATTGTTTAATTTAATATTATGATATGGGTTGAATTACTGTATTTGGTATAATACTAATGTATGCAAAGTCGATTTACCTAAATTTTTCCCCGAAATAGTTAATATGCATGAATTCAGGGGGAGTTATAATTTTTGGTGTTGTCATAATTTAACATTAGTATGTATGTATGTGGTTATATTATACGGTAAGACAAGATGCATGCATGCATGTTCATGTTATATTGTTATTGAAGATTGCATTAAAAACAAAGAGTTATTGTAGCTCAGTTGGTTTAAACTAGGGCCACTCGCGGGCCGGGCCAAAATGACCCGCATTTTCTTGGGCTGAAATGTTGTGGCCCATGGCCCATGTTTTTACGGGCGGGCCTGGGCCTAAATTGTTAGGTCTAGGTTTAATAATGGAATCATGAAGTCATGACAGGTGTTGTATCATGTATGTATATGTTATCTACGGATGTAGTGCTAGAATGGAATTAAATAAGACAATAAAATTTTATTATATAAAAGGAGTCATAAATTATGTTTCACTAACTTAGCTTTAGGCATCCATTATATAGTCATTAAGCATGTTATAAGTCTCTTAGGCCTTTTGATCCTAATTAAAGTTAATTGGATAGTAAAGCATAATTGTTGTTAGGAAAACAAATAAAGTATTTAAGGAGAAATAAAAGTCTGGTCATTTGGTAAAACAATATGTAACTGTTTTGTTTAGGCATTAAAGTCCTGATTTTGATACATTTGAGAAGCACCTCCATATGACATTCAAAAAAATATTTTTTGACTGTACTGAGCTGAGTTAACAAATTAGAGTATCCCCTATACCTCGTTAAAAAATTATGAGTACCCATGAATGATGAACAAACTTGTTCACAATATAGCTTGGATATTTACAACGTCATTGTCATTTTTAACATTCAATTTATAAAACTTGGACACCTCATTCACAATATAGCTTGGATATTTACAACTTAATTTGAAATTCCATTGGAAGGGATATTTCCCAACTCATTGTAGAGTTTATGAATCATCACGTTATACAAGGTGTTACATTGTATGATGACAACCTTTCTCAGACCTATTAAGTATATGAAGTCATTTAGATTTTTCGTCAAAACCTCACTCCCAAAAACACATGAACATAACTATTCATCTTAAATATTATGCAAAAATATCATTCACGTAACATTACTTTTAAAATTACAACTCTTTTAAAGACAAAGTGTTGGTTTGTTAATATTTTAATCATTTTGTTTTGATGATAACTTAGTATTATAGACTAATTTGTCTATTGTGAAATTTCAGGAAATTGATGAAAAGTCATTGTTGAAAGATTTTGAAGATTTGAGTCCTAAGAAAAATATATAAGATCATTGCAAATATTTAATTTTTCGATACAAGGCTCTAGGACATTTTATTTATACAATAAAATGTGATTAAATATTTTGTGCATGCCTAAGTATGTTACATTAATGTTTTATTGCCATGTGTTAAGACTTGTTGTTTATAAAGATGTTATTTGTATAACACGTGGGCAACAAATTTGTTGGAAACTTAACAGTTGTTGGAAACATAAATGGCATAGATATAATCATTATCTATTAGAAGTCTAATTGCATATTTCTTGGAAATACAAGTTAATGATTGTACTGAGAAGAGTTTGATATTTGTTGACACTTTGTGTGACGCCCCCAAAATTAGGTATACGTCACCCATCTTGGGTCGCCACTTACATGGTACATAAATTCAAATACAACTTACTAACATAACTGTCGTGTACAATACGACATAAACTGTGAGTTTGAATACAAATATTGTCTACTAGATATTATACAAACTCAAAAGGAGTTCTCATTACAACTATTATCACACTATTTCACGTAATAGTGAGGACTACTAATGCTATCCTCTGGACCATTACTCCGCTCCCCGACTCGTCTCAAATATGTTCTCATTTCACGAAGAGAATAAAAGAAAGAAAGGGTGAGCTCAACTAGCCCAAAGAAGAAATATTATGACTAAGATAATGCGTAATAAATTATCATTAGCCTTCAACAAAGGTTAAACCGATAAAATACAATAGACAACCAAATTTAATCTGCAATGAAATATGCAATCCATTAAAAGAGTCAAGTAGAAAATAAAGTCTACTATCTTTTAGGTTTTAAAAGGTTTTCATCAATTTTATCACTAAGACTCGGTTTAATGAATAAACCACAATATCTAATCATCCCCGTACCACGGCCAAGGATTTTCATCAAATTATCAATGGTCATGACTATACCGAATCACCCCGGTCATAATCATACCAAAACTATCCATCATCGCATTACAAAGCCACCGAGGACTTTTGTCACATCATTTATATCAAGCCATGATTATACCGAATGATCCCTGGTCATAATCATACTAAGTTCATCTATGCACGTAAGCCAAAGATAACATAATATAACATGAGGATGATGACAATGACATAATAATTCAATAAAACAAGTTCAAGAATTATTTAATCCATGAATTATTAACATCCAAATTGTCAACATGATACTGTTTTGTAGAGTAAAATTCAAGAATAATCAGAAGAATATTTCCATGAAAAGATACTGGATGAAACGCAAATATCAAAGATATTCTACTAATTTCATGGAGTATAGAAGTCAAAGTTTTAACCAACTGGGTATAATAAAGAATGGAACAACAAAAGAAATCACCATGCATGCGGTATCTTGCGCCATGTATAAAAGTTATTCCAATGTAATAATAATAACGGAACCAAATCGTGAAAATTACACCGCGTGATGATCCAACCGTAATAATAAATGCTTGAATAATAATAAACGATGGAACCAGTCCGGTGTAAAACACACGCATGTGATATTCCAAATGAATAATAAATGCGAATAATAAACAATGGAACCAGTCCGTCCTGTAAAACACACATGACGAGATATTCCAAATGTAATAATAAAGAATGGAATAATGTAAGAAGATCACCAAGTATAGGGGATTCACAGATATCTGAGTTATTCCAATGTAATAAATAAGAATGGAATAATATAAGGATTTCACCAAGTATAGGGTATCGCCGTGATCTGAGGTTATGTATAGGGTATGCCACTTTTTACAAAGTTATTCCAATGTAATAATAATGAATGGAATAATGAAGTTCTCTTCATGAATAAGAAAGAATAACACCCTTACGGGTACAACAAATAATATCCCTTACCGTAAAAGACACCGGATATCAAAGTAGTGAAGTACCGTAATACTCTTCTTCTTTCTCTCTATAGATTTTCTCTCTATAAGCTTCTCTATAATTTCTCTCTCTAGAGTTTCAAAGAATTCGTAAGAAAATAATGAAGGAATGAGCTTCTATTTATAGGAAAATAGAATGCATAGTAATTAATCCATGAAACTATCCAGATTGATTTACTTTAATCTAACGGTCCATATTTAAAGCAAAATCTTTTAAATAAAATATAATATATTCTATTTATATAAAAACATTTTACTATGCAAACACTATGCAACACTATGCAAAACACTATGCAAAAACACTATGCAACACTATGCATAATAAAATATAATATATTCTATTTATGTAATAACTTTAATAAAGTATTACATTTTTATATAAAAGATGTTTCGCTTTATTACGTTAATAATACTTAATAAAACAAAACGTCATTATCGCTATAATAATTCATATTATTAATCGACAATAATGAAATCAAACCGAGTGACTTCTCACATAAGCATCAATAATCAATACCGGTGTCTTCTTATGCAACCACACGTATTCATCGTATTTTTTACTACCGAAGTAGTTCAACAAAGATCAGATCAACGAAAACTTCCGCCGTTATTTCAATAAAATATTTTTTGTCGTTTTCTCGATCAATCCGATAAATTTACATTATGGGGTCCACCAATGATTGAGTAGTTGTACGAATATTCCCCGCTAAACCGAATATTCCCTCACCAATCGAATATAATATAACCACTTGCATACTTTTGCAAAATTTATAAATACTACCCACAACTATAATATTATCTCAAATTCACACCATAATATTAAAAATTATTTCGACAAAATTTAAATCTTTATTGATAAAATCTGGGGTCTCACAATCTCCCCTCCTTATGGAATTTCATCCTCGAAATTAGGGTACGTACCTGGTATGATAAAGAGGTGAGGATACCTTGAATACCTTTATCGTTGAAAACATTAAATTCATCTTTGCAATCCTACCAAAGATATTCATTAACAATTCATCTTTGCACTACAGCCAAAGATATTTATTAACAATTCATCTTTGCACTACAAAGCAAAAGATATACAACCAGAAAACCAATAATCTTTGAGACGCAGCTTTAATAGTATCACGACCACGAATTATCCATGCACTCTTGCCAAGGATATTCGTGTTTTCAATCTGATCATGATTATACCGAATAATCCTTAGTCATAATCATACCAAGTCTATCAATGCACTACTGACCAAAGATGACTTTTACCACATCCATGAATTAATATTTCATTCTTTGAGACTCAAATCAATAATTAATCCATATCATCGAATCATCCCCGCACTACGTGCCAAGGATATTCATTAAGATCACGACCACGAATTATCCATGACTACTACCAAAGATAATCGTGTATTCATTAGTATCACGACCACAAATTATCCATGCACTACTACCAAAGATAATCGTGTATTCATTAGTATCACGACCACAAATTATCCATGCACTACTACCAAAGATAATTGTGTATTCATTAAGATCACGACCACAAATTATCCATGACTACTACCAAAGATAATTGTGTATTCATTAAGATCACGACCACAAATTATCCATGCACTACGGCCAAAGATAATCGTGTTTTCAATTACGGTTATGATTATACCGAACAATCCACAGTCATAATCATACCAAGTCCATCTATGCACTACAGCCACGTATGACTTTCAACACAATATATAAGCATGAGGATAATGATATAAAGAATCAATCAAATGAGATAAAGGATAAATATTAAACATTTATAATATAATTTATCCAGATTCAAGAATATCCCCATGTTATTAATCACTTAATAATCTCATAATCTAATATCATTAATATTATAACAATATTTTAATCACTTCTTAAATTTATAAACAATTTATCTCAATTGTTTACGCTTTTACCATATAATGCATTTAATCATTCAAAATGCCATACTCATAAGATATCATCACCAATTATCAAATCCTCAAAACAAAATATGCATATACTCTATATTGGATTCTCTAGCCATAAAATCATATTTTCAACTTTGTTACTTCACATAACATATTTAACTTATATGTTCAGAATTAAACTATTTTCATGAAAAAATACCAAATCAGTCCCAAAATATTTCTTTTCTGGGATTTAGCATAATATAGTTCCATAATGAAAATATATTTTTCTCAATTTTAAAATTCATTTACTATTTTTCAAAAATCAATTTCTAATTAATTCCTTAAGAAATTAGCTACCTCAAGTTTAACTCCAAAATTCCCAAATCTTGACAGTACCTTACCCATGTTAACGTGAGCTTCCAGTTTAAATTTCATGGTCATCGGAGTTATAGAACTCCTGGTTATAGCATTTTTCATCTAAAAATTTAAATATTGAAATAGTCATAACTTGTTCATTTTAAGTCGAATGAGCTCATTTTTGGACAGGAGGTACTTTATACCATATACCTTCATGTCCCAAAAGGCCAGAATTTTTCTCATAATTTAAGTGCCAAAACAAATTTCTCTAAAATCATGGCGTGACTTTTTCGGTTTTGAAGCTTTGCACTCCTTTGCTAAAATCACCCACACAAAAATCTACAACACCTTTTCCAGTAATTTCACTTGGATTAGTTAGGTAACTCATAGATCTAACTCTAGGACTTGACCACACTCAACAATTTAAAATATAATAGGAGATATGGTCAATTGAATTTCATGTTACGCTTTTTCACCAAAATCGATTTTCAACTCTTTGTGATTTCTAAGAAACTTTCATGTTTTCACATAATAACCAACATAACTCATCATAACACTTACTAATACTTTATATACCCATGATTTTCATTAGTCCAATGCTTTTATTATGACTTTCATCATAATCCTCGTAAATGATCCTTTTAGTCAAGAAATATTTGAGGGTTTAAGAAATGGGTTTTGTCTCGGGGTCAATACAAAATTCGATTTCATGTTCTAGGGTAGGCTAGGAAGTCTTCAAGAATACGCCAAGAAATTTATTAATGATAGAAATATCATTCAAAATCATTACTCTCATCCAAGACTTGGATAGTATGTCACATTAATATCAATCGCGACTTCTATCCCTTAACCTCGATAAAGACCTCACAATGATACCTATCAACTTGCCATCTTCATCCATTTACATCGCCTACAAAAAGTCTGGCTTCAGTGCATTCCACACAAGGAAGTCAACAACGAAAGGATCGGGGCTCTTTACTTATGGCTTGATACGACAATAATTGACTTTAGTAGTTTGGTTACTTGAATTCGCACAACAAGTTGGTTATGAATATAAAAGCTAACAACCTTACGAAAAACATGATGAGTAGTTAACCAATTGATTCCTAAAATCACATCAAAGGCAAATATTTTCAAAAAGATAAGATCGACGTGAAAATGTTTATTTGAACCAAACAAGATTTAAAAATAGTAGCGGTAACAAAGGCTCCTACTAACGAAGTTTCAACCAATAAGTCAAAGTCTAACTTCTCCGGAGTCAAATTTAAACGTTGAATGCAAGCAAGAGAGATAAAATAAAGGGGTAGAACCGGTATTTTATAAGGTATAGACTTCGCAATTTATAATTAACTAACCCGTGCTAACTTTGTTCGGTTTACTCGCTTTTTGAGAAGTCGTGAAAAATGCACTTCCTAAAACCAACGACTTTGTTTTGTCCATATCCATCTTTAGTGCCACCGTCCCAACTAGACTTGACTTTGGTGCACAACAAAATTGAGCTAAATGATCTTCTCTTCTTGCAATTTCCACTTCTATTATCTTTGCCATGATTACCACCAAGTGGTTACCATTCTTAGCATGATAATTTCCCCATGATGGTTATCATTGTTACGATAAATTGCTGCCACCAAAGATGATTATTATTATCGTATTGTTGGTCGTTACCTTTTGTTTGAGCCGAATCAACACTCTCATGTGCTTCATTGCTTATCTCAAAGATTTTCGGATGCCATTCTCAAACACCGTCACAAAAAAAAGGGTTAATTAACATATCAAATATTATCCCTATACTCTAATCGACAAATTAAATAACAAATAAACTTAGTAGATCATACTAGCGAAGGAATTCCCCGCCTCTCCCTCCTAGTTCTTATCTCAAGATCTTAGCCAGGGATCATATCCCTAAGCTCGATACCAACCGCGCGCCCAAAATTAGGTATACGTCACCCATCTTGGGTCACCACTTACATGGTACATAAATTCAAATACAACTTACTAACATAATCGTCGTGTATAATACGACATAAACCGTGAGTTTGAATACAAATATTGTCTACTAGATATTATACAAACTCAAAAGGAGTCCTCATTACAACTATTATCACACTATTTCACGTATAGTGAGGACTACTAATGCTATCCTCTCGACCATTACTCCGCTCCCCGACTCGTCCCAAATATGTTCTCATTTCACAAGAGAACAAAGTGAAAGAAAGGGTGAGCTCAACTAGCCCAAGAAGAAATATTATGACTAAGATAATGCGTAATAAATTATCATTAGCCTTCAACAAAGATGTTAAACCGATAAAATACAATAGACAACCAGCTTTAATCTGCAATGAATATGCAATCCATTAAAAGAGTCAAGTAGAAAATAAAGTCTACTATCTTTTAGGTTTTAAAAGGTTTTCATCAATTTTATCACTAAGACTCGGTTTAATGAATAAACCACAATATCTAATCATCCCCGTATTACTACTCGCCAAGGATTTTCATCAAATTATCAATGGTCATGACTATACCGAATCACCCCTCGGTCATAATCATACCAAAACTATCCATCATCGCATTACAGCCATCGAGGACTTTTTTGTCACATCATTTATATCAAGCCATGATTATACCGAATGATCCCTGGTCATAATCACACTAAGTTCATCTATGCACGTAAGCCAAAGATAACATAATATAACATGAGGATGATGACAATGACATAATAATTCAATAAAACAAGTTCAAGAATTATTTAATCCATGAATTATTAACATCCAAATTGTCAACATGATACTGTTTTGTAGAGTAAAATTCAAGAATAATCGTAAGAATATTTCCATGAAAAGATCTCGGATGAAACGCAAATATCAAAGATATTCTACTAATTTCATGGAGTATAGAAGTCAAAGTTTTAACCAACCGAGTATAATAAAGAATGGAACAACAAAAGAAATCACCATGCACGCGATTGCATGATTAAAGTTATTCCAATGAATAATAATAACGGAACTGTGTCGTGAAATTCACAATCGATAGGATGATCCAATGTAATAATAAATGTTTGAATAATAATAAACGATGGAACCAGTCCTGTAAAACACATGCATGTGATATTCCAATGTAATAATAAATGCGAATAATAAACAATGGAACCAGTCCCTAAAAACACATGCATGTGATATTCCAATGTAATAATAAAGAATGGAATAATGTAAGAAGATCACCAAGTATAGGGGATTCAGCAGATATCTGAGTTATTCCAATGTAATAAATAAGAATGGAATAATATAAGGATTTCACCAAGTATAGGTATCGCCATGATACAAGTTATGTATAGGGTATGTCACTTTTACAAAGTTATTCCAATGTAATAATAATGAATGGAATAATGTAAGTTCTCTTCATGAATAAGAAAGAATAACACCCTTACGGCAGATACAACAAATAATATCCCTTACCGTAAAAAGACACTTGGATATCAAAGTAGTGAAGTACCGTATACTCTTCTTCTTTCTCTATAGATTTTCTCTCTATAGCTTCTCTCTATAATTTCTCTCTAGTTTCAAAGTGAATTCGTAAGAAAATAATGAAGGAATGAGCTTCTATTTATAGGAAAATAGAATGCATAGTAATTAATCCATGAAACAGATCCGTTGATTTACTTTAATCTGACGGTCCATATTTAAAGCAAAATCTTTTAAATAAAATATAATATATTCTATTTAAATAAAAACATTTTACTATGCAAACACTATGCAACACTATGCAAAACACTATACAAAACACTATACGCAACACTATGCATAATAAAATATAATATATTCTATTTATGTAATAACTTTAATAAAGTATTCTGCTTTTTATATAAAAGATGTTTCGCTTTTATTACGTTAATAATACGAATAAAACAAAACGTCATTATCGCTATAATAATTCATATTATTAATCGACAATAATGAAATCAAACTCGAGTGACTTCTCACATAAGTATCAATAATCAATACCGCAGTGTCTACTATGCAACCACACGATATTATTGTACTTTTACTACCGAAAGTAGTTCAACAAGATCAACCAGAAAACTTCCGCCGTTATTTCAATAAAATATTTTTGTCGCTTTCTCAATTCGACAATAATTTACATTGTGGGGTCCACCAATGATTGAGTAGTTGTTATTTAATATTCCCCTCGCTAAACCTAATATTCCCGACCAATCGAATATAATATAACCACTTGCATACTTTGCAAAATTTATAAATACTACCCACAACTATAATATTATCTCAAATTCACACCATAATATTAAAAATTATTTCGACAAAATTTAAATCTTTATTTATAAAATCTGGGGTCTCACACTTTTGCAAGAATTACTTTAACTATCTTCTCAAATGGATTATGCTTGAAAGAGTCTCAGATTATTTATAAGGCGACAGTAGTATATTCATATAGTATCTATTTGAGTTTTTACACTTTTAACTTATTTTATGAGTTACTTTGACATAGTCTATATCTTTTAAATTGTTACTTATCTTCTGGAAATTTGTTGGCAACGTAAATATTGTCTCAACGGGAATAAATGGTTATATATTTAAAACAGAACTGTTTTATCTCTTAGAGGGAAACGGTAATATTTTTGGCCTATAAATTCAACTGAGATATCAGTGCTTATACACAACACTTGAATTTATTATTGCACTCATATACTTGAAAAGCAACTTCATTATTTTCGGTGCAATATTTCCAAATTTCTTTGTCTGAATTATATTCATATTATTCTCAGCTATTTTCGCGAGCTTCATATTGGTGATATCTCTTTCTTTTACTACTTGATCATTGCATTCATTAGTTGGGCCTTGCATTGTTAAATTGCTTATTTGCTTTGATCATTAGACCTCTATAATTGTAATCTTATATTTTTAGACTAAGTGTTGTCTAAAGTTTTTTTAATCGAGGTGGATTAAGTTTTGAGTTACAAACAAGTTCAAGGAAGCTTAGATGCTTAAAGGGTGCATTGGTGCACAAGGAGCAAGTGTGCTCAAGTGAATTATTGTAATTCAATTTGATAGAATCTATTTTTGTAACAAGGGTCTTTTAAAGAAATAAAATGAGTCTCCAATACTAGTTGGTATTGGACGTGGACTAGGCTATTATTATAGATGGGAACCACGTAAAAAATCTTGGTGTTATTCTATTGCTTATTTTACTTTCTCAAGATAGTTAATTTTCTTATTTAAACATCTGTTTCATCTTGAGATATTTTGTTATCACTAAGAATTCTATTTGATTTACAAACTCACCAAGATATTTTCTTAAACAAAAATTTAATTCGGTGGACTACATTTATTCAGCAAGCTGCATTCTTCAATATAGTAGGCTATATTTAATAGTTTGAATTTAAAATTTAAAAATTGGTCATAGTTTGTTCCCACACTTATTTAACCCCCCCTTCTAAGTGTGCCTTATCTGAATTTCACAAAGATATCAACCAATTAACTCTTTTAAAATTACTTTTAACATTACTTGCATTTCTTAATTAAGGTCATCATGATCGAGTTGAATTGTTTTAAATAATGACAATGAGATTACATTCTTGTTTAATAATATTCAATTTTTTCATTATTATTTGCCAGTAATAGAGTAATTATTAGTAGATATTTATTAACATATTTAACATTAATTTTAAAAATGTATTTATTTTTTTTCATATAATTTACCAAAATGTCCAGATTTTAATTAGCACAAACATGTGCTCATGAACTAATTACTCCCTTTATTTCATAAATTGAGTTTTATTTATTAATTTTTTGTTTATTTATAAGTGACCTTTCTTATTCTTAAGAACAACCTAAGAAAACTTGGATGGAAAATTTATTTTCAATTTATACCGTCTGTGTCGATTTTTATTGAGTAATATATTTGAATATGTTGGAATTTGAGCCTAAATTAATATGAGTGTCATTAATTAATTTTAATGATTCCATATATTAATGTGTTCTGCTCCATGAGTAGATTAAATTAAGTATTTGGAAGCTCAAATCCATGGAGTAATGAATGAGATATTAATTCCCAAAGATCATGATAAAAGATAATAAATACATGTGGAAAAAACCAAGTTCCATATAGGTTAAGAATTAAATATTTTATATGTTTATATACAAGTAAAGTGCTCTTGGGTTTGGGCCCCAAGGGGCACCCCACTTTTGTGGAAGGGAGAAGACCTAGCCAAGGTTAGGTTCGAACGCGCGTGCCGCCATCCGGCCGACCTGGTCTGGGTCTGTATTATTTAAATTTTATTTATTTAATTCTATTATCAAAACTGTGTCGTTTTGAAGCTGTATTTATTATATTATCAAAACTGTGTCGTTTTGAGAAGATCTGTAAGGTTGAACGGACGGCCCTAAACTACGTCGTTTTTGTCGCGCCTTTTCTTCTAAGCCTAAAACTAATATAGACCGAATAGATGCGCCTATTTTGCAAATAGTCAAAACTACGTCGTTTTGACCAACATATACAAATAATACCTCTTCAAGAGACACCCCATGCCTTTTCAGGGGTGATGTGCCTATCCGAAGGGTCACCAACCCTCCTATAAATAGATAGGAGAGGGCAGCCTTCATTTCCATCCATTTCTCAAGCATTCTAGTCTAATAAAGCATTCTAGTATATAGTTTCTTCATCAGTTTTCTTAGTAAATTTGAGAGAGATTTAGAGCATTTCTTTTGATTCGAAGTGTATACTTTTAGTAGTGCTGCTAAAGTATACAGTGTCATTGTATCCTGGGAGACAAGTGATATCAACTCTAAGCACCATACGGAGGACATATTTGTTTTGCTTAATTAAGATAAGTCAATATATATATAATTTCATTTAAGGTTTATAACAGAATATGTGACTATGCATAATTAAATATAATAAAAAAAAAAAACCAAACATCACTAAGAAAGAAGTTTTATCACTAACATCAATTTTTGTAGCTCAAGATGAGTATTATTATGCAGTAGCATCATCCTGAGTATAGCTTGAAGATTCAAGAGGGATAGCAAGGTAATGCAGTTATAATTCTATATGCTTACATATTATTTTCAATTTTTTTGTAAGAATTCTCAGTATATCCAGATCGATGTATTTTAGTTTTCTATATTCATAACTTTTGGATTTGTGAAACTTTTCAGAAATAAAATTTAGCCTTTTATAAATAAATAAATAAAAAATAAAAAATCTAACATCAATTTTAATCTATGTTACCATTATTAACCTAATGACAATGCAATATTTTGGCATGACACTAGAAAGGGGTGGCGATGTTGTTGGACGTGGCCAACTCGAAGGGGATGAATTTAGTGATCATAACTCATAAGAAGATGATTTATTATTTTATAGATGAAATATGAATTAAAAATACATTTTCAATACATTCAAATTTTACCAATAAAGATTTCAAAGAATATTATTTAGGGACAATTACATATTCTATTACATTTTTAAAAATAATTACATAAAAAGAGTACAAACAAAATAATTACAAAAAGAGTGATATGCAATATTTAATTACAAAAAAAAGTGCAATCTTATCCCTTTAATTATGCACACAATTACCACCTCTCCCACAATTTTCTCTCCATCTCTCCCATGATTTTCTCCCATTCCATTTATGTTTCCCTTCTTCTTATCCTCCCTCCCTCCACCTCCGCCTCCTCCTCCTCCTCCTGTCCCACCCCTCCGCCTCCGCCTCCGCCTCCTCCTCCCTTCCCCTCCCTCCTCCCTCCTCCCGCCTCCCCTCCCTCCCCCGCCTCCCTTCCATCCGCCTTTCTCCTCCCCTCCTCCCGCCTTCTCCTCCTCCGTCGCCCACTTCCACCGGCTCATTCTCCACTCCCACCCCAGAATTCAACATACGATATACGTTGGTAAAACGAACAACATGTAGTTGGTAGCCAAACATTCCGATAAGGTAACCAATTTAATTTTATTTGATTACCTATTTATTTTGAATGTGATGCAATGGTAACCAAACTTCATACAATGGTTACCAAACTTTTCGATAAAGTAACTAATTCAATTTTATTTGATTACCATTTTATTTTAAATGTGATGCGATTTAGTTGGTAGCCAAACTTCAGATAAAGGTAAACATTTTAATTTTTGTTGGTAACCAAATCGTCAAAAAAAATTCGTAATAAAGAACTCCTATGGCGGTGGCATGGCATGATATAATGCATGACAATGATTTACTACGATTTATATATAGGCTATGGCGGGGAGGCTGGGAGGAGGATGATGTACAATAACTCCTTCATAATTTTTTTTTAATTTCCTCATTTTGATTTGAATTTTGAATTATGGATTTGAAATTGTTGTTAGAGATAAAGATTTGAATTTGAATTTGAATTATTAGTTATCCTTGATTTTAGGTTTCCTTATTAATGTGAATTGTACTATTTTTGTAATAATTACATTCTTTTTATAATTATTTAATTGATGCACTTTTCTTGTAATTACTTTCTATTTGTTGTATACTTATGTAAAGGACCCTATTATTTAAATACGAAATAACATTATTCAGGTCTATATCGTCATATATGGAGATGATGATAGTTGGTCATTTTTGCAGCACTATGTTAGCCTGCCTAGAGCCCGAGGCCCAATTAAGGCGCGAGTTAGTAAAAGAAATGTAACCAGATTCTATAGGTAATATATGACGTAAGGCCCATATTTAAGGTCACGTGACCGAGCTAAAAATCGAGACCAATAAACTAAATCAAATTTGAATATTTAATTTCAGTTCCGCGGAACCGCCTTTCTCTCTGTCCTCTCCAAACCCTAGGATTTTGCAGCTGCAATATCATCTCCTTCCTCTACCGCAAGATTAAATCTTTTCACCCACATAAACATACATTTGTATCCGCACAGGTTTTTTGTAGCATAGATTTGTTTTGTTCTTGTTTTTGTTGAGTTAATTGTTTGGATCTGAGGATAATAATGGAGTTTGGGCGGAAGAGAGGAAGACAAGATGGAGTTTGGAACGGAGGTCCCAAGAGATCTAAGAATGGTTAGTCTCTCTCTTTCTACTCCTCTCTAGTTAGAATTTTGTTACTTTTTTGTTTGTTAATTTGTTTTCTTTCTATCGATAAGTATTTATGCACTAACGTTTAACTTGTTCATCTATTGAATTAAATTAAGTGATATGTATCTTCTAATAATTTTCCTGTTTGATTGAAATAATTGTGTATATTTGGATTTATCTCGCTGTGTTGCGATCCCCAAATATCAAACGCATCGAATATTCATAGAATCTAATTTTGCTGTACTTTTGTGTTTTTTTTCCCGATGTGTTGTTATATGTAATTTACTACTTGGAAAGCTAAAATGGAGCTTATGTAAGGAATGAAGTAGTAAATTCAGTTAGTTAAGTCAGGATAGTAGCAGGGTATTTCAGTCCTTTCAGTTGTAATGTTGGGGTCATTATTGTCTTTCCATCATTTTTCTATTTTGAGCTGATGTTAGTCTTGTGAAGGGAGCATGTGCTCAGCTCCTTTTCGTTTGCTGTGGTGCGGTGAGTGAGATGAGAGTATATGTATGGAAATCAATTCACAATTGAAGGCATGAAATGAATGAAAACAATCTGTTTCTCTCTCTATTTGTTCTTTCTTCCTCCCTACTCTAACTTTTATGCTCTAATCTCTCTCTTTCTCAATCCACTCGGTCTATTTTCCTGAATTTCCTTAATAGTTTCAAGTTTTGCACCTCCGATTCATTTCAATTGGTATCGGAGTCTTTGATCTTGCACCTATTGCCACCAACAATCAATGATTGAGCAATCAGGAATCTCATGTTCATGAGCAAAACACATCTATACAACAGCTGCAGACACATCCGCTAGAGTCAGTCTCAACTTTGCAGCCAGGATTTGATGCAAAATTGGAGCAGATGAAGAATTTTGTGGCTCTCCTAGCTCAACGAGTGCAGCAGAAAGAGCCTAGCCAACCAGGTCCCTCGGTTTCTCCCTCAAGGTCCATTCTAGGTCCTTATGAACCCCCTCCTAAACCAGACCAGATAAGCTTGATGATATTTTTAGAACCTAGAAGTTTGAATTTGGAAAGTTTAATGGGGAAAACCCTAGGTCATGGACCAGAAAATGTAATAAACTCTTTTCATACCACATGGTGCCCGACTCTCAGAAGGATTACTTGACCACTTTTTTGAATACTCAAGATTTGTGCAGGAAGGACAAGAGCTGACCTGGGAAGGTTTAATAGAGGAAATTGTTGCTAGATTCAGCCCCGAGGCTAGTGATAATCCAATAGGAGAGTTGAAGAAATTGCAACAAATTGGATCAGCAGATGAGTATAGGAAGAAGTTTGAGGATTTGAGAAGTTGGGCTTTAGCAAGTAATTCTAGCCTTCATGAAGAATTTTTTATGGATTGTTTCATGGGTGGATTAAGACTTGAAATACTGTTGGGTTCCAGGAACTCAAGCCAAAAAACCTCAAGGAAATGATTAGATTATCTAGGGTGGAGGAAGCCAAATTGGAGGCCTGACTCAAAAGGAGCAAGGTAATGAATAAGCCTACTAGGGGTTGCACTTTCCCCTAACCTGTACCGTTGCAACCGCACAAACATGTTGCCACGGTGGTTGGGGATACTTTAAGGACATTACCTATAAGGGGTCTTACTAGGGAACAAATCAATGAGAAGCGGAGGAAAGGATTATGTTTTCCTTGTGATGAGCCTTTTGTGCTAGGGCACATTGCAAGGAACCACAATTATTCATGATGTTGCCCTCAGCTATAGATGGCCTAGAACCTGAAGCATTGTTTGAAATTGCGTTCGAGGTGCACGCCTCGAGGCGCGTCTCATAGCAAGACGGGAGTTGGCCATGGCGAGGCTGACGCGCAAAGAGAAATTCAGAAGTTTGCGCCTCGTTTGGCTGAGGCTTACGCCTCAGTGCGTTGTGACTCAAGGCAAATCAAGGTCTACGCCTTGATTTGAATTAAAAACCCCCCAAGTATGCGACAGGTTCTTCAATTCAAGCCGATCAACATGTTCTCTCTTCTTCAGTTCGTGCGACTTCGACAGGTTCTCTATCTTCTTATTGTATAATGTATTATTATTGTATTATATTATATATATAATTTTTTTTTATTATAATTATGGATTATTTTATGATTATATTAGCATTTTTATATAATTTTTTGGGAACTTTTAGGTTTCAAATCGAGGCTTTCGCCTCGCTCTGCCTCGAAGCTTACGTCTCGCCTTGTCCAGAAAAAAACGCGTCGTACCGCTTTAAGCTTTTTTGAACATTGACCTGAAGACACCGAGTCCATTGGGGAGGCAGAGAGAAGGGAGGGTTGCCAATGTCGTGTGAAGTGCAGGAAGCCCAAATCATATTACATGTTCCCTCAGGGCATATCACTAACAATACTGTCTGGCTTCTAGGAATGACACGAGAAGTTTCTAAGGATATTGGTAGCACCAACTTCCTAGATCCCAGGCAGCTAAAAGAATAAAAGCTACATTAAAGGAGACCAATGCCATCACTGTAACTGCTGCAAATGGATTTAAGGTTTCTAGCCATCAACACTGTCTATAGCTGATTTGGTCCATACAAGGGAAAGAATTTCAAACAGAGTTTAGAATATTGCCACTATGGGGTATAGATGCAGTTTTAGGGGTCCAGTGGTTGAAGCTTTTTAATTCAGTTACTTTTGACTTCCCCCTAGAAAAGGAAGGACTATTCTCCTACAAGGGGAATCTGATCAGATGTCCCCAACCATCCAATACATGATTTCTAGTGAGTTCAAAAGGGTG
This sequence comes from Panax quinquefolius, assembly GCA_020205615.1. Taxonomy (NCBI): domain Eukaryota; kingdom Viridiplantae; phylum Streptophyta; class Magnoliopsida; order Apiales; family Araliaceae; genus Panax; species Panax quinquefolius. The sequence continues at coordinate 89,097,510 of CM035166.1, forward strand.
CTAAATTCTGCAACTCATGGGTATTTTGGGTACTTGTTTGGGATGTATCAGGGAGAAGAAGAAAACATAATTGTGGAAAGGAATGAGGGAAGTAGTAATGGGAAGAATGAGATTGACTTAAGAGAAATGTCCCCAGATGAAAATTTTACTGCAAGATTTCTCTGGTTTTTCAAGAGCCAAATGGACTTCCACCAACCAGAAATCAGGATCATCATATAAAGTTAAAAGAGGGCAAATCAACCAGTAAACCTTAGGCCTTACAGATATCCCTATGTTCAAAAGGGAGAAATAGAGAAGATTGTAAAAGAAATGTTGTAGAATGAGATTATTCAACCTAGCAACTAGCAATAGCCCCTATGCATTTCCAGTTCTCTTAGTCAAGAAGCATGATGGTACCTGGAGGATGTGCATAGATTATAGGGCACTAAACAATATGACAGTTTTGGACAAATTTCCCTTTCCAGCAATTAATGAACTACTTGGATGAACTACATGACTCTAGTTGGTATTCCAAACTGGACCTGAGGTTTGTATATCATCAAATTAGAGTAAACAAGGATGATGTACCAAAAACCTCTTTTCCGACCCACAATTGCCACTTTGAGTTCCTAGTGATGACATTTGGGTTCACTAGTGCCCCATCCACCTTTCAATCATTGATGAATGAGGTATTTTAGCCATACTTGAGAAAATTTGTACTATTTTTTTTATGTATACAATAAAAGTTATCACTTGGAGCATTTGAGACTAACACTGCAGTTATTGCAAGATCATTGTCTGTTTGCTAAGAGGAGTGTCTTTGGAACAAGACGGGTGCAATATTTAGGCCATATAATCACCCATGAGACCACTAATCAAGATAAGATCTGATGCATGATTAATTGGCCCTTGCCAGTTAATATAAAAGAGTTTAGGGGATATCTGGGACTGACTGGGTACTATAGGAGGTTTATAAGAAATTATAATATAATCAGTAAGCCTTTAACTGAATTGTTAAAGAAGGACAAGTTCATATGGAATACTGAGGCCACTGAAGCTTTCAAAGCCTTGAAGGAAGTCACGTCACATGCTCCAGTTCTTGCTATGCCCAACTTCAACGAGCTCTTTGTGTTAGAAACAGATGCATCCCATTTTGGTATTGGAGCAGTGCTGATGCAAAAAGGGAGGCCTATATCTTATTTAAGTAAGTCATAGCTCCTCAACACTTGGGGTGGTCAACTTATGAGAAGGAGCTAATGGCAGTAGTGTACGCAATCAACAAATGGAGACATTATCGGTTAGGAAACAAGGTTTATATAAAGACAGCTCACCACAACCTAAAGTACTTATTGGATCAAAGGATTTCAACTACAAATCAACAGAAATGGATAACTAAACTAATGGGGCTGGACTATGCGATAGCATACAAGAAGGGCAAAGAGAATATTGAAGCTGATTATCTAGAAAGGTGGGAGAACCCACTTCCTTGAGCCACTGTGTGACCATCACTCAAGATGGTGTGGATGATTGCAACACTATAACTTTTGTAATTCCCACTTGGGTACAAGAAATAGCTCAACCATGGGAGAAAGATGATGGGTTGAAGGATGTTATACTCCAACTGACTCCAAGTGCTCTTCCTGGCTACTCTTTCAGTAATGGCATACTCAAATTCCAAGACAAATTGTTGGTAGGTCCAAATTCTGATTTAAGGAGGAAATTTATGATTGAATTTCATAGTTCCCCTATTGGAGGGCACTCGGGCATCAAGGGAACCTTCGAGAGGATCAACAAATTTTTATGGTGTCCAACTCTTAAGGCATGATGCCACTGTTTTTGTGAAGGAATGTGACACCTGCCAGCAACAAAAGCATGAAACTGTGAATTTTCCTAGACTGCTACAACCCTTGCCCATTCCAGAGATTCCTTGGACTGGCATTTCCATCGATTTCATAGAGGGTTTACCTAATTCAGAGGGAATGATAGTTATCTGGGTGGTGGTGGACAGACTCACAACATATGGGTACTTCATCCCATTAAAACATCCCTTCACTGCTGCACAATTGGCTCAGGAATTCATTACACATTTATAAATTACATGGATTACCCTCTACAATAGTATTTGATAGGGACAAAGTGTTTATCAGCCTTTTCTGAAGAATGGTGGGAATTAAACTGTAGATGAGCACAACCTACCACCTTCAAACATATGGGTAGACTGAGAGGGTGAATCAGGTTCTGGAATGCTACCTAAGGTGTATGGTTACACAGAAACATCACAAGTGGGCATCATGGTTGGTTTTGGCTTAATTGTGGTATAATACTCTCACTTTCACATAGGCCTACAAGCTACCCCTTTTGAGATGCTTTATGGATATAAGTTGCCTCACCTAAATTTCCATCAGTTTGGGCATATTCATGACCCCACTACCAGACAGTTTTGCAAGGATAGATCTCGGTTGTTGCAAATGATGAAACAACATTTAGTGGAGGCCTAGTCCAGAATCAAACATTATGTTGGCAGAAATAGGACAGAAAGGTACTTTGTGCCTGGAGATATGGTCTACCTCAAAGTCGGACCTTACAAGCAAACCTCACACAATCCAAGTATGAAAAAATAACTCCTAAATATTATGGGTCATTCTTGGTAGAGGATAGAGTTGGTTCTCAGTGGCTTACAAACTCCAATTACCTAGTATGCCAAGATCCACACTATCTTCCAGTCTCTCTGCTCAAAAAAAGATTGGGTTACACTGTACTGCTTCACCTATATTACCTCCTATGAACTCAGTAGGGCAATTTTTAAGGGCAATTTTTAATGGGGCCTATTGCTGTCCTTGATATAAGAATGGTCGAGAAATAATGCAGATGAAGTGGAGGTTCTTGTGCAATGGGTTAATACTCTGCCCTCTGAAGCCACTTGGGAAAATTGGGGTCGATTGCACAAAAGGGTTCCACAATTTCACCCTTGAGGACGAGGGAGCCTTCAAAGGAGGAAGGAATGTAAAGGAGTGAAGTAGTAAATTCAGTTAGTTAAGTCAGGATAGTAGCAGGGTATTTCCGTTGTATTGTTTTGGTCATTATTGTTTTTCCATCATTTTTCTATTATGAGCTGATGTTAGTCTTGTGAAGGGAGCATGTGCTCAGCTCCTTTTTGTTTGCTGAGGTGTGAGTGAGATGAAAGTATATGTATGAAAATCAATTCACAGTATGAAATGAATGAAAACAATCTGTTTCTCTCTCAATTTACTCTTTCATACTCCCTACTCTTAACTTCTCTGCTTCAATCTCTCTCTTTCTCCATCACTCTTTTATGACAATTTTCCTGAATTTCCTTAATAATTTCAAGTTCTGCACCTCCAATTCATTACTTACTGCAATAAATGGTAAGGAGATGGAGGAAAATGAAGGAGAAACAAAAAGTAGAGGGAGAACTAGAGAGAAAAAGAGAGAAATTATAAATTTGGAGGGAAAAAGGGTTTCAATCATTCATTTCATAACCAAAGTATGGATCAGATCCAATACATATACCCTCACATCATCAGCCGAGAGAGGTGCACATGCTCCCTCCATGCCTAACACAATTCTATCGGTATCAAAGTGGAAAAGACAATACTGCCCTGACTAATGCAATTAAAAAGACCAAGACATCCTTTAACTAACTAACTTAACTAACCTCTAATTATTATTAATTAAATATAACTCCCTCCATTCCTTACATCCCTTCCCCCCTTAAAAAGGACCCTTGTCCTCAAGTGTGGAAATGAGGAAACTTTTTGTGCAATTGATCTCAGTCTTTCCATGTGGCCTCAGATGGCAGGGTGTTAACCCATTTTACCAAGACCTCCACTCCAACTGCATTGTTTCTTTTAACCATCCCCTGTCAAGCACAATGAATGTAGAAGTGAAGTGCAAACCAATTTTCTTCTTTAGTACAAAAACGTGGAAAATATGGTGAATCTTGGCATAGTCAGATAGGTGAAGGTTGTAAGCTACTGTACGAATTATGTCCTCTACCAGGAATGGTCCATAGTATTTAGGGGTTAGCTTTTCATGTTTAGATTTTGTGGTCTGACCTAAAGGTAGACCATATCTCTAGGCACAAATGATCTTTCAGTTCTATTCTTGTCAGCATAATGTTTAATTTTAGATTGAGCTTCCACCAAATGTTGCCTCATCATTTGCAATAGCTGAGACTTGTTCTTGCAAAATTGTCTGGTAGTAGTAGGGTCATGTATTTGTCCAAACTGATGGAAATTTAGGTGAGGAGGTTTATATCTATAGAGCATTTCAAAATGAGTAGCTTGTAGGCCTTGGAATTATACCACCACTCAGCTAATGCTACCATGATGCCAAGTTATTAGGTTTCTGTGTGACCATGCACCTGAGATAGCATTCTAGGACTTGATTTAACCTTTCAGGTTGCCCATCTGTTTGAGGGTGATAGGTTGTGCTCATTTGTAGTTTAGTCCCCACCATCCTAAAGAGGGATTGCCAGAAAAGACTGATAAATCCCTATCAGATACTATAGTAGAAGGTATTCCTTGGAGCTTGTAAATGTGTGAAATGAAAACTTGAGCTAACTGTACTCCCTCTGATTTTGGCAAACCTTCTATGAAATCCATAGAAATGTTCGCAATGTCTCTGGGATGGGTAAGGGTTGTAGCAGTCCTGGGGAAGCCACAATTTCATGCTTTTGTTGTTGACAGATGTCACATTCCTTCACAGAAGTAGTGACATCTTGTCTCAAAGTAGGCCACCAGAAAAACTTGTTATCCTTTCAAAGTTACCTTTTATACTTGAGTGTCCTCCAATAGGTGAACTATGGAACTTAGTTAGGAACTTCTTCCTTAAGTCTAAATCTGGACCCACCACCATTTTGTCCTGGAACTTGAGTCTTCCATTGTGTAAATAATATCCAGGCAAGGCATTTTATAATATTCCTTAATCCATCATCTTTTTCCCATGAATGTGCATCTCTTGCACCCAAGTGGGGACCACTACAGTCATTGTTTTGCAGTCTCATGTAGGGGTATTCACCGGTAAAAAATCGGACCAAACCAGACCGAATATTGAAAGTACCCAAAATAGGGTAAAAACAAACCAAGATCGTTGAACTCTGATATACGGACCGATTAGCTTGCCTTGATGCGGGTTTACCATGCTTGAACCGGCCCAATCTTTAAGCCAAATTCAGCCCAAGTTTAGACCAAAATCCGGCCCAAGAAAGAGCAGCCCAAGACTTGCTTTTAAGCCAAATTTTGGCCCAAGGTAGAGCAGCTGAATACTAGCCTTAAAATTCGGCCCAAGCATACCAGCCTTCTTTAAGCTAAAAGTCTTTTTATGAGAATTTTTTTTTTAGACTTTCTTGACTATTAAAGTCTCACTTGGTAGTCTATTTATAAGGAACACTTCTTTAGACTTTTATAAGTTAACCAATGTGGGACTTGATTATTAAGGTCTCATTTGGTAGTCTTTTTATAAGAAAACTTCTTTAAGACTTTTATAAATTAACCAATATGGGTCTTGGAGACCAACAAATATCTCCTTCACTTGTTAGTCTTTTTATAAGACAAACTTATTTAAATTTTTATTAATCCATGTAGGAGTTACAAACAAACATATTCTATCCAATTAATTAATTAACTATTTAATTCTCTTGGCCTTAATTGTTAATTCTCTTGGCCTTAATTGATTTCCGTTTTTTGTTTCAACAAAGATAATTATTCTAGACTTCTTATTAAGATAATTATTCTAGACTTCTTATTAAAGTTTCAAGAGTGTAGAGCTTTCCCAACTTATTGATAAAATGTTTAAGGTTATCCAACTTCTTTATACTTTAACCAATTATATCCATATGGAACTTGTAAACCACCAACTATTAAGGCTGGTACTCATTTAATAAAGAAAACTTCCTTAGATTTTTACTAATTAACCAATGTGGGATTTGGCCTTCACTTGGTAGAAAACTTTCTTAAATTTTTATTAATCAATGTGGACTTACAAACAACCATATATATGTTCTGTAATATGTGTTATCTTGTCTTACCAATATCCCACATTGTTTAATTTGTGTTCTCTTGTCTTACCAATATCCCACATTATCTAATTTGCGTTCTCTTGTCTTACCTCTATTTTATAAATAGGGGAGACCACAAATTCAAATTTCATTCAAGTCCTAAATATTCTATAATGTCTTTTCTTGATTTACTTCTATAGTTCTATTTTATTAATAGATGAGATTTTAAGCCAATACTACATAGCCAAGTAAAAAAAAAATTTAAAAAGGGATTGAACCGGTACAACCGGTTTGTGTCGAATCGGTACCGAAACGATTTTTTTGTACCAAACCGGTCGGTTCGGACCGGTCCGGTTCGCCTTGAAAATCGAAAAAAACCGAATGTGTTGAACATCCCTAGTCTCATGTGATTTCAGTAGTGTTTACTTGAGTGATAGTCGAGCAGTGGTTATGCAGTGTGGGTTCCCCCACTTCTCTAGATAAACTATCAGCGACGACATTGTTCTCTTTGCCCTTCTTATACGCTATCTCATAGTCAAGTTCCATCAGTTTGGTAATCCATTTCTTTGATCCAATAAGTATTTCAGTCTATGGTGGTCTATCTTAATATAAACTTTGTTCCCTAGAAAATAGTGTCTCATGTTGACTGCATATACCACATCCATTAATTCCTTCTCATATGTTGACCACCCCAAATGCTAGAGTGCTATGGCTTTACTGAGGAAGGCTATGAGCCTTTCTTGTTTCATTAAAACTGGCCCAATGCCAAAGTGTGAGGTATCTGTTTCCAGCACAAATGGTTCATTAAGTTTGGCATAGCAAGGATTGGAGCTTGTGTCATGGCTTCCTTGAGGGCTTGGAAAGCTTTAGTGGCTTTGTCATTCCATAAGAACATATCTTTCTAAAGTAACTCAGTTAGGGGCTTATTGATTACCCCATTGTTTCTTATTAATTTCCTATAGTATCCTCAGAACCCCCAATCCTTTTATATTGATCAGTAAGGGCCATTTAATCATGCGACTGCTTTTATCTTGATCAGTAAACTCATATATCATCAAAAAATACTAGTACAATATAATTTCCTTAAGTAAGGTTGAAATATCTCATTCATCAATGATTGGAAGGTGGTTAGAGCATTAGTTAGCCCAAAAGGCATCACTAGGAACTCAAAGTGGCCAGTATGAGTTCTGAAGGCTGTTTTTGGTATATCGTCCTTGTTCACCCTAATCTGATGGTATCCAAACCCCAGATCCAATTTAGAGTACCAATTGGAGCCATGTAATTCATCAAGTAGCTCATCAATGGCTGGGATGGGAAATTTGTCTTTAACTATCATGTTGTTCAGTGCTCATAGTCAATGCACATTCTCCATGTTCCATCATGCTTCTTAACTAGGAGAACTGGGAATGCATAGGTTGAATTATGCCATTCTACAACATTTCCTTTACAATCTTCTCTATCTCTACCTTTTGAACATAAGGGTATCTATTCACTGGCTGGCTACCCTCCTTTAATTTTATGTGGTGATCCTGGGTTCTAGCTGGAAGCAGTCCTTTTTGCTCTTGAAAAATCACAGAAAAGTCTTGCAAGTTGATTTTCCATCTGGGAGCATTTTCCACTAATGGAATCAGTGACATGTTCTCCACTGCTACTGTCCTGGTCCCTCTTCACTAATGTGTTTTCTTCTTCTCCTTGGTACATCCTAAACAGATAACCAAAATATCCCTGAGTTGCAGAGTTTAACACCTTCCAGAATTCATAAGTTGGATAGTTGGGGACACTTAATCAGATTCACCTTGTATAATAGTTTTTCCTTCCTTTGCTAGTGTCAACTGCAAATTGTGGAAGTCAAAGGTGATTGGGTTAAAGAGCTTTAACCACTGTACTCCCAATACTACATTAATGCCTCCCAACCAGGAAAATTTAGGGCACTGTTGATGGCTAGAAACCTTAAATCCATCTGCAACAGTCACAGAGATGGAGTTGTGCAACAGTCACAGAGATGGAGTTGGTTTCCCTTAATGTAGCTTTGACTCTCTTAGTTTCCTGGGGATCGAGGAAGTTATTAGTATTGCCATTATCCACCAACATCCTTAGAAACTTCCCATGTGACATTCCCAAAAGCCTGACAGTGTTATTAGTGATATGGCCTGAGAGGGCATGTAGGGTGATTTGGGCTTTATGCTCCTCGCATTCCCCTGGCATTCTTTCCTTTTTTGCTTCACCACAATGTTCAGCTTCTTCAAGTTCTGGGCAGTCTGAGGGTAACATCATGAACAACTGAGGTTTCTTACAAGTATGGCCCTACACAAAGGGCTCATCACATGGGAATATAATCCTTTTTTTTCTTTTCTCATTGATTTGTTCCCTAGTGAGTCCCCTTATGGGTAATGACCTCACAGTGTCACCATTGATCACTGCAGAAGGTTTGTTTTGTGGCATGAGCACAGGTTGGGGGAAAATGGACTCCCAGTGGGCTTATTCATCATCCTACTCCTTTTGAGCAAAGCCTCTAGTTTGGCCTCCACCCTAGACTAGATTTCCAATTTCATCCCCCCATGAAGCAATCCATAAAAAACTCTTCATTAAGGGTGGGGTTCCTGGCTAAGGCCCAACCCCTCAATTCCTCAAATTTCTTCGTGTAATCATCAACTGACCCAATTTGTTGCAGTTTCTTCAACTCTCCTATAGGATTATCACTAGCTTTTGGGCTAAACCTAGTAATAGTTTCTTCTATTAACCCTTCCTAGGTCAGCTCTTGCCCTTCCTGCACAAATCCTAAGTACCATGACTCAGCCTCCCCTTCCAAACTCAAAGTAGTCAAATATACTTTCTGGGATTCAGGAACCACATGGTGGGAAAAGAGTTTATTACATTTGCTAATCCATGACCTAGAGTTTTTCCCATCAAACTTTGAAAATTCAAACTTAATAGTTTAAAAATGTTATTAGGCTTATCTGGCTTTGAAGGAGGCTCATAAGGGCTTAAAATGGACGCAGTAAGAGAACTTGAAGTACCTGGTTGGTTGGGATCCTTCTGCTTCACTCGTATTACGTATAGGGTCAAATGGGGCTCAAAGTTCTTCATCATCAGCTCCAATTTTGTATATTTTGTATCGAATCCCTGTTGCAGTGTGGAGATTGACTCCTGCAGCTGTGTTTGCAGCTGTTGGATGGTATTGGTTTGCTCATGAACATGAGACTCTGGTTACTCAATCGTTGGTTGTTGGTGGCCATAGGTGCAGGTTCGAAGGCTCTGATACCAATTGTAATGAATTGGTTATCACCAATTCAATACTGAGCAAGCTAAAATGGAGCTTACTGTAGTAAATGGTAAGGAGATGGAGGAAAATGAAAGAGATACGGAAAGTAGAGGGAGAACTAGAGAGAGAAAAAGAGAGAACAGATAAACTGGGAAGGAAAAAGGGTTTCAATCATTCATTTTCCTCATGCCTAACACATGAGTTCTAACAGTAGTAAAGTGGAACAGACAATACTGCCCTGACTAATGCAATTAAAAAGACTAAGACACCCTTAACTAACTAACTTAACTAACCTCTAATTATTATTAATTTACTATAACTCCCTCCATTCCTTGCATTATATTAGCTTACATAGAAGCATGACTGGACCTGAAAAATGCTTGTAATGAGATAAGAGAATCGTATTGAGGATCTCGTTAAGTACTAAAAGAGAAGAGATCTTGCCATGTATGGATGGTGTCTAAGTTGGTTCTGTGTTTGCATTTGTTTTCGGACTTCATTTTTGACAAACCTAAAAGCACATTTAGTAAACTTAATCAGTATTGTTAAAATTTTATACTATTTGTCAAAGGTAAATTTTTACTTAATAGGTTTGATTTTATGAATTTAGTGCATTGATAAATTCCAGATTTGTGAAGCAGAGTTTAGTTAGCTTGGTTTTAATGAATTGTTAATTTTGCTAATGATGTGGCTGTCATTAAAGTTAATAATAATGTTGTCAGTTTTCTGGATGTTCTTCAAAGTTGTTTAATTAAGAATACTTGAAATTTGAACTGAAACAAAGTAATCAAATTTTCTGTAACAGAAATGGACTCCTTTGGAACTGGTGTAGGAAGCAAAAAGCCATGCATGAAGTTTTTCAGGTTGTAATCTTAATTCATCCTAAATAATGCTCTAAATATTAATTGTTATCTTCAAGTATCAAATCAAGTTTGTATTTAAACTTTTAAGCTAGACAGGAATTCTATGCTGTCTATACTGGAGTTAATGATTATTCTTCTCAACTTAAGAATGTGAAAAGGTTGTTGAACAGAGGCAGTGTTTCTCAGGGAGGATACAATTGTAAACAAGCAATTATTAGTTTATAATATTGAAAAGCCATTTCTAGTAATTTAATATGCTTGAAGTTTAATTATATATTTAGGAAATCATTTTAAATATATTAATGTAATTAACTTTCATAATGTATTGTTAAAATTATTTGTGGTAACTTAGGAAGTCATGTCTTGGTTCCTATTAATTGATTTGATAGTTGATACTGTTGGTGAATTTTTTTTTGAAGTTGTCATGAGGTGTAGTCTGGATGCATGCACTACCAAGTTTTTGAGCAAAGATTTTGGACCAGATGAATGCCTAGTATAATAGAAGTACTACTTCTGTGCAATTGATCATTATATACATACTATTAGAGATATAAAATACATTTTTGCTCTCTCAAACCTTATTGGTTACAGTTGTTACATCCCCCCCAACCCCAACCCCAACCCCAACCCCAACCCCGGGCGGGTGATCATTTTGGTATTATTATTAGATAACTAATGTTTATGCCTTTAGCCAACTCCAGTCCTAAAACATGAATGTATTATAGACTTGCAATGTGTTTAATGACCATGTTAAATTAGATAATCAATCAAAAAAGGAATAGCTTATAAGTTATATACATATAGGTGTTACTTGCTACTTTGAATCTTATGAACATGTTTTATATCGTTTCTCATATGCTTTTCATTCTCATCACAAACTACTTGATTGGGGATTATAAATTTGAGAAGTTAACTTTAAATAGTATATTTAAATCCTTTATTGGATAGCAAAAAAAAAATATTTAAAAATTCGTTGGGTAATCAGTAAGGGGATTTTGAGGCTCCAAATTTCTTCTTGACATGACCATGCGTGGGGCGTCTTTTCAGATATCCTCAATAGAAAACTCTGGTATATAATTAGAAATGCTCATAGAAAACCTAATCATTCAAAAAGAATCTAATATCACCTCTATATATTCAATTCATTTCTTATAGACCCAACCTTTTACTGCTGTTCTAAATCATATACCTACACGTCATGAATAATGAATAATGAATAATGAATGATGAACAAAAGTTAAATTTTATGTATACGTATATACATGTATATCTTTATACAAGTAAAATGCAATTAGTGCCTGTGATTTATGCCAAATCCCACTTCTTCACCTTTGGTTCCGAAAGCTAAAGAGAGCCTACGTGATATCCTAGTACCACATTATAATGTCTAAGGCTTACTAACAATTGTACCAATAACTTGTCACACTTTTGAGTGGGTGTGTAGTGGGCCAAGATAACTCAATGTTGCTTTAGGGCAGTAGATTGAGCTTTATTTTTTGCTCAAGGTAGACTCATATGTGGTGTTACTGCATATGTTTCTCACACAATTACTAGTTGGTGTTATTAAACTGCTTGTATGCGCAATTACTATATGCACTAATTCCATGCTTTCTGCAACTCTTCAGTACATGCCTCGTCACTAATCCAAAATGGAAAACGAAAAAGTAACATGCATTATCTGCTTTAGAGTAATACACTTGAAACATAATGTAGAAGATCCTGGCAAAGCTGCATGGGTGTTATTTATACCATCTTTCTCTCTTTGAGAAAGTATACCTTGTTTAATTGTAAAACCAAGATTCTGAAAGAAGACCAATATCACACAAAACATTTGACTATATGGTCCGTTTGGATTGGATCTTTGGTTGAAGAAGATAGAAAAAATGAACGTAAGTTTTCTTGTGCGCAAGTGTGATTGAGCATAGGATATTTGGATGCTTCAATTGTTGTGCCTCCGTTTACTTGTTTGTTAATTTCTTGATGTCTCACTGTTTCATTATGTTGTGCTGAAAACATGGAGTTGATCAGATCTCTATGAAGTTGAAAGAGTGTTGTATTTAATTTGCGTCTCAGTAATGGATTATCAACCATTTTGTTTCTCAAGTGTTCTTCATGACATGCAGCACCTCTGGATGCCAGTTTGGTGAGGGGTGTCACTTTCTGCATTATGTTCCTGGTGGATATACTGCACCAAATCAGATGACAAATCTGGGTGGGCCAGTTGCAAGAAAACCCGCCTTGCCACCCTTCTCTAATGGTCCTGCTCCAACGGTCAAAACAAAGCTCTGCAACAAATACAACACTGCAGAAGGGTGCAAGTTTGGTGATAAATGCCATTATGCCCATAGTGAGATGGAGCTTGGTAAACCAGCTTTCTCAAGTTACGAAGATCCTCGAGCCTTGCGACATATGGGTCCCTACGGTGGAAGGGTTGAACCATCTCCACCTGCATTAGCTGCAGCAGCCAACTTTGGTGCGTCAGCAACAGCCAAGATAAGCATTGATGCTTCACTTGCTGGAGCTGTTATCGGAAAGGGTGGCGTTAATTCAAAGCAAATATGCCGCATGACTGGGGTCAAGCTTGCCATAAGGGAGCATGACACAGATTCTAATCAACGGAACATTGAGCTTGAGGGGACCTTTGATCAAATTAAACAGGCTAGTGCTATGGGTACATGAGCTTATCCTGAACATTGGTGCTGCCAACAGAGGGCCTGGAAGAAACCCTATGGCTATGCCTGCGCAAGCTCCTCCAGCAGCAGCGGCAAATTTCAAAACAAAGGTGTGTGAGAATTTTACGAAGGGGTCATGCACTTTTGGGGAAAGATGTCATTTTGCACATGGAGCCAATGATCTGCGCAGGACATTTACTTGATCATTTCACAAGTGCCTCAGGTTTATTGTTTGACAAGACATTTCTCAAATGATGCAATATTTTGGCAGGAAAAAAATATTACAACATTGTATTAGGGTCAGCTAGAAGTTCAATTTACATTTGCATTTAGGTTAAGTTAATTTGATAATTGTAAGGCTTTCTATGTATGCTATTGGTAGACAATCTTTTTATGCATTTTATGCTTGCAACTGATTGATGAATCCTGTCTAGTCTTCTCAAATATCAAATGTAGGGATTTGTTAGAAAAAATACTCGTGCTATTAGAAGTTTAGAACAGTAAACAAGGCTAGGCGAGCTTTGACTTGTGGAGGTTGGGGTCAACTAAAAGTTATACTGATTGTAGAGTTTGAATATGTTATTTGAATTCGATTCATTTACAAACGAGTTGAGTTTGAGCTTGCAAGTTTAAGCGAGTATAGGAGTCTTGTTAAATAAAATTAAATAATTATTAGGTTAATTATTCATATATTTTTTATATTAATTGTTTTAATAAATTAAATACGAAATGAGCTATCACGCTGGTCTAAACTCAACTCATGATTAAGTGAACAATTTATAACGGCAGCGAAGCTTTTCAGTCTCATTCTGACATACACAATGACATGAACAGGGAAATGCAGATTCGGTTAGCATGGAGTTTATTTTTTGTTAAGTTAGTCAATTGGCCAATAGAATGTTGACACACATATAGTCTCGCATGCGTGTCAGTACTCTATTGGCCAATTGACCAACTTACCCAAAAATAAACTTCTTGCTAACCACTTCCGGGAAATGCGTTAACACACATGTACATTAGTAACATGTGTATGGTGCTTTTACTACCTGTTCTAACATGTATCAATGCGAATTTATTTCGTGTGTACCTGATCACCACTCGCAATGAGTGAGTTAACCTCGGATGTCCCCAAATTCGAATACCTTTTAACTACACGGCGCTACTAACTATACATACATTCAATTGAAATATGTCATTGACATGAATATGTTTACTAATTATTACAAAATAATAAATTACTTCCCATGTTCTTTAGTAACCATTACATTCTTTCGTTTTTCATAGTATTAAATCAATACAAAAGTAATATTATTCTATTACAAGATAACTATTTATCTATCTTGGCCTTTCCTTTGTCCTTATCGGATCCTTCGATCCGTTCGTTCTTAACTGCAATCATATAATTCAAGCAAGGAATGAATATTAACAAGCTCAACAAGTTTGACATTTATATTGCAACAACAAAATCAAGAATCATATGATTTATTTTCTACAACTGAACAAATAGTTATGAAGTACTATGAATAATCAAAATAGCACTTTTTTTTCCTTTAAAACATTTAACGATGATAAACACCAATTAAATTCTGAGTCTGGTCAAAAACCATAAACAATCCATTCTTTCTTTTTTTGAAAAGGATAACTCGGTACTAAGACCGTAAGTCCGATATTCCTTACGAGCACGTCTAGGTGATCAACCTATAGTACTCTATATTGTACAACACTGCTCCGTTAAATGGATTTACGTTTAAGTTTTGGCAAACTCACGTGCTAGTCGATTTACGACTTAAATACCTTTGTTTATTCATACTCGGGCTTACCTTCGGAGGGAAAACTCACGTGCTAGTCGATTTATGACTTAAAAACCTTTGTTTATTCATACTCAGGTTTACCTTCGAATCCGTACCAAAACAATTGACATAGGATAGAAACATCAACAATATTTTGAAAGTTTTGTAAATAAATCAACAAAATACTTTTAAGTCCTTGTCTAGCCGAAACAAAATGGCATCGACTCTTTCTTAAACAGTTTATGCATATCATTACATGAATTCACAAAGCTTGTCTAACACAGTATAGACAATGGTTTAGAAAACTTGCCTCGAGCTTCTTCTAGCTTTTAATTCACTTTACGTTGGTCTTTATATGTTCTACATGACATAATCACATAACATACCAATTAGCTAACAACAATCAATACACACTGTTTATACTATCTTCTCCTTCTTGTATAACCTATCTGAATCGTTAAATTAATAACATTCGTTAAGTTAATTATCATTCATTACGACTTTATAACATTTAAATGTCATAAGTTACCATCTTTGTTCAACGTTCAAGTAATTACAACCTATGTAATCTCAAACGTTCGTTCGACACGAATACAGTTCACAGATATCGTTTACATACTTTGCGTTTATAATTTCATAACCTTGAATTGACATTTGATTGTTGAACTTAAAGTTTTAATCACCCCTTTAGGATGTTACTTTAGGTTAAATTAAGGTTCATTATCAATCCTTAATCATTCCCCAACTTTTACATTTATAAACTTTCTTTACTGTCAAAAACTCTGGATCGGCGTTGCGGCTTCGTGCTCCTTTGTTTCTGAGGCGCTGAGGCGCATATTTCCAGCAACTACCTCTTCGAATTGGCACTGTGGCGCCCCATTTAAAGCCTTGTTTGACGGCCAGTTTGTTTGAAAATTTTTCCAAGTGCACAATCTTTTCAACACGTTCCCTTCCCGAACTCGTATCTTGTTCGTTATAACTCAGAATTGGTTCGTTCGAAAGTTAATTCATTCATTCTTCGTTCTTGAGCATTCTTTGTTCATTCATCCGTAATTCGTTCATTCGATGTCCGAATTCGTCTGTTCTTGAGTCTATGACTCATAAACTTTGTGTTCTTTAACATACTAACAAAACCTATGTTTTTCAGGTTCATTATTAACATTCCATTTTTGTCCGAAAATCATAGTTAACTACAATTCTTACGTTTAACGTCTTTTAGTAAAAAATTTGACATAACTTTGTTATTACGAATTTTTACTCCGTTCTAAATGGAATAAATCCATCATTCAATCATCTATCATCCTAACCAAACAATAAACATTTAACTTATACGCGATAGTTTTAAACTTGTTCATAAAAAACAAGCTCTAAATTTTCATGCTTTTCTTCATTAAGTTCTTAATCATTCGTTATGATTTCACTTATTAGGTATTCGTTAGTGTTTTTAGTCCACTAAAATCCATCCTTATGTCATCGGATGATACATACACCACCAATAATCACTTCTCTATTAAATCAAAATTGAAAAGAGATGAAGATTAAGGTTTAAGGCTTTTACCTCTTGATGTTCTTGCTTTGTTCTTGATTACTTGAATGATTTAGTTTCTTCTTCTCCTTGATTACTTGGAAATACTCTCTTTTCTCTCTCAATATAATGCTCAAGTGTTGGTTAAAATTTTGTAAACAACAAATGAAGCAAATGGCTTGTTTTTATAGAAATTGCAAAGTGAGGGCAAAATGGTCATTTGGGCACCTCCTTAATATTCACACCTTCTTAAACAAGCTTCCTCAAGAAGCTTGGCCACCTTATGGTCGTCTACTTCACCCCATGGGGGGCCCACATGGGTTGTTCCATGGGTTTTACCCACCCTCTTGATCAACTGTTCGACCCACGGGTTCGGTTCTTGGTTCTGGCTTAAAATTAATTCAATTTGGGCCTATCTTTGGGCTTGAACTAAATTATCGTTGGGTCTTGATTAAATTTATCATTGGGCCTTCCTCTTAATTCATTTGGGCTTGGAAAAGTCCAAGTCCATTAATCAAATAGTCAATCTTGACTTTGTTTGACCAAGACTTTGACTTTACATATTTTTATCGTATTCTTCTCGTATTGACTTCGTATAATATTTATATTATATGTCGTACTATTCTTCGTATTATACTTGTAAAATAAATTATATTATACTCGTATTCTTCCCGTATAATAACTTTCTTATTATACTTGATCATTCATTTTCTTAGAAATTCACTTTCCTTAACATTCTAGATTTTGAGTACGCATGCGAAAAACTGCTTTTGCCATAACTGAATTATTATTGGATAATTCATATTTCCTCATAATTCTAAAATTATGTATTTCCCAAAAATTCAAAAATAATTCCTGAGCAGAAATGGATGAATAGTGATTTTACAAAAATTTCTCGAAAAACTTTTACTTTCGTCTTGGAAATTCATACTATTTAATCCTAGCACACAACCAGAATACTAACTACATTCATTCATTTGAGGTCATAGAACGACCTTTAACTTCTTTACTTAGAAATAGTAAACATATTTCTTATTTTACTTCAATATAATCAAATAAAATTAATTTACATTAAAGTTTGATTTCTTATTTTATTCAATCTCGATAATAAATGAGGTAATTCTTCTTATTTTATCTTTGAGTTCATTTGCTTCTTGATATTGTTTTCCTCCATTCTTCTCTGTTATTTTACTTCTTAAAACTTGCTTTTCTACATTTTGAGCAGAATTTCTTTATATCCCGTCAAGTCTTTCTCGACTTTGAATAGGTTAGCAAATAATATGATATGGTTTAATTCTTCTTCAAATTTTATATGCTTCGAGAAGGTAAAGAGTTCCCTACTTCTTCAATATCTTAAAAAAGTCCTCTAATCCTCGACTATTTTCCTTTCTCCATATTATCTTCATTTGAAGGTATTACTTTACTTCTTAAAACTTTGCTCTTTCCTATCAATAATTTGAACATTCAAATTTCTTTGAATAAACATGTGAATGATATTCCTATTTAATATATGATTTGATTATGATATATATATGAATGAATATGCAAGTATGCTTCACGCATTAAGAAAAGTTCAAAAGTCCTTTGATAGATAATAGAAAATATATTCCTATTTAATATAATTTGATTATGACTTAGAATGAATTGATCAAATATGTTAAAAATTGATCCTACATATCAGCAAAAAGCAAAACAGCTTTGTAAAGTCCTTAAAAAGAAATGATGTACAAGGACTATAAATATAGAAAGATCAAGCTTGTTAGGTTGATCTTATGATGTAATAGATAGGCTTGTCTGATCGTCGAGCACTGCACCAGAAGTCGTAGTCTGCCAGGAGAGTCAAGGTTAACTCGAGAGCTATCGAGGCAGAATAGGAGTATGCAAGATAGTAGATCTCGGAGTTCGTAGACTTCCAGGGGAAACGAAGAAGGATCGTAGTGTGTCGAGTAGAGCTTCCTCAGGATCGTATAGTGTCGAGAGAAGTCATGTTCGTAATCGTGAGAGACAAAACTACCACGAAAGCCGACCGATCATCTTCCAAAACCCAAGACAGAAACGTAGACTACACTCGTAGTCGTAGAGTTCATCGATGCCAAGCCAAGTCAAGGATCGTCGATCACACTCGAGTTCAGTAGAGTCTATTGATTACATGCAGAGATCGTAGTCAAGCAAGATCGATGAAGACAACAAGCACAAGGCGTAAATCGAGAGTGTCAAGATCTCGATCTCGGATCGTAGTGTCTCGCACAAGCCGAAGTCAATCGTAGAGAGTGCGTAACTACGACCTCAAATGTAAGTGCTCACAATGCCAAGGTTGAATCATAGAGCATATACGGCTCTCAACAAATGAGCACACTCCTGCAATATCCAAAGGAACAAAGCCTCTCGGTTGGCATTGCAAAGATGCATTCCACCTTAAGGGGAAACCAGAGAGCACTCAACGAATGGCATGCAAGCTAAAAGAAGATCTAAGCACCAACCCAATCAAGATCAAGATTGAGTTGTAAAGCCATTCGAGATGAAGTCTTCCACAAGGAGATCCAAAGAAGACTTCAAAGAATCGACTAAGGAAAGTCAAGAAAATGCAGAGCTATCAAGTGAATGAAAGACAACGATCTTGGAAGCAACCAAGATCGCAGTGTTTGCCAAACAAAGAAAGAACTGATGGAAGGTGAACCAGAGATACCGGTCACCTCTCAAGAGCAAGGCTAAAGTGATTAAGTGTGGTCGGTTCATTGATGATAAAAGTGAACGGAGATCACAAGGAGAAAGCAAGTCGACGCGCGCCAAAATCAAAGTGTCTTGATATTTAGAAGGGGACCGAGCAAGGATTTAGGCCATCGGATCTTTGAGAATAAATCAAGCAAACATGTAAGTATCAAGCACTCGCACAATAGAAGGAAGAGGTGTACTACATCGAGATCCAATCAACACTCTTCAAGATCGTAGTGTTAACTCTACCACCAATGAGCAACACTCAACAAGACACTACGATCAGTCCTCAAGACGCAGATCGTAATCGTAGAGTTCGAATTCCAAGACCAAGCATTGGCAACGGTTCAATCTAAGGATGATATTCTGACAAAAGCTTATCGAGAGCATCGATGCAAAAGGACAACCTCTCGATCGAGAAATCGTAAGGAGATAATAAAGTCTTCAACCCGCCCAAGACATTAAAGTGATAACTCGACGGGTAGGTGAAACAAGAGATCGTAATGTCGAGAAAAGTACGATATGTCACATCGCTAGCCTACCTCTACAACTCGAGATCTGTGAAGATATTTGAATAGCCTTCAACGCTACTTTCCAAACGGAAGGATTGGGAAGGAGTATAAATCTAGAAAGAGCTTCAAAGATCAAAGGTTGTTTGGAGTTGCTTAGTTTGGAGAGAAGGTGGACTGATCTAAACCATGTGAGATAGTGAGTCCAAGGCTCACTCTACGATCCACCAAGAACACTCGAGACATGCAAAGAAAGAAGAAGTAGAAGTGAGAGTTCTACAATGTAGAAGTGAGAGTTCTACTACTTAAAGAGTGTTCAATCGCCGAGAGAAAGAAGAGCATCATGTCATCTTGATGTCCATCATGGAAAGACTCTAAGTACAATAGAGAAGAGCCTACAATCATCTTAGCAAGTCCATCATGAGAAGGCATCAAGTAAGTAGAAGAAGGAGATCACAAATGCCATCTTGGTGTCAAGCATGAAAAAGCTTCTAAGTACTCTAATGTAAGAGCTTACAAATCATCTTAGAAGCCTATCATCATATGCAACCATCAAGTACCAAGGAGAAGGATCTTCAAGGCGCTTCATAAAGGGGTCATCCAAAGTGGTTAAGTAACCAAGAAGTCGAGCATCATGCAACACTCAACCGCACTTCAAGGATGATCAAGCCAAGTCGCTAAGGATAGAAGATGTTCGAGCATGAAGACATCTTAGCAGCTCAAAGCACCAACTCCAACAACAACAAACAAACAAACAACTCAAAAGCCGTGGCCTCGAGGGGTCCTCATCCCAAGGGACTAAACTAAGCAGGCTGTAGGGTCCTCGTCCTGGAGGGACTAAACGAAGTTCCAAGCCCATCTTGGGCTTGAAGAGTTCCTAGGAACTAGAGGAGTCCCAAGGTCACGGCCTTGAAGAGTTCTTAGTGAATCAAGTCCCAAGGTCACTAGCCTTGAAGAATCTTAGTGATTCGTGGATGCCGCCTTCCTTAGTGGAAATCTCGCTAGTTGAAAGCGTAAGAGTGGATTAGGAGCTTGAGTCTCCGAACCACTTAAAACCCTCAGTGTCTTTTACATTATGTCATTTACATTATGTACTATAACCGCTATAATCATGTATGTTTTAACTGCTTATAACTAAACTTACTCTACGAACAATGTATGTATGATTATGAATATATCAATGAAGGGGATCTTTTACTTATTCACATTGTGCTTGAAAAGATTCTTATGTTTGTCATATGCTAATTTAATAGCTATACAAAATAAACTTGAAAAGTATTTAAAATAAAAAGGATCTATTCAACCCCCCCTCTAGATCTATCAGGCCTCTCTCGAACTAACAATTGGTATCAAAGCGTGTTCTCATGCTATATTCAAAAGCTAATCGCTTTGAGTCCCGATCCCGTGCACTAACATTGTTCTAAACTTAGTTTAGTAGTAAGTAACTTGTTATATGCGATGAGCTCACATGTTGGAAATATTGTGTATAAAGTTAAATGTGTATATACACCGAAGTCGCTTTCAGATTAGTCCATGGTCTCGATTGTTACATCAACAAGACCAATCCTTGCCTATAGTCAATCTTATAGTCCCAAGACCGCATTTGAGAGAGCTCAAGAGACATCAATGATAAAGAGTCAATCATCCACCAAAAAAATGAAAAGACCATACATGCAAAGAAATGCTCATCCGAGAAGAAAGAAGCTCTCCTCGATATATATATCCGTCAACTATCTACCGGATGCAAACTTCATGAATCGAAGATGTCAAAAGAACTAAAGATGCCGAGATTCTCAAGTCATCTCTTCAAGACCTCGATCGATCAATAAAGGCCAACAAGAGCAATAAGTCATCGAGAGCAAAAGTAAAGCTATGCACATCAATACCTAAACTCAAGATATCCATGATAAATGATCGCTAAGTAACCGACAAAAAAAAACGGTACTGCCTCACAATTAAATGCATACATCATAATTGCACCTCTCTTATGAACTATAACAAGATTCTCGTCAGGAGTCATAATCTACCTAAAAAGGTGAAGAGAGAATGTAACCTGATGATAGAAACTCAGATAACTATAAACTTTCTCTCCATCCAAGTTTTAGGTTAAAGATGACATCTTGAAGGAAATTTGAAATGGGTCATAAGAGTATCACATGCCTAATGAACTTTATGTGAAGTAATCTTTGCTGGTGGGTTAGTATGTGTGTACAAGCCTATGTTCTAAGTGTTTGACAACCCACCAAGTATGATCAGTTTTACAAGAGGATCCTGTTGATTTGTAGAAACTGATCACCTCCATGAATCAACTAGATACTCATAAATCGTAGAGTTGATTCCTACTCTGTGAACACTTAAACATTGTGAAAATAATCCAGTAAATGATGAAACCATCATAGATAAAGAGTGTGTTATTAAATGCCAAATCCTACACACACTCACCATCATGCATCTCAAAATGTATTATCTTAAAATAGTTGCATGCATGAATATGTCTGTTGGTGACAAATATGATGATTATCCAAATAAGAGGAACATGGGTTTAGAAAACTAACCTAGCAGGACCCATTTAATTATGGGTACCAAAAATAGAAATATATTTAAACTCAGCAGTACTTGGTCAATCCCCGACCACACTAAGGATTAATGAAGCGAAGACTTCAACCAAGAAGACTCAACCAAAGAGAAGGCTAAGGACAATTCGTAGATGATTCTCGATAAAATTCCTATCTGTCCAAGCCTCGTCCTTGAAGACCCTCCGAGCTAATCGTAATGGAGCTCACATGGTCGCTAATCTATATATGGAAAGCAAGCCATTCAAATTAAAAGAAAGAAAGGGTCTTATATGCTCAAAAGCTAGCAAAGAATGCTATATAAGAAGAATCCTCAAGGAAGCTCACATCGAGGATCATCGAGCATCGCATTCAAGAGAGAAGTTCATTAAGAAGCGTAACTTCTAAAACTCAAGATCACAAAGAAGACTACGTTCAGAGTAATGTCAAAAATGATCGTAGAGTGATCATCCCGAAAATACTCATCTCTACTATACAAGGAGATCTAAGTGATGATGGATTCCAAATAAGCATATGCAAGGAAAATGAACTCAAAGAAGAGGGAATCACATCTATCTGGGAAGACAGCATCAACCATGGGGAGCAGTGATCTGTTAAGGCATAACAGCACTGAGATATACTATGAAAAGATGTACCAGCTATAGAGTCCCAAAATTTTGTGGCTGATGAACCAAATGAAGATCCATAGTCGGAGGAACGCCTCAAAACGCATTTCACCGATAACCTTTCAAACCACCCAACCCATAATCGTGGAATGCCTACGATCAAACATATGATCGTAGTAAAAGAGCAAGAGAGGACACCACGATTTCGTAAATGCAATTGTCTAAAGTCGGTAAAAGACCTCCCCACCGTAAAAGGTCGAATGAGATGTTATTGCAAAATCACTTCTATAGCATTTCATCCGAGAGCACCTCGTGGACAAACCCACCTTAGCTCACTCTAAGAGGTTGGCCCTTCCCGAGCTACCTTGTCCCGTAAGAATTGCTTCGATCAAGTTCATCTCAAGGACCAAGTCACCAACGATCGTAGAAGTCGAAGGTTGAAGAGAACTAAACGATCGCAAGAAGCAACTCTCAACGATCAGTACAACAACGATCGATCGATCGAGAATACAACTCGACGATCGTAGTCCTACCAAAGGGTACTCCACACAAGGAGCTTGGAAAATGAGACATTTGCTAATCCATTCAAAATGAGGAGATAAGTTCGAATACATCAAAGATCGAAGCTATCCGCATCAAAATAAGGATAAAAGACAAAGCCATCCACTCGCAAAGATCTCTCAAAAGTTGATCGTTGAGTCAACAAAGGAAATCGTAGAGTCCATAGTGCCTCATCATGCTACTCTACGAATCAAAAGGTCAACGGTCAAAGCCACGCCGCTTAAACGCTCTACTTTTCTAAAATGAAATATCTAACTAAAAAGTTATGGGGAGTTACAGCTCATTACTGGGCATCGTGCAACCAATGGACGGTTGACACATCACTAATTATGCATAGTTAGAAGGAACTGCCTTAAAGACAATTTCAAATCTGCAGACAGTTACCAAAAGCTATCAAACCTTTCTCCCTCCCATTTTCAAACCCTAGAATCCACTCAAGAGCCATAATCAGTTAACCCTCCAGAGCCTTACCAAATCACATTCAGCCATCTCTTATAAACATCTCTAAATTAGACACCCACATTCTTTGAACTACTCAAATGGAAAACTGGCAAGTAATCACTGACATTCAGCTCGGAACCAAATCGTTTGAGAAATCCGAAAAGAAGTTCAGGGACATTCTCGAGCTTGTGAAGAAAGCTGGATTCTCAGAATGTCTTGAGGCAAATACTCGAGTCTACATCGACCTGGTTAAAGAGTTCTACTCAAACGCCTCCATCAACTCCGAAACCCTTACTACCAAGGTTAAAGGTCAGTCTCTGAAGTTAAAATCTTCTAACCTCAATCAATGCCTAGGTTTTCCTAACCAAGGGCTGAAGAACCTTGATGATGTCAATACTGAACAAGCGAAGGAGGTTATGGGGTACCAAAGAAACCCTAATCTTAAAGACATGAAGAAGAAGGAGTTTCCTGAAGAGTATGAGTTCCTTGCTGAAATAGTTGGAAAATGCATACTGTGCAAGAACACTGCACATGACACAGTGATTGACCAACAGTTGAAAATAATGTCAGCAATAGTTCTGAAGAAACAAATCGATTTTGGAGCTATCTTGTTCGATCAAATCTCCAAGTGGGTAGAAAAGGCTGAGAAGAAGAAGTCCACTGAAAAACCCCTGACCAAGGTGTTTCATGGTAGGCTGCTGAGTATTGTACTGAAGAAGAAGCTAGGAGGGAAAATCAAGGATGATGAGGGAGAAACTTTGAATGTGCACAAAGTGATGTCTCCACAATTATTTGTGAACTGGAAGAAGAACCCTAAGGAGAACAAAAGGTTGACAGCTGGGGAGCAAAGAGCAGAGCCTATGCAAAGAAAAGGAAAACAGAAGAGGCAGAGAACTCTGAGTCTGATGACTCTGAACCAGCAGAAATCACACCAGCCAAGAAGAAATCCAGAAGTGTGAAGAGAGCCGGAAGTGTGAAGAAAGCTCAAACCTCATCAAGAAAAG
Source organism: Panax quinquefolius (assembly GCA_020205615.1). NCBI lineage: Eukaryota > Viridiplantae > Streptophyta > Magnoliopsida > Apiales > Araliaceae > Panax > Panax quinquefolius. The sequence goes on from CM035166.1 coordinate 89,122,025, forward strand.
TCTCCTCAAAGGACAAGGATAAAGAAGAAAAAGTCCTAACAACTGAAAACAACAAAGAGGAGAAGCAAGAGAGGTCGCTTCAAGGGCCAATCAAAGAAGAAAGCTAAGGTAGAAGACAAACCAAATTTCGCTTTCCCAAAATAGTACATCTCAAGAAGAGAGGGACGAGAGTCACAGAAGAAAAAGAAATGATGTCAAGGCCCGGCCTCCACGCATAACATCCAAAGAATGAAAATGAAGTCGATGTGATGGAAGAAATTACAAGATCTCACGATAAAAAGAAGAATGCTCAAGCCCCATGGCTAATCCTCAAAGCAGTCACTCTGTGAATGAAGAAGAGATTCAAGATGACCAAACTCAATCTCTAAGTGTAACTGCCCCAATGACCTAAGATTATAGGTCAAGTAATGATGTGTCTGAAGAAGAAGAACTTTCCCCCTCCAATCCAGATAGCCACCTTTGTGGCTCAAAAGATGACGAGTCCAAAGAAGAAGAATATGCCCCTGCCAGTGCTGAACTCCAAAGAAGTCTGGTTGTTGAGCCAAAGGAGTCAGATTCTAAAGAAGAAGAAGAGTCTGACTCTCCCAAACCTGAACTTCCAAGAAGAAGGAAAAGCTACAGACTGCAAGCCAAGTTTGCCTCCAAAAGGAGTAGTGGTCAATCAAATGCCATCATTGAATTGAGTGATGATGAGTCTCAGATCCTGTGGAGAAAATGTCAAGAAGAAACCAAAGAATGAAGAAGATGAATCAAGAAGAAGATCTCTCAAGAAGGTTCTCGAGATGAAATGCAAAGAAGAAGAATTCTCTCACTGAAAATGATCAGAGAAGTTCAATGCTAGAGAGAGAAGAAAATGAAGAAATTCAAATTCTCTGAATCGTGAAGAAGAACTAGAATTTTACCATTATCCTCTCTCCAAAGAAATTCACAAGAAGAATAGTGGTAGAAGTCCAAATGAACCATCGTGAGACACCACATCGAAAGATGGGTAAGTCATGGAAATGAGCAGCTCAAAGTAGTAAAGATGACTGCGTTTGAGGTGTTTAAAAATTGTAACAACATGGAACTAGACCGCACAACCATTCTCTACAATCCCGACGACTTGCTGATGAGATGGTTCTTCCAATGGATGCCATGGCTCAAGGCCCACACTGAAAGAGATGGAAGCTACTTCAGTTGGTGTTACAAGCAGTTTCCAAGCATGGAACTGGTGGCTCAGAACTTTCCAAGAGTAAAGAAGTTTGCCACCAAACTGATCAAAGACCAGCCCCACTTCAAAGTCTATCGCCATGCTAAAAATATCTATATCCCCTACGATCGTAGAGTGGATTCTGAAGGACAAAGAGTCATGAACAAGGAGCTGATCGTAGAGTCTATCCACTCTACTGCTGATGATGCTCAAACCTAAAACCAAAAGCCTCCTTATGCTCCAGCACTATTATCAGACATTCCCTCATTCTCAACCAGTGATTGGAACTCAACGATTATTAAGATTCTCCAGACTTTCGAAAATCTGTCTAAGGATGAAAATTGTAGAGTCCAAACTGATGCTCAACTAGCTACTGCCCAACAAGAGGATCAAACTACTTTGGAGCAAGAACTACAGAAGAGTTTTGATGATCTAAGCGAGAAAATATCTCTGCTCACTAAAGAATCACGTAAGTCGACAAAAAAGAGGAGATAATTCCTTCCAGCACAAGCTTTAAGCTACTATGGCTGATGTATCTCTCAAACTCCAAGAGAGAGATAACATCTATCAGAAGGCTATACAAGATCAAAAGGTCGAGCTCTACGAAGTTCGTAAGGCAAATAAAGAGCGTATTCAAGCCCTATCTAACAAGATTGACGACCTAAAGCAGCTTTTTCTCAAAGGTGCACTTGAGCTAGGTCAAGCGAGAACTCAAGTTTGAAGTTGCTAACTCCTCCCTACCTAATGGAGCAAACTTATGTCCAACATGGAGCAGCTCTCTCAAATGATTGATGACAAAAAAGGGGGAGAAAAAGAGGCATAGAAAGAGGAAGAGCAAGAAGAGCAAGAGGCACTCAAAGAAGAGCAGAGGGATAGAAGAAAAGAGATCACAGAAGAAGACATCAGCTGCAGAAACAATATCATCATCTGAGGGGGAGCCAAAAGATGATGATCCCATGATCGAAGAGTCTGAGGGGGAGCATGATCAGAAAGAAGCTGAAAGGGAGAAAAGCAAAGACAGAAGCTCATCATCCCAGGGGGAGCAAGAGCAAGAAGAACAATTAGATGAGTAGCTGATCAGCAAACATCCTGGAAACATACATGGAGCCAAGGAGGTACATCTCTAACCTATTAGGTATGTTCTGGATCCAGGATGTAGAATGTCTGAATATATAAATTGCCATATCAATATAAATGACATTCATAATTATCTGTTTTAGAAATACAACTGCCCATTGTATATAAGATTCATTCATAACATGTATATGCACTTAATGTTTTTTTCATAATCAAATAGGGGGAGATTGTCAGGAATAAACATGTGAATGATATTCCTATTTAATATATGATTTGATTATGATATATATATGAATGAATATGCAAGTATGCTTGCATTAAGAAAAGCAGTAAAGTCCTTTGATAGATAATAGAAATATATGTACAAGGACTTAGAATGAATTGATCAAATATGTTAGGTTGATCCTACATAAGCAAAATAGCTTTGTAAAGTCCTTAAAAAGAAATGATGTACAAGGACTATAAATATAGAAAGATCAAGCTTGTTAGGTTGATCTTATGATGTAATAGATAGGCTTGTCCGATCGTCGAGCACTGCACCAGAAGTCGTAGTCTACTAGGAGAGTCAAGGTTAACTCGAGAGCTATCGAGGCAGAATATGATTATGCAAGATAGTAGATCTCGGAGTTCGTAGACTTCTAGGGGAAACGAAGAAGGATCGTAGTGTGTCGAGTAGAGCTTCCTCAGGATCGTAGTGTGCTGAGGAAGTCATGTTCAGAATCGTAGAGACAACCGCCTACCACGAAGCAGACCGATCATCTTCCGGCCAAGACAGAACGTGAGACTACACTCGAGTCGTAGAGTCTATCGATGCCGGCCAAGTCAAGGATCGTAGATCACACTCGAGTTCATAGAGTCTATTGATTACATGCAGAGATCGTAGTCAAGCAAGATCGATGAAGACAACAAGCACAAGGCGTAAATCGTAGAGTGTCAAGATCTCGATCTCGGATCGTAGTGTCTCGCACAAGTCGTCAATCGTAGAGTGCAAAACTACGACCTCAACAGTAAGTGCTCACAATGCCAAGGTTGAATCAGAGAGCATATATACGGCTTCTCAACAAATGAGCACTCCTGCAATATCCAAAGGAACAAAGTCTCTCGTTGGCAATCGCAAAGATGCATTCCACCTTAAGGGAACCAGAGAGCACTCAACGAATGGCATGCAAGCTAAAGAAGATCTAAGCACCAACCCAATCAAAGATCAAGATTGAAGTTGTAAGGCCATTCGAGATGAAGTCTTCCACAAGGAGATCCAAAGAAGACTTCAAAGAATCGACTAAGGAAAGTCGCCTAATGCAAAGAGCTATCAAGTGAACAGAGGACAACGATCTTGGAAGCAACCAAGATTGTAGTATTTACCAAACAAAGAAGGAACTGATGGAAAGTGAACCGAGATACTGGTCAGCCTCTGAAGAGCAAGGCTAAAGTGATTAAGTGCAGGTCGGCCATTGATGATAAGTGAACGGAGATCACAAGGAGAAAGCAAGTCGACGCGCCCAAAAATCAAGTGTCTTGATATTCAAAGGGAACCAGAGCAAGGAATTAGGCCATCAATCTTTGAGAACAAATAAGCAAATGTAAGTATCAAGCACCGCATAATAGAAGGAAGAGGTGTACTACATTGAAGATCCAATCAACACTCTTCAAGATCGTAGTGTTAACTCTACTACAACAATGAGCAACACTCAACAAGACACTACGATCAAGTCCTCAAGACGTGCATCGAATCGTAGAGAATTCGAATTCCAAAGATCAAGCATTGGCAACGTTCAATCAAGGATGATATTCTGACAAAAGCTTATATTGAGAGCATCGATGCAAAAGGACAACCTCTGATCGAGAAATCAGAAGGAGATAATAAAGTCTTCAACCTGCCCAAGACATTAAAGTGACAACTCTGACGGGTAGGTGAAATAAGAGATCGAAATGTCGATAAAGTATGACATATCACATCGCTACCTCTACCTCAACAACTCGAGATCTGTGAAGATGTTTGAATAGCCTTCAACGGCTACTTTCCAACGGAAGGATTGGGAAGGAGTATAAATCTAGAAGAGCTTCAAAGATCGAAGGTTGATGGAGTTGCCGAGTTTGGAGAGAAGGTGGACTGATCTAAACCATGTGAGATAGTGAGTCTGAAGGCTCACTCTACGATCCACCAAGAACACTCAGAGACATGCAAAGAAAGAAGTAGAAGTGAGAGTTCTACAATGTAGAAGTGAGAGTTCTACTACTTAAAGAGTGTTCTGAACAGTCGAGAGAAAGAAGAGCATCATGTCATCTTGATGTCCATCATGGGAAGACTCTAAGTACAATAAAGAAGAGCCTACAGTCATCTTAGCAAGTCCATCATGAGAAGGCATCAAGTAGCAAGAAGGAAGATCATAAATGCCATCTTGGTGTCAAGCATGAGAAAGCTTCTAAGTACCTAACAGAAGAGCTTACAGTCATCTTATAAACCTATCATGTGCAGCCATCAAGTACCAAGGAGAAGGATCTTCAAGGCATTTCTTAAAGGGGTCATCCGAAGTGGTTGAGTAATCGAAGAAGCTGAGCATCATGCAACACTCAGCTGCACTTCAAGGATGATCAAGCCAAGCTGCTAAGGATAGAAGATGTTCAGAGCATGAAGACATCTTAGCAGCTCAGCACCAACTCCAACAACAACAAACAAACAACTCAACAAAGCCAGGGCTTGAGGGGTCCTTGTTTTTAGGGACTAAACTAAGTAGGGCCAGAAGGGTCCTTATCCGGAGGGACTAAACGAAGTTCCAAGCCTGCTGGGCTTGAAGAGTTCCTAGGGAACTAAAGGAGTCCCAAGGTCACGGCCTTGAAGAGTTCTTAGTGAATCAAGTCCCAAGGTCACGGGCCTCAAGGAATCTTAGTGATTCAGTGATGCCGCCCTTCCTTAGTGGAAATCTCGCTAGTTGAAAGCGTAAGAGTGGATTAGAGCTTGAGTCTCTCGAACCACTTAAAACCCTTGTCTTTTACATTATGTCATTTTATATTATGTACTATAAGCTGCATGTATGTTTTAGTCTACTACTAAACTTACTCTCTACTTAACAATGTATGTATGATTTAATATATCGCTTTTACTTAACTTGAAAAGATTCTTATGTTTGTCATATGCTAATTTAATAGTATGAAACTTGAAAAGTATTTAAAATAAAAGGATATATTCAACCCCTTCTTTTCTTTTATTTTTTTTAGAACTAACATATTGTTAAAGAAAATTCTACTATGTTTGATCATGCTGCGATCTTTAAAATCCATATAAAAAATAAATATCTTGAAAAGTATTTGAAATAAAAAGGATCTATTCAACCTTAGTTTCTAGATCTATTGAAACTTCTCTTGAAATTAGATATTAATCAAAAGTGAGCCAACTTCGTCAAACGATCCACTATTACCCAAATAGCGTCGTATCCTTTCTGCGTCGTTGGAAGTCCTACCACAAAGTCCATCATGATATACTCCCATTTCCATTCCAGAATCTCCAGTGATTGTAACAATCCACTTGGTCATTGGTGTTCGGCCTTAACATTTTGACAAGTTAAACACCTTCTAACATACTTTGCTATTTCCCTCTTCATGTTCACCACCAAAAGTTCTGTCGAAGGTCTTGATACATCTTAGTACTACCAAGATGAATCGAGTACCTCGAACTATGGGCCTCTTATAATATATCTTCTTTCAATTCTGTTTCACACGGAACCCAAATTCTTCCTTCAAATCTTAATAACCCCTCGTTATCAAGACTTTACTTTGTCCCTTCTCCATCTGCTATTCTTTTCTTCAGTTATTCATACTCATCATCCCCGAGTTGTACTTCTTTTACTCTCTCCACAATTGTAGGTCGAGTCTCCATTGTAAAAAATTTCTTCCCCGATTCACTCGGTAATTTTACTTCTAACTTCATTCTCGCCATCTCTGTTATTAACTCATTTTGAGCCGTTAACATTGACAGCTTTTCCTGACCCTTTCTACTTAAAGCGTCAACCACTACATTCGCCTTCTTTGGATGATACAAGATATCACAATCATAATCTTTTATAAACTTCAGCCATCTTCTCTGTCTCATATTTAAATCCTTCTGTGTGAAGATATATTTTAGACTTTTGTGGTCTGTGTATATCTCACATTTCTCTCTGTACAGGTAATGCCTCCAAATCTTCAGGGCAAAAAGCACCGTTGCTAGTTCTAGGTCATGAGTAGGATAACCTTTCTCATAATCCTTTAATTACCGTGATGGATACGCAATGACCTTGACATGCTTCATGAGCATGAAACCCAGTCCTTTATGCGAAGCATTGCTACATACTACAAAATTTCTCCATATCACCTGGTAAAGATAATACATGTGCTTCACTCAATTTCTTCTTCAGTTGTTGAAAATTGTCTTCACACTTCTCTGTCCATACATACTTCACTGTCTTCCTTGTCGACGGAGTAGCTATCTTAGAAAAATCTTGAATGAATCTTCGATAGTATCCCGCTAATCCTAGGAAATTCCCTCACCTCCGTCGGTGTATTCGGTTGCTCCCAATTAATTACTACTTCCACCTTCGCAATATCTACTGAAATCTCATCTTTGTCAATAATGTGCCCCAAAAACTGCACTATTTCAAACCAAAATTCACACTTAGTGAATTTAACAACCCGATATTTTCTGTATAAATAAATTAGAAATTTTGCATATATATATATATATATTTTATTATTATTATTTTAAGGATGAGGATTTGTACAAGATAATGTGTATATGTAATTATGTAATAAATAAAAATATATTTATTATTATTACATAAATATTTACAAATAATTTTATTTTAGAATTATTGACTATTATAAAGTATATTCTTATAATAATTAATATAGTAGAAATGTTTTTATTAATTATTTTCTATGAAAATATGAGTATATATTATTTAAATAATATATGAAATGATTTTTGAATTATTATAATAATTGTTTATTTTATTATATGAATTTATGCAAGATTAATTAAGTTAATTATTTTAACTTAATTAATAAATGTTATATATGAAGAATAAATCAGATATGGAATCCAAACCCTAATTTTGGATATTTATCAATGGATAAGAATAATAATATAATAATATTATATTTTAATTTTTCAGTGTTATAAATATGTACTGTATGTTTGTGGACTGACAATGGTTGGTCAATTATGGTGTATAATGTCAAAACCCTAGTTTTAAGCTGTTAAACCCTAATTAATATCTAGAAATCCAAAATTTGGAAACCTAATTAATTAGAAATCCTAATTAATTGAGAACCCTAATTACTAAATTTGGAAACCTAATTTCTAAATTTAAAAACCCTAATTAGTTATTATAAACCCTAATTACTAATGGTAAACCCTAATCGTGAAATTAGAAAACCTTAATTAAATAATTAAAATTTTTAATTAATAATTAGAAACCCTAATTGTTTTATGGGTAATGCTAATTGCTAATTATTTGCGCTAATTGCTAGATTAGTAAGCTTAATGATAATTATTAAAACATAAACCTAATTATCAAGTCTATGTGATTAGGAAATCGAATTAATTAAGAAACCTTAATTTTGTATTTTAGAAACTAAAATTTTATTATTTTATTATTTATTTTTTTAAACCCTAAATTGGAAATTTTAGAAATTATTTTTAAAACCTAAATTGGTTCAAACCCTAAATCCTAACCCAAACCCTAAACCCTAAGGGTTTTGGCAAATGACAAAATGGCCATTAAAATCACAAGCAAAAAGACTATATTGCCCTTGCATTATTAAAGCTAAAGACTCAGATTTTGACCTAGGAAGAGTTGTTGGCGAATCCTATTCAAATCCATGTGACAAATCTCAGAAAAATTAGCAGCTCAGCCAACTCACGAGCCACATTCATTGCATCAAGTCAATATATATAGAAATAGAAAGAGAAAATGTCACATTTTAAGCCTCTTTTGCTCACAATACTTCTCCTTGACTCTCTCTCTCCACAACCTACGAAATAATGTAGTGTATCAGTCCCAAATAACAGCCCCACGATCAACCATAATAAATCGTAAGATCAGAATCAAGAATTGATGCATAATGGTATAAAACCCTAATTAAAAATTTCAGACTTTGATCCTCTGTTAAAAGTTATTTTTGAGTGTTAAGATATGTTGTATATAGTGTTATTAAGTGATCTGGGTTGATAGATATTGGATCCATAACATCTATAAGCTCAGATCTAGTGTTTTTGTAAATCTGGAAAAAGTTTATTTTGTGTTCTGACAACCATATGTCAGTGGCCGTATATCGTTGTCGGTTAATGTTTTGTGTTGTTTAAATGTTTATACTTGTAGTATGTTGTAAGGTCTGTGATCTGGAACTTGAGTCAAGCCCAGATCATGAGTAGATTGTAAGTTATTAAGGGTCAAAGTGCGTTGACCGGCATTGACTAAATTGTTCCGGGCAAATTTAAATTACTAAAACGCTGATGTTGTTTTTGGCAGAGCTTAAATCTTGTTGTTGGTTGCCATTTTGTCCATTTGGTTGTTTGAAGGTTGTTATCTGACATGAGTACTAACGATCCATCGCTCCAGTATCTTTAGATCCTTCACAGAATCAAAGTAATCAGTCGTCAAAGTTGTGTTAACGAAACTGCTCAAGAACATTTCTAGAAAACCCAGAAATGTTCAAGAACAGTTTCTGGTCACTACTTTGACCGGCCCATATATATTTCTTGTGTTAATGTTATGATGATAGGATGTTATTTTATTGTACTTTGACATCCGTACTACAAGTAAGAACCACTAAAGCGCACAAACTAGACACAAAACGCAAACTATAAAGCATCAAAGTAGGACCTCGAGTTTTACGGGCAACCCGAGCGTCGAAAGAACACATCTGACAATATTTTCTGTAGCTTAGCTCTGGCACGTTTGTTATGATTTAGTCATGTTATCGATTTGTGGTTCTAGTATTACATGTATACTACATCATAAATATAAATACTAACCCAGAATATGTATGACTTGAGATTTAAGAGTGGTCAAAGTAGGCAGCTTGTTAATGGGTTTGAAGATCTGGGTTTGCATGAAGAACATGAAGAACACCTATAAGCGACAGCTTACATGTCACTATAGGTGGTCTTTAATGACGAATGCTTTATTTTAATTAATTTAATTTACGAAAATTAATTATTTTAATTAAATAATAAGAAAAAAATAGTTTTTAATTATTAAAATACCAAATAAATTATTAAAATTATTTTAAAATCCGAAAATTAGTTTTTAAATATTTTGAATATATTTCATAAATATTAAATATTTTGGAATATTAAAAGTATTTAATTTATTTAATTATAATATTAAATAAATTATTTAAAAATAATTTTAATACATGAAAATCATTTAAAATTATATTATGGTATAAGAAAATAATTTAAGTTATTTTTGATAACTTTTAATATTTTGTGATGAATTTCATTAATTAATTAATATTAATGATAATTAAGTTATTTATTTAATATATTAAATAAATTATGAAAAATAGAATTAATGATTTATAAATCATATAAAAATGATTTAAAGGTTATAAAAGTATTTTAAGTTATAAATATAACTTTTAATATTTTGTCATGAAAATATTAATATTTTAATATTAATGATATTAAATTTATTTAATAATTATATTAAATAAATTAGTTTAAAAATGATTTTAATATTAGAAAAATCATTTTTAAATGAAAATAAATAGTTTAAAAATATTTGAAGTTATAAAATATAACTTTTAATATTTAAAGGTAAATTTCATTAATTAATTATTATTAATGATATTAAAGTTATTTAATAATTATATTAAATAAATTAGTTTAAAAATGATTTTTAATATTAGGAAAATCATTTTAAATAAAAAAATAAAGTGTTTAAAGATATTTTGAGTTATAAAATATAACTTTTAATATTTAAAGGATAATTTCATTAATAATTTAATATTAATGATATTAATTTAATAATAAATGATATTAAGTTTATTTAATAATTATATTAAATAAATAGTTTTAAAATGGTTTTATTTATTTAAAAATCATTTAAAAGGATATAAATGAATTAAAAATATTTTAAGTTATAATTAATGACTTTTAATATTTTGATAAATAGAACATTAATACTTTAATATTAATGGTAATTATTTAAAATGATTTTAAATGTTTTAAAAATCATTTAAGGGTAATATTAATATTTTAAAAGTATTTTGAGTTATTATAAATAACTTTAACATTTTGGAAATGATTTCATTAATAGTGTAATATTAATTAAATATTAATGATAATTGAATTATATAATATTTAAATCATTTAATAATGATTTCGATGTTTAAAAATTCATGATAAATTATAATAAATATTTTAAAATTATATTAAGTCATTTAAAAATAATATGGCTGATACTAAATTACGGGACAGAGTATTAGACTCGATAATTACCCAATAAAACTGTCGGTACACTGACATGTTTCAGAAATTGATCTGGATTTAGACAATTTGATTAGATATGTGTTTATTTGTGATTCAATGGTTATAGAACATATGTGACAATGTGATTAGGTTATGTTTTGACTGTAATAAGCAGTGCTATGTGTTATAGTATGCTATTCTAATCGATCAAATGATCTTATTAATGATAGGTTTCGATATAAAGATAGAACTAAGTTATTTAACCGTATGTAGTAAGATCGTGCAAGTATCTTACCTTTGCATTTCCTTTATGCAATGGACATGGGTAAGAAGTTTCAGAATTGTATTATTATTATGCTATATTATTAACCCTATTGTGATATATTCTATATCCGATCATTGATTATCAACATGTTAGTATATAGTAATTCATATATATATTCTGTTCGTTAATTTGAAATATGGTTATACAAGTGTCCCCACTTGGATAATCATTATATTTAAACACATGTTGATATATATATATATATATATATATATATATATATATATATATATATATATATATATATATCTAAGCTACTTGATCTACTTGATCAGCTAGACACAAATTTCGAAATGTCTTTGAATATGATAAAACCTTTTTGTATCCAATCAAATTGTTTTGGTTCGGATTCCAGTCTAAGTATGAACATCCCGTTCACGGGAAAATTTTTATGCTCTCAGACATACAAAAGATGAACGATAATATCGTTCTAGCAATGTATTATTGATCAATACAGGGCACATTGGGCAGATCACCCTCGTGCCTGTAAGTTATGACGGTTTGCAGATGAAGTTCTGCTAAATCTTAGCGAAAACTAAAAACAATGTTCATAATCTGTCGACTACCCTATATATATATATATAGTCTGTACGTAGTTTCAAAAATTTGAGATAGAATTGTTATGTTATTATTATCGGTTCAGTTTACTTCACAACTATAAATTCGTTGTAGAAGTGATGTTCAAAGAAAACATTTATTTCTTTCAGCTAATTATATTTCTAATTGTTATTACTTGCTGGGCAATCAAATGCTCATCCTTGCTTAAATTTAAATGTTTTCAGCTAAACGTGATCAACCTGAAGGTTCAGACAAGAACAAGTGAAAAAGGAAAGCAAACAAAATATGTGCAATGGTATCTTTTGTAATAGTTAGACAGTAATAACGCAATGATATATATATATATATATATATATAGTCTGTACGTATTTTCAAAAATTTGAGATAGAATTGTTATGTTATTATTATCGGTTCAGTTTACTTCACAACTATAAATTCGTTGTAGAAGTGATGTACAAAGAAAACATTTATTTCTTTCAGCTAATTATATTTCTAATTGTTATTACTTGCTGGGCACTCAAATGCCCATCCTTGCTTAAATTTAAATGTTTTCAACTAAGCGTGATCAACCTGAAGGTTCAGACAAGAACAAGTGAAAAAGGAAAGCAAACTAAATATGTGTAATGGTATCTTTTGTAATAGTTAGAAAGTAATAAGGCAATGATATATATTATCTATCATGTAAGGAATTATAGTAAAGCTTGCGTACTTTGGATTAGACTCTGATATATGTAAACTAAGTTTGTTATTTATATTATTGTTATTATTATTAGTATTATTCCGCTCATAGAAATGGTATCGTGAAGCACTGAGTTCGGGTTTCAAATACTTGAATTTGGGGGCGTCACAAGTTGGTATCAGAGTTTAGGGTTAGAAACCTTAGGTGGGTAAGACCTTAGGCTATAACCTTAGAACAGAGGGAAACGTTGAAAATACAATTAACTCATATAAAGTTTAAAAAGGAGATGAATTGAATTAGTTCATCGTCAAACAAAATAAAAGATAACTTGTATAAAGCCATTTTGCTGTGTGTATATATTAGTTGATAATCAGGATAACTTAAGTGTGTATATGTCAAATAGAAAAGGATTAGGATACTTTCAAATCATAAAGAACAAGTCAATCTCCATAACCGAGCCAATATCGAAGCCAATAGCTGAAATAGAGGCTCACATTGAAAGATACCTCAATGAGGTAGTTATTTTGAAAAGTATAGTACCGGACCCTGAAACGATAGTATGACTGATAGGTAAAGTATAGTTAAAGAATATGTGGTTAATGTCGAGTTCTTAAACTCATATGTTTGTGGTGAGTTCTTAAACTCATAATGTGTGGTAAGTTGTACGAACTAGGTGTAGTTAGGCGTGAATGGATTATTGAGGATAATGGGAATAGACAGATTTCTAAGTAATTGATCCTTAGTGTAGGCGTAAGAAATAAGTAGTACTAGTATTGCTGGATTATGTATGATTCTATGTTGTGTATATGATATGTATGTTTGTATAAGATAATATTTTTCAAATTTTGTATAAGTTGTGGCAGCGATTCCCGACTTTTGAGTCACAAAGGGATAGCAGATGATTAAAGTAATATGTGTTATGGTATGTCAAGTGATATGAGTATGAAGTGATATGGGATTAATGAATTTATATGGGATTAATGAAATAAGTTGGTATAAAGATAGTAGTTAATTATATGAGTACTGGTTAATACAGAAAACCAAAATTTTAAAATTCTAATATTTTGATTACATGATAATTTTAATATAGAATTTCGCGTTATATGATTATACGTATACGATAAGGCTTAGAATAAAGAATAAATTGTGATAATGCCGTCAAGGAGACGAAAACGAAATACACGGACAGAAGAACCTGTCAATAAAGATGGAAGACAACCAGACCCGATACAAGATTTTTCGAATATGGACGATCAACCAGATAATCGAACAACAAACGTCAAAGACTTCAAGGCGTTCGTACTGTCAGGATTTAGAAGATCAACTGATCTGTAGCAACGTTTGTGATAACTAAGATAACGAAGGGGCAAAAGATAGTTTTGTCACCTATACGATAAAAGGAAAGGAGATAAAAGGAAAGTCTGTGTGTTTTAAGTGTGAATCAATTGAGTAGAAGGTGGAAGATTGTTCAAGAAGGAGAAAGAAGGCAAGGAATGCGAATACATGGAAAGGCAATAGGACATTGGCGATAACGAGACCAACATCAATAGTCAAACCAATGAAATCAATCGCAAGCGTCTTCAACATGACCGTTCAAAAAAAAAAAACTGTAGCAGCCGGGGATGCAACTCCAGGTATTACTCAAACCAATTTAATTTTTTTGTATATATTATTTTCTTATATATAGTAAATTATTTTATAAATTATTTTGAAGGAGGAAATTGAGTTCTATTAGAAATCAATTTTCCGTATAAGCAGATAGATAAGTTTTATGCTAAATAGTTAAAGATCAGTTCGATCAATTTTGATAGAGATCTACTCGCAATGATTGTGTATGCTATGTACCCTAGTATGTATAGATTTTATAATGGTGATTCCGAGGACGGAATCTTTATAAGGGAGGGTGAATGTAACAACCCGATATTTTCTGTATAAATAAATTAGAAATTTTGCATATAATTTTTTATTTTATTTTAAGGATGAAGATTTGTACAAGATAATGTGTATATGTAATTATGTAATAAATAAAAATATATTTATTATTATTACATAAATATTTACAAATAATTTTATTTTAGAATTATTGACTATTATAAAGTATATTCTTATAATAATTAATATAGTAGAAATGTTTTTATTAATTATTTTCTATGAAAATATGAGTATATATTATTTAAATAATATATGAAATGATTTTTTGAATTATTATAATAATTGTTTATTTTATTATATGAATTTATGCAAGATTAATTAAGTTAATTATTTTAACTTAATTAATAAATGTTATATATGAAGAATAAATCGATATGGAATCTAAACCCTAATTTTGGATATTTATCAATGGATGAGAATAATAATATAATAATATTATATTTTGATTTTTCAAAGTTATAAATATGTACTTGTATGTTTATTGAATTTGAAATGGTTGGTCAATTATGGTGTATAATGTCAAAACCCTAGTTTTAAGTTGTTAAACCCTAATTAATATCTAGAAATCATAAATTTGGAAACCTAATTAATTAGAAACCTTAATTAATTGAGAACCCTAATTACTAAATTTGGAATCCTAATTTCTAAATTCAAAAACCCTAATTAGTTATTATAAACCCTAATTACTAATGGTAAACCCTAATCGTGAAATTAAAAAAACCTTAATTAAATAATTAAAAATTTTAACTAATAATTAGAAACCCTAATTATTTTATAGGTAATGCTAATTGCTAATTATTTATGCTTAATTGCTAGATTAGTAAGCTTAATGATAATTATTAAAACATAAACCTAATTATCAGGTCTATGTGATTAGGAAATCGAATTAATTAAGAAACCTTAATTTTCTATTTTAGAAACTAAAATTTTATTATTTTATTATTTTTTTTAAACCCTAAATTGGAAATTTTAGAAATTATTTTTAAAACCTAAATTGGTTTAAACCCTAAATCCTAACCCAAACCCTAAACCCTAAGGGTTTTGGCAAATGACAAAATGGCCATTAAAATTACAAGCAAAAAGACTATATTGCCCTTGCATTATTAAAGATAAAGACTTAGATTTTGACCTAGGAAGAGTTGTTGGCCAACCCTATTCAAATCCATTTGACAAATCTCAGAAAAATCAGCAGCTCAGCCAACTCACCAGCCACATTCATTGCATCAAGTCAATATATATAGAAATAGAAAGAGAAAATGTCACATTTTAAGCCTCTTTTGCTCACAATACTCCTCCTTGACCCTCTCTCTACAACCTACGAAATAATGTAGTGTATCAGTCCCAAATAACAGCCCCACGATCAACCATAACAAATCGTAAGATCAGAATCAAGAATTGATGCATAAAGATATAAAACCCTAATTAAAAATTTCGGACTTTGATCCTCTGTTAAAAGTTATGTTTGAGTGTTAAGATATGTTGTATATAATGTTATTAAGTGATCTGGGTTGATAGATGTTGGATCCATAACATCTATAAGCTCAGATCTAGTGTTTCTGTAAATATGGAAAAAGTTTATTTTGTGTTCTAACAACCATATGTCAGTGGCCGTATATCGTTGTCGGTTAATGTTTTGTGTTGTTTAAATGTTTATACTTGTAGTATGTTGTAAGGTCTGTGATCTGGAACTTGTGTCAAGCCCAGATCATGAGTAGATTGTAAGTTATTAAGGGTCAAAGTGCGTTGACCAAGATTGACCGGTCAAGCTTTTACTCGGGCGACCCGTAATTACTAGAACTCCCGATGTTGTTTTGCGCAGCTTAGATCTTGTTGTTGGTTGCTATTTTGTCCATTTGGTTGTTTGAAGGTTGTTGTCTGACATGAGTACTAACGATCCATCGCTCCAGAATCTTTAGATCCTTCACAGAATCAAAGTAATCAGTCGTCAAAGTTGTGTTGTGGCTCCGCTCAAGAACATTTCGAAAACCGTAAACCGGTCACTACTTTGAATGCCCATATATATTTCTTGTGTTAATGTTATGATGATATGATGTTATTTTATTGTACTTTGACATCCGTACTACAATTAAGAACCACTAAAGTGTTAGAGTTTATGCCCTAGAGGCCAATTATTTGATATATTTGCTTAACATTTTGATATTATATTTGATTGAATAAATGAATGATTTTATTATGGTTTTATTTACTGCGTTATATAAATGTTAACATAATAAAATTCCTTAGAATAGTGATACAATTTATATAGTTTCAAGTATGTGACTTGAACATGAGATTATATAATTACAATTAGTATCATTGCTCTTAAATGTCCCTAGTCGAGTACCATTGTTGATAGGACAACAATGATGAATTGAGACTATTATGTGGATTGACTGATGACCAAATCTCATTGGTCATAAATATATGAGATATTAAGTTAATGCATAGGTATGTGTTAGAGAACGATGTACTGGACAGACCCACCATGAGAATTCTACGTGGAACATAATGCAAATTGTCATTAGCGATTCTCATAGTGACAATGATGTAATGGTTCTCCGACCTGAAATCATTATATTACTACACGAGAATTTATGTACTTTGATATCATCAAATGTCACCTTTAATAGGGTGGACTATAAAGGTGATTATTGGGTACATAATGAATCGTGTGAGGAATATGAGTGATCTAGATGGAATTTAACCATCCTATATATTAGGGGTGATATCCATAGGCCTCTTGATTGAGTAGGACTATGAAATGCATGGCCATGCTCAAATATTGATTTGTTTCATATAGTCTACTCATTGATCAAGAAAAAAAATCAGATTAAATTATGAAGAGTATGACACATTCCATGACTCGAGTTTAATCTAGGATATTAAGGTTAAAAGGTTTAAATTACATTGAAACATTGGTCTCAAAAAGGTTGCATCGAATCATCGATCTTATTATTACTTGGGTAGTAGTGATGCATTACTAGATGCCGCTCACTGTTTATAATTTTATAATATGATTATAAAATTATTTCCAACGTAATAATAACCTATAGGGTCACACACATAGAACGTAATTTAAAAGGGCAATTTACATTTTAAGGATTTAAATATATTAATATGATTAATATTATTTAAATCAATTTAAATTAAAAGGATAATTTGTATATATATGTATATTAATTAAGTAAGACTTAATTAAGATATATATATATATATATATATATATATATATATATATATATATATATATAATTCCGATTTTATGAAATTAGGTTTTGATTTGATTAATTCCTTTTAACTACTATATATATGATATATAGCAGCCTACTTAGGGTTACATCATAATTGAAAACCCTAGCATAGCTCTTAGAGAGAGACTAGAGAAAAACAGGTTTCATAATCGTTCCTTTGGTGGCTAGTCACCGCAAGTCCCTCTTATTGCGAATCGTTCGACGGTTCGATGCGGGCGTTAAATGTGGATACCGTAGAGACGTGGTTCTAATTGGATTGCGTAAAGGATTCGAAGCTATTTCAGAACTTTTTCATAATCGGTATAATATCTAAACCACTGAATTAATTTCAGTTTCGCTTGGATCCTATTTTGGGTTTCGGAATTGCTTTGATTATTTTTAAATTTCCGCTGCATTTTTGTGCCGAAAACCCAACATAAAGCGCACAAACTAGACACATAATGCAAACTATAAAGCATCAAAGTAGGACCCTTGAGTTTCTGGGCAACCCAGAACCTCAAGAACGTGTTTGACAATATTTTATGTAGCTTAGCTCTGGCACGTTTGTTATGATTTAGTCATGTTATCGATTTGTGGTTCTAGAATTACATGTATACTACATCATAAATATAAATACTAACCCAGAATATGTATGACTTGAGATTTAAGAGTGGTCAAAGTAGGCAGCTTGTTAATGGGTTTGAAGATCTCGGTTTGCATGAAGAACATGAAGAACACCTATAGCGACAGTTCTGTCACTATAGGTGGTCTTTAGCGACAGACAGTTTATTTTAATTAATTTAATTTCTGAAAATTAATTATTTTAATTAAATAAATAGAAAAAAAATAGTTTTTAATTATTAAAAATACCAAATAAATTATTAAAAATTATTTTAAAATCCGAAAATTAGTTTTTTAATTATTTTGAATATATTTCATAAATATTAAATATTTTTGGAATATTAAAAGTATTTAATTTATTTAATTATAATATTAAATGAATTATTTAAAATGATTTTAATACATGAAAAATTATTTAAAATTATATTATGGTATAAGAAAATAATTTAAGTTATTTTTGATAAATTTTAATATTTTGTGATGAATTTCATTAATTAATTAATATTAATGATAATTAATTTATTTATTTAATATATTAAATAAATTATGAAAAATAGAATTAATGATTTATAAATTATATAAAAATGATTTAAAGGTTATAAAAGTATTTTAAGTTATAAATATAACTTTTGATATTTTGTCATGAAAAATATTAATATTTTAATATTAATGATATTAAATTTATTTAATAATTATATTAAATAAATTAGTTTAAAAATGATTTTAATATTAGAAAATTCATTTTTAAATGAAAATAAATAGTTTAAAAATATTTTAAGTTATAAAATATAACTTTTAATATTTAAAGTTAAATTTTATTAATTAATTATTATTAATAATATTAAAGTTATTTAATAATTATATTAAATACATTAGTTTAAAAATGATTTTTAATATTAGGAAAATCATTTTAAATAAAAATAAAGTGTTTAAAGATATTTTGAGTTATAAAATATAACTTTTAATATTTAAAGGATAATTTCATTAATAATTTAATATTTATGATATTAATTTAATAATAAATGATATAAAGTTTATTTAATAATTATATTAAATAAATAGTTTTAAAATGGTTTTATTTATTTAAAATCATTTAAAAGGATATAAATGAATTAAAAATATTTTAAGTTATAATTAATGACTTTTAATATTTTGATAAATAGAACATTAATACTTTAATATTAATGGTAATTATTTAAAATGATTTTAAATGTTTTAAAAATCATTTAAGGGTAATATTAATACTTTAAAAGTATTTTGAGTTATTATAAATAACTTTAACATTTTGGAAATGATTTCATTAATAGTTTAATATTAATTAAATATTAATGATAATTGAATTATGTAATATTTAAATCATTTAATAATGATTTCGATGTTTGAAAATTCATGATAAATTATAATAAATGTTTTAAAATTATATTAAGTCATTTAAAAATAATATGATCGATACTAAATTACGGATGAGTATTAGACTCGATAATTACCTGATAAAGTCATTTAAGTACCGACACGTTTTTGTAAATTGATCTGGATTTAGACAATTTGATTAGATTTGTGTTTATTTGTGATTCAATGGTTGTGGAACATATGTGACAATGTGATTAGGTTATGTGCTGACTGCAATAAGCAGTGCTATGTGTTATAGTATGCTATTCTAATCGATCAAATGATCTTATTAATGATAGGTTTCGATATAAAGATAGAACTAAGTTACGAACTGTTAGCAGCGCATCAGGCAAGTATCTTACCTTTGCATTTCCTTTATGTAATGGACATGGGTAATAAGTTTCAGAATTATATTATTATTATGCTATATTATTAACCCTATTGTGATATATTCTATATCCGATCATTGATTATCAACATGTTAGTATGTAGTAATTCAGATATATATTCTGTTCATTTATTTCAAAATATAGTTATACAAGTGTCCCCACTTGGATAATCATTGTATTTAAACACATGGTGATATATATATATATATATATATATATATATATATATATATATAAGCGCCTAAGCTACTTGATCAGCTAGACACAAATTTCGAAATGTCTTTGAATATGATAAAACCTTTTTGTATCCAATCAAATTGTTTTGGTTCGGATTCCAGTCTAAGTATGAACATCCCGTTCACGGGAAAAATTTTATCTTTCAAAGTGGACAAAGGATGAACGATAATATCGTTCTAGCAATTTAGTATTGATCAACACAGGGCACATTAAGCGAGATCACCCTCGTGCACAGAAGTTATGACGGTTTTAGCAGATGAAGTTCGCTAAACCTTAGCGAAAACTAAAAACAATGTTCATAATCATCGACTACCCCTATATATATATATAGTCCAGATGTAGTTTCAAAAATTTGAGATAGAATTGTTATGTTATTATTATTTGCTTCGATTTTACTTCACAACTATAAATTCGTTGTAGAAGTGATGTACAAAGAAAACATTTATTTCTTTTCACTAATTATATTTCTAATTGTTATTACTTATTGGGCACTCAAATGCTCATCCTTGCTTAAATTTAAATGTTTTCACTTAAGCGTGATCAACTTTGAAGGTTCGAATAAGAACAAGTGAAAAAGGAAAAGCAAACCTGAATATGTGTAATGATATCTTTTGTAATTGTTAGAGACAAGAATAAAGCAATGATATATATTATCTATCATGTAAGGAATTATAGTAAAGGTTGCGTACTTGGGATTAGACTCTGATATATATAAACTAAGTTTGTTATTTATATTATTGTTATTATTATTAGTATTATTCCGCTCATAGAAATGGTATCGTGAAGCACTGAGTTCGGGTTTCAAGTGCCTGAATTTTGGGGCGTCACAAGTTGGTATCAGAGCTTAGGGTTAGAAACCTTAGGCGGGTAAGACCTTAGGCTTTAACCTTAGAACAGAGGGAAACGTTGAAAATACAATTAACTCATATAGAGCTTAAAAAGAGATGAATTGAATTAGTTCATTGTGACGCCCCAAAAATTAGGTATACATCACCCATCTTGGGTAGTCAGATACATGGTACAGAATTTAAATACAACTTACTAATATAACTTTCGTGTACAATACGACATAAACTGTGAGTTTGAATACAAATATTGTCTACTAGAGATCATACAAACTCAAAAGGAGTCCTCATTACAATTATTATCACACTATTTCACAAAATAGTGAGGACTACTAATGCTATCCTCTGGACTATTACTCCATTCCCCGACTCGTCCTAGCTATATTCTCATTTCCTGAAGAGAACAGTGAAAGAAAGGGTGAGCTCAACTAGCTCAGTAAGAAATATTATGACTAAGATAATGCGAATAAATTATCATTAGCCTACAACAGATGTTAAACCGATAAAATATAATGAACATCAAGTTTAACTACAATAGAACCAAAGAATCCATTAAAAAGAGTCAAGTAGAAAATAAAATCTACTATCTTTTATGATTTTAAAAGGTTTTTCATCACTGTTATAGCTGAGACTCAGCTTTAATAAATATTCCACATCATCGAATCACCCCTGCACTACGGCCAAGGATATTCTTTAGTATCACGACCACAATTATTCATGCACTACGGGCCAAGAATATTTGTGTATTCATTAATGGTCATGATCATGCCAACAACTGTCCATCAATACACTACGGGCCACTGAGGATTTTTACCACATCATTTATAACATTACGGTCATGATTACACCGAATAGTCTCTGGTCATAATCATACCAAGTCCATTTATGCACTACAGGCCACAGATGACTTTCAACATAATATAAACATGAGGATGATGACAATGATATTCAATAAAACAAGTTCAAGAATTAATTTATCTAGGAACCAATAACATCCAAATCACAACATGATCTTGCTTTGTAGAGTAAAATTCAAGAATCTTTGAGAAGAATATTTTCATGAAAGGATATTTGGATGAAGCGTAAATATCAAGGATATTCCACTAATTTCATGGAGTATAGAAGTCAAAGTTTTAACCAACCGGGTATAATAAAGAATGGAATAACAAAAGAAATCACCATGCATGCGATAGATCAGCACAGCAGGCGAGTTATTCCAATGAAATAATAAATAACGGAACCAGTCCAAAGTAAAAAAACCGCATACATATATTCAAATGAATAATAAAGAATGGAACCAGGTCGTAAAAAACACATGCATGGATGTTCCAACAGAATAAGAATATAAAGATTTTAACCAGTCCGGTGTAGAACACATGCAGGATATTCCAATGTATAATAATAAAGATTTAAACCAGTCCTGTTGTAAAACACACGACACAAGATGTTCCAATAATAATAGAAGAATGTCACCAAGTATAGGGTAAACATGTTAGGTTTGTAATATTCAAGAACGCAATCAAATTGCATAAATAAGCGGAAACGTGGAAAATCAGAGTTTAAAAATTTTACAAACCATATACCCTTAGGATCACCCTTTATGCACAATTATTAATTAAACGAAAAAGATGAATAAGAAACATACCCTTGAAGATCCGAGCTTCCTCGTGCAAAGTTCACCTCCAATCCTTTTAGCGTTCAACTTGAATCCACCGGGTTTGGTTCCTTCCTTTGATCAACGTTAGCCACCCAAGTGTTTGGCCTCTAGAGGTGATCCACCAAGGAAGAAGAAGGATTCAAGAAGATGGGTGGTTGGCTAAACCCTAGTTTTTCTATCTCTATAGAAAAGGAGCGTACTCTCCAACCATTGAAATTATCACGTAGTCAGATATACGATATAAGACTCTCTTATAAAGATATCAAGTAACCTATTAAAATAAGGTATTATTTAATTAAATCCTTTTAATTAAAGGGGCTCCCTAATCTTATTAGGGATAATTAATTAAACTCCTTTAACTAATTTTCCTTCCTAATCCAATTAGGAATAAATGAGAGTACTTATATTAAATTAATTCCTAAACTCTTTTAGAAATTAAAATAATAATAATAATTGTAATAATATTAATAAGACTCCTCTTATTAATTTATATTTAATATTTCTAAAATATTAAATAATAAATATTAAGCTATTTAATTTATTCTATTACCATAGATTAAATTAAATATACATAACATATTATTACGATTATGCCATTAACTTCTTAAATAATTATTCTTCCTTTTATGGTGTGACCCTTTAGGTTCTCCATATTAAACCGGTTGTGAATAAATCAATTAGAATAATTCTAATCTTATTTAAATAAATAAATTAAACAATTAATTTATTTAAATAAATAATATTTATTCTATAATAGGGATAAGCCTCCCTAGCGATCAAATCGACTTTTTCGGATAATATAGATTTCAACATTAATCATAAAAGAACCTTTGAGTAAATAGTTACCGCATACATTCAATCTTTCCACCATACAATGTCCCAATTAAATATAAGACATGGAATTATTGTCAAGTCTTATTTTATTTAATTAAATGTATTTCGATCCTTAAATGCACAACACCAAATAATGCAAATTAGAAACTCCTTTCTAATTTCATTACGCCTTAACCAAGGACTACCGGGGTTGTCATTTATCGAATCACATAGGACATTTCTCTTCTTTTAATAAAGTGGTAGATTCTTTATTGATCATACATTATCTCCATGTACAACTTATTATACCCAAGCATACCTTTGATATACCCTAAGGGTCTTAAGGAATAAGTCAAAGTATAACTCATCATACACAAGATACTATGATGATCTCAAGTCCAAGGATCACTTGTACTGACTATCACTACAGAATTCCTATTGATAGGCAAGTAAAACTCCATTAGGAATTCCTTAGCGAGCCACGCTCAGGTCTAATTATTCTCTAATAAGCACCTACATACTTGCTTTAGTGTCTCCACACAAATGATCATGAGATCAATCATCCTCACCCAATGAGCAAGACAACGTATGTACCAATCTATCCGGATTCACTAATCCCCAATTTAGTAATCCAATGATTGGGAACTATTTTAGTTTTAAGCTTTCTAAGAATTTAGATCTCATTAGAATGATCATCATCATTATTCTAAAAGCATTGCTTAAAACTATGGGTTTATCACATATTATAAAAGCGACATCATGTAGATAATTAAAAGCCTTTAATAAATTAATACTTTTTATTAATAAATAAATAAGATTGTTACAAAGTATATGCTTTATCATCAAACATGATTGGTTTGTGTGCATACTACTTTCAATCTCTCACTTGCACTAAAGCCAATCGTCATGGTATCTCATACTCTTCTTCTCTAAGTGACGATTATCCTGTCATGTTGGATAAGCTTTAGTTAATGGATATGTAATGTTGTTCATGAGAGTCCACTATCTCTATAGTGATTTCCCATCTTTCAATGATTCTAATAATCAAATGAAAGTGCCACAACACATGTTTAGATCCAAGATGAGTCTTAGGACTATTCCTAGTTACAGAATGAACTTTTAATCTAAACAATCAACTTGTAGCTTCATTTATAGCTATATACTTTGTCTTTATCACTAAACCAACAACTCTTTCTTTGTTTGGAACCTTTCCAATTCAACTTTGCACCCTTTGTTCAAGATAACGCTTTACCTTAAAGTGGATTTTTTCTCATCATCTTGGTGCATCTCAAAAACTTGAGTGCATTAATCCTCTAGTTTTAATTTAGACCCACCATGAATATGATCACATCCTTAGTGCCGAGTTAAGCACTTTAAGATGTTTTCAGCGACTCATAGTGAACTTCTCCATAATATGACTGATCAACATCAGGTCTCGTACATTTCATTGCATATATGATTGTCACTCATGCGATCTCTCTTTTCAGGAATCTGTGGGGACTATAAAGAGAGATACACTCCAAGGGCTCATCAACATGAGACATCCCATGGAGTTTGCCATGATAAACGACTTTAGCATCAAATGAATATACGTTCCTTGGGTTAAGTCGAGGATCCTTTTAAATCTATCTATATAGATTTGTATCCCCAATTAAGATACTATTCCCAAATCATTCATGGAGGAATGTTTAGACAACTTTATCTTTACTGATTGTAGCATTGGTATGTAATTCCTCATCCGTAGTATATCAACATATAATACTAGAAATTTCACGATGCTCCCACTGACCCTTTTGTACACACTAGGTTCATTCTTATTTTTGATAAAATTAAACTCTTTTGATTGCCTCATCAAAATAAATGTTCCATATTTGAGAAACTTGCTTCAATCCATTTCTCCGAGTGTCTACAACACCTCCTCATCGTATGTAATCGGATCATCATCATCTTTTATGATGTGTACCTCATCATCATCATCTATGATGAATCCATACCTCCTGTGTATATCTTGGTACTATTCCGATTTACGATTCAATGTGTGGTATAATAGGTCTATCTACGAGTTCCTCTTATTTGACTTATAGTATTTTGTGGTTCTTGAACTCTTCAAGATCTATTATCCTCCCACTAGCCCTTTTAATGATAAACACCTTTATCTTAGAAAGGCGGCGTGTTTCGTAACAAACACCTTTTGCTAAGTAGAATTATAGAACATATACCCTAAACTTACTTTAGGATGTCCCACAAATCAGACATGTCAAATCTTGTCCCAAGCTTATCCTTCAAAACATTTCACATAAGTTGGACAACCCTTATTTTAACATACTTAAGATTAGGAATCCTCCCATCCATAACTTTTATGGAGTCTTGGGGCTGGATTTTGAGGTTACCTTTTAAGAGATATGCAACCATTTCTAGGACATGATCCTGAAGGATCTTTGGAATGTCGGTAAAATAATTATGGACCGTACCATGTCCAACAAGGTACGATTTTTCCTTTCAGATACATCAATCAATTATTACGTATCAGGAGGCGTCCATTATGAGAAAACCATTTGAGATGATCTAGAAACTTATTGCTCAAATATTTATCCCTTGATCTAATCAAAGAATCTTAATACTTTGTCAATTTGTTTCACTTATGAATTCTTTGAACTTTTCAAATAATTCACACTTGTATTTCATCAAATACATAGATTCAAATCTTTGAATGATTATCTCTTTTTCATATACTAGTTTGTTTAATTTGCAAAATTATTTTCACGTAAGTCAAGTATACAAAATCCATCAAGTAATATTTCAGTTCTTTATAAAACATTGTTATTATAAATAGAACAACAATTGTTCTTAATTATAATATCAAATTTCATTGTCCAACAATAAAATGGAAATAATATTTTTAACAAGAACTGGAATACAATAACAACTTATTGACTTAATAGATTTGCCCGTAAGCATTGCTAAATTATAAGTTTCTATGGCTAATATGACAACCTTTGCTACATTTCCCGCACATAGGATTACTTATATTTGTTTAGCTTTCTACTTCTGCTTGGTCCCTTCATAAATCTATATTTATGATAACCAAAGTCGGTATCCAATACCCAAGTAGAACCTTGACTTAAAGAAAAATTTATTTTAAATCATGAACAAATTTGTATTTATAACCGAAACTTCACTAAGTTTCTTTGGTTAGCCTCTCGCAAGACGCTTCTTCAGATTTCTTTCCAAAGGTCTGTGCTTATTGCGGTGGAAGCAAATTCCTTTGCTATCCGTGACGATTTTGTCTCTTATTATCCTTTGTTTATGCCTTTCTATATACCTTCTTTGAATCGTTCTTCTTTTCGGAAGATCATTTGGCCCCTACCGATGAAGACATGGTCTTTCTTGGTTGGAAAGTGACTCATCATTTTCAACATGTTAAGCAAATCAACGAAGGCGATATCTAGCTTGTTTATATGAAAAATTCACAACAATTGTGAAAGGAGTCCTGGAGTGAGTGCAAGATCAAATCTTGGCTCAACTCTCCATCCATGACAAAACCATTGTCATAATTGATCAATCAAATTGATTATGTTAAGAACTTTTTATCTGTCATTATAGTGCCATTGGCCATTCTAGATCGGAAGAGCTCCTTAGATATCCGATATCTATCGGTCCTACTTTCCTCACCATCAACTACTTGACGTGCGGGAGTATAGTAGAAGTATCCATAGTTTCAGTCGTGGCAAGCTTGTTACTCGTGGATCTGAGCATGATGCATTGAGCCAATCAGGCATCATCTTGCCACTTTCTAAAAGTAGCAATCTCTTCCTCAGAGGCATTATCTGCAACCATTGCAGGGATAGGCATATTAAGGATATAAGATAGCTTTTTAGCCGTGAGAACTATTCTCAATTTCCTTAACCAATCCGTTTAATTCGGTCCAATTAAATAACATCTAATATGCTTCGCAGTGATAGTAATTTAGACATTGTAAAATTACAGAATGAATTTGTAATTAACAACATTTTAACATACATTCTTTTATTAATTACCAAAATAAATTAGGTCTTGTTTTAAATTGGTATCTCCCACTATTTTCTTCAAACTATATTACCCTCAATATATATAGTTCGACAATATCTAATTAAAGATTTGCTAGTGAGAATAAGGATCCCATTTCAAATGTATATAGCCTTGTGGTGACACAACAAACTATATATAAATAAATAGGTAGACAACTTTTGTCAATTACATCAACTATCTGACTCCTTTTCTTTTGCCTCTTAGATTATTTTGATCAAGTGGTGGCACATCCGAATCAAAATTATCCAAGTTAAGTCCGACCTAGCACTCCATATATTCAAAAAAGAAAAATATCATCCTTGTGGTGACACAACAAAACAATATTGTTCGATTTTCTTTATAAGCATCAAATGTGATAAATTAACATCTTAAATACTTAATACTTGCCTTGTGGTGACACAACAAACTCATATTAAATATTTAATACTCTATTAATTTTATCATGCTAGAAGGCGACGTTCGATATTCCAAATATCTTTGAACGCTTAGGACTTAATATAAAAATTGAGGGTTTGTTATTAATTTGTCTCATCTTGTTTAGCGGCATGCGTATATATATATATAAAAATACGCGTATATTAATGAACATCGCGAAGCATGTTTGCATAATATATAATATATATAGTATAAGCATGCACATATAGAATACTATATTCTACCCGGATTGATTATGGACTTTTATTCTAGTTTGGTTCACTAGAGCCACCAAGTGAACCAAAAGGTCAAACCCTAGGGGTGCAAGAAATAATATTTAAATATAACTATTACCTTTAAACCCGGGCTCCATTACAAATCCAAGTCTTCAAGCGCTCCTTGCTCCTTGATCTCCAATTTTTCAAAATTAATTCTAACTATTCCTATTACAAAACTATTTAAAATAAATAGAAACCTTGATCGCCAGTCGAGGGAAGTACATAGGAGGAGTTAGAATTTACATTAAGAAAAAATTAAAGAAGGCGAGGTACTGAGACCCATTTAATAAAACCCATACATTCATGCATCCAACTAAAATAAAATCCAATCACATTGGTCAATAGTCCATAATCAATCCCATTTATTATCATACACATCATCATATGCATCAATAAATAACATTCATCTCATGAATAATAAAAACATTTAATATATATATTGATATCATTTTAATGGGCAAATTTAGTTAGTATAAAATCCAATTTTGAATCAAAATAAACTCTTTTATTTTAATCCAAATTTAAATCAAAATAAAACTATTTTATTTTAATTTATCCAATTTTGAATAAAATAAACTATTTTATTTTAATCAAAATTTTTAATCAAAATAAACTCCTTTATTTTAATTAATTATGGAATCCAATTCCAAGTAAAAAAAACTTTGATTAAAGGAAACACGGATTCTCTTTCCTATTCACAAATAAACTCCTTTATTTTGAATAATATGAAATCTTATTCCATATCTAAATAAACTCTTTTATTTAAGAAAAATATAATCCAATTTCAACTCCAATTAGTTATCATGGAATCCAATTCCAACTCTAATTAGTTAGCATGAAATTCTAATTTTAAAATTAAAATAAACTTTTTATTTTAAGATTAAAATAAATTTTTATTTTAATTATAAAATTATTAAAATATTATATATATATATATATATATATATATATATATAAACTAAACTTGTTAACACTTAACATGAATAAGTTAACTATATATATACTGAATCTAAAAATCAATCCATAATTAATAGCACCACGTGAATCCTGCTAGAGTAATCATACAGTGGTTCTAATAACCGAATAAAAAAAAATAATGTGTACTCAGCAAAAAAGATTCACGTGACCATTAACAGAAGGAAAAAAAAATTCAGCGAAATCATATTTTCGTGAATATGATTTTTTTTTTTTTTTTTTAAATTTTTATACAACAAATTATGCCCAATTAAATTGTTCTAAACACATATCAATATACATATCAAATTAAAATAATTAATAATTTGAATAAAGGTTTGGCTCTGATGCCACTGTTAGGTTTGTAATATTCAAGAACGCAATCAAATTGCATAAATAAGCGGAAACGTGGAAAATCAGAGTTTAAAAATTTTACAAACCATATACCCGGATCACCCTTTATGCACAATTATTAATTAAACGAAAAAGATGAATAAGAAACATACCCTTGAAGATCCGAGCTTCCTCAGGTACAAGTTCACCTCCAATCCTTTTCGCGTTCAACTTGAATCCACCGGGTTTGGTTCATTCCTTTGATCAACGTTAGCCACCCAAGTGTTTGGCCTCTAGAAGTAATCCACCAAGGAAGAAGAAGGATTCAAGAAGATGGGTGGTTGGCTAAACCCTAGTTTTTCTATCTCTATAGAAAAGGAGCGTACTCTCCAACCATTGGAATTATCACGTAGTCTAGATATCTGATATAAGACTCCTCTTATAAAGATATCAAGTAACCCTATTAAAATAAGGTATTATTTAATTAAACCCTTTTAATTAAAGGGGCTCCCTAATCTTATTAGGGATAATTAATTAAACTCCTTTAACTAATTTTCCTTCCTAATCCAATTAGGAATAAATGAGAGTACTTATATTAAATTAATTCCTAAACTCTTTTAGAAATTAAAATAATAATAATAATTGTAATAATATTAATAAGACTCCTCTTATTAATTTATATTTAATATTTCTAAAATATTAAATAATAAATATTAAGCTATTTAATTTATTCTATCACCATAGATTAAATTAAATATACATAACATATTATTACGATTATGCCATTAACTTCTTAAATAATTATTCTTCCTTTTATGGTGTGACCCTTTAGGTTCTCCATATTAAACCTAGGTTGTGAATAAATCAATTAGAACAATTCTAATCTTATTTAAATAAATAAATTAAACAATTAATTTATTTAAATAAATAATATTTATTCTACAATAGGGATAAGCCTCCCTAGCGATCAAACGACTTTCCGGATAATATAGATTTCAACATTAATCATAAAAGAACCTTTGAGTAAATAGTTACCGCATGCAATTCAATCTTTCCACCATACAATGTCCCAATTAAATATAAGACATGGAATTACATCACAAGTCTTATTTTATTTAATTATATGTATTTCGATCCTTAAATGCACAACACCAAATAATGCAAATTAGAAACTCCTTTCTAATTTCATTACGCCTTAACCAAGGACTACCGGTGGGTTGTCATTTATCGAATCACATAGGACATTTCTCTTCTTTTAATAGAAGTGGTAGATTCTTTATTGATCATACATTATCTCCATGTATAACTTATTATACCCAAGCATACCCTTTGATATACCCTAAGGGTCTTAAGGAATAAGTCAAAGTATAACTCATCATACACAAGATACTATGATGATCTCAAGTCCAAGGATCACTTGTACTACTATCACTACTGAAATTCCTATTGATGACAAGTAAAACACAATTAGGTATTCCTTAGCGAGCCACGTTCAAATGAACTTATTCTCTAATAAGCACCTACATACTTGCTTTAGTGTCTCCACACAAATGATCATGAGATCAATCATCCTCATCCAATGAAAGCAAGCAATGTATGTACCAATCTATCCGGATTCACTAATCCCCAATTTAGTAATCCAATGATTGGGAACTATTTTAGTTTTAAGCTTTCTAAGAATTTAGATCTCATTAGAATGATCATCATCATTATTCTAAAAGCATTGCTTAAAACTATGGGTTTATCACATATTATAAAACAGCATCATATAGATAATTAAAATCCTTTAATAAATTAATACTTTTTATTAATAAATGAATAAGATTGTTACAAAGTATATGCTTTATCATCAAACATGATTGTCTTGTGTGCATACTACTTTCAAAACCGCGTATACAGGTTATTCCAACAGAATAATAAACAATGGAATAACAACAGTTCTCTTCATGAATAAGAAAGAATAACACCCCTTACTTTTGGTAGGAGATTGAATACTGCAGTAGTGTAGTAACAAAATACTCTTCTTCTTTCTCTCTTATTCTCTCTATACTTTCTCTCTCTATAACTTGAATGAATTAAGTGAAAATAATGAAGCACTAGGCCTCTATTTATAGAAGATTTCTAGCTTAGCACCCGCAATGTGAAAAGCGCAAGTGGCTTGACGAATGGTGATTTGAAAAGAAAAGTGGTTTGGCGCTTTTGTAATGTGAAACGACAAGTGGTTCGACGCTCACCGTATGTAATGTGAACGACAAGTGGTTCGGCCTTTGTAATATGAAACGGCAAGTGGTTTGACGTCTGGTAAAGGTAATTACTATTGACGAAGGTAATTACTATTCACAAAGGTAATTACTATTGACGAAGAGACTCTTAGATGATGACATATGGGCCCCCCATAAAATAATCAAACTTACCACAAACGTCTCATAACAGACTCTTTATATACATCAAGATTGAATAAATATTACCACAAATCATTTTATTTTTAATCAACACATATTTAATCTTTCAACAATTATTAATCATTTATAACTTTTCGTCTCAATTATTGATTTAATACTATAACATATTATACGAGATGATCTTTGTGACAATAATTGAATCAATAATATAAGAGATATGATCAAAGAATTCTCGTAGCAATAATTGAGCATAGTGAGTGACTTCTCACGTAAGCATCAATAATCAATATCGTGTGCTACTATACAACCACGCCAGCGTATTCTTTGTACTTTTACTACTAAGGTAGTTCAACAGTTTTAACGGTAACACCTCTGCCGTTATTTTTATAGAAAGATAATTTTGTCGTTTTCTAACTACGACAATACTTTTGTTGTGGGGTCCACCAATGATTGAGCCATTCGTACGAATATTCCCGACAAAAAGAATATTCCCAGACCAAACGAATATTTTATAACAACTTGCTTACTTTGCAAAATTTATAAATATTACCCACAACTATAAAATTATATCAAATGTATTCCATAATATTCAAAAATAATATTTATAGAAAATTTATCTTTATTTATAAAAGTTGGGGTCTTCTGACCTCCCTTCTTATGAAATTTCGGCGCTTGAAATTAGGGTGCGTTACACGGTATGTCGAAGAGGTAAGGATACCTTGATTTCATTTCGATTCTAACTCCCAAGTCATTTCCTCAACATCGTGGTTCCTCCACAAAACTTTGACTTGAGGTATAACCTTGGAGCGTAGAATATGTTCCTTCTTATCCAAGATTTGAACAGGAACCTCTTCATACGTCAAATCTTCCGCTATTTCGTCCGGTTCTAACTCAATAATGTGGTTCGGGTCTTTCACATATTTACGTAACATGGATATGTGAAAAACGTTATGAACACGAGACATACTTGGAGGTAAAGCGAGTCTATAGGCCACAGTTCCTACTCGATCGAGGTTTAAAAATGGACCGATGAATCGAGGATTGAGTTTTCTTCTCTTTCCAAATCTTGTAACTCCTTTCCATGGAGCAACTCTTAACAACACATGATCTCCTATATCGAATTCCACGTCCTTTTGATGAAGATCATCATAACTCTTTTGTCGATTTTCCGAGGTTTTTATACGTTGTCGGATCGTTTGAATCTTTTCCGTAGTCATACGTACCAACTCCGGTCCCAACAACGTTGCTTCACCCACCTCATCCCAAAGATCTTTGGAGAACGACACTTTCTTCCATACAACGCTTCAAATGGAGCCATGCCAATACTTGCTTGATAACTGTTGTTGTAGGAAAACTCCACCAATGGTTAAGAACTTGTCCCAACTTCCTTGAAATCAAGGACACAAAGTCTTAATAGATCTTCAAGAGTTTGAATAGTCCTCTCTGAATGTTCGTCCGTCTGAGGATGATATGCCGAGCTAAATCGTAAGTCTGTGCCCATAGCTTTTTGCAAACTAACCCAAAATCGTGAAGTGAATCTTGGGTCTTGATCAGAAACTATGGATACTGGCATACCATGCGATCTTACAATCTCGTTTATGTACATCTGAGCAAGACGTTCAAGTGTATAAGTTTCTCGTATCGGTAAGAAATGAAAGCGACTTGGTTAATCTATCAACAATGACCCAAATCGCATTTATGCCTTGAGAAACCTTAGGAAGACCGTGAATCTAAATCCATGGTAATGTGCTCCCACTTCCATTCTTGAATTTCAAGTGGTTGCAATGGACCTTTTGGTACTTGATGCTCCTCTTTAACTTCGTTGACAAGTTAGACACCTTGAGATAAACAAGCGCTATCTCTCTCTTCATATTGCTTTCAACCAAAATGTATGGCGAATATCATGATACATTTTGGTACTCCTGATGGATTGCAAATGGTGTGTTGTGTGCCTCCATCATGATATTATACTTTAAATCAGGGTCGTTAGGAACACAAAGTCTGGATTTGACTAGAAGTATTCCTTCTTTATCGATTCTTGCTTCCTATTTATACCTTCTTGCACTTTCTTCCTCATACGCATCGGCTCGAGTGCGTAGCTTGAGCGACTTTAACTTTATCGATTAAAATCGGTTCTACTCGTATACTCGCTATCATCACATGCGTCCCCAGAGTCTTTAACTCTATCTCCATCCTTTGCAAGTCACACAAAATGGGCCTTTCGTTGACAATATTGCTTTTCGTGCTTGCATATGATCTTCTACTCAATCGTCACCGCCACGTTAAACTTTTCCAGGATGGTATTGGATGGTATGATCATAATCTTTCAATAGTTCAAGCCAACGTCGTTGTCGCATGTTGAGTTCCTTTTGAGTGAAGAAATATTTGAGGCTTTAATGATCCGTAAAGATCTCCACTTTCTCCCCATACAAGTAATGCCTCCAAATTTTAAGTGCAAAGACAACAACTGCCATCTCTAGATCATGAGTAGGATAATTCCTCTCATATTCTTTGAGTTGTCGCGAGGCATAGGCTATAACTTTTCCATGTTGCATGAGAACACATCCCAACCCTTTGCCCGAAGCATCACTTGAGATGACAAATCCTCCGAGCGCGGATGGTATTGTCGAGCAGTCTTTGAAATAAGTCTCCTCTTGAGTTCTTGAAAACTCTTCTCACATTCTTCGCTCCAACCGAACTTTGTATCTTTCCGGAGTTAGTTTGAGTCGATGGAGTAGCGATTCGAGAAAATCCTTCCACGAATCTCCGATAATAACCAAATAAACCGAAAAGCTACGTCTTTGATCATCGATTTAGGTTGTTCCCACTTTGAATAGCTTTAATCTTTCTGGGTCAATAAATATTCCATGACTTGATACCACGTGCCCAAGGAATGCTACTTCTTCAAGCCAGGACTCGCATTTCTTCAACTTGGCATAAAGCTTATATTCACGAAGCTTTTAGAGTGTCAGCCTCAAGTGTTGCTCATGATCTTCACGGCTGTTGGAATAAATAAGGATGTCATCAATAAAAACGACCACAAAGTGATCCAAATATTCCTTGAATACTTTCGTTCATCATATCCTTGAAGGCGGCGGGAGCATTAGTCAATCCAAAGGACGTGACTAGGAATTCATAATGCCGTCATCGGGATTCTCGAAAAGCCGTCTTTGGAATGTCGGTGTTCTAATCTTCAATTGGTGATATCCTAACGAAGATCAATCTTTGAAAAGAATTTGGCTCCTTGCAAATCGGTCAAACAGTCATCAATACGTGGCAATGGATACCTATTTTGATGGTGACATGATTCAACTCCCGATAATCAATACAAAAAGTCGCATACTCCCATCTTTCTTCTTCACGAATAGAATAGGAGCACCCCAGGAGAAGTACTAGGGCGAATAAAGCCAATGTCTAACAATTCCTGCGGTTGGGTCTTTAACTCCACGAAGTTCAATAGAGCCATTCGATATGGGGCTTTGGAAATAGGTTTTGTACCGGTTCAAGGTCGATACAAAATTTAATTTCACGCTCTGGGGTAGGCGAGAAGTTCTTGAGGAATGCGTCAGAAATTTATTAACAATAGAAATATCGTTCAAAAGCGGCGTATTTTTGTTTAAATCATGACATGAGCTAAGAAAGCTTGACATCCGTTTTTCAATAAATGAATAGCTTTATGGCTTGAGATGACCGTGATTGATTTTAATGGTTTGGTCGCTTGAATTCGCATAATAGGTTGGTTAGGAATATGAAAGCTAACAACCTTACGAAAATAATCAATTTTTGCGTGACAAGTAGTTAACCAATCAATCCCTAGAATCACGTCAAATGCAAGTATTTTTAATGAAATAAGATCGACAGGTAATGTGAGGGTACCGATTTGAACCAAACAAGACTTATAAACAGTGGATGTAATGAAGGTTTCTCCCAACGGAGTTTCCACAGATAAGTCAAAGTCTAATTTCTCCGGAGTCAAATTTAATCGATGAGCGCAAAGTAGGAGAAATAAAAGAATGGGTAGAACCCAGTATCAAATAAAGTATAGACTTCATTAGAGTTTATGATAAGCTTACCCATGACGACCTCATTCAGTTCCTTGCTCTCTGGGAGGTCACAACAAACGCCTCCCTTGCACTACTGGGTTTGACTTTTCCGACTGACCTTTGGTGCATCCATCCTAGCTGAATTTGTCTTCTAAAATGACAAAATCGAGTTAAGTGACCTTCTCTTCCACAATTATAACATGCTTTGAGCGGCATGGCGCAGATTTGATCGATGTGTCCCTCTCCTCCGCATTTGAAGCATATGATGGTGGTCTTTCTCTTTCCTTAACAACGGTCTTTGGTCTTTGACGTCTTTCCATCATTGTTGAATCTCCTTTTCTTGAAATGTCCATTCTTATTGTTTTGTACGATTACCACCAAAGTGGTTACCATATCTCTTTGTTGATTCCCTCTGGCTTGTTGTCACCGCTTCGATGACTACTCTCATTTGGTATTATAATTTTGCTTTGCTCTCTCTTTTTAGTTACGTTGACTCGTTATCGCACTCCACTAATCGAGCCCTATTTACAACATCCGAATACAAACACAGGTTTATGAGAAATAAGATATTGACGTATCTCCTGCTTCAAACCTCTTAAAAACATTCGCGTCATTCTCTCTTCATTATCCACCAAGTGGGACGAAAACGTGATAACTCCGTAAATTTTTGCCTCGTATTGCGACTTACGGTCATATTGTTTTGTTCCAACTTGATAAACTCCACCTCCTTCATGTGGCGAATACTTTCGAAAAGTATTTGTCGTTGAATGACTCTGGAACTTCTCCCAAGATATCTTGATCTGACAAGAGGTTGAGTACATTTTACCGATTCCCACCAATGTCTGCCTCTCGCGCAACATAAAAGGCGTGAAGGAACCTTTTGCTCCTCGGAGCATCCCAAGACATCAAATATCTTGGTAATCTGCTTTATCCATGCTTCCGCCGAAGTGGTTTTGGCTCTCCCTTAAACTCCGGTGGTCCCAACTCCTTGAATCTGCTTAGCGGTGACCACCGAGAGTTTTCCGTGTTTCCACCTACGTTTTGGGCGAGAGTCGCTCTCTTTCTTTGTTGCATGAATTACATAAATCCTCCGAACATTTGATCATTCATCATTTGGTCAGTGTTGTTGTTTGCATGAGGATTGTCGCCTTCCTGATGCACATTATCCTGATTATTGATTTGTGGTGAATCAACGATCGCCTGTGCTCCATTGTTATTCTCAACATTCTCAGATGATATTTTCAGATACTGCCACAAAACAAAAGGTTAATTGACATGTAACATATTATCAATATATTCTGACCGACCAATAAAATAACACATAAACTTAGGTAGGTCATACTAGCGAAGGTATTCCCGTCTCTCCTCCTAGTACTATTCTCAAATCTTAGCCGGGGATCATATCCTAAGCTCGATACTGTTGTGGCGCCCCCAAAATTAGGTATACATCACCCATCTTGGGTAGTCGGATACATGGTACGAATTTAAATACAACTTACTAATATAACTTTCGTATACAATACGACATAAATCGTGAGTTTGAATACAAATATTGTCTACTAGAGATCATACAAACTCGAAGGAGTCCTCATTACAATTATTATCACACTATTTCACGAGAATAGTGAGGACTACTAATGCTATCCTCTCGGACCATTACTCCGTTCCCAGACTCGTCCCGGCTATATTCTCATTTCACGAAGAAACGGTGAAAGAAAGGGTCACTTCAACTAGCTCAAGAAGAAATATTATGACTAAGATAATGCGAGAATAAATTATCACTAGCTTCTACAACAATGTTAAACCGATAAAATATAATGAACATCAAGTTTAACTACAATGAACCAAAGAATCCATTAAAAGAGTCAAGTAGAAAATAAAATTTACTATCTTTTATGATTTTAAAAGATTTTTCATCAACATTATAAATGAGACTCGACTTTAATAAATATTCCACATCATCGAATCACCCACACTTTTCTGACGAGGATATTCTTTAGTATCACGACCACAATTATTCATGCACTACGGGCCAAGAATATTTGTGTATTCATTAATGGTCATGATCATGCCAACAATCGTCCATCAATGCACTATGGGCCATTTGAGGATTTTTACCACATCATTTGTAACATTACGGTTAATGATTACACCAGATAGTCTTTGGTCATAATCATACCAAGTCCATCTATACACTACTTCTGAGCCACGATGACTTTCAACATAATATAAACATGAGGATGATGACAATGATATTCAATAAAATAAGTTCAAGAATTAATTTATCTAGGAACCAATAACATCAAACTGTCAACATGATCTTTTGCTTTGTAGAGTAAAATTCAAGAATCTTGAGAAGAATATTTTCATGAAAGGATCTTTGGATGAAGCGCAAATATCAAGGATATTCCACTAATTTCATGGAGTATAGAAGTCAAAGTTTTAACCAATTGGGTATAATAAAGAATGGAATAACAAAAGAAATCACCATGCATGCGATAGACCGCATGCAGCGAGTTATTCAACAGATAATAAATAACGGAACTAGGTCCCACGTAAAACGCATGCAGACGATATTCAACGAATAATAAAGAATGGAACCAGTCCGGCGTAAAACACACGAGCCAGGATGTTCCAATGTAGAATAATAATAAAGACGGAACCAGTCCGGTAGAACACACAGACATGATGTTCCAACGAATAATAAAAAGACGGAACCAGTCCTGTAAAACACACGAGCGAGGATGTTCAAACGAATAATAGAAGAATGTCACCAAGTATAGGGTAAACCAGCGTGTCTGAGTTATTCCAACGAATAATAAACAATGGAATAACAACAGTTTCTCTTCATGAATAAGAAAGAATAACACCCCTTACTTTTGGTAGGAGATTGAATACTTTGCAGTAGTGTAGTAACAAAATACTCTTCTTCTTTCTCTCTTATTCTCTCTATACTTTCTCTCTCTATAGCTTGAATGAATTCGTGAAAAATAATGAAGCACTAGGCCTCTATTTATAGAAGATTTCTAGCTTAGCACCTGCCATGTGAAAAGGCAAGTGGCTTGACGACTGGTGATGTGAAAAGAAAAGTGGTTTGACGCCTGTAATGTGAAACGACAAGTGGTTCGACGCCTGTAATATGAAACGGCAAGTGGTTTGACGTCTGGTAAAGGTAATTACTATTGACGAAGGTAATTACTATTCACAAAGGTAATTACTATTGACGAAGAGACTCTTAGATGATGACATATGGGCCCCCCATAAAATAATCAAACTTACCACAAACGTCTCATAATGCTCTTTATATACATCAAGGATTGAATAAATATTACCACAAATCATTTTATTTTAATCAACACATATTTAATCTTTCAACAATTATTAATCATTTATAACTTGTCATCTCAATTATTGATTTAATACTATAACATATTATACGATGATAATCTTGTGACAATAATTGAATCAATAATATAAGAGATATGATCAAACAATTCTTTGTAGCAATAATTGAGCATATCTGAGTGACTTCTCACGTAAGCATCAATAATCAATATCGTGTGCTACTATACAACTACGCGTATTACTGTACTTTTACTACCAGGTAGTTCAACAGTTTTAACGGTAACACCTCTGCCGTTATTTTTATAGAAAGATAATTTTGTCGTTTTCTAACTACGACAATACTTAGTTAATGGGGTCCACTAATGATTGAGTAGTCAGAAATAATATTCCCAAACAAAAAGAATATTCTCCCAAATAAAACGAATATTTTATAACAACTTGCTTACTTTGCAAAATTTATAAATATTACCCACAACTATAACATTATATCAAATTTATTCCATAATATTCAAAAATAATATTTATAGAAAATTCATCTTTATTTATAAAAGTTGGGGTCTTATATTCATCGTCAAACAAAATAAAAGATAACTTGTATAAAGCCATTATTTGCTGTGTGTATATATTAGTTGATAATCAAGATAACTTAAGTGTGTATATGTCAGATAGAAAAGGATTAGGATACTTTCAAATCATAAAGAACAAGTCGATCTCCATAACTAGAGCCAATATCGAAGCCCAATAAATGAAATAGAGGCTCACATTGAAAAGCTACCTCAATGAGGTGGTTATTTTGAAAAGTATAGTACCGGACCCTGAAACGATAGTATGACTGATAGGT
This sequence comes from Panax quinquefolius, assembly GCA_020205615.1. NCBI lineage: Eukaryota > Viridiplantae > Streptophyta > Magnoliopsida > Apiales > Araliaceae > Panax > Panax quinquefolius. The sequence continues at coordinate 89,162,096 of CM035166.1, forward strand.
AAAGTATAGTTAAAGAATATGTGGTCAATGTTGAGTTCTTAAACTCATATGTTTGTGGTGAGTTCTTAAACTCATAATGTGTGGTAAGTTGTACGAACTAGGTGTAGTTAGGTGTGAATGGATTATTGAGGATAATGGGAATAGACAGATTTCTAAGCAATTGATCCTTAGTGTAGGCGTAAGAAATAAGTAGTACTAGTATTGCTGGTGTAAGACCCCAACTTTTATAAATAAAGATGAATTTTCTATAAATATTATTTTTGAATATTATGAAATAAATTTGATATAATGTTATAGTTGTGGGTAATATTTATAAATTTTGCAAAGTAAGCAAGTTGTTATAAAATATTCGTTTGGTCGGGGAATATTCTTTTTGTCTGGGAATATTCATACGACGGCTCAATCATTGGTGGACCCCACAACGGAAGTATTGTCGTAGTTAGAAAATGACAAAATTATCTTTCTATAAAAATAACGGCGGATGTGTTACTGAGTTAAAACCGCTTGAACTACCCGGAAGTAAAAGTACATGTGATACTGGCGTAGTTGTATAGTAGCACGATATATTGATTATTGATGCTTACGTGAAAGTCACTCACCATATATGCTCAATTATTGCTACAATAATTCTTTGCATCATATCTCTTATATTATTGATTCAATTATTGTCACAAATATCATCTCGTATAATATGTTATAGTATTAAATCAATAATTGAGACGACAAGTTATAAATGATTAATAATTGTTGAAAGATTAAATATGTGTTGATTAAAAATAAAATGATTTGTGGTAATATTTATTCAATCCTTGATGTATATAAAGAGTCTGTTATGAGACGTTTGTGGTAAGTTTGATTATTTTATGGGGGGCCCATATGTCATCATCTAAGAGTCTCCTCGTCAATAGTAATTACCTTTGTGAATAGTAATTACCTTCGTCTCAATAGTAATTACATTTGTGAATAGTAATTACCTTCGTCAATAGTAATTACCTTTACCATACGTCGAACCACTTGTCGTTTCACATTACAGGCGTCGAACCACTTGTCGTTTCACATTACAGGCATCAAACCACTTGTCGTTTCACATCACCAGTCGTCAAGCCACTTGCCTTTTCATATGGCAGGTGCTAAGCTAGAAATCTTCTATAAATAGAGGCCTAGTGCTTCATTATTTTTAACGAATTCATTCAAGCTATAGAGAGAGAAAGTATAGAGAGAATAAGAGAGAAAGAAGAAGAGTATTTTGTTACTACACTACTGCAGTATTCAATTTCCTACCAAAAGTAAGGGGTGTTATTCTTTCTTATTCATGAAGAGAACTGTTGTTATTCCATTGTTTATTATTCTGTTGGAATAACCTGTATACGCGGTTTACCCTATACTTGGTGACATTCTTCTATTATTCTGTTGGAACATCTTGTCTGTGTGTTTTACACCGGACCTGGTTCCGTCTTTATTATTATTCTGTTGGAACATCCTGCATGCATGTGTTCTACACCGGACTGGTTCCGCTCTTTATTATTATTACATTGGAACATCCTCGTCTGCATGTGTTTTACACCGGACCTGGTTCCGTCTTTATTATTATTCTATTGGAACATCCTGTCAGTGTGTTCTACACCGGACTGGTTTCGCTTTTTTATTATTATTACTCATTGGAACATCCTCGTCTGTGTTTTTACGCCGGACCGGTTCCATTCTTTATTATTACATTTGAATATCCCGTCACATGCATGCGTTTTACGCCGACCAGTTCCGTTATTTATTATTACATTGGAATAACTTTGCTGTGTGGTCTATCGCATGCATGGTGATTTCTTTTGTTATTCCATTCTTTATTATACCCAGTTGGTTAAAACTTTGACTTCTATACTCCATGAAATTAGTGGAATATCCTTGATATTTGTGCTTCATCCAGTATCATTTCATGAAAATATTCTTCTCAGTATTCTTGAATTTTACTCTACAAAGTAGTATCATGTTGACAGTTTGGATGTTATTCGTTCCTAGATAAATTAATTCTTGAACTTGTTTTATTGAATATCATTGTCATCATCCTCATGTTTATATTATGTTGAAAGTCATCTGTGGCCTGTAGTGCATAGATGGACTTGGTATGATTATGACCGAGAGACTATTCGATGTAATCATGGTAAGTAATGTTACAAATGATGTGGTAAAATCCTCGATGGCCCGTAGTGCATTGATGGGCGATTGTTGGCATGATCATGACCATTAATGAATACACAAATATTCTTGGCCCGTAGTGCATGAATAATTGTGGTCGTGATACTAAAGAATATCCTTGGTAGTAGTGCGGGGTGATTCGATGATGTGGAATATTTATTAAAGTGAGTCTCAAATATAATAGAATGAAAACCTATTAAAATCATAAAAGATAGTAAATTTTATTTTCTACTTGACTCTTTTAATGGATTCTTTGGTTCATCAGTAGTTAAACTTGATGTTCATTATATTTTATCGCTTTAACAATCGTTGTAGGCTAATGGTAATTTATTCTTCATTATCTTAGTCATAATATTTCTTCTTGAGCTAGTTGAGCTCACCCTTTCTTTCACCGTTCTCTTGAGAAATGAGAATATAAATTTGGGACGAGTCGGGAACGGAGTAATGGTCCGGAGGATAGAATTAGTAGTCCTCACTATTCTCGTGAAATAAATAGTGATAATAATTGTAATGAGGAATCCTTTTGAGTTTGTATGATCTCTAGTAGACAATATTTGTATTCAAACTCACAGTTTATGTCGTATTGTACACGACAGTTATATTAGTAAGTTGTATTTAAATTCTGTATCATGTATCTGACTACCCAAGATAGGTGATGTATACCTAATTTTGGGGGCGTCACGGCTGGATTATGTATGATTCTATGTTGTGTATATGATATGTATGTTTGTATAAGATAATATTTTTCAAATTTTATATAAGTTATGGCAGCGATTCCCGACTTTTGAGTCACAAAGGGATATCGGATGATTAAAGCAATATGTGTTATGGTATGTCAAGTGATATGAGTATGAAGTGATATAGGATTAATGAATTTATATGGGATTAATGAAATAAGTTGGTATAAAGATAGTAGTTAATTATATGAGTACTGGTTAATACAGAAAACCAAATTTTCAAAATTCTAATATTTTGAGTACATGATAATTTTAATATAGAATTTCGCGTTATATGATTATACGTATACGATAAGGCTTAGAATAAAGAATAAATTGTGATAATGCCGTTAAGGAGACGAAAACGAAATACAGACGGAAGAACACATCGATAAAAAAGTGGAAGACAACCGGACCGTCTGAATTTTTTCGAATATGGACGATCAACCAGATAATCGAACAACAAACGTCAAAGACTTCAAGGCGTTCGTACTGTCAGGATTTAGAAAATCAAATGATCTGTAGCAACGTTTGTGATAGCTAAGATAACGAAGGGGCAAAAGATAGTTTTGTCACCTATACGATAAAAGGAAAGGAGATAAAAGGAAAGTTTGTATGTTTTAAGTGTGAATCAATTGAGTATAAGGTGGAAGATTGTTCAAGAAGGAGAAAGAAGGCAAGGAATGCGAATACATGGAAACGCAATAGGACATTGGCGATAACGGGACCAACATCAACAGTCAAACCAATGAAATCAATCGCAAGCGTCTTCAACATGACCGTTCAAAAAAAAACTGTAGCAGCCGGGGATGCAACTCCAGGTATTACTCAAACCAATTTAATTTTTATTTATATATTATTTTCTTATATATAGTAAATTATTTTATAAATTATTTTGAAGGAGGAAATTGAGTTCTATTAGAAATCAATTTTCCGTATAAGCAGATAGATAAGTTTTATGCTAAATAGTTAAAGATCAGTTAGATCAATTTTGATCGAGATCTACTCGCAATGATTGTGTATGCTATATACCCTAGTATGTATAGATTTTAAAATGGTGATTCCGAGGAAGGAATCTTTATAAGGGAGGGTGAATGTAACAACCCGATATTTTCTGTATAAATAAATTAGAAATTTTGCATATAATTTTTTTTTATTATTATTTTAAGGATGAGGATTTGTACAAGATAATGTGTATATGTAATTATGTAATAAATAAAAATATATTTATTATTATTACATAAATATTTACAAATAATTTTATTTTAGAATTATTGACTATTATAAAGTATATTCTTATAATAATTAATATAGTAGAAATGTTTTTATTAATTATTTTCAATGAAAATATGAGTATATATTATTTAAATAATATATGAAATGATTTTTTGAATTATTATAATAATTGTTTATTTTATTATATGAATTTATGCAAGATTAATTAACTTAATTATTTTAACTTAATTAATAAATGTTATATATGAAGAATAAATCGGATATGGAATCTAAACCCTAATTTTGGATATTTATCAATGGATAAGAATAATAATATAATAATATTATATTTTGATTTTTCGAGTGTTATAAATATGTACTTTGTATGTTTATTGAATGACAATGGTTGGTCAATTATGGTGTATAATGTCAAAACCCTAGTTTTAAGCTGTTAAACCCTAATTAATATCTAGAAATCCAAAATTTGGAAACCTAATTAATTAGAAACCCTAATTAATTGAGAACCCTAATTACTAAATTTGGAAACCTAATTTCTAAATTTAAAAACCCTAATTAGTTATTATAAACCCTAATTACTAATGGTAAACCCTAATCGTGAAATTAGAAAACCTTAATTAAATAATTAAAATTTTAATTAATAATTAAAACCCCTAATTGTTTTATGGGTAATGCTAATTGCTAATTATTTAGCGCTTAATTGCTAGATTAGTAAGCTTAATGATAATTATTAAAACATAAACCTAATTATCAAGTCTATGTGATTAGGAAATCGAATTAATTAAGAAACCTTAATTTTGTATTTTAGAAACTAAAATTTTATTATTTTATTATTTATTTTTTTAAACCCTAAATTGGAAATTCTAGAAATTATTTTTAAAACCTAAATTGGTTCAAACCCTAAATCCTAACCCAAACCCTAAACCCTAAGGGTTTTGGCAAATGACAAAATGGCCGTTAAAATCACAAGCAAAAAGACTATATTGCCCTTGCATTATTAAAGCTAAAGACTCAGATTTTGACCTAGGAAGAGTTGTTGGCGAATCCTATTCAAATCTATGTGACAAATCTCAGAAAAATTAGCAATTTCGTTGACTCACTCACGAGCCACATTCATTGCATCAAGTCAATATATATAGAAATAGAAAGAAAATGTCACATTTTAAGCCTCTTTTGCTCACAATACTCCTCCTTGACCCTCTCTCCACAACCTACGAAATAATGTAGTGTATCAGTCCCAAATAACAGCCCCACGATCAACCATAACAAATCGTAAGATCAGAATCAAGAATTGATGCATAAAGGTATAAAACCCTAATTAAAAATTTTGGACTTTGATCATCTGTTAAAAGTTATGTTTGAGTGTTAAGATATGTTGTATATAGTGTTATTAAGTGATCTGGGTTGATAGATGTTGGATCCATAACATCTATAAGCTCAGATCTAGTGTTTTTGTAAATCTGGAAAAAGTTTATTTTGTGTTCTGACGACCATATGTCAGTGGCCGTATATCATTGTCGGTTAATGTTTTGTGTTGTTTAAATGTTTATACTTGTAGTATGTTGTAAGGTCTGTGATCTGGAACTTGAATCAAGCCCAGATCATGAGTAGATTATAAGTTATTAAGGGTTAGTCGTTGGCCAAGCATTATTGGGTTAGGCACCGAAATTACTTGAACGTCTGAACGATGTTTTCTTGAGCTTAGATCTTGTTGTTGGTTGCTATTTTGTCCATTTGGTTGTTTGAAGGTTATTGTCTGACATGAGTACTAATGATCCATCGCTCTAGAATCTTTAGATCCTTCACAGAATCAAAGTAATCGATCGTCGTCGAGTTTTTTGTTGTGGCTTCGCTTTCAAGAACATTTCTGGAAAATCCAGAAATGTTTAAGAACAGTTTCTGGTCACTACTTTGACGGGCCCATATATATTTCTTGTGTTAATGTTATGATGATATGATGTTATTTTATTGTACTTTGACATCCGTACTACAATTAAGAACCACTAAAGTGTTAGAGTTTATGCCCTAGAGGCCAATTATTTGATATAATTGCTTAACATTTTGATATTATATTTGATTGAATAAATGAATGATTTTATTATGGTTTTATTTAATGCGTTATATAAATGTTAACATAATAAAATTCCTTAGAATAGTGATACAATTTATATAGTTTCAAGTATGTGACTTGAACATGAGATTATATAATTACAATTAATATCATTGCTCTTAAATGTCCTGATAAGTCGAATACCATTGTTGATAGGACAACAATGATGCATTGAGACTAGTATGTGGATCGATCAATGACCAAATCTCATTGGTCATAAATATATGAGATATTAAGTTAATGCATAGGTATGTGTTAGAGAACGATGTCTTTGGACGAATGAATTATGAGAATTCTACGTGGAACATAATGCAAATTATCATTAGCGATTCTCAAAGTGACAATGATGTAATGGTCCTCTGACCTGAAATCACTATATTACTACACGAGAATTTATGTATTTTGATATCATCAAATGTCACCTTTAATAGGGTGGACTATAAAGGTGATTATTGGGTACATCATGAATCGTGTGAGGAATATGAGTGATCTAGATGGAATTTAACCATCCTATATATTAGGGGTGATATCCATAGGCCTCTTGATTGAGTAGCACTATGAAATGCATGGCCATGCTCAAATATTGATTTGTTTCATATAGTCTACTTATTGATCAAGAAAAAAAATCAGATTAAATTATGAAGAGTATGACACATTCCATGACTCGAGTTTAATCTAGAATATTAAGGTTAAAAGGATTAAATTACATTGAAACATTGGTCACGAAAAGGTTGCATCGAATCATCGATCTTATTATTACTTGGGTAGCAGTGATGCATTACTAGATGCCGCTCACTATTTATAATTTTATAATATGATTATAAAATTATTGCCAACGTAATAATAACATATAGGGTCACACACATAGAACGTAATTTAAAAGGGAACAAATTTAAATTTTAAGGATTTAAATATATTAATATGATTAATATTATTTAAATCACGAATTTAAATTAAAAGGATAATTTGTATATATATGTATATTAATTAAGTAAGACTTAATTAAGATATATATATATATATAAATCAATTTTATGAAATTAGGTTTTGATTTGATTAATTCCTTTTAACTACTATATATATGATATATAGCACTACTACTTAGGGTTACATCATAATTGAAAAACCTAGCAGCTCTTAGAGAGAGACTAGAGAGAAAAGCAGTTTAGTAATCATTCCTTTGGTGGCTAATCTGTAAGTCCCTCTTATTGCGAGAATCGTTCGACGGTTAAATGCGGCGTTAAATGTGGATCACGAGAGATACGTGGTTCTAATTGGATTAAGTAAAGGATTGAAGCTATTTGAAACTTTTTCATAATCGGTATAATATCTAAACCAATTGAATTAATTTCGGTTTAAGCTTGATCTATTTTGGGTTTCGGAATTGCTTTGATTATTTTTAAATTTCCGCTGCATTTTTGTGCCGAAAACCCAACATAAAGCGCACAAACTAGACACATAATGCAAACTATAAAGCATCAAAGTAGGACCCTTGAGTTTCTGGGCAACCCAGAACCTCAAGAACATGTCTGACAATATTTTATGTAGCTTAGCTCTGGCACGTTTGTTATGATTTAGTCATGTTATCGATTTGTGGTTCTAGTATTACATGTATACTACAGCATAAATATAAATACTAACCCAGAATATGTATGACTTGAGATTTAAGAGTGGTCAAAGTAGGCAGCTTGTTAATGGGTTTGAAGATCTGGGTTTGCATGAAGAACATGAAGAACACCTATAGCGACAGTTCTGTCACTATAGGTGGTCTTTAGCGATAGACAGTTTAATTTAATTAATTTAATTTCTAAAAATTAATTATTTTAATTAAATAAATAGAAAAAAAATAGTTTTTAATTATTAAAAATATCAAATAAATTATTAAAAATTATTTTAAAATTCAAAAATTAGTTTTTCATTATTTTGAATATATTTCATAAATATTAAATATTTTTGGAATATTAAAAGTATTTAATTTATTTAATTATAATATTAAATAAATTATTTAAAAATGATTTTAATACATGAAAATCATTTAAAATTATATTATGGTATAACAAAATAATTTAAGTTATTTTTGATAACTTTTAATATTTTGTGATGAATTTCATTAATTAATTAATATTAATGATAATTAAGTTATTTATTTAATATATTAAATAAATTATGAAAAATAGAATTAATAATTTATAAATCATATAAAAATGATTTAAAGGTTATAAAAGTATTTTAAGTTATAAATATAACTTTTGATATTTTGTCATGAAAAATATTAATATTTTAATATTAAATGATATTAAATTTATTTAATAATTATATTAAATAAATTAGTTTAAAAAGATTTTAATATTAGAAAAATTATTTTTAAATGAAAATTTAGTTTAAAAATATTTTAAGTTATAAAATATAACTTTTAATATTTAAAGGTAAATTTCATTAATTAATTATTATTAATGATATTAAAGTTATTTAATAATTATATTAAATACATTAGTTTAAAAATAATTTTAATATTAGGAAAATCATTTTAAATGAAAATAAAGTGTTTAAAGATATTGAGTTATAAAATATAACTTTTAATATTTAAAGGATAATTTCATTAATAATTTAATATTAATGATATTAATTTAATAATAAATGATACTAAGTTTATTTAATAATTATATTAAATAAATAGTTTTAAAATGGTTTTATTTATTTAAAATCATTTAAAAGGATATAAATGAATTAAAATATTTTAAGTTATAATTAATGACTTTTAATATTTTGATAAATAGAACATTAATACTTTAAAATTAATGGTAATTATTTAAAATGATTTTAAATGTTTTAAAAATCATTTAAGGGTAATATTAATACTTTAAAAAGTATTTTGAGTTATTATAAATAACTTTAACATTTTGGAAATGATTTCATTAATAGTTTAATATTAATCAAATATTAATGATAATTGAATTATGTAATATTTAAATCATTTAATAATGATTTCGATGTTTGAAAATTCATGATAAATTATAATAAATGTTTTAAAATTATATTAAGTCATTTAAAAATAATATGACTGATACTAAATTACGGGACAGAGTATTAAATCGATAATTACTTCGATAAAGTCAGCCGATTACCGCAAGCGTGTTTGAAAATTGATCTGGATTTAGACAATTTGATTAGATATGTGTTTATTTGTGATTCAATGGTTGTGGAACATATATGACAATGTGATTAGGTTATGTGCTGACTGCAATAAGCAGTGCTATGTGTTATAGTATGCTATTCTAATCGATCAAATGATCTTATTAATGATAGGTTTCGATATAAAGATAGAACTAAGTTCTGAATCGTAGCGGTAGCGATCGGTGAAAAGTATCTTACCTTTGCATTTCCTTTATCTGATGGACATGGGTAAGAAGTTTCGAAATTATATTATTATTATGCTATATTATTAACCCTATTGTGATATATTCTATATCCGATCATTGATTATCAACATGTTAGTATGTAGTAATTCATATATATATTTTGTTCGTTAATTTGAAATATGGTTATACAAGTGTCTCCACTTGGATAATCATTATATTTAAACATTTGTTGATATATATATATATATATATATATATATATATATATATATATATATATATCGTCTAAGCTACTTGATCGATTAGACACAAATTTGAAATGTCTTTGAATATGATAAAACCTTTTGTATCCAATCAAATTATTTTGGTTCTGGATTCGATCTAAAATGAACATCCGTTCACGGAAAAATTTTATCTCTTTCGGTGGACAAAGGATGAGCGATAATATCGTTCTAGCAATGTAGTATTGATCAATCTGAGGCACATTAGGCGAGATCACCCTTGTGCTCAAAGTTATGACGGTTTCGCGGATGAAGTTCTCTAAACCTTAGAAAAACTAAAACAATGTTCATAATCATCGACTCATCATATATATATATATATATATATATATATATATATATATATATATATAGTAGTTTCAAAATTTGAGATCTGATTGTTATGTTATTATTATCGGTTCGATTTACTTCACAACTATAAATTAGTTGTAGAAGTGATGTACAAAAAAACATTTATTTCTTTCGCATTAATTATATTTCTAATTGTTATTACTTGATGGGCACTCAAATGCTCATCCTTGCTTAAATTTAAATGTTTACAGCTAAGCGTGATCAACCTGAAGGTTCAGATAAGAACAAGTGAAAAAGGAAAGCAAACTGAATATGTGTAATGATATCTTTTGTAATTGTTAGACAGTAATAAGGTAATGATATATATTATCTATCATGTAAGGAATTATAGTAAAGGTTGCGTACTTGAGATTAGACTCTGATATATGTAAACTAAGTTTGTTATTTATATTATTGTTATTATTATTAGTATTATTCCGCTCATAGAAATGGTATCGTGAAGCACTGAGTTCGGGTTTTAAGTGCCTGAATTTTGGGGCGTCACAAGTTGGTATCAGAGCTTAGGGTTAGAAACCTTAGGTGGGTAAGACCTTAGGCTATAACCTTAGAACAGAGGGAAACGTTGAAAATACAATTAACTCATATAGAGTTTAAAAAGGAGATGAATTGAATTTGTTCATTGTCAAACAAAATAAAAGATAACTTGTATAAAGCCATTATTTGCTGTGTGTATATATTAGTTGATAATCAGGATAACTTAAGTGTGTATTGTTAGGTTTGTAATATTCAAGAACGCAATCAAATTGCATAAATAAGCAAAAACGTGTAAAAATCAGAGTTTAAAAATTTTACAAACCATATACCCGGATCACCCTTTATGCACAATTATTAATTAAACGAAAAAGATGAATAAGAAACATACCCTTGAAGATCCGAGCTTCCTCAGGTACAAGTTCACCTCCAATCCTTTTGGCGTTCAACTTGAATCCACCGGATTTGGTTCCTTCCTTTGATCAACGTTAGCCACCCAAGTGTTTGGCCTCTGGGGTGATCCACCAAGGAAGAAGAAGGATTGAAGAAGATGGGTGGTTGGCTAAACCCTAATTTTTCTATCTCTACATAGAAAAGAGCGTACTCTCCAACCATTGGAATTATCACGTAGTCTTGATATACGATATAAGACTCCTCTTATAAAGATATCAAGTAACCTATTATAATAAGGTATTATTTAATTAAACCCTTTTTTAATTAAAGGGGCTCCCTAATCTTATTAGGGATAATTAATTAAACTCCTTTAACTAATTTTCCTTCCTAATCCAATTAGGAATATATGAGAATACTTATATTAAATTAATTCCTAAACTCTTTTAGAAATTAAAATAATAATAATAATTGTAATAATATTAATAAAACTCCTCTTATTAATTTATATTTAATATTTCTAAAATATTAAATAATAAATATTAAGCTATTTAATTTATTCTATCACCATAGATTAAATTAAATATACATAACATATTATTACGATTATGCCATTAACTTCTTAAATAATTATTCTTCCTTTTATGGTGTGACCCTTTAGGTTCTCCATATTAAACCTATTTGTGAATAAATCAATTAAAATAATTCTAATCTTATTTAAATAAATAAATTAAATAATTTATTTATTTAAATAAATAATATTTATTCTACAATAGGATAAGCCTCCCTAGCGATCAACGACTTTCCGAGATAATATAGATTTCAACATTAATCATAAAAGAACCTTTGAGTAAATAGTTACCGTCTGAATTCAATCCTTCCACCATACAATGTCCCAATTAAATATAAGACATGGAATTCTTGTCAAGTCTTGTTTTATTTAATTATATGTATTTCGATCCTTAAATGCACAACACCAAATAATGCAAATTAGAAACTCCTTTATAATTTCATTACGCGCTTGCCAAGGACTACTTAGGGTTGTCATTTATCGAATCACATAGGACATTTCTCTTCTTTTAATAGAAGTGGTAGATTCTTTATTGATCATACATTATCTCCATGTACAACTTATTATACCTAAGCATACCCTTTGATATACCCTAAGGGTCTTAAGGAATAAGTCAAAGTATAACTCATCATACACAAGATACTATGATGATCTCAAGTCCAAGGATCACTTGTCTACTATCATCACTGAGAATTCCTATTGACAGCAAGTAAAACTCCATTAGGTATTCCTTAGCGAGCCACGCTTCGATGAACTTATTCTCTAATAAGCACCTACATACTTGCTTTAGTGTCTCCACACAAATGATCATGAGATCAATCATCCTCATCCAATGAGCAAAGCAACGTATGTACCCAATCTATCCGGATTCACTAATCCCCAATTTAGTAATCCAATGATTGGGAACTATTTTAGTTTTAAGCTTTCTAAGAATTTAGATCTCATTAGAATGATCATCATCATTATTCTAAAAGCATTGCTTAAAACTATGGGTTTATCACATATTATAAAACAACATCATGTAGATAATTAAAAGCCTTTAATAAATTAATACTTTTTATTAATAAATGAATAAGATTGTTACAAAGTATATGCTTTGTCATCAAACATGATTGGCTTGTATGCATACTACTTTCAATCTCCCACTTGCAATAAAGCCAATCGTCATGGTATCTCATACTCTTCTTCTCTAAGTGACGATTATCCTGCTGTTGGATAAGCTTTAGTTAATGGATATGTAATGTTGTTCATGAGAGTCCACTATCTATATAGTGATTTCCCATCTTTCACTGATTCTAATAATCAAATGAAAGTACCACAACACATGTTTAGATCCAAGATGAGACTTAGGAACTATTCCTAGTTCTGTAAAGAACTTTTAATCCAAACAATCAACTTGCGACTTCATTTATAGCTATATACTTTGTCTTTATCACTAAACCAAAGAACTCTTTCTTTGTTTGGAACCTTTCCAATTCAACGCACCACTATTCAAGATAACGCTTTACCTTAAAGTGAATTTTACATCATCTTGGTCTCGTCGAAAAACTTGAGTATGTTAAGCCCTCTAGTTTTAATTTAGACCCACCATAAATATGATCACATCCTTAGTGCCAAATAAAGTACTTTAAGATGTTTTCACCGCATCTTTCAAGTGATCTTCTCGAAATATGACCGATTAACATTAGATCTTGTATATTTCATTACATACATGATAGTCACTTATCACGATCTCTCTTTTCGAGAGTCATGGGGGACTATAAAGAGATACACTCCATAGCTCATCAACATGAGACATCTCTTGGAGTTTGCCATGCTAAACGACTTTAGCATCAAATGAATATACGTTCCTTGGGTTAAGTTGAGCATCCTTTTAAATCTATCTATATAGATTTGCATCCCCAATAATGATACTCTTCCCAAATCATTCATGGAGGATTGTTTAGACAACTTTATCTTTACTGATTGTAGCATTGGTATGTAATTCCTCATCCGTAGTATATCAACATATAATACTAGAAATTTCACGATGTTCCCACTGACCCTTTTGTACATACTAGAACTCTTACCGCATCGTATGTAACTGGATCATCATCTTCTATGATGTGTACCTCATCATCATCATCCATGATGAATCCATACCTCCTAGGTATCTTTGGTACTATTCCAGATTTACGATTCGGTTGTGGTACAATAAAGTTCATCTACGAGTTCCTCTTATTTGACTTATAGTGTTTTGTGGTTCTTGAACTCTTCAAGATCTATTATCCTCCCACTAGCCCCTTCAATGATAAACACCTTTATCTTAGAAGGTAGTGTGTTTCGCAACAAACACCTTTTGCTAAGTAGGATTATAGAGCATATACCCTAAACTTACTTTAGGATGTCCCATAAATCTACACTTGTCAAATCTTGTCCCAAGCTTATCTTTTGAAACCTTTTCACATAAGTTGGACAACCCTTATCTTAACATACTTAAGATTAGGAATCCTCCCTATCCATAACTTTTATGGAGTCTTGGGGTAGGATTTTGAGGTTACCTTTTTTGTAGATATGCGACCATTTCTAGGACATGACCTGAGGGATACTGAAATGTCGGTAAAATTATTATGGACCGCACCATGTCCAACAAGGTACGATTTTTCCATTCAAATACATCAATCAATTATTACGTGTCGAGAGCGTCCATTATGAAAAAACCATTTAAGATGATCTAGAAACTTATTTCACAAGTATTTATTCCTTGATCTAATCAAAAAATCTTAATACATTGTCAATTTGTTTCACTTATGAATTCTTTGAACTTTTCAAATAATTCACACTTGTATTTCATCAAATACATAGATTCAAATCTTTGAATGATTATCTCTTTTCATATACTAGTTTGTTCAATTTGCAAAATTATTTTCACGTAAGTCAAGTATACAAAAATCCATCAGTAATATTTCAGGTTCTTTATAAAACATTATTATTATAAATAGAACAACAATTGTTCTTAATTATAATATCAAATTTCATTGTCCAACAATAAAATGGAAATAATATTTTTAACAAGAACTGAATACAATAACAACTTATTGACTTAATAGATTTGCCTCAGTAAGCATTGCTAAATTATAAGTTTCTATGGCTAATATGACAACCTTTGCTACATTTCCATACATAGGATTACTTATATTTGTTTAGCTTTCTACTTACCTTGGTCCTTCATAAATCTATATTTATGATAACCAAAGTCGGTATCCAATACCCAAGTAGAACCTTGACTTAAAGAAAAATTTATTTTAAATTATGAACAAAATTGTATTTGTAACTGAAACTTCACTAAGCTTCTTTTGGTTAGCTCTGCAAGATTCTTCTCGCAGTTTCTTTCCAGTGTCCAGGCTTATTACAGTGGAAGCAAGCTCCTTTGCTATCCGTATCAGTTTTGTTCTTATTATCCTTTATTTATGCCTTTCTATTTACCTTCTTTGAATCGTTCTTCTTTTCAGAAGATCCTTTGGCCCCTACCAGTAAGACTTGATTTTTCTTGGTTGGAAAGTGACTCTCAACATTTTTCAATATGTTAAGCAAATCAGCGAGGCTGATATCTAGCTTGTTCATATGAAAAATTCATAACAATTAATGAAAGGAGTCCGGAGTGAGTGCAAGATCAAATCTTGGCTCAACTCTTCATCCATGACAAAACTTGTTGTCCTAATTGATCAATCAAATTGATAATGTTAAGGACTTTTATCTGTCTTCAGTAGTGTCACTCTGGTCATTCTAGATCGGAAGAGCTCCTTAGATATCCCGACATCTATCGGTCCCCACTTTCCTCACCATCAACTACTTGATGTGCGGGAATATAGTAAAGCATCCATAGTTTCATCTTCGATGGCTGAAGCTCGTTACTCATAGATGCGAGCATGATGCATTGAGCCAATTGTGCATCATCTTGCCACTTTCTAAAAGTAGCAATGTCTTCCTCGGAGGCATTATGCGCAACTACCGTTGCATGGATAGGCGTATTAAGGACATAAGATAACTTTTTCACCATGAGAACTATTCTCAAATTCCTTAACCAATCCGCTTAATACGGTTTGGTTAAATAACATCTAATATATTTCGCAGTGATAGTAAGTTAGACATTGTAAAATTCTGTAAATGAATTTGTAATTAACAACATTTTAACATACATTCTTTTATTAATTACCAAAATAAATTAGGTCTTGTTTTAAATTGGTATCTCCCACTATTTTTGTAAGACCCCGAAATTTTTAAATAAAAAGGAATTTCCTTTATTTATTATTTTGAAATAGTAAGGGTTGATTTGATTAATGTGGATAGTTAAGGGTTAAATACGCAAATATTTCAAAATAAGCAAGTGGTTATAAAATATTCATTATCGTCGGGGAATATTCGTTTGGTCGTGGAATATTAAATGCGACCAAGTAGCGACCATGTGGGGCCCCATAACTTGAAGCGATTGGATGAAGAAAACGACAAATATAAGTTGTTTAAAAATAATTGGCGTAGTTATTACTGAATTAACACTATTGGAATACCCTTGGTTAAAACATAGTAATACTGGCGTTGTTGCACAAGATGATTTGCAGTATTGCACCAATTATTAAAGGCACTACTCAATAATGGTTACGATAATTCTTTATTCGATATTTTATTTTATTGAGTTAATAATTGATGCGTTGATATTTTATATTCTTTGTTGTTTCAATAATTGTCATTACACAAGATTTTTCATTATCGAAGCAATAATTCATATTATCCTAATAATATTATTAGATAACATTATTGGCAATGTCTAGAAAGTTCGCTCTAAGGAGAGGTTTGGTCACCTAATTGCGGCGCCCGAAGAAGAAATTCTTATTGAAAGCCCTCTTTCTGGGAACCTACGATTATCAATATTGTGATTACGTAATATTATTTGTGAATAATTAATTATTGATTTATATGATGAGGAAAATATTGATTTTATGTGGATATAGATGGAGAAAATTTTTAAATGACAATTGTTGAAAATTAATATTTTATCTTTTTCTCGATAAAATAATTCATTTAAATATATTATTTTAATAATATATTAACTTGGTGATATTTTACAACGAATGTGGGATATATGAGTATACGAGGAGGAAGAGTATTTTTGTTGCAATAAATGTTTAAAACATGTTAAACATGCTCGGTGGACCCCATTTATTGATTTGAAATTTGATTATAAATGTAAAAAATCACCCGTTTGTGGATTTCGGTCCAAATTCTATTTGGAATTTGGAAAAACTTTCTTCTGCAAAGTTGTAGAAATTGAAATTCCTATAAAACTTCATGGCGATTCAATTTTCTGATGAAAGAGCTATTTATTATGAATTATTGAAGTTCAAGCTCAAAATAATTAATTTTGAAGTTTTAAATATTTTAATAAGAAAAACGTTTTTTTTTGAGTTAGGCAAGGTGAGTCACTCTTGGTGGCTGATGGTTTGAATCAGATTTTGGGTGCGTAGGAATTTAATAATTATATATTAATATTTTATTAAATTTTACATTTTGAGTGTTCTAGCAATTTCCTATAAATAGGGTGCTTAGGTTAGAATTGAAAATCACACCGAAAAAGTGAAGTTTTCTCTCTCTATATTATCGGTATTCTTGTGAGTATTTTGAGTATACTTTGAGTATTGTTAGACGGTCTGCAAGTTCCTTGACACTATATCCTGTTTTTTATTTAAAAGTCTTGATCTTTCGAGGTAAGGGATATTATTTTTTTTTGTAATGATGTTATTTCTTCAATATCATTATCTTTGAAATGTTGATCCGAAGTTTTATCAAATTTGGAACTTTTTCATGTCGGGGTTACTATTCATGAGTTACTATTCACGAGTTACTATTCATGAGTTACTATTCACGAGTTACTATTCATGAGTTACTTATTCACGAGTTACTATTCACGAGTACTATTCATGAAGCGTGAAGATGTTTTTGTGGAATTTCTATCTTTTGGTGTCGAATTACTATTCACGTATATCTGGCACTATTCACGATATCTGATGCTTATTCATAGAAAAATAAAATTTCTTCTTTTCGTCTAAAACATCTATTACGGATACTAACTTTCGATTGTATCCATGTTTTGATCATTCTTGAATTTTACACCACTATGATTATTTTTTTGGTATTTTTGGATGGATAAAACCAAGTACGAATCCTTAATCCTTAATCCTTGTCATTTTGTTTCACTTTGGATTCGTTTCTTTAAAAAAAAAATATTTTCATCATCCTCGGTCTTAAATGATGATATTATGGAATATCTTTGGCACAGTAGTGCAAAGATGAATGATTTCTTAAGAATATCTTTGGCTTTGTAGTGCAAAGATGAATGATTTCTGAAGAATATCTTTGGCACCAGAGTGCAAAGATGAGCAGTGTTGAGATGAACATGACCGATCGATTAATATCTTTGGCCCGTAAAGTGCAAAGATGAACAGTGTTTAAATGAACATAACCAGGTCGATGAATATCTTTGGCCCGTGGTGCAAAAAGATGAATATTTGATTCGGATGTATATTGATTGATGTTACGGGGATAAAAGATAGACGATGAACTTTTAAATTCATACATAGAGATAGTAGTTTGCATTCTCTACTTAACTCTTCTAATGAATTATTATTTCCTCTGCGAATATTGATTTAAAATTTGTTGTCTATTGTATTCTATTAGATTTTTCCCCATTGAAGACTAACGATAATTTGTTGTATATTATCTTAGTCATAATATTCTTTACTGAGCTAGTTGAGCTCACCCTTTTCCTTTTTGTTCCATTTTTCTCAGGAGGCGAGAATATAGCGAGTACGAGTCGGGGTATGGAATGAAGGTTTTAGAAAGGATTGTTTAGTAGTCCTCACCATTTTGTAAAATAATGTATCAATAAATGTGATGAGGATTTATTTGAGTATAGATATTGTCTAGAAGATAATATTTGTATTCAAACTCACAGTTTTACTGTTGTAATAATAAAGTTGTAGTTGTTTCTGTACCATGTATTGACAACTCAGAATAGGTGATGTATACCTATTTTGGGGGTGTCACAATTTTCTTAAAACTATATTACCCTCACTTATATAGTTCGGCAAAATCTGATTAAAGATTTGCTAGTGAGAATAAGGATCCCATTTCAAATGTATATAGCCTTGTGGTGACACAACAAACTATATATAAATAAATAGGTAGACAACTTTTGTCAATTACATCAACTATGCAACTCCTTTTCTTTTGCCTCTTAGATTATTTTGATCAAGTGGTGGCACATCCGAATCAAAAATTATCCAAGTTAAGTCCAACCTAGCACTCCATATATTCAAAAAAGAAAAATATCATCCTTGTGGTAACACAACAAAACAATATTGTTCAATTTTCTTTATAAGCATCAAATGTGATAAATTAACATCTTAAATACTTAATACTTGCCTTGTGGTGACACAACAAACTCATATTAAATATTTAATACTCTATTAATTTTATCATGCTAGAAGGCGACGTTCGATATTTCAAATATCTTTGAACGCTTAGGACTTAATATAAAAAATTTGAGGGGTTTGTTATTAATTTGTCTCATCTTGTTTAGCGCGCATGCACACATATATATATATATATAAAATACGCGTCATATTAATTAACATGCAAAGCATGTTTGCATAATATATAATATATATAGTATAAGCATGCACATATAGAATACTATATTCTACACTTGATTGATTATGGACTTTTATTCTAGTTTGGTTCACTAGAGCCACCAAGTGAACCAAAAGGTCAAACCCCCAGGGTGCAAGAATTAATATTTAAATATAACTATTACATTTAAACTCGGGATCCATTACAAAGCGGGTCTTCAAGCGCTCTCTTGCTCCTTGATCTCCAATTCTTCAAAATTAATTCTAACTATTCCTATTACAAAACTATTTAAAATAAATAGAAACCTTGATCGTGATCGAGGGAAGTACATAGGAGGGGAATAGAATTTACATTAAGAAAAATTAGAGAAGGCGAGGCACGCAGACCCCATTTAATAAAACCCATACATTCATGCATCCAACTAAAATAAAATCCAATCACATTGGTCGATAGTCCATAATCAATCCCATTTATTATCATACACATCACCATATGCATCAATACATAACATTCATCTGATGAATAATAAACATTCAATATATATATTGATATCATTTAATAGGCAAATTTAGTTAGCATAAAAACTAATTTTGAATCAAAATAAACTCCTTTATTTTAATCCAAATTTAAATCAAAATAAAACTATTTAATTTTAATTTATCCAATTTTGAATAAAATAAATTATTTTATTTTAATCAAAATCTTTAATCAAAATAAACTCCTTTATTTTAATTAATTATGGAATCCAATTTCAAGTAAAAAAAACTTTATTAAAGGAAACACGGATTCTCTTTCCTATTCACAAATAAACTCTTTTATTTTGAATAATATGAAATCTTATTTCATATCTAAATAAACTCCTTTATTTAAGGAAATTAGGATTCTATTTCCTATTCACAAATAAACTCTTTTATTTTGAATAATATGAAATCTTATTTCATATCTAAATAAACTCCTTTATTTAAGGAAACATGTAATCCAATTTCAACTCCAATTAGTTATCATGGAATCCAATTCCAACTCTAATTAGTTAGCATGAAATTCTAATTTTAAAATTAAAATAAACTTTTTATTTTAATAATAAAATAAACTTTTATTTTAAGATTAAAATAAACTTTTATTTTAATTATAAAATTATTTTTGGAGAATATATATATATATATATATATATATATATATATATATATATAACCGAATATATATATAACAATTATCCTATTAATTCGTGCATTATCCATGCATTCAGGAGATCCCACTTGTTAACAATTATATGTCTATATATATATATTAAAAACCGTACAGGATCAAGTTGATTTATAAGATATCTAATAATAAGATATCTAATAATATATGCAGGATCATCCTTTTCAGCAAAGCAAGCAAGTTATTTCTATATATAATATATAATCATAAGGGATGAAGCAACAGGATTATCCACGCGAATCAATATCCACGCAATTCAATATCCTCTTCCCGCAAATCACAACGAAAGAAAAAAAAATTCAGTCTGTCGTATATCACATGCATTCCGTTTTTTTTTTTTTAATTTTATACAACAAAATTATGCCCAATTAAATTATTCTAAACACATATCAATATACATATCAAATCAAAACAATTAATAATTTGTATAAAGGTTTGGCTCTGATGCCACTGTTAGGTTTGTAATATTCAAGAACGCAACCAAATTGCATAAATAAGCGAAAACGTGTAAAAATCAGAGTTTAAAAATTTTACAAACCATATACCCGGATCACCCTTTATGCAAAATTATTAATTAAACGAAAAAGATGAATAAGAAACATACCCTTGAAGATCCGAAGCTTCCTCGTACAAGTTCACCTCGAATCCTTTTAAGCGTTCAACTTGAATCCACCGGGTTTGGTTCCTTCCTTTGATCAACGTTAGCCACCCAAGTGTTTGGCCTCTAAAGGTGATCCACCAAGGAAGAAGAAGGATTCAAGAAGATGGGTGGTTGGCTAAACCCTAGTTTTTCTATCTACATAGAAAAAGCGTACTCTCCAACCATTGGAATTATCACGTAGTCTTGATATCCGATATAAGACTCCTCTTATAAAGATATCAAGTAACCTATTATAATAAGGTATTATTTAATTAAACCCTTTTTAATTAAAGGGGCTCCCTAATTTTATTAGGGATAATTAATTAAACTCCTTTAACTAATTTTCCTTCCTAATCCAATTAGGAATATATGAGAAAGTACTTATATTAAATTAATTCCTAAACTCTTTTAGAAATTAAAATAATAATAATAATTATAATAATATTAATAAGACTCCTCTTATTAATTTATATTTAATATTTCTAAAATATTAAATAATAAATATTAAGCTATTTAATTTATTCTATCACCATAGATTAAATTAAATATACATAACATATTATTACGATTATGCCATTAACTTCTTAAATAATTATTCTTTCTTTTATGGTGTGACCCTTTAGGTTCTCCATATTAAACCGTTGTGAATAAATCAATTAGAACAATTCTAATCTTATTTAAATAAATAAATTAAATAATTAATTTATTTAAATAAATAATATTTATTCTGATAGGGATAAGCCTCCCAATAGCGATCAACGACTTTCCGGATAATATAGATTTCAACATTAATCATAAAAGAACCTTTGAGTAAATAGTTACCGTATAAATTCAATCCTTCCACCATACAATGTCCCAATTAAATATAAGACATGGAATTCTTGTCAAGTCTTATTTTATTTAATTATATGTATTTCGATCCTTAAATGCACAACACCAAATAATGCAAATTAGAAACTCCTTTCTAATTTCATTACGCCTTAACCAAGGACTACCGGGTTGTCATTTATCGAATCACATAGGACATTTCTCTTCTTTTAATAAGTGGTAGATTCTTTATTGATCATACATTATCTCCATGTACAACTTATTATACCTAAGCATACCCTTTGATATACCCTAAGGGTCTTAAGGAATAAGTCAAAGTATAACTCATCATACACAAGATACTATGATGATCTCAAGTCCAAGGATCACTTGTACTACTATCACTACAGGAATTCCTATTGACAGGCAAGTAAAACTCCATTAGGTATTCCTTAGCGAGCCACGTTCAGTGAACTTATTCTCTAATAAGCACCTACATACTTGCTTTAGTGTCTCCACACAAATGATCATGAGATCAATCATCTTCATCCAATGAGCAAGCAACGTATGTACCAATCTATCCGGATTCACTAATCCCTAATTTAGTAATCCAATGATTGGGAACTATTTTAGTTTTAAGCTTTCTAAGAATTTAGATCTCATTAGAATGATCATCATCATTATTCTAAAAGCATTGCTTAAAACTATGGGTTTATCACATATTATAAAACAACATCATGTAGATAATTAAAAGCCTTTAATAAATTAATACTTTTTATTAATAAATGAATAAGATTGTTACAAAGTATATGCTTTATCATCAAACATGATTGGCTTGTATGCATACTACTTTCATGTATATGTCAGATAGAAAAGGATTAGGATACTTTCAAATCATAAAGAACAAGTCAATCTCCATAACCGAGCCAATATCGAAGCCAATAGCTGAAATAGAGGCTCACATTGAAAGCTACCTCAATGAGGTGGTTAATTTAAAAAGTATAGTACCGGACCCTGAAACGATAGTATGACTGATAGGTAAAGTATAGTTAAAGAATATGTGGTCAATGTCGAGTTCTTAAACTCATATGTTTGTGGTGAGTTCTTAAACTCATAATGTGTGGTAAGTTGTACGAACTAGGTGTGGTTAGGTGTGAATGGATTATTGAGGATAATGGGAATAGACAGATTTCTAAGCAATTGATCCTTAGTGTAGGTGTAAGAAATAAGTAGTACTAGTATTGCTGGATTATGTATGATTCTATGTTGTGTATATGATAGGTATGTTTGTATAAGATAATATTTTTCAAATTTTGTATAAGTTGTGGCAGCGATTCCCGACTTTTGAGTCACAAAGGGATAGCGGATGATTAAAGCAATATGTGTTATGGTATGTCAAGTGATATGAGTATGAAGTGATATGGGATTAATGAATTTATATGGGATTAATGAAATAAGTTGGTATAAAGATAGTAGTTAATTGTATGAGTACTGGTTAATATAGAAAACCAAATTTTCAAAATTCTAATATTTTGAGTACATGATAATTTTAATATAGAATTTCACGTTATATGATTATACGTATACGATAAGGCTTAGAATAAAGAATAAATTGTGATAATGCCGTCATGGAGACGTAAATGAAATACACGGACAGAAGAACCTGTCAATAAAGCTGGAAGACAACCAGACCCGATACAAGATTTTTCGAATATGGACGATCAAGCTATGCAGAACGGAATACCTGTCGTCGGAAGATCAGCCAGATAATCGAATAACAATCGTCAAAGACTTCAAGGCGTTCGTACTGTCGGGATTTAGAAGATCAACTGATCTGTAGCAACGTTTATGATAGCTAAGATAACGAAGGGGCAAAAGATAGTTTTGTCACCTATACGATAAAAGGAAAGGAGATAAAAGGAAAGTCTGTATGTTTTAAGTGTGAATCAATTGAGTATAAGGTGGAAGATTGTTCAAGAAGGAGAAAGAAGGCAAGGAATGTGAATACATGGAAAGGAAATAGGACATTGGCGATAACGGGACCAACATCAACAATCGAAACTAATGAAATCAATCGCAACGTCTTCAATACGTAATTCGAAAAAAAAAAAAGCGTAGCGGTAGGGATGCAACTCCAGGTATTACTCAAACCAATTTTATTTTTTTTTATATATTATTTTCTTATATATAGTAAATTATTTTATAAATTATTTTGAAGGAGGAAATTGAGTTCTATTAGAAATTAATTTTCCGTATAAGCATATAGATAAGTTTTATGCTAAATAGTTAAAGATCAGTTCGATCAATTTTGATCGAGATCTACTCGCAATGATTGTGTATGCTATGTACCCTAGTATGTATAGATTTTAAAATGGTGATTCTGAGGACGGAATCTTTATAAGGGAGGGTGAATGTAACAACCCGATATTTTCTGTATAAATAAATTAGAAATTTTGCATATAATTTTTTATTATTATTATTTTAAGGATGAAGATTTGTACAAGATAATGTGTATATGTAATTATGTAATAAATAAAAATATATTTATTATTATTACATAAATATTTACAAATTATTTTATTTTAGAATTATTGACTATTATAAAGTATATTCTTATAATAATTAATATAGTAGAAATGTTTTATTAATTATTTTCTATGAAAATATGAGTATATATTATTTAAATAATATATGAAATGATTTTTGAATTATTATAATAATTGTTTATTTTATTATATGAATTTATGCAAGATTAATTAAGTTAATTATTTTAACTTAATTAATAAATGTTATATATGAAGAATAAATCGAGATATGGAATCTAAACCCTAATTTTGGATATTTATCAATGGATAAGAATAATAATATAATAATATTATATTTTGAGTTTTCAGTGTTATAAATATGTACTGTATGTTTGTGGACTGACAATGATTGGTCAATTATGGTGTATAATGTCAAAACCCTAGTTTTAAGCTGTTAAACCCTAATTAATATCTAGAAATCCTAAATTTGGAAACCTAATTAATTAGAAACCCTAATTAATTGAGAACCCAAATTACTAAATTTGGAAACCTATTTTCTAAATTTAGAAACCCTAATTAGTTATTATAAACCCTAATTACTAATGGTAAACCCTAATCGTGAAATTAGAAAACCTTAATTAAATAATTAAATTTTTTAATTAATAATTAGAAACCCTAATTGTTTTATGGGTAATGCTAATTGCTAATTATTTGCGCTAATTGCTAGATTAGTAAGCTTAATGATAATTATTAAAACATAAACCTAATTATCAAGTCTATGTGATTAGGAAATCGAATTAATTAAGAAACCTTAATTTTGTATTTTAGAAACTAAAATTTTATTATTTTATTATTTATTTTTTTAAACCCTAAATTGGAAATTCTAGAAATTATTTTTAAAACCTAAATTGGTTCAAACCCTAAATCCTAACCCAAACCCTAAACCCTAAGGGTTTTGGCAAATGACAAAATGGCCATTAAAATCACAAGCAAAAAGACTATATTGCCCTTGAATTATTAAAGCTAAAGACTCAGATTTTGACCTAGGAAGAGTTGTTGGCCAACCCTATTCAAATCCATGTGACAAATCTCAGAAAAATCAGCAGCTCAGCCAACTCACGAGCCACATTCATTCCATCAAGTCAATATATATAGAAATAGAAAGAGAAAATGTCACATTTTAAGCCTCTTTTGCTCACAATACTTCTCCTTGACTCTCTCTCTCCACAACCTACGAAATAATGTAGTGTAGCAGTCCCAAATAATAGCCCCACGATCAACCATAACAAATCGTAAGATCAGAATCAAGAATTGATGCATAAAGGTATAAAACCCTAATTAAAAATTTCGGACTTTGATCCTCTGTTAAAAGTTATGTTTAAGTGTTAAGATATGTTGTATATAGTGTTATTAAGTGATCTGGGTTGATAGATGTTGGATCCATAACATCTATAAGCTCAGATCTAGTGTTTTTATAAATCTGGAAAAAGTTTATTTTGTGTTCTGACGACCATATGTCAGTGGCCGTATATCGTTGTCGGTTAATGTTTTGTGTTGTTTAAATGTTTATACTTGTAGTATGTTGTAAGGTCTGTGATCTGGAACTTGAATCAAGCCCAGATCATGAGTAGATTGTAAGTTATTAAGGGTCAAAGTCGTTGGCCAAGGAATTATTGGTATTTTCAAGGCGACCGTAATTACTAGAATGCTGGCGATGTTGTTTTTGCAGAGCTTATATCTTGTTGTTGGTTGCTATTTTGTCCATTTGGTTGTTTGAAGGTTGTTGTCTGACATGAGTACTAACGATCCATCGTTCCAGAATCTTTAGATCCTTCACAGAATCAAAGTAATCAGTCGTCAAAGTTGTGTTGACGAAACTGCTCAAAAACATTTCTGGAAAACCCAAAAATGTTCAAGAACAGTTTCTGGTCACTACTTTGACCGGCCCATATATATTTATTGTTTTAATGTTATGATGATAGGATGTTATTTTATTGTACTTTGACATCCGTACTACAATTAAGAACCACTAAAGTGTTAGAGTTTATGCCCTAGAGGCCAATTATTTGATATAATTGCTTAACATTTTGATATTATATTTGATTGAATAAATGAATGATTTTATTATGGTTTTATTTACTGCGTTATATAAATGTTAACATAATAAAATTCCTTAGAATAGTGATACAATTTATATAGTTTCAAGTATGTGACTTGAACATGAGATTATATAATTACAATTAGTATCATTGCTCTTAAATGTCCCTAGTCGAGTACCATTGTTGATACGACAACAATGATGAATTGAGACTAGTATGTGGATTGACTGATGACCAAATCTCATTGGTCATAAATATATGAGATATTAAGTCAATGGATATGTATGTGTTAGAGAATGATGTACTGGACAGACCCACCATGAGAATTCTACGAAGAACATAATGCAAATTGTCAATAGCGATTCTCATAGTGACAATGATGTAATAGTCCTCCGATCTGAAATCACTATATTACTACACGAGAATTTATGTACTTTGATATCATCAAATGTCACCTTTAATAGGGTGGACTATAAAGGTGATTATTGGGTACATCATGAATCGTGTGAGGAATATGAGTGATCTAGATGGAATTTAACCATCCTATATAGTAGGGGTGATATCCATAGGCCTCTTGATTGAGTAGCACTATGAAATGCATGGCCATGCTCAAATATTGATTTGTTTCATATAGTCTACTCATTGATCAAGAAAAAAAATCAGATTAAATTATGAAAAGTATGACACATTCCATGACTCGAGTTTAATCTAGGATATTAAGGTTAAAAGGATTAAATTACATTGAAACATTGGTCACGAAAAGGTTGCATCGAATCATCGATCTTATTATTACTTGGGTAGCAGTGATGCATTACTAGATGCCGCTCACTGTTTATAATTTTATAATATGATTATAAAATTATTGCCAACGTAATAATAACCTATAGGGTCACACACATAGAACGTAATTTAAAAGGGAACGAATTTAAATTTTAAGGATTTAAATATATTAATATGATTAATATTATTTAAATCACGTATTTAAATTAAAAGGATAATTTGTATATATATGTATATTAATTAAGTAAGACTTAATTAAGATATATATATATATATATATATATATATATATATAAAATTCGGATTTTATGAAATTAGGTTTTGATTTGATTAATTCCTTTTAACTACTATATATATGATATATAGCGACTACTTAGGGTGACATCATAATTGAAAACCCTAGCCAGCTCTTAGAGAGAGACTAGAGAAAAAGCAGCTTCATAATCGTTCCTTTGGTGGCTAATACCGCAAGTCCCTCTTATTGCGAGAATCGTTCGACTGGTTGCAGTGCGGCGTTCGATGTGAATCTTTGTAGAGACGTGGTTCTAATTGAATTGCGTAAAGGATTCAAGCTTTTTCGAACTTTTTCATAATCGGTATAATATCTAAACCATCAATTAATTTCGGTTCATTGATCCTATTTTGGGTTTCTAATTGCTTTGATTATTTTTAAATTTCATTTTGCATTTTTGTGCGAAAACCCAACATAAAGCGCATAAACTAGACACATAATGCAAACTATAAAGCATCAAAGTAGGACCTTGAGTTTACGGGCAACCCGTAACCTCAAGAACACGTCCCCGACAATATTTTATGTAGCTTAGCTCGCACGCGTTTGTTATGATTTAGTCATGTTATCGATTTGTGGTTCTAGTATTACATGTATACTACAAAGATAAATATAAATACTAACCTGAATATGTATGACTTGAGATTTAAGAGTGGTCAAAGTAAATGACTTGTTAATGGGTTTGAAGATCCGGGTTTGCATGAAGAATGATGAAGAACACCTATAGCGACGATTACATCACTATAGGTGGTCTTTAACCACGTGACGCTTTATTTTAATTAATTTAATTTCTAAAAATTAATTATTTTAATTAAATAAATAGAAAAAAATAGTTTTAATTATTAAAATACCAAATAAATTATTAAAATTATTTTAAAATCTGAAAATTAGTTTTTAATTATTTTGAATATATTTCCTAAATATTAAATATTTTTGGAATATTAAAAGTATTTAATTTATTTAATTATAATATTAAATAAATTATTTAAAAATGATTTTAATACATGAAAAATTATTTAAAATTATATTATTGTATAAGAAAATAATTTATGTTATTTTTGATAACTTTTAATATTTTGTGATGAATTTCATTAATTAATTAATATTAATGATAATTAAGTTATTTATTTAATATATTAAATAAATTATAAAAAATAGAATTAATGATTTATAAATCATATAAAAATGATTTAAAGGTTATAAAAGTATTTTAAGTTATAAATATAACTTTTAATATTTTGTCATGAAAAATATTAATATTTTAATATTAAATAATATTAAATTTATTTAATAATTATATTAAATAAATTAATTTAAAAATTATTTTAATATTAGAAAATCAATTTTAAATGAAAATAAATAGTTTAAAAATATTTAAAGTTATAAAATATAACTTTTAATATTTAAAGGTAAATTTCATTAATTAATTATTATTAATGATATTAAAGTTATTTAATAATTATATTAAATACATTAGTTTAAAAATGATTTTTAATATTAGGAAAATCATTTTAAATGAAAATAAAGTGTTTAAAGATATTTTGAGTTATAAAATATAACTTTTAATATTTAAAGGATAATTTTATTAATAATTTAATATTAATGATATTAATTTAATAATAAATGATATTAAGTTTATTTAATAATTATATTAAATAAATTGTTTTAAAATGGTTTTATTTATTTAAAATCATTTAAAAAGATATAAATGAATTAAAAATATTTTAAGTTATAATTAATGAATTTTAATATTTTGATAAATAGAACATTAATACTTTAATATTAATGGTAATTATTTAAAAATGATTTTAAATTTTTTAAAAATCATTTAAGGGTAATATTAATACTTTAAAAGTATTTTGAGTTATTATAAATAACTTTAACATTTTGGAAATGATTTCATTAATAGTTTAATACTCACTCAAGTCCCAAATTAATTGCTTAGTTTTAACTTTTTAAAGTCAAATTGACCATTTTAAAACTAATCTTTTTACTAATTTTGTTAAAATATAGGTGAAGAGATTATAACCAAAAGAAAGTATATACACTTTATTACTAATCCTAATTTTTATAATTTTAGAAATATATTTATATATTCTAAATTATTAATTCTAAAATAGTCAATTTGACTTAAAAAAGTCAAAAGCGAGCAATTAATTTGGGACTGGAGGAGTATTAATTAAATATTAATGATAATTGAATTATGTAATATTTAAATCATTTAATAATGATTTCGATGTTTGAAAATTCATGATAAATTATAATAAATGTTTTAAAATTATATTAAGTCATTTAAAAATAATATGACTGATACTAAATGACGGGACAAAGTATTAGACTCGATAATTACCCGATAAAGCTGTCGGTACACTGACATGTTTCAGAAATTGATCTGGATTTAGACAATTTGATTAGATATGTGTTTATTTGTGATTCAATGGTTGTGGAACATATGTGACAATGTGATTAGGTTATGTGCTGACTGCAATAAGCAGTGCTATGTGTTATAGTATGATATTCTAATCGATCAAATGATCTTATTAATGATAGATTTCGATATAAAGATAGAACTAAGTTACGAATTGTAAGCAGCGCATCATGCAAGTATCTTACCTTTGCATTTTCGTTATGAAATTGACATGGGTAAGAAGTTTCAGAATTATATTATTATTATGCTATATTATTAACCCTATTGTGATATATTCTATATCCGATTATTGATTATCAACATGTTAGTATGTAGTAATTCATATATATATATATATATATATATTATTACATTTGTTAATTTCAAATATGGTTATACAAGTGTCCCCACTTGGATAATCATTGTATTTAAACATGTTGATATATATATATATATATATATATATATATATATATATATATAAGCCGTCTAAGCTACTTGATCAGCTAGACACAAATTTTGAAATGTCTTTGAATATGATAAAACCTTTTTGTATCCAATCAAATTGTTTTGGTTCGGATTCCAGTCTAAGTATGAACATCTCGTTCACGGGAAAAATTTTATGCGCTCAGGCGGACAAAGGATGGACGATAATATCGTTCTAGCAATGTAGTATTGATCAATACAGGGCACATTGGACAGATCACCCTCGTGCCTGTAAGTTATGACGGTTTGCAGATGAAGTTCTGCTAAACCTTAGCGAAAACTAAAAATAATGTTCATAATATGTCGACTACCCTATATATATATATAGTTTGTACGTAGTTTCAAAAATTTGAGATACAATTGTTATGTTATTATTATCGGTTCAGTTTACTTCACAACTATAAATTCGTTGTAGAAGTGATGTACAAAGAAAACATTTATTTCTTTCAGCTAATTATATTTCTAATTGTTATTACTTGCTGGGCACTCAAATGCTCATCCTTGCTTAAATTTAAATGTTTTCAGCTAAGCGTGATCAACCTGAAGGTTTAGACAAGAACAAGTAAAAAAGGAAAGCAAACTGAATATGTGTAATGGTATCTTTTATAATAGTTAGACAGTAATAAGGCAATGAAATATATTATCTATCATGTAAGGAATTATAGTAAAGGTTGCGTACTTGGGATTAGACTCTGATATATGTAAACTAAGTTTGTTATTTATATTATTGTTATTATTATTAGTATTATTCCGTTCATAGAAATGGTATCGTGAAGCACTGAGTTCGGGTTTCAAGTACCTGAATTTGGGGGCATCACAGTGAATTTTGTATACAACTTCTCCTTCCTTAGTGTCTCCAACACTAATCTTAAATGTTCAGCGTGATCTTCTAGCATCTTAGAATAGACTAGAATATCATCGATAAACACTACGATGAACTTATCCAAGTATTGTTTGAACATTCTGTTCATCATATCCATGAATTTGGCTGGCGCATTCGTCAACTCAAACGACATCACCAAAATCTCATAATGACCGTAACATATCATGAACGTTGTCTTAGGTACATTCTCCTTCCTTACTTTCAATTGATGATACCCCGTTCGCAAATTTATTTTAGAAAAATAATTTTCCCCTTTCAACTTAACAAATAAATCATCGATCTTGGGCAATGGGTATTTATTCTTTATCGTTAGCTTGTTCAACTCTCGATAGTCGATACAAAGTCTCAACTATCCTTCCTTCTTCTTTACAAACAATACCAGTGCTCCCCACAGAGAGACACTCGGTTGAATGTACTTCTTATCCAAAATTTCTTGTAACTGAATCATTAACTCTTTCATTTCCATTGGCGCCATACGATATAGTGCCCTAGACACTGGTGTCGTTCCTGGCATAATGTGTTAAAAATTTGATCTCTCTATCCGTGGAAGACACGGCCCAATCCAAGTCCCAAATCACCTCGGATCCGGTTCGATCATTCTATACAACTATTACTATTTGTGGAAGATATAAACATAAATTGTTTATACAATACATTACACACTATTCCCCAAGGTCGAGTAACCTTAACTTAATACATAATTCATAACTATCTAACACATAACTTTATTATCAAACTACACTATTACATTTCTAATCGCATACATAAACTAAAGCTGGAACTTTCTTTAATCTTTTCCTGTATCCGACGCGTTCGTCTTAATCTGCAATGTTTATCATGATATAGCAAGGGTGAGCATAAAAGTTGCCCAGCAAGTTTAAGTTCAACAATATAACGATATATCATGATTGAAATGATTTGAATAATTGGCTTGCTATAATTCAACAATATAATTGTGAACTAAAGAGAATAAAATTTTGATCGAACAAGTATTTTAAATGAACAAATATATCTCGAACCAAGGGTAATGAAGGTGATCGACCTTTCATACCGACTTATACATGCAATATGTACAGAGTACAATTCATGGCAACCAAAGAATGATTAACCATAAGCTTATCCAAATGAAACACTCTTAGTAGAGTTAAGTAAAACAAAACTTGCTTCGAACTTGATTGATTACTGCTTCATTTATTTTATATCGCTTTATCCAAGACCTAATATTAGTAATATAGATCTCCAATATTAGAATAATATCATCACAATATAATATATATATATATATATATATATATATATATATATATATATAATAAATAACCTAAACACATAACACATAACCCTATCGATCTATAACACACACATAAGACTCAAGATCAAGTCAAACTATTTCAAATCGATCGAGTTTATTAAAAAAATTCTAACATCCCGATTTGGCTTACAATGGATTTTTATCGAGTCTAAATTCAATTAAACTCTGCCTAAACACTTAACAATTAACGAAGATAATTTTAATAACAGCCGAAATATTTTTCAAAGACTTATAATAATTTTTAAATAATTATTACCATTTATCGCGTATTTTTAATCATTAAAATCGTATTTAAATAAATTAAATACCACATAATTACTTTATCATTAATATTTATTTATTATCAAATATTAATGAAATACATGTCATAATATTATAATATATTTATAATATATCAAAGTATTTTTAATACTTTAAAATCACCTTTATATGATTTTTAAACAATTAAATTCATTATCCGATAATTGCTTTTAATATTAAAATATTAATATTTTCATGACAAAATATCAAAAGTTATATTTTATAACTTAAAATATTTTTATAACACTTAAATCATTTTTATATGATTTTAAATCATTAATTCTATTTTTCCATAATTTATTTAATATATTTATTAAATAAACTAATTATCATTAATATTGATTAATTAATGAATTTCATCACAAAATATTAAAAGTCACTTAAAATAACTTAAAATATTTTATTATAACATAATATTATTTTTTCATGATTTTTCATGT
The DNA here is from genome assembly GCA_020205615.1 of Panax quinquefolius. Taxonomy (NCBI): domain Eukaryota; kingdom Viridiplantae; phylum Streptophyta; class Magnoliopsida; order Apiales; family Araliaceae; genus Panax; species Panax quinquefolius. The sequence continues at coordinate 89,195,604 of CM035166.1, forward strand.
ATTAAAATCATTTTTAAATCATTTATTTAATATTATAATTAAATAAATTAAATACCATTTATATTCCAAAATATTAAATATTTATGAAATATACTTAAAATAATTAAAAACTATTTTTTAGAATTTAAAATAATTTTTCGAAATTTATTTAGTATTTTTAATAATTAAAATCTATTTATTTCAATTTATTTAATTAATTTTAAAAATTAAAATTAAAAATATAAATCATCACTAAAAAGGGCCCTATAGCGATAGACTGTCATTTATAGGTGTTCTTGAGTGTTCTTGAGCCCAAACCTGTAAATCTTCTTGTCATCGGCTTTAGGAACTTAGTTTTGACCAACATTTGATCTTAGATCTAGATGTTTTCTACGGAATGTCTTATATTATTATTGATTGTAGTTTAACTATAATACTATCATTATAAATCCGTTTCATAGCCATCCAACAACAAGTCGATGAGATATAGGCTTCAAAAGTTCATGTCGGATCTGTTCTTCAAATTTCGGTTTTCCGAAAAATGAAAGAACAAATTGAGGTGCTACTTTTTCTTTCCAATCCTTACAACGCTCAATCTGGGCTTACTTTATACGATATAAAGGTTCATTATTATAGTACTAATATTAGTGTACAATTCTATAACATCAAATTAACATAAAAACATCCGAATCACAAGATCTGGCATGGTCAAACCATGTCAGAAAATTACTGCTCTTGAAGATTTCGGGTTTTCCGAAATCAAAAAAAAATCAATCAACCCTACTTTTTGACCTTTGTATCTTTGGTTCTATACATGATCTGAGAGTTCTAAATGCATGAGCATGAAGCCTAAATGTCAATCTACAATTATATTACACAACCATGGCGGAATCATTTAATGAAAGGAAGATCGAGGTCACAAACAAGTTGTCGACTCCTCTCTTCGGGTTTTTCGGGTTACCCAATTCAAATTCAAAAATGTGAACGGTCAACGCTTTTTGACTGCAAATAACAAGAGATCTAGACTTGATATGACCTTATTTTTAGTTTCAGATGGTAGACCACATGACATAGAATAGATTAATAACATTAAACAACAAATATCAAAAAAGATAACAAAGGATTTATAAGCGTCCGACATTATTTGTCAATCGATCGATATTTTCCAATTTTCCAGATTTGTAAAAATGCTTGATTCGAGCATCTAATGTTATGGATCCATGATCTATCAACCCGATCATCACTTAAGGACATCCTATTACACATATCTAACCAACAAATTACAACATTTAACATAAAATCAAGAGATTTCAAATTTAAGGTTCATATACCTTTAATGCTTTGATCTCCTTTGATTCGACTTTCATGATCATCTTTTGTTGATGATCAAGAGACTTGTTTAGAGACTTAAAATACTTTCTATTTTCCAAGGTTGGGAGAGAGAGAGAGAGTCATTGGAGAATTGGGAAAAAAGTGACCACTTTTTTTTGACTTTCTCTCTCTAATTCTAATATACATGGCATGATTCAATGTATCTAGTTGCTAGGTGTCCCCAAATCTGATCTTGGATGATTTAAGGCACATGGGATATTTTTAGTTGGTCAACAACCCAATCTCTTGGCAAGATTTGCAAGCTACTTATTAAATAATACACAAAGGGCATTCTAGTCATTTTCCATTTTATTTTAATGGCATTTTGGACATTTGACCAAACCCTTAGGGTTTAGGGTTTGGTTAAGGTTTAGGGTTTGGAGCATTTAGGGTTCAGAGTTTACAAATTTAATTTTCTAAAATTTCTAATTTAGGTTTTTAAAAAATTGAAAATTAATATTTATAACTTATAATTAGGATTTTCTAATTATATTAACATTTCTTAATCATAATTTAAATATTGCTAATTAGGATTAGTATTTCCTAATTAAAATTGCTAATTAAGCAATTAGGGTAAAAATCGCGGATTAGGGTTTATAACCCAAAATTAGGGTTTCTAATAGAAAAATTAATTTTCTAAAATAGAAATTAGATTTCGTAATTAGATTAGGGTTTTCTAATTACTCATAAATTGAAAATTAGGATTAATATTTCCTAATTAACATTAAAATTATTAAATTAACACTTAGGTTTTCCCTAATTATAAATTAGGGTTTCTAAACCAAAATTAGGGTTTTCAAAATGTGAAATTAGGGTTTTATAATAATTAATTAAGCTTTACCCTAATTAATATACTATAATTATTTACACTTACGCCATTAAGTTCCGATTTAGGGTTTCATTTTACACACCAATTAGGGTTTCAATTCCTAACTAAAATTAGGGTTTCGAACCGATTTCTAGGGTTTCTTATAATTCGCTAGGGTTTTCTAACCTAACGTTGACGTTCTTAATATATACTTAGGGTTTATTCTTACGATATCGCTTTATCCGGTCAACCTTGACCCTTAACCACATATCGTATACATATATATACATATACACGTAACATAATCATATATTCCTTAATCCTGAATAATTCACCTAATCATTCACAGAATTTTGAAATCCTCAAAATTCTATCTTAAAAATATCAAACGCATACACTTATTTTTTGTCTAGGTTCTAATTTTGAACCTTAAATTAATTAATAAAAATTTAAAAATATTCTAAATTCTCGGGTTGTCACATTCACCCCTTCTTCTAAAAATTTCGTCCCCGAAATTTACCTTACACCTTACACCTTACACCTTACACCTTACACCATTCATCATACACCATTCACACACATTTGCTTGCTACCCAATACACCAATCACAAGAGTAAAAGTTTTCAAATTGTACTGAGGGGTCTATAGACCATGAACACTTAGTTTTAATGGTTTTGATCATACCGCAAAATAATACATTACTTGGTCTATTTACAATCACAAAGAAGGTAAACTACCGTTGTTAGTACTTTAGGGTGATCACTTATCGTACTCTTTACGCCACGCATAACGAACGTATTAATTAGTATATAGCGAATATTTACGCTACTTGATTGGATTATTTATCCAAACAACATTGTTCACCTCAGTCTTATCATAGGATTCTGTACCAAAGCAATTTGGTTCGGGAAATTTCTTTCAATGAACACTTTGAGTTTTCATAACATTAGTCTAGCTGAATCGAATAGCATAGACTCATATCAATAATTCAATTCAATCGAATTATTTAGGTGTAGCCAAACCCCGCTTGGCAAATTAAAATTTTGAAAATATTTTTTTGAGAATGACGTCATGATGTCGTCATCAGATTAATAAATCCGCTTTGAGGATGCCATCATTGTATGACTTTTGTCATAACACATCATACAATAGTGGAACAACGATTTTAGATCAAATTCACACTAAGTATTCCTCGTATTTACAACTCCATCAAATTTATATCATCTCTTTTTACGTGGTACATGAGTGATAAATAAAACAAATTTTGATATTTCAAATCATTTGCGTCTAGCTGAAATAAGTAGCATAGACTATACTTTAAACCGCTTCAAAAATGATTACGAGTCTACATATTTTTTTTAAAAGCACATAGTGCGTATTTAGCTTGATGTCAATCATTTCGAAATCTAGCATAGCTAGGAGTTTTGAAAAACTTATTTCTTCACTAATAATCATTTGCTTAACAATCTATCTGCTTCTATTATCCTCAATATTCCATTTACACACAACTATACCCCAGTTCAATCAAACCACACTTATGAGTCCATAAATTACCACAATCATATGAGTTTAAGAACTTCCTCCTAGCTGCACCCTTTGGCGTGTCCATTCACGAGAGGGTTCATAAACATTTCATATAACTATAAATCAAGTATGTCACATAAGTATGAGTTTTAAGAACTCGTACTTAACCTTATATCCTCTACCTATGACCTATCTATCTCATTATACACATAAGAAAGGAATCACCCTCTTAACACGCATATATAGAAATAACGCGACACAAACATTTCAATGATTATCATTGCGAAACTAAGTGGTTTTTACACCATGTACAATTCAAATTCCCATACAAGGAATCATACAACTCAAATGGCCGACACGAGTCCTCAATTGAATCCCCACCTACCACTAACACCCTTCTCAATACTGAATTTCATTTAATCCGTATTCATAATCCTTTCCTGAATTTTTAGTACAATTTCATTGTACAACCGCCACACAACAAACTTTCTTTCAGAACTTTTCAATCATTAGATTGATTCTTATCCCTCGCTATCACTTTATCGGATCATCACGGGTGATCTTATCGTATATATTACGATTCATTTCTATATCTTGATCATTTTGTTTTACGATCTTCTATCATTGCACTTTTAGTCTTTTAGACTCTATCTATTCATCACTACTGTTCAACTTTATTATCAGAGTTAGGGAACTCTGTATCTTATAACTCACCGAGATTCGCCTTTGAATCTTACCAACCAACTAACTCTATATGAGAGTTAGTACTTATCCTAATCATCTGCGGTTATTAGTCTCGGTATTCCTACCTAAGGTTCATAACCTCAAACTTTGATACTAATCATGTGATGGCCCCCTAATCCAGGTCCCAAATCACCCTGATCCTATTCGATCATTCTATACAACTATTACTATTTTTGCGAAGATATAAACATAAATTGTTTATACAATACATTACACACTATTCCCCAAGGTCGAGTAACCTTAACTTAATACACAATTCATAACTTATCTAACACATAAATTTATTATCAAACTACACTATTACATTTCTAATCGCATATACATAAACTAAAGTCGAACTTTCTTTAATCTTTTCCTCAGATCCGACGTGTTCGCCTTTAATCAGCAATGTTTATCATGATATAGCAAGGGTGAGCATAAAAGTTGCCCAACAAGTTTAAGTTCAACAATATAACGATATATCATGATTGAAATGATTTGAATAATTGGCTTATAATTCAACAATATAATTGTGAACTAGCGAGAACAAAATTTTGATTGAATAAGTATTATACATGAACAAATATATCTCGAACCAACCGGTAATGAAGGTGATCACCCTTTCATACCGACTTATACATGCAATATGTATAGAGTACAATTCATGGCAACCAAAGAATGATTAACCATAAGCTTATCCAAATGAAACACTCTTAGTAGAGTTAAGTAAAACAAACTTGCTCGAACTGCTTGATTACCGCTACGCAATTTATATCGCTTTTATCCAAAGACCTAATATTAGTAATATAGATCTCCAATATTAGAATAATATCATCACAATATAATAATATATATATATATATATATATATATATATACCTAAACACATAACACAAACACTAATACATAACCCTATCACCTATAACACATAAGATCGACTCAGATCGTCAAACTATTTTATTTCGACTTGAACTCGAATAAAAAATTCTAAATCGACATCCCGATTATCTAATGGGACTTTTATCGAGTCTAAGTTCAATTAAACTCTCACTTAAACACTTAACAATTAACTCTAAGATAATTTTAATAATAAATCAAAATATTTTTCAAAGACTTATAATAATTTTTAAATAATTATTACCATTTATCGTGTATTTTCAATCATTAAAATCGTATTTAAATAAATTAAATACCACATAATTCTTTTATCATTAATATTTATTTATTATCAAATATTAATGAAATACATGTCATAATATTATAATATATTTATAATATATCAAAGTATTTTTAATACTTTAAAATCATTTTTATATGATTTTTAAACAATTAAATTCATTATCCGATAATTGCTTTTAATATTAAAATATTAATATTTTCATGACAAAATATCAAAAGTTATATTTTATAACTTAAAATATTTTTATAACACTTAAATCATTTTTATATGATTTTTAAATCATTAATTCTATTTTTCCATAATTTATTTAATATATTTATTAAATAAACTAATTATCATTAATATTGATTAATTAATGAATTTCATCACAAAATATTAAAAGTCACTTAAAAATAACTTAAAATATTTTCTTATAACATAATATTATTTTTCATGATTTTTCATGTATTAAAATCATTTTTAAATTATTTATTTAATATTATAATTAAATAAATTAAATACCATTTATATTCCAAAAATATTAAATATTTATGAAATATACTTAAAATAATTAAAAACTATTTTTAGAATTTAAAATAATTTTTCGAATTTATTTAGTATTTTTAATAATTAAAAACTATTTATTTCAATTTATTTATTAATTTTCTAAAATTAGAAATTAAAAAATGTCAAACTAAAAATTCTATATAGCGACACGTAATCTGTCGCTATAGGTGTTCTTTGAGTCGTTCTTCTTGAAAACCTGTAAATCTTATGTGTCGTTCTTGTAGGTTTCTTAGTTTGACCAACATTTGATCTTTTCTATGTTGTTTTCGGGCTTGTTAATATATTGATTTGTAGTATAACTATAATACTATTATTATAAATCCAGTTTCATAGCCATCCAACAACAAATCGAGAGATATAAGCTCTCAAAAAAATCATGTCGATCTGTTTTTCAAATTCGGGTTTTCCAGAAAATGAAGAACGATTGAGGTGTACCACTTTCCAATCCTTCTTATAACGCTTCATCTAAATTTACTTTTATGTGATATAAAGGTTCATTATTATAGTACTAATATTAGTGTACAATTCTATAACATCAAATCAACATAAAAACATCAAAATCACAAGATCTGGCATATCAAACCATGTCGGAAAAAATCGTTCGTCATGAAGATTTCGGGTTTTCCGTAATCTTCAAAAAAATGCTATGGCATCAACCCTACTTTGACCCTTTGTCTCTTCTTTTTTCTATACATGATCTAAGAGTTCTAAATGCATGAAAGCATGAAGCCTAAATGTCGGTCTACAATTATATTACACAACAACATGGCCATCATTTAACAATGTAGGAAGATTAGAGGTCATCAAAACAAGTTGTCGACACTCTTTACGGTTTTCGGGTTTGCCTGTAAATTCGTAAAAATGTGAACGGTCAACGCTGACTTCGACCGCTTAATAACTTGAGATCTAGACTTGATATGACCTTGTTTTTAGTTTCAGATGGTAGACCACATGACATAGAATAGATTAATAACATTAAACAACAAATATCAAAAATAGATGAGGATTTATGGCGTCTGACATTAGGCTGTCAGTCGATATTTTTCCAATTTTTCCAGATTTGTAAAAATGCTTGATTCGTGCATCTAAGTGTTATAGATCCATGATCTATCAACCCAGATCACTAAAGGACATCCTATTACACATATCTAACAAACAAATTACAACTTATAACATAAGATCAAGAGATTTCGAAATTTAGGTTTATACATATACCTTTTCTGCTTTGATCCTTTGATTCTCACCTCGATCATCATGCTTTTGATGATCAAGAGACTTGTTTAGAGATTTCTCTCTCTCTCACTTTGTATTTTCAAGGTTGGGAGAGAGAGAGAGAGTTGTTAGGAGCTTGGGAGAAAAAATGAAAACTTTTTATGACTTTCTCTCTCTAATTCTAATATATATGGCATGATTCAATGTATCTAGTTGCTAGTGTCCCCAAATCGATCTTGGATGATTTAAGGCACATGGGATATTTTTAGTTGGTCAACAACCCAATCTCTCTTGGCAAGATTTACAAGCTAACCTATTAAATAATACAAAAAGGCATTCTAGTCATTTTCCATTTTATTTTAATGGCATTTTGTCGACATTTGACCAAACCCTTAGGGTTTAGGGTTTGAGGGTTTAGGGTTTAGAGTTTAGGGTTTAGGTTTTGAATTTTCTAAAATTTCCAAATTTAATTTAGGTTTTCAAAAATAGAAAATTAATATTTCTAAATTATAATTAGGATTTTCTAATTATATTAAAATTTCTTAATCATAATTTAAATATTGCTAATTAGGATTAGTATTTCCTAATTAAAATTGCTAATTAAGCAATTAGGGTCAAAAATCATGGATTAGGGTTATATAACCCAAAAATTAGGGTTTCTAATAGAAAATTAATTTTCTAAAATAGAAATTAGATTTCGTAATTAGATTAGGGTTTTCTAATTACTTATAAATTGAAAATTAGGATTAATATTTCCTAATTAACATTAAAATTATTAAATTAACACTTAGGTTTTCCTAATTACAAATTAGGGTTTCCTAAACCGTAAATTAGGGTTTTCAAAATGTGAAATTAGGGTTTGCTAATTAATTAAGCTTTTACCCTAATTAATATACTATAATTATTTACACTTACGCCATTAAGTTCCCGATTTAGGGTTTCATGCACCGAATTAGGGTTTCGATTCCCTAACTAAAATTAGGGTTTCCGTAACCCATTTCTAGGGTTTCTTATAATTCGCTAGGTTTTCTAAATCTAACGTTGACGTTTTTATATATATACTTAGGGTTTGTTACGATATATCGCTTTATCCGTCAACCTTGACCCTTAACCATATACATGTATACATATACACATATAACATAATCACATATTCCTTAATCCTGAATAATTCACCTAATCATTCACAGAATTTTGAAATCCTCAAAATTCTATCTTAAAAATATCAAACGCATACACTTATTTTCTGTCTAGGTTCTAATTTTGAACCTTAAGTTAATTAATAAAAATTTATAAATATTCTAAATTCTGGGGTTGTCACATTCACCCCTTCTTCTAAAAATTTCGTCCCCGAAATTTACCTTACACCTTACACCTTACACCATTCATCATACACCATTCACACACATTTGCTTGCTATCCAATACACCAATCACAAGAGTAAAAGTTTTCAAATTGTACTAAGGGGTCATATAGACCATGAACACTTAGTTTTAACGGTTTTGATCATACCGCAAAACAATACATTACTTGGTCTGTTTACAATCACAAAGAAGGTAAACTACCGTTGTTAGTTCTTTAGGTGATCAGCCTATCGTACTCTTACGTCATGCATAACGTACTAATTAGGTATAGCAAATATTTACGCTACTTGATTGGATTATTTATCCAAACAACATTGTTCACCTCAGTCTTATCATAGGATTCTGTACCAAAGTAATTTGGTTTGAGAAATTTCTTTCAATGAACACTTTGAGTTTTCTTAACATTAGTCTAGCTGAATCTTAATAGCATAGACTCATATCAATAATTCAATTCAATCGAATTATTTAGGTGTAGCCAAACCCCATTGGCAAATTAAAATTTTGAAAATATTTTTTAGAGAATGACGTCTATGATGTCGTCTTCATATTAACAAATTGCTTTTGAGGATGCTTGCCATTGTATGACTTTTTGTCATAACACATCATACAATAGTGGAACAACGATTTTAGATCAAATTCACACTAAGTATTTCGGATTTACAACTCCAACAAATTTAAAACATCTCTTTACCCAGGTTACATGGTACATGAGTGATAAATAAAACAAATTTTGATATTTCAAATCATTTGCGTCTAGTTGAAATAAGTAGCATAGACTATACTTTAAACCGTTTCAAAAATGATTACGAGTCTACATATTTTTTTTAAAGGCACATAGTGCGTATTTAGCTTGATGTCAATCATTTCGAAATCTAGCATAGCTAGGATTTTTGAAAAACTTATTTCTTCACTAATAATCATTTGCTTAACAATCTACCTGTTTCTATTATCCTCAATATTCCATTTACACACAACTATACCCAGTTCGTCAAACCACACTTATGAGTCCATAAATTACCACAATCATATGAGTTTAAGAACTTGTCCTAGCCAGACCTTTGGTGTCCATTCGCTGAGGGATTCATAAACATTTCATATAACTATAAATCAATTATGTCACATAAGTATGAGTTTTAAGAATTCGTACTTAACCTTATATCCTCTACCTATGACCTATCTATATGTTATACACATAAGAAAGGAATCACCCTCTTAACACGCATATAGCAAATAGCGCGACATAAACATTTTAATGATTATCATTGCCAGAAACTAAGTGGTTTTTACACCATGAACAATTCAGCTCCCATACGAAGAATCATACAACTCAACGGATGACACGAGTCCTCAATTGAATCCCCACCTACCACTAACACCCTTCTTAATACGAATTTTATTTAATCCGTATTCATAAACCATAACTCTTTCCTGAGTTTTCATAGTACAATAACATTGTACAACTGCCACACAACAAACTTTGCTGTAACTTTTCAATCATTAGATTGATTCTTATCCCTGCTATCACTTTATCAGATCACGGGTGATCTTATCGTATATATTACGATTCATTTCTATATCTTGATCGTTTTGTTTTACGATCTTCTATCATTGCACCATTAGTCTTTTAGACTCTATCTATTAATCACTACTGTTCAACTTTATTATCAGAGTTAGGGAACTCTGTATCTTATAACTCGCCGAGATTCGTCTTTGAATCTTACCGACCGACTAACTCTATGTGAGTTAGTACTTATCCTAATCACTGCGGTTATTAGTCTCAGGTATTCCTACCTAAGGTTCATAACCTACAGCTTTGATACCAAATCGTGACTTTTACCAATCCAAGTCCCAAATCACCTCGAATCCGGTTCGATCATTCTATACAACTATTACTATTTGCGGAAGATATAAACATAAATTATTTATACAATACATTACACACTATTCCCCAAGGTCGAGTAACCTTAACTTAATACACAATTCATAACTATCTAACACATAAATTTATTATCAAACTACACTATTACATTTCTAATCGCATACATAAACTAAAGCTGGAACTTTCTTTAATCTTTTCCTGTATCCGACGTGTTCGTCTTAATCTGTAATGTTTATCATGATATAGCAAGGGTGAGCATAAAAGTTGCCCAACAAGTTTAAGTTCAACAATATAACGATATATCATGATTGAAATGATTTGAATAATTGGCTTGCTATAATTCAACAATATAATTGTGAACTAGCAGGAACAAAATTTTGACTGAACAAGTATTTTAGATGAACAATTATATCTTAACCGAAGGGTAATGAAAGTGATCAGTCTTTCATACCTGACTTATACATGCAATATGTACATAGTACAATTCATGGCAACCAGCAATGATTAACCATAAGCTTATCCAAATGAAACACTCTTAGTAGAGTTAAGTAAAACAAAACTTGCCTGAACCGTTGATTACCGCTACGCATTTTATATCGCCTTATCCGAAGACCTAATATTAGTAATATAGATCTCCAATATTAGAATAATATCATCACAATATAATAATATAATATATATATATATATATATATATAGAATAACCTAAACACATAATACATAACCCTATCAGTCTATAACACACATAAGACTCAGTTCAGGTCAAACTATTTTAGTCTGACTTGAGCCCGACACAAAACTGACATCCCAACGGTCTAGTCGGACTTTTATCGAGTCTAAGTTCAATTAAACTCTGCCTAAACACTTAACAATTAACGAAGATAATTTTAATAACAGTCGAAATATTTTTCAAAAACTTATAATAATTTTTAAATAATTATTACCATTTATCGCGTATTTTTAATCATTAAAATCGTATTTAAATAAATTAAATACCACATAATTACTTTATCATTAATATTTATTTATTATCAAATATTAATGAAATACATGTCATAATATTATATTATATTTATAATATATCAAAGTATTTTTAATACTTTAAAATCACCTTTATATGATTTTAAAACAATTAAATTCATTATCCGATAATTGCTTTTAATATTAAAATATTAATATTTTCATGACAAAATATCAAAAGTTATATTTTATAACTTTAAATATTTTTATAACTTCATAAATCATTTTTATATGATTTTAAATCATTAATTCTATTTTTTCATAATTTATTTAATATAGTTATTAAATAAACTAATTATCATTAATATTGATTAATTAATGAATTTCATCCTAAAATATTAAAAGTCACTTAAAATAACTTAAAATATTTTATTATAACATAATATTATTTTTCATGATTTTTCATGTATTAAAATCATTTTTAAATCATTTATTTAATATTATAATTAAATAAATTAAATACCATTTATATTCCAAAAATATTAAATATTTATGAAATATACTTAAAATAATTAAAATTATTTTTCGAATTTAAAATAATTTTTTAGAATTTATTTAGTATTTTTAATTAATTAAAATCTATTTATTTATTAATTTCCGAAAATTAGAAATTAAAACTGTCACTAAAAGGGCCCTATAGTTACAGACCCGTCGCTATAGGTGTTCTTGAGCTGTTCTTGGCCAAACCCATAAATCCTTGTCAGTTGCCGAGAGGCTTAGTTTGACCAACATTTGATCTTAGATCTAGATGTTTTCTGGGCTTGTTATGGTATTCAGATTGTAGTTTAACTATAATACTATCATTATAAATCCCTTTCATAGCCATCCAACAACAAGTCAGTGAGATATAGGCTTCAAAAGTTCATGTCAGATCTGTTCTTCAAATTCTGGGTTTTCCAGATTTGAAGAACAGTTGAGGTGACCACTTTCCAATCCTTACAACGCTCAATCTGGGCTTACTTTGTACGATATAAAGGTTCATTATTATAGTACTAATATCAGTGTACAATTCTATAATATCAAATTAACATAAAAACATCCGAATCACAAGATCTGGCATGGTCAAACCATGTCAGAAAATTCGCTCATGAAGATTTCTGGGTTTTCCAGAAATCTGCAAAAACAGCCGGTCAACCCTACTTTGACTCTTTGTATCTTTGATTCTATACATGATCTGAGAGTTCTAAATGCATGAGCATGAAGCCTAAATGTCAGTCTTCAATTATATTACACAACCATGGCCAGATCATTTAACAGAAGGAAGATCAGAGGTCATGAACAAGTTATCAGACTCCTTCTGGGTTTCTGGGCTGCCCAGAATTCCAGAAAACGTGAACGATCAACGCTTTTTGACTGAAAATAACAAGAGATCTAGACCTGATATGACCTTGTTTCCAATTTCAGATGGTAGACCGTATGACATAGAATAGATTAATAACATTAAACAACAAATATCAAAAACAGATGAGGATTTATGGCGTCTGACATTAGGCTTTCAGTCGATATTTTTCTAGTTTTTCCAGATTTGTAAAAATGCTTGATTCGTGCATCTAAGTGTTATAGATCCATGATCTATCAACCCAGATCACTAAAGGACATCCTATTACACATATCTAACAAACAAATTATAACTTTTAACATAAGATTAAGAGATTTCAAAATTTAGGGTTCATAAACCTTTATGCTCAAATCCTTTGATTCTGACCTCTGATCATGCTTTTGATGATCAAGAGACTTGTTTAGAGACTGAAATACTTTGTATTTTCGGAGGTTGGGAGAGAGAGAGAGAGTTGTTAGGAGCTTGGGAGAAAAATGACCAACTTTTTATGACTTTCTCTCTCTAATTCTAATATACATGGCATGATTCAATGTATCTAGTTGCTAGGTGTCCCCAAATCTGATCTTGGATGATTTAAGGCACATGGGATATTTTTAGTTGGTCAACAACCCAATCTCTTGGCAAGATTTGCAAGCTACTTATTAAATAATACACAAAGGGCATTCTAGTCATTTTCCATTTTATTTTAATGGCATTTTGGATATTTGACCAAACCCTTAGGGTTTAGGGTTTGGAGCATTTAGGGTTTAGAGTTTACAAATTTAATTTTCTAAAATTTCCAATTTAGGTTTTTAAAAAATTGAAAATTAATATTTCTAACTTATAATTAGGATTTTCTAATTATATTAACATTTCTTAATCATAATTTAAATATTGCTAATTAGGATTAGTATTTCCTAATTAAAATTGCTAATTAAGCAATTAGGGTCAAAATCGCGGATTAGGGTTTATAACCCAAAATTAGGGTTTCTAATAGAAAAATTAATTTTCTAAAATAGAAATTAGATTTCGTAATTAGATTAGGGTTTTCTAATTACTCATAAATTGAAAATTAGGATTAGGGTTTTCCTAATTAACATTACAATTATTAAATTAACACTTAGGTTTTCCCGAATTACAAATTAGGGTTCCTAAACCAGAAATTAGGGTTTTCAAAATGTGAAATTAGGGTTTGCTAATTAATTAAGCTTTACCCTAATTAATATACTATAATTATTTACACTTACGCCATTAACTTCCCGATTTAGGGATTCATGCACCGAATTAGGGTTTGGATTCCGGAACTAAAATTAGAGTTTCCAGAACCGATTTCTAGGGTTTCTTATAATTCGCTAGGGTTTTCTCACCAAACGTTGACGTTCTTAATATATACTTAGGGTTTGTTACAGATATCGTTTATCTGGTCAACCCTTAACCCTTAACCACATACTGTACACATATACACAGAACATAATCATATATTCCTTAATCCTGAATAATTCACCTAATCATTCACAGAATTTTGAAATCCTCAAAATTCTATCTTAAAAATATCAAACGCATACACTTATTTTCTGTCTAGGTTCTAATTTTGAACCTTAAATTAATTAATAAAAATTTAAAAATATTCTAAATTCTCGGGTTGTCACAGCTCCTATGAATATGTTCAACACGAACTATCTCTTCGTTTGTTACCTTAATGTTCAAATGTATTGGCAATCTTTGAGGGAGTAATCCTAAACATCTATCAAATTCACATGCTATAAAAGAACAAGTAGTACCCGAATCGAACAGCACATAAGCATTAATATCGTTAATTGGGATAATACCTGCAACTACATCTCCTAATGCGACTGTATCATGGGCTGTTATATTAAAAGTACGGGTCATTGGTACATGACCACTAATAGTTAAATTACCACTACTAGCTCCTTTATTACTATCTGACCCCTTCTTCGGACAGTTCTTTGTCATGAGGTCAATCGACCCACATACAAAACATCCCTGGTTCTTCTTTGGACTCGGACAGTTAGGCGAGATGTGATATTCCTTCCCACAATTATAACAAATTGCATTACCCTTGAGACAGACTCCTAAATGAGCCTTCCCACAATTCTTGCACGCCTTGATCCTCCTCTTAGGATCTCCTTGTTTCACTCTAGTATTCCTAGAGTTAAATCCCCACTGCCGCTTCTGCTAGCTCCCTCTGATTTGACTCCTCTGTCACCTTTATTCTTATTCTTTTTCTCTCAATGGTATTGGCTTAAAGCCTCACTCCCACCCTTCGCTAAAATAGCCTTCTCCAGAATGGTTCCAAAGGAATTACTTTGGAACACCGATATCAGACTATAGGGTCGGGGTTTCAACCCCTGCCCAAATCTATATGCCTTCCTCGCCTCAGTATCCACATGGTGTGGAGTGAATCTCTCCAGTTCATTGAACTTGGCAGCATATTGGGGAACAGTCATATCCCCCTGTTTTAATTCAAGAAACTTCACCTCCATCCTACTCTACATGCTCGTGGGAAAGTAATTCTCGAAGAAAATCTCCTTGAACTATTCCCACGTAACAATTCCCTCTCCAGCTCTTCCCTGGTTTGCCTCCCACAAGAAGTTGGCTTATCCCTTCATCATATAGGTAGCAAAAGGGGTCTTTTGCTCCCCTTCGACGTTTGAAATTACAAACGCCTTCTTAATTTCCTTCACCCATGTCTGGGCTTCTATTGGGTCCATAGTTCCTTTGAACTAAGGCGGACCTACACTTTTAAACTCCTTAAAAGTAGTAGCACGTACTACCGCGGGATTAACCGACACATTAGCCCCAATTCTATTGAATGCAACTGTTAATAAATTAACAAAATCTTGCATTGGTTTCTTCTGACCCCCTTGCTCGTTCTCGTTACTAGACTCATCTTCTTGGTTTCTCTGTCGTCTTTGTAGCGGTATTTTTTGTTTAAATAAATAAAGTTTCATTATTATTTATTTCTTTCAGTTGGTTATTATTCAATAATTAATAATAACTCAACTCGTTGCACAACATTTTTAATAAACTCCGTTATATTCATATGCTTCTTTCTTATAGTATAATACTACAAACCTTCATCATTACATAACTTCAACTATTTACATTACTTTCCCGCGATTGATTTTCCAAAAGTTGGGAATTACAAAAGACTAGCCTTTGATTATACAAAAGAGGGTTTTACGTCATTACATAGATTCACAAATATTTACATATCTATACTTCATCTAGTTCTTATACTAGACCTGCCTAATGGCATTAACATACTTCTCCTCCGCAAAACTAGCCACAATATCTCTACTGATAGTGTGCCTAGTTTGCCCTACCTCTAATGGATACCGAGCAATTTTTCTCTGGTAGTCCTCATGAGCACTCCTATAGATATAAGACATCCTCGTGATCTTCTGCTTCTTGGTCGTAAGATCCTCCCTAAGCTATTGGACTTCGTGTTTCAGCTCCTAGACCTTGTCCCTGGCTAGCACCTTCTCGCCGTGCTCCATCTCCCAGAAAGTGTCCATGTCCTCCTTAGCTTCCTGGATGTCATTGAATTCCTCCTTCATCTCACACATTTCGTTGCTTAACTGGACATTCCTATCTAACATCGACATAAACAATGCCTTCATTAACTTTGCAGGTGTCAGCTCCTCAGTAGATACCACCGTGTTAAACGATGCCACATCCACTTCCTCCTCAAAAATTCCATCAAACATGGATGTAAATCCATGGTTCTCATAATCCTCTTTAGAAGGATCCTCTTCCTCTAGTTCAGTCTCCTCCATATTCACTATTGGTACCTCTGCTACTGGCATTGGTACTGGCTCTATTTGGTTAACAGACTCCTCACTTACGACATGTATATCCCTATACATGGAACTATCTCTTGGCATCTACAATAAGATATAATATACGTATTATCACATATCAACAAAATATTATAATCACATATCGCATTTAATTTGTTTAGGGTTAATTTCCTCTTTTAATTTTTCTTGTAATGAATTTTCTCAACTCATCACTTAGAAACTCAATTTGAGTTTATTTACTTTTGACTTCTTCTACTCTTTTTATGATTATAACCTAAGGT
The DNA here is from genome assembly GCA_020205615.1 of Panax quinquefolius. Lineage (NCBI taxonomy): Eukaryota > Viridiplantae > Streptophyta > Magnoliopsida > Apiales > Araliaceae > Panax > Panax quinquefolius. The sequence continues at coordinate 89,212,633 of CM035166.1, forward strand.
TCTTCCCCCTTAAGTTTTATAACATATCAGCTCTGATACCAACATGTGACACCCCCAAATCCAGGTATCTTTTAACCCTAGTTATGGTGTTACACGGTGCTACTAACTACACATACATTCAATTGAAATACGTCATTGACATGAATATGTTTACTAATTATTACAAAATAATAAATCCCTTCCCAGGTTCTTTAGTAACCATTACATTCTTTCGTTTGTCATAGTATTAAATCAATACAAAAGTAATATTATTCTATTACAAGATAACTATTTATCCATCTTGGCCTTTCTTTTGTCCTTATCGGATCCTTCGATCCGTTTGTTCTTAGTTGCAATCATATAATTCAAGCAAGGAATGAGCATTAACAAGCTCAGCAAGTTTGACATTTATATTCCAACAAAAAAATTAAGAATCATATAATTTATCTTCTACAACTGAATAAATAGTTATGAAGTACTATGAATAATCAAAATAACATTTTTCTTTCTTTTAAAACATTTAACGATGATAAACACCAATTAAATTTTGAGTCTGGTCAAAGACCATGAACATTTCGTTTTTTCTTTCTTTGAAAAGGACAACTTGGCACTAAGAGCATAAGTCCGATATTCCTTACGAACACGTCTAGGTGATCAACATATAGTACTCTATGTTGTACAACACTACTTCATCAAACATATTTACGTTTAAGTTTTGGCAAACTCACGTGCCAATCAATTTACGACTTAAAAACCTTTATTTATTCATACTCGGGCTTACCTTCAAATCTGTACTAAAAAAATTTAAATAGGATAGCAACATCAACAATATTTTGAATGATTTATAAATAAATCAACAAAATACTTTAAGTCCTTGTCTAGCCAAAAAAAATGGCATCGACTCTTTCTTAAACAGTTCATGCGCCATTTTACTAAATAACTCTAGAGTCCGCAGTATTAAATAGCGGAAGGGAGTTAATAATAAAACGTCATCATTTTATCTCCACTTTGGACTTATGTTTTTTAATATTAAATTATGGATGGGAGTTAATAATTTTTTATTAAAAATGGCACCGTTTTATAATTAAAACATCGTCCGTAGTATTAAACTGCGAATGGGAGAAGACTGAAGCGACGACGACCCTTATCCTAAGGGAGTTATCGTCCGCAGTTTAATATTACGGATGAGAGACTTTCATAATGAGGGGGAATTTAGGTCATTTGTCCCATCCGCATTATTAAATTATGGAATACTATAAATTAAACTGCAGACGGGAGAAATATACGTCGTTAGATATCCGGATGGATGATCGAAATTTGTTGTAAGGATAAATACTTATTTACAACGTTATAAATGGATCGGTCCCTTATATATATAAACTAGGGAGGTTATATATATATATATATATATATATATATATATATATATAATCATGGAGTCATATATATGGGAGTTATATATATTAAACATGGAAGTTATGTATATATTAACTATTGTTTAATATATAAGTTACTCTTCCTCTATCTAGTATATAAAAAAGGAGAGGGTTGATTTATCTTTAGAGATAGACACAAGACACTAAAAGCAAAATTAACATGTATAAGCCATTAGAAGTCTATTTGAAAGCTTTGAAGTTACATGAACTGTGGAGTATATATTTTGTACTCGTAATAACGTAGTCAAAATTACCGCTGAGAGCATTGTTCGTTGAGTTCGTGATTTTAGTCGTTCGTTGCAGTTGGCATACACTTTAAGAGGTAACTAGAAAATGAAAAATTTTTAGTTCATATCCGCTGCGTGTATGTTATATATTTTAACATTGGTATCAGAGCTATCTTGTGCTAGAATTCGTGCTCTATATGCTGTTCATGATGTCATGTGTTTTGTATTTTTTGTTACAAAAAAGAAATATTAAATAGCATGATTATGGTAGAACATGTTAGAGATATTATTTGATTATGAAATATTAGTATGTTTTAGCATATATGATGATTATATATAGCCTGCAAAATTTTGTTCTAATTGGTTTTGTATTTTGATAAATATTTCAAACCCTAGTTGCTTGTAAATATTTTTTTAAATCAAAAACTATTTTTCTTCAAAGTTCGTATCAAATTTTTGGTCTCATGGTTGTGTATATTTTTTCGATACGATTTCGTGGATATATTATTTCCATTTTTTGGACTTAAATCGAATTAGTTATTATTTTTTAAAAAATGGGTATCAAATTGTAATTTCACACCTAAAAATCCTAGCCAGAAGTTGAAGACGATGACGTGGCAGCCACGTCAGCGCCACATGGCGATCCCTAAGTGGCCCAATGTCTTGACACATGTCATTTGACTAAGCCAAGTCAACGACACGTGGCAGATGACGTGGCTTATGTTTGTCACATGGTGACACAGCAATGCCATGTGGCCCAATCATATGATGCCATGTGTCACAATCAACGGTTAAACCACGTGGCTCAATTAGCGGATGTCACGTATGAGTCAACGGTCAAAATGGGTCAGTCAGCATCTGTCACGTGGCCCAATTAGAGACTGCGACGTCAGCAGATTGGCCACGTTAACGACTGGTTAATATTTCTGGCGCCGTGCAGCGCGTCTGGCGGAGCGGTTTACAGTGCAAGAGATGACACGTCATGACCAGCGCGTCGCCTTTCTGATTTTTCCCGACGTTAAAATTTTGACAATAATTTTATTTTTTATTTCTTGATTTATTGTATATTAAAATTAATTTTTGGATATATCTGGATTTTCAAAAATTGAAATAGTAGTTAAAAATTGTTTTAAAAATATTGGGAAGTTGGTTTTCTGTCCAATTTTTTTTCAGAGATACTATAAACATATTTCTTTTCATTTATCCACTAAGGGTGTTGAAAAATGATTATTTTTAGTGGCTTAAACTATTTTTCTTGTCAAATTATGCATGGTTAATTTATTATTATAAATTGTGTATTATTCACAAAAATTTCAAAATGTTAATAACATCTTATTAGACTGTATAAAAATTTTTGGTAGCTATACTATGTGTTTGACATGGTGTTGCATATTATTTGGAATAAAATGAGTAATTATAAAAGCGTGATTTATTTTTTATAAATTGTATATTGTTCGAAAATTTTAAAAAAATATCATAATGTTATTTATGAATAAATGATATGTTTAAAATTTTCTGTTAGCAATATAAGGCGTTTGGCATATTATTGTATATTATGTGGTATAATATCATGTTTTATTTAATCCTTTTTTAAATATTTATAATATTTAATATGCAATAGATTTTAGCTATTCTTTAGTATCCATATAAAGGAATATTTAGAATGGCATCAACACTTTTATATGCTTGAATTTAGTGGGAGGAATTTAAGAGGTTTTTTAAAATTCTATGCATTCTCTTTGCACTAAATAAATAATAATTAAATATACACACAAACTGTGATTCACAAGCTTAGCAAAGTCTCCCTTTTGTGTTTATACTTGATTATTTTAGTAAGTTTATGTTATGTGGCAAAGATAAGTTAATACAATGGTGAACTCTTAATTGTCTAATAATGTTCTCTCAATTATTTAAATGGCTTCAAAATAAATTATTGATGATCTTAATAAGGGTAACAAGTTCGATGGGGATAATTATGATGTATGACATCGTAAGGTCCGCATGGTACTTGAGGAGTTAGAAGTGGAAGAGACTCTAATTGCTAAAGAAACTAAACCAACTATTGATAATTAATGCTAAAAATGTTGAAAAGCTAGCTGCCTTTGAAAATTGGCGTAACAAAGATAGAATTGATCGCATTACTCTCTTGAGCAGCATGAACAATGAGTTTTTGTTTGAATGCGAAGAAATCTTGACTACTTATGAGATGTGGGAAGTTCTCAAAACAAAGTTCGGAGGCACCTCACTGACTAGGTGCGCGACTTAAATATCAGGTTTAACGGTTATAAGAAGGAGGTTGATCATTCAATGAAGAAACACCTTCGAATAATGTTAAACATGATTCGTGAATTAAAGGTTGCTTGCAATGACTTAACAGATAAGCAATAAATATCAGTTGTGGTATGCTCACTCCCAGATAATTGGGAACATATGCGGGCTAATATGACCCATAACCCGATTATAAAAAACTTTGAAGATATTCAGCGTTACTTGGAGCTTGAGGTTGAGCGCTTAGAAGCTGTTAACCCATCCAAGGCATATGTTGCTCAGTCTAGTTTTCGCAAGGGGAAACCCAAGCGAAGAAATAATGGAAAGAAAGATGCTACTGTAACTCCTGCTCCTAAGAAGGCAACAATTGTAGGTGCCAAGAGGAAAAGAGGAAAAAGAGTTGGCAAGAAGGACAAGGCTAAGATGGCATGTTACAACTGTGGCAAAATGGGCACTTTGCTCGTGAATGCACTGAGCCAAAGAAGGTATTTTCTAGTTTTGATATGATCAAACAATGTGTAATGTTACTTCTAGTACTTTTTTTGCTCAATCTCTCTATTTGTGGATTGTAGATTCTGAAGCAACATATCACATAGCCAGAGATCGAGCTGGGTTCGAGGAGTATCGTCGCATTTCGGCTGGCAGAAAAGTTTACATGGGGAATGACTCTAGTGTAGACGTGCTAGGAATTGGCACTTACAAACTGGAGATGCAAGAATGCTCAACATTAATTCTGCATGATGTACTTTATGAGCCGGATGTCCGGCAAAATTTATTTTCTGTTCTTGCTATTTTAAGACATGGTTTTCCTATGGTTTTTTAGAGAGAGAAAGTTATTATCTCTCATGGGACAAATGCTTGTGGATTTGGTTTTATAAATAATGGTTTGATGGTTTTGGATATTATTAATTCTAGTTATAATAATGATTCATATTCTTATCTTACCTATGTTGAGAGTGAACATAATAGTTCAATTCAATGGCATGCTAGATTAGGCCGTATTGGACAAGACATGATGACCAGGTTAGCTCGAGAGTGTCTTTTAGGCCCACTCACTAAGGTCAACTTCCCTACTTGTGAACACTACTTAACAGGTAATTCTACCAAGAAACTATTTGGTAAATCCACAAGGGCAAATACACATTACAACTTATTCATTCGGATATATGTTGTGACGCCCCCAAAATAGGTATACATCACCTATTCTGTGTCGTCAAATACATGGTAAAGAATACAAATACAACTTAATTATACAACTGTCGTGTAAAGTACGACAAAACATAAGCTGTGAGTTTTAATACAAATATTGTCTTCTACACAATATTCGAACTCAAAGTCAATATTATTACATTAATTTTCCACTATTTCACTAAATAGTGAGGACTACTAATGCTATCATCTGGTCCATCACTCCATTCCCCAAACTAGTCCTCGCTACGTTCTCATTTCACGAAGAGAACAATAAAAGTAAAAGGGTGAGCTCAACTAGCCCGATGGGAAATATTATGACTAAGATAATGCGAATATATTATCGTTAGCCTTGAATGTGTTAAAGCGATACAATATAACAACCATCAAGTTTAAGCTGCGGTGGAATAAACAATCCATTAAAAAGAGTCAGTAGAGAATAAAATCTACTATCTTTTATGATTTAAAAGGTTTTTCATCACTTTTATCATTGGGACTCGACAATAAATAATCCACATCATCGAATCACCCCGCACTTCTGGCCAAGGATATTCTTTAGTATCACGACCACAATTATCCATGCACTACGGGCCGAGAATATTTGTGTATTCAATAATGGTCATGATCATGCCAACAAGCGTCCCATCAATGCACTACGGGCCAATGAGGACTTTTACCACATCATTTGTAACATTACGGTCATGATTACAATAGAATAATCCTCGGTCATAATCATACCAAGTCCATCTATGCACTATAGAGCCCACAGATGACTTTCAACAAAATATAAACATGAGGATGATGACAATGATATAAGAATTCAATAAAACAAGTTCAAGAATTATTTTATCTAGGATCTAATAACGTCCAAATTGTCAACATGATACTGCTTTGTAGAGTAAAATTCAAGAATGCTAAAAAGAATATTTCCATAAAAAGATACTGGATGAAGCGCAAATATCAAGGATATTCCACTAATTTCATGGAGTATAGAAGTCAAAACTTTAACCAACTGAGTATAATAAGGAATGAAATAACAAAAGAAATCAACAGGCATGCGATAGACCGCACAAGCAGGTTATTCCAACAGAATAATAAATAACGGAATCAGGTTCGGCGTAAAAGCGCCTGAGACGTGGATATTCAACAAAATAATAAAGGCGGAATCGGTCGAATTAAACGTAAAGCGCATGCACGGATATTCCAATGAGAATAATAAAAAAGATGAAATCAGTCCGGCGTAAATGCATGAGAGGATATTCAACGAGAATAATAAAATTTTAAATCGGTCCGAATTAAACGCAGCGCTTGTGACGGGATATTCAATGAGAATAATAAAGAGCGGAACCGGTCGGCGTAGAAACGCACTGACGGGATGTTCCAACAAAATGATAAAGAATGGAACAATGAAGAATTTCACCAAGTATAGGGTAGCTTGGCAGTATCATGTTATTCAATGAATAATAAAGAATGGAATAACGAAGTTCTCTTCATAGATAAGAAAGAAATAATACTCTACCTTTTAAAAAAAGCTGGATCTTTGAATAGTGAGGTAGAGACTTCTCTTCTTCTTTCTATAATTTCTCTCTATAATAATCGCTCTAAAAGCTTTTGTGAATTAGGTGAGAAATGAAGGAAGAATGAGCTTCTATTTAGAAAATATAGTTTCGATAATTGCAAGTTTTGAGGCTCGAAAAATTTGATCTGATACCTCCAACTTTTCCTTTATTTTTAATTTAGTCATGGAAGTATTATCAAACTTACACCACCTCCCCTAATAGTAAATAATGTGATTCAATAGTAAATTATGTGAATCAATAGTTCTGAACATGTGAAAATCTGAATTACGATATAGTACCTTCATCTATACCTCCATTTTAACTTAGTCATGCAAGTATTATCAATCTTGCACCAACTCCCCTAATAGTAACAAGAATGTGAAACAATAGTATACACATGTGAACAAATAGTTATAATCATGTGAAATAATAGCAATCAATTGCTCATTTATCCAGGTTAAATACCGATTGGTCAATATAACCTCCAAACATCAATTATTATCGAAATAATTGTGGATTTTCACTAACACAAATAATTCCAAACACAATGAAACCATTTTATCAAAATATAAATTTTGAAATTTTGAAGTTTGACTTTTCCCCCAAAAAAGTCAACTATTGACTTTTTGACCAAATAGTGAATTTCGGAAAATTTTGTGTTTATAGACTATTTTTACTAATTTCATCGTTACGGACTCAAATATCACGTCCGCGTCTCCAAATTCAACTCAGAACACAACTTCAATTTAATAACATTCATCATTAATATTATAACTCACAATATTTATCAACCAATTCGTTCTAGGAAAGAGGGGCTTTCGATAAGGATTTCTCCTATATTGGCGGCGCAATTAGGTGACCAAACCTCTCCTTGTGAACTTAGAAATTGTAAATATTGCAATTTAATAATATGAATAACTTTGTCGTCTCAATTATTGATTTAATAAAATAACATATTATCACGAGATGATCTTATGACAATAATCGAATCAATAATATGAGAGATATGATCTGACAATTATTGTAGCAATAATTGAGTATAAGCGAGTGACTTCTCACGTAAGCATCAATAATCAATCTGTGTGCTACTTTATGCAACCACAGCGTATTCTTTATACTTTTACTACCGGGTAGTTCAACAGTTAACGGTAAAACTTCCGTAGTTATTTTCATAAAAGTATTTTTGTCGTTTTCTCGATCAAATAATAATTACATTGTGAGGTCCACCAATGATTGTCTTGTTATATGAATATTCCTGTTAAAATCGAATATTATATAAAATCGAATATTATATAACAACTTACAAAATTTGTAAAATTTGTAAATATTACACAACTATAACATTATATCAAATCCACACCATAATATTCAAAAATATATTTCGAGAAAATTTAATCTTTATTCAAAAAGTTGGGGTCTTACAACCTCCCCTTCTTATGAAATTTTATCCTCAAAATTAGGGTGCGTACCTAGTATGTCGAAGAAGTGAGGATACTTTGATTTCATTTCAGATTCTAACTCCCAGGTCATTTCCTCAACATCGTGATTTCTATACAAAACTTTGACTTGAGGTATAACCTTGGAGCGTAGAATATGTTCCTTCTTATCCAAGATTTTAACAGGAACCTCTTCATACGTTAAAGATTCCTCTATTTCATCCGGTTCTAACTCAATAATGTGGTTCGGGTCTTTCACATATTTACGTAACATGGATATGTGAAAAACGTTATGAACACGAGACATACTTAAGCGATAACTTGCAAGTCTATAGGCCACAGTTCCTACTCGATCGAGGATTAAAAATGGGCCAATGAATCGAGGATTGAGCTTTCCTCTCTTTCCAAATCTTGTAACTCCTTTCCATGGAGCAACACGTAACAACACATGATCTCGATATATCGAATTCTACGTCCTTTTCGATGAAGATCGGCATAACTCTTTTGTCGATCTTGTGAGGTTTTTATCGTTGTCGGATCATTTGAATCTTTTACGTAGTCATACGTACCAACTCTGGTCCCAACAACGTTGCTTCACCCACCTCATCCCAAAGTATCTTTGGAGAACGACATTTTCTTCCATATAACGCCTCGAATGGAGCCATACGATACTTGCTTGATAAGCTGTTGTTGTAGGAAAACTCCACCATGGTATTAACTTGTCCCAACTTCCTTTGAAGTCGAGGACATAGAGTCTTAATAAATCTTTAAGAGTTTGAATAGTCCTCTCCATTTGCCCGTCCGATGCGAGGATGATATATCGAGCTAAAACGTAAATCCGTGCCCATAGCTTTTTGCAAACTAACCCAAAATCTTGAAGTGAATCTTGGGTCTCGATCGAGAAACTATGGATATTGGCATACCATGCGATCTTAAAATCTCATTTATGTACATACTAGCAAGAGCGTTCAAGTGTATAAGTTTCTCGTATTGGTAAGAAATGAGCGGACTTGGTCAATCTATCAACAATGACCCAAATTGCATCTATGCCTTGAGAAACCTTGGGAAGACCGATGCTTGAAATCCATAGTAATGTGCTCCCACTTCCATTCTGGAATTTCAAGTGGTTGCAATGGACCTTTTGGTACTTGATGCTTCGCCTTGACTCGTTGACAAGTTAAACACCTTGAGATAAACTCTTCTATCTCTCTCTTCAAATTGCTCCACCAAAATATATGTCAAAGATCACGATAAATTTTGGTACTCGCAGGATGGATTGCAAACGGTGTATTGTGCGCCTCCATCATGATTTTATACTTTAAATCAGGGTCGTTAAGAACACAAAGTCTGGAGTTGACTCAAGTATTCCTTCTTCATCGATTCTTGCTTCCGTGCTGTAGCACCTTCTTGCACTTTCTTCTTCATACGCATTAGCTCCAGTGTCATGGCTTGGCGGCTTTTAACTTTATCGATTAAAGTCGGTTCTACTGCTCGTATGTTTGCCATCATCATGTGGGTCCACAGGTCTTTATCTCTAACTCCATCCTTTGCAAGTCATACAAAATGGGCCTTTGCGTTGACAATATTGCACTTTTCGTACCGCGTATGATCTTACACTCTTTCGGTCGTCGGCTACCACGTTAAACTTTTCGAGGATGGTATTGGATGGTATGATCATAATCTTTTAATAGTTCAAGCCAACGTCGTTGTCGCATGTTGAGTTCCTTTTGGGTGAAGAAATATTTGAGGCTTTTATGATCCGTGTAGATCTCCACCTTCTCTCCATACAAGTAATGCCTCCAAATCTTAAGCGCAAAAATGACAGCTGCCAACTCTAGATCATGAGTAGGGTAATTCCTCTCATATTCTTTGAGTTGTCGTGAGGCATAGGCTATGACTTTCCCATGTTGCATGAGAACACATCCTAACCCTTTGCCCGAAGCATCACTTTGTAGATGACAAATCCCTCAAGGCAGGATGGTATTGTCGAGCAGTCTTTGAAATGAGTCTCCTCTTGAGTTCTTGAAAACTCTTCTCACATTCCTCACTCCAACCAAACTTTGTATCTTTTGAGTCAATGAGTTAATGGAGTAGCGATTAGAAAATCCTTCCACAAATCTCAGATAATAACCAATTAATCCAAGAAAGCTACGTGCTTGATCCATTTGATTTAGGTTACTCCCGACTTTGAATAGCTTCAATCTTTCTTTGGTCAGCGGATATTCCATGACTTGATATACATTCTGACTTCTCGAAGCGAACTCGCATTTCTTTAACTTGGCATAAAGCTTATATTCACAAAGCTTTTGGAGTATCGACCTCAGTGTGTTGCTCATGATCTTCACGGCTTTTGGAATAAATAAGGATGTCATCAATAAAGACGACCACAAAGTGATCTAAATATTCCTTGAATACTCGGTTCATCATATCCATGAAAGCGGCGGGAGCATTAGTCAATCCAAAACACATGACTAAGAATTCATAATGCCCGTCTGGAGGAGTTCGAAAGGTAGTCTTTGGAATATCCTCGGTTTTAACCTTGGTGATGATATCCGAGCGAAGATCGATCTTTGAAAAAAATTGTGCTCCTTATGGCGATCAAACGGGTCATCAATACGTGGCAATGGGTACCTATTTTTTTGATGGTGACATGATTCAACTCCAGATAATCAATACTGAAAAGTCGCATACTCCCATCTTTCTTCTTCACGAATAGAGCAGGGAGCACCCCGAGGAGGCGTCTTGGGATGAATGAAACCAATGTCTAACAATTCCTGCGATTGGGTCTTTAACTCCACGAAGTTCAATAGGAGCCATTCGATATGGGGCTTTGGAAATGGGTTTTGTCTGGGGTTCAAGGTTTATACAAAATTCAACTTCACGCTCTGGGGGTAGGCGGGGAAGTTCTTGAGGGAATACGTCGGAAATTTATTAACAATGAAAATATCCTTCAAATCGGCGTATTTTTGTTTAAATCCGTGACATGAGCTAAGAAAGCTTGACATCCGTTTTTTAATAAACGAATAGCTTTATGGCTTGAGATGACCGTGATTGATTTTAATGGTTTGGTCGCTTGAATTCGCATAATAGGTTTATTAGGAATATGAAAGCTAACAACCTTACGAAAATAATCAATTTTAGCATGATGAGTAGTTAACCAATCAATCCTAGAATCACGTCAAATGCAAGTATTTTTAAGGAGATAAGATCGACAAGTAACGTGCGATTCTGATTTGAATCAAACAAGACTTATAAGCGATGGATGTAATGAAGGTTTCTCTAATGGAGTTTCAACGAGATAAGTCAAAGTCTAATTTCTCCGAGTCAAATTTAAGCGTTGGCGTAAATAGGAGAAATAAAAGAATGGGTAGAACCGGTATCAAATAAGGTATAGACTTCACTAGAGTTTATGATAAGATTACCCGTGATAACCTCGTTCGGGTTCCTTGCTTTCGGGAGGTCACAACAAATGCTCTCCTTGCACCACTACTAAGCTTTGACTTTTACGGGGACGACCTTTGGTGCCTCCATCCTAGCTAAATTTTTCTTGGTGAGCGAAAAAAAATCGAGCTAAGTGACCTTCTCTTCCACAATTATAACATGCTTTGGATGGCATCCATGATTTGGTGATGTGTCCCTCCCCTCGCATTTGAAGCATATGATAGGTGGTCGTTCTCCTTCCTTAACAACGGGTCTTTGGTCTTGGCGTCTTTCCATCATTGTTAAATCTCCTTTTCTTGAAATGTCCATTTTATTGTCTTGGCTATGATTACCACCAAAGTGGTTACCATTTCGGCATGTTGATTCCTCCACGTTTGTTGTCACCGCTTTGATGGTATTACCTTTGGTATTTTCATTCTGCTTGGTTGCTTTCTCTTGGTTGCGTTGACTCGTTATTGCGCTCGAATAAGCGAGCCCTATTTACAACATCTGAATACAAACCACGGTTTATGAGAAATAAGATATTGTCGTATCTCGGTTTCAAACCTCTTAAAAACATTGGTCATTCGCTCCTCATTATCAACCAAATGGGATCTGGCAACCGGGATAACTCATAAATTTAGCCTCGTATTACGACACGGTCATATTGTTTTGTTCCAACTTGATAAAGTCCACCTCCTTCATTTGACGAATACTTTCGGGAAAGTACTTGTCGTTGAAACGACTCTTGGAACTTCTCCCCGAGACATCTTGAGTGCGTCGGTTTGATGCGTTTCTGATTCCCACCGATGTCTCCGCCTCTTCACGTAATATGAAGGTGGAAAAGGGAACCTTTTGTTCCTCGGAGCATCCCAAGACATCAAATATCTTGGTTATCTGCTTTATCCATGCTTCCGCCTTAAGTGGTTTTGGCTCTCCAATAAACTCACGGTGGTCCCGGCTCCTTGAACTATTTGGCGGTGGCCGTCAGGAGTTGCAGATGTTCCACACGCATTTTGGATGAGGAGCCGCTCTGCTTTGATATTGCATGAATTACATAAAGCCTCGGAACATTCCATCGTTCATCATTTGGTCAGTCTTGTTGTTTGCATGAGGATTGTCGCCTTCCTGATGCACATTGTCACGGTTATTGATCTGTGGAGACTCAGCGGTCTCTGTGCTCCATTAATGTTCTCAACATTCTCGGATGCCATTTTCAAATCTGCCACAAAACAAGGGTTAATTGACATGAAACATATTATCCCTATACTCGGATGACCAATTAAATACCAAATAAACTTAGGTAGGTCATAGTAGCGAAGATTTCCCGTCTCTCCCCTCTAGTTCTAGTCTCACATCTTAGCGGGGATCATATCCCTAAGCTTTGATACCAACTATGACGGCCAAAAATAGGTATACATCACATATTACAATCAAATCAAATAATCGTGAGTACGAATATAAATACAACTTAATTATACAAGCGTCGTGTAAAAAATGCGACAAAACATAAAATGTGAGTTTTAATACAAATATTATCGTCTACACACAATATCTGACTCAAATTCAATATTATTACATTTATTTTCCACTATTTCACTTTGAATAGTGAGGACTACTAATCTTATCATCACGGTCCGTCACTCTGTTCCCAAACTAGTCCTGCTTTACGTTCTCATTTCACGAAGAGAACAATAAAAGTAAAAGGGTGAGCTCAACTAGCCCGATGGGAAATATTATAACTAAGATAATGCGAATATATTATCTTTAGCCTTGAACGATGTTAAACGATACAATATAACAACCATCAAGTTTAAGCTGCGGTGGAATAAGCAATCCATTAAAAGAGTCAAGTAGAGAATAAAATCTACTATCTTTTATGATTTAAAAGGTTTTCATCACTTTTATCGCTTTGGGACTCGACAATAAATAATCCACGTCATCGAATCACCCCTGCTTTACTGACGAGGATATTCTTTAGTATCACGACCACAATTATCCATGCACTACAAGCCAAGAATATTTGTGTATTCAATAATGAATGGGCATGATCATGCCAACAACTGTCCATCAATGCACTACACAGGCCAATGAGGACTTTTACCACATCATTTGTAACATTACGGTCATGATTACATAAATAATCCACAGTCATAATCATACCAAGTCCATCTATGCATTATAGGCCACAGATGACTTTCAACAAAATATAAACATGAGGATGATGACAATGATATAAAATTCAATAAAACAAGTTCAAGAATTATTTTATCCGAGGATCTAATAACGTCCAAATTGTCGACATGATCTTTGCTTTGTAGAGTAAAATTCAAGAATGCTCAAAAGAATATTTCCATGAAAAGATCTTTGGATGAAGCGCAAATATCAAGGATATTCCACTAATTTCATGGAGTATAGAAGTCAAAACTTTAACCAATTTGAGTATAATAAGGAATGGAATAACAAAAGAAATCACCGGTAAATGCGATAGACCGCTTGGCGAGTTATTCCAACAGAATAATAAATAACGAGAATCGGTCCGCGTAAAAGCATGCAGACGGATATTCAACCGAAATAATAAAGATGAAATCGAGTCCGGCGTAAACGCATGCAGCGGATATTCAACGAGAATAATAAAAGGCGGAATCGAGTCCAAATAGTAGAACGTGCATGTAGCGAGGATATTCCAACCGAATAATAAAGATTTTCGAGTCCTGCGTAAAAAGGCACACAGATATTCAATGAGAATAATAAAAAGACGGAACCAGGTCCGTAGAACACCTGAGCAGGATGTTCCAACAGAATGATAAAGAATGGAACAACAGAAGAATTTCACCAAGTATAGGGTAGCCCGCGTATACAGGTTATTCCAACAAAATAATAAAGAATGTAATAACAGAAGTTCTCTTCATAGATAAGAAATAAATAATACTCCCTACCTTTAGAAAAACTGGATCTGGAATAGTGAGGTAGCAGACTTCTCTTCTTCTTTCTATAATTTCTCTCTATAATAATCGCTCTAAAGCTTTTGTGAATTGGTGAGAAATGAAGGAAGAATGAGCTTATTTTATAGAAAATATAGTTTCGATAATTGCAAGTTTTGGGGCTCGAAAAATTTCGATCTGAATACCTCCAACTTTTCCTTTATTTTTAATTTAGTCATGGAAGTATTATCAAACTTACACCACCTCCCCTAATAGTAAATAATGTGATTCAATAGTAAATTATGTGAATCAATAGTTCTAGAACATGTGAAAATCTGAATTATAGTATAGTACCTCCATCTATACCTCCATTTTAACTTAGTCATGCAAGTATTATCAATCTTGCACCAACTCCCCTAATTATAACAAGAATGTGAAACAATAGTATACACATTTGAACAAATAGTTATAATCATGTGAAATAATAGCAATCAATTGCTCATTTATCCGGTTAAATACCCGATTGGTTAATATAACCTCCAGATATCAATTATTATCGAAATAATTGTCGATTTTCACTAACACAAATAATTCCAACACAATAAAACCATTTTTATCAAAAATATAAATTTTGAAATTTTGAATTTTGACTTTTGACTTTTCCTGAAAAAATCAACTGTTGACTTTTTGACCAAATAGTGAATTCCGGAAAATTTTGTGTTTATAAACTTTTTTTACTAATTTCATCGTTCCAGACTCAAATATCACGTCCGCGTCTCCAAATTCAACTCCGAACACAACTTCAATTTAATAGCATTCATCATTAATATTATAACTCACAATATTTATCAACCGAATTAGTTCCCGGAAGAGGGGCTTTCGATAAGGATTTCTCCATATTGGCGCGCAATTAGGTGACCAAACCTCTCCTTGATGTAACTTCTAGACATTGTAAATATTACAATTTAATAATATGAATAACTTTGTCATCTCAATTATTGATTTAATAAAATAACATATTATGCGGATGATCTTTATGTGATAATCGAATTAATAATATGAGAGATATGATGCGACAATTCTTGTAGCAATAATTGAGTATAAGCGAGTGACTTCTCACGTAAGCATCAATAATCAATCTGGTGTGCTACTATGCAACCATGCATATTCTTGTACTTTTACTACTAGGGTAGTTCAACGATTAACGGTAAAACTTCCGCCGTTATTTTCATAAAAAATATTTTTGTCGTTTTCTCGATCAAATGATAATTCCGTTAATGGGGTCCACCAATGATTGTGCCATTATGCACGAATATTCCTGTTAAAACGAATATTCCCCAGAACCAATCGAATATTATATAACAACTTGCGTACTTTACAAAATTTGTAAATATTACCTGACTATAACATTATATCAAATCCACACCATAATATTCAAAAATATATTTTGAGAAAATTTAATCTTTATTCAAAAAGTTGGGGTCTTACATATGTGGCCCAATGAATGTGAAGGATAAACATGGTCATTCATATTTCCTTACTATAATAGATGATTTCACTCACTTCGGACACACGTTCTTAATCTCTCATAAGTCAGAAGCACTTGATTGCTTTAGACATTATTTGATTGAGGTTGAGTCTTAATTAGAGAAAAATGTTAAAGCACTCTGAATTGACCAAGGTCGTGAATATCTATCTGATCAATTTAAGGAACTATATGAGAAAAATGGAATCATTAGGCAACTGACAATTCCTGGTACTCCGCAACAAAATGGTGTGAGGAAAAAAAGAAATCGGATACTACTTGATATGGTAAGATTTATGATGGCGTAAGCTAATTTGCCTATCTTCTTTTTGGGAGATGCATTGTTAACTGTGACACATATACTTAATCAACTACCTTGAAAATTAGTATAGTCCACCCCATATGAATTGTGGACCAGAAGAAAGCCTGATTTAGGCAATTTGCGGCCATGGGGTTCAGCAGCATATGTTCACATCACTTCTCATAAAGTAGGGAAGTTGGACCCAAAGGGTAAGAAGTGTATCTTTATAAGGTACTCTAAACACTCTAAAGGCTACGTGTTCATATTTGAGCAGCTTGATGGGACTATATCTAGAATTGAGTCAGGAGATGCAAAATTTTAAGAAATGGATTTTCTGAGCAGAGGTGATGTTAGCAAGGATAAAGACTTTTATGAGATGGAGGAAGAAAATGACACACCTAATCAGATGGTTAAGACTAAGGAATTCAATCATTTCACTCCTATAGAAAGTGAGAGTAATATTCTTTCAAGTACTTTTTCGTCAAATGAAGAGTCGCCTGTTATTCAATTGCGAAGAATTCAAAGAGGTAATATTCCACGTCGTCTCTTTGAGATTAAGGGAAATAGTTTTATGGCTGATATGCAAGATCACGATGAACCTCAATCTTATCAAGAAGTTATGTCATCTGCATCAAGTAAGTGAAAAAATATAATGAATGACGAAATAAAATCTATAAGAACTAATCAAGTCTGGGAATTGGTTAATCTTCCGACTGGGTGAAAAGTTGTTATAAACAAATGGGTTCTCAAAGTTAAACAAAAGGCGGATGGTTCTATTGAAAGATATAAGGCTCTCCTTGTAGCCAAGGGTTACGCTCAACAAGAAGGAATTCATTATGAGGAGACTTTCTCACCTGTGGTTAGATATGCCTCGATCCATCTCTTATTAGCTATGGTTGCATATTTAGATCTAGAATTATACCAATTGGACGTAAAGACCGCGTTTCTCAATGGAGAACTTGTTGAAGAGATATACATGGAACAACCAGAAGGTTATATTGAAAAATGTTTTGAGCACAAAGTTTGTAAGCTCAAACATTCCATTTTATGGCTTAAAACAAGCATCTAGACAATGGTATCTTCAGTTTCATCGAGCAGTCATTGATGATGGGTTTACGATGATCAAAGAGGACCATTGCGTATATCTCAAAAGGTCTAATGGAAATTTTCTTATCCTTTCAATGTACGTTGATGACATTATACTAGTTGGGAATGATAAGGAGATGATAGTCGCCACTAAAAGGTGGTTGTCCTCTAACTTTGAGATGAAGGACATGGGAGAAGCAATATATGTTCTTGGAGTAAAGATCTTCAAAGATCGATCAAAAACGCTTCTTGGTTTGTCCTAAGATACTTACCTTAAGAAGGTTCTATTGTAATGACCCCAAAATTCATACAATTCAATTATCGACTTCGGTCGTTAATAACATGTCTAACTTTTGATTTTACATGCGAAATAATTTAAACTTTTCTATCTTCTTACTTTAATTCTCTAAATCAAAACCTTTATCATCTTCATGTCTTTGAATCATATATAATCCATGATTCACTTTATCAGAGTTAATGTATATATACTTACATAACAAATCGATATCCTTTATACATTGGACAACTCAACATAAAATATACATCATAAAATATTGAGTACAACTCATGAACCCTAATCATGGTTTAAAGAAATAATAACTTTAGCTAAAATATCAATCTTCGTGTATTATTTCTGATCCATGTCTTTCAAGTAGTACATAGTGTTACCTTCAATCCTTAACCTATAAAAATGATTATTTGCAAGGTTAAGCTCGACAGCCCAATAAATCTAACAGTATTCATGCATCACGTAGCAAATAATAACATGCTTATCATACATCTCATAAAAATTGGACTAACATAATATACATGCTACAATTCATATAACAAGTATAAAGATTGAGTTTCATACTCAATCAGCATTCATTACTCAATCAACGTAGTCATAAATTGACTTTAACGTTTCATACTTTCAACATATATATAACACATCATGCTCTTTGCAATACATATTTAAAATAGTTCATCATCAAGTTCACATAGCAAATAGGAACTGAAAGACTTGCCTTAATTGTTGTTTACCAATAACAGTTTAACAGCTTACAACTATCTGCACTTCACATGCCCTACACAATTATATAATCATGCACATCAAATATTAGTCACATATCAAAGCATAGTAGTTGTAATTTAAACTTTACTCTACATCTCATAATCCTTCCTATTATCAATACACAATGATCAATTTGATTGTGTTAACTTTTGACTTATATCTCACTATATTTCATACTCGAAGTTCATTCAAGTGTTTAAGTCTTACTAAGAATCATTATTGGTTTTATATTAACCCCATTTCATATCTTATAATATTGATTTCATTTGACTTAAAACACTTTTTACGTTCATTAACACTTGTCACGGCGTTTTGACGTTTATTCATCACAAGCCCGATTTGTCTCTCTTGTAGATAATGGAATTTCTTATGGAAAGAACATGAGTTTTGAATTTTTCTGATAAAAAGGCTATTTATTATGAATTATTGAAGTTCCGAAATTCTGGAATAATTGATTTTTGGAAGTTTTATTTATTTATATTAAGAAAAACATTTTTATTGTTTTTGGCACATGTGTGGCTGAAGTTTGGACTAAATTGGGGTGCGTAGGGATTTTATATATATATATATATATATATATATATATATATATATATTAATATTAATATTTTATTAAATTTTCTGCTTTGGTGTTCTAAGCATTTTCCTATAAATGGGGTGCTTAGGTTAGAATTGAACATCACACCAGAAACTAAAGATTTCTCTCTCTATAATATCGAGCGTATTTTTGTGAGTATTTTAGTACTTTGAGTATTGCTATACGGTGCAAGTTCTTTCAGCACTATATCCAGTATTCCAATCAAAAGTACTATCCTTTTGAGGTAAGGGATGTTATTTTCTTCTTAAATGATATTATTTTCTTCAATATCATTATACCAAAATATTGGGTTGAACTTTTTATCAAATTTGGAACTTTTTGTGTCGGGGTTACTATTCACGTATACGGCACTATTCACGTATACGGCACTATTCATCGAAAAAATGAAACTTTCTTCTTTTTGTCCAAAATATCTATTATGGATACTAGCTTTGATTGTATCCATGTTTTGATCATTCTTGAATTTTACTCCACTATGATTATTTATGAGGTATTTTTGGACATGGAATAGCTGAAATACGAATCCTTAATATTTATTCTTTTGTTTCACTTGATTCGTTTTCTTTAAAATATTTTTCATCATCCTCAGTCCTAAATGATTATATTACTGAATATCTTTGGCATGTAGTGCAAAGATGAATGATTTTTTGATGAATATCTTTGGCCCGTAGTGCAAAGATGAACAAGTGTTTAGATGAACATGACCAACTGATGAATATCTTTGGCCTGTAGTGCAAAGATGAATATTTAATTCTAGATATATATTGATTGATGTTACAGGGATAAAATATCGACGATGAACTTTTAAATTCATATATAGAAGATAGTAGATTGCATTCTCTACTTAACTCTTCTAATGAATTATTATTTCCGCTGCAAAGATTGATTTAAAACTGGTTGTCTATTGTATTCTATTAGATTTTTCCCTGTTGAAGACTAACGATAATTTGTTCTATGTTATCTTAGTCATAATGTTCTTTACTGGGCTAGTTGAGTTCACCCTTTTCCTTTTTGTTCCATTTTTTCTCGGGAGTTTATATAATGTAGCGATCTTAGTCGGGGTGTGGAATGATGGTTCTAGAAAGTCGTTTTAGTAGTCCTCACCATTTTTGTAAAATAATGTATCAATAATTGTAATGAGGACTTATTTGAGTGTGGATATTGTCTAGATGACAATATTTGTATTTAAACTCACAGTTTTTATGTTGTATTAATAAAGTTGTAGTTGTTTCTGTACCATATATTTTGAAGACTCAGAATGGGTGTTGTATACCTATTTTGGAGGCGTCACAATTGGTATCAAAGCTTAGGGATATGATCTCTGGCGGAGATCGGGAATAGAACTAGGAGGGAGAGCAGGTAAATCCTTATTTAGTGTGTCCTACCTAAGCTTATTTGTTGGTTGGTCATAATATAGGGATATTATGTGATATGTTAATTTGTTAAATTAACCCTTGTTTTATGGAAGTATTTGAGAATGTCGACTGAGAATGTTAACAGTGGAGTAAATGAGACCGTGGAGACACCTTTGCTCACCAATGAGGAGAACGTGCAACAGGCTGGCAATGTTCCTCCTGTAAACAACACCACTGAGCAGACGATGAACGATGAGATGTTTAGAAATTTTTTGCGATTCATGTAAAACCAGACGAAGGAGATTCCTGTTCAAAATATAGGAAGAAACAATGGCAACGCATACAATTGACACCTGACCAAGCGATTCAAAGAGTTGGGACCACCGAGTGCAGGGAAAGCCTGATCCGATTAAGGTAGAGACGTGGGTCAAGCAAATTACCAAGATATTCGATGTCTTGGGATGCACGGAGGAACAAAAATTTCCATTCGCCACATTTATGTTCCGTAACGAGGCAGATTATTGGTGGGAATCTGTGAAGCGTACCCATCCAGCCGCGCTCAGCATGTCTTGGGAGACATTTCAGAAACTATTCAATGACAAATACTTTCTTGAAAGTGTTCGTCATATGAAGGAGGTAGAGTTTATTAGATTGGAACAAAACAACATGACGGTGTCCCAGTAAGAGGCGAAGTTCGCGGAGTTATCCAGGTTTGCACCTCATTTAGTGGAGAATGAGGAACGTATGACACGGATGTTTCTGAGAGGTTTGAAACTCGACATACGTCAATATCTCATTTCTCATAAATTTTCTCTCTATTCAGATGTTGTCAATAGGGCTCAATTATTAGAGCGAGATAACGAGTACAGTTAACCGAGGGACCACAACCAGGATCATCTGCCGTGTGATGGTAGTCATCGAACAACGATAACCAAATGGAGAAAGAAAATCTGACAACAACAACGGCAACCACTCTGGTGGTAATCATGGCCATGAGAATAGAAGAGGCGAGTCGGGAGGAGATTTTAAAAAGAGGAGATTCAACAATGACAATACGAAGACGTCAGCACCATCAGCAACTGGTTCCAAGGGAGGACCACTGGTCATATGCTATAAGTGCGGAAAAGAAGGACATATCAGCCCAAACTGCCCACAACAGTTTAAGGTATGTTATAATTATGGAAAGGAAGGACATATCGCTCGAGATTGCACTATAGCAAAACCAAGTCCAGCGGGGATGGAGACTCAAAAGGTTGTCCCAGAAAAGTCAAAGTCAACGGTTCCTGGAAGAGCGTTTGTCGTGACTGGTCAACATGAGAGGAACCCAAAAGAGGTGATCACGGGTAAGCTAATCATAAATTCATGCGAAGTTTATACCTTACTAGATACCGGTGCTACCCATTCATTTATTTCTCCTGCTTGTGCTCAACGTTTAAACTTGACTCCGGAGAAATTAGACTTTGATTTATCTGTGGAGACTCCGTTAGGAGAAACTTTCATAACATCCACTGTTTATAAATCTTGTTTGATCCAAGTTGGCACCATCACCTTACCTGTTGACCTTATCTCTTTAAAGATACTTGCATTTGACGTGATTTTAGGGATTGATTGGTTAACTACTCATCATGCCAAAATTGATTGTTTTCGTAAGGTTATTAGTTTTCATATTCCTAATCAACCTATTGTTCAAATTCAAGCAACTAAACCATTAAAATCAATCACTGTCATATCAAGTCATAAAGTTATTCGTTTATTGAAAAATGGATGTCAAGCTTTTTTAGCCCATGTTATGGATTTGAATAAAGACACGTCAGATTTGAATAATATTCCTGTTGTTATTGTCTTTCCTGACGTATTTCCTGAAGAACTTCCCGGTCTACCCCCAGAACGTGAAGTTGAATTCTTTATTGATCTTGAACCTGGTACAAAGCCCATTTCTAAAACCTCATATCGAATGGCTCTATTGAATTTCGAGGAGTTAAAGGTCCAACTACTGAGAGTTGTTGGACATCGCCTTCATTGTCCTAGTACATCTCCTTGGTGTGCTCTGTTTTTTATTCGTAAAGAAGAAAGGCGGGAGTATGGCTCTTTATATCGACTATCGGAATTAAACCATGTCACTATCAAGAATAGAGTATCCGTGCCTCGTATTGATGACTGTTTGACCCGATTCTGAGGAGCACAATTCTTTTCAAAAATCGATCTTCGTTCTAGATATCATCAGTTGAAGGTTAAAACTGAGGATATTCCGAAGACTACCTTCGGAACTCGGTACGGGCATTATGAATTCCTAGTTATGTCCTTTGGATTGACTAATGCTCCTGCGGCTTTCATGGATATGATGAACCGAGTATTCAAGGATTATTTGGATCAGTTCGTTGTTGTCTTTATTGATGACATCCTCATATATTCCAAAAGTGTGAAGATCATAAGCACCATTTTGAAGTTTGATGCTATGCAAAGGCTTCGTGATAACAAGCTATATGTCGTTTGAAGAAATGCGAGTTACGGCTTGAGGAAGTAGCATTCCTTGGGCACGCGTGGTGTCAAAATATGGAGTATCTGTTGACCTAGAAAAGATTGAAGCAATCTGAAAGTTGGGAGCAACCGAAATCGGTGGCCAAAATGCACGTAGCTTTTGGGCTTAGGCTGGTTATTATCGAGAGAGATTTGTGGAAGGATTTTCTCGAATCGCTACTCAGATTAACTCACCGACTCGTAAAGATACAAAAATTCATATGGAGCGAGGAATGCGAGAAGAGTTTCCAAGATCTCAAGAGGAGACTCATTTATTTTGTTTGACAATACCATCCGGTTCGGATGGATTTGTTATCTCAAATGATGCTTCGAGCAAAGGGTTAGGATGTGTTCTCATGCAACGTGGGAAAGTCATAGCCTATGCCTCGTGACAACTTAAAGAATGTGAGAGGAATTATCCTACTCATGATCTAGAGTTGGCAGCAGTCGTTTTCACGCTAAAGATCTAGAGGCAAAATCTGTAAGACCCCAGCTTTTATAAATAAAGATGAATTTTTCTATAAATATTATTTTTGAATATTATGGAATAAATTTGATATAATGTTATAGTTGTGGGTAATATTTATAAATTTTGCAAAGTATGCAAGTTGTTATAAAATATTCGTTTGGTCGGGAATATTCTTTTTGTTAGGGAATATTAAATGCATGATGGCTCAATCATTGGTGGACCCCACAACATTATTGTCGGATTGAGAAAACGACAAAAATATTTTTATAAAAATAACTACGGAGGTGTTACCGTTAAAAGCTGTTGAACTACCCGTGGTAAAAGAAATGCGATGTCTGGCGTGGTTGCATAGTAGCACACGGTATTGATTATTGATGCTTACGTGAGAAGTCACTCATTTATGCTCGATTATTACTACGATAATTCTTTGCGTCATATCTCTTATATTATTGATTCAATTATTGTCACGGTATCATCCATATAATATGTTATAGTATTAAATCAATAATTGAGACGACAAGTTATAAATGATTAATAATTATTGAAAGATTAAATATGTGTTATGATTTGTGGTAAGTTTGATTATTTTATGGTGGGGCTCGTATGTCATCATCTAAGAGTCTCTTCACCAATAGTATTTACCTTCGTCGATAGTAATTACCCTTGTGAATAGTATTTACCTTCCAATCGATAGTAATTACCCTTGTGAATAGTATTTACCTTCCGTCGATAGTAATTACCCTTGTGAATAGTATTTACCTTCGTCGATAGTAATTACCCTTGTGAATAGTATTTACCTTCGTCGATAGTATTTACCTTCGTTAATAGTAATTACCTTTACCGACGTCGAACCACTTGTCGTTTCACATTACGGCGTCGAACCACTTGTCGTTTCACATTCTGGAAGCGTCGAACCGATTCGTCCAAGCCACTTGCCTTTTCACACACTCTAAGGTGCTAAGCTAGAAATCTTCTATAAATAGAGGCCTGGGGCTTCATTATTTTCACGAATTCATTCAAGCTATAGAGAGAAAAGTATAGAGAGAATAAGAGAAAAGAAGAAGAGTATTTTGTTACTACTACTGCGCGAGATTCAATCTCCTACCAAATGTAAGGGGTGTTATTCTTTCTTATTCATGAAGAAGAACTGTTGTTATTCCATTGCTTATTATTACATTGGAATAACTTTTATATAAGTGGTTTACCCTATACTTGGTGACATTCTTCTATTATTACATTGGAACATCACATGCATGTGTTTTTACACCTGACTGGTTCCGTCTTTATTATTACTGTTGGAACATCACATGCATGTGTTTTACAACTTTAATGGTTCCGTCTTTATTATTACATTGGAATATCCTATCATGTGTTTTACACCGGATCTGGTTCCATCTTTATTATTACATTGGAACATCACAGCCGGTTGTAATTTCACGACACAGTTCCGTTATTTATTATTACATTGGAATAACTTTATCTGCATGCGGTCTATCGCATGCATGGTGATTTCTTTTGTTATTCCATTCTTTATTATACCCGTTGGTTAAAACTTTGACTTCTATACTCCATGAAATTAGTAGAATATCCTTGATATTTGCGTTTCATCCATATCTTTTCATGGAAATATTCTTCCGATCATTCTTGAATTTTACTCTACAAAACGATGATCATGTTGACAATTTGGGCGTTAATAATTCTGGATAAAATAATTCTTGAACTTGTTTTATTGAATTCTTATATCATTGTCATCATCCTCATGTTTATATTTTTTTGAAAGTCATCTGTGGCACATAGTGCATAGATGGACTTGGTATGATTATGACCGAGAGACTATTTCGGTTGTAATCATGGCCGTAATGTTACAAATGATGTGATAAAAAATCCTCGATTAGTAGTAGTGCATTGATGGACGATTGTTGGCATGATCATGACCATTAATGAATACACAAATATTCTTGGCGTAGTGCATGAATAATTGTGGTCGTGATACTAAAGAATATCCTTGGTAGTGATGCGGGGGTGATTCGATGATGTGGAATATTTATTAAAGTTTGAGTCTCAAATTATAACGATGATGAAAACCTTTTAAAACCTAAAAGATAGTAGACTTTATTTTCTCTTATGACTCTTTTAATGGATTGCATATTCCATTGCTGATTAAGCCGTTTTGTCTATTGTATTTTATCGGTTTAACATTATTGAAGACTATTGATAATTTATTACGCATTATCTTAGTCATAATATTTCTTCTTTGGCTAGTTGAGCTCACCCTTTCTTTCTTTGTTCTCTTCTTGAAATGATAATATAATTTGGGACGAGTCGGGAAGCGAGTGATGGTCCCGAAGATAGCATTAGTAGTCCTCACTATTCTGTAAAATAGTGTGATAATAACTGTAATGAGGACTTTTTGTTTGAGTTTGTATAATATCTAGTAGACGATATTTGTATTTAAACTCACAGTTTATGTCGTATTGTACACGACAGTTATGTTAATAAGTTGTATTTAAATTCTGTACCATGTAAGTGGCGACTCAAGATGGGTGATGTATACCTAATTTTGGGGACGTCACAGTTAAATATTCTTGGCCCGTAGTGCATGAATAATTGTGGTCGTGATACTAAATAATATCCTTGGCCGTAGTGCAGGGGTGATTCGATGATGTGGAATATTTATTAAAGCTGAGTCTCAGCTATAACAGTGATGAAAAACCTTTTAAAACCTAAAAGATAGTAGACTTTATTTTCTACTTGACTCTTTTAATGGATTGCATATTCCGCTGCAGTTAAACTGGTTGTCTATTGTATTTTATCAGTTTAACATTATTGAAGACTATTGATAATTTATTCTGCATTATCTTAGTCATAATATTTCTTACTGGGCTAGTTGAGCTCACCCTTTCTTTCACCGTTTCTCTTGAAATGATAATATAGTTTGGGACGAGTCGGGAAGCGAGTGATGGTCCTGAAGATAGCATTAGTAGTCCCTCACTATTACAGTAAAATAGTGTGATAATAAGCTGTAATGAGGACTTTTTGTTTGAGTTTGTATAATATCTAGTAGATTTATATTTGTATTTAAACTCACGATTTATGTCGTATTGTACCCGGCAGCTTATGTTAATAAGTTGTATTTAAATTACATGCACCATGTAAGTGGCGACTCAAGATGGGTGATGTATACCTAATTTTGGGGCGTCGCGGTTGGTATCGAGCTTAGGGATGTGATCCTGGCTAAGATGTGAGAATAGTACTAGGAGGAGAGACGGGGGAATACCTTCGCTAGTATGACCTACCTAAGTTTATGTGCTATTTTATTGGTTGGTCGAAGATAAGGATAATTTGTTACATGTCAATTAACCTTTTGTTTTGTGGCGATATCTGAAAATGACATCCGAGAATGTTGAGAATAGCAATGGAGCGCAGCGACGATCGTTGATTCACCACATATCAATAATCAAGATAATGTGCATCGAGAAGGCGACAATCCTCATGCAAAACAACAACACCGACCAAATGACAAATGATCAAATGTTAGGAGGCTTTATACGATTTATGCAACAATGACGAGAAGCGACTCTGTCCAAAAACGTGGGTGGAAACACGGAAAACTCTCGGTGGTCATATTAAACAATTTAAGGAGCCGGGACCACCGGAGTTTAAGGAGAGCCAAAACCACTTACGGCGGAGCATGGATAAAGCAGTTACCAAGATATTTGATGTCTTGGGATGCTCCGAGAGCAAAAGGTTCCCTTCTTAGCCTTTATGTTGCTTGTGAGAGGCGGATTCTTGGTGGGAATCGGTAAAAGCGTACTCAACCATTTGTCTTGAAGATATCTTGGGAGAAGTTCGGGGAGTCATTCAACGACAAATACTTTCACAAAAGTATTCGCCACATGAAGGAGGTGGAGTTTATCAAGTTGGAACAAAACAATATGGCCAGTGTCATGATACACGAGGCAAAATTTGCGGAGTTATCACGGTTCATATCCCACTTGGTGGATAATGAAGAGAGAATGGCGCGAATGTTTTAAGAGGTTTGAAGCGGAGATACGTCAACATCTTATTTCTCATAAACCGTGTTTGTATTCGGATGTTGTAAATAGGGCTCGATTAGTGGAGCGCGATAATGAGTCAACGTGAACTAAAAGAAGCGGTAAGCAAAATTATAATACCGGCGAGAATAGTCATGGTGGTGACAACAAGCGTGGAGGAATCAACGGGCGGATATGGTAACCACTTGGTGGTAATCGGGGCCAAAACAATAAGAATGGACATTTCAAGAAAAGGAGATTATAATGATGGAAAGACGTCGGCACCAAAGACCCATTGTTAAGGAAGGAGAAAGACCACCTATCATATGCTTCAAATGCGGAGGAGAGGACACATCGATCAAACTGCGTCATGCCAGTCCAAAGCATGTTATAATTGTGGAAGAGAAGGTCACTTAGCTCGATTTTATCGTTCTGAAGACAAATTCACTAGGATGGAGGCACCAAAGGCCATCCCGGAAAATTCAAAACCCAGTAGTGCAAGGGAGAGCATTTGTTGTGACCTCCCAAAGAGCAAAGAATCCGAATGAGGTCATCACGGGTAAGCTTATCATAAACTCTAATGAAGTCTATACTTTATTTGATACCGGTTCTACCCATTCTTTTATTTCTCCTACTTGCGCTCATCGATTAAATTTGACTCGGAGAAATTAGACTTTGACTTATCTGTGGAAACTCCGTTGGGAGAAACCTTCATTACATCCACTTGTTTATAAGTCTTGTTTGGTTCAAATCGGTCCCCTCACATTACTGTCGATCTTATTTCATTAAAAATACTTGCATTTGACGTGATTACAAGGATTGATTGGTTAACTACTTATCATGCAAAAATTGATTGTTTTCGTAAGGTTGTTAGCTTTCATATTCCTAATCAACCTATTATGCGAATTCAAACGACCAAACCATTAAAATCAATCACGGTCATCTCAAGCCATAAAAAGCTATTCGTTTATTGAAAAAGCGGATGTCAAGCTTTCTTAGCTCATATCACGATTTAAATAAAAATACGTCGATTTTAAACGATATTCCTATTGTTAATAAATTTCTGACGTATTCCCAAAGAACTTCTGGCCTACCCAGGCGTGAAATTGAATTTTGTATCGACCTTGAACCCTAAGTACAAAACCTATTTCCAAAGCCCCATATCGAATAGCTCTATTGAACTTCGAGAGTTAAAGACCCAACCGCAGAATTGTTAGACATTGGCTTTATTCGTCCTAGTACTTCTCCTTGGGGTGCTCTGTTCTATTCGTGAAGAAGAAAGATGGGAGTATCGCGACTTTGTATTGATTATCGGGAGTTGAATCACGTCACCATCAAAAATAGGTATCCATTGCCACGTATTGATGACTGTTTGACTAGTTGCAAGGAGCCAAATTCTTTTCAAAGATTGATCTTAGATTAGGATATCACCAATTGAAGATTAGAACCGTGACATTCCAAAGACGACTTTGAGAACTCGATGCGGGCATTATGAATTCTAGTCATGTCCTTTGGATTGACTAATGCTCCTAACGCCTTCATGGATATGATGAACCGAGTATTCAAGGAATATTTAGATCACTTTGTGGTCGTCTTTATTGATGACATCCTTATTTATTCCAAAAGCCGTGAAGATCATGAAAGCAACACTTGAGGTGACACTCCAAAAGCTTCGTGAATATAAGCTTTATGCCAAGTTGAAGAAATGGGAGTTCGGCTTGAAGAAGTAGCATTCCTTGGGCACGTGGTATCAAGTCATGGAATATCTGTTGACCCAAAGAAAGATTGAAGCAATTCAAAGCCGGGAACAACCTAAATCGATGATAGAAGCACGTGCGTAGCTTTCTCGGTTTAGTTTGGTTATTATCGGAGATTCGTGGAAGGATTTTCTCGAATCGCTATTCCATCGACTCAAATGACTCGGAAAGATACAAAGTTTGGTTGGAGCGAAGAATGTGAGAAGAGTTTTCAAGAACTCAAGAGGAGACTTATTTCAAAGACTGCTACGGCAATACCATCCGGCTCGGAGGGATTTGTCATCTGATGATGATTCTTGCAAAGGGTTGGGATGTGTTCTTATGCAACATGGAAAAGTTATAGCTTTATGCCTCGCGACAACTCAAAGAATATGAGAGGAATTATCCTACTCATGATCTAGAGTTAGCATTTGTTATCTTCTGCACTTAAAATGTGGAGGCATTACTTGTATGGGGAGAAAGTGGAGATCTTTACGGATCATAAAAGCCTCAAATATTTCTTCACTCAAAAGGAACTCGACATGCGACAACGACGTTGGCTTGAATTGATGAAAGATTATGATCATACCATCCAATACCATCCTGGAAAAGCAAACGTGGTAGTAATGACGCATTGAGTAGGAAATCATATGCAAGTACAAGTGCGATATTGTCAACGCAAAGGCCCATTTGTGTGACTTGCAAAGGATGGAGATAGAATTAAAGACTCGAGGACGCGTGTGATGACAATGAGTATCTGAGTAGAACCAACTTTAATTGATAAAGTTAAAATTTGCTCAAGCTACGGACACGGAGCCGATGCGTATGAGGAAGAAAGTGCAAGAAGGTGCTATCTTGGGAAGCAAGAATCGATGAAGAAGGAATACTTGAGTCAACTCCGGACTTTGTGTTCCTAACGACCACGATTTAAAGTATAATATCATGATGGAGGCGCACAACACACACATTTGCAATCCATCACAGGAGTACCAAAATGTATCATGATATTAAATATACACATTTTGGTGGAAGCAATATGAAGAAGAGAGATAGCTGCTGTTTATCTCAAGGTGTCTAACTTGTCAACGAGTTAAAGCGGAGCATCAAGTACCAAAAGGTCCATTGCAACCACTTGAAATTCTAGAATGGAAGTGGGAGCACATTACCATGGATTTCGTTCTACGGTCTTCCTAAGGTTTCTCAAGGCATTGATGCGATTTGGGTCATTGTTGATAGATTGACCAAGTCTGCTCATTTCTTACCGAATCTGAGAAACTTATACAATTGAACGTCTTGCTCAGATGTACATAAACGAGATTGTAAAGACCGCATGGTATCTGCAGGTATCCATAGTTTACGATCGAGACCCAAGATTCACTTCACGATTTTGGGTTAGTTTGCAAAAAGCTATGGGCACAGACTTACGATTTAGCTTTCGGAATATCATCCTCGAGACCAGACGGACGATCGGAGAGGACTATTCAAACTCTTGAAGATCTATTAAGACTCTGTCCTTGATTTCAAGGGAGTTGGGACAAGTTCTTACCATTGGTGGAGTTTTCCTACAACAACAGCGTTATCAAGCAAGTATTGGCATGGCTCCATTCAAGCATTGTATGGAAGAAAGTGTCGTTCTCGGTATCTTTGGGATGAGGTGGGTGAAGCAACGTTGTTGGGACCGGAGTTGAATACGTATGACTCACGGAAAAAGATTCAAATGATCCGACAACGTATAAAAACCTCACAAAATCGACAAAAGTGTTATCTTTGATCTTCATCGAAAGGACGTGGAATTCGATATAGGAGATCATGTGTTGTTAAGAGTTGCTCCATGGAAAGGAGTTACAAGATTTGGAAGGAGAGGAAAACTTAATCCTCGATTCATCGGTCCATTTTTAATCCTCGATCGGTAGGAATCGTGGCCTATAGACTCGCTTTCTGTGAAATATGTCTCGTGTTCATAACGTTTTTCACATATCTATGTTACGTAAATATGTGAAAGACCCGAACCATATTATTGAGTTAGAACCAGACAAAATAGCGGAAGATTTGACGTATGAAGAGGTTCCTGTTCAAATTTTGGATAGGAAAGAACATATTCTACGCTCAAGGTTATACCTCAAGTCAAAGTTTTATGGAGGAACCACGATGTTGAGGAAATGACTTGGGAGTTAGAATCAAAAATGAAATCAAGGTATCCTTACCTCTTGACATACTACCAGTCGTACCCTAATTTCGAGGGCAAAATTTCATAAGAAGGGAGGTTGTAAGACCCGACTTTTATAAATAAAGATGAATTTTTCTATAAATATTATTTTTGAATATTATGGAATAAATTTGATATAATGTTATAGTTGTGGGTAATATTTATAAATTTTGCAAAGTATTCAAGTTGTTATAAAATATTAGTTTGGTGGGGAATATTCTTTTTGTTAGGGAATATTAAATCTGATGGCTCAATCATTGGTGGACCCCACAACATTATTGTCGGATTGAGAAAACGACAAAAAATATTTTATATAAAATAACTACGGAGGTGTTACCGTTAAAAACCGCATTGAACTACCCGTGGTAAAAGAAATAATGATGTCTGGCATTGGTTGCGTAGTAGCTACGGTAGATTGATTATTGATGCTTACGTGAGAAGTCACTCATTTATGCTCAATTATTACTACGATAATTCTTTGCATCATATCTCTTATATTATTGATTCAATTATTGTCACAAATCATCTCAGATAATATGTTATAGTATTAAATCAATAATTGAGGCGACAAGTTATAAATGATTAATAATTATTGAAAGATTAAATATGTGTTATGATTTGTGGTAAGTTTGATTATTTTATGGGGGCTCGTATGTCATCATCTAAGAGTCTCTTCACCAATAGTATTTACCTTCGTCAATAGTAATTACCCTTGTGAATAGTATTTACCTTAAATCGATAGTAATTACCCTTGTGAATAGTATTTACCTTCGTCGATAGTAATTACCCTTGTGAATAGTATTTACCTTCAAATCAATAGTAATTATCCTTGTGAATAGTATTTACCTTCGTCGATAGTAATTACCCTTGTGAATAGTAATTACCTTCGTCAATAGTATTTACCTTCGTTAATAGTAATTACCTTTACCGACGTCCGAACCACTTGTCGTTTCACATTACAGTGATCGAACCACTTGTCGTTTCACATTACAGTGCGTCCAAACCAATTCGTCGAAGCCACTTGCCTTTTCACACGGCGGTGCTAAAGCTAGAAATCTTCTATAAATAGAGGCCTAGGGCTTCATTATTTTCACACGAATTCATTCAAGCTATAGAGAGAGAAAAGTATATAGAGAGAATAAGAGAAAGAAGAAGAGTATTTTATTCTTTACTACTTTGCGCAGATTCAATCTCTACCAAATGTAAGGGGTGTTATTCTTTCTTATTCATGAAGAGAATCTGTTGTTATTCCATTGCTTATTATTACTACATTGGAATAACTTTTGTATAAGTGGTTTACCTATACTTGGTGACATTCTTCTATTATTACATTGGAACATCCTCATCATGTGTTTTACACCCACACTGGTTAAAATCTTTATCATTCTCGTGGAACATCCTGTCACATGTGTTTTACACCGACTGGTTAAAATCTTTATTATTACATTGGAACATCACATGCATGTGTGTTTTACACCGACTGGTTCCGTCTTTATTATTCATTGGAATATCCTATCTCGTGTGTTTTACACCGGATCCGGTTCCATCTTTATTATTCTGTTGGAACATCCTGCCGGTGTGAATTTCACCCCGACACGTTCCATTATTTATTATTCTGTTGGAATAACTTTTATGCATATCGGTCTATCGCATGCATGGTGATTTCTTTTGTTATTCCATTCTTTATTATACCCAGTTGGTTAAAACTTTGACTTCTATACTCCATGAAATTAGTAGAATATCCTTGATATTTGCGTTTAATCCAGTATCTTTTCATGGAAATATTCTTCTGATCATTCTTGAATTTTACTCTACAAAACGATGATCATGTTGACAATTTGGGCGTTAATAATTCCTCGATAAAATAATTCTTGAACTTGTTTTATTGAATTCTTATATCATTGTCATCATCCTCATGTTTATATTTTTTTGAAAGTCATCATGGCATCAGTAGTGCATAGATGGACTTGGTATGATTATGACGAGAGACTATTCGTGTAATCATGGCCGTGTAATGTTACAAATGATGTGATAAAAATCCTCGATGGTAGTAGTGCATTGATGGACGATTGTTGGCATGATCATGACCATTAATGAATACACAAAATATTCTTGGCCCGTAGTGCATGAATAATTGTGGTCGTGATACTAAAGAATATCCTTGGCAGTAGTCAAGGGGTGATTCGATGATGTGGAATATTTATTAAAGTTTGAGTCTCGGCTATAATGATGATGAAAAACCTTTTAAAACCTAAAAGATAGTAGACTTTATTTTCTACTTGACTCTTTTAATGGATTCATATTCATTGCAGATTAAACCGGGTTGTCTATTGTATTTTATCGGTTTAACATTATTGAAGACTATTGATAATTTATTACGCATTATCTTAGTCATAATATTTCTTCTTTGGGCTAGTTGAGCTCACCCTTTCTTTCACCGTTCTCTTGAGAAATGATAATATAAATTTGGGACGAGTCGGGGAAGCGAGTGATGGTCTGAAGATAGCATTAGTAGTCCTCACTATTACAGTAAAATAGTGTGATAATAATCTATAATGAGGACTTTTTGTTTGAGTTTGTATAATATCTAGTAGACGATATTTGTATTTAAACTCACGATTTATATGTCGTATTATACCACGGCAGCTTATGTTAATAAGTTGTATTTAAATTACATACCATGTAAGTGGCGACTCAAGATGGGTGATGTATACCTAATTTTGGGGACGTCACGCTTAAATATTCTTGGCCCGTAGTGCATGAATAATTGTGGTCGTGATACTAAATAATATCCTTGGTCAGTAGTGCGTAGGGTGATTCGATGATGTGGAATATTTATTAAAGTGAGTCTCAATTATAACAATGATGAAAAACCTTTTAAAACCTAAAAGATAGTAGACTTTATTTTCTACTGACTCTTTTAATGGATTGCATATTCACCGCAGCTTAAACCGGTTGTCTATTGTATTTTATCGGTTTAACATTATTGAAGACTATTGATAATTTATTCGCATTATCTTAGTCATAATATTTCTTCTTGGGCTAGTTGAGCTCACCCTTTCTTTCACCTTTTTCTCTTGTGAAATGATAATATAAATTTGGGGCGAGTCGGGGAAAGCGAGTGATGGTCCTCGAAGATAGCATTAGTAGTCCTCACTATTACGTAAAATAGTGTGATAATAACTTGTAATGAGGACTTTTGTTTGAGTTTGTATAATATCTAGTAGAGCGATATTTGTATTTAAACTCACAGCTTTATGTCGTATTGTACACGACAGTTATGTTAATAAGTTGTATTTAAATTCTGTACCATGTAAGTGGCGACTCAAGATGGGTGATGTATACCTAATTTTGGGGACGTCACACAATCTATATGGGGAAAAAGTGGAGATATATTCAGACCATAAAAGCCTCAAATATTTCTTCACCCAAAAAAAACTCAACATACGGCAACGACGTTGGCTTGAGTTGTTGAAAGATTACGACCATACCATTCAATACCATCCTGGAAAAGCGAATGTGGTAGCTAACGCGTTGAGTAGAAGATCATATGCGGGAACGAGTGCGATGTTGTTAACACAAAGACCTATTTTGTGTGATTTACAAAAGATGAAGATAGAATTCAAGACTCTGGGAACCCATGCAATGATGTCAAGTATACGTATAGAACCAACTTTAATCGATAAAGTTAAAGTTGCTCAAGCCACAGACCCGGAGCTGATGCGTATAAAGAAGAAAGTGCAAGAAGGTGTTATTCCAGAAGCAAGAATCGATGAAGAAGGAATACTTAGAGTCCACTCCAGACTTTATGTTCCTAACGATTCTGATTTGAAGTACAAGATCATGATGGAGGCACACAATACACCATTTGCAATCCATCCTGGAAGTACCAAAATGTATCGTGATCTTCGACATACATTTTGGTGGAACAATATGAAGAGAGAGATTGCAAAGTTTATCTCGAGGTGTTTAACTTGTCAACGTGTAAAGGCGGAGCATCAAGTACCTAAGGGTCCATTGCAACCACTTGAGATTTCGAAATGGAAGTGGGAACACATTACCATGTATTTCATTACGGGTCTTCCCACGGTTTCTCAAGGAATAAATGTTATTTGGGTTATTGTTGATAGATTAACCAAGTCTGCTCATTTCTTGCCGATACGGGAGACTTATTCCCTTGAACGTCTTGCTCGTATGTACGTAAATGAGATTGTGAGATTGCATGGAATGCCAGTATCCATAGTTTTAGATCGTGACCCAAGATTCACTTCAAGATTTTGGGTTAGCTTGCAAAAAGCTATGGGGACGGATTTACGATTTAGTTCGGCATACCATCCTCAAACGGATGGACAATCGGAGAGGACTATTCAAACTCTTGAAGATCTATTATGACTCTATGTCCTAGACTTCAAAGGGAGTTGGGATAAGTATTTACCATTGGTGGAATTTTCCTACAACAACAGTTATCAGGCAAGTATTGGTGTGGCTCCATTTGAAGCATTATATGGACGGAAGTCTCGCTCTCCAGTGTGTTGGGATGAGGTAGGTGAAGCAACATTGTTGGGACCAGAGTTGGTACATATTACTACAGAAAAGATCCAAATGATTCGACAACGTATACAAATGGCACAGGATCGACAAAAGAGTTATGCGAATCTTCATCGAAAGGACTTGGAATTTAGTATTGGAGATCATGTATTGTTGTGTGTGGCTCCATGGAAGGGAGTTACAAGATTCGGGAAGAGAGGAAAGCTCAATCCACGATTTATTGGTCCATTTCATATTCTTGATCGAGTAGGAAATGTGGCCTATAGACTTGTGTTACCTTCAAGTATGTCTCGTGTTCATAATGTTTTTAACGTATCCGTGCTTCGTAAATATGTGAAAGACCCAAACCACGTTATTGAGTTAGAACCAAACGAGATAGCCGAAGACTTAACGTACGAAGAGGTACCTGTTAAGATCTTGGATAGGAAGGAGCATGTCCTACGCACGAAGGTCATACCACAAGTTAAAGTTTTGTGGAGAAACCATGCTATAGAGGAAATGATGTGACGCCCCCAAAATAGGTATACATCACCTATTCTGAGTCGTCAAATACATGGTACAAAATAAAAATACAACTTAATTATACAACTATCGTGTAAAGTACGACAAAACATAAGCTGTGTAATACAAATATTGTCGTCTAGACAATATTCAAACTCAAATTCAATATTATTACATTTATTTTCCACTATTTCACTGAATAGTGAGGACTACTAATGCTATCATCTGGTCCGTCACTCCATTCCCCGACTAGTCCCCGCTACATTCTCATTTGCTGAAGAGAACAATAAAAGTAAAAGGGTGAGCTCAACTAGCCCAGTAGGAAATATTATAACTAAGATAATGCAGAATATATTATGGTTAGCCTTCAACAGTGTTAAACTGATACAATATAACAACCATCAAGTTAGACTGCAGCGGAATGAGCAATCCATTAAAAGAGTTAAGTAGAGAATAAAATCTACTATCTTTTATGATTTAAAAGGTTTTTCAAAGACTTCATCATCGGGACTCGACAATAAATAATCCACATCATCGAATCACCTCGCGACTACTGACCAAGGATATTCTTTAGTATCACGACCACAATTATCCATGCACTACGGGCCAAGAATATTTGTGTATTCAATAATGGTCATGATCATGCCAACAAGCATCCATCAATGCACTACGGGCCAATGAGGACTTTTACCACATCATTTGTAACATTACGATACCATGATTACACCGAATAATCTCTCGGTCATAATCATACCAAGTCCATCTATGCACTATAGGCCACACGGATGACTTTCAACAAAATATAAACATGAGGATGATGAAAATGATATAAGAATTCAATAAAACAAGTTCAAGAATTATTTTATCCGAGGATCTAATAACGTCCAAATTGTCAACATGATCTTTGCTTTGTAGTGTAAAATTCAAGAATGCTCGGAAGAATATTTCCATGAAAAGATATTGGATGAAGCGCAAATATCAAGGATATTCCACTAATTTCATGGAGTATAGAAGTTAAAACTTTAACCAACCGAGTATAATAAGTAATGGAATAACAAAATAAATCACCGTGCATGCGATAGATCGCACGCATGTAGGTTATTCCAATGTAATAATAAATAACGAAATCAGTCCGACGTAAAACACATGCATGGATATTCCAACAGAATAATAAAGACGGAATCGGTCCCAGGCGTAAAAGCATGCATGACGAGGATATTCCAACAAAATAATAAAGACGGAATCGTCCTACGTGAAAACGAAACAAGCATGGATATTCCAACGTAATAATAAATACGGAATAAGGTCCGGCGTTAAACGCATGATGTGATATTCAAATGTAATAATAAAGACTTTTAACCGTGCCCGTAGAGAACGCATGAAACAGGATGTTCCAACGAGAATGATAAAGAATGGAACAACGTAAGAATTTCACAAAGTATAGGGTAGCTCACAGTATCTGAGTTATTCCAACGAGAATAATAAATAATGGAATAATGAAGTTCTCTTCATAGATAAGAAAAAATAATACTCCCTACCTTTAGAAAAAGCTGGATACTAGAATAGTGAGGTAGCGCAGACTTCTCTTATAATTTCTCTCTATAATAATCGCTCTAAAGCTTTTGTGAATTAGTGAGAAATGAAGGAAGAATGAGCTTCTATTTATAGAAAAATATAGTTTCGATAATTGCACGTTTTGGGACTCGAAAAATTTCATTACAATACCTCCAACTTCTCCTTTATTTTTAATTTAGTCATGGAAGTATTATCAAACTTGCACCACCTCCCTAATAGTAAATAATGTGATTCAATAGTAAATTATGTGAATCAATAGTTTCTAGTATGTGAAAATACTGAATTACGATATAGTACCTCCATCTATACCTTCATTTTTAACTTAGTCAATGCAAGTATTATCAATCTTTTTAACTCCCCTAATAGTAACAAGAATGTGAAACAATAGTATACACATGTGAACAAAGAGTTATAATCATGTGAAATAATAGCAATCAATTGCTCATTTATCCGGTTAAATACCCGATTGGTCAATATAACCTCCAAACATCAATTATTATCGAAATAATTGTCGATTTTCACTAACACAAATAATTTCAATACAATGAAACCATTTTATCAAAAATATAAATTTTGAAATTTTGAAGTTTGACTTTTCCCAAAAAAGTCAACTATTGACTTTTTGACCAAATAGTGAATTTCGGAAAATTTTGTATTTATAGACTATTTTTTACTAATTTCATCGTTCCGGACTCAAATATCACGTTCGCGTCTCCAAATTCAACTCCGAAAACAACTTCAATTTAATAACATTCATCATTAATATTATAACTCACAATATTTATCAACCAGTCGTTCTTCTAGGAAGAAAGAGGGGCTTTCGATAAGGATTTCTCCTATTGGCGCGCAATTAGGTGACCAAACCTCTCCTTGGCCGAACTTAGAGACATTGTAAATATTGCAATTTAATAATATGAATAACTTTGTCGTCTCAATTATTGATTTAATAAAATAACATATTATGCGATTAATCTTAATGATAATCGAATCAATAATATGAGAGATATGATCAAACATTCTTGTAGCAATAATTGAGTATAACTGGGTGACTTCTCACGTAAGCATCAATAATTAATACCGTGTGCTACTATGCAACCACGCGTAGACATCGTACTTTTACTACCGGGTAGTTCAACGAGTTAACGGTAAAACTTCCACCGTTATTTTCATAAAAGTATTTTTGTCGTTTTCTCGATCCGAATGATAATTAAGATTAATGGGGGTCCACCAATGATTGTGCCATTGTCACGAATATTCCTGTTAAAATGAATATTCCCCACCAATCGAATATTATATAACAACTTGCGTACTTTGTAAAATTTATAAATATTACCCACAACTATAACATTATATCAAATCCACACCATAATATTCAAAAATATATTTTGAGAAAATTTAATCTTTATTCAAAAAGTTGGGGTCTTACAACCTCCCCTTCTTATGAAATTTCGTCCTCGAAATTAGGGTGCGTACCTGGTATGTCGAAGAGGTGAGGATACTTTGATTTCATTTCAAATTCTAACTCCCAGGTCATTTCCTCAACATCGTGGTTTCTCCACAAAACTTTGACTTGAGGTATAACCTTGAAGCATAGAATATGTTCCTTCTTATCCAAGATTTTAACAGGAACCTCTTCATACGTTAAATCTTCCTCTATTTCGTCCAGTTCTAACTCAATAATGTGGTTCGGGTCTTTCACATATTTACATAACATGGATATGTGAAAAATGTTATGAACACGAGACATACTTGGAGATAACGCAAGTCTATAGGCCACAGTTCCTACTCGATCGAGGATTAAAAATGGGCCAATGAATCGAGGATTGAGCTTTCCTCTCTTTCCAAATCTTGTAACTCCTTTCCATGGAGCAACACGTAACAACACATGATCTCTAATATCGAATTCTACGTCCTTTCGATGAAGATCAGCATAACTCTTTTGTCGATCTTGTGAGGTTTTTATACGTTATCGGATCATTTGAATCTTTTCCGTAGTCATACATACTAACTCTGGTCCCAAAAATGTTGCTTCACCCACCTCATCCCAGCATACTGGAGAACGACACTTTCTTCCATACAAAGCCTTAAATGGAGCCATGCAAATACTTGCTTAATAACTGTTGCTGTAGGAAAACTCCACCAATGGTAAGAACTTGTCCCAACTTCCCTTGAAGTCAAGGACACAGAGTCTTAATAGATCTTCAAGAGTTTGAATCGTCCTCTCCGACTGCCCATCCGTCTGAGGATGATATACCGAGCTAAATCGTAAATCCGTGCCAATAGCTTTTTGTAAACTAACAAAAAATCTTGAAGTGAATCTTGGCTCTCGATCAGAAACTATGGATACTGGCATACCATGCAATCTTATAACCTTGTTTATGTACATACGAGCAAGACGTTCAAGTGTATAAGTTTTTAGTATCGGTAAGAAATGAACAGACTTGGTCAATCTATCAACAATGACCCAAATCGCATCTATGCCTTGAGAAACTTTGGGAAGACCGGTAATGAAATCCATGGTAATGTGCTCCCACTTCCATTCTGGAATTTCAAGTGGTTGCAATGGACCTTTTAGTACTTGATGCTCTGCTTTAACTCGTTGACAAATTAGACACCTTGAGATAAATAGCGCTATCTCTCTCTTCATATTGCTCCACCAAACTATATGACGAAGATCACGATACATTTTGGTACTCCCAGGATGGATTGCAAATGGTGTGTTGTGCACCTCCATCATGATTTTATACTTTAAATCAGGGTCGTTAGGAACACAAAGTCTGGAGTCTACTCGAAGTATTCCTTCTTCATCGATTTTTGTTTCCGGCATAGCACCTTCTTGCACTTTCTTCCTCATACACATCAGCTCCGGATTTGTAACTTGAGCAACTTTAACTTTATCAATTAAAGTCGTTTCTACTCGTATATTCACCATCATCACATGGGTCCCTGGAGTCTTTAACTCTATCTCCATCCTTTGCAAGACACACAAAATGGGCTTTTGTGTTTGTGAATATTACACTTCGTGCCACGCATATGATCTTCTACTCAATCGTCGGCTACCACGTTAAACTTTTCCGGGATGGTATTGGATGGTATGATCATAATCTTTCAATGATTCAAGCCAACGTCGTTGTCGCGTGTGTGAGTTCCTTTTGAGTGAAAAAATATTTGAGGCTTTTATGATCCGTAGAAAGATCTCCACTATCTCTCTATACAAGTAATGCCACCAAATTTTAAGTCACGAAGACAATAAATACCAACTCTAGATCATGAGTAGGATAATTCCTCTCATATCTTTGAGTTATCTTGAGCATATAGGCTATGACTTTCCCACGTTGCATGAGAACACATCCTAACCCTTTGCTCAAGCATCGTCAGATAACAAATCCATCCGAACCAGATGGTATTGTCAAAGCAGTCTTAAAATGAGTCTCCTCTTGAGATCTTGGAAACTCTTCTCGCATTCCTCGCTCCATATGAATTTTGTATCTTTACTGAGTCAATTTGAGTTAATCTGGAGTAGCGATTCGAGAAAATCCTTCCACAAATCTCGATAATAACCAATTAAGCCCAAAAAGCTACGTACTTCGGTCACCGATTTCGGTTGCTCCCAACTTTGTATTGCTTCAATCTTTTCTAGGTCAACAGATGCTCCATATTTTGACACCACGTGCCCAAGGAATGCTACTTCCTCAAGCCAGAACTCGCATTTCTTTAGCTTGACATATAGCTTGTTATCACAAAGTCTTTGCAGTACCAGCTTCAAATGGTGCTTATGATCTTCACGGCTTTTGGAATATATGAGGATGTCATCAATAAAGACAACAACGAACTGATCCAAATATTCCTTGAATACTCGGTTCATCATATCCATGAAGGCAGCAGGAGCATTAGTCAATCCAAAAGACATGACTAAGAATTCATAATGCCCGTCTCGAGTTACAAGGCGATCTTTGGAATATCCTCAATTTTAACCTTGGTGATGATATCCGAACGAAGATCGATCTTTGAAAAAATTGTGCTCCTTATAATCGATCAAACAGTCATCAATACGTGGCAATGGGTACCTATTTTGATGGTGACATGATTCAACTCCCGATAATCAATACAAAGTCGCATACTCCCATCTTTCTCCTTCACGAATAGAATGAGAGCACCCCAAGGAGACGTCTTAGGGACGAATGAAGCCAATGTCTAACAATTCTTGCAATTGGGTCTTTAACTCCACGAAGTTCAATAGGAGCCATTCGATATAGGGCTTTGGAAATGGGTTTCGTCTGGGGTTCAAGGTCGATACAAAATTCAACTTCACGCTTTCTGGGGTAGGCGAGGAAGTTCTTCGAGAATACATCGAAATTTATTAACAAAAGAAATATCCTTCAAATCGACGTATTTTTGTTTAAATCAAGTGACATGAGCTAAGAAAGCTTGACATCCGTTTTCAATAAACGAATAGCTTTATGGCTTGAGATGACCGTGATTGATTTTAATGGTTTGGTCGCTTGAATTCATATAATAGGTTTATTAGGAATATGAAAGCTAACAACCTTACAAAAATAATCAATTTTAGCATGATTAGTAGTTAACCAATCAATCCCTAGAATCACG
Source organism: Panax quinquefolius (assembly GCA_020205615.1). Classification (NCBI taxonomy): domain Eukaryota; kingdom Viridiplantae; phylum Streptophyta; class Magnoliopsida; order Apiales; family Araliaceae; genus Panax; species Panax quinquefolius. The sequence continues at coordinate 89,255,183 of CM035166.1, forward strand.
TCAAATGCAAGTATTTTAAAGGAGATAAGATCGACGGAAGCGTGCGATTCTGGATTTAAATCAAACAAGACTTATAAACAGTGGATGTAATGAAGGTTTCTCCTAATGGAGTTTCAACAGATAAGTCAAAGTCTAATTTCTCCTGAGTCAAATTTAAGCGTTGAGCGCAAGTATGAGAAATAAAAGAATGGGTAGAACCCAGTATCAAATAAGGTATAGACTTCACTAGAGTTTATGATAAAGCTTACCCGTGATAACCTCGTTCGGGTTCCTTACTTTTTGGGAGGTCACAACAAACGCTCTCCTCTTGCTACTTCTGGCTTTGACTTTTACTCGACTGACCTTTGGTGCCTCCATCCTAGCTGAATTTGTCTTGGTGAACGACAAAATCGAGCTAAGTGGCCTTCTCTTCCACAATTATAACATTCTTTGGATGGCATCGCGCAGTTTGGAGTAAAGTGTCCCTTCCCTCCGCATTTGAAGCATATAATAGGTGGTCGTTCTCCTTCCTTAACAACGGGTGCTGGTGCTGACGTCTTTCCATCATTGTTGAATCTCTTTTTCTTGAAATGTCCATTTTTATTGTCTTGGCTATGATTACCACCGAAGTGGTTACCATTTCTGGCATATTGATTCCCTCCACGTTTGTTGTCACCGCTTCAATGACTGTTACCACTGGTATTTTCATTCTGTCGACTGCTTTCTCTTGGTTGCGTTGACTCGTTATCGCACTCCAACAACTGAGCCCTATTTATAACATCTAAATACAAACACAGTTTATGAGAAATATGATATTGTCGTATCTCCGGTTTCAAACCTCTTAAAAACATTCGGGTCATTCGCTCCTCATTATCAACCAAATGGGATGCAAACCGGGATAACTCCGCAAACTTAGCCTCGTATTGTGACACGGTCATATTGTTTTGTTCCAACTTGATAAACTCCACCTCCTTCATGTGACGAATACTTTCGGAAAGTACTTACTTGTCGTTGAATGACTCTTGGAACTTCTCCCAAGACATCTTGAGTGCGTCGCCAGTCGGTAGATGCGTTTCTGATTCCTACCAATGTCGCCTCTTCACGCAACATAAAGGTGGCGAAGGAACCTTTTGTTCCTCGGAGCATCCCAAGACATCAAATATCTTAGTTATCTTGCTTTATCCATGCTTCCGCCTTAAGTGGTTTTGGCTCTCCAATAAACTCCAGTGGTCCCACTCCTTGAACTGTTTGGCGGTGGCCGTCAGAAGTTGCCAGTGTTTCCACCATTTTTTGGACGGAGCCGCTCTACTTTGATGTTGCATGAATTGCATGAAGCCTCGGAACATTCCATCATTCATCATTTGGTCAGTGTTGTTGTTTGCATGATGATTGTCGCCTTCCTGATGCACATTGTCCTGGTTATTGATCTGTGGAGACTCAACGGTCTCCTGTGCTCCATTGATGTTCTCAACATTCTCGGATGCCATTTTCAAATACTATCACAAAATAAGGGTTAATTGACATGAAACATATTATCCCTTCACTCTGACTGACCAATTAAATACCAAATAAACTTAGGTAGGTCATAGTAGCGAAGGAATTCCCCGTCTCTCCCCTCCTAGTTCTCGTCTCATATCTTAGCCAGGGATCATATCCCTAAGCTTTGATACCAACTGTGACGCCCCCAAAATAGGTATACATCACCTATTCTTAGTCGTCAAATACATGGTACAAAATACAAATACAACTTAATTATACAACTGTCGTGTAAAGTACGACAAAACAACATAAGTCATGAGTTTTAATACAAATATTGTCGCCTGCACAATATTCAAACTCAAATTCAATATTATTACATTTATTTTCCACTATTTCACTGAATAGTGAGGACTACTAATGCTATCATCTGGTCCGTCACTCCGTTCCCCGACTAGTCCCTGCTACGTTTTCATTTCCTGAAGAGAACAATAAAAGTAAAAGGGTGAGCTCAACTAGCCCAGTAAGAAATATTATAACTAAGATAATGCGAATATATTATCGTTAGCCTTCAATGATGTTAAACGATACAATATAACAACCATCAAGTTTAATCTGCGGAACAAAGCAATCCATTAAAAGAGTCAAGTAGAGAATAAAATCTACTATCTTTTATGATTTAAAAGGTTTTTCATCACTTTTATCGCTGGGACTCAGCTTAATAAATAATCCACATCATTGAATCACCCCTGGACTACGGCTAAGGATATTCTTTAGTATCACGACCAAAATTATCCATGCACTATGGGCCAAGAATATTTGTGTATTCAATAATGGTCATGAGCATGCCAACAACAGTCCATCAATGCACTACGGGCCAATGAGGACTTTTACCACATCATTTGTAACATTACGGTCATGATTACATCGAATAATCCCTGGTCATAATCATACCAAGTCCATCTATGCACTATAGGCCACTGATGACTTTCAACAAAATATAAACATGAGGATGATGACAATGATATAAGAATTCAATAAAACAAGTTCAAGAATTATTCTATCCGAGGATCTAATAACGTCCAAATTGTCAACATGATCTTCGCTTTGTAGTGTAAAATTCAAGAATGCTCGAAGAATATTTCCATGAAAAGATATCTTTGGATGAAGCGCAAATATCAAGGATATTCCACTAATTTCATGGAGTATAGAAGTCAAAACTTTAACCAATTTGAGTATAATAAGTAATGGAATAACAAAAGAAATCACAAGGCATGCGATAAACCGCATATGCGAGTTATTCCAACGTAATAATAAATAATGAGAATCGGTCCCAAGTAAAATGCATGCAGACGTGATATTCCAATAGAATAATAAAGACGGAATCGGTCCTACGTAAAACGCATATATCTGAGATATTCCAATGTAATAATAAAGACGGAATCGGTCCCAAGTAGAACGCACAAAAGGATATTCCAATGAATAATAAAGAGCGGAATCAGTCCAATAAGCGCGCATGACGTGATATTCCAACAGAATAATAAAGACGGAACCAGGTCTGGCGTAGAACGCACAAATAGGATGTTCCAACAGAATGATAAAGAATGGAACAACAGAAGAATTTCACCAAGTATAGGGTAGCCCGCATACAAGTTATTCCAATAGAATAATAAAGAATGGAATAACAAAAGTTCTCTTCATTGATAAGAAAGAAATAATACTCCCTACCTTTAGAAAAACTGGATACTAGAATAGTGAGGTAGCAGACTTCTCTTATAATTTCTCTCTATAATAATCGCTCTAAAGCTTTTGTGAATTAGTGAGAAATGAAGGAAGAATGAGCTTCTATTTATAGAAAAATATAGTTTCGATAATTGAACGTTTTAGGACTCGAAAAATTTCAGTACAATACCTCCAACTTCTCCTTTATTTTTAATTTAGTCATGGAAGTATTATCAAACTTGCACCACCTCCCCTAATAGTAAATAATGTGATTCAATAGTAAATTATGTGAATCAATAGTTCTAGATATGTGAAAATACGAATTACAATATAGTACCTCCATCTATACCTTCATTTTTAACTTTGTCATGCAAGTATTATCAATCTTGCACCAACTCCCCTAATAGTAACAAGAATGTGAAACAATAGTATACACATGTGAACAAATAGTTATAATCATGTGAAATAATAGCAATCAATTGCTCATTTATCCGGTTAAATACCCGATTGGTCAATATAACCTCCAGACATCAATTATTATCGAAATAATTGTCGATTTTCATTAACACAAATAATTTCAACACAATGAAACCAATTTTATCAAAAATATAAATTTTGAAATTGTGAAGTTTGACTTTTCCCAAAAAAGTCAACTGTTGACTTTTTGACCAAATAGTGAATTCTGGAAAATTTTGTGTTTATAGACTATTTTTACTAATTTTATCGTTCCGGACTCAAATATCACGTCCGCGTCACCAAATTCAACTCCGAACATAACTTTAATTTTAATAACATTCATCATTAATATTATAACTTACAATATTTATCAACCAGGTCGTTCCCAGGAAAGAGGTGGCTTTCCAATAATCGAATCAATAATATGAGAGATATGATGCAGCAATTACTGTAGCAATAATTGAGTATAACTGAGTGACTTCTCACGTAAGCATCAATAATTAATACCGTGTGCTACTATGCAACCACGCGTATTACTGTACTTTTACTACCGGGTAGTTCAATAGTTATCGTGAAAAGTACGACAAAACATAAGCTGTGTAATACAAATATTGTCGTCTAGACAATATTCAAACTCAAATTCAATATTATTACATTTATTTTCCACTATTTCACTGAATAGTGAGGACTACTAATGCTATCATCTGGTCCGTCACTCCATTCCCCGACTAGTCCCCGCTACATTTTCATTTCCTGAAGAGAACAATAAAAGTAAAAGGGTGAGCTCAACTAGCCCAGTAAGAAATATTATAACTAAGATAATGCAGAATATATTATCGTTAGCCTTCAACAGTGTTAAACTTATACAATATAACAACCATCAAGTTTAACTGCAGCGGAACAAGCAATCCATTAAAAGAGTTAAATAGAGAATAAAATCTACTATCTTTTATGATTTAAAAGGTTTTTCAAAGACTTTTATCATTGGGACTCGACTTAATAAATAATCCACATCATCGAATCACCCCTCGCACTACTACCAAGGATATTCTTTAGTATCACGACCACAATTATCCATGCACTACGGGCCAAGAATATTTGTGTATTCAATAATGGTCATGATCATGCCAACAACTGTCCATCAATGCACTACGGGCCAATGAGGACTTTTACCAAATCATTTGTAACATTACGGTCATGATTACATCGAATAATCCCTGGTCATAATCATACCAAGTCCATCTATGCACTATAGGCCACAGATGACTTTCAACAAAATATAAACATGAGGATGATGAAAATGATATAAGAATTCAATAAAACAAGTTCAAGAATTATTTTATCCAGGATCTAATAACGTCCAAATTGTCAACATGATACTGCTTTGTAGTGTAAAATTCAAGAATGCTCAGAAGAATATTTCCATGAAAAGATATTGGATGAAGCGCAAATATCAAGGATATTCCACTAATTTCATGGAGTATAGAAGTTAAAACTTTAACCAACTGAGTATAATAAGTAATGGAATAACAAAATAAATCACCAGGCATGCGATAGACCGCACATGTAGGTTATTCCAACAGAATAATAAATAACGAAATCAGGTCCGACGTAAAACACACAGACAGGATATTCCAACAGAATAATAAAGACGGAATCGGTCCCACAGAAAAAGCGCATAAACGGATATTCCACGAGAATAATAAAAAGACGGAATCGGTCCCAGCAGTAGAACGAAATGAATGTGATATTCCAATGAGAATAATAAATACGGAATAAGGTTTGGCATTAAACGCATGCATGGATATTCCAATGAGAATAATAAAAGGCGGAACCAGTCCCAAGAGAACGCTTAAAACAGGATGTTCCAACGTAATGATAAAGAATGAAACAACAGAAGAATTTCACCAAGTATAGGGTAGCCCGCGTATACAGGTTATTCCAACAGAATAATAAATAATGGAATAACAAAAGTTCTCTTCATAGATAAGAAAGAAATAATACTCCCTACCTTTAGAAAAACTGGATACTAGAATAGTGAGGTAGCAGACTTCTCTTATAATTTCTCTCTATAATAATCGCTCTAAAGCTTTTGTGAATTAGTGAGAAATGAAGGAAGAATGAGCTTCTATTTATAGAAAAATATAGTTTCGATAATTGCACGTTTTGGGACTCGAAAAATTTCAGTACAATACCTCCAACTTCTCCTTTATTTTTAATTTAGTCATGGAAGTATTATCAAACTTGCACCACCTCCCCTAATAGTAAATAATGTGATTCAATAGTAAATTATGTGAATTAAAAGTTCTAGATATGTGAAAATACGAATTACAGTATAGTACCTCCATCTATACCTTCATTTTTAACTTAGTCATGCAAGTATTATCAATCTTGCACCAACTCCCCTAATAGTAACAAGAATGTGAAACAATAGTATACACATGTGAACAAAGAGTTATAATCATGTGAAATAATAGCAATCAATTGCTCATTTATCCGGTTAAATACCCGATTGGTCAATATAACCTCCAGACATCAATTATTATCGAAATAATTGTCGATTTTCATTAACACAAATAATTTCAACACAATGAAACCATTTTTATCAAAAATATAAATTTTGAAATTGTGAAGTTTGACTTTTCCCAAAAAAGTCAACTGTTGACTTTTTGACCAAATAGTGAATTCTGGAAAATTTTGTGTTTATAGACTATTTTTACTAATTTCATCGTTTCGGACTCAAATATCACATCCGCGTCACCAAATTCAACTCCGAACACAACTTCAATTTTAATAACATTCATCATTAATATTATAACTCACAATATTTATCAACAAGTCGTTCCTGTGAAAGAGGTGGCTTTCCAACAAGGATTTCTCCTATCATGCCGCAATTAGGTGACCAAACCTCTCCTTGATGAACTTCTAGACATTGTAAATATTGCAATTTAATAATATGAATAACTTTGTCGTCTCAATTATTGATTTAATAAAATAACATATATTATGCAGATGATACTATGATAATAATCGAATCAATAATATGAGAGATATGATCGCGAAATTCATCGTAGCAATAATTAAGTATAAGCGAGTGACTTCTCACGTAAGCATCAATAATTAATACTGCAATTACTACTATGCAACCACGCCAGATATCTTTGATTTTTACTACCGGGTAGTTCAATAGTTAACGGTAAAACTTCCGCCGTTATTTTCATAAAGTATTTTTGTCGTTTTCTCAATCCGACAATAATTCCTTTGTGGGGGGTCTACCAATGATTGTGCCTTTGTACGAATATTCCCTGTTAAAACGAATATTCCTCGACCAATCGAATATTATATAAAAACTTGCGTACTTTGCAAAATTTGTAAATATTACCCACAACTATAACATTATATCAAATCCACACCATAATATTCAAAAATATATTTCGAGAAAATATAATCTTTATTCAAAAAGTTGGGGTCTTACAAATGACCTGGGAGTTGGAAACGGAAATGAAAGCGAGGTACCCTCACCTTTTCGAAACACCAGGTACGTATGTCAATTTCGAGGACGAAATTTCATAAGGAGGGGAGGTTGTAAGACCCCAACTTATTATAAATAAAATTAAATTTCCTCTATTTATTATTCTGAAATAGTAAGGGTTGATTTGATTAATGTGGTTAGTTATGGGTAAAATGCGCAAATATTTTAAATAAGCAAGTTGTTATAAAATATTCATTTTTATCGAAGAATATTCATTTGGTCGTGGAATATTCTTACTGTCGGGGAATATTCGTATGACGGCGCAGCCTTGTGTGGCCCCATAACAAAAAGCGATTGGATGAAGAAAATGACAAAAATAAGTTATTTATAAATAACGGCGTTGTTATTACCGTTAATATTGTTGGAATACCCGGTGGTTAAAACACAAGATGTCTGCATTGTTACAAGAAGACTACCAGATAATCACTGAATTATTGATTCTTACGTAAGAAGGCACTACTCAATAATTGATACAGTAATTACAGTTCAATATTTTATTTTATTGATTCTATAATTGTTGCATTTATATTCTATATTACTGTTGTTTCAATAATTGTCACTACACAATATTTTCCATTATCGAAGCAATAATTCATATTATCTGAATAATATTATTAGATAACATTATTGGCAATATCTAGAAAGTTCTGTCTAAAGAGAGGTTTCGTCCCCTAATTCTTGGCCCAAGATGGAAAAATTCTTATTGAAAGCCCCTCTTTCCTGAGGAGCACCTGGTTGTCGATGATTGTGATTCTCATTAATATTATTTGTGAATAATTAATTATTGATTTATATGATGAGGAAAATATTGATTTTATGTGGATATAGATGGAGAAAATTTTAAAGTGACAATTGTTAAAAAGCGATATTTTATCTTTTCTCGATAAAATAATATTTTATTATATTATTATAATATAATAATTGTGATATTTTTACAATGAATATGAGATATATGAGTATATGAGGAGGAAGAGTATTTTGTTACATTAAATGATTAACACATGTTTTGTGTGTGTGGTGGACCCCATTTATTGATCGAAATTTGATTATAGCACGTAAAATCGCTTGGTTTATAGATTTGATCAATTTACATTGGAAATTTAGAAAAACTTTCTTCTGCAAAAGTTGTAGTGAATGGAATTTCCTATGAAAAGAACATGAGTTTTGAATTTTTCTGATAAAAGGGCTATTTATTATGAATTATTGAAGTTCCGAAATTTCGGAATAATTGATTTTTGGAAGTTTTATTTATTTTTATTAAGAAAAATGTTTTTGTTGTTTTTGGCACATGTGTGGCTGAAGTTTGGACTAAATTGGGGTGCATAGGAATTTAATATATATATATTAATATTTTATTAAATTTTCTACTTTGGTGTTCTAAGCATTTTCCTATAAATAGGGTGCTTAGGTTAGAATTGAAAATCACACCAGAAACTAAAGATTTCTCTCTCTATAATATCGAGCGTATGTTTGTGAGTATTTTAGTACTTTGAGTATTGTTATACGGTGCAAGTTCTTTCAGCACTATATCCAGTATTCCAGTCAGAAGTACTATCCTTTTGAGGTAAGGGATGTTATTTTTTTCTTAAATGATATTATTTTCTTCAATATCATTATACCAAAATATTGGGTTGAACTTTTTATCAAATTTGGAACTTTTTGTGTCATGGTTACTATTCACGTATACGACACTATTCACGAATACGGCACTATTCACCGAAAAAATGAAACTTTCTTCTTTTTGTCCAAAATATCTATTATGGATACTAGCTTTGATTGTATCCATGTTTTGATCATTCTTGAATTTTACTCCACTATGATTATTTATGAGGTATTTTTGGACATGGAATAGCTTAAATACGAATCCTTAATATTTATTCTTTTGTTTCACTTGATTCGTTTTCTTTAAAATATTTTTCATCATCCTCAGTCCTAAATGATGATATTACTGAATATCTTTGGCATGTAGTGCAAAGATGAATGATTTTCGATGAATATCTTTGGGCCCGGAGTGCGAAGATGAACAAGTGTTTAGATGAACATGACCAACTGATGAATATCTTTGGCACAGTAGTGCAAAGATGAATATTTAATTCCAGATATATATTGATTGATGTTACAGGGATAAAATATCGACGATGAACTTTTAAATTCATATATAGAAGATAGTAGATTGCATTCTCTACTTAACTCTTCTAATGAATTATTATTTCCGCTGTAAAGATTGATTTAAAACTGGTTGTCTATTGTATTCTATTAGATTTTTCCCTGTTGAAGACTAACGATAATTTTTTCTATGTTATCTTAGTCATAATGTTCTTTACTGGGCTAGTTGAGCTCGCTCTTTTCCTTTTTGTTCCATTTTTCTTCTCAGGAGGCAAGAATGTAACGAGTACTAGTCGGGGTGTGGAATGATGGTTCTAGAAAGTCGTTTTAGTAGTCCTCACCATTTTTATAAAATAATGTATCAATAATTGTAATGAGGACTTATTTGAGTGTGGATATTGTCTAAATGACAATATTTGTATTTAAACTCACAGTTTTTATGTTGTATCAATAAAGTTGTAGTTGTTTCTGTACCATGTATTTTGACGACTCAAAATGGGTGTTGTATACCTATTTTGGGGGCGTCACACTAGCTACGCGCCCGTGCTCTTGGGCAGTGCGCTCACGCTTGGCTTGCCCAGATTACAATTTTCTCAATATTTTTACTTCAAATCTTCATAACTTCTTCATTTTAAGTCAAAATTAGTTGGTTTTTGATTTGTTGAACTCGTTAAACTCTTAGCTACTCATCTACAGAATAATTATAACACTTCAAAAACATTACCAAACCATTTTAAGGGTTCCAATTCAATGTTCATGCTATATTTTCATGTTTTAAACATATTTAGCATAATCATTCACCACAGATTCGATTCCTAACCAAATCAATCCCTTTACACTTCTTTGTTTTCGTTTTTCAACATACTAACAATATCTATTGTCAATTTCAGATTATATACATGATCTAACCATCAATTTAAGCCTTAAAATAGACCAAAATACACTTACTAAGCCATAAACCAATTTCTTCTTCTAACACATGTTTCCACGAATTTGATTACATAAAAACTTGTTATAAATTACATATAACAAATGATACATACTAATTAACATATATGATCAATCTCTTAACAATTTAATCCTAAAACCTAATTACAAAGAAGAACTCTTAGAAAAGCTACTAGAAGTTTTATAATTATTCTTTTACCTCTTAAATATTCTTTAGATTGATTCTATGATAAAGATTACTTGATTACTCTTCTTCCCCTTCTTTAATCCTCAGACTTTTGCTCCCAACTTCATAGAGAATTCTCTTTTCACTTGATTTCTCTCTAAGTCTTTCTCTTTCTCTCTATTTTGCCAAACCACGTAAACAAAATAAATTGATGGCTTAACGTGGGTGTTACAATTGATGGCTTAACGTGGGTGTTACAAAGGCAAAAGGTCACAAGTCCATGTTTGGCTAGAACCCTAAATCTCCTTTTTAATTTATTTTAATATTTCTCCTTATCATATGGTATATGTTCTTCGCTCTAAATGTCACACTTAAATTTTATTAAACTTATTTTATTAATAAATCTAATTAAATCTTACTAAAAAATTTATAATATCTAATTAGACAATTATAATTTTATTTAATAAATCATTAATTTTCTAATTTAATTATTTAATTAAATTAGAATATTATCATTATCCTCAAGGTAATAAAATACGCACCAATTCTTAAATTATTTAATTTAATCAATAGTATCACACTTACATAAATTATCCCATAATAATTACCATCAAATATATTTATATTTATTCACCATTTTAATTAAGTGAATTACTCTCATTATTTATGAAATTTTTAATGCATACCAATTTCATTGCCATAAAGCATAATAATTGAATTATATTATTTCATAATATAATTTTCAATTTAATTAAATTAACTAATATTATTTAGTTAATTTCCTTTCCATAACAATCTCATTTAATTTCTTCAATAGTTAAATTAACTATTAAACCTCATTTTCCCAACATATACATCTCTTTTATATTCACACTTAATCTCCTCATACTAAATCACATATTTCAATATCAATTGCAAATGTATATACTTACCCACACTCAAAACACATAATTCAAAATATATACATCTCATAATAAGAATTTTAATTATCATATTCTTATTTTAATAACTTATAAAAATTCGGGTTGTCACATCTGTAATTATTCCAAATGATCAACTGTAAACCCATTGACACTCCTATTACAAAAGGTGATGCTATTGGTCCTGAGCATTGTCCTACCACTCCCGAAGAAATTGAGAAAATGTCCTATATATGTTCCATATGCTACAACTATTGGAAAGTTAATGTATTCAGTTCATTGTACACGACCAGACATAACATTTGCAGTTCATGTTCTTGGTCGATATCAGTCAAACCCTAGAATTGCTCATTGGAAAGAAATTAAGAGGATCCTGTGATAATTAAGAGGCACATTAGATTACATGTTATGTTATGGAGGATCTGATCTTCAAATAGTTGGATACTCCGATGCTAGTTATGGAGGTGATCATGGGAATCAGAGATCTACCTTAGGATATGCATTCTTGCTAAATGGAGGTGCCATCACCTGGATAAGCAAGAAACAAACTTGTGTGACTTTATCTATGATGGAGTCAGAGTTTGTAGAATGCACTTCAGTTGTGCAAGAAGCCTTATGGCTAAGGAGGTTCTTTAAAGATCTTAATGATGTACATCATTCTTCGGATAAAGTTTTCTGTGATAGAACAACATCACTTGATTTTATCATGGATCCCAACTATCATGGCAAGACAAAGCATATTGGTTTGAAGACGTGGTTTATTCTAGAGAATGTAGCAAATAATGAAGTGGTACTAAAGTATTCACCCATCGATCAGATGATTATTGATCCCCTAACGAAATCGATTCCTAAAGATGCATTTCAGAGACATGTTCGCTCTTTAGGACTTCTTAGGTTTAATGTACTTGTCGACGTCGGGATTTTTAGATGTCCCTTTCCGTTACTTGTTCTTTGGTGTTCTCATTTTAGGTGACATTTGTTTGAAAAAATAAGTGAAAAATGTCCGACATGTATAATGTCGACGATGGAATGTTAAGAGTCGCCAGTTGGTTTTTTAAATGGTTGTACCAACACAACTGAGAAAAGGTTTGCACATTGACCCAGTGATGTGACATCACTTAAACGAAATTGAAGCAACCGAGATTCATTAGGGTCCGGGACTTGGTTATCTGGAGGGAAGGTGTTAGGCACCCCACGACATCCGTGTTGCCATGGTGACCGCCTCTTTTCAAGAAACTATTATCTGAATGTGTGTGTATGTGGGTCAATGTGCTGTTATTTGGAAGTAGTGTGAGGCCTCGTTCGCACCTATATACACAGGGTTTGAATTTATGTAAAAATTTAGTTTTTAGCAAGATATAGCAATGATGTTTTATAAAAAGGTTTTTCAAACCCTGATGCTCAATAGTAATTGAGACCTTTTACACTCCCATTTTATTAAGTGTTCGGCTTGATTGATTTTATTTTACGAATGCAAGGCATCCATACGAAAATAATGTACAAAAATAATGTCGACTTCCTCGTGGGTATGGAAACCATCTGAGGAAATTCAGACATCGCAGAATAATTTACAAGTCGCTTACATTTGAAATGTCCATCACGAACCAAGAATCTAGATCTAATAAAATTTGAATCTGTGATCACATTATTCCTAGGTGCACGTAATACATGCAATTTGTATGAAAGCGATGGCGGTATATATATAAAAAAGTCAGAATATATATATATATATATATATATATATATATATATATATGATAGGTCACCAACCACAGAAAGCACCTCCATGGGGATCGAAATGTAAATAAAGTCAGTAAAGCTATCAACCGCCACAGAGGAAACTCCGGGAGGACAAAACGTAAATAAAGTCAGAATATCTAATTGACCTCCACGAAGGAAACTCCAAGCGGACGAAATGTAAATAAAGCTATAATCACGGCCAACCACCACGAAGAAACTCGGTAGGGACGAAATGTAAATAAAGTCAGAAGCGATCAACTGCCATGAAGGAAACTCCATGCAGATTTAAAAAAAAAATATATATATATATATATATATAATCAATAAATGCACCGGATGTAAAATCCAGGCTCATCAAACAGATTTCGACAACAGTTCATATATATAAGTATATATATATTAAAGCAGAGTAAACGCACCGGATGTAAAATCCAGGCTCGTCGAACAGAGTCCGACCACAGTTCATATATATAAATATATATATATAAGCGAAAAATCGATCGCATCAAAATCTAGGCTCATCGAACAAAGTCCGACACACAGTTAATATATATATATATATATATATATATATATTAAAGCAAATAAACGCTCTAAACCGAAATCTAGGCTCAATCGAGGCATAACTCGATAATGTTAGTCAATATATATATAAATATATATATATATATATATATATATAATATATATATATATACAAACTAAAACAAAACCACGGACCAAAGTCCAGGCAAATGCGCGCAACACGACTCTCAACGTGAAGAAGGGTGTGTGCAGAGATAAAGAGAAAGACTCTAAAGTGTGTGAGAAGGCTTACAGTTGACTGCCAAAGAAGACTTCTATATCTTTAGAGTGGGTAAACACTGGCTTTTGTAGGTACAAAAGGGGTATATATGAGCTCACAGTGTGTTAAAATGAGAAAGTACAACTGCGTGGGGTGAGTCACAGCAAATTGGGTAGGCTTCATCGCCGCTTTCTCTTACAAAATGGCCACCCCAAGCCCTCTATTTATAGAGGGGGAGCCAGTAGTTCTACCATGCGCACCTAGTAGCGGTGTGTACCTCAGACTACAGGGGTGCCCCGGCGATGTGTGGGTCCCGCCGTGTCGGCATCGTATATTTGACAACGTGTTGTTCGCTTTTTCGATTGCTCATAACTTTCAATCGGAGTCCAGATGACGTGCCATATCATTCCGAAAAGATCTTTCCGAGAGCTACACAATGACATAGGATTTGCCCTTTTTAATTCCAAGAAGATGGGTCCATGACCAAAATGGCATTCCCTGGTTTCCGTCAGGTAGTCCGTTGAGCCGTTTTACGTAGTTTGCACTCGAAAGTTAAGATATGGTTCTTGTGGGACTTCTATTGAAGTATTTTGAGTTGATTTGATGTGAGTTGAAGTTGAGTTGGCAAAATGACCATTTTGCCTCTCCCGGGGTTATCTCCGGTTTTCGCACAGTTGTAGCAGTATTTTCTCAGGATTATCTCTGATGTTGACTTTGACTATCCTCAGGGTTATCTCTGAGGTTGGCTTGACCTCCTGGGGCCTACCTCCAGGCTTTGATCTTGATCCCCCGGGGCCATCTCCGGGGTTGAAACTGATTTTCCCGGGGTTATCTCCGAGGTTGGAAACTGTTTTCCCGGGGTTATCTCGGGGTTTAGAAACTGGATCTCCCGTGGCTATCTTCGGGGTTAAAATTGATGTTGTAGTTCTACAGGGTTATCTCCGAAATGTGAAAAAGATGCTTTTGTCCTCCTGCATAGTTAGTAACAGGAAAACAAAATTTCGAGTGTCTACAGATGCCCCTCTTTATCATGTTCATGCAGTGCAATGGAATGGACATGATAAAGATTACTACACACTTAAAATATGATAAGGTATTTTCAATGATGCAAATCGCAATGTAATGAATGTTTATGATGAATGTTAAAATGTTTTCGCAAATCGTAGTTCGCAAATTGCACATCGTATTTCGCACTTCGTTTTTCGTATTTGGCCAATCGCACATCGCATTTCGCAAATCGCACATCGTATTTCGCACTTCGCTTTTTGCATTTGGCCAAATCGTATTTCGCAACTCGCACATCGCAATTCGCACATAGCATATCGTATCGCAAATCGCATATCGTAATGTAATGAATGTTATGATGAATGTTAAAAATTTTTGCAAATCGCTTTACCTTTACCGATCATTGATGATGCCTATGCTGGTGTTGACTCCAATGTTTTGGCTTTTTGTCGGTGTCGTCGATGCTTGTTTGATGAAGAGAAATCGAGATGACGTTCTGAAATCACCAGACCCTTCTGATGTATTCGCTGGTAGATTGCAACGGTGCCTACCCTGCTGATCGCCAATCTATTTTGGTTTCCACTCGAACGGCGGTGTACAAAGCTTTTATTGCGGAACTGTCTTGATGCCGCGCTGAATTCCAATGGTTTAGAATACCATATCTTCCGATACCTTCACTGAAGTAATATTCCATGAATTACGTCACTAGACTTCGCCTGATGTTATGCTAGATATCGACAACCACCAGATGTCTCACCCTTCTTGAGGTGATTTGGAGTTTACTTTCGCTGTTGGGTGCTTATGCCCCATTTCCTTAAGCGTTTGATTCATAACCCGGCTGAACTAATGAATTGAATGTCTCTGAAATCCCTGGAGGGTGTAATTCATTCTTTCACAGCCCATATTTGAATGTCGGTGTAGAGGCCACAACTTGTGAGGACTTAACGCATGTTGATGGTGTAGATTTCATTTGCTAGGCCTTTCTTCGTTGACCTTCTGCTTCTGAGTTTAAGAACTTTTTTGAGAAGTTTCCCCTTCTTTCGTAGGGGCACGCTTATAAACTTATGATTTCTTTGAAGTTCACCCTTTCTTTTGATGAGAAGCTTGATCTCGCTTTAAACTCCTTCCATTTCTTGGAATTGGAAAAATGCCCCAGTCCTTTCGCATGTTGATGCCGAGGGTTCGTATGAGAAACTCTCTTTGTTGATGATGTCGTGAGTGAATAATATCTGAATCGTCATTGAGATGCTGATGGACCATGCTGATGGCGCTGACTGGTGCATTTTCTACTTTAGGATGATTGATAAATGCCCCAGTGTTGAGTTGTCGCTGCTTCTGAGATTGCCCCAATCTTGTTGTAAGGGACCCAATATCCAGTTGTTGCCAATTTTGAAATTGCCCCAGCCTCGCTTGTTGTCTGGGATAGTTGCTTTGACAGATGAGCTGATAAGACGCCGAGATCGCAAGAGGCTTTTACTTCTGTACCATCTGGTGAACAGGTAGTGGATGTGGGCTTTGATGTTGATAGCTCTTTCTGGTAGAGATTTCACTTTGTTAAAGAGATGATGCTCTAACTCATAGGGATATCGTTGTTGCTGAATGGGATGACGTTATATCTACCCGAGATATCGCATGTAGTTAGCGGTGGATCTGTTGGCTCGTGTAGAAACCCTTGGGCAGGAGATCACAGCGTTACCTCCTTCTTTTGAGAGGGAATCCATGTTGGACTTGATAGCCCGCATATACACTGATTTGTAGATGGGCTTGTATTTTTCTACACAGACTAGCTTAGCCATTTTGTCATGTACAATACAGATTGTATATATCAAATAGCATTATATATGGCAGGGAAATATATGTTGATTCACTTCCCTTTTAGTTGTGCCTTGCTAATTGCTTGATATTTGTTTGTTTCTCCAGGACTTTGTGATCTGGATGTATTCTGAACTCCTCCTTGATGGATGGACAGTGAGATGTCTCAGGATTTTTAGAATAGATCGTCGATCTGTGTGTATTCCCTACCATCTTTGGTGTCTTGGGACTTGTTTCTGTATGTGGCTATTGATAGGAGTGAGTTTATTTTTTCTGTGGTGAGACTGGACCATATAACATGGCTGCCTACGTACTCCCGTGTATTAGGGAGATCAGGTCGACGTAGTTCACCCCAGGTATAGGGCGGATTACAAATGAAAAGTTTAATCCCATGTACAGGATAAATTGAAGGTGTGAAAGGTTTAATCCCTGGTGGGATAACCGAAGTTGTAGGAAATGAAGTGAAACCAGGCTGCTGGTTTGAAAAGTATGTTTTTCCCTGAAGGGCAGATGGGTAAAAAGGAAAGGCTGTATGTAGTGAGGGTTAAAGAACCTGAAATGACTGGTGATCTGATGATCCAAAACCAGGATGTTCGTTGATGGTAACCTCAGACATAGTACTATTTCACGGTGTCTGAATTGACGAGTTACAAAAATTCATCGCCGTCCACTTCCTGTAATCTGAGAGCGCCTCCTGTCAATACCTCCTTAACAATAAACGGGCCTTCCCAATTTGGGGAGAATTTTCCTTTAGACTGAGCTTGGTTATCAACGATCTTTTTCAAAATCAAGTCGTGTTGTTTGAACTGCCGTAGTTGGACTTTTCTGTTGTAGGATCTTCTTTACAAGTAGAGGGTCGCTCATGTGTGGGCCACATACTCCACCATGGATCTCATCCATGAGTCTATGAGCTTGGTCTTGGTCTAAATATCTGAGGAGACCTAGTCTTGCATCTCTATTGTAGAGTGCATCTCCGCTCAGGTAGAATTTCATAGCAAGTCGATTGATCCGCCTTTTCTCAGTCGGGCTTGCCTCAGCGGATGTAAATCCATTTTGTAGGTACTCCTTGATATGCTGATACCAAGGGTGTTGGATGGGAGGTAGCTCATCTGATACTTCTCCAATATAATTCCCATAGACTAGAGCCCTTTTTGGTCAAATGTGAGGGTTGGCATGTCTTCCTTGTCATGTATGTTGATTAAGTAGGCCAAGGTTGCTAACGCATCCGCAAAATCATTCCTATTCCGTGGAATGTGGAGGAAGGATATTTCTTCGAACTCCAAAGCCATCTGTAGAACCTGCCGATGGTAAGGCAACAAATGTATGGCCTGTTGAAGAGCTTTTTCTTTTTCTCTTTTTTTTTCTTTTTTTTCTATTTTTTTCTTTTTATTATTATTTTTTCTTTTTTCTTTTTTTTTCTTTTTTTTTTCTTTTGCATTAGATCTTGGAAAAGAGCCATATGGCTCACTGATAGGTAGCTCCAGCATTGATGAGACCGAATGACAATCGTCCTTAGCAAAAGGCATAACTCGATAATGTTAGTCAATATATATATAAATATATATATATATATAATATATATATATATATATAGACAAACTGAAACAAAACCACGGACCAAAGTCCGGGCAAATGCGCGCAACACGACTCTCAACGTGAAGAAGGGTGTGTGCAGAGATGAAGAGAAAGACTCTAAAGTCTGTGAGAAGGCTTACAGTTGACTGCCAAAGAAGACTTCTATATCTTTAGAGTGAGTAAACACTAGCTTTTGTAGGTACAAAAGGGCTATATATGAGCTCACAGGTGTTTAAAATGAGAAAGTACTGCGCGTGGGGTGAGTCAGAGCAAATTGGGTAGGGCTTCCTCATGTTTCTCTTACAAAATGGCCACCCCAAGCCCTCTATTTATAGAGGGGGGTGCCGCAGGTCTACCTACGGCACCTAGTAGCAGAGTATTACTGCGGCTACCCGGGTGCCGGGCGGTGTAGGTCCCATGAGTAATGCAATCGTACATTCCGACAACGCGTTGTTCGCTCGGTCGTTCATAACTTTCAATCCGGGAGTCCGATGACAGCGTGCCATATCATTCCAGAAAGCTCTTTTCGAGAGCTACACAATGACATAGGATTTGCGCTTTTTTGATTCCAGGAAGATGGGTCCATGACCAAAATGGCATTCCGGGTTTCCGCGGTGTAGTCCAGATTGAACCGCTTTTATGTAGTTGCACTCGAAAGTTAAGATATGGTTCTTGTGGGACTTATATTGAATTATTTTGAGTTGTCATGAGTTGATTTAATGTGAGTTGAAGTTGAGTTGGCAAAATGACCATTTTGCCCCTCCCAGGGTTATCTCCGGTTTTCGCACAGTTGTAGCAGTATTTTCTCAGGATTATCTCTGAGGTTGACTTGATGTTGACTTTGACTATCCTCGGGGTTATCTCTAAGGTTGGCTTGACCTCTTGGGGCCTACCTCTAGGCTTTGATCTTGATCCCCCGGGGCTATCTCCAGGGTTGAAACTAATTTTCCCGGGGTTATCTCCGGGGTTGGAAACTATTTTCCCGGGGTTATCTCCTGGGTTGGAAACTGGATCTCCCGTGGCTATCTTCGTGGTTAAAATTGATGTTGTAGTTCTCCAGGGCTATGTTCGGAGTATGAAAAAGACGCTTTTGTCCTCCTGCATAGTTAGTAAAAGGAAAACAAAATTTTGAGTGTCTACAGTACTTATGACATTTCGATGTATCACTTATTATTTAGCTTATATTAGAAATTCATATCATTGAATATTGTATTACAATTATTTTTCATTTAATGCAAAAGACTTGTTATTTCCCACATTTTCTTTATTGGCATATGATAAATTGAGTTCACACAGTTATTAACAATAATTACATATTATATATGTATTCTAGAATTATATGTCTAACAGGTTGATTGGCTCTCACACACGAGCAATCACCTTTGGCGCTTTGGATATCGAGCAATTGATGTTTTAAATAACAATCAATTGGCACTGAAAAGCGAGCGAAAATGAGATATTTTATTTAATTTTTGCTTTGGATAGCGGTCAATTAGCACTTAGTAGCATGAAAAATTATATTTTTAATATATCGCCTTGGTTAGAACCAAGATGAGGTTAAGTGTATTTAACCGAATATGGTAAGTCCCACTATCTATATTAATGTGGAAAATAACTGGATGCGAAATCTTAGAGTGGGCTCTTAAAGAAGCGAGCAATTCAAGAATTTGAGTTGGGCACTAGAGGAGTGACTGAACTAAGATCCGCACGGTATGACTATATGACATATGTTTACTATTGGGCCATAATACTTTAGACATGTTGGGTAGGTCTTGAAA
Organism: Panax quinquefolius; assembly: GCA_020205615.1. Lineage (NCBI taxonomy): Eukaryota > Viridiplantae > Streptophyta > Magnoliopsida > Apiales > Araliaceae > Panax > Panax quinquefolius. Next base: position 89,275,182 of record CM035166.1, read on the forward strand.
GTATTGGGCCGGTTCATTGGGCCAACCCATTGGGAAGTTAATGTCTTTATTTGGGTCCTCTTGAGGTATGGGGCCGAGGCAGTGGGTCGAATTACTAGATAAGTATGGTTCCACTTGGGTTTTGACCGGTGATGATTATGGGGATAAAACTTTGACTGTCATCTCTGCATTGTATTCAATGAGGATTGGACAGGGCTTAGTCGGCTACAAGCTGTGGGCCAGGGGAAGTCAGTGGCATACAAAAGCAAAGAACTCACACAAAGGAAGGTAAGACACTTAACCAATTTATGATGGCTCTCAATACACTAGATATATTATTCCTCTATTGTTAACCTTGTGATCGTCGATATTGACTCTCACGCCGGAGTTATCCCCCTACGGTCAAGCCGTCAAGCTTTTGGTGTTGACTTGTTGAATTGTGCAGGATATCGAACATGTCTTGGTGATTGGGACATGAGGAAAGATCTTGGCGTTAACATTGGCGCTAGAAGGAGGGCTGAGTTCTAGTGTCTTGAACATTTTTTAATCACAAATTGTATTTGTTCTACGTCAGAATCCATGGGGAAGAGTAGAACACCTACACCTAAAGGATAGCTGATGGCTATGACTTCGTCTACTCAACGAGTATCCGTCCAGAATTGATTGGGTCCTTCAAAGAGCGCTCATGCTGGTACTGCTTCCAAGCTGGTTTTTGAGGGTTCTCGTTTGAGATCCCAGGGTGATGCTGGAGGAGAATTGATTTTTGTTGCCGATAGAAGACCTGGACATGGTCGGAAAAGGGTAGAAGGCATACTGCTTATAATCCTATAACGAAGTGGTCAGACTAATAAACCGATCAAGTTAGAAAGAAGTCTACACGTTAAAGACATGTCTCGAGGCCGCCTTCGGGATTATGGTCGAAGCAGAGTAGATGAAGACCCAACAGCCATTTTCTTGGTTGACCGAAAAGGGTACTCTGCCCTATTGGTCTTCGGGATTATGGTCAAAGCGAGTAGATGAAGACCCAATAACCATTTTTGGTGGTTGACCAAAAGGGTACTCATACCTATTAGTCTTGGGATTATAGTCGAGCGAGTAGATGAAGACCCAATAACCATTTTCTTGGTTGACCGAAAAGGGTACTCCGCCCTATTGGTCTTCGGGATTATTGTCGAAGAAGAGTAGATGAAGACCCAACAGCCATTTTCTTGGTTGACCGAAAAGGGTACTCCGCCCTATTGGTCTTCGGGATTATGGTCGAAGCAGAGTAGATGAAGACCCAACAACCATTTTCTTGGTTGACCGAAAAGGGTACTCCGCCCTATTGGTCTTCGGGATTATGGTCGAATCAGAGTAGATGAAGACTCAACAACCATTTTTTTGGTTGACCGAAAAGGGTATTCCACCCTATTGGTCTTCGGGATTATGGTTGAAGCAGAATAGATGAAGACCCAACAGCCATTTTCCTGATTGATCGAAGAGGGTACTCCACCCTATCGGTTTACAGGATTATGGTCAAAGTAGATCCAGAAGCCGCACTCCTGAGAATCCACTGAGGTCACACTGCCCCATGGATACTTATCTTCGGAGATGCCCGTTTAAAGCTGCAGGTTCGAATAGAAAAGACAAGACTATTCAGAAGAGTCTTTGAGAAGGTTTATGTCCAAATCAACAGAAAAATGTTTGCCAATTTTTGGTACGTGGAAAGGGCCAAAGAATGCTAAGACGTTCCAGTGGACTTCGGTCTGTGAAGACGCCTTCCAGGGAATAACGACCTATCTTTCTTCGGGGCCCTTGTTGATGAAGCCCGCTCCTGCTGAGCTATTGTATTTGTATCTGACAGCTAGTTCGTTAGCGATGGGAGCAGTTTTGGTGCGAGAAGGTGGGGGTAAGCAGCACCCGGTTACTATGTAAATTGTGTCCTTAGGGATGAAGAAATAAGATGACGATAGTTATGGAGAAGCAAAAGAGTCCGATAAAATCGTTGTAGTGCTTCGGCAGAATCGGAATTCGTTGGCGTTGTTTGCAGACAGGCCCAATTCTACTTTGGACTCATCTCCAACTATTGAGGAATTTTGGGTGCTGTCCAAAGTTGCAGATGTTCTTCGGAGGGTTCATGTGGGTATTTGTGTCAACTGAATAGTTCGGTCCTGCATCAGCCACCAAAAAGGCTATATTCGATTTTATCTCCTATACCTTTTGCTGTCTGGGGGGCATTCATAATGGGTCCATTGGGTCCATTGCCAGGGATCAAGTTAACAAACGCCAGTTCATGAGATCGAAGTTTGAAGCGTTCAGTAAGGATTTCAGTGGCTCATCCGTATTCTGATAGGCCCAACAAATGCCACCTCGGTGTAAGGAGGTTCGGGTGGACTCGTTGACCATTTGATGATAGCCTTATTGGCAGGTGGTCCTAATGGGTTTGTCGAGGCCCTTTGTGGTAGGAAAATGCCATCCTTTAGACGTTGTCAGGCCCTTCGTAGTAGGTAATTGTCGTCCTTATGGGTTTGTCAGGCCCTTCGTGGTAGGCAAATGTCATCCTGTGGGTTTGTTAGGCCCTTCGTTTGTTAGGCCCTTCGTGGTAAGCAAACGTCATCGGTGTAAGGAGGTTCGGGTGGACTTGCTGACCATTCGATGGTAGCCTTATTGGCAGGTGGTCCTTATGACGTTGTCATGCCCTTCGTGGTAGGCAATTGTCGTCCTTATGGGTTTGTCAGGCCTTTCGTGGTAGGCAAATGCCATCCTTTAGACTTTGTCAGGCCCTTCGTGGTAGGCAAATGTCATCCTGTGGGTTTGTCAGGCCCTTCGTGGTAGGCAAATGCCATCCTTTAGACTTTGGCAGTCCCTTCGTTGTAACACTCCCTTCCCGAAAAGGAAAGAGAGGTCATGTGCAAAGCACAACAAACCTCAAAATAAGTAAACAGAGCACTAATAACTTCAAAATATGTAATAATGATATCCATCAATGCAGTACTAATTACAATTCTCCAACTAGAGTCAAAATAATCAAAACATAAAATTGAAACAACATAGGCAATTGAAGGCAACTCTCTCATCACACTAGCCACAGAATCACCCCTATGAAAACTCGCGGAAGAAAAACCACAAGATGAGCGAATTGCCAAATCGGATACGAGATATACAATCGATATACGAAAACAATCGAGACAAAATATCTTTGACAAGGCCTCAAGTGTAAATACTAAGAAAATATAATCTCCAAAGATCTGAATGAAATATATACGAATCAATGAAATTACGTAAACCAATATTTAATAAAGAAATAACGAACTAAAATAACTAACTCAATGAATTGAACTGAACAGAAACAAACAAAACTAATACAATAAAATAATAGGCTGAAAGAAATGGCTGGGGTTATTTTATACCGATTGAGCTCAAAAATATATCTTGCCACACAGGCAAGTCAAATAAATGCCACACGGGCAAATCACACATTGGACCGCGAATCCAAATGTATGCAAATCGGATAGGTGTGTTTGGCATAACATCACCAATCCGCAGAACAGAAAATTAGGGTTAACCCATACGCCTCCCACAACAAAACACCAAATGGCCCACTTCCTTCGGAGCCCAAACGGAGACGTAGTGGACTAATCACACCGCCACGGAAAGTGTCATGCCTCTCGTGCCAAGACGACATGCCTGTGTTACCCCCACAGGTGGTTATAGCTCAGGTATACCCTACGATATATTCTATCAAAAATACTATGTCACAACACATGCGACATAATACCAACAAAAGGGTTCTATATGTACATGTTGAATCAAATCAAATTCTAGTCACAAGGTCTCAAAAAGAAGGTAGCAACACGTACCACTCTACAATTATCAAAATAAATACTATACATGATAACCTGATTCAAAGAGTACAAGTACGAGTCCAATGTGTCAACTCCAAAATGAAATAAATATATTAATTTCACAAGAAATAATTATGTGAAATAATAACAGAAATTCAAAACGAGGAACAAAATGAACAAATCAAAAGTATGGCTGAAAGAGTACGGAATCCGTACCTGATACTTCCAAACCCTTTTATAGCACACTCCACAAAATCTTACCCTCAAATGCCAACGATATCAAATACGAAACGTTATTCGCAACCTAAACATATTCACCTCAAATTAAAAACAATCCAAACTAATAATTCCAAAATAATTCATAATCTATTTAATATGCCTTTAATCATCGCCTTTTATTAATTATTAATACTCCAAAATTTATATACCAAAAATGACCCGTTAAATTCCTTCCGTTCGAACTAATTAAACAACATAATAATAAATATAAGTTTGTAAATTACCTAATAACTATATTTATAGTAATATAAAATTAATTCCCAATTACATTAATTTCACCAAAAATAAATTCAAACTAAATTACGAAAGCCTTTAAATCAGATAACATGTGTACTTATTAAAAAAAATACAAACTTGTCAGACAATAAATTGCCTTATTGCATTGATGAACTAGCCTCAACTGCAGTTCCTTGAAATGCTCCGATTGTTGGCTTGGATTTTTTTTTATATAATGTTTTTAAAGAAAACATACGATTACTACTATTACATCATATACATACATGCTCCATATGTCTAAATCAAAGTCACTAAAGTCGGTCTTAATTGGAATGTATAATCATCCTCTATTAAAAACATAATCAACCAATCCATATTATGTAAATATGTTGAACCCCTCTTGCAACAGACCAACGCTAAATATAAATAACAAATTCCCTTTCCACAATCAGTATTTGTGTCAACCTTCTTTTCCTAATTTACTTGCATCAAACAAATTTTAGTCACTTAGAACATCTCTTTAAGTTAAACATCACAACTTTTTTAACAAACACGACTTTCAAGGTAAAAAAATGTCAGAAAGTGTCTTCACAACCAAAAATAAAAACAACACCCAGAACCAAAACAAGTTTTATTATTCCACACAACTCATAATAAATGGTAAAATTACAATACCTTTTTGTTTCTTCTTCCTTTTCTTTTTTTTTTTTTTGATGTCGCCGCTGCCTCTTCTTCTTTTCTCTCGATTTGTATTAGATATGTTGAGAAAATTAGGTTTTAGTATTTATTCAGTTTAAAACATATTTTATTAATATATTTATTAGCTCTCCAAATTTTAATATGATTTATTATAACCCATATTTAAATTAAACCCAATTAATTTTAAGGCCCGAATTGAAGAAATCTCTTACTTATTTTAGTCCACATAATTTAAAAAAAATGTTTAAGCCAAACATAAGAAAGCCCAATTAAAAATATGGATTTAAATTTTTTTTTTTTTTTTTTTTTTACCGGGTATTACATTACCTACCCCTTAAAAATGATTCCGTCCTCGGAATAAAAAGAATGAACGTACCTAATTATCAAAAGGTGCGGATACTCCGCTCAAATAGACTCCTCTATCTCCCAAGTAGCTTCCCGCTCCGAATGATTTTACTACAAGACTTTAACAAAAGGAATTATCTTCCTCAATTTTAATTTAATCAGTTATTTAATTATCTACTAAAAGAATTTAATTTTCCAAACAAAACAAGGAAGAAAAGAGGGAAACAAAATCATTTACCTTTTTCCAATTTAAATACAATTGTATACAATAAAATTAATTAATATTTAATTTTTTTTTAAAAAATATGGGTTATTACATTTTTCACCGCTTAAAAATAATTCCGTTCTCGAAATTCAAATAAACTACAAAAATAAATAAATAAATTTAGTTACGACGTAGCGCCGCCATTTGTAACGATCAAGCCTGGTAAGTCCATAGGTCCACATAATTATCCATGTACTCGTAAAAGATTCGTCAGCTATCGTGTCAAGCCTTGGTAAGGTTCTTCGCGTTGCATCAAATTAAATCACATGATTCACCGTTGGTGCGGGCCGTCGATAATATCTTTGAGTTTTATTCTTGCAAATGTACGTACTCTTCGGAACATAATTTGAAAACACATAATTTTTCTTCATCTAAATATGATTCGAATACCCAAAATATTTAAAATTATCTTTAATTAAAAAAAATGTTTATGTTCCACACATGACAAAGATTTAACAAATTATTTTTATTTAATTTTACATAAATTCATGCAAAACTCTAAGGACATTAGATAAACAAAACAACTTAAATTATATCACCTCTCACTAAGTCCTCAAGAGTTTCAAAATATAATAACCTCAAATCAAATTTGTTCTGAAATAATATAATACCAAAAATATACTACTAAGATCTCTTTATCACCATATCAAACTCCAAAGTCACATATTCTACCATCTGCATAAGTAACTACAACCATTCAAGATCTCTCATAATCAATAGAATTTCATCACTTATTATCTAATCATATAATAAATCAATCATCCCTTATTGCAAACCTTAATCCAATAAATTTCAATGTCTCCCCGTTCTATCACAAAGAAACTTCATAGGACATAACTCCAATATCCTACTAGAAAATAGCCACAAAATTGATCATTAACTCGAAATGATTAATCTAATTACCTCGAATATCAACAACTCAAATTTATAAACGATCCTTCATACTTAATAATTTATCACATTATCATATTATCCCACCGATACATATACCTCAAATTATCCACAAATTTAACAATAATTAAAGCATAACTCAAATCAAATCAAATCCTTAATTCTAAGATCATAATGAATTGTCACCAAAAATAACTCTAACACATAATTTTCCAAAATCAAATACTCGTTGATACAAATACTCACATCATAATCGCATCCCATATAAGATCACTTCTTATTGAAAGTAATATGCACACAAGCCAATCATGTTTGATGATAAAGCATATACTTTGTAACAATCTTATTCATTTATTAATAAAAAGTATTAATTTATTAAAGGCTTTTAATTATCTACATGATGTCGTTTTATAATATGTGATAAACCCATAGTTTTAAGCAATGCTTTTAGAATAATGATGATGATCATTCTAATGAGATCTAAATTCTTAGAAAGCTTAAAACTAAAATAGTTCCCAATCATTGATTACTAAATTGGGGATTAGTGAATCCGATAGATTGGTACATACGTTACGTTGCTTGCTCATTGGATGAGGATGATTGATCTCATGATCATTTGTGTGGAGACACTAAAGCAAGTATGTAGGTGCTTATTAGAGAATAAGTTCACCGAACGTGGCTCGCTAAGGAATACCTAATGGAGTTTTATTTGCTGTCAATAGGAATTCTCAGAGTGATAGTAGTACAAGTAATCCTTGGACTTGAGATCATCATAGTATCTTGTGTATGATGAGTTATACTTTGACTTATTCCTTAAGACCCTTAGGTATATATCAAAGGGTATGCTTGGGTATAATAAGTTGTATATGGAGATAATGTATGATCAATAAAGAATCTACCACTTCTAATAAAAGAAGAGAAATGTCCTATGTGATTCGATAAATGACAACCCAAAGAGTCCTTGGCCAAGCGTAATGAAATTAGAAAGGAGTTTCTAATTTGCATTATTTGAGTCAGGCATTTAAGGATCGAAATACATATAATTAAATAAAATAAGACTTGACAAAGAATTCCATGTCTTATATTTAATTGGGACATCAGATGGTGGAAGGATTGAATTGTCATTAACTATTTACTCAAAGGTTCTTTAATGATTAATGTTGAAATCTATATTATCCGGAAAGTCGTTGATCGCTAGGGAGGCTTATCCCTATTGTAGAATAAATATTATTTAAATAAATTAATTATTAATTTATTTATTTAAATAAGATTAGAATTGTTCTAATTGATTTATTCACAACCTATTTAATATGGAGAACCTAAAGGGTCACACCATAAAAGGAAGAATAATTATTTAAGAAGTTAATGGCATAATCGTAATAATATATTAAGTATATTTAATTTAATCTATGGTGATAGAATAAATTAAATAGCTTAATATTTATTATTTAATATTTTAGAAATATTAAATATAAATTAATAAGAGGAGTCTTATTAATATTATTACAAGTATTATTATTTTAATTTCTAAAAGAGTTTAGAAATTAATTTAATATAAGTACTCTCATTTATTCCTAATTGGATTAGGAAGGAAAATTAGTTAAAAGAATTTAATTAATTTTCCCTAATAAGATTAGGGAGCTTAATTAATTAAAAGAATTTAATTAATTAAATAAAACCCAATTCCTTAATTGTTAAGATGGGTTGCCCACATCTATAAATAAGAGGAGTCTTATTATGGGTGGTATGGGTTGTTGACTTTTCAACATACGTAATAATTCCAATTGTTGGGAGAGTACACCCTTTCTATAGAGATAGAAAAACTAGGGTTTAGCCAACCACCCCTTCTTCTTGAATTCCTATTCTTCCTTGGTGGATCACCTCTAGAGGCCAAACACATGGGTGGCTAACGTTGATCAAAGGAAGGAACCAAACCCGGTGGATTCAAGTTGAACGCGAAAGGATTTGGAGATGAACTTGTACCGAGGAAGCTCGATCTTCAAGGGTATGATTTTATTCTTTATCTTTTCGCTTAATTAATAATTGTGCATAAAGGGTGATCCGGTATATGGTTTGTAAATTTTTTAAACTCGATTTTACACGCTTTCAGCTAATTTTGCAATTTGATTGCTTTCATAAATATTACAAACCTAATAAAGTGGCATCGTGAGCCAAACCTTTATGCGAATTATTAATTGTTTTAATTTGATATGTAGATTGATATGTGTTTAGAACAATTTAATTGGGCATAATTTTATCAGATAAAATTTATAAAAAAAAAAAAAAAAAATACCACTGCAATTTTTTTATTTTTTTTTTTTTTTCACGTGATTCACGGAAAAAAAAAAAAGGAAACTAAGTAATGAGTTTTTATTAATGGAGAATGCACGGAAATCAAAAATAAAATCCTTAATGATTACAATAATCATTAGGTTGTAATGATTATAGTAATCATTAGCATGAAATGATTAAAGTAATCATGACCATGTTTTTAATTAATATCCGGAAATCATAAGTTAATGATTGCCAATGATTGTTATTTATAACCGCATTTAAATCCATATGTGAATCAAGTACATGATTTTTTTTTAAAGGCCATACACCAAAAAATTGGATATGATATATATATAATAGTTATATATATATTCTTAATTATTATATAATTAAAATAAAAAATTTATTTTAATTTTAAAATAAAAGTTTATTTTAATATTAAAATATAAAGTTTTATTTTAATTTTAATAATTTTATAATTAAAATAAAAAGGTTTATTTTAATCTTAAAATAAAAGGTTTATTTTAATATTAAAATAAAAGATTTATTTTTAATTTTAAAATTAAATTTCATGCTAACTAATTAGAGTTGGAATTGGATTCCATAATAACTAATTGGAGTTGAAATTGGATTTTATTTTTCCTAAAATAAAGGAGTTTATTTGTGAATAGGAAAGTAAATCCATCTTTCCTTAAATAAAGGAGTTTGTTTAGATATGAAATAAGATTTCATATTATTCAAAATAAAGGAGTTTATTTGTGAATAGGAAAGAAAATCCATGTTTCCTTAAATAAAGGAGTTTATTTAAATATGGAATAAGATTTCATATTATTCAAAATAAAGGAGTTTATTTGTGAATAGGAAAGAATATCCGTGTTTCCTTTAAATAAAAGATTTTTTTTTACATGGAATTGGATTCCATAATTAATTAAAATAAAAGAGTTTATTTTAATTAAAGATTTTTTTTATATACATGGAATTAGATTCCATAATTAATTAAAATAAAGGAGTTTATTTTGATTAAAGATTTTGATTAAAATAAAATAGTTTATTTTATTCAAAATAGGATAAATTAAAATAAAATAGTTTTATTTTGATTTAAATTTGGATTTAAATAAAGGAGTTTATTTTTATTCAAAATTAGATTTTATACTAACTAAATTTGCCCATTAAATGATATCAATATATATATTAAATGTTTATTATTCATGAGATGAATGTTATTTATTGATGCATATAGTGATGTGTATGATAATAAATGGGATTGATTATGGACTATCGACCAATATGATTGATTTTATTTTAGTTGGATGCATGAATGTATGGGTTTTATTAAATGGGGTCTCACAGATTTGCCTTTCTAATTTTTTCTTAATGTAAATTCTATCTCTCTCCTATGTACTTCCCTCGATCACGATCAAGGTTTCTATTTATTTTAAATAGTTTTGTAATAGGAATATTTAGAATTAATTTTGAAAAATTAGAGATCAAGGAACAAGGAGCGCGTGAAGAAGACCCGCTTGTAATGGAGCCCGGTTTAAATGTAATAGTTATATTTAAATATTATTTCTTGCACCCCTAGGGTTTGAATTTTTTTGGTTCACTTGGTGGCTCTAGTGAACCAAACTAGAATAAAAGTCCATAATCAATCCGGGTAGAATATAGTATTCTATATGTGCATGCTTATACTATATATATTATATATTATGCAAACATGCTTCGCATGTTCATTAATATATTACGCGTATTTTATATATATATATGCAATGCACGCTAAACAAGATGAGACAAATTAATAACAAACCCCTCAATTTTTTATATTAAGTCCTAAGCGTTCAAAGATATTTGGAATATCGAACGTCATTTTTCAACATGATAAAATTAATAGAGTATTAAATATTTAATATGAGTTTGTTGTGTCACCACAAGGCAAGTATTAAGTATTTAAGATGTTAATTTATCACATTTGATGCTTATAAAGAAAATTGAACAATATTGTTTTGTTGTGTCACCACAAGGATGATATTTTTCTTTTTTGAATATATGGAGTGCTAGGTCGGACTTAACTTGGATAATTTTGATTCTGGATGTGCCACCACTTGATCAAAATAATCTAAGAGGCAAAATACAAGGAGTCAGATAGTTGATGTAATTGACAAAAGTTGTCTACCTATTTATTTATATATAGTTTGTTGTGTCACCACAAGGCTATATACATTTGAAATGGGATCCTTATTCTCACTAGCAAATCTTTAATTAGATTTTGCCGAACTATATAAGTGAGGGTAATATAGTTTGAAGAAAATAGTGGGAGATACCAATTTAAAACAAGACCTAAATTATTTTGGTAATTAATAAAAGAATGTATGTTAAAATGTTGTTAATTACAAATTCATTTACAGAATTTTACAATGTCTAAATTACTATCACTGCAAAGCATATTAGATGCTAAATTAATCAGACCGAATTAAACGGATTGGTTAAGGAATTTGAGAATAGTTCTCATAGCTGAAAAGCTATCTTATGTCCTTAATACGCCTATCCCTGCAATGGTTGCAGACAATGCCTCTGAGGAAGAGATTGCTACTTTTAGAAAGTGGCAAGATGATGCACAGTTGGCTCAATGCATCATGCTCGCATCCATGAGTAACGAGCTTCAAATCGACAAGATGAAACTATGGATGCTCCTACTATATTCCCGCACATCAAGTAGTTGATGGTGAGGAAAGTAGGACCGATAGATATCGACATCTAAGGAGCTCTTCCGATCTAGAATGGGCAATGGCACTATAAAGATGCATAAAAAAAGTTCTTAACATAATCAATTTGATTGATCAATTAGGACAATTGGTTTTTGTCATGGATGGAGAGTTGAGCCAAGATTTGATCTTGCACTCACTCCCTAACTCCTTTCACAATTGTTGTGAATTTTTCATATAAACAAGCTAGATATCGCCCTCACCGATTCGCTTAACATGTTGAAAATGTTGAGAGTCACTTTCCAACCAAGAAAGACCATGTCTTACTCGGTAGGGCCAAAGGATCTTCCGAAAAGAAGAACGATTCAAAGAAGGTAAATGTAAAAGGCGTAAACAAAGGATAATAAGAACAAAACCGATACTGAGATAGAAAGGAGTTTTCTTCCACTACAATAAGCCCGACACTTTGAAAGAAATCTGCGAGAAGCATCTTGCAGAGGCTAACCAAAGAAGCTTAGTGAAGTTTCTACATAATACAATTTTGTTCATGATTTAAATAAATTTTTCTTTAAGTCAAGGTTCTACTTGGGTATTGGATACCGACTTTGGTTATCATAAATATAGATTTATGAAGGGACCAAGCAGTAAGTAGAAAGCTAAACAAATATAAGTAATCCTATGTGCGGAAAATGTAACAAAGGTTGCCACATTAGCCATAGAAACTTATAGTTTAGCAATGCCTACGGGCAAATCTATTAAGTCAATAAGTTGTTATTGTATTCCAGTTCTTGTTAAAAATATTATTTCCATTTTATTGTTGGACAATGAAATCTTTGGTATTATAATTAAGAACAATTGTTGCTTCTATTTATAATAATAATGTTTTGTATAGAATCGAATATTACTTAATAAATTTTGTATACTTGACTTACATGAAAATAATTTTGCATATTGAACAAATTAGTATAAGAAAAGGAGATGATCATTCAAAGAGTTGAATGTGTGTATTTGTTTGAAATACAAGTGTGAATTATTTGAAAGGTTTAAAGAATTGTAAGTGAAACAAATTGGCAAAGTATTAAGATTCTTTGATTAGATCAAGGAATAAATACTTTTGCAATAAGTTTCTAGATCATCTCAAATGGTTTTCTCATAATGGACACCTCTTGATACGCAATAATTGATTGGTGTATCTAAAAGGAAAAATCATACCTTGTTGGACATGGTGCGGTCCATAATGATTTTACCGACATTCCAAAGATCCTTCAGGGTCATGTCCTAGAAATGGTCGTGATATCTACGAAAAAATGTAACCTCAAAATCCGGCCCCAAGACTCCATAAAAGTTATGGACAGGGAGGATTCCTAATCTTAAGTATGTTAAGATAAGGGGTTGTCCAACTTATGTGAAACAATTTCAAAGGATAAGCTTGGGACAAAATTTGACATGTACAGATTTGTGGGACATCCTAAAGTAAGTTTAGGGTAAATGTTCTATGATCCTACTTAGCAAAAGGTGTTTATTGTGAAACACGCTTCCTTCTAAGATAAAGGTGTTTATCATTGAAAGGGCTAGTGGGAGGATAATAGATCTTGAAGAGTTCAAGAACCACAAAACACTATAAGTCAAATAAGAGGAACTCAGAGATGTAATTCCTATTGTACCACAACCGAATCAGTAAATCGAATAGTATCAAGATACCTAGGAGGTATGGATTCATCATGGATGATGATGATGAGGTACGACATCATGAAGATGATGATCCGTAGTTACATGCGATGATGTATGACTTCTAGTGTGTACAAAAGGGTCGCTGGGAGCGCCGTGAAATTTCTAGTATTATATGTTGATATACTACTTGATAAGGAATGACATACCAATGCTACAATCAAGAAAGATAAAATTGTCTAAACATTCCTCCATGAATGATTTGGAAGAGTATCTTAATTGGGGATATAAATCTATATAGATAGATTTAAAAGGATGCTCAACTTAACCCAAGGAACGATATTCATTTGATGCTAAAGTCGTTTAGCATGGCAAACTCCAAGAGATGTCTCATGTCGATGAGCTATGGAGTGTATCTCTTTAATAGTCCCCATAGACTCCAAAAGAGAGATCGTATGAGTAACTATCATGTATGCAATGAAATGTACGAGACCGATGTTGATCAATCATATTCGGAGAAGTTCACTATGAGTCGTTGAAAAAAACATCTTAAAGTTCTTAACCCACACTAAGGATGTGAACATACATGGTGGGTCTAAATTAAAACTAGAGGGCTTAATGCACTCAAGTTTTTCGAGATGCACCAAGATGATGTAAAAATCCACTTTAAGGTAAAGCGTTATCTTGAATAAAGGTGCAGTGCGATGAATTGAAAGGTTCCAAACAAAGAAAAGAGTTACTTGGTTTAGTGATAAAGACAAAGTATATAGCTATAAATGAAGTCGCAAGTTGATTGTTTGGATTAAAAGTTCATTACGTAACTAGAATAGTTCCTAAGTCTCATCTTGGATCTAAACATATGTTGTGGCACTTTCATTTGATTATTAGAATCATTGAAAGATGGGAAATCACTATAGAGATAGTGGAATCTCATGAACAACATTACATATCCATTAACTAAAGCTTATCCAATGCAGGATAATCGCCACTTAGAGAAGAAGAGTATAAGATACAATGGCGATCGGCTTTTAGTGCAAGTGGGAGATTGAAAGTAATATGCACACAAGCCAATCATGTTTGATGATAAAGCATATACTTTGTAACAATCTTATTCATTTATTAATAAAAAGTATTAATTTATTAAAGGCTTTTAATTATCTACATGATGTTTGTTTTATAATATGTGATAAACCCATAGTTTTAAGCAATGCTTTTAGAATAATGATGATGATCATTCTAATGAGATCTAAATTCTTAGAAAGCTTAAAACTAAAATAGTTCCCAATCATTGGATTACTAAATTGGGGATTAGTGAATCCGGATAGATTGGTACATACGCTTGTTTGCTCATCGGATGAGGATGATTGATCTCATGATCATTTGTGTGGAGACACTAAAGCAAGTATGTAGGTGCTTATTAGAGAATAAGTTCAACGAACGTGGCTCGCTAAGGAATACCTAATGGAGTTTTATTTGCTCGTCAATAGGAATTCTGTAGAAGATAGTAGTACAAGTAATCCTTGACTTGAGATCATCATAGTATCTTGTGTATGATGAGTTATACTTTGACTTATTCCTTAAGACCCTTAGGGTATATCAAAGGGTATGCTTGGGTATAATAAGTTGTACATGGAGATAATGTATGATCAATAAAGAATCTACCACTTCTAATAAAAGAAGAGAAATGTCCTATGTGATTCGATAAATGACAACCCAAAGAGTCCTCGGCGAAGGCGTAATGAAATTAGAAAGGAGTTTCTAATTTGCATTATTTGAGTTGTGCATTTAAGGATCGAAATACATATAATTAAATAAAATAAGACTTGACAAGAATTCCATGTCTTATATTTAATTGGGACATCAGATGGTGGAAGGATTGAATTGTATTTCAGAACTATTTACTCAAAGGTTCTTTAATGATTAATGTTGAAATCTATATTATCCGGAAAGTCGCTGATCGCTAGGGGAGGCTTATCCCTATTGTAGAATAAATATTTTATTTAAATAAATTAATTATTTAATTTATTTATTTAAATAAGATTAGAATTGTTCTAATTGATTTATTCACAACCTATTAATATGGAGAACCTAAAGGGTCACACCATAAAAGGAAGAATAATTATTTAAGAAGTTAATGGCATAATCGTAATAATATAGTTAAGTATATTTAATTTAATCTATGGTGATAGAATAAATTAAATAGCTTAATATTTATTATTTAATATTTTAGAAATATTAAATATAAATTAATAAGAGGAGTCTTATTAATATTATTACAATTATTATTATTTTAATTTCTAAAGAGTTTAGAAATTAATTTAATATAAGTACTCTCATTTATTCCTAATTGGATTAGGAAGGAAAATTAGTTAAAAGAATTTAATTAATTTTCCCTAATAAGATTAGGGAGCTTAATTAATTAAAAGAATTTAATTAATTAAATAAAACCCAATTCCTTAATTGTTAAGATGGGTTGCCCACATCTATAAATAAGAGGAGTCTTATTATGGGTGGTATGGGTTGTTGACTTTTTCACATACGTAATAATTCCAATTTGTTGGGAGAGTACACCTTTTCTATAGAGATAGAAAAACTAGGGTTTAGCCAACCACCCCTTCTTCTTGAATTCTTATTCTTCCTCAGTGGATCACCTCTGAGGCCAAACACATGGGTGGCTAACGCCGATCAAAGGAAGGAACCAAACCCGGTGGATTCAAGTTGAACGCGAAAAGGATTTGAGGTGAACTTGTACTGAGGAAGCTCGATCTTCAAGGGTATGATTTTATTCTTTATCTTTTCGCTTAATTAATAATTATGCATAAAGGTGATCCGGGTATATGGTTTGTAAATTTTTTAAACTCGATTTTACACGCTTCGCATTAATTTTGCAATTTGATTGCTTTCATAAATATTACAAACCTAATAAAGGCATCGAGCCAAACCTTTATGCTAATTATTAATTGTTTTAATTTGATATGTAGATTGATATGTGTTTAGAACAATTTAATTGGGCATAATTTTATTAGATAAAATTTATAAAAAAAAAAAAAAAAAAAAATAATACTGATGGATTGATTATTTTTTTTTCACGTGATTCACTAAAAAAAAGGGGAACTAAAGTAATGTGTTTTATTAATGGAGAATGCACGAAATCAAAAATAAAATCCTTAATGATTACAATAATCATTATTTGTAATGATTATAGTAATCATTAGCATGAAATGATTAAAGTAATCATGACCATGTTTTTAATTAATATCCGGAAATCATAAGTTAATGATTGGCCAATGATTATTATTTATAACCGCATCTTTAAATCCATGTGAATCAAGTACAATTTTTTTTTTAAAGGCCATGCACCAAAATATATATATGATATATATATATAGTTATATATATATTCTTAATTATTATATAATTAAAATAAAAATTTATTTTAATTTTAAAATAAAAGTTTATTTTAATATTAAAATATAAAGTTTTATTTTATTTTTAATAATTTTATAATTAAAATAAAAAGGTTTATTTTAATCTTAAAATAAAAGGTTTATTTTAATATTAAAATAAAAGATTTATTTTAATTTTAAAATTAGAATTTCATGCTAACTAATTAGAGTTGGAATTGGATTCCATAATAACTAATTGGAGTTGAAATTGGATTTTATTTTTCCTAAAATAAAGGAGTTTATTTGTGAATAGGAAAGTAAATCCATCTTTCCTTAAATAAAGGAGTTTGTTTAGATATGAAATAAGATTTCATATTATTCAAAATAAAGGAGTTTATTTGTGAATAGGAAAGAAAATCCATGCTTTCCTTAAATAAAGGAGTTTATTTAAATATGAAATAAGATTTCATATTATTCAAAATAAAGGAGTTTATTTGTGAATAGGAAAGAATATCCGTGTTTCCTTTAAATAAAAGATTTTTTTTACATGGAATTGATTCCATAATTAATTAAAATAAAAGAGTTTATTTTAATTAAAGATTTTTTTTTATATACATGGAATTAGATTCCATAATTAATTAAAATAAAGGAGTTTATTTTGATTAAAGATTTTGATTAAAATAAAATAGTTTATTTTATTCAAAATAGGATAAATTAAAATAAAATAGTTTTATTTTGATTTAAATTTGGATTTAAATAAAGGAGTTTATTTTTATTCAAAATTAGATTTTATACTAACTAATTTTGCCCATTAAATGATATCAATATATATATATAAATGTTTATTATTCATGAGATGAATGTTATTTATTGATGCATATAGTGATGTGTATGATAATAAATGGGATTGATTATGGACTATCAATTAATATGATTCGATTTTATTTTAGTTGGATGCATGAATGTATGGGTTTTATTAAATGGGGTCTCACAGTACTCGCCTTCTCTCTAATTTTTCTTAATGTAAATTCTATCTCTCTCCTATGTACTTCCCTCGATCACGATCAAGGTTTCTATTTATTTTAAATAGTTTTGTAATAGGAATATTTAGAATTAATTTTGAAAATTAGAGATCAAGGAACAAGGAGCGTGAAGACCCGTTTGTAATGGAGCCCAAGTTTAAATGTAATAGTTATATTTAAATATTATTTCTTGCACCCCTTGGGGGTTTGACCTTTTGGTTCACTTGGTGGCTCTAGTGAACCAAACTAGAATAAAAGTCCATAATCAATCCGGGTAGAATATAGTATTCTATATGTGCATGCTTATACTATATATATTATATATTATGCAAACATGCTTCGCATGTTCATTAATATATGACGCGTATTTTATATATATATGTACATGCGCCGCTAAACAAGATGAGACAAATTAATAACAAACCCCTCAATTTTTTATATTAAGTCCTAAGCGCTCAAAGATATTTGGAATATCGAACGTCGCTTTCTAGCATGATAAAATTAATAGAGTATTAAATATTTAATATGAGTTTGTTGTGTCACCACAAGGCAAGTATTAAGTATTTAAGATGTTAATTTATCACATTTGATGCTTATAAAGAAAATTGAACAATATTGTTTTGTTGTGTCACCACAAGGATGATATTTTTTTTTTTGAATATATGGAGTGCTAGGTTGGACTTAACTTGGATAATTTTGATTCGGATGTGCCACCACTTGATCAAAATAATCTAAGAGGCAAAATACAAGGAGTTGCATAGTTGATGTAATTGACAAAAGTTGTCTACCTATTTATTTATATATAGTTTGTTGTGTCACCACAAGGCTATATACATTTGAAATGGGATCCTTATTCTCACTAGCAAATCTTTAATTAGATTTTGCCGAACTATATAAGTGAGGGTAATATAGTTTGAAGAAAATAGTGGGAGATACCAATTTAAAACAAGACCTAAATTATTTTGGTAATTAATAAAAGAATGTATGTTAAAATGTTGTTAATTACAAATTCATTTACAGAATTTTACAATGTCTAAATTACTATCACTGCAAAGCATATTAGATGCTAAATTAATCAGACCGAATTAAACGGATTGGTTAAGGAATTTGAGAATAGTTCTCATAGCTGAAAAGCTATCTTATGTCCTTAATACGCCTATCCCTGCAATGGTTGCAGACAATGCCTCTGAGGAAGAGATTGCAACTTTTAGAAAGTGGCAAGATGATGCACAGTTGGCTCAATGCATCATGCTCGTATCCATGAGTAACGAGCTTGAAACAAGATGAAACTATGGATGCTCTACTACTATATTCCCGCACATCAAGTAGTTGATGGTGAGGAAAGTGGGACCGATAGATATCGAGATATCTAAGGAGCTCTTCCGATCTAGAATGGCCAATGGCACTATAAAGATGCATAAAAAAGTTCTTAACATAATCAATTTGATTGATCAATTAGGACAATTGGTTTTGTCATGGATGGAGAGTTGAGCCAAGATTTGATCTTGCACTCACTCCCGGACTCCTTTCACAATTGTTGTGAATTTTTCATATAAACAAGCTAGATATCAGCCTCGCTGATTCGCTTAACATGTTGAAAATGTTGAGAGTGACTTTCCAACCAAGAAAGACCATGTCTTACTGGTAGGGCCAAAGGATCTTCTGAAAAGAAGAACGATTCAAAGAAGGTAAACAGAAAGGCGTAAACAAAGGATAATAAGAACAAAACTGATACAGATAGCAAAGGAGTTTTCTTCCACTACAATAAGCCTGGACACTGGAAAGAAACTGCAAGAAGCATCTTGCAGAGGCTAACCAAAGAAGCTTAGTGAAGTTTCTACATAATACAATTTTTGTTCATGATTTAAATAAATTTTTCTTTAAGTCAAGGTTCTACTTGGGTATTGGATACCGACTTTGGTTATCATAAATATAGATTTATAAAGGGACCAAACAGAAGTAGAAATCTAAACAAATATAAGTAATCCTATATGCGGGAAATGTAACAAAGGTTGCCACATTAGCCATAGAAACTTATAGTTTAGCAATGCCTACGGGCAAATCTATTAAGTCAATAAGTTGTTATTGTATTCCAGTTCTTGTTAAAAATATTATTTCCATTTTATTGTTGGACAATGAAATCTTTGGTATTATAATTAAGAACAATTGTTGCTCTATTTATAATAATAATGTTTTGTATAGAACTGGAATATTACTTAATAAATTTTGTATACTTGACTTACATGAAAATAATTTTGCATATTGAACAAATTAGTATAAGAAAAGGAGATGATCATTCAAAGAGTTGAATGTGTGTATTTGCTGAAATACAAGTGTGAATTATTTGAAAGGTTTAAAGAATTCAGAAGTGAAACAAATTGGCAAAGTATTAAGATTCTTTGATTAGATCAAGGAATAAATACTTTTGCAATAAGTTTCTAGATCATCTCAAATGGTTTTCTCATAATGGACACCTCTTGATACGCAATAATTGATTGGTGTATCTAAAAGGAAAAATCATACCTTGTTGGACATGGTGCGGTCCATAATGATTTTACCGACATTCCAGTATCCTTCTAGGGTCATGTCCTAGAAATGGTCGACATCTCTACGAAAAATGGTAACCTCAAAATCCATTTTCCAAGACTCCATAAAAGTTATGGATGGGAGGATTCCTAATCTTAAGTATGTTAAGATAAGGGGTTGTCCAACTTATGTGAAAAGGTTTCAAAGGATAAGCTTGGGACAAAATTTGACATATCACAGATTTGTGGGACATCCTAAAGTAAGTTTAGGGTAAATGTTCTATAATCCTACTTAGCAAAAGGTGTTTATTATGAAAACACGCTTCCTTCTAAGATAAAGGTGTTTATCATTGAAGGGCTAGTGGGAGGATAATAGATCTTGAAGAGTTCAAGAACCACAAAACACTATAAGTCAAATAAGAGGAACTCAGATGTAGACCTATTGTACCACAACCGAATCGTAAATCACGAAATAGTCTTCAAGATACCTAGGAGGTATGGATTCATCATGGATGATGATGATGAGGTACGATCATAGAAGATGATGATCCAGAGTTACATGCGATGATGTATGACTTCTAGTGTGTACAAAAGGGTCAAGAGGGGAGCGTCGTGAAATTTCTAGTATTATATGTTGATATACTACTTGAAGGAATGACATACCAATGCTACAATCAAGAAAAGATAAAATTGTCTAAACATTCCTCCATGAATGATTCGGAAGAGTATCTTAATTGGGGATGCAAATCTATATAGATAGATAGATTTAAAAGGATGCTCAACTTAACCCAAGGAACGTATATTCATTTGATGCTAAAGTCGTTTAGCATGGCAAACTCCAAGAGATGTCTCATGTCGATGAGCTATGGAGTGTATCTCTCTTAATAGTCCCCATAGACTCCAAAAGAGAGATCGCATGAGTAACTATCATGTATGCAATGAAATGTACGAGACCTGATGTTGATCACCATATTCGGAGAAGTTCACTATGAGTCGATGAAAAAAACATCTTAAAGTTCTTAACCAAGACACTAAGGATGTGAACATACATGGTGGGTCCGAATTAAAACTAGAGGGCTTAATGAGACTCAAGTTTTTCGACGACAGCAAGATGACGTAAAAATCCACTTTAAGGTAAAGCGTTATCTTGAGCAAAGGTGCGGTGAATTGAAAGGTTCCAAACAAAGAAAAAGTTCTTTGGTTTAGTGATAAAGACAAAGTATATAGCTATAAATGAAGTCGCAAGTTGATTGTTTGGATTAAAAGTTCATTACGTAACTAGGAATAGTTCCTAAGTCTCATCTTGGATCTAAACATATGTTGTGGCACTTTCATTTGATTATTAGAATCATTGAAAGATGGGAAATCACTATAGAGATAGTGGAATCTCATGAACAACATTACATATCCATTAACTAAAGCTTATCCAACAAAGGGATAATCGCCACTTAGAGAAGAAGAGTATAAGATACTGATGGCGATTGGCTTTAGTGCAAGTGGGAGATTGAAAGTAATATGCACACAAGCCAATCATGTTTGATGATAAAGCATATACTTTGTAACAATCTTATTCATTTATTAATAAAAAGTATTAATTTATTAAAGGCTTTTAATTATCTACATGATCTTTGTTTTATAATATGTGATAAACCCATAGTTTTAAGCAATGCTTTTAGAATAATGATGATGATCATTCTAATGAGATCTAAATTCTTAGAAAGCTTAAAACTAAAATAGTTCCCAATCATTGGATTACTAAATTGGGGATTAGTGAATCCGGATAGATTGGTACATACGTTGCTTTGCTCATTGGATGAGGATGATTGATCTCACGATCATTTGTGTGGAGACACTAAAGCAAGTATGTAGGTGCTTATTAGAGAATAAGTTCACCGAACGTGGCTCGCTAAGGAATACCTAATGGAGTTTTATTTGCTGTCAATAGGAATTCTGTAGTGATAGTAGTACAAGTAATCCTTGGACTTGAGATCATCATAGTATCTTGTGTATGATGAGTTATACTTTGACTTATTCCTTAAGACCCTTAGGGTATATCAAAGGGTATGCTTGGGTATAATAAGTTGTACATGGAGATAATGTATGATCAATAAAGAATCTACCACTTCTAATAAAAGAAGAGAAATGTCCTATGTGATTCGATAAATGACAACCCAAAGAGTCCTCGGTTAAGGCGTGAATGAAATTAGAAAGGAGTTTCTAATTTGCATTATTTGAGTTGTGCATTTAAGGATCGAAATACATATAATTAAATAAAATAAGACTTGACAAAGAATTCCATGTCTTATATTTAATTGGGACATTGTATGGTGGAAGGATTGAATTATGCAGAACTATTTACTCAAAGGTTCTTTAATGATTAATGTTGAAATCTATATTATCTGGAAAGTCGTTGATCATTAGGAGGCTTATCCTATTGTAGAATAAATATTATTTAAATAAATTAATTATTAATTTATTTATTTAAATAAGATTAGAATTGTTCTAATTGATTTATTCACAACCTATTTAATATGGAGAACCTAAAGGGTCACACCATAAAAGGAAGAATAATTATTTAAGAAGTTAATGGCATAATCGTAATAATATAGTTAAGTATATTTAATTTAATCTATGGTGATAGAATAAATTAAATAGCTTAATATTTATTATTTAATATTTTAGAAATATTAAATATAAATTAATAAGAGGAGTCTTATTAATATTATTACAAGTATTATTATTTTAATTTCTAAAAGAGTTTAGAAATTAATTTAATATAAGTACTCTCATTTATTCCTAATTGGATTAGGAAGGAAAATTAGTTAAAAGAATTTAATTAATTTTCCCTAATAAGATTAGGGAGCTTAATTAATTAAAAGAATTTAATTAATTAAATAAAACCCAATTCCTTAATTGTTAAGATGGGTTGCCCACATCTATAAATAAGAGGAGTCTTATTATGGGTGGTATGGGTTGTTGACTTTTCAACATACGTAATAATTCCAATTGTTGGGAGAGTACACCCTTTCTATAGAGATAGAAAAACTAGGGTTTAGCCAACCACCCTTCTTCTTGAATTCTATTCTTCCTCGTGGATCACCTCTAGAGGCCAAACACATGGGTGGCTAACGTTGATCAAAGGAAGGAACCAAACCCGGTGGATTCAAGTTGAACGCGAAAGGATTTGGAGATGAACTTGTACCTGAGGAAGCTCGATCTTCAAGGGTATGATTTTATTCTTTATCTTTTCGTTTAATTAATAATTGTGCATAAAGGGTGATCCGGGTATATGGTTTGTAAATTTTTTTAAACTCTGATTTTACACGCTTCCGCATTAATTTTGCAATTTGATTGCTTTCATAAATATTACAAACCTAACACTTATCTGTACAAGGTATAACTTTATTCACTTCAGTGATTAAACCACAATTCTTAACTAATATCATTACTAAATCACCTTAACAAATTATTCCACTTTCTTCAAATCAACTACAAATCGGAAAGAAATCGACAGTTGATCAAAATATAGACCAACAAAATAAAGAACAAAATCGAATCAAACGCCTACGTCTACCCAATGGTTTACCCACAACTCACAAGTCAAACCTAAATAGGTTTTCTACAAGAAAGAACCTAAGCTTTGATACCATATCTGTAACACCCCCTTCCAGAAAAGGAAAGGGAGGTCACGTGCAAAGCACAACAAGCCTCAAAATAAGTAAACAGAGCACTAATAACTTCAAAATATGTAATAATGATATCTATCAATGCTGTACTAATTACAATTCTCCAAATAGAGTTAAAATAATCAAAACTTAAAATTCAAAATGACATAAACGGTCAAAGGCAACTCTCTCATCTCACTAGTCCTGAATCACCCCTGCAAACCTACCGGAAGAAAAACACAGCATGAGCCAATTGCCCAGTACGGATACAGATATACAAAAGATATACAACTGATATACGAAAACAACTGAGACAAAATACTGAACAAGGCCTCAAGTGTAAATACGGACGAAAATATAATCTCCAAAGATCTGAATGAAATATATTTGAATCAACAGAATTGACGAACCAATAGACGAATAAAGAAATAACGAACTGAGATAACTAACTCAATGAATTAAACTGAACAGAAACAAACAAAACTAATACAATAAAATAATAGGCTGAAACAAATGGCTGGGGTTATTTCATACCGATTGAGCTCAAAAATATATCTTGCTACACAAGAAAGTCAAACAAATGCCACACAGGCAAATCACACATTGGACCGCGAATCCAAATGTATGCAAATCGGATAGGTGTGTTTGGCACAACATCACCAATCCGCAGAACAGAAAATTAGGGTTAAGCCATATGCCTCCCATAACAAAACACCAAATGGCCCACTTCCTCCGGAGCCCAGACGGAGATGCCGTGGACTAATCACACCGCCACGGAAAGTGTCATGCCTCTCGTGCCAAGACGATATTCCTGTGGTACCCCCACAGGTGGTTATAGCTCAGGTATACCCTACGATATATTCTATCAAAAATACTATGTCACAACACATGCGACATAATACCAACAAAAGGGTTCTATATGTACATGTTGAACCAAATCAAATTCTAGTCACAAGGTCTCAAAAAGAAGGTAGCAAAACGTACCGCTCTACAATTATCAAAATAAATACTATACATGATAACCTAATTCAAAGAGTACAAGTACGAGTCCAATGTGTCAACTCCAAAATGAAATAAATATATCAATTTCACAAGAAATAATTATGTGAAATAATAACAGAAATTCGAAACGAGGAACAAAACGAACAAATCAAATTTATCAAAAGTATCGCTGAAAGAGTACAGAATCTGTACCTGATACTTCCAAACCCTTTTATAGCACACTTCACAAGATCTTACCCTCAAATGCCAACGATATCAAATACGAAACGTTATTCGCAATCTAAACATATTCACCTCAAATTAAAAACAATGCAAACTAATAATTCCAAAATAATTCATAATCTATTTAAAATGTCTTTAAACATCGCCTTTTATCAATTATTAATACTCCAAAATTTATATTTCAAAAATGACCCCTTAAATTCCTTCCGTTCGAACTAATTAAACAACATAATAATAAATATAAGTTTATAAATTACCTAATAACTATATTTATAGTAATATAAAATTAATTCCCAATTACATTAATTTTACCAAAAATAAATTCAAACTAAATTACGAAACCCTTTAAATCAGATAACATGCGTACTTATTAAAAAAAATACAAACTTGTCAGACAATAAATTGCCTTATTGCATTGATGAACTAGCCTCAACTGCAGTTCCTTGAAATGCTCCGATTGTTGGCTAGGAATTTTTTTTTTATATAATGTTTTTAAAGAAAACATACGATGTACTACTATTACATCATATACATGCTCTCCATATGTCTAAAATCAAGTCGCTAAAGTCGGTCTTAATTGGAATGTATAATCATCCTCTATTAAAAACATAATCAACTAATCCATATTATGTAAATATGTTGAACCCCTCTTGCAATGCACCAACACTAAATATAAATAACAAATTCCCTTTCCACAATCGTGATTTTGTGTCAACCTTCTTTTCCTAATTTACTTGCATCAAACAAATTTTAGTCACTCAGAACAACTCTTTAAGTTAAACATCATAACTTGTTTAACAAACACGACTTTCAAGGTAAAAAAATGTCAAAAAAGTGTCTTCACAACCAAAACTAAAAACAACACCCAGAACCAAAACAAGTTTTATTATTCCAAACAACTCATAATAAATGGTAAAATTACAGTACCTTTTTGTTTCTTCTTCTTTTTCTTATTTTTTTTCTTGATGTCGTCACTGTCTCTTCTTCTTTTCTCTCGATTTGTATTAGATATGTTAAGAAAATTAGGTTTTAGTATTTATTCAGTTTAAAACATATTTTATTAATATATTTATTAACTCTCCAAATTTTAATATGATTTATTATAACCCATATTTAAATTAAACCCAATTGATTTTAAGGCCCGAATTGAAGAAATCTCTTACTTATTTTAGTCCACATAATTTAAAAAAAATGTTTAACCCAAACATAAGAAAGCCCAATTAAAAATATGGATTTAAATATTATTTATTTTTTTTATTTTTTTTACCGGGTATCACATTCGTGGTAGGCAAATGTCATCATGTGGGTTTGTTAGGCCCTTCGTTTGTCAGGCCCTTCGTTTGTCAGGCCCTTCGTGGTAGGCAAACGTCATCGGTGTAAAGAGGTTCGGGTGGACTTGCTGACCATTCGATGGTAGCCTTATTGGCAGGTGGTCCTTATGACGTTGTCAGGCCCTTCGTGGTAGGTAATTGTCGTCCTTTAGACTTTGTCAGGCCCTTCGTGGTAGGCAAATATCATCCTGTGGGTTTGTTAGGCCCTTCGTGGTAAACAAATTCCATATGAAGCAGATCTATCTCGCACTTCGGTAACGAATAAGTATTCCTTTACTTTATTACCTAAATTTTTCTAAGTGTTGAGTTCGGATTGCTCCATCACTTAAATTTACCTTATCTGTTATATGACTTGTTTAGTTATTTATTAACAGTTTTAAGTTAAGTCCATAAAGAGCTTGTACATTTTTCAAAATCATTAATATTAAAGTATTAACAACAAGTAACCATACCGAAGTCATAAGGAACGAAGCCCATATTTCATTAATATTTAAAATGATTACAAAAGATGGAAAATTTTACAGAAATCCTATAAGCTATAAGAAGGGAAACTCGTCTTCAGACGTCAGCTTCGTCTTTGGAAGAATCGAGTAAGGTCAGATCAACCTTAGATGTGACAAGTTTTGCCTTGTCCTTGCTTCGGCATTCATAGTACCCATCAAAAAACATCTGGACCACCTTCTCATTCAGCTCATTGGACTGAAGATATTCTTCCTAGATTTGCTTACGAAGCTGATCAGTTAGTGGTGGGCCCAAATCCCTAATAGTCCGGAGTTCTCGAAGTTCCTCTTCAAGATTTTGACGATGAGCCATTTGCTCTGCATCTTTATCTTGGTTATCTTTATTTTGCTTCGATAGAACTGAGTTGGATTGGGCCAGATCTTCGATTTTCTTCGCCAAAATTTCGTTTTTCTTCAGAAAATCGATATTTATATCAGTGATGACTTGATGAGTGGCCCGGGACATCTTCAAATCTTCTTTGGTTTGGGCAAGGTCTTTCTGAAAACACTCTTTGTCGTGAAGAGCAACTTTGAGATTACTTCTATCTTTCGCCAAAGAAGTCTTAAGCAGGGTATTCTCTCTTCTAGCGACTTCCTCTTCGGCTTCGGCCTCTTTATATTTGGGACGGAGGTGTCCGAAGACAGCATTTGCCTATAAATGATCAATGTTAGTCAAACAGTTCAAAATTAATGGGCCGGGACGTAAATATATAAGTTAAGCATACTCTAGCTTGGTACTTCATTCCCTCGTCGATTAGGTCCATGATAGAGCTGTTACCGAACCGATGATCATCTGTGTCACAGACGAAGGAGTTGTAGAGCTGAAATGGGAATTTCTCATTGGATTCTGGCCAGAGAGTGGGGTATCCCATGGCTTCAGGCCTAGATTCCGAAGAGTTTGGTTTTCTTTTGCGATCATGTTTAGGTGTTTGCTCTACCTATTCTTCGGGCCCTTCGTCAGAAACAACGATTTCAACCAGGATATCCGGTGGAGGATCAGTGCCTGTTAGAGGTACTTGTGGCTCTTCGGAGGCCGGAGGATTCGCTTGGGTTTTCCTCTTTTTAGCACGAAGGATTCGGATCCGTTTGTCGTGAGGTTTATCGAGGAGGCACTCGGTATGGGTTTGTGTGGTGGTGTGTTTGTGTTTTCGGCCAGCTTGCTTTCTTCGACGAGGTTGGCTTGTACCTTCAGTAGGAGTTGATTCAGTTGCTTGAGCTTCGGAAGTTAAAGGCTCTTCAGTTGGTACTTCGATAGGGGTCGGCGAAGATAAACCCGAAAGGAATTGCATGCGGATCCCTTGATTCGATCGACGCTCGGTTCGATCAGAGTTACTATGAAAGATGAAGAACAATTATTCAGAATAAATTACTGACAAAAATCGATTAAGTTATACATTCCTTTGGGTTCAAAACTTACATTTATGGTCGTACAACCATGTTTGCTTGTTTAGAAGTACGAAGCTCCATTCCTTAAGGTGAATCTTCTCTAGAAAGCTCGCCATTTCTCTTACACGTTCCTTTGAAATATCTCCAAAGTTTGCAGAGATACGGTCAGAAATGGTCCAATCGGGTATGGAGGAGATTTTGGGTCCTTTAACAAAGAACCACTCCTTATGCCATCCCTGGTTGCTCAAGGGAGTGTCCATCAGGGGTCGCTTCTCGAACCTGGCATTAGGTTTGGGAGATTGTTTGCTCAGCATCTTGAAGCCTCGTTCTTGAGATTTACCGGCTATGAACAGGGTGAAGAAGAAGTCGACAGTAGGTGGAATCCCTTGTTCGTGGCAGAAGGCGATAAATGCCATGATGTGGATGTAGGAGTTCGGGACAAGCTGGGCAAATCCCACACCTACAAACCTTAGCAGAGTGATAACGAAGGTATGGAGGGGTAGGTGAACTCCCTTTTCGATAAGGGTTACCGGCATGGCGGTCCAGCCTTCAGGTCGCTGGTACATTCGTTCTTGGAGGGTTGGGGCCCTTACCAGGTGGGTGTCTGGAATATGGTAGCGGGTCCGAAGGTTGCGCAGCTCGATTTCTGTAACAGTAGGAGTATTGGCATGAGGAAAGTATTCTTCATTCTTGAAGAACCCTGAAGGAGTTGGTGGTGTAATCTTGTTAGGGGTAACAACGAATTTGAGGTTTGGATCCAGAGCTTCTTTGATAGGGCTTGGAGGAATAGAAGTGATGGGAGTCACAATAAGGGGAACCTCTTCACCAGAATTCTGAGAGGCCATGAATGACGGTTTAGTAATGGTTTGCAGGTGGAAAGAAAAATTTGAAGGAGGACGAGAACGGGAGGTGCCTGAAATTTGAAATGGCAAGTAAAACTGTCAGATTGGGAGGAATTAACTTTTTATACTGGCGGTCTCTTCAACTTTTCACACAGTTCAAGGGCGGCTCATTTAATGTCAGCGGTGTTGAGACTTTGAAGAGGCATCATTCTATTTTGGTCTTAAGTTGTTAATCGGATTGGGCTTCTTGATTGGGCTTCCGGTTTTTATCTGCTATGGGAGATTTACCAGTTGGGCCTCAGTGAGTTTCATTTTCGGCCTTTAATGATCTTATTATATTTCCCTTTGTCCTAGACCAGTGTCATTTATACTCTTTTATTAAACCACCTGTTTAATAAAAGACTGGGGGCAGTGTTGGGCCATAATACTTTAGACATGTTGGGTAGGTCTTGAAAGTATTGGGCCGGTTCATTGGGCCGACCCATTGGGAAGTTAATGTCTTTATTTGGGTCCTCTTAAGGTATGGGGCCGAGGCAGTGGGTCGTATTACTAGATAAGTATGGTTCCACTTGGGTTTTGACCGGTGATGATTATGGGGATAGAACTTTGACTGTCGTCTCTGCATTGTATTCAATGAGTATTGGACAGGGCTTAGTCGGCTACAAGTTATGGGCCAGGGGAAGTCAGTGGCATATAAAAGCAATGAACTCACACAAAGGAAGGTAACACACTTAGCCAATTTATGATGGCTCTCAATACACTAGACATATTATTCCTCTATTGTTAACCTTGTGATCGCCGATACTGACTCTCACGCCAGAGCTATCCCCCGACGGTCAAGCCGTTAAGCTTTTGGTGTTGACTTGTTGAATTGTGCAGGATATCGTACACGTCTTGGTGATTGGGACGTGAGGAAAGATCTTGGCGTTAACATTTATAATAGTGAGATTGTCTACCGTGACATGTTATATGGACCTAAAAGTTCAAAAATAGCACTTCGAGAAGCGAGCAATTTGAAAGTTTGTAATTAGATACTCAAGGAGTGACTAGACTGAAGTTCACACAACAAGACTATTTAATTAGTACGCAATGATAATATAACATGAGTTTAACGACAAAATAAAGGAGGTGAGAAAATGAATCCATATTATCTCACTGTGTGTTGTCCTTTAAAGGATAAGGTATTCCTTGATCCTTTAATTAAGTACTCTTTGTGATATTTGACTATATTACAAAGAGATGAATTAATGTTGCTACTTTGGTTTCAGTTCCTAAAGTTCGGACTATGAGACTGTATGGGGTGATTCTGGGAAAGCAGTTGATTCAGATTTGAGTAACATTAGGGCAAAGGGAAGATAACTTAATTTCACCATGTTCTGCACTTATTGTCGACAACTATTGTTATGACCCCAAAATTGGGACCAACTTAATCCCGACCTTGTGCTTTAAATACTCTTTTGATTCAGCTTCACATCATCATTTGATGATATAATAACTAAAAATGAAAATAATTAAAAACTTTTCTATTTTTCTTTCTTTCTTGCATTTCATGAATCGCAACCTTTATGATTACATATTTGTCGGAATCATATAGATTTTATGATTCCTTGATCAAAATAAATAGAATTTACCTGTATAATTTTTACGTACAACCAATCACCACAATATGTTCTCATTTCAAAATAAACATTCACATTCATTAAACATTTTACAGTTTACATTGTATTTTTTACATCATTATCCTAATACCGTATAGGTTTTATTTTAAATAAAGAAAACATTATTCCATTGTTCGCCTTCTTTTTCTTATTGTCTAGATAACAGATAATCTTTCTTTGAAATATCCTTAATCTTGCAAAAATTTCATAGCTTAATTACTATGCGTATACAGGGGATCTAAAAGGTTACGATTTGGCGAACGCAAGAAAGACAGGAAGAAAACTTTTAAATTATTTGCAAATTTATCAATTATACTATTGATAACCAGAATAATATAGTTTTTAACGCATAATATCGAGATTTAATTGGTTCTGATTATGGATTTAGTTGGTCCCGCTTTTGGGGTCGTCACAACTATGACATTTTTGGAAACGATATAGTAATAAGTGAGATGCAAAATAGAAAAAAGCCTAAAGGTGTTAAATATGTCACTCTGAGGGGATCAGAGATACTTAACTAAGTGAAAATTGAAGTTAGTCTAGGGTACTATGAGTTTGAGAGGTTATAGCTTCAATACAAACCTTAACTAGTTTAGCTTGACGGATCCCACATTATATGTTTTGTTAAAATGGTTGATGTCTCTATTTTGGACGTAACGGGTTAAATTTAGAGCTCCCGCATTACAGGTAAACTCAGCGGTCGCACGATTCGGTAACTAAACAAAATTTCCAGCCTACACATTTAGACTTTATTAGCTTATATGATAACAACGTCTTCCTCGCCATAGGTGAGTGGGAGATGTTGGTTATTGGATCCAAACCGGTGCGCCCATGGAGCGGTCGACCCGGTGGATATCCACATGGTTCATTGTCTAGATATAATAAGGCAAAACTAAGTGTTTCATCACTATACTTAGCAAGTTTTACCTAATACACCATTTAACTTTTAATTTTTTGAATTACCCATTAAACTAATTAAAATAGTAGAATTAGGTCATTCTGTTAAATTGATTGAACGGCCGTTAAATATTTTCCTACGTGGATTTATAAATATAAAAAAAAGAAAAAAGACGTGGCTTGTGTGACGCCCCCAAATCCGAGTACTTTCAACGCACAGATATGGTGCTACACGGTACTCATAACTATACATTCATTCCATTGACACAACATCAAAATGATTGTATTTACTACATTCTTATTACAATAATAATAAATCATTTCCCAGGTTCTGTAACCGAATACATTCTTCATTTATCATAGTATAATTCTTACAAACATACTAGTCTATTATAGGATAATCTACTTATCCATCCTAGCCTTGACTTTATCCCTACTGGGACCCTCAGTTCATTCGGCCTTAGCTGCAATCATATAATTCAAACAAGAAGTGAGCATAACTAGCTCAGCAAGTCTAGCAATAGATAATACAGATACCACGTCGAGAATTATATGATTATTCTTTAATAACTGAACAAATAGCTAAGAAGTACTATGAAACAGTAAAATAACACTTTTCATTCCATAAAACAATTCCAGAGTACATATAGTAACTTAGGAATTCTGAGTAGGTCAAAAGACCTTGAACATTCTCTTTTGGTTTTCATTCATGAAAAAGGACAACCGGGCACTAAGGCCGTAAGTCTGATATATCTTACGAGCACTTCTAGGTGATCAGCCTATAGTACTCTATGTTGATCAACAATCATCCGTTAAACGTATTTACGTTTAAGTTTTAACAACCTCATGTACCAATCGAATAATCGATGTAAAAATACATTTGTTTGTTCATACTCAAGCTTACCTTTGAATTCGTACCAAAATATTAGCGTAGGATAGCGTTAACCATACTATATCGAAAGACTTATAAACAAATTAATCAAACTCTTAAGATTAGTCTAGCCGAGTTAAAACTGGCATAGACTCTTTCATAAAACAATTCATGCATCTTATAACATGAATCACAGAAAACTTGGCTAACACGAAGGTTAGACAAGCGTTAAGAAAACTTGTCTTCAAGCGTCTTCAATTTAAAATTCAACAGTTCTTGATCTTTACAGTTTCTACATGATATATTCACATAGTACACTATAATTAGCTACCAAATAATCTAATCACATTGTTTTTACCAATTTATTTCTCTTTTATAACTTAATCCAATCTATTTCATTAATAAAACTTGATTCGAGTTACTATACTTCCTTACGGCTTATTAACGTTCTCATGTCCCTAAACCAATACTCAATGACCCATGGTTAAATACCATACTAATTGAATACGATTTATTTTCTCACACTTTATGTTCTTCGTTTAATTACTATAAAACAACGTTCATTTTCTAAAGTTATCATTATATATATGATATAGGAATGATCTTATCATGTATATTAAGTATATACATGCCCCATCATTGTTAAGTAAACAATTGGGTTCAAAAATAACTAAGTCAGACTATTCTTCTATCTCGGCGTTGCGGCACCATCCTTAAGTACAACATTGGCGTTGCGGTGCCAACTAACAGTAACAAAACCCTCGTCTCGGCGCTGCAACGCGAGACTTCTAAACATAAGTGGCATTGCGGTGCCATTGAGCAATAGCCATTCCCCCAACTCCGCCATGTGCATGCGAAAGTGTTAATGTTTGAAGTACATTGTGGCGCTACCACCTGAGCCCTTGAAAAAAGTTTAGATTTTCCAATTCAATTCTTTCCGGACTTGGTCGTTATAAGTCGGAATTGGCTCGTTCAAAATCCATTATCTTACATATTCCATGTACTTCGATTTCATCTAGATAAAAGTAGTTTTTAAATTCGTTAACAATGAATTCACTATTTAACTTTCTATTACGCGTTCGTTTAACGTTCGTGAACGTTCATAACTCGTTTCTTCATTTTAAGCCGGAATCCTACCATTCTTGAGTCCACGACTTTTAAATACGTTGTTCTATGTTACTCCATCGAAAACTAGGGTTTTCGAGTTAAACGACGACTTTTAACTATTAATCCAGAAATTCCACGATTTCAACGTTTAACGCCTAATCTTGTAAATTTTGCCATAACTTCGTTACTCGAGTTTTATACGACAAATCAAATGGAACCAATCCATTGATTCATTATCTATAACCTAACCAAGCAATATGCACATAACCTATACTTGATGGTTTTCAATTTGTCCATCAACAACCAAGTCAACACTTAATGGTTTTCTTCGATTAAACTCACTTAAACGCTTATGATTCTTACTTATACATGGCTTATAATGTTTTAATCCACTAATAACCATCTTTATTACTCCTGAAGAGACATGTTCCACCAATTCATACTTCTCTATGAAAAATAAATAGAAAAAGATTGAAGACAAAGGTTTACGTATTATTACCTTAATGTTCTTCGCGTTTTTAACTAAAACTTGAATACTTTGCTTTGGATCCTTGTGATTAATTGTTAGTGCTCTTTTATCTCTCTTAATATATTGGTTAGTGTTGGTGAAAAACACAAATGAACCAACATAGCTTTCTTATATAGAAAACCAAATGGAAGGCAAAATGGTCAATCAGTCCACCTCCTTACTATTCATTACTTAGCAACCAAGTAAAACACTTTACTTGGCCACCAAGTGGCCGGCCCACATGGCCTTTTGGGTCCCATGGGTTGCCTCATAGGTTTTACCCATGTGGTGATCCATCGGTTCGATCCGCGGTTTGGTTTCTTGGTTTGGGCTTAAAATTAATTTCATATCGGGCTTTTCTTGAGCTTGATTTAATATATCATTGGGCTTTGACATAATTCAATCTTGGGCCTCATTCATTTACCAATTGGACTTGACCAAGTCTAGTCCAATAACTAAAGTCCATTAAGACTTCATTGTATACTTATTGTATTATTCTCGTATTCTCTTCGTATACTATTTGTAAGATATTCGTATTATACGTCGTAATAATCTTTATATTATACTCGTATAATAACTAGTATCATACTCATATTTCTCACGTATAATAACCCTAATCATTATACATAGTCATTTCATTCTCGAAACTCACTTTTCCTAACCCTTAAGTTTTAAGTCCGCAGGCGAAAATTTCGTTTGTCATAACTGAAATATTATTGGATATTCCGTCTCGTTTTAGAATTCTATCATTACGCGTTTTCTCAGAAATTCATAATTAATTCCCGAGCAGAAATGGATGAATAGTGTTTTTACGAAAATTTATCGAAAGCTTTTATTTTCGTCTTGAAAATTCAAAAAAAATTAATCCTAGCACATAGCCAAAATCCTAACCACATCCGCACATTCTAGGTCATAGAATGACCTTCAAACAACTTACTCACGTAAATAAATAATTAAATTCATTTACTTCAAATAAAATTTAATTCACATAAAAATCCGATTTTCTCAGGCGTTACAGCTTGAAGAGGGGTCAATCATACGTGGAATATGTGGCAACAAAACTAATGAAGTCAGAGAGAGCGGGAGTAAGAGCTATCGGACCAAACGGCAAATAGAGCGAGAGAGAGTGAGCGACGAGCGATTGATTGCATCAAGCAACCAATTCTAGGGTTTTTTTCAACAAATCTCTGGCTTAATTCTTCGTTGGTACAAAGGTATGTATGATTATTAAGGGTATTTATGTGATAGATTGTGATGGGTACATTTGTTTGTTTAATTCTAGGTTTTGAAATTCCACAACTCTCTCTTGTTCTCCCTCCATATGTCTTTGGTATTTTGGATTTGGGGATTTTCACAAGCAGTGATGGATTTTCACAAGAGTGATGCAATTCTTTCAGCTTGAATCTATCGTCAATCTATGTCAAATAAGGAGATTGATTAGACCAAAATCAAAGGGAAAAATTTCTTTGATTTATTGCACGAAAGAGTGCTTTTAATCAGGTATCTGTTTTTTGAATTAAGATTATTTTTATGACCTTTTTTTTACTAATTTATTTTTATGACTTTTTGTTTTTGTTTGTAGGGTTCTAGCGCAATCTGTGTAAGATTCTATTTATTTGCTTGGAAATTCTGAGATAGCTTAATTCATGTTCAGCTATCATATTCTGACTATGTTTATTCAATTGCTGAGATTTTTATAATAAAAGAGCATTACTTTAATTTGGATGAGATTCACAGTTCATAGCCATGTTTATGTTTCTTGACATGTTTTATGTTAATTCTGGAAGTAATTGTTTTGCTGAGAAAAAGTACTTGTAAAGGAAGGTTCTGTTGAAGAAGGCTAGTTAGCAGTAAAATCATACAACCTTTTTTTCAAATGTTATACCTTACTGAATGTTTTACTTGAGACAAATATTGTATTTTTAATTGAAGATGATGGATAAAATCTATGAACAGATGGATGATGCTAAAGCTGAGATTGACAGGCTCACGGCAAAAAATAAAGAGAAAGCTAAATTTTCAGAGAGCTTGAGGAGAGCACATAATAAGCAACTCGATAGAATCCAAGAGATTTGTGACAACCCCAAAATAGGTCCATTCCATCCAACCCATTCTGAGTCGCCAAATACATGGTACAGAAAACAACTACAACTTTATTAATACAATTGTCGTGCAAGATACGATAACACTTAAACTGTGAGTTTAAATATAAATATATACCAACTGTGACTCATGTCCCAACCATGGACAGCACCTCATAATGACACCTTACATAAAGGTATAGTCGAAAACTATTTTAGAAATTAAAATCTTTGGGAAGTGTTCAAGGAAACCTTCGTATATGGGAGGCCATGCGTCTAGGATATTATAGATATCATATGCCCACAAAATTATCCTTGGTTGACCAAATAGACCCCAAAGAAAAACAAGAAGATTACTATCATATTCTTCCCAATGGTGTGTCTTCTCTTGACATATCATTATCTCCACCGTCTCTAATTGAGAATTATACTTCAACCAACTCCAAGATTATATAGGTAGTGCTCAGATATATATACTCGATGAGTGGATGAGCACATCCCCGTCTTATGATGATACGAGGTTGTATGTCATTAAACATCTTGTATGATAGTGGCAAAACACCCTTCCAACGTTGGGTTAAATTCACCTCATTTGATTCAACAAATATAACTACTAAATGATGACCACCGTTCTATTCCCTTGTTACCCTCGCTCGACCCAGCTACACTCTTATTACCTGAAAGGAATTATGAAATAGAAGGGTGAGCACAACTAGCTCAGTAAAGAATATTATGACTAAAGATAATTACATTATCAATAGACTTCATCAGTAATAAATCAGAGATTTAGAACATATGGTAGATAATAAAACTTTTCAACCATAGTTGCGGTGAACGAAGCGATCCATTAGAAGAGTCAAATAGACTATAAAGTCTATTATCTTCTCCATGTTAAAAGTCCACCAACAATGTTTTATCCTCCTATAACATCAATCAACAATTCATGTCCACAATCACATGTATAACTTCATAATCGTAATTGTTGTTCTAAATTCCTTTTCTCATCCAGACAAAAGATAATTTTCATCACCAAAACATCAAAGATCATGGTTATACCAAATCACAGATTCATGTTCATAATCATACTAATAAATTCATCTTCTGCACTACACTACTTTGGCCAAAGATATTCATCAATGAACCATCTTTTGCACTACATGCCAAAGATATTCATTAATAAGTCATCTTTGCACTACGGGCCAAAGATATTCATATCTCAAAAAATATATAATCATTTTAGAATTTATATAAACAATAATTATAACCATGTTGATAAATTCACCTTTGCACTTAAGCTAAAGATATTCAATTATAAATTCAATGGTCATTATCATACCAGTCACAATTCAACTTTTCACTACTGGCCAAAGAGAACCCTAGTCATGATCATACCAATAATCTACCCATCTTTACATTCCAGTGAAAGAGAATTTCAACATCAGGGTTATAAAAATGTTATATATGATAATAAAATCAATATAATCAACATATAGATTTAATCTCCAGAGTAATATTCATAAATCAACTATAATTTGGTTAGAAAAAGAAACCAATTTTGTAGTGAATAGTAACTCGTGAATAGTAACCCGTCGTAAATAGTAACTCATGAATAGTAAATCGTGAATAGTAACTCGTGAATAGTAACTCGTGAATAGTAACTCATGAATAGTAACTCGTGAATAGTAACTCATGAATAGTAACCCCGACATGAAAAAGTTCCAAATTTGATAAAAAGTTCAAACCAATATTTCAACATAATGATATTGAAGAAATAATATCACTTACGAAGAAAATAACATCCCTTTCAATCCCTTAAAACCCCTTACTATCACTTACTATCCCTTACCTAAAAAGAGCAATACTTCTGACTGGAATAACGCTGAACGAATTTGCACCGTATAGAGAAAAATACACTCGATAATATAAAGAGAAAAATAGAGAGAAAACTTCAGTTTCTGGTGTGTTTTTCAATTCTAACCTAAGCACCATATTTATAGGAAAATGCTTAGAACACCAAAGCAGAAAATTTAATAAATTAATAATATATATATATATATATATATATTAAATTTTCACACCAACCTTTGAATCATCCAATTCAGCACGTTTGACAACCCACCAACAATACAATAAAATGTTTTTTATATTTAAAATATTTTAAACTCCAAAAATCAATTATTTCAGAACTTCAG
Source organism: Panax quinquefolius (assembly GCA_020205615.1). NCBI lineage: Eukaryota > Viridiplantae > Streptophyta > Magnoliopsida > Apiales > Araliaceae > Panax > Panax quinquefolius. The sequence goes on from CM035166.1 coordinate 89,313,516, forward strand.
AACTTCAATAATTCATAATAAATAGCCCTTTTATCCGAAAATTCAATTTCGCAAATTTTTATAGGAAATTCAATTCTCTACAACTTTGCGAAAGAAAGTTTTCCAAATTCCAAACAAAATTGAATCAAAATCCACATACAGACGATTTTACATGCTATAATCAAATTTCGATCAAGAAATGGGGTCCACCGACACACAAAAACATGTGTTAATCATTTAATGCAACAAAAATACTCTTCCTCCTCATATACTCATATATCCCACATTCATTGTAAAAATATCATCATTATTATATTATAATAATATAATAAAATATTATTTTATCGTAAAAGATAAAATATCGATTTTCAACAATTGTCACTTTAAAAATTTTCTCCATCTATATCCACATAAAATGAATATTTTCCTCATCATATAAATCAATAATTAATTATTCATAAATAATATTACTGGAATCACAATAATAACAACCAGCGGTTCAGAAAGAGGGGCTTTCGATAAGGATTTCTCTCTCTTGGGCGCGCATTATTAGGTGACCAAACCTCTCCTTAGACAAAACTTTCTAGACATTGCCAATAATGTTATCTAATAATATTATTCAGATAATATGAATTATTGCTTCGATAATAGAAAATACTATGTAGTGACAATTATTGAAACAACAATAATATAAAATATCAACGTAGAAATTATTGAATCAATAAAATAAAATACTGAACATTAATTACTGTAACAAGTATTGAGTAGTGCCTTCTTACGTAAGAATCAATAATTCAAAAATACTGTGCAATATCGTGTGTTACTTGTCAACAACGCCAGACATTTGTGTTTTAACCATACGGTATTCCAACAAGATAATAACGGTAACAACTATGGCCATTTATAAACAACTTATACTTTTCGCTTTCTTCATCCAATCGCTTTTAGTTATGGGGCCCACATTAAAATTTTGCCGTCGCATTTAATATTCCCCGACAGAAATAATATTCCACGACCAAACGAATATTCTCCGACAAAAATGAGTATTTTATAACCACTTGCTTATTTTGAAAAAAAATTCATATATCACCCTTAACTTTAAACTTTTATCAATTTAACCATTTACTGAATAGTAATTAAAAGAAAAAATTGAATACTTTTATTTCATAAAATTTGGGGTCTTACAATCTCCCCTCCTTATGAAATTTCATCCCCGAAATTTACGTACCTGGTATTTCAAAGAGTTGAGAATACCTTACTTTCATTTCAGATTCCATCTTCCATGTCATCATGATTTCTCCATTGCTCATCTCCTGTATTTCAGATATCATTCTAGAATACAGCTTCAAAACAAGGGTTAATTGAACAAATTAACATATCACATAATATCCCGATATTATGACTGACCAACAAATAAGCTTAGGTAGGACACACTAGCGAAGGATTTACTCGTCTCTCCCCTCCTAGTTCTATTCCCCGATCTCCGCCAGAGATCATATCCTAAGCTCGATACCAATCTGTGACTCATGTCCCAACCATGGACAAAGACCTCACGATGGTACCTATCGATTTACCATGCCAGAATCCAAGTCCCCTACGGAGAGTCCGGCTTCTGCATCCCCATCAACAGAAGTCACCAAAGAAGAGGCTCGGGGCTCTTTACTTATAGCTCGATACCAATGTGACAACCCCAAAATAGGTCCATTCCATCCAACCCATTTTGAGTCACCAAATACATGGTACGTAAAAACAACTACAACTTTATTAATAAAATTGTCGTGTGCGAATACACAACATTTAAACTGTGAGTTTAAATACAAATATATACCAATCTGTGACTCATGTCCCAACCGTGGACAAAGACTCTCATAATGACACCTTACATAAAGGTATAGTCGAAAACTATTTTAGAAATTAAAATATTTGGAAAGTGTTCAAGGAAACCTTCTTACATGGGAGGCCATGCGTCTAGGTTATTATAGATATCATATGCCCACAAAATTATCCTTGGTTGACCAAATAGACCCCAAAGAAAAACGAGAAGATTACTATCATATTCTTCCCAATGGTGTGTCTTCTCTTGACATATCATTATCTCCACCGTCTCTAATTGAGAATTATACTTCAACCAAACTCCAAGATTATATAGGTAGTGCTCGTATATATACTCAGTAAGTGGATGAGCACATCTCTGTCTTATGATGATACGAGGTTGTATCTCATTAAACATCTTGTATGATAGTGGCAAAACACCCTTCCAACGTTGGGTTCGCTTCACCCTATTTGATTCAACAAATATAACTACTAAATGATGACCACCGTTCTATTCCTCATTACCCTCGCTTTCAAACCCACTACACTCTTTTATTACACGAAAGGAATTGTGAAATAGAAGGGTGAGCACAACTAACTAGCTCGATAAAAGAATATTATGACTAAAGATAATTAAATTATCAATAGACTTCATCGATAATAAATCGTAGATTTAGAACATATGGTAGATGATAAAACTTTTCAACCATAGTTGCAGTGAATGAACGAGCGATCCATTAGAAGAGTCAAATAGACTATAAAGTCTATTATCTTCTCCATGTTAAAAGTCCACCAACTATGTTTTATCCTCAGAACATCAATCAACAATTCATGTCCACAATCACATGTATAACTCATAATCGTAATTGTTGTTCTAAATTCCTTTTCTCATCCAGACAAAAGATAATTTTCATCACTTTGAAACATCAAAGATCATGGTTATACCAAATCACGCTTCATGTTCATAATCATACTAATAAATTCATCTTTTTGCACTACGGGCCAAAGATATTCATCAACAGACCATCTTTTGCACTACATGCCAAAGATATTCATCAATAATTCATCTTTGCACTACGGGCCAAAGATATTCATCAATAAGTCATCTTTGCACTACGGGCCAAAGATATTCATATCTCAAAAAATATATAATCATTTCGAATTTATATAAACAATAATTATAACCATGTTGATAAATTCACCTTTTGACACTTAAGCTAAAGATATTCAATTATAAATTCAATGGTCATTATCATACCGATCACAATTCAACTTTTCACTCTCGGCCAAAGAGAACCCTAGTCATGATCATACCAATAATCTACCCATCTTTACATTCCAAAGTGAAGAGAATTTCAACATCGGGGTTATAAAATGTTATATATGATAATAAAATCAATATAATCAATATATAGATTTAATCTCCGAGAGTAATATTCATAAATCAACTATAATTTGGTTAGAAAAAAGAAACCAATTTTGTAGTGAATAGTAACTCGTGAATAGTAACTCATGAATAGAATAGTGAATAGTAACTCATGAATAGTAACTAATATAACTCGTCATGAATAGTAACTCATGAATAGTAAATCGTGAATAGTAACTAAATGTGAATAGTAACTCGTGAATAGTAACTCGTGAATAGTAACTCGTGAATAAGAACTCATGAATAGTAACCCCGACATGAAAAAGTTCTAAATTTGATAAAAGTTTCAAACCAATATTTCAACATAATGATATTGAAGAAATAATATCACTTACGAAGAAAATAACATCCCTTTCAATCCCTTAAAACCCTTACTATCACTTACTATCCCTTACCTAAAAAGCGAAGATTTGGAATAATAACGCTGAGCAAACTTGCAATTATAGCACCTTATAGAAAAAATACACTCAAAATAATATAATATAGAAAAAAATAGAGAAAACTTGAGTCGTGTGTGATTTTCAATTCTAACCTAAGCACCATATTTATAGGAAAATGTTTAACAACACAAAGCGAAAATTTAATAAATTAATAATATATATATATATATATATATAAATTTTCACACCAACCTTTGAATCATCCAATTCAATGACGTTTGACAACCCACCAACAATACAATAAAAAAAACGTTTTATATTTAAAATATTTTAAACTCCAAAAATCAATTATTTGAACTTGAACATCAATAATTCATAATAAATAGCCCTTTTATCAGAAAAAATCAAATTTCATGAATTTTTATAGGAAATTCAATTCTCTACAACTTTGCGAGAAGAAAGTTTTTCCAAATTCCAAACAAAAATTGATCAAAATCCACATACTGACGATTTTTACATGCTATAATCAAATTTCGATCAAGAAATGGGGTCCACCAAACACACAAAACATGTGTTAATCATTTAATGCAACAAAATACTCTTCCTCCTCATATACTCATATATCCCACATTCATTGTAAAAATATCATCATTATTATATTATAATAATATAATAAAATATTATTTTATCGAGAAAAGATAAAATATCGATTTTCAACAATTGTCACTTTAAAAATTTTCTCCATCTATATCCACATAAAATGAATATTTTCCTCATCATATAAATCAATAATTAATTATTCATAAATAATATTACGGAATCACAATAATGACAACCAGCGGTTCAGAAAGAGGGGGCTTTCGATAAAGGATTTCTCCTTCTTCGGCGCCGCATTAGGTGACCAAACCTCTCCTTAGACAAAACTTTCTAGACATTGCCAATAATGTTATCTAATAATATTATTCAGTTAATATGAATTATTGCTCCGATAATAGAAAATACTATGTAGTGACAATTATTGAAACAACAATAATATAAAATATCAACGTAGAAATTATTGAATCAATAAAATAAAATACTGAACATTAATTACTGTAACAAGTATTGAGTAGTGCCTTCTTACGTAAGAATCAATATTTCAAAAATACTGTGCAATATCGTGTGCTACTATGCAACAACGCGTATTACTGTGTTTTAACCACCGGGTATTCCAACAGTATTAACGGTAACAACTGCGCTGTTATTTATAAACAACTTATACTTTTCGTTTTCTTCATCCAATCGCTTTCCGTTATGGGGCCCACACAAGGCTGCGCCGTCGTACGAATATTCCCCGACAGCAATAATATTCCACGACCAAACGAATATTCTCCGACAAAAATGAGTATTTTATAACCACTTGCTTATTTTGAAAAAAAATTCATATATCACCCTTAACTTTAAACTTTTATCAATTTAACCATTTACTGAATAGTAATTAAAAGAAAAAATTGAATACTTTTATTTCATAAAATTTGGGGTCTTACAATCTCCCCTCCTTATGAAATTTCATCCCCGAAATTTACGTACCTGGTATTTCAAAGAGTTGAGAATACCTTACTTTCATTTCAGATTCCATCTTCCATGTCATCATGATTTCTCCATTGCTCATCTCCTCATATTTGAGGATATCATTCTAGAATACGACTTTCAAAACAAGGGTTAATTGAACAAATTAACATATCACATAATATCCCGATATTATGACTGACCAACAAATAAGCTTAGGTAGGACACACTAGCGAAGGATTTACTCGTCTCTCCCCTCCTAGTTCTATTCCCCGATCTCCGCCAGAGATCATATCCCTAAGCTCTGATACCAACTGTGACTCATGTCCCAACCATGGACAGCACCTCACAGTGGTACCTATCAGTTTGCCACCGCAGAACGGCGTCCCCTACGGAGAGTCTGGCTTCGGTGCATCCCCCATCAACAGGAAGTCACCAGCGAGAGGCTCGGGGCTCTTTACTTATAGCTCTGATACCAATTGTGACAACCCCAAAATAGGTCCATTCCATCCAACCCATTTTGAGTCACCAAATACATGGTACAGAAAACAACTACAACTTTATTAATAAAATTGTCGTGCAAGATACGACAACATTTAAACTGTGAGTTTAAATACAAATATATACCAACTGTGACTCATGTCCCAACCGTGGACAGCACCTCATAATGACACCTTACATAAAGGTATAGTCGAAAACTATTTTAGAAATTAAAATATTTGGAAAGTGTTCAAGGAAACCTTCTTACATGGGAGGCCGCGCGTACAGGTTATTATAGATATCATATGCCCACAAAATTATCCTTGGTTGACCAAATAGACCCCAAAGAAAAACGAGAAGATTACTATCATATTCTTCCCAATGGTGTGTCTTCTCTTGACATATCATTATCTCCACCGTCTCTAATTGAGAATTATACTTCAACCAAACTCCAAGATTATATAGGTAGTGCTCGTATATATACTCAGTAAGTGGATGAGCACATCTCACGTCTTATGATGATGACGAGGTTGTATCTCATTAAACATCTTGTATGATAGTGGCAAAACACCCTTCCAACGTTGGGTTCGCTTCACCTATTTGATTCAACAAATATAACTACTAAATGATGACCACCGCTCTATTCCTCATTACCCTCGCTTGTCCAAATACTACACTCTTATTACACGAAAGGAATTGTGAAATAGAAGGGTGAGCACAACTAGCTTCGATAAAGAATATTATGACTAAAGATAATTAAATTATCAATAGACTTCATCGATAATAAATCGTAGATTTAGAACATATGGTAGATAATAAAACTTTTCAACCATAGTTGCGGCGAACGAAGCGATCCATTAGAAGAGTCAAATAGACTATAAAGTCTATTATCTTCTCCATGTTAAAAGTCCACCAACAATGTTTTATCCCTGTAACATCAATCAACAATTCCTGTCCACAATCACATGTATAACTCATAATCGTAATTGTTGTTCTAAATTCCTTTTCTCATCCAGGACAAAGATAATTTTCATCACCTGAAACATCAAAGATCATGGTTATACCAAATCACAGTTCATGTTCATAATCATACTAATAAATTCATCTTTGCACTACGGGCCAAAGATATTCATCAACAGACCATCTTTGCACTACATGCCAAAGATATTCATCAATAATTCATCTTTGCACTACGGGCCAAAGATATTCATCAATAAGTCATCTTTGCACTACGGGCCAAAGATATTCATATCTCAAAGAAATATATAATCATTTCAGAATTTATATAAACAATAATTATAACCATGTTGATCAATTCACCTTTGCACTTAAGCTAAAGATATTCAATTATAAATTCAATGGTCATTATCATACCAGTCACAATTCAACTTTTCACTACTGGCCAAAGAGAACCCTAGTCATGATCATACCAATAATCTACCCATCTTTACATTCCAGTGAAAGAGAATTTCAACATCAGGGTTATAAAAATGTTATATATGATAATAAAATCAATATAATCAACATATAGATTTAATCTCCAGAGTAATATTCATAAATCAACTATAATTTGGTTAGAAAAAGAAACCAATTTTGTAGTGAATAGTAACTCGTGAATAGTAACTCGTGAATAGTAACCCGTCGTAAATAGTAACTCATGAATAGTAAATCGTGAATAGTAACTCGTGAATAGTAACTCATGAATAGTAACTCGTGAATAGTAACTCATGAATAGTAACCCCGACATGAAAAAGTTCTAAATTTGATAAAAAGTTCAAACCAATATTTCGACATAATGATATTGAAGAAATAATATCACTTACGAAGAAAATAACATCCCTTTCAATCCCTTAAAACCCCTTACTATCACTTACTATCCCTTACCTAAAAAGCGAAGATTTACATTTGGAATAACGAAAAACGAACTTGCACTTATAGCAACACTCAAGATATCAAAATACTCACAAAAATACACTCGATAATATAAAGAGAAAAATAGAGAGAAAACTTCAGTTTCTGGTGTGTTTTTCAATTCTAACCTAAGCACCATATTTATAGGAAAATGTTTAGAACACCAAAGCAGAAAATTTAATAAATTAATAATATATATATATATATATATATTAAATTTTCACACCAACCTTTGAATCATCCAATTCAGCACGTTTGACAACCCACCAACAATACAATAAAATGTTTTTTATATTTAAAATATTTTAAACTCCAAAAATCAATTATTTCAGAACTTCAGAACATCAATAATTCATAATAAATAGCCCTTTTATCCGAAAAATCGAATTTCGCAAATTTTTATAGGAAATTCAATTCTCTACAACTTTGCAGAAGAAAGTTTTTCCAAATTCCAAACAAAAATTGACCGAAATCCACATACGGACGATTTTACATGCTATAATCAAATTTCGAATTCAAGAAATGGGGTCCACCAACACACAAAAACATGTGTTAATCATTTAATGCAACAAAAATACTCTTCCTCCTCATATACTCATATATCCCACATTCATTGTAAAAATATCATCATTATTATATTATAATAATATAATAAAATATTATTTTATCAGAAAAGATAAAATATCGATTTTCAACAATTGTCACTGTAAAAATTTTCTCCATCTATATCCACATAAAATGAATATTTTCCTCATCATATAAATCAATAATTAATTATTCATAAATAATATTACGGAATCACAATAATGACAACCAGGCAGTTCCCAGGAAAGAGGGGGCTTTCCAATAAGGATTTCTCCTTACTGGCGCGCAATTAGGTGACCAAACCTCTCCTTAGACAAAACTTTCTAGACATTGCCAATAATGTTATCTAATAATATTATTCAGATAATATGAATTATTGCTCTGATAATAGAAAATACTATGTAGTGACAATTATTGAAACAACAATAATATAAAATATCAACGTAGAAATTATTGAATCAATAAAATAAAATACTGAACATTAATTACTGTAACAAGTATTGAGTAGTGCCTTCTTACGTAAGAATCAATAATTCAAAAATATCATGCAATATCGTAGTGTACTTCTTGTCTGAACAACGCGTATTACTATGTTTTAACCAATTGGGTATTCCAACAATGTTAATCAGAATAACTCACGCTTATTATTTATAAACAACTTATACTTTTCGTTTTTCTTCATCCAATCGCTTTCCGTTATGGGGCCCACAAAAGGTCTTACTGTCATCGTCATTTATATTCCCAAAGCGGAAGAATATTCCACGACCAAACGAATATTCTCCGACAACAATGAGTATTTTATAACCACTTGCTTATTTTGAAAAAAAATTCATATATCACCCTTAACTTTAAACTTTTATCAATTTAACCATTTACTGAATAGTAATTAAAAGAAAAATTGAATACTTTTATTTCATAAAATTTGGGGTCTTACAATCTCCCTCCTTATGAAATTTCATCCCCGAAATTTACGTGCACTGTATTTCAAAGAGTTGAGAATACCTTACTTTCATTTCAGATTCCATCTTCCATGTCATCATGATTTCTCCATTGCTCATTCCTGTATTTCAGATATCATTCTAGAATACAGCTTCAAAACAAGGGTCAATTGAACAAATTAACATATCACATAATATCCCGATATTATGACTGACCAACAAATAAGCTTAGGTAGGACACACTAGCGAAGGATTTACTCGCCTCTCCCCTCCTAGTTCTATTCCCCGATCTCCGCCAGAGATCATATCCCTAAGCTCGATACCAACCGCGACTCATGTCCCAACCATGGACAACCCTCACAATGGTACTTATCGGTTGCCACCCATGAGCCAAGCGTCCCTACGGAGAGTCCGCTTCTGTGCATCCCCATCAACAGGAAGTCACCAGCAAGAGGCTCGGGGCTCTTTACTTATAGCTCTGATACCAATTGTGACAACCCCAAAATAGGTCCATTCCATCCAACCCATTTTGAGTCACCAAATACATGGTACAGAAAACAACTACAACTTTATTAATAAAATTGTCGCAAGAAGATACTGACAACATTTAAACTGTGAGTTTAAATACAAATATATACCAACTGTGACTCATGTCCCAACCGTGGACAGCACCTCATAATGACACCTTACATAAAGGTATAGTCGAAAACTATTTTAGAAATTAAAATATTTGGAAAGTGTTCAAGGAAACCTTCTTACATGGGAGGCCATGCGTCTAGGTTATTATAGATATCATATGCCCACAAAATTATCCTTGGTTGACCAAATAGACCCCAAAGAAAAACGAGAAGATTACTATCATATTCTTCCCAATGGTGTGTCTTCTCTTGACATATCATTATCTCCACCGTCTCTAATTGAGAATTATACTTCAACCAAACTCCAAGATTATATAGGTAGTGCTCGTAGATATATACTCGATGAAGTGGATGAGCACATCTCTGCTCTTATGATGATACTGAGGTTGTATCTCATTAAACATCTTGTATGATAGTGGCAAAACACCCTTCCAACGTTGGGTTCGCTTCACCCTATTTGATTCAACAAATATAACTACTAAATGATGACCACCGTTCTATTCCCTTGTTACCCTCGCTCGACCCAGCTACACTCTTATTACCTGAAAGGAATTGTGAAATAGAAGGGTGAGCACAACTAGCTCAGTAAAGAATATTATGACTAAAGATAATTACATTATCAATAGACTTCATCAGTAATAAATCAGAGATTTAGAACATATGGTAGATAATAAAACTTTTCAACCATAGTTGCAGCGGAACGAGCAATCCATTAGAAGAGTCAAATAGACTATAAAGTCTATTATCTTCTCCATGTTAAAAGTCCACCAACTATGTTTTATCCCTGTAACATCAATCAACAATTCATGTCCACAATCACATGTATAACTCATAATCGTAATTGTTGTTCTAAATTCCTTTTCTCATCCAGGACAAAGATAATTTTCATCACCTGAAACATCAAAGATCATGGTTATACCAAATCACAGTTCATGTTCATAATCATACTAATAAATTCATCTTTGCACTACTGGGCCAAAGATATTCATCAACAGACCATCTTTGCACTACATGCCAAAGATATTCATCAATAATTCATCTTTGCACTACGGGCCAAAGATATTCATCAATAAATTCATCTTTGCACTACGGGCCAAAGATATTCATATCTCAAAGAAATATATAATCATTTCGAAATTTATATAAACAATAATTATAACCATGTTGATAAATTCACCTTTGCACTTAAGCTAAAGATATTCAATTATAAATTCAATGGTCATTATCATACCATCCACAATTCAACTTTTCACTCTTTGCCAAAGAGAACCCTAGTCATGATCATACCAATAATCTACCCATCTTTACATTCCAAAGAAAGAGAATTTCAACATCGTGGTTATAAAATGTTATATATGATAATAAAATCAATATAATCAACATATAGATTTAATCTCCGAGTAATATTCATAAATCAACTATAATTTGGTTAGAAAAAGAAACCAATTTTGTGAATAGTGAATAGTAACTCGTGAATAGTAACTCGTGAATAGTAACTCATGAATAATAGTAACTCGTGAATAGTAACTCACTAATAAGAACTCCGAACATGAAAAAGTTCTAAATTTGATAAAAGTTCAAACCAATATTTCAACATAATGATATTGAAGAAATAATATCACTTACGAAGAAAATAACATCCCTTTCAATCCCTTAAAATCCCTTACTATCACTTACTATCCCTTACCTCAAAAGAGCGAAAGATTTCATTTGGAATAACGAATTGAATCGAACTTGCAACCGTAGAAACACTCAAGATATCAAAATACTTACAAGAATACACTCGATAATATAGAGAGAGAAAAATAGAGAGAAAACTTCAGTTTCTGGTGTGTTTTTCAATTCTAACCTAAGCACCATATTTATAGGAAAATGCTTAGAACACCAAAGCAGAAAATTTAATAAATTAATAATATATATATATATATATATATTAAATTTTCACACCAACCTTTGAATCATCGAATTCAGCACGTTTGACAACCCACCAACATTACAAAAAAATGTTTTTTATATTTAAAATATTTTAAACTCCAAAAATCAATTATTTCGGAACTTCAGAACTTCAATAATTCATAATAAATAGCCCTTTTATCCGAAAATTTGAATTTTGCAAATTGTTATAGGAAATTCAATTCTCTGCAACTTTACAGAAGAAAGTTTTTCCAAATTCCAAACAAAAATTGACCGAAATCCACATACGGACGATTTTACAAGCTATAATCAAATTTCAGTCAAGAAATGGGGTCCACCGACACACAAAACATGTGTTAATCATTTAATGCAACAAAAATACTCTTCCTCCTCATATACTCATATATCCCACATTCATTGTAAAAATATCATCATTATTATATTATAATAATATAATAAAATATTATTTTATCGTAAAAGATAAAATATCGATTTTCAACAATTGTCACTTTAAAAAATTTTCTCATCTATATCCACATAAAATGAATATCTTCCTCATCATATAAATCAATAATTAATTATTTATAAATAATATTACGGAATCACAATAATGACAACCAGCTAAAGCGCTCCTGAGAAAGAGGGGGCTTTCCAATAAGGATTTCTCCTCACTGGCGCGCAATTAGGTGACCAAACCTCTCCTTAGACAGAACTTTCTAGACATTGCCAATAATGTTATCTAATAATATTATTCAGATAATATGAATTATTGCTCCGATAATAGAAAATACCGTGTAGTGACAATTATTGAAACAACAATAATATAAAATATCAACGTAGCAATTATTGAATCAATAAAATAAAATATTGAGCAAGAATTATCGTAACAATTATTGAGTAGTGCCTTCTTACGTAAGAATCAATAATTCAAAAATACTTCGTAAATATCGTATGCTACTTGTACGCAACAACGCGACATTCGTGTTTTTAACCACCGGGTATTCCAACAAAGATAATACTGTGAATAACTATACAAGTTATTTATAAACAACTTATACTTTTCATTTTCTTCATCCAATCGCTTTCGTTATGGGGCCCACATTAAGATCACTACCGTCAGCATTTAATATTCCCAAAGCAATAATAATATTCCACGACCAAATGAATATTCTTCGACAACAATGAGTATTTTATAACCACTTGCTTATTTTGAAAAAAAAATTCATATATCACCCTTAACTTTAAACTTTTATCAATTTAACCATTTACTGAATAGTAATTATAAGAAAAAATTGAATACTTTTATTTCATAAAATTCGGGGTCATACAAGATTAGTTTGAACTTGGGAAGTAACGACGAGAATCAAATGAAAAGATACATGTCTTAGTTCAACGAATAATAAGCTTTGTGTTGATCTTACTAAGAAGATTTGCAAATATGAAGAGGAAAATGGAGTTGGTTATTGTAATGAATGAAAAAGAGGGAATTAAATGTAATGAAGTTATGTTATTTTTAATTTGTAAGCATACCCCAATTATGTAATGAAGTTCTGTTTTATTAAATTTGAAATTGAAATGGAGTTGATTATTGTTAAAATCTTATTCATACTTTTATGAAACAAAATAATTTTATGTAGTTGTTTACTGTAATCATATTTATTTACATTTAGCACAAAAAGTGTTCTCTGTCAATGTTATTGATGTGATGAATTGGTATGTTCCTATAGCATAGATTGTACCTCCAATTTTAATTTTCCAGCAGATTTGTTATAGTTATTATTGTCTCATTTGGATTGTTATTTTTTTCAAATGAAAGCTATGGTAAAGTTTTATTCCTTCAAAAAAGTATACTCCACACAAGGTGAGACCATCACAGTTATATAGGAGTTGCTTTTGATTGGTATGCTTATTTACAGAACTGAAGAGGCTCTGGCTTTTCTGCTGTTATTTGGTATGCTTTTTTGTAGTCTTTTTTTATGCTAAAAGTGAATCCAAACTTTGATAATAAGGGTTCTGGCCTATAATTAAACATAACTAACCACTTTATAACTTCCCACATGTAGTTCCTTCAATTTAAAAAAAATTGCCAAGTTCTGTCCTGTTTTGCATACCAAACCAATCAAACATGTTCCAAACTTCATCCAAAGCAATTAACTCATTACAACTAAATCAAACTAAATCCAAATCAATTACAACCGTTATACATTTGTAGAAAATTGTCATTAAAAATCACGTGTTTTCCAACCATTCTACATTACCATAATTTTACAACAAAATGAAACATCCAAAGTACCACATAGCTACAGAATTACAAGTCTTAAATATCCAAAGTATGTATCAAAGGGTTACAACCATGTCAGTATTCTAAATCAGCCCCAAAATATATACTAAAGCTGCCCCAAAAAGTGTACTAAAATAGCCCCAAAAGATATACATCTTGCAGCTCCAAAAAATATCCATAATATCCACTGTGTCTGCCTTCACTGTCTCTCATCTGCATGGGTACTTTCAGATTATGTTCCACTGCCCTGTCTTGATCTCTGCCTCCTAGTTGCACTCCTCTCCCCATCTACAGTCCCATTTCCAGTACGTAGAACCGTTGCCTTGTTTTCTTTTCACCTATCAAGTACCAAATGTCAGTATGTACATAATCAAATTGAAAAAACATATTATTGTGATACATACATGCATGCTTATCTTTCAAACAATATTTTCATTCCAACTCCCCTTCTTTCAAAGGTACTGATTACAAAGCAGAGACAAAGGGTAATTAATTACCAGCAGAGACAAAGGGAGGGAGAACGAGAGAGAAAAAACCTAGATTTCTTGCCAAAATTGAGGTACCCATCACTGCTTTTGAAAATATCCAAATAAATCGAACAAAAACCCTAGTTTTTAACGATCAATAGCTAAAATCAAACACAAAATCGTACATACCTTGTACCAACGAAGATTTAAGCCATATATTTGTAGATAAAAACCCTAGATTGCATGCCTTTAAGCTCGTCGGTCGTCGGTTGGTCTCTCTCTCTTTCTCTCTCTCTGGCAACGAAGATTGCTGAAATGAGAAGTATAAGGATAAAACAAAACTAATGAAGGTTATTTTGTTGCCGCTTATTCCACGTATGATTGACCCTCTCCAAGCCACGTCTTTTTTTCTTTTTTTTATAAATCCATGTAGGAAAATATTTAACGGTCGTTCAATCAATATAACAGAATGACCCAATTTTACTATTTTAATTAGTTTAATGGGGTAATTCAAAAAATTAAAAGTTCAATGATATATTAGATAAAATTTGTTAAGTATAGCGGTGAAAAACTTAGTTTTGCGGATATAATAAACATGTGACAAATCCTCTCCATTTATATCTTCGGAGTTATATATATATATATATATATATATATATATATATATATATATATATATCAGGAAAGTTCAACTGCATAAATATTAAGTAACATAATTTCTTAAAGAGCAGAACTATTAAAAGCCAAATCCGTGGCTTCATTCCGCATCTTTTCTAAAAACCCAAAATCGTGCCCAGCTACTATTCTCTCCAAATCGAAAGCCCTAGCTTTTCTCTTTTATCTTCTGTCCAAATGCTTCTCTCTAAATCACTGAAGATTTGCGACCGTGCCCTATTGCAAGCAGAGCTAAATCGGAACCGTGCCCTAGCTTCTCTGTTCTCTTTTCTCTCCAAATCACTGAGAATCGCGACCATGCCCTATTTCGTTGTGGATGAAAGCAGGTATGTGTATGTAATAGATTCTTTTTCTATTTTCTTCTGATTTTTCTGTGATGATATGCTTATTGCTTGAAGTTTCGTTGTGGTTGAAGTTTATTCAACTTTGAAGGTCCTTTAATTTTACTAGGATGCCCTGTTTTTCAAATTTTCACCTTCAAACTAGTTTCGTATTGTTGAACAACTAGGTATGCTAAATATAGATACTTTTTGAGATTTTATATTGTTTTGGCTTATTCTTTAATTGAGAATGATAACTTGGAGAGAGCCCATGAAGTAATGCAGTGTATGGTGAGGAATTTTGCTAAAATTGGGAGGTTAAAGGAGGCTGTTTGTATGGTTATTGAGATGGGAAATCAGGGGTTAGTGTTGAAGACTTGGACTTTGAATTTTGTTGTTGGTGTTGCTGTTAAAATGGGTATGATTGATGTTGCAGAGAATGTGTTTGATGAAATGTGTGAAAGAGGAGTGTCTACTAATTCTTGCAGTTTTAAGTTGATAGAAATTGTACAGGGAAAATAAGGATTTTCTAAAATTTAGAGAAATAAATAGAAATTAAGACATAAAAAAATTAATATTAAAAGGATAAAATAGTAATGTTTCTAAAGTTATAGAGGTAAAAGAATAATAATAAAAAAATGATCCAATCACACACCAAATGTATAGGTGACAGTTTTTTTTGATGATTTTGAGTTACAACTTATGGTTATTAAAATAAATAGTTATTTTGTTATTCAATAACAATTACATTTTATTCACTCTTATTTTTTTAACATCTTCCCCTCTCTTTCACTATTTATCATCTCTTAAATTCTCAATACGTTAAATGAGCTTGCAATTTTGTATAATTTGCTCAACATTACAAATTCTTACACTGGCATATTAAAAATGCAAGGGATGCATCTAATCATATGCTACCTTCCAAATAAAATTGCTTCATGTGTTACTTCTTCCCTTTAGAATAGGGAAGATTTACTTTTTATGACGATTTTCTTTACATATACTCCCTTTGCTGCTTTCATCTAAAATGAAAAGAATTGAACTTTGCTGCTTTCATTACAAGATTGCCCTTTTACTTTCTTGTTCTACTTGCTCTGCACCTCAAATTGGGTTTAAACCATGGCCATCAAATATTCCTGTTTTCACCTTGGACAATATTTACATCAAATATTCCTCTTTTTTTTGCAGGGGTAGTACATTGATAGATACTAGTAATCGATTTGATAGAATCCGTGGATGATGATTTTGGAATTTGGAGGTGAAGCTTTTGAAAATTGACAAAGCTATCGTCAATTTCAATGATTAATGGAGGAATGTAATAGTTTAGTTATATGTTTTTTTTTTAGTTTTAGCTTCTGCCTCTTAACATTCTATTATCTATTAGTAGTACCATAATGTTTTGAGACATGCAAGTTCATGCAATTGTAATGGCATTGAAAATTTTGGCAGAATGAAAGCTAGGCAAAATGTTGGGACCGTCTCATTGTCATTGTCATTTGCTTGAAACATCCATAGAATTTGTTATGTGGCATTTGTCATTATGCTATTCCTGTGGATCATCCGTAGAATTTGTAACATAGCTCATATATGTCACTATTTAGCCAATGAGCTACGCTCTGTCAGAACTTGGCTTTAGATTCAAAGCTTCTTTAGTTGGATCCCCGCAATATTCTTTTTCTTCTTCTAATCTATGTTCTAAAGTGATTTTTGTGTAAAACTTTGCCCCCACAATGGCATTTGTCTTTATTATGTTGTCATACATTTTTATTTATATCTACTGAAGTTATTTCCATTGATAGAAAGAAAGATAAAAATTAATAAACGTGAACTGAAAGGCATATACCATATTAATATAAACTGATCCAAAGAGTCGTCACTAACAAGCCGAGGCAGTAGCCAGCCTATTGGTTTGAAGAAACAATTACACCTCACTTGGTTTTTTTTTACCAACTACACAGTTCTGTTAAATGATCAAAAACATTAAAAGCCAGCAAATAAAATGAACATTCTATTAGTTCTTTCATTCAAATGACCATTGGTTCTCTCTGCGGACCTCTTCTTCCTCCTCCGGTGTGAAGTCATTCTTGATGTTGAATGTCTTGCGAATCTCCTCTGGATTTTTTCCCTTTATCATGTCCGCAACAGTCTGGCAGGTCAGATCCAGAAGACTCTTGATGTTCAGATAGTTTGTAGCCTGGGAATAAGACAGTAGGGAAAAAATACTTACCATATCCAGGAAATATACAAGTCCATAATAACTCAAGATTAGAGATGCATGTATAAGCATCTAAAGAAATGAGTAATCAACAATACGCTAAATACAGAACATAAAAGCACATGGTTTGCAACTAACATATTACCTAGACACCCAACCATTCAAAAATGTAAATTCAGAGCATAAAAGAAAAAGCTACTCAACATGCCAATAAGATGCTAAATACTAAAATAAATTAGCACATGGTTTGCTCCAGGCAGGAACAAAAGGAAGTATTACCATGTTGCGTTACATGCCAACAGTCCAATAATAACTAACACACAACAAATTAAGAAAGTGCATGCACAATGGATTTAACAGCTATAAGCCTGATATCAACAATTCAATGAACCTTAGAGATGTGGCTATTCCTTAAAAAGTTAATAATAACATAACATAAGTAGTTTGCTCTTAAAGCAGGAGCCAAGAAAAGTAAGAAATGCAGCATCTAGTGTCATTCTATGTCAACTGTTTGTAAAATCAACTCATAACGACACAATATCAATAGAACAGAAAAGAACCATACAAGCACACAAAATGCAGAAAAAGCAGTACCAATGACCATCCTTTGAAGGAGTTTTCATATTAATATGATAAAATTACCAAAGATGCGTAAACTTGACAACATGAGTTTTAGTTAAATTATGACAAATTATACCATAGAAAATATCTAAAAGTTGAAAACACCTTCCTCAACCTTAGAGTAGCAAAAGGAAAGCCTTGTAAAAGTCTAAAAATGTCACACTGTCCGTAGAATTATGACAATATTAAACCAGACAAACTAAAAAAAATTGAAATAGTCTAAAAACTGTGAAACAGTCCACATCCATTCACAATAAAAGAGTGTCCATCTAAAAATTGTGAAACAGTATGCGGTCATTCACAATATTTATTACATCCTTTTAAGTTATAATAGTGTATTAGGAATATTACTTTTTAGAATGAATTTGACATATTTTCAAAATTAAAATTGACAAGAAGTTAATATAGTTTTACACAATACAATTATAACACTTGTAAACTATCTTAAATAGTAATAATAATTACAGTATTTATTGTTTAAAAAAGTTAAAAAAATCACAATACCAAAATGAGATCGAAGAGGGCATTTGGGTTTATTTATAGAGGAATTCAAGTCCTCCAAATCGTACTTCAAATCATTATTATTAGTCCATCAACTTAAAACTGCAAGAATCAGGAGACACCCCTCTTTCACACATTTCATCAAATACATTCTCTGTAACATCAATCATACCCATTTTAACAGTAACACCAACAACAAAATTCAAAGTCCAAGTATTCAACACCAACCCCTGATTTCCCATCTCAATAACCATACAAACAGAAAAATTAGAAGAAAATAGAAAAAGAATCTATTACATACACATACCTTCTTTCATCCACAGCGAAATAGGGCACGGTCGCGATTCTCAGTGATTTGGAGAGAAAAGAGAACAGAGAAGCTAGGGCACGGTTCCGATTTAGCTCTGCTTGCAATAGGGCACGGTCGCGAATCTTCAGTGATTTAGAGAGAAGCATTTGGATAGAAGAGAGAAGAGAGAAGCTAGGGCTTTCGATTTGGAGACAATAGCAGCTGGGCACGATTTTGGGTTTTTAGAAAACACGCGGAATGAAGCCACGGTTTTGGCATTTAATAGTTCTGCTCTTTAAGAAATTATGTTACTTAATATTTATTTATGCTCTTGAACTTTTCTGTGTATATATATATATATTAACTACAGAAGCTATATATATAATATAATATATATATATATACGGAGAGGATCAAATCATACCCCTTTAGTTAACATACCTTGCTCACCATCTTTAGCGATGGACTGAAATGACGACTTACTCAAATTGTCGCGTATATTAGAGAACCATGTTGTTTTTTTTTTTAAGAACGCATTGAACCGTCATTATAACATATAAAAGCGCTTATATCATTTCTATAGCGACGGATCAAACCGTCGCCCAGTCCGTAGCTAAAGGTGGTGAGCAAGGTATGTAAAATAAAAGGGTATGCATCCGAAACAGACTGTATATATATACAGCGAGCTTCCTATATGGTTGGTCCGCATGCAAACCACCTTTAGTGACAAACAAAGTCGTCGCTAAACCCGTCGTCATAGGGTTTGAACCGTCGACATAGCCCAGAACCGTCGCTATAGCCCGGTTCAGACCCTATGGCGATGGGTTTAGCGACGATTTTGTCCATCACTAAAGGTGATCCGCATGCGGAATACCCACATATTAAGCAGTCATGTTCTTCATAGATATACTATATACTTGGAGTGGACGCTGGGAGTGTACATTATATAGTTCATAATGAGTGCGGACATGTTCTTCATTGATATGAAAGGGTGGAAGAGGATGGTGAGAGGGCCGAGTAGATTGTGCTACTTGTTCTTGATTGTTAGGATGTAAGACCCCGAATTATATGAAATAAAAGTATCCAATTTTCTTATAATTGTTATTCTATTTAGTAAATGGTTAGATTGATAAAAATTTAAAGTTAAGGGTGATATTTGAAAATTTTGTAAAGTAAGCAAGTTGATATAAAATATTTGTTGTGTCAGGGAATATTCGATTGGTCGGGGAATATTCATTTTAATAGGAAATATTAAATGCGACTCAAGACAATCATTGGTGAACTCCACAAACGGAAGTATTGTCGTAGTTAGAAAACGATGAAATATCTTTTATAAAATAATCTGCGAAAGTTTTACCATTAAACTTAGAGGTGGCAACCAAGCGGTAAGTGCGTCAGGGCCAAAAAAAGTAAGCCCATATAAGGCTTGCATGGGCACACTGGCAAAGGCCGAGGGTCAAGGTGGTTTATGCTATTTTTTTGGCACTTTTTGAGGTATGCAAGCATGCATGGCCATGAACTTTGAATCTAGGGCCAAAAGGCCCAGATTTTGTGGACCAAAAATCATACCTTGAAGCTTTTTTAAATTTGGTCGAGTATTTACCACGAGCTTTGGGCCGTTGCGTGTCTAGTTAAACTATTGAGATACCCGTGGTAAAATACAATAATCTGGCGTGGTTGCGTAAAGAAGACACGGTATTAAGTATTGATGCTTACGTAAGAAGCCACTCAGTTTACTCAATTATTGCTACAGTAATTGTTGCATAGTATCTCACGTTATTTGATTCAATTATTGTCACAGTATCATCTGCATAATATTTTATATTATTAAATTAATAATTGAGACAACAAAATTATTCATATTATTATTTGCAATATTGATGATGTCTAGAAAGTTCTGTCGGGGAAAGGGGTTTGGTCACCTAATTGCGCACCAATAGGGAGAAATCGTTATCGGAAAGCCCCCTCTTTCCTGGGAATGATCTGATTGTTAAATATTGTGAGTTATAATATTAATGATGAATAATTGTTAATAGATTAAAAATGTGTTTATTAAAGATAAAGGATTTGTGGTAAATATTTATTCAATTTTTTGATATAAATATAGGGATTTGTTATAAGGCGTTTGTTGTAAGTTTGACTTAGTATTCCATGGGAAGATTTACTAATTTTATGGACCGTCGGTGATGGTTTTAATAGTAAATCAATCTGGACCATTGATGGTGGTTTTAATAGTAAATCAATCTGAATCGTCGGTGGTGGTTTTAAAAGTAAATCAATCTGGACCGTCGGTGGAGGTTTTAAAAGTAAATCAATCTGGACCGTCGGTGGTTGTTTTAAAAGTAAATCAATCTAGACCGTCAGTTGTGGTTTTAATAGTAATCAATATGGACCGTCCGTTCTAATAGTAAATCAATCTGGACCGTTTATGAATCAGTTACTATTTAGTCCATTCTCCTATAAATAGAAGTTTAATTCTTCTTTCATTCTCACCAATTCACCGAGACTCATAAGAGACACTATAGAGAGAGAAACTATAAAGAGCAAGAAGAAGAGTATTCTGCTACTTCACTATTGCAGTATAAAGTGTTTTACTAAGGTAAGTGGTATTATTTCTTTCACATTCATAAGGAATACTATTTTTTGTATTCATCCATAAAATATGTCGGAATAACCTGTCTACGCGGATTACGTACCACATGACAGGTAAAAATTCATTTGTAGTTTCGTATGTTATTTCTTTTCATTTTCTTAAATATAAACTTACTATGGTAAGTATTGCTTCTATAAACCCTGAAATTTGTGGAGTACCTTTGCGTTTTGCGCTTCTTCCAGTATCGTTTCATTGGAATATTGATCTAAACTTTCTTATTAAATATCAATATTTTCACCTGGGGTACTATTCACGGGTTACTATTAATACGGTTACTATTCACTAAAATATTATTCACTCGGGTATTCAGGGTACTTTTCATGCCGGGGTACTATTCATAAGTTACTATTCACAGGTTACTATTCACTCAGGTATTCGGGGTACTTTTCATGTCGGGGTACTATTCACGAGTTACTATTCACGGGTTACTATTCATCTGATTACTATTCACTCAAATATTATTTACTCGGGTATTCGGGGTACTTTTCATGCGGGGTTACTATTCACGGGATACTATTCTCGAAGTACTATTCACAAGGTACTATTCACGGGGTACTATTCACCAAAAAATTTATTTCTTTTCTGTACAAATTATTTTTGATACATGGATATTATTCTTGAATTTTACTCCACAAAGTAGTATCATATTGACAATTTAGACATTATTGAATTCTGGATAAATTAAATTATAAATCTTTAAAATTTATCCTTTGCTTTCATTTAATTGAATTCTTATATCATTGTCATCATCCTCATGCTTATATTGTGATCAAAGTCATCTTTGGCCCGTAGTGCATAGATGGACTGTTGATTAGTATGATTATGACCAGGAACAATTCAGTATAATCATGACTTATAATGTTACAAATGATAAAAGTTCTCATTGGCCCGTAGTGCATTGATAAACAATTATTGGCATGATCATGACCATTGATGATTACACGAATATCTTTGGCCCATAGTGCAGGGATAATTCGTGGACGTGATACTAATGAATATCACTGGTCCGTAGTGCAAGGATGATTCGATGATGTGGTTTATTTATTAAACTGAGTCCCAGCGATAAAATTGATGATAAACTTTTTAAATCATAGAAGATAGTAGATATCATGCTCTACTTGACTCTTCTAATGAATTGCTTGTTTCGATGCAGTTAAACTTGATGTTTATTGTATTTTATCAGTTTAACACTGTTGAAGGCTAACGATAATTTATTCTGCATTATCTTAGTCATAATATTTCTTACTGGGCTAGTTGAGCTCACCCTTTTGCTTTCATTGTTCTCTTCATGAAATGAGAACGTAGCCGGAACTGGTCGGGGAATGGAGTGATGGTTCGAGATGATTGTTTTAGTAGTCCTCACTATTTAGTGTGATGATAAATATAATGAGGATTGAATTTGAGTTTGAATATTGTCTATGAGACAATATTCGTGTAAAAGCTCAGCTATATTTTATCATATTTTACACGACAGTTGTATTAATTAAGTTTGTATTTGAGTTATGTACCCAAGATGGGTGATGTATACCTATTTTGGGGGCGTCACATAGGAGGTGGATGATATGGAGGGTTGAGACCTCGTGCGCTAGCGTGAGTATGCACCATGTTGATTGTCTGGTTTATAAAAAAAGGTAACTTTTTGTTGTCTTCCCACAAACAACGCCAATCTGATGCGTCACTCAGCTCCAAATTAAGGTTTTGGTCAACCCATGAAATTTGACCACCGTTTGACCGTCTTGATCACGCCAAAAAACCTGTAAAAAGTCCACCCGAGTTGGTGTTCTTTCGGGAGGACTCTCCGATGATTAAGCCAGAACGCTGATACGAGGAGAGGAAATTATTATGGAAGTAAAAAGTTATGTACCTTAAATTTTGCGGAAGAATCTCTTATTTATAACATGAAAGTCCTCTTCTTCAGAAGTTAGAATTTAAAATTGAATTTAAAGACCTTGAAGGTTGGCAATCCTTAACTAAGCTTTATGAGATTTATACCCTTAGGGATATGATATGTTTCCAGAATATTCTGCAAACGAATTTATTAAATTATTACCTTTATTGATATGGTTCTATAAATTACACGTGTTATTTATAAACTAAGTACAAATTGATATTTAAAAAAATAAAATAAATTAAAATCATGATTTAACATTTTAAAATTTCATAACTTTATTTAAATCAAACTCAAATAAATTAATTTTTGAAAGAAATGGAGTTTCTTTTTTCTTTTCCTCAAAAATTCGTGCTATTAATTCTTATTTGAGACTTCAGAGGTGAGAGGTGGGAGGATGACACGTGAACATATCCATGGTTATTAAGTTATTAGTTGTGTCATGTGCCTTCGCCAATACATGGATGGTGAGATTTATCCCAAACTTTAGACGACCCAGATGATATATTAGGTGAGCGGAAGATTCAAAATTATTTGTATTTTGTTAGATAGACTAGCTGTGTCCCGTGCCTCCGGCACTACATGGACGGTGAGATTTATCTCAAATTTTGGACGGCTCAGATAATTTATTAAGGTGAACAGGTGATGATTGGGTAATATACCCATAAATTGGATATACTTGGGTTTAAATTGTTGTATCTTCAAGTCATTTAGGGATATCTTTACTGTGTTTATGTGATATTTTGCAGAATCGGGAGCGATAGGAGCGTTTGGAGATTGTAAGCTTAAAAAGGGCATTCTGGTAATTTCTAGCATCACAGCGCCGGGGCCCTCAACTCAGTTCAAATCCTAGCGCCGGGGCGCTGGGTCGTGCCAGATGTCGACTAGGGACGCGTGCGTTGACTTTTTCGTGGCCCACTCAATTGGTTGTTGTTTAAAGCCTAATTGGATTAGGAGTGTGGGAAAGATATAAAAAGAAAATAAGTGCTGAAATTAAGGCTATCATTCAATCATCTAATTATTCATCTATTCATTCATTCATTAGAGGCTACACAAGGATTACTTGAAGACTAAGGATTGGCTAAAGAGTTTTCTTCTTCTTCTCCTTATTTTCAATTCGTAATTCTTTAAGGATGATTTGCAAACGATTATTGGTTTTTATTTCCATTATGAACTAATTCTTTTATTAAGATTTCAATTGAACCTTTTATGGCTATAAATTAGTTATTCAGTTTATTCCAATTATTTATGTTGAAGTGAATTGTTTATCATGCCTTGCATCTATTGATTAATTATTTGGCCAATAATTACCGTGTTACTCTAAAAGGAATTGAAAGATGAATTCTAGGGTTAGAACTGGGTTTGATAACGTGTGACTTATTTATTTGCACAGTGAATAATTAAGTTTGTGAATTGAATGGAAATATCTTTTCACCGCATGTAACACATAAGGAATTGGAATTGAAATAGTTTAATTCACTTGTTTTGCATAGGAATATAGCAAGATTAATCTTGATTAAAAATAGAAGTCAGTTGATTACTTGGAAAAGGACTTTTGACATTTGAGAATTCCTATTAACAATTCAGTAGACATAATAATTGGGATAATTGGGTAATTGAGTTATAGTTCATAATTGGGGATATTGAAGTCTTAATCCTTATTTATCAGAAATTAATCATTCAAATCTGCGTTTATTTATTTGGTTATTTTAGAATAATATCTTTAATTGTTTAATTTAGTTTTAATATTTCAGAAAATCATAATTTATCATTCTTTAAATAAAATTGGGTTGATATAGTGCTAGTAGTTGGAATTTATTAATTAAGATTCTCTGTGGGAACGATACTTTTCTTATCACTTTATTACTTGTTGACCGTGTATACTTGCACGTATTCTTTGATTGCGAAATCAACCAACAAGTTTTTGGTGCCGCTGCCGGGGAATTTTTATTAATATTAATTTCATATTAGTTATAATCAATTCGGTCTTAATTTAAACGTTACTTATTTTTCTTCTTGGATTGGCAGGAATTCTTGTGCGTGTATGCACACTAGATCGAAGGCTAAAGAGGAACTTTTTTTGTATACAGATGACATCAAAAAGAAGTTCCAGAAAGTGCGTTTGAATAGTGAGGTTATACATTTGGAAGAAGAACCGCGGCACTCAGAAATACCCGTGAACACGGCGGAGAACGAACGAAATCATTTAGGGATTACGCCATCTTTGAATGTCATGGATTTACAATGAGTATTAAGAGGCCGTGAATCAATGCGTAACAGCTTTGAGATAAAATCGAACAATTCGGATGATGCTATGTATCACATATCGGTTTTGGGGGTAATTCGATAGATGATCCTAATGAGCATATCTTGAGTTTCTTGGAAGTTTGTGATACCTACAAATTTAACAATGTATCGGAAGATGCTACAAGGTTGAGGATGTTCCCGTTTACTTTAAAAGATAAGGCACGAAGCTGGTTACATTCTTTGCCTCCTGGCTCAATCACCGCTTGGGATGACTTAGCTCAAAAATTATTAGCTAAGTTCTTCCCACCAGCAAAGTCGGCAAAACTATGGAACGATATTCATACTTTCGCACAATTTGAATCAGAGTCGTTATATGAGGCGTGGGAAAGGTTCAAGGATATGCTCTGTAAGTGCCCTCATCATGGAATTCCGCAGTGGATGCAATTAGGGATATTTTGTGATGGTTTGCATGCGTCCACAAGGTCTAGTATTGATGCAGCAGCAGGAGGAGCGATCATGTCCAAGAGTTTTGATGAAGCGTATCAATTGTTAGAGACAATGGCCACCAACAACTATCAGTGGCCCATGACGAGGTCTAATCATCCGAAAAGCATCGGAAAGTATGAAGTGGACGCGATGATAAAGATTAATAAAGACAAGTGACCGCAATAGCTAAGCATATGGAAATATGGCGTCCACAAGCCACACAACATGTAGCGATGGTTTGTGAGTTGTGTACTGGGGGTCATGCTACAGATCAATGTGCCATAAATTCTGAATCAGCACAGTTCGTAGGAAATTATAATCGCTCAACTCAATCGTATCCGACTCAAAATGCTTATAATCCAGGTTGGAAAAATCATCCGGGGTTTTCATGGAGTAACAATCAAGGTGCAGCTCAAGCACCTAGACAACAAAACACCTCCGGATTCTAAAATCAGACTCAACAACAACTAGAAAGGAAACCAAGTTGGGAAGAAGCATTAGAAAAATTTATTAGAGTATCTGACAAAAGGAACGAGGAACAAGACAAGATAATGAATCAAGTAGAGCTGACTTTGCAAAGCCATGTGGCATCGTTAAAGAATCTGGAAAATCAAGTGGGGCAAATTGCACATGCATTGAATAACCGCCCACTAGGAACACTCCCGAGTGATACGAAAATAAATTCGGGCAGAAACGAGCATTGCAAGGCAGTAACTTTACGCAGTGGGAAGGATTTGCAAGAAACAGTTAAGGATAAGAAAAAGGGGGACAATGCGACAGCTGAAATAGAAGAAGTTGTGGAAACCGGGAAAGATAAAGATGAATTCATAGAGCAGAATGCACCGGAACCAACGATCACCATATGGCTATGTGTTCGGTCGGTTACCGCCATTCCTTACCGTGGTGCCGTGATAACTATGGTAACAACTTGTGTTAAATCTTAGTTCGAATTAAATCATAGCATAATAAGACCCAATGCGTTACCTTAATAATATCTTCTTGGGTCATCTGATTGGGTTGTCGGAGGTGGGGATACGAAAGCGGCTATGCCATCGGTATTATCTCACAATGACTAGAGAGAAATTTTTTTTGGACCTTGTGTGGCTATGTGTTCGGCCTGACGAGGACGTCAAGCATTTAAGTGGGGGAGTTTGTAACACTCCAGTCCCACATCATATCACCTGGGATACTTGAATGTATATATAAGGACTCAAGCTGCTATCATTAGTACTTTCAGTCATGACCTTTTGGGTGAGCCTGTGGTGAGCTAAGATGACCCAATGAGATATTATTGAGACAACTTATTGGGCCTTTTTATGCTATGATTTGATTCGGACTCGGGATTTAATCTAGGTTGTTACATATGGTATCAGAGCCGACTCTCAAAAGCTCGAGTCGGGCCATTCGACCGGATTGCCAAAGGTGGGAACACGAAGGCGGCTAAATCAATGGTTTTAACTGACAATGGCTAGAGAGAGTTTTTGGGCCTTGTGTGGGTATGTGGTCGGCCGGACAAGGACGCTAGGTATTTGAGTGAGGAATTTTTTAACACCTCAGTCTTACATCGTAACATGTGGGATACTTGGATGTGTATACAAGGACTCAAGATGCTATGATTAATACCTTTAGTCATGACCTTTTGGGTGAGTTTGTGATGAGTTAAGATAACCTAAATAGATATTATTGAAACAACATATTGGACCTTATTATGCTATGATTTGATTCGTACTTTTGACCCAGGTTGTTACAATAGTAGCCTTTGATATATGAAAATTTTCTCATATTTCTTCAATTTCACTTCTCTTCCCCAAAACTCCTCTTGTAACCTATAAATTGTTATCAACCATTGGACAAAGTTTGGTTCTCTAAAATATTAGTTGTCAGGTACCATGATTTCGATAAGCATATATAAGACTTGTATTGTGATGTGGAACACGTCAAAGAATATAACATAATTAGATTTAGGATTAATTTGGATTTTATTATTGTAATTTTATAGTATTCAGGGGTTATTAGGTGTCAAGGTTATTTAGTAATTGTATCTTTTGGGTCGGATAATTAGGGTGCCAGGAATATCATTTGGGTTGGCCTTTACTTTTTAAATGTTGATCTTTGGGTGAGCAAGTCTGATGAGAAGTCCAAGTTATGTAAGTGAGCTTGTTCTTTAAGTCTTACTTTTAAAATATAACTATTGTAATTCCTACTGACAGGGAATAATAATCTAGAAAAAGAGAAAAAAAGGGGGGTGGTGGTGAATAGATCATTACTATCTAGAAAATCTTTGATCTCTTTTTATTTTAATCTAAATATTATATGACGACTACGTGAATATTTAATAGGCCAGATAAAGGCAAAGAGAGATATCACCAATTTACAGATAATCTGGTTCAATATACATCCACCTTATATTGCTACGTCCAGTCTCAAGATTCTTTTCGGGATTTGAGATCCTATTAATATATGTAAAATGCTCCTTCTAGAAGTGGAGAAACCTTTACAAATTTATAGACAAACTTCTAACTTTTTACTCGAAGTTAGTTGTACTTGAAAAACCTAAGGATTGTGCTCCTATAGTACCGGTCTTAGAACAAAAGGTGTTTTCCTCTTTTCACAAGTACACTAGAGACCCAACTATTCGTTGACCCCTCTTAAGACTTTGCTCTTGAACAAAGGATCACTCTTTTCTTCACAGATAAGTCTAGGATACAAAACTTAAACCCCTTTTTGAAATAAGTTTTGTTGATGTGGTTTGCTTCTAAATTAAGCAGCTATAATTAATTTAAGTTTTAAGTATAAAAGTTTTACTAACACTACACACAGCATGACCGGTTGAGAGGCAGTGTAATTGAGCAAATTTGATCTTATTTTGGCCTCTTCAAAAGGTGCCTTAGTTTTAGTCTTTTGGTAAGTATCCAGTGGTCTCTAATTAAAATGTTCATGTTGCTTACTTGGATGGATGGTAAGAGATTTTTTAAGTAACAGGTGAAGTAGTCAAATGGTGCATTGAGTGGACGGTGGGAGTATGTTTTACCATGTAAAATATGATAGTTATATATATATATGTGTGTGTGTGTAAGAGATTTTTTAAGAATGTTGGTGAAGTGGGCCAAATGGAGCATTGAGTGGATTTGTGGGAGTATATTTTACCAAGTAAAACATGATAGTTACACACACACACACACACACACATATATATATATATATATATAGTTATAAAGATTTAGACTGTATTTCTGATTTTATGAAATCCTTTTTCTAACGAAAGAGAGTTTCCTTGCCTTAGGAATGTTTCTTCATGAATTAGTCCTCCCAACCATTTGACATTATTTATCAATGTTATTTTGAAGAACTATTTCAATGTATAAAAGCTTTGTAAAAATATATTGAATATAGTAAAATACAAAGTAATATAAAATACCATATAGAATAATGATATAACTTTATAATATAATTTATGATAATATAACCTATGGAGAGGGTTCTAACTTAATATTTTTCTATAAGAATCTTATTTGTTATCATCAAAATCATAGTTTACTTAAAAAGTTAAAAGACACAACACCCACAAGTTGAATGGAGTTGAGTTATTGAGAGCAAAGAACTCTTCTCCAGCCCCACTTTCTTATCTTGTAATCTTATCCTACATCATGTTGCACCAACAGTAAGATTAAGCCATCAATGATGGTGTTGGGACTTGGCTAGGTTTTGCTTCTCTGAAATCCTTGTTTTTTAGGTTCTATTTATTTGATAATCAATAATCACTTGTAAGATCAGGGTTCAAAGAAGGGGCCAAGTTGCCAAAATCTTGATGGGGTTTGCTTCTAAATTAAGCAGCTATAATTAATTTAAAATTTAAGTATAAAAGTTTTACTAACACTACACACACCGTGACTGGCTGAGAGGCAATGTAATTGAGCAAATTTGATCTTATTTTGGCCTCGTCAAAAGGTGCCTTAGTTTTAGTCTTTTGGTTAGTATCCAGTGGTCTCTAATTCAAATGTCCATGTTGCTTACTTGGATGGATGGTAAGAGATTTTTTAACAGGTGAAGTAGCCAAATGGAGCATTGAGTGGATGGTGGGAGTATGTTTTACCGTGTAAAATATGATAGTTATATATATATATATATATATATATATATATATATATATATGTGTGTGTGTGTGTGTAAGAGATTTTTTAAGTAACAGGTGAAGTGGCCAAATGGAGCATTGAGTGGATTTGGGAGTATATTTTACCAAGTAAAACATGATAAATATACACACACAACACACACAAATATATATATATATATATATATATATATATATATATATATATATATATAGTAGTTATAAAGATTTAGACTGTATTTATGATTTTATGAAATCCTTTTTCTAACGAAAGAGAATTTCCTTGCCTTAGGAATGTTTCTTCATGAATTAGTCCTCCCAACCATTTGACATTATTTATCAATGTTATTTTGAAGAACTATTTCAATGTATAAATGCTTAGTAAAAATATATTGAATGTAGTCAAAAATACAAAGTAATATATAATAACATAGAGAATAATGATATAACTTTATAATATAATTTATGATAATATAACCTATGGAGAGGGTTCTAACTTAATATTTTTCTATACGAATCTTAGTTGTTATCAGTTGAATAGAGTTGAGTTATTGAGAGCAAAGAACTCTTCTCCATCCCCCTTTCTTATCTTGTAATCTTATCCTACATCATGTTGCACTAACAGTAAGATTAAGCCATCAATGATGGTGTTTGGACTTGGATAGGTTTTGCTTCTCTGAAATCCTTGGTTTTTAGGTTCTATTTATTTGATAATCAATAATCACTTGTAAGATCAGGGGTCAAAGAAGGGGCCAAGTTGCCGAAATCTTGATGTGGTTTACTTCTAAATTAAGCAGCTATAATTAATTTAAGTTTTAAGTATAAAAGAATTACTAACACTACACATACCATGACCGGCTGAGAGGCAATGTAATTGAGCAAATTTGATCTTATTATGGCTTCGTCAAAAGGTGCCTTAGTTTTAGTCTTTTGGTAAGTATCCAGTGGTCTCTAATTCAAATGTCCATGTTGCTTACTTGGATGGATGATAAGAGATTTTTTAAGTAACAGGTGAACTAGCCAAATGGAGCATTGAGTGGACGGTGGGAGTATGTTTTACCATGTAAAATATGATAGTTATATATATGTGTGTGTGTGTGTGTATGTGTGTGTGTAAGAGATTTTTTAAGTAACAGGTGAAGTAGCCAAATGGATCATTGAGTGGACGGTGGGAGTATATTTTACCATGTAAAACATGATAGTTATACACACACACACATATATATATAATAGTTATAAAGATATATATCTATGGAGAGGGTTCTAACTTAATATTTTTCTATACGAGTCTTATTTGTTATCATCAAAATCATAGTTTACTTAAAAGTTAAACGACACAACACCCACAAGTTGAATAGAGTTGAGTTATTGAGAGAAAAGAACTCTTCTCCAGCCCCCCTTTCTTATCTTGTAATCTTATCCTACATCATGTTGTACTAACAGTAAGATTAAGCCATCAATGATGGTGTTGGGACTTGGCTAGGTTTTGCTTCTCTGAAATCCTTGGTTTTTAGGTTCTATTTATTTGATAATCAATAATCACTTGCATGTAAGATCAAGGTTCAAAGAAGGGGCCAAGTTGCCGAAATCTTGATGTGGTTTGCTTCTAAATTAAGCAGCTACAATTAATTTAAGTTTCTAAGTATAAAAGTTTTACTAACACTACACACACCATGACCGGCTGAGAGTCAATGTAATTGAGCAAATTTGATCTTATTTTGGCCTCGTCAAAAGGTGCCTTAATTTTAGTCTTTTGGTAAGTATCCAGTGGTCTCTAATTCAAATGTCCATGTTGCTTACTTGGATGGATGGTAAGAGATTTTTTAAGTAACAGGTGAAGTAGCCAAATGGAGCATTGAGTGGGCGGTGGGAGTATGCTTTACCATGTAAAATATTTTAGTTATATATATATGTGTGTGTGTGTGTACAAGATTTTTGAGTAACAGGTGAAGTGGCCAAATGGAGCATTGAGTGGACGGTGGGAGTATATTTTTCCATGGAAAACATGATAGTTATACACACACACACACACACACACACACACACATATATATATATATACACACACACACACACACAATAGTTATAAAGATTTAGACTGTATTTATGATTTTATGAAATCCTTTTTCTAACTAAAGAGAGTTTCCTTGCCTTAGGAATGTTTCTTCATGAATTAGTCCTCCCAACCATTTGACATTATTTATCAATGTTATTTTGAAGAACTATTTCAATGTATAAAAGCTTAGTAAAAATATATTGAATATAGTAAAATACAAAGTAATATAAAATAACATATAGAATAATGATATAACTTTATAATATAATTTATGATAATATAACCTATGGAGAGGGTTCTAACTTAATATTTTTCTATACGAATCTTATTTGTTATCATCAAAATCATAGTTTACTTAAAAAGTTAACAGACACAACACCCACAAGTTGAATAGAGTTGAGTTATTGAGAGCAAAGAACTCTTCTCCATCCCCCCTTTCTTATCTTGTAATCTTATCCTACATCATGTTGCACTAACAGTAAGATTAAGCCATCAATGATGGTGTTTGGACTTGGCTTGGTTTTTCTTCTCTGAAATCCTTGGTTTTTAGGTTCTATTTATTTGACAATCAATAATCACTTGTAAGATCAGGGTTCAAAGAAGGG
The DNA here is from genome assembly GCA_020205615.1 of Panax quinquefolius. Classification (NCBI taxonomy): domain Eukaryota; kingdom Viridiplantae; phylum Streptophyta; class Magnoliopsida; order Apiales; family Araliaceae; genus Panax; species Panax quinquefolius. The sequence goes on from CM035166.1 coordinate 89,346,542, forward strand.
GCCAAGTTACCTAAATCTTGATGTCTCAGTTTGGTATCGTATTGTTAACAATCCGATAACAAGTTACGAATTGTAATTGCAAGCATTTGCCATAACGGGAAAAAATCAGGTGTACCACAAAAATCAAATAGAAATAACGGCGTAATAGAGTAATCAAGCAGAAATAACGGTTTAGTTGAAAATCAACAAATGGGTCTCTTTTTGTGGAACAGAGAGAGTAATAATAAAAAATAAAATATGTATATTTACTTAATAACTCATCGATTAATAATAATAGAGACAAGATCTGAGTTTTTGATTTGAGAATTAGGAAATAAAAAGGCTTTGCCTTTATTCAATTAACCGGTCCAACCTTTATTCAAATAACTGATCCAACCCGGTTCGGTACGGTATGTACTGAACTGAACCCGGTCCAATTCGCCGAAAAATAAAAAAATCAATTTTTTTGCCCACCCCTATAAGCGGATGTTTTTTAGTTGTAAATCGTAAATTATAGTTTTAATCATGCTTGTGCGTGAATAGAGAAAAGTTTTGGATTGCCATTTTGATCGTACGGAATGAAAATGTACTATATTTTGGAATATTCGTACAAAAACTTAATTATCTACCGTGTTAGATTTTTCTGGAAACCATGGTTTGAATCCTACCAATTTTTTAACAATTGTTTGATTCATTCTCCCAATTTCGAGATACGTATACGGTATAACTGAGATATGTCAACTAGTTTTCCGGACATAAATTGTTGTATTAACTACAACGATTAACTTTGGGCAAAATGACCCTTTTGTTTCCTCTACTCGAAGTCTAGTTTAATTTGTCAAAATAGTCAATAAGGTTATTTAACACATTTCTTATTTCCTTCCTCAAATTCTAACCCTTAAATAAAATAATTAAATTATACAATTCCAAAATCATATTATCAAAGCTCAAATCTTAAAACCCTTATCTTAAAAACTTTACAATCAGATCGAAACACAAATCAGGCAGATCACATATACATACATATACACAATTCTGAAAAATAAAAGAAAATTATCGCAACTCAAACTAAGTATTTGTTTCATTACAAATTACAACAACTCTTAGTCGACATTTTGCTTCCTCACAAACCACAACAGTTCAGGCTCAAAATTTTATTCCTCATAAATCACAAGGCATCTAGACTCGGATCAAGAATAAAATAGAAGCATATTTAATCTCACCGGAGCTCCATCGGGGAAGTGAATTGAGTTAGATAGCAGCTGGGTAGCAGCAGGCTGATGCGAGGGTTTCTTTTTATTAGTGGATCGGCGATTGATTTTGTCAATTTCTTAGTTGGTTTATGGTTCTTTCCATCTGAATCGGAGATAATGATGGTGAATAATCTCACAGGAGTTCTTGGGTCTCCCGCCTCTCGTTCTATCACTATATACGTGGTATACGGCATATACGTACAATACATAGGTCATGGAGACCAGGATATATAAGTGCTTTGATTTTGCTTTTATACGTACAATACATAAATCATGGAGACTAGGATATTTATTTTAATTAAATAAGTTAACTAATTTATTTTATGGATTAGGATTTGATATTAGGACATGTTTGGTTTTTAGGGATTAGGTTTCCCTTTTACGGGTTAGGGCTAAAAGTGATAAGGAAATGTTTAAAATAACTTCCATTGACTACTTTGACCAACTCAAAAACCTCATTTGGCATTTAGTTTTTTTTTCAAAAGAAAGCGACATCAGCTATTTTTATCCACCTCACACCTACAAGACTACATTGTTCACCTACAAAATAGTACAAGGATAATTATGAAAAAAAAATTGTACAAGGACTAAAATGAAACTAGATATAAATTACAAGGACTAAAAGGATTGTTTTGCCATTAACTTTGTCCTTCAATTATTAGAAATTGATATATAAAAGAAATAAATGACGCATTGTGTCAAATGACATTTGTTCTGTAGTTCTAAATCTTGTTTCAGTTTTGGTTAGTGCATGAACTATGATCATTCAGAGTAAATTTCCAAAGAACTTGAATAACATAAACTGACATTTTATGTGTTGTTTCTTAGTTGCCCTTTGTGGATTTCTTATTGTTGTTTTAACGTTTTTCATCCATTTTGCTGGTCGCTTTTTAGACGGTAGAGATGACTTAATTATGTTGATCTTATGCCTGTATCGTTCTTGAGATATTTTTTTAGATCATATCGTTAGATTTGTAGACCTCTGATAGCTACTTTTGTGGTTTTCTTATACATTGCATTTCCATGTTCTAGACTGCTGCATCTCCATCTTCAGTGCCCGATTGTAATGGTTATAAAGATATAAGGTAATGATCAGATATGTTTTCTTCTATCAGCTATCTTCATTTATGTGTTCGTAATCCTCTTGATTTATGTACTTTTGTTGATTGTTCTCTTTTTATGTTGTTTATAGGGAGAGAAGAAGGGATGATAGTTTTGCCACAGTTAGAGATCGAAAGGTGAGCACACATTGTTTTTCATTTATTTGATTTGTTATATGGTGCAATATAACTTTTTGTTTTTGTAGAAGTTTCAGCAGCAATTTTTTTTAAATGTACATAAGATTTGTAAATTTTGGAGCTGATAAGAACTTTTCCGAGTACCCTAAGTAGAAATAGGCCTTGTTGTTACAGATAATGATACATGGCAATACCCTTACCAAAGGCAGACTGCAATGCCAGCTTGCCTATGTTTTATCAGGTGTATAACAACTAACCCTAGCGCAAACTTTCGGTGCAGTCCTGAACATATCAATAGTCTACTTACTATGGGCCCTATCCAAAAGTTTCCAAAAAGAAAGCTTCATGTTATGGAATACTTCCTTTGTACTCGCCAATGTTCTAAAAGGCGCTAGGCGGGAGGCCAGGGGGGCCTAGGCGGTTTTTTTTAAGCCAATTTTAATATTTTAACTTACATTTATCCAAACAAAACAATCTATAATAAAGGCATTTGCTTAAAGTTCAAACACATCTATATTGCTACTAATGTCAAAGTTCAAAAACAAACATGCAATTGTTTAAAGTTCAAACATATTTTTAACGTATTAGTTTTATTTATAAATTTATAAACAAGATTGCTATTAAATAATAAAATTTAAAATTTTAAGAATTTAATACCATATTAAAACTTAAGAAACTAAACATAAATTTAAGAATTATATTGAATTAAACTAAATATTACAAATGTATCATCATTTATATAATTTGAAGTTGGTTCAAGTTCAAAAAATTACAACTATAATAAAATTATTCATTTTGACTTGATATTGTTCACTTGTTGTTATGATTTGATATGCTACAACCTGTATTATGAATATGGTAAATCATTAAAAATATATATATATCAAGATCTGGTTTGATTAGTTATTAAAATAAAAAAAATCTCTCAACATAGACCCTGCCTAGGCCCCACCTAATTTCCTGGAGGGATTTTTTTGGCTCCTAGGGCCTAGGTGAGGCGCCGGGGGGCTGGCGCTGGCACGAGCCCAAGCGCAAGGGGGCCTAGCGTCTGGAGGTGGGGCGCCAAGCGCAAGGCGAGCCTGGGTGGAGATTTTTAGAACAGTGGTACTCGCAACATCTGATTGACTAGGATTACTCATGTAACACTATCTAATAAGTTTTTCTCTATTTGACATAAGTCGCACTCTAAATTTCATTATCTAGCTATTTTGTAATTATGACAAATTTGCTTTCAGAATTCATATTTTGCCCTGAAGTAGTATTCTTCTAGAAATTTGATATCTTAATTTCTGTTTTCAGGTTAGAGTATCTGATGGTGCTTCTCTTTATGCCCAATGCCGATCATGGTTGAGGAATGGTTTTCCTGAAGAATGTCAGGTTTGTGCCTTGGAACTGTGCTTTGTATTGTGTGTGCCGTATTCGTTTACTGCTTGGATCTGAATAGTGAATATGACTACCACATATAACAGCAAGAAAGTATTCTTAAAATCTTATAGCCAATATTAGTGATGAGTTACTTAGTTTTTTTGCGTGCAACTTAATTCAATCTTTCTTTAATGTACCTGGACTGCAGGAGCAATGTCAGTGACTGCTTTCATATGAATTGTGCATATAACTAAAAGCTTTTTACTCATATATCATTGAATAGTTCGTTATTATTTATATGTAACTTAATCCTTCGTAATTTACCTGGATTGTCAGTGACTGGTTCTCTGCCCCTCGGGGACACAGTATCATTTCTATTTCCTTCAAAAATAATTAAAAACATAATATATTAAGTTATTACCCTTACAGCCCTTCTCAACTCCCCTCTTACAACACTCTTTTTGATGAAGCAATAAGCATTTAGTTTTTTGCAAAAGTAGATTGTTATTCAAAGAATCTTTATAATAATCTTGATCAGAGTTACAGATACTCTATTGACCAAAAAAATTGCGATTCGTACTTTTGTTCTCAAATATGGTACTCTTACTTTCGCGAAGTCTATTTTAGACCCAAATACTTGTTTATTTCATACCTCTGATTGCAAAAATATGTATACTTTTTAATATTGTAACTTTGTATTGGATGCTTAAACATCACATTATTGCTAAACAATTTCTTAAACGATCAACTTCTGGATGTAACTAAAATTATTCTTTGAAATTGAACTTTATTACATTTAGCTTCTAAGAAAATTCCTTACTGTATGGATGTACCCCGCATATCACGTTTTAGCCTATGTAGTGTACCACGTTCACATATTTGTTTCACGAACCAAAAGTAACATTGATCTTGGTTCAAGCACAAGGAAGTAAGTCATGTTATTATCTACAAATTTTGCAATTGGAATCAAATTATTGGGGATTGTCTATGCTAAAATTTCCGACTTTTTTTTGCTTTTGCTAATTTTAATGGTATTTGTTCTTCAACATCAGTTTTCAACTTTAAAAAAATAAAAATAAAACTTCAAAATCAGTTATAAGTTGTCATTAATATCACCATTTCTGTAGTGTTATTTGGAAAACAATATATGGTTGTGTGTGTTCTGTCATCTGTGTGTCTGTGTGTGTGGTAAAATGATTCGGCAGTTGAGCACGAAAAGATCATACATTTTTTTGTTGTACTTGAAATTGAAGGATAAACTATGTGCAAATAAGATCCATTATAATTTTTCCTCAGATCAACGAAGTTATGAAGCAAAAGGTTGCTAAAAACCTTCCAGACACAAGTTAAACAGCAGATTCTCCAGGGAAATTAAGACCTATTTAGTTAAAGAAGTTAGTATGATGCTGCATACAATTCTTTGCTTTGATGACGGGTTTTACCCTTTCAAAAATATCATAGTTTCTTTGAGTGCCAACCAATGGTTTGGCCTTTGAACTTGGACAATAGAAAGGTCTCTGACAACTTGGGGAAGAATAATAGGTCGCTAACAAGGCTTGATTATTTTTGGACTAATCTCTTCAGTCATCTCTGAACTTATTGTCAATTTCAATTTCAATTTCACGTTTGATCGTTAAAATATTTTTTCCATGCGTTTGGTCCACAAACTTTTTAAATCTTTTAATATTAGTAAAATTGTTACTCCCTCCATTCCAAAATAAGTGACGTTTTGGAAGAAAATTTTGTTCCAAATTATCTGTTGTTTACAACTTTCAAGGAGAATAAATTATTTACTTTCTATATATCACCTTTTACCTTCTCTCATCATTGTCCCAAGAAATTCTCACACTTAGTATTAATAGTTTTCAACTTTCCATAAATGGGTAGTGATGGAATTTCACACGATTTTAATTATTAAATGATAGTATTAAATGACTTTCTTAATCCACGCCAAGTAAAACCTTAAACGAACTTATTTTTTAGAATGGAGGGAGTATAATTTACACGGAATTTCCAATTTTATTAATGGAGTGTTAACTAATGAATGCTAAGGGGGTATAATAGATATTCAACATAAATCTTTTTCAATGTTACAAAATCCCCGCCAGCCCCCTCTTCGGCGCCTCGCTTGTGCAGCCACTAGCTTCACTACTAGCTTCAATAAAAAAAAAAATCCTCTGTAAAATTAAATGCGGTCTGCATAAAAGAGATTTTTTTTATTTTAATAACTACCCAAACTAGATTTTGATATATTTATTTTTCTAATGATTTACCATTTACCATATTCATTATACAGGTTGTAACATATCAAATCACAACAAGAAGAGAACAATATCAAGTCAAAATAGATAATTTTATTATAGTTGTAATTTTTGAACTTGTACTAACTTCAAATTATATAAATGATGATACATTTGTACTATTTAGTTTAATTCAATATAATTCTTAAATTTATGTTTAGTTTTAAGCTTTTTTTAATATTGAATTAAATTTTTGAAATTTGAAATTTTATTATTTAATAGCAATCCTGTTTATGAATAAAACTAATACGTTAAAAATATGTTTGAATTTTGAACAATTGCATGTTTGTGTTTGAACTTTGACATTAGTAATATGGATATGTGTTTGAACTTTAAGCAAACACCTTTATTATAGATTATTTTCCTTTATATTATTGTTTTGTTTGGATAAATATAAGATAAAATATTAAAATTGACTTTAAATAAAAAATCTCATTTAGGCCCCGCCCAGGCCCTGGCCGTCCGCCTCCCGCCTCCAGCCTCCAGCCTAGCGCCTTTTAAAACATTGATCTTTTTTACACTAATCATTTTAATCACATTGCAGCATTGGAAAACAGAGATAGATCTGTTGGATAATGGCAAGGGTAGCACCACCAAGGTGCGCGACATAGAGGCACAACGCGGCGGCACGATGACGAAGAGGCAACTCTTCTTCTTTTCTTACTTTCTTTTTTCCTTTTCTTTATTTATATGCAGCATGACGGCAGATCTACCGCCTCTTCTTTTTGTTTTCTTCTTCCCTTTTCTTTTTCTTTTTTTTCTTACTTCTTACTTTTTCTGGCGAACAAATTGGGCACGATGGGTTATTTGGCGGTGTTAGCTTGTAGATCGGCGGTTGTTGCATGATTACCAATGAATGGCTGAGCGTGGCTGTTGGTGTGTGTTTGAGCGGAGATGATGATGAATCGGAACAGAACTTTCTGAGTTGTTTTGTTGATTAGATAGATACAACAGTGGTGATGGTAAATTGAGGCGGCGTTGGGCTAGGGCTTCAGCGAGATGGTGGATGGGGCTTTCTAATTGAGGCGACGACTGGGTATTGTTGGGCTATAGTTTTAATAGATGGGTTATTGGATGGCAACAGATGTTTGTTTGATGGCTGTTGGATAGCAACTAATGTTTGTTTGGTGGCATGATGGAAATGTAAACGGTGTATGGTGGGGGGTAACCATGCTGGAACTTCCAATGACTATAGCCTCGAGTTTTGTTTGGGTAGTGATGGAGTAGGTGGTCATCAGATGGTGATTGACATGCTACTGATATAAAGGAGCAGGACTGCAGGAGGAAGTGGAGAGACAATAATATGCCTCAAAATATATGTGACCTGCTCACACGTGTGTGAATTTCGTTTAAGATTGTGGATTCCATCTAAATCAGAACAATTTTACTAAGAATAGAAGATTTAAAAAGTTCATGGGCCAAACATAAAATTGGCTATAAGTTTAGGGACAATTGAAGGGATTAACCCATTATTTTTTATCTATTGCATTTATTCTACTGGTATCTTCCCATTACTGTGATATCTGTCTATTAGTCACTCTAGTCCTTCAATTGATCAATTCCTTCCAGTCTCCTTTGTTTGCTAAATAGGGACTAGGGAGTAATATTTGTGGCTGATTTCCCAATAATTCTGTCATCCCAAAATGAGTGGAAAATTTCTATTTATAGAACTTCTTGGGACCTTAACATTTGTACATATGACAATTTCCTTGAGTATAATTTCAAATTCAAGTTTATATTACTTTTTCTTATGCTATTGAGTTAAAATTAATTCATTTTACTGCTTCATTCAGCTGTCAATATTTTGTAATTTGTATTAAAAAGTCCAGTTAATTTGAATACAGCTATTTGGTTAAATGTTGTGCAATATCTCTGGTTTAATTCTTTTGAGCAGCTTTAGATTGTGTTCTTCTAATTGCATAATGCGTCTCATTGCATAATTTGCTTTGCAGTCGCAATATGTGGACACTGTGAAGTCTCTTCCCAGACCTTTTCCTATACCTGTGGGAGAAGCCCACTCTCCAGAAAAAGGGAAGGTGATATCGCAGAGAAGGTCGGTTGATATATTTAATATATCATTAATTTATTGTTTTTCCTGTCAGTTATTTATTTTTCTTGTTAAAGATACTATTTCTGTAGATGATGTTATGGATATGAAATGAATAGAAATAATTGTTGGAAGTAAATATCAGGAAGTAGGAAGGAGAAGATATAGTTGGGATTAAGGGTGTAAATGAACTGAGTCGACCAGAGTATTGAGTTGTTCAGATTTGGTTCATAAAATTTATAGAGTATAAAATAAGGTTTGATTGAGGCTTGTTTAGCTACCGAGTCGAGCACGATCTTGAATCGATTCCGAGCAATTTGAACTTTTCGAGGAATATCATCCGTGTATCAATAGAAAATTATAATTTGAAAATTTGTTCATATTTAAATTATTTATATTTCGAGTCGAGCTTGAATCGAACTTTTAGTCGAGAGTACGAATCGAGTTCGAACTGTTTGGTTCATTTTACAGCTTTAGTTGGGATGTGGGGACATGTTAGCTAGAGATTTGGTTATTTTGAAATTTTACATGGGTTATGGTTGGAAACTTATCTAATTATATGGACTAAGATATTTTGGAGTATGTAGATTATTTTAGTCAACCTGTGGATATTATTTGCATAAGTAGATTGTTTAGGCAACCTATGGAAATCATTTGCTAGCGAATCCCTCGCGAGGTTGACACAAAACAACATTTTCTTTTTGGCCTTTTTTTTACTGTGAAGTGTAAAACTGCAAGTTACCATTGTTTGAAGAACTTTCAGTTAGTCTCTTCCTCATGATGCATAACGAGGCTAGTGCTATGGTAAATGGTATTTAATACATATCATGATAGATTTATTAACACACTTTGAACAATCCCAAACCTCTGAGCTAAATCCCTTAATTTCTTGAACTGGTGCTGGGGTTTGAGATCAGTACGCGGTTCTAGAATGTCACGTATATAAAGGGGGGGGGGGGGGGTTGCAATTTATAATATAATAGTAGAACTGTAGAAGCTTGAGTAAGCGTGACTGCATGATACTGCAAATTCAAGTTTGAGGTTACTGATTTCTGCAAACAAGTCCAAGGTAGTTCTTATAGAAGAAGGCATCCTTCACTGCTAGCCTTTGTTAAATGAATTGACGCTGGGTGCTATCCATTTATTTTAGAATGATGTAAGAAAGTTTGTGATCCGGTAAATATCTCCAAAGTTTGGATATATTTAATTGGAATAGGTTAAGTTTTGTACAATTATGGTTACCTCTTTGTGGAATTCGTTTCTTATGAATATAAGTGTTTGACAACTTCTATAAATTATGATACTCTGAGTTAATACATTTTTATAGTCCAATATTGTACATCATCATCATCATTGTCTAATTAAAGGTGGTCATGTGTGTAAGGTTTGTATGTAGCGCGAACATGTCAAATTACATAAACATAGCGGAAGTGCGATAAAACGGATTTTAAAATTTTTATACAAACCATAACCATGTTCATCCTTGTGCACAATTATTAATTTAAACGAAAGAGATGGAGAATCAGAATTATACCCTCGTAGAACTGTGCTTCCTCAGGTACGAATTCAACTCCAAATCCTTTCGCGTTCTCCTTGAATTACACCAAAGAGATTCCTTCTTTTGATCAACGTTAGCCACCCAAGTGTTTGGTCTCTAGAGGTGACTCACCTAGGAAATATGTATTCAAGAAAATGAGTGTTGTCAAAACCCTAGTTTCTATGTCTATAGAAATTGGAAATACTCTCCGAACTATTGGAGGTATGTCTAACCCTAATCCATAATAAGACTCCTCTTATTTATAGATGTAGTCAACCCTCCTAAACTATTTAGGAATAGGGTTTTGTATTAATTAAACTCTTTTAATTAATTAAGCTCATAATCCAATTAGGAACTTATGAGAGTACTTTTATTAATTAATTCTCAAACCCTTCTAGGAATTAAAATAATAATAATAGTAATAATAATAATAAGACTCCTCTTAATAATTTATATTTAATATTTGCAAAATATTAAATAATAAATATTAAGCTATTTAATTTATTCTATCACCATATATTAAATTAAATACGATTAACTTATTATTACAATTATGCCATTTACTTCTTAAATAAATATTTTTCTTTTGCGGTGTGACCCTTTAGGTTCTCCATATTTAACCGGTTGTGAATAAATCAATTAGAACAATTATAATCTTATTTAAATAAATAAATTAAATTATTTAATTCATTTAAATAAATAATATTTATTCTACATTAAGGGTAAGCCTACTTAGCGATCAACGACTTTCTAGATAATATAATTTCAACATTAATCATAAAAGAATCTTTCAGTGAATAGTTACCGTACAATTCAATCCTTCTACCATACAATATCCCAATTAAATATAACATGAAATTACTGTCAAGTATTATTTTATTTAATTCTATGTATTTTAATTCTTAAATACACAATTCTAAATAATGCAAATTAGAAGCTACTTTCAAATTTCATTATGCTTTGGCCAAAGACTACTGAATTGTCATTTATCGAATCACATAGGACATTATCTCCTTTTACTAAAAACGGTAGATTTTTTGTTGATCACTAACCTATCTCAATGCACAACTTATTATACCCAAACATACCCTTGATATACCCTCAAGGCCTTAAGGGACATGTCAAAGTATAACTCATCATACACAAGATACTATGATGATCTCAAGTCTAAGGATTATTTGTACTACTATCCCTGAAGGAATTCCTATTAACAGACAAGTAAAACTCTATTAGGTATTTCTTTAGCGAGCCATGTTTAGTGAATTTATTCTCCAATAAGCACCTACATACTTGCTTTAGTGTCTCCACACAAATGATTATGAGATCAATCATCCTCTTCCTAAGAGGAAGCAAAGTATGTACCAATCTATCCGGATTCACTAATCCCTTTTTTAGTAATCCAACGATTGGAAACAATTTTAGTTTTAAGCTATCTAATAATTTGGATCTCATTAGCATGATCATCATCATGATTCTAAATTACGACTATCACATATAATATAACAACACCATGTAGATAAAGTATAATTCTTTTAATTAAATCATTTTTTTATTAATAAATAATTACGATTACAAAGTATATACTATATCATATCAAATATGATTGGCTTGTGTGCATACTAATTTCAATGTGTCCCTTTGTTTTCCTACAACATGTGTCATTTTCATTGGTCTTAGTTAAAGTCCTCTCTGGGCTATTGAGGAACTTTTACAAGAATATCCTCAAACTGTATGCTTGGAAAAGGACTTAAGAAAAAAGAAGTCCACTTGATTAGGAACTACTTTTATTTTTTTGGTTTATCCACTTGACCTAATAACTCTTGACTGGGAAAACATATCTTTTATGATTTATGGCATTGGTCAATTTTTACATATGAGGGATAACATAATAATGTATATTGATGCATATACAAATTAGTAATTTAGCATTATGTCCTGCTCATTATATGTCATCTTCAAAAGCTTGTTTTTGCCATGAAATTTAAGACACATGTATGAAGCATTTAAAGACTACATTTTTTAAAATGTTTTTTTTTTTTAAAAAAATAATTATTTTAAATATTAATTAGTATCCAAGTGCACCTTGGAAAACTAAAACATTAAAAAATAGTTACCAAGTGTGCACGTCTTTAAATCTGTTTTCTCTTGCATTGTTTACAAGATGATGTAGGATGGAGCTTATTAGTTATTGGTTATGGGTTTTGTCAAGTACATTTCTTGTCCACAGGAATTTTGCATTGACTGAGCTTTGACATGCAAGCAGTTTTGTCTGGAACTGGATGATAGAACAAAAGTTATTGTGTTGTTTTGTAGGCAATAATCCTTCTCTTTGGATGTGATACAGATTTATCCCTAAATATATAAAATCGAGAGCACCTCTAAATTTTTTGAAAAATGGTATCTAGATTAAATTAATTTTGTTAGTAATATAGTTCGGCAAAAATTCAAAATAACTGATTACAGTGAAAAAAAATCGAGAAGGCTTGAACCATTATTTTTGGATCTCAAGGCTTAATCCATTTTGTTAATTACTAATCTGAATGGTGTTTGATAAGGTGGTGTTTGTTTGTGTCTGAATGCCTCTTAATTTATCTGCCTCTGATTCGGTCAGAGGCAATCTTGTTTGGCCAATTTTTTTTTGCCTCTTAATGCTTCTTAATCGTTAAGACAGAAACTCAAATCTTAACTATTAAGAGTTGCCTCTTAATACTTTATTTAAAATTTATGGACAAAAATATACTCAATAAATATTGTACTCCTTCAATTTCAAATTTTAAAATTATTCAAATAAAATTTTTAAATAACTAAGAGGGTTAAAATGGTAAAATAGTGTCATTTAGATGTTTTATACTTTTAGTTATCAAACAGTTTTTTAGATTCAGATGTTATTTCATTCAGATGATCTAATTTTAAGATGTATTAACCATTTAGATCTTAATTATTTAATTTTATCAAACACAACCTAAGTCTCCTTAAGTTGCTCAATCTGTTCCTACTTTATGTGTTGGTCCTTTCTCCCTTCTTCTAACATGTACCTACAAGAGGACAAGGAAAAAAAAGAAAAGAAAAAAAGAAGAGGAACTGAAGCATCAATTTATAAACTTCTCATCCAATGTTCTAAAAGGCGCTAGGCAGGCGGCCAGGGGGGGCCTAGCGCCTAGGGGGCCTAGACGAGGCCTGAGCAGGATTTTTTCATTTGAAGTCAATTTTAATATTTTAACTTACATTTAACCAAACAAAACAATAATATATAGCAAAATAATCTATAATAAAAATAATAAAGGCATTTGCTTAAAGTTCAAACACATCTATATTGCTGCTAATGTCAAAGTTCAAAAACAAACATGCAATTGTTCAAAGTTCAAACATATTTTTAACGTATTAGTTTTATTTATAAATTTATAAACAAGATTGCTATTAAATAATAAAATTTAAAATTTCAAGAATTTAATACCATATTAAAACTTAAGAACTAAACATAAATTTAAGAATTATATTGAATTAAACTAAATATTACAAATGTATCATCATTTATATAATTTGAAGTTGGTTCAAGTTCAAAAAATTACATCTATAATAAAATTATCCATTTTGACTTGATATTGTTCACTTGTTATGATTTGATATGCTACAACCTGTATTATGAATATGGTAAATCATTAAAAAAATATATATATCAAGATCTGGTTTGGGTAGTTATTAAAATAAAAAAATCTTTTCGCATAGACCCCCCCTAATTTCTTGGAGGGCTTTTTTTGGCGCCTTGGGCCTAGAGGAGGCGCTCAGGGGCTAAGCGTCTGCTAGGCGGGGTGCCCGGGGGGCTGGCGCTACTAAAGGGATTTTAGAACAGTGTTCTCATCACTGGATTAGTAATGTCTCAAGGAAGACAAAAATGAAGTATATGTTGAGACCTAGAGACTTTAATTTGTTTAAAACTTTTTTTTAAAAAAACACCAAAAAGGATTAGTATTAGCTTGAACAATGATGCGTAAATCAACAACTTTCAAATAAGGGTTTCGGTCAACCCACGAACCTTGACTGCTTTAAATTCTCCAGAAAACTTGAAAAAAGTTCACTGGAGTTGGGAGGCTCTAGGAGGACTTTTTGATGATTAAGTCATAACACTGATATGGAGGAAGAGAATTATCATTTGAGTAAATAGTCTACCTTGAATGTACTGGAACATCCCTTATTTATAACATGAGAGTCCTCTCCTTCAAGAGTTAGGAATTAGAATCCTACATGGATTTAGTGACCTTTCAGGTTGACAATCCTTAACTGATTAAATATTATGGGAATTCTATCCTTCATCAGATTTAATATACTTTTAGAATACTCCGCAAGAGAAATTATTATATTACCCTTCATTAAAAGGAATCTAGAAATAACATGTGGCTATTCGCCATTGATGGGTTATTTTTACCCACATCTTTTGTCCCCTACTCTTCTAAAAATATATTTTTAAAGGAGTAGATAAATAATAATAGTGATTGGCGCCCATAGCGCTAATTCTGGGCTCCATGACCTTAATTCTTGACGCCCATGGCGCGAATTCTTGAACTCCATGGCCTTAATTCTTGGCACCCATGATGCTAATTATGGGTTCCATGGCCTTAATTCTTGGTGCCCATAGTGTTGATTTTGGGCTCTATGACCTTAATTTTTGGCTTCCATGGCCTTAATTCTGGGCTTCCATGGCCTTAATTCTAGACTCCATGACCTTAATTTTGGGCCTCTAAGGCCTTAATCCTGGTTTCCATGACCATGATTTCGGGTCTTCATGGCCTTGATTCTGGACTCCAAGGCCTTAATTTCTGGCCTTCATGACCTTGATTTTGGGCCTTTATAGTCTTAATTTTTGGCGCCCATTGCAGTATTTTTGGCCTCATGGCCTTAATTATGGGCATTAATGGCCTAATTTTGGGCTTGATGACCTTAATTATGGCCTCAAACAACTTCTTCACTTCTTTGTTGATGACATCTTGTCTTTCCAGTGCAAAACTCCTCTTCTTTTGTATTATGGGCATAGTTGTCACGGCGCCATGACGAGTCATGGCGGTAGCTGACTGCCTGGACGCCTAGGCGACAAGGCGATCGCTATGACGTCCGTATGGCGACAAGTCATTTACAACGTGCAATTTATATATTATTTATTTTACTTGACAAATATATTGGCAATAAAATTTCGTATACATTAAAACTCAAAACATAACACTATGGAATAACATTAAAGACATAATTATGTAAATATTTAGCAATAACAATCCAAAAACAAAACACTTGATATTAAAAATTAGTAAAAGAAATGAAGAATTCAACAAATACCACATCGAAAATAAAGTTGCAACTATCACAAATATGTAGTCTGATAAAGATGTGTCGAATCCGATTACTGATAAGTTTTTTAGCGTTTTATTTTATTTCTCCCTGGTTTTTAATCAGTGGGTCATGGGTTTTTAATCGGTGGGTCATGGATTAATGGATCAGAATTGTAAAATACTTTGATTGGGCCAGAGCTGCTAAGGCGTCTCAAGGCTCCCGCCTTAGCGCTCCACCTCAAGGCGCCCATCGCCGTATCAGTTTTTCATCGACTAGACGCCTATGCGATGCCTTAACAACTATGATTATGGGTCTCCGTTTCGTGTCTATATCTTCCAATAAAATTGGAACTAGTTCATGTGCAGGTTTTCCTTTTTGCTCTTTATTCTCCTCCCTCACATATAAAGAATCAATAAGCCAAACTTGTCACCCAGCCAGTTTCTGATCACCCTTGACTTCTCTTTATTCCACTTGTTAGGAACTTCAATTTCATATGATATGTAGAGGGAAAAAGTGATTAAAATTTTATACGCTAGTTCATATAAACTTCAAATTTATATAATCCTACCAAGGATTATGTTATATGATGAAAGGGTTTTCACAACCAAAAAAGTGATCATAGTGGTGGATTGATTTGGTGCTGAAGCGCGAGTATTCACCATGATTTTTGGATTGTGATAGAGAATGACTTTTTGTTCGTTTTCCACAGACGGTGCCAATCTGATGCGTCAATTAGCAATATTCAAATCAGGGTTTCGGTCAACCCACGAACCTTACTTTGACCGCCGCTTGACCGCTTTAAATTCACCGGAAAACCTGTAAAAATTCCACCGGAGTTGGAGCTTCGAGAGGACTCTCCAATGCTCAAGTCAGAATACTGATATGGAGGGAGAGAATTATTATTAGAGTAATAACGTACCTTGAATGTGCTAGGCATCCCTTATTTATAGCTTGAGAGTCCTCTCCTTCATGAGTTAGGAAGAGATATTCTAGGTTGACAATCCTTAACGGATTAAATATTATGGGAATTCTATACTTTATCAGATTTAATATACTTTAGAATATTCTGCGAGAGAAATTATTATATTACCATTCATTAAAAGGAATCTAGAAATAACATGTCACAACTCGCCATTGGTGTTAGTTTTTGTGACACCCCCAAATCTCACATATTTGGTGTTCACTGTCCAATAAAAATACATCTATCTACCCATAAACAAAGAATATAAATAAAACTCACAACTGAAATAATAATCCTCCCATTAAAGGGTTGCACCATCTCAAAATAAATCCCAGGTCATCTAACCTTTATTACATCTTTCGCGGAAAATAAAAACACAATAATAATAATAATCAAGTCTCGCTACATAAACATTGCCAAATAAAAGTAAACTATTCTTCATCACTTGTTCATCTTGCATTTGTCTTTGCTAGTTGTTGACTCATCAGATTTCTCAACTTTAGCTGCAACGTTTTATGCAAGGGTGAATAAACAATTGCTCGCAAGTATAGTAGTAATAACGATAGCATATGAACAATCAATGAATAAAGTTCAACTGAATACTATAATCTTTTCTGTCAACGATGTTCAAGAATTGAAAGCTCGATGGAAACTCGACTTTTAAATCAAGATAAAAAATACATCTGAGGGTCACAAGACCATGAACCATGTCCTAAGTTATCAAGTATCTCTACTTAAACCTTTAACAGTCATTAGACTATATTGACTTTTCTTCTCGTACTCAGGGGGATTAACCCTTCATACAATGTATTGTACACAAACTTTTTAACGCTGTCGCGTAATATAATACCTTATAATAGGGTGGTTCATCTTAGCTTTGATATACGAATCCGTACCAAAGGAAGTTTGGTTTGGAATAACTTTAACAGAAGTTCTAGAATTTTGGAACGCTCATCAACTATAGACTAGTCGAATCAAAAGGGTTCATTAGACATTTAACAAGTCGAAACAACATAAGTTTGAACAATGATTTATAATCAAAGGTTGAACAACAACAATTCACAACTGAATAAACATTTTATATCATTGTAGTGCTTCCGAAAGAATTTGAAAGCCTCATTTGAAATCAAAGACTAGAACAATTTAAGATTTGAATAACGAGAAACAAGGATTAGAAAACTTGCTTAATAAAAGATTAAACATTGTATATCATTGTAATGCTTCCGAAAGAATTTGAAAGCATCATTTGAAATCAAAGACTAGAACAATTTAAGATTTGAATAACGAGAAACAAGGATTAGAAAACTTGCTTAATAAAAATTAGGGTTAGAGAACTTGTCTTGTGCGTTAGCTATACAATTATAACTCGTTCTCCAAATATCCTACACATATGCCATTTAGAATCATAATACAAATTAGTTACTTTAATACTAACACCATTAGTTTACTTTTCATCATACTAAACTTATAACCCTTAGCTCTAAACCTGCTTATATTAACCACATAGCACAAATCTGAAATCTCCACTAACACATACCACAAGTCTTAAATCTTAAACACATTACCAACTCTCACGTACAATGAATTTAAGTTCATATACGACTTGTTAATTCAAAATTTAAAATCATCATACACTTGTTAACAATCTGTTTTAACATCTAATTATAAGTTTAACATCTCTTTGTGAACATTAGATTAGGTTTAGTTTACATTTCCCCCAACCGAAAAAGCAAAAACTCAAGTTTGGCAAAACTGGAAACCGGCGCGGCAGCGCCTGTTTTAGTCTTCTTCACGGCGCGACAATGTTCCAATTTACCTATAACACTGCGCGGCAGCGCCCCAATTGTGCCTTGAAACGGCGCGGCAGCGCCACTGCGCTGACACAGATTCTGAAGTTCGGGAAGTAATCAGCTGTAAACCCAAAAACTCCAATTACTTCGCTCCAACAACAAACTAAACATACCCAGACACTGTAAACTTAACCAAAACTATAAAACACATATATATAACCACTCTAGCAACATAACCAATTTCACATCACCAATTAGAGAGCCAAAAATCAAAGTTTACACCAATTCTTCATATTTCAACATGTTTAGCGTAATCAACCATTACGACTTCGTTAATCAACCAAATCAGACCGTATAACCTTCATTGTTTTCGTTTCTCAATACATTAACAATAACCAACACCAATTTATAGTTTATATCAAGAATTAGCCATCAATTTTAATCTCAAAGTAAACCATATCATATGAATAACAGAAAACTAAATTTCTTCTTTTAAAACATATTTCCATGGATTGAATCACACTAATGATCACTTATAATCAACATATATTAGATTAAATAAACCCAATTAGCATATGTAACTAATTTCTCAACAATTTAGCCAAAGGAATCCAATTACAGAGAAATTAAGAAATCAAAAACTAAGAACTTAAAACTTAATTTTACCTTTAATTTTTTGTTTAGACTAGCTAGATGATGAAGAATAGCTTTGTCAATCTTCTAACTCCTTTGATTCTCAGATTTTCTTCCTTCAATTACAGAGAATTCTCAAGTTCTCACAAACTCTGTTTTCTTCTAACTCTTAGCCTTGGGCAATATACGTAATATAAAACTGACATATAGATATAACATAGCTTTTAGTTTTAGCCAGTTACAAAACCAAATGGTTTATCAGTTAAAATATGCCAAGGTCGTAAGACCTTGTTTGGCAAACGCCATATAGTCTCTTTCTAATTTATTTTTATTATTCTCTTATTATATGATATCATGTCACACTTATCCAATCAATCAAATTATCATTTAATTATAAATTATAATTTTAACGATTTATTAAATCTCTAATTTAATTAAAATATTACCACTACACTATATTGCAATTATTAACAATTCACTTGTCTTTTAATTTAATTATCTAATTAAATTAAAATATCACTAACACAATAGCGTAACAAATACGCACATACCATAAAATTACATAACCTCAATTTAATTAATATATCACACTTAATTAAATTATTCGACAACAATTTCCATCAATTATCTATTTAATCAATAAATAAATCAACTAAAATATTTATTTAATTCGATAAATATTTTAATTCTTACAAAATTCTCATTCGTTACAGTTTTACCCACATCAAACAATTTAGGAGGTTTTAAATTCTTTTGGAACCTAAAAAGGATTGGCAGATAGACTTGAGAGTTTTGCAATTCAATTTGCCCTTCTTTCTTGTAGATGACAGTAGATATAATCTAGGACGGTCAATGTCTGAGTACATTCTTTTCCAAGAAACATTTTGTTTGCAAAGGAAATGGAGTTGTTTTATTTAGGCAAACTGTATTTATCTTACACGTGTTCTTTATGGCCAAAATTACGGGGGTAAGTGGTTGATTTTATGTTGCTCAACCTTACTAAAGAAGGCTTGTTTTTACTAGGACAGGGTTGTAACCAACATAATTCGTTCCTTGTTTGAAATTTGTTGAACTGCAGTATAATGAACTTTAATTATCACTCTGTTTCAACTATTGGTTCTCTTGGTGAGTGCCGATAATTTCTTTTCCTAAGAGTTTGGATTTCTTTTTACCTTCTTCTGTATTTTATTCCATTAGAAAAGCGAACCGAGTGTTCCATTTAATTTCTTTCAGGATGAGGGAGATGTGGATCGTTTATCGCCAAAAGAGCTGTTGCAAAGGCACATAAAGTGTGCTAAAAGAATTCGGGCAAGGTAATAAAACTTTTTAGCATTTGGTGTTCAAAGATTTCATTTCCACTCGAACATGTATTCATATGTATGCAGAATATTTGAATGAAAGAAATCTGAATCAGTGTTTCTACTGGGCAATTGAATGTAATAGTAATATAGCTATAAAATGTACATGGGTGGTTCCCGATATTAAAGCTATGTCTACTTTGCTCTGTGTGTGTATATGTAATAGTAATACTACTTATGCAATGAATATGGGTAGTTTAGATTATCAATTCAATGTCTTTGTGGGTGTGGATATATATATATATACACACACACACACACACACACACACACACACACACACACACACACGAGCTATTTACGCAGCTCCGTAAAGCGACGTTTCACGCTCTTAATTTTTGCAGCCATTCTCTTCTTTCTTCTATCTACAGTGCAGCGGCAGCTGCCCTCTTCCTTCTATATACAGAGGAGTGAATTCTTTCCTTCATTCGTAGTCCTCTTCACAAAAATAACAGAGACAATTTTTAGACCCCAAATCTTATGAGGAGAGACCTTCCCTTTGGTTAATTCACAAAAACAGTGGTTAGATGTGTGTTGATTTAGTGTGTGAGGGGAGGGACCTCTGTTTGATCAATTCACAAAAATAAGGGTAAGATGTGTGTAGATATAGTTTGCGAGGAGAGGGCTTTATACCCTTTCTCACCAGATCAATCTTCATTGTTTTCTAATTCAAGCTTCATTTTGTTTGAGGGAGAGCGAATTTCAATATTTGTTGAAATGAGAGAACATGCTATGGCTTATTGGCTTATGAGAAACAGAGTAAGGGTCTTTCACCCTTTTCATTTTAAAACTAACGACGTCGTTTGAAGAAGCTTCGTACATATGCTATGTGCGGTCCTCCACACATCCAGTTTCCTCATATATATATATATATATATATATATTTCAACAGAGTATGTATGCTTCAAGGATATAGTTGTATCCTGGTGATGTGAGCTATCTTTATGCATACAATTCTCTTCTAATCAAACTTGGGGCAATTTAGCACTAGCCGCTTAAGTGATGAAGTGATGAAGTAGCGATTGGTGTAACAACCCAGAATAAATTTCGAGTTCGGAACAAATCTCGGGTCAAATTTAGAGTCCGAATCAAATCCATCCAAACAAGGTTTTAAACCATTAACCTAATAGTATCTTCTTAGGGTATCTTAGCTCACCACTGGCTCACCTAAAAGGTCATGACTGAAGGTGTTATTGTTAGTAACTTAATTCCTTAAATATAGACAAATTTTTTTTTACATGTTTTGATGAGGGACTAGGGTGTTACAAACTCTCTCATTTAAATTTTTGACATCCTTCTTACCCCATATCCTACAGATCTTTGCCTCTCTAGCCATTGTAGGATAATATCAGTTGATTTCGTGTCTTCACCTTCAGACCTCTCTCCATTGTAAGATAATATCACAAACTTTCGTGTCCCCACCTTCTGCAACCTGATTGAATTAAGCGACCCGACCTTTCGAGAGTGGGCTCTGATACCATATGTAACAACTCAGGCCAAATCTCGAGTTTGCCGCCCTAAAGTTTGAATCAACCACGACTGAAGGATCAAATTCTATTGATGATGACTTGAACTGCTTACCATAGATGACCTAACAACAGGTAAGCAATGTGTCCTATTGTGTAACACCCCCTTTCCGAAATAGAAAGAGAGGTTACTCAAAACACAACAAAACTGATGAATATATAACAAGGCTCTAAACCACAAAAGGATAATCTCATAATTTAAAGCATAATTTTAAATGTCATTTATTTATTATTATTTTTTCTGGGTATGACACCACCCCACCTTAAAAAGGATTCCGTCCCTGGAATCAAAAGAATGAAAAGTACCTAATTATCAAAAAAATGTGGATATTCCGCTCGAATAGACTCCTCTATTTCCCATATAGCTTCCCGTTGCGAATGGTTTCTCCACAAAACCTTAACGAACGGAATTGTCTTCTTCCTTATACTTCGCTCTTGACGATCCAAAATCGCATCGGCTTGCTCCTCACTAGTAAGATCCTCCCGAATCTTATCGAACAGATATTGCACCACATGTAACGGATGATAATGATAACTTCTTAACACCGACACATGGAACATATTGTGCACGTGAGCTAGCTGCAGAGACAAAGCTAACCGATACGCAATTTCACCAACCCTCTCCAAAATCTCAAATGACCCAATATAACACGGACTAAGTTTCTCTTTCAACCCAAAGCGTCGAATACCCTTCCAAGGAGAAACTTTTAGAAACACATGCCATCAGGTTCAAACTTTAAAGTCCTCCTATGCTTATCAGCATAACACTTCTGCTGTGATCGAGTCGATTTCAATTTCTCCTTAGCCACCGCTACCTTCTTCGTAGTGATTTGTACTAACTCAGGCCCTTCTATGGCTCTCTCGCCAACCTCATCCCAACAAGTTGGTGCTCGACACTTCCTACCATACAATGCCTCAAACGGAGCCATCCCAATACTTGCATGCAAGCTGTTGTTATAAGCAAACTCAACTAGGCTCAAGCTCAAGTAATCATCCCAATTACCTGATCACTCAAGTGCACAAGACTTCAACATGTCTTTCAACGTCTGAATAGTCCGTTCGGATTGCCCATCAGTTTGCAGATGGAAAGAATTACTAAAGTTGAGCCGAGTGCCCCAAGCTCGTTGAAACCCTTTCCAAAACTGTGAAGTGAACCGTGGGTCCTGATTTGAAACAATAGACACCGGAGTACTATTAAGTCTAACAATCTCTTGTTGAAAGATTTGTGTCAACCTATCCACCGAGTAACCCACATGGATAGCCAAAAAGTGTGCCGATTTGGTCAGTTGGTCCACTACTACCCAAATGACATCATTCTTCTTGAAAGTCTCTAACCAACCACAAAATACATCGTGATATCCTCCCACTTCCACACTGGAATGTCTAACTGTTGCAGCAAACCACTAGCTTGTTGATGTTTTATCTTCACTTGTTGACAAGTGAGGCACTTGCCCACATATTCAGCCACGCCTCGCTTCATCCCATTCCACCAAAAATTATTCTTCAAATCCCTATACATCTTTGTAAAACCTGAATGAATAGAAAATAGCAAACTATGAGCCTCAACCAACACAGCCTCCCGAATGATTGGAGCCGACGGTACACACAACCACTCACCCAACCAAATCACACCATGGTCATCAATTCGAAACTCGGGCTGCTTACCCTCTAGATTCTACATCATACCCCACAATTCCCTATCTTCCTTTTGAGCTTCTTTAACCCGCGAGATAAGAGAGGGTTCCACTCTCATACCTGCCAAATGCCCATTCGAACCTTGTACATACAACTCCAACTCGAGCCGCTCCATATCCGAAATAAACTGAGGTTGTGTAATGAGGGTTGTACACTCCCTGAATACTTTCGGCTAAGAGCATCTGCAACAACATTAGTCTTTCTCAAGTGATACTGAATTCTCGCATCATAATCTTTTAGAAGCTCCAACCAACGCCTCTGTCTCATGTTAAGCTACTTTTGAGTGAAAATGTATTTAAGACTTTTGTGATCGGTGAAGATATCACAAGTAGTGCCTCCAAATCTTTCGAGTAAAGATCACTGCTGCCAACTCCAAATCATGAGTGAGGTAGTTCCCCTCGTAAGGTTTAAGCTGCCTAGAAGCATAAGCAATCACCTTACCGTGTTGCATCAAAACACACCTCAAGCCTTTCTTGGAAGCATCATTATAAATTTGGTAACCTCCTGTCCCCGACTGCAATACAAGTATAGGAGCTGTCATAAGCCGTTTCTTCAATTCCTCGAAACTCTTCTCACGCTCCTCATTCCACACAAACTTCGTGCTCTTTCTCATCAACTGAGTCAATGGTAAGGCAAGCAAGGAAAATCCTTCCACAAACCGCCTATAGTACCCTGCCAAACTCAAGAAACTCCTAATCTCTATCACCGTAGTAGGTTTGGCCATTTAGTGATAGTCTCAACCTTCGTAGGATCCATCTTAATGCCTTTAGCAGAAACAACATGACCCAAAAATGCAACCTGCTCCAACTAAAACTCGCATTTAGAGAATTTAGCATACGCTTTTCTCTTCCAAGAAAATCCCAAAGAGATTTGTCATGAAGATGCTCTTCATACTCCTCCCTAGACTTGGAGTAAACCAAAATGTCATCAATAAAGACAATAACAAATTGGTCCAAATACTCCCTAAACACCCGATTCATCAAATCCATAAACACCGCTGGAGCGTTAGTCAAACTGAATGGCATCACCAAAAACTCGTAATGCCCATATCGAGTACGAAAAGCTGTCTTAGGGATATCCTCATCTCTCAGCCTCAACTGATGATAACCCGATCTCAAGTCTATCTTCGAAAAATACTTCGCCCCCTTGAAGTTGGTCAAACAAGTCATCAATCCTCGACAATGGATACCGATTCCTGATAGTAATCTTGTTCAACTCTCTGTAGTCTATGCACAACCTCATAGACCCATCTTTCTTCTTCACAAACAAGACCGGAGCATCCCACGACGAAACACTCACCGATCACACCACGATTATTTAACAGTTCCTCGCAAATCGCTCCTTTAACTCCTATGAATCTCAATGGTGTCATCCGATACTGGCGCTTTAGATGAGCTCGCACGAGAACAAACTTAATAGTAAACTCGACTTCCGTTGCGGTGTGCAACCCTGATAACTCCTCAAGAAACACATCGGGAAAATCACGAACAAAAGGAACATCCTCAATATGAGACTCACCCTTAGAGATATCCTTCACAAACGCCAAATACCTCTCACAACCCTTTGCCATTAACTTCCCAACCTTCAAAGCTGAAATTAACTTCACTACTCTACTCGGCTGTGAACCCTGAAACACGAACTCTGGAGACTTCACATCTCCAAATATAACCTTCTTTGTCTGGCAGTCAATAGTGGTCTGGTGCTTATCCAACCAGTCTATCCCAAGAATGACATCAAAATCGTGCATACTCGTCGGAAGAAGATTAGCCTTACGAATCTTATCCCCAAAATTGATCTCACACCCTCGATACAAATCAGAAATAACAAAAGTCTCCATCGAGGTAGCAATAGACATAACAGAATCTAAAGATTGAGATGACACACCCAGGGGCCGAACAAAAGATTGAGCAACAACGAAATGAGTAGAACCCGTATCAAATAAAATAGAAGCTTCACGATTGCCAACTAAAAGAGTGCTAGAAACAGTACCTGGTGCACTTGCTGCCTGGTTATATGTCAAGGCAAACACTCGACCACCCTGACGCTGACCTCCATTGCCACCATTATCACCACCTCCACCATTACCATGTGGCTCGGTACAATCTCTAGCAACATGACCCATCTGTCCACACAAGAAGCAAGCACCGATGATTCTATGGCACTGCCTTCCCGGATGATTAGCC
Organism: Panax quinquefolius; assembly: GCA_020205615.1. Lineage (NCBI taxonomy): Eukaryota > Viridiplantae > Streptophyta > Magnoliopsida > Apiales > Araliaceae > Panax > Panax quinquefolius. The sequence continues at coordinate 89,371,726 of CM035166.1, forward strand.
CCACAAGGAGCTATCGGAATAAGATTTGGGTTACCCACCACCGGTGGTCCGGATTTCGACCTGTTTTTTGCCCTGGCGACAATTACGCCCTTGACGTGATTACGACCATTCCAAGGTAGTAAGTCGACGATTCGCCTTCGGTACCGAGGCAATTCTTTGATAACCCTATTCGATTTTGGCACGCACCTTTGCCTCTGCTGGCCACCATGATTTCTGTTCCACTGACCACCCTGATTTCTTACATGCTGACCCGAAGCTTGACCTTGCTGGTCATCTTTGCCCCTCTTTCGACTCCCCTCTGCTTTAGAAGACCGAAAGTCTTGTTGCTCCATCTCAATATTCTTGGCTGCATTGGCCACTGCTGACACATCTGCAAACTTGGTGTTAATGAGATGTTGTCGATACCTATAATGAATTCTCCACTTGAACTTCTCTGCCTGTTCCGCTGCAGTCCCTGCAGAAGTTCCCGCAAAGCCTGCCAACATGGTGAACCTCATCATAAAATCTGTGATGGACTCATCATCTTTATGCCGAATAGACTGATACTCTCTAGCATAGGCCTCTTTATCAGCAACTGGGAAGTACTACTGATAAAAGACCTCACAAAACTCCGCCCAACCAAGTGTCTTAATATAACCATCACCCTTTGTTGTTTTCATCGCCTTCCACCACCTCTGTGCATCTCCTTCTAACTTGTAAGCTGTAAGCAACACTCTCTGATTATCCGAGCATTCCAACACATCAAAAATCTTTTCTAGGTGGGCAATCCAATTCTTTGCATCAATTGGAGTCGGAGCTGAGTTGAATGACTGTGGTTTCTGCTTTTGAAACCTTTCCAACCATACATACATTGGAACCACCTGTTGATCAAGACCATCTGCATTCCCTTCCTCAACATTTGCATGTGGACAATTATTTCTCGGATTCCCCTGTTTAGGAATTTATGGTGGTTGTTGCATTGCCTGTACAACCTGTGCCACCAACTGAGGTAAAGCACGATTCACCGCCTGATTCACCAAGGCAGTCAATTGAGCATTAATCTGATCGTTAGGTTGCTCATTGGGCTGACCATCACCTCCCCCTATTATTACCTTGCCTCCCAGTAACTAGCGGATCTACGAGCCATCTAAGAAAGAGATTACGAATATAAACAAAGCAAATTAGAGAAATTCGAATATAGTTGATATGATAGCTGAACAGAAAATCAAACAGAACAAAAACCTTACCCAGAAGTGTACCCATAACTCACAGGTCAAACTTAAATAGATTTTTTACAAGAAAGAACTTAAGCTTTGATACCAACTCTGTAACACCCTCTTTCCGAAATAGAAAGAGAGGTTACTCAAAATACAACAAAACTGATGAATATTTAACAAGGCTCTAAACCACAAAAGGATAATCTTATAATGATTAAATGTCATAAGACAAACCATAATATATGTCACACTGACAAATCAAATAATGTCACACATGCAAGTCACACACATTGGACCGCGAATCCAATGCATGTAAAATCGGAAGGTGTGTTTGACACAAACATCACCAATCCACAGAACATAACAAAAAACTAGGGTCGACCCATACGCCTCCCACAACAAAACACCAAATGGCCAACTCCCACCGGAGCACAAAACGTAGACGCCGTGGACTGATCACACCGCCACGGAAGATGTCATGCCTCGGTGCCAAGAGAACATGCATGTGGTACCTCCACAGGTGGTTATAGCTCAGGTATACTCTACGGTATTCTAACAAAAATATTATGTCACAACACATGCGACATAATATTAACACAAAGTTTTAATATGTACATGTTAAATTGAACCGAATCAAAAACACAGTCTCCAAAAATTAAAATAACATGTACATTACTACTAATGTCAAATTAAATCATATACATGATACACTAGTCTAAAGAGTACAAATAAGAGTTCTAATTATCAATGCCAAAACGAAACATTTACATGAATTTGAGAAGGAACAATAAGGTGAACAAATAACTAACTTTCAAACGAAAAACAAAACGAATAAATCAAAATTAAAAAGATTATCACTGAATGAGTTTGGAATCCGTACATGGATTAAGTAATGTAATACCCAAAGTATATTCCAAATTAAACTCGTTTAGACCATCTCCATCCAATCTAATAAATTAATAAAATTTTATTACAATCCAATCATTAATAACATAATACTCATTAAATTTATTATTAAGTAACTTTATAATTATATCGACAAAATTAATTAGTTTAAATTAATATACATAACTTTCAATTTGATTTAGTAATTCGGTTTATAAGCTTCATGGCCAAATACTAATTAAAATATAATACTTTTAATTTGGTTTACCAATCCAACCTATGCTAATGAATTCATGATTGCAGTATGTCATCTTAATGTATTACCATTCCATGGCCTACCTTTTTCAATCATTCAATAAATTTATTCCATAATCAATTCATGCATATAATATATATATATATATATATATATATATATATATATATACATATAAATATACTACAAATCCAATACCAAGCATTCTGCAGATTCATTTTATTAATATATAAATTAATGCCCATCATTCTCATATACCTATGATGTATGCCCTCAATCAGCAAGATGCTTTATAATCAAATCAATTACTCACCGAAAGGTATAAGTACTGAAATATAAGTGTCCCGCTATTTTCTTCGTCTTTTCTTTGTGCTGTTATGTTGCCGCTTCTCCTTTCTTTTTCCTCAACTCGTATCAGGCGTAATGTTTAAGTGAATTAGGTTATAAGTTTTTAATTATTTTCTTATTATTTCTCCTAATTATAATAGGATTTTAATATTAGAAAAATACAACTTAGACCCAAATTAATTTAAAGACCAATTCTACCAAATTAACTTATTCATCACTTATTAATATTTATTAACCCACATAAATTAATTAACTATTTTGACCCAATTAAAAGACAAAGTCCAAACAATATATATATTTAAAACATAATTTTAAATGTCGTTTATTTAAATTTTTTCCCACATATTGACCCGCCAGCATCCTTAGGTGAGCTGTGTAGATGCATTTTCCACAGTTAAAGTGATCATTGCGAACAAATCTCGGGTCAAATCCCGAGTCTAAATAGAGTCAAATCCATCCGAACAAGACTTTAAATCACTAACCCAATATCATCTTCTTAGCCGCCCTAAAGGCTGAATCAACCATGACTTGAGGATCAAATCATATCGGTGATGACTTGAACCGCTTACCAACCTAACAACAGGTAAGCAATGTGTCCTATTGACCTGTTAGCATCCGATGCATTTTCCACAGTTAAAGTGATCATTGTGAACAAATCTCGGGTCAAATTCCAAGTCTGAATAGAGTCAAATCCATCTAAACAAGACTTTAAATTACTAACCCAATAGTATCTCTTGGGTCATTTTATCCCTGTGACCCAAGAAGTTATGATTAAAGGACTATTGTTAGTAACTTAATTTTTTATATACTAAATTATTTCCACATGTTTCGATGTGGGATTAGGGTGTTACAAATGGATATGAGTTTCTAACCCTAGCCTAGAAGTTCTCTTGAAATAAATTTCAATTGTGTTAATGTGAATCTCTCATTAGGCATATGGAAGCCTTTAGACTTTCATGATATATGTGCTGCGTAAACTAAGCAACTTGTGGATCTTTTTTGATCTGTGATGCTATATTACTGTAGGGATTCTTTTGTAGTCTGCAGGGGTAGGATAAAAAATTTAAATCTCTGCCAACTAAATTGTTGAAATTTTCAGTTGATTGTAGTAATATCTCTAAACTCTTAAGACCCTAAGCAGCTTGATTTTTTGAGGTTTGATTTAGAATACAAGGTCAAATAGTGTCTGATGTAGGAAATGTGGAAATAAGAAATAAGGGTAACTATCTCTCCAAAGAATTGGTAGAAAAACACACCATAGATTCATAGAAGCACAAAGCTTTTTTAATATCAATTCATGTTCAATAATCTCAAAAATATTAAAGATTACAACTCTTTATATAGGAAACCTATGACTTAGCGACCAAGTAAAATCCCTAATATATAAAAGGAGTTAAGTCCTAATTAAAATCTACTACTATAATTAAGCTTCTAGAATAATCTAATATAATAAAATATAATTACTAATTACAATTTTTTATTTCTAAATGATAATATAAAGTAACTAATTGATAATATTTCAAGTCCCTTGTATTGCTCTGCATCAGTGGCTCATTAAATTTTTTTATGAAAAGACTTTCTATATATTTTCCATCTTTTGGACTCCCTAGTTTCTGCAAGTTCTGTTTTTATTTGATTCCTGAGATGATGGTACCAGAGTATCATTATTTAAATCATTGAAGAGCTGCATCTACCACTTTGTTTTGCGTCCAGTTTACCCCCAGGGGCATAAAAGTCTTGCTTCATTGAAAACCTCCCAAGAAGTCCCTTGGCTTAGTCAATGTATTATAACCTCCTAATGGAAGTTGTAGATCTATGCATTTTACCTCTTGTTGGCAGTTCTAGAAACCCATTTAACATCTGCAAATTTGGAATTAAGCAGGTCTAGATCTATTCCATAAGATGGATGTTAGAATGCATATCTGTGAGTTGGAGTTCCTCGTTGAGAAATAATGAAAGAGAACATTCTCTACAAGATGTCCAAAAACCTAATTGCTTAAGCTTTTGGGTCAAAATTAAGTTCTACTGTTCTAGATATGTGCATTAAACCCTTCCATGTGCACATGGAATGCACTAGTTCTCTGTTACCCAAATAAGTGGTATTACAGTCCTGGCAAGAGGTCTTACACTATCCACGTAGTCTAAGTGTTGGCATCTCTAATTGGTGGCAATCTTTAGAGTTCTTTGGTGTTCTAGGAAGAGGTCAGGGTAATGGGCAAAATGTTGGTTCTTGAAGAAAGTCATGCTAACACATGGTAGATGAAGCAGTACAGTGATTCAAGGTGCTGGCTTGATGATATATATGATAAAACGTGCAGATAATGTGGTGACTCTAAAAAGTGGTTCAGGGCTCTTTTGTGTGAGGAATTTAAGTGACTCATAAAGTATGCAATGGAGATACAAGTGATTTTTGGAAGAAAAGTAGATACATGCCTTGGAGTGGAGGGAGCATGTTGTTGATGTGATAGACTCACATGAGGTATTAGATTGTTAAAGTACTATTATTTGGACGCCAATCTTATTCCCTTATATTTTGCGGTGGGGTTTCTGATTTTGTTACTCTAACCTGCTGTGCATTAAGCTTGTCTGTTTCTTGGGCGCGCTAGGTCTCAAAAACCCAGTCCAGTCAGTTTTGTAGGTGCCACCAATAAAATCAGGTTGGATCCATCAGACGGGGTCTCCCAGATATAAAGCCACAGGAAGGGATCCTGGACTTGGAGTATTGGTTATGTTATAACCAACATATCCAAATGAGTCAAACTGGCACAGGTGCAGTGTCTAAGTGAAATACAAGCAAACGAAAACTTCATGTTTCGTTTTTAAAAATACAACTCTATTCGTTTCATGCATGGTTTCCATTTAAACTTCTTTTGCAGTCTCTTGTATTGTTTGTTGTTGCTTGTGAAACAAATTTCACTGGCAATCCTTATTTGTGATAGTCCTTTTAACTACCATTAGCGCAGAGATTTTCTCATTTATACATTGACATCCCAGGTATACTAATTAACATGTTAAAATTTGGATTGGACTAGTGCTAGAAGCCTGTACTAGAGTTATCAATCAATGCTTTGGTGGGAGTAATGTTGGATATGTTTACTCCTGTTTAGTCCTTTAAACTTGTTAATTTATGTTAAATTCAATTATTATCATCTTTGTATGATCCTACGTGGAAGAGAAGTTATTGACTGATATTTTTAGTAATTCTTTTTTTAAAAAAGAGAAAATTATTGCCAATGTCCAAGTATTTGATCTTCATTTACAGATTAAGAGAAGAAAGACTGCAACGAATTGCAAGGTACAAAAGTAGGCTTGCTCTTCTCCTTCCCCCAATTGTCGAGCAACAGATCAGAAATGATAACGCTCCTAAACTGACTTGCCTGACCTAACTTCCAGCCAGGTATTTGCCCCCTCATTGAAGTCGTGCTATATTAGCCTTTGCATGATTGTAATTTTAAAGGTTAGAAATTGAAGCACACCTTGATCTTGGGAGTGTATCAGTAGTGTGTTCCTGTAGTTATGTTGTTTGATTATGCAGTCATAACACAGAATTCAAAGTGAGTTATTTAGAAAGTTTTTCTTCGAATTATGAAGTTGGAAGTTTTGACAAGTGATTAATATTGACCAACCATGGTCGCTTGAGTTTCCTAATTTATATGGAATCATTTCTGTTTACATATATATGATTTCGAGTTTTATTTTACATTATGCAGCATTGCAGTTGTTTTACGACTGTCGGTTCCTTTGCATGAAAAATTCTATCTGATCATTTTTCTCAATCCACACAAACTTTTTAACCCCATTTTGATTTTTGGGTTGGGTCTTTTTCTTAAAAATTTAGTGAAGTATACTTCAATATCATGCGTCTAGTCGTTCAAACTGGTGAATATACAGTTACTGTGTTTAATGTTTTTAGTGTTTAGAATTGTTACAACTGAATTATTTTAAAAGTGATTATATTTCCTTCTGACTGTTTACGTTATCGTTTTCGAGTTTTCTCCGAGTCTTGATTAGTTTTTAATTATAATTATGTTATACTTCATCTTTTATACAAAAAGAGTCGCATGTAGAATCGGTTAATATATTTTGTTTCATATTTACCGTGCTTAGTTTAGTAGAAATGATAATAGAATTATAGGATACTCTGTCATTTTATACTATCATAAAAAGAAATGAGATTTCCTTTAGATAAAAAAAAATTAACAAATGGGTCTTTGGAATGGAAGAAGTATGTACTTCAATTTCCACATGGAAAGAATGAAAGTGTTGAAGTGCTTATGGGAAAGCCCAAATGACTGAATATTTGATTATTGGGTTCTTTACATAAGTATACAATAAATAGAAAGTAATTACAAAAAAAGTACATCAACCAAATAATTACAAAAAGATTGTACATATTACAAAAATAATACAATTCACATTAATAAGGAAACCTAAAATCAAGGATAAATAACTTCCATAATTAATCATTCAAATTCAAATATTTGGATCTAACAACAAAAACAAATTCAAATTCAAAATAATTATTCAAATTTAAATATTCAAATTCAAATCTTCATCTCTCTCACATACACTTTGAAATAATAGTCCGCCGCTACACCTCACATACTTCGCCGCTACACCGCCGCGAATCTCAAAACACCATCTAACGTCAGCACCTTTAATGCAGTATAATCCCAAAACACCATCTACATGAAAAAAATAGACTTCAAATTAAGAGAACAAGTGCTTTTTCCTTCTTTGCAGTGTTAGAAAAGAAGTTGCCAAGAAATAATAGGAGAGTAACAGAACAACAAGTTTTCGATTCCAAATTCTAGACAATAACCCCATAAATAGGATTCCATTCATCGAGTATGATACCTCTGATTTGCTTAGTTAAGCCTTTTATTTTAGAAAGAACAGAAGGAGGAGGTGGAGATGGCGGTTCTGAAATTAGTTACCTTGGTCTGAAAGTTTGGCAACCAACTGCATGAAGGTTTGGCTACCAACTGTGTTACATGCAAAATAAATTGGTAACCTAATAAAACTGAATTGATTACCTTTGTCTGAAGATTTGGCAACTAACTGCATGGAGGTTTGACTACCAACTGCATTACATTCAAAATAAAATTGGTAACCTAATAAAACTGAATATGTTACCTTAGTATGAAAATTTGGCTACCAACTGCATCACATTCAAAATAAATTGGCAACCTAATAAAACTGAATAGGTTACCTCGGTTAATGGAGGCGGAGGTGGTGGAAGCGGTCATAATGGAGGCGGCAAAGGAGGAGGTGGAGATGGCGGTGAAAGGCGACAATAATAGAGGTGGAGGTGGTCATAATGGAGGTGGTGGAGGCGGATGAGGAGGCGACCAAAATGGAGGCGTGGGAGGAAGTGAAGGTGGCGGAAGGAAGAAGCGGATCGGAAGGAGATGGCGGATTTTTCCGTGACCAACTCAATTGGGCCGCAGACGTGAAAGTGACGACAGTGGCTATGGTTTGGTATATATATATATATATATATATATATATATATATATATATATAACTATAGATTGTTATAGATGAGAAGAGAGAGAAGAAGTCATGGGTATAACTAATCCATAAATTAATGAATCCTAATTGAATACTAATTCCTTAAATTAAGGAATCCTAAATGTACTAGAATTATAAATAAATATGGAAGTGTATTAGTTGTGTAAAAATTTTATGAAGGCACTTTTGTTGTAATTATTTTTAAAAATGTAATAGAATATATAAATCACCCTATTCTTCCTATAGTGTGTTAAAGTTAGTCCTGGCAATTTCTCCCAATCCGACGGAACCCGCCGGATTCCGACCATAATGGATCCTATTTTTAAAACCCTATAGGTTAGAGTTGGGTATGGGATATAGCCTTTCCCCCGCCCCTGATCCGATTATATGTATATATATAATTTTTAAAAATTAGCATTTTGTATATATATAATTATGTACTTATTTAGGTTATTTTATTATAAATTCATAATATTCGTAATATAATATGTTGCTGGTAATAGAAATGTTGCATTTTGTTTGATTTTGAATTAAAAATAGTTGTACAAAGTAATATAAAAAAATTTAATTTGGAAAAAAAAAGTAATCGGGTTATTCGGGTATACGGGGCGGGGGCGGGGGCGGGGGCGGGGTGGGTATGAACTGTTGTTTTAGGGGGTAGGTCGGGTATGGGGAGGGGTCCTCCGAACCATATACCCGCCATGTTGTCGACCTAATTAAAGTTATGGATGTTTTGGTTTAGGAAAAGATGTGTTGTGACTAAAAATATGCTGATTTTTATTGTTTAGACATTAATTAATTATTTATGTATTTATATTGATTTATAGACTGTGTATACTAGGAACAAAAATTTAACATATTTTTGTTTTGATATATGCAACTCTTTTGATTTTATATCACAGGTTCAAATATTTTAGAGTAAAATATACCGACACCCCATGTAGATAATCATAATAACAATTACCATTCTTCTAGTTTTTCAACTAACAATCAGTACCCCTCTAATCTACAATAGGTAACATTCACTATCCCTAGTGTGGTTGACCAACTAATATCTAAAATTATTTTTAATATAATGTCTAATACACCCTTCAAGTTATAATGTTTAATTTCTCCACTAAATATAAATTTGTATATCATAATTTTTACTTTACTTGGATCTAATTAATTAAATTATGAAATTGTGAAATAAATAACATAAATGTCAAAAAATAATAAATATTCATTTTATTAGGAAAATAAAGTCGTACAATTTTTGTTAATTAAATTTCTCAAATATTAAAATTTACGTGATATATATTCAAATATTTTTTTTAATTAAAAAGTAAAATGTTAATACCCATAAAAATTACAAATTAACGCAATAAAATTATAATTATTTTTTCTAAATATTAAATTTATGTAAAACAAACTTATTATTACAATTCAAACGAATCTTATTACTCATATAAAAAAAAGTATTAAAAATTATATTAATTATTTTTCTCATATATTAAACTAAACATAATTATTTACAATAAAAATGACAAATGTTGTTACTCAAAAAAAAAAGAAAAAATATATTAAAAGAATTTTTTTACAAGATAGAGTTAGTAATAAATATAATTATATATTTTATTTAACATTGCACAAAAACAAAGCCAACTATATACTAAAAAATGTGATCAAAATCATAAATATCCCAATTGTTTATATATACTAATTAAAATTTAACATAAAAATTATAATATGAAAATAAGATTCAAATAATATTTTTTATTGTTAAGTACCAAAAAAAACTAAACTATTAACATACTCAATCACTCTAATTAGAATAGTTTCATTAATAATTTAATTTAATTTTTTAATATTTATATCACTTATTCAAAAATATGTGTTAATTAAACTAAATTAGTTTCTTATAAGTTAAAGTTACCAACAATTTAAATGAGATAGTTTTAATTAAAAATAAAACTATAATTAAAATGTATTGTATTAAAAAGGATAATTAAACATATATATATATATATATATATATATATATATATATATATATATATATATATATATATAATCAGTGATGATCGTCCGGACTCCTGATTAAAATGCGGACCATTTTTTTTTTTTTTTTTTTTTTGCTTTTTTTTTAGGGTCAAGTTTAGATGACCACCTGGAGTTTGAGCGGTTTTTCACTTAACCACCTGTAGTCAGTAAAGCTACATTTAAACTCCCGATTTTTTGAGTTAAAGTGAAAACGTCACTTTTTTCATCCAACTTAACCGTGCGTGTATGTCAGACGCCAAAAGCGCGTGAAAAGAGACTGTAACAGTAAAAAAAACTGGTAAAAGTCCAAAATACCCTTCTTCTTCCTCAAACCACAATCCTCTCTCTCATTTCTCACTCCTCAAACCATGGATCTGTGTATTTGAGATTTTGAGCGGTGGATTGGTGGATCTGAGCTTCAATTTCTAACTGAGCGCTATCAATCCGCTATCAATCCCCTCTTCATCTTCATCTTCTTCACTAATTTTTTCATTAGCTTCATGGGTATGTGTATTTGTGATTTTTGTTTCATGGGTTTGCTCAAAATCGAATTGGGTCTGTGATTCGGAGGCTTTTTCTTCATGAATTTGTTCAACAACGAAATGGGTCTTGGATCAGTCCCTTCTTTTTCTTCTCAATCTATCTCCAAACCGTAGTAGGATTCCCAATTTTCTAGGGTTCTTCCCCAATTTCAAATCCACCCAAAGAAGATGTGCACGAAAATCTGCATTAAGGCTGTACAATGAAGCATCTTTGGACAATTTGGTCGAAATCTCAAAATACTGATCCTTAAAAATCAAATTACCATATGGGTCCGATGAATCAGAGGTAGAATTGAAAAGGGTTTGGCCATTTGACTTTCTTTTCACTGCAAACCCAAATGGGTCCGTAGTGTAGCTGAATATGGGTCCAAATGTGCTTAAATCAGGGGAAAATCGTAGAAGCCCACGAGTGGTTCACTTTCCCATCTCTTGTCACCCATATATCTGATTATGAGCATAGCAGGTTAAAAAAAGCACATTTTCCTGACGCGTCTGGCGTATCAACTGGCCAACGGTTGGGCAAGATTGTGGAAGGATGTGATTTTGTAGCGATTCGAAGCTGTAAAGAGTTTAAGGGGGAGTATATAGATCTAGTTCAACAACTTTACCAGAAGCCGGTAGTACCTATTGGTGTACTCCCACCAGTATTGACAGATAACAAAGCTTTGGAAGCTATTAACTCAAACTGGTCTAATAATTTCAAGTGGTTGGATGAACAAAGGCACAAGTCTGTGATATTTGTGGGATTTGGGAGTGAGTACAAGATGCCCATTGAGCAATTTCATGAATTGGCCCATTGGTTTTTGAAATTTGTGAAGCATGTTCTCTATCAATCGATTCCTACTCATATTATAAGGTACTTTAATGGTGGTAGTGTTCAATAAATTATTCCAGAATGGTAAGGTACTTTTTGGATGATGAAATTGAATTGCATTTCATTTCAAAATCATCTCATTTGGGTTTGGATTTCTTTAGAATAAGTTGGTGAAGCATGCAAATATGAAGGATTACATACGTTTACATATACTGTAGATATATACTGGTATGGTCTCACGCCATTAAAACTGGAGACGACCGGACTCTCTCTCTCTCTGCATTAGCGAACTTTTGTTATTTGGGGGAGAAGAACCTCTGGATACTTGTTATTGTATTTTGCTGTGCATACTGCATAATTAAAGTGAAAAATCTGGGAAGGGTTAAGTTCAGATGAATTTCGGCAGTACCGGCAATGGTGATGGAAGCTTTTGGACATAACAGTACCGTCGATGGTGATAGAAGTTCGGCAGTGAAACTTTATGCTAAAGAATCCAGTAAGCTTATGGCGATGGTGATTGTGTTTGTCCTTAAAGATTTATTTATATAATTGTTTTTAGGATTTATTTATATAATTGTTTTTGGTCTCCTTGCCGGATTTTATGGTGATGTTTGTGCCTGTTCTTTTTTCCTTGCAAATTTCCTGTTTATCATGGTGAGGGTAATTAAGTCTTTAGCCTAATAAAGTAACGGAGTTAAGACGGAAAACACTTTTTCACTTTAACTCAAAAAGTCGGGAGTTTAAATGTAGTTTTACTGACTACAGGTGGTTAAGTGGAAAACCGCTTAATCTTCAGGTGGTCATCTGAACTTAACCTTTTTTTTAGAACAACTAATTTTTTTTTTAATATTTTATGGAACTAGAATTTTTTCATAATACAGTGTTTTGGGTGTGATTTGGATACATATAACAAAATATGTATGTACAGTCTGTACAGACATGTTTTGTTATATGTATCCAAAGCACATCCAAAACACTGTATTATGAAAAAATTTCAGTTTCATAAAATATTAAACTTTTTTTTAGTTGTTTTTTTTAAAAAAAATATAAAAAAGGTCCGCATTTTTTTAAAATGCGGGAGTCCGGACTTGATCCGCTCCTTATATATATATATTATTTAGTAATTAAAATTTGATAACATACAAAGATAAATATGTAACTTTATCTATTTAGTCATTCCTAAAAATTTGCAGGGGTATTAACTGTTACTTAAAAAACTAGAGGGGAAGTGAGTGTTATTATAGTTATCTAGATGGGGTGTCACTGTATTTTACTCAATATTTTATATACTATAGAAGTGAAAACACAAGTTTTCTTGTTCATTATATTATTATTATTAAAAAAAAGGGGCAAAGGGTCAAAAAAGCCCCTAATGTTTACCCCGATGTCCTACTTGCATCTTAAACTAATTTTTTTTTTTCAAAAGTACCCTTAACGTTACATTTTTGGGTCTTCCGTGCCCCTGCCGTTAACAGAAGACAAACGAGATTAAAATGTGATGACGTGGCAGGTTTAAATATAAAATATATTCTAAATAAAATAATATATATCATTTAATCAAAGCAAAAAAATACTAAAATTCAAAATAAAAAAAACATAACATATTTACATCATTTAATCAAAATAATAAAATTCAAATTATTTTGTTAACTAATCAAAATAACTAATTAAATAAAATAAGTTGTATAACATATTTACATCATTTAATCAAAATACTAAAATTCAAAATATAACATATTTACATCAAATACTAATTTTTAAAAAAAATACTAAAATACTAATTAAAAAAAATACTAAATAATATTTTTAAAAATCAAAACTTAGAGTATTATGATTATTTTAGTAATTTTTAATATTAATTTTAAAATCATATCAATTTAAAAATATTATGATGTAATTTGAATTTTTGAATACATTTTTAAAAAATATTATTACATCATCAAATTATAACATATATCGTTATGTATAGATTATTACATCATCAAATTATTTATATTATTTATAACATATAATGTTATGCATAGATTATGTATAGATTATTACATAATCAAATTTTTATATAGTTTAAAAATATTATTTAGTATTATGATTTAAGTAATTTAAAAATTTTATATCAATTAGTATTTAGTATTATGATTTTACTATTTTAATGATGTAATTTGAATTTTTGTTATTTTGATTAATTAACAAAATAATTTGAATTTTCGTATTTTTTAATTTGATTTTTAGTATTTTAGTATTTTTTATTTAGTATTTTAGTATTTTTTAAATTAGTATTTGATGTAAATATGTTATGTTTTGAATTTTAGTATTTTGATTAAATGATGTAAATATGTTATACAACTTATTTTATTTAATTAGTTGTTTTGATTAGTCAAAAAAATAATTTGAATTTTATTATTTTGATTAAATGATGTAAATATGTTATGCTTTTTTTATTTGATTAAATGATATATATTGTTTTATTTAGAATATATTTTATATTTAAGCTTGTCACGTCATCACATTTTAACCTCGTTTGTCTTCTGTTAACGGCAGGGGCACGGGCGACCAAAAAATGTAACGTTAAGGGTACTTTTGAAAAAAAAATTAGTTTAGGGTGCAAGTGAGACATCGGGGTAAACATCAGGGGCTTTTTTGACCCTTTACCCTTAAAAAAAATTGCATTGTGTTTTTTACTTTTGCTTTTTTTAACTTTTTGTTCTATTATCATATTATTTTTTTATCACAAGGAATTGGTGAAACTAGAACAGCTGCTCCTATCTAGACCTGACAAAAAGTAGGGCAAAACTAATGAAATACCTACTATAGTTGGCACGTTTTACTGATTACACTATTGAATTTTTAATTTTTTAATTACCCCACTAAATTAATTATTATTTTGAAATTGGGTCATTCTGTTAAAAAAAATAAACGGACGTTAATTTTTTATCGACAAAATTAATGAATTTCCTATTGTAGTTGGCACGTTTTACTGATTAAACTATTGAAATTTTATTTTTTTAAATTATTCTATTAAATTAATTAATATTTTGAAATTGAGTCATTCTGTTAAAAAGAAGAAGCAGATATTATGTGATTATGTATACACCCTTACCCCCCACCCTCAACCCCCAACACCCACCTCAACCCCAACCCCAACCCCCACTGTGACACTCCCAAAATAGGTTCAATTCACCCAACCTATTCTGAGACGCCAAATATATGATACAGAAAATAACTACAACTTCATTATTACAATTGTCGTGCAAAATATAACAACACAAATATTGTGAGTTTTGATACAAATGTATACCAACTGTGACTCATCTCCCAACCTTGGATAGCCCATCACAATGACACCTTACATAAATGTACAATCAATAACTATTTTAGAAATTGAAATCTTTGGGAAGTGCTTAAGGAAACCTTCGTACATGGGAGGCCATGTGTCTAGGTTATAATAGATATCATAAGACTGGAGAATTATCCTTGGTTGATCCAATAGAACCCAAAGAAAAACGAGAAGATTACTATCATATTCTTTCTAATGGTGAGTCTTCTCTTGACATATAATTATTTTCACTGTCTCTAATTGAGAACTATACTTCAACCAAACTCCAAGATTATATAGGTAGTGCTCGTAGATATACTCAGCAAGTGGATGTGCACAACCCTGTCTTATGATAACACGAGGTTGTATGTCATTAGACATCTTGTATGATAGTGTCAAAACATCATTCCAACGTTGGGTTCGCCTCACCCTATTTGATTCACCAAATATAACTACTAAATGATGTATAAAATACAACACACTTTTTTATACTGTTTAGAGAGAATCTCCACAGCTAGATACCACCGTTCTATTCCCCTGTTATCCCCACTCGACCCAGCTACACTTTTATTACCTGAAAGGAATTGTGAAGCAAAAGGGTGAGCACAACTAGCCCAATAAAGAATATCATGACTAAAGATAAATAAATTATCAATAGTCTTCGTCAGTAATAAATCAGAGATTTAGAACATATGGTAGATAGGGGTGTTCATCGGTAAAATACCGTTCCCTACCTCCTAAACCGACATCAAACTATCGATAATTGGGTGCCGAATCATCGAACCGAATGAACCGATTAGCTTATTCAGATAACTTGGCCTGCCTCCTAGCTTTTTTACCTATTTAAATTATCTGGAATTTCAACCAATGACAATTTTCAAAAACAAGATTTTTAGCCCAAAAACTTTCAACCCAAAACTTTAAATACTGACTTAAATTTTTAAGCCCAAAATTATGCTAGCCCAAAAGCTTAGTAAGATAGACCTATTACAGCCCAAACACAAAACTATAAGCCAAAAATTGGCCCAATTGGTATTTCTTGTTACATGGTAATCATTTTATAAGGAAAATCTTCTTAAAATTTTACTAATTTAACCAATATGGGAGTTGTCCCAATTGATATTTATTGTTACATGGTAATCATTTTATAAGGAGAATCTCCTTAAAGTTTTACCAATTTAACCAATATGGGACTTGGAGACAACTAAATAGTAAAGGCTTCACTTGGTAGTGTTTTTATAAAGAAAACTTTCTTAAATTTTTATAATCTAATCAATGTGGGACTTAGAAACAAATTATGTAAGATGGTGCCATAAGTTCCCTTATGTGATTTTCTTGGCATTCATTAGTGTCATTATAGTTGGTTTGATTTGATGAAAGTCTAAGTTTGTAAATTTACTTACAGTTTTAGCAATGGTGTTTTTATAAAGAAAACTTTCTTAAATTTTTATAATCTAATCAATATGGGACTTATAAACAAGCAATGGTGCCATAAGTTCTTCATTAGTGTCATTATAAGGGTTAAGTTATTTACATCCTTATTACTAATAATGCTTTGATTATTTGTTATCTTAAATTCATTATTACATGGTAATCAATTTATAAGGAAAATTTCCTTAAAGTTTTACCAATTTAGCCAATACGGGACTTGGAGACAACTAAATAGTAAAGACTTCACTTGGTAGTGTTTTTATAAAGAAAACTTTCTTAAATTTTTATAATTTAATCAATGTGGGACTTAGAAACAAGTTATGTAAGATGGTGCCATAAGTTCCCTTATGTGATTTCCTTGGCATTCATTAGTGTCATTATAATTGGTTTGATTTGATGAAAGTCTAAGTTGGTAAATTTACTTAAAGTTTTAGCAATGGTGTTTTTATAAAGAAAACTTTCTTAATTTTTTATAATCTAATCAATGTGGAACTTAGAAACAAGCAATGGTGTCATAAGTTCTTCATTAGTGTCATTATAAGGGTTAAGTTATTTACATCCTTAATACTAATAATGCTTTGATTATTTGTTATCTTAAATTCATTATTACATGATAATCAATTTATAAGAAAAATTTTCTTAAAGTTTTACCAATTTAGCCAATATAGGACTTGGAGATTCACTTGGTAGTAATGTAGTATGCCATCTCTCTTGTTAAATAAGTCCCACATTGAATACATCCCACATTGTCTAGTATGCAATCTCTTATCTTACCTCTATTCTATAAATAGAAGAGACTTTCAAGTTAATTTTACATGTCTAGACAAATAAACATCCCACATTGTCTAGTATGCCATCTCTTGTCTTACCTCTATTCTATAAATAGAGACTTTCAATTACTTTTACATAGTTAGACAAAAGAGTCTTAAAAAATTGGTCTTTCAAGTTATTTTTTAATTTATTATTTAAATAATCGGTACGATCGGTTCGGTTCGGTTTCCCTAAAAACCGAAAAAACCGAAAAAACCGACCGGTTTGAACACCCCTAATGGTAGATGATAAAACTTTTCAACCATAGTTGCAGCGGAACGAGCAATCCATTAGAAGAGTCAAATAGACCATAAAGTCTATTATCTTCTCCATGTTAAAAGTCCATCGACAATGTTTTATCCCTGTAACATCCATCAACAGTTCCTGACCAAAATCATGTGAATAACTCATAATCATAATTATGGTTCTAAATTCCCCTTCGCACCCAGGACGAAGATAATTTTCATCACATGTCTTTACCTGAAACATCAAAGATCATGGTTATACCAAATCACAATTCTTGTTCGTACTTATACTAATAAATTCATCTTTGCACTACGGGCACAAAGATATTTATTAACAGTTCTTCTTTGCACTACATGCCAAAGACATGCAACTGTATTTTAGAAGAGTCAAGTAGAGCATGATATCTACTATCTTCTACAAATTAAAAGTTTGTTATCAATATTTTATCGTTGAGACTAAGCACAATAAATAATCCACATCACCGAATTTTCCATGCACTACATGCCAAGGATATTCGTTAGTATAACATCCATGAATTATCCATGCACTACGGCCAAGGATATTCATCATTATCACATCCATGAATTAATATTTCATCGCTGAGACTCAGCTCAATAATTAATCCACATCATCGAATCATCCTTGCACTACGGGCCAAGGATATTCTTTAGTATCACAACCACGAATTATCCATGCACTACGGGCCAAAGATAATCGTGTTTTCATCAACGATCATGATCATGCCATAAAATAATTCATCTTTGTACCCTTGGCCGAAGAGAATCCATGACCATAATCGTACCAAAAACTGTCCATCAATACACTACGGGCCAATGAGGATTTACCACATCATTTGTAACATTACGGTCATGATTATACCGAATAAATCCTAGTCATAATCATACCAAGTCCATCTATGCACTACAGGTCACAGATGACTTTCAACAGAATATAAACATGAGGATGATGACAATGATATAAGAATTCAATAAAACAAGTTCAAGGATAAATTTTTAAATATTTATAATTTAATTTATCCAGAAATTAATAACGTCCAAAATTGTCAACATGATACTGCTTTGTGGAGTAAAATTCAAGAATAATATTATATCAAAAATGATTTGAAAAGAAAATAATATTTCAACGAATATTTAACGAAGATAATAACATTAATCATTATATTATAAACTCCATTTAATATTATTCATTATATAATAACATTAAATTCATTTACTAATATTATTAATCATTAAATAATATTTTAAATCAATGATTTCATAACAACTTTAATCCAAATGTTATAAATCACTTAATAATCTCATAATCTAATATTATTAATATTACCATAATATTTTAATCATTTTTAAATTTATAAATAATTTATTTTAATTGTTTACACTTTACTAATTAATGCATTTAATCATCCTAAAATGCCAAACTCATAAGATTTCATCACCAATAACCAAAACTCTCATCAAAAATCTGTATATACCTTATATAGGATTCTCAAGCCATAAAATCCTATTTTTCAATTTTCTTACTTCACATAACATTTTTAATTTATTTATTCATAACTAGTCTATTTTCATGAAAAATACCAAATCAGTCCCAAAATTTTTCTTTTCTGGGATTTAGCAGAATATAGTCCCATATTGTACATATATTTTTCTCGGAATTTTTAAAATTCATTCACTATTTTTCATATGGCCAAAATCTTTAATATTTAGACATTTATCATAAACGTACTTTTTTGTCCAAACTTCCGAAATTTACAGTATATACTTACATTATATATACATGTACTCCCAATAAAAATTTCACCAATTTTGGAGTTAGCCACAAGGAGTTATAAGGGTTTACTTTTAAAAAAGTCTTTTCCCATAAAATTTATAACTCCTAATCTATACATCTAAAAATTGTCATTTTTTGACATAATCTAGAAAACTCATCAAATTATCATTTCAAAATTTTCCAGAATTTTTGAGGCTCAGAAAAACTACTAAACTGAAAAACATAATAACTCTTACAATCCCTTACCTCAAAAGAGCAGTATTTCTGACTGGAATATCGGATGTAAAGTCGAATGAAACTTGCACTGAATAGCAACTCTCAAAGTATCTAAATACTCACAAAAATACGCTCGATAATATAGAGAGAGAAAATTTTTGTTTCTGGTGTGATTTTCAATTCTAACCTAAACACCATATTTATAGAAAAATACTTAGAACACCAAAGCAGAAAATTTAATAAAATAATATATTTTATTAAAAATCATACACACAATTTGAACTCAGATTTCAACACATTTACCTCACAAGTGGGGCCTACCAACTCACCAAAAATGTTTCTCTTTAAAAAAATATTTAAAACTTCAAAAATCAATTATTCTGGAACTTCAATAATTCATAATAAATAGTCCTTTTATCAGAAAATTTTGAATCTTATTGATCTGATAATGGGAAATATCGTGTAGTGACAATTATTGAAACAACAATAATATAAAATATCAACGTAGCAATTATTGAATAAATAAAATAAAATATTGAACAGTAATTACTGTAACAATT
The DNA here is from genome assembly GCA_020205615.1 of Panax quinquefolius. Classification (NCBI taxonomy): domain Eukaryota; kingdom Viridiplantae; phylum Streptophyta; class Magnoliopsida; order Apiales; family Araliaceae; genus Panax; species Panax quinquefolius. The sequence goes on from CM035166.1 coordinate 89,391,670, forward strand.
ATTGAGTAGTTGTAAAATCTCAAATTTTACGAATAAAGATTTAATTTTCTCGAAATATTTTTTTTTCAAAATTATGGTGTGGATTTGAGATAATGTTATAGTTGTGGGTAATATTTATAAATTTTAAAAAGTATGCAAGTTGTTGTATAATATTCGATTGGTCGGGGAATATTCTTTTTGTCGGGAAATATCCGTATGACGGTACAATCATTTGTGGACCCCCACAACGGAATTATTGTCGGATTAAGAAAACGACAAAAATATTTTTATGAAAATAACGACGGAAGTTTTACTGGTTAAAAGCGTTGAACTACTCGATAGTAAAAAATACAAAGAATCTGGCGTGGTTGCATAAGAGCTGCGGTATTGATTATTGATGCTTACGTGAGAAGTCAATCGGTTTTGTTCAATTATTACTACTGATAATTATTGTATAGTATCTCACGTTATTTGATTCAATTATTGTCGATATTTTATATATTATTAAATCAATAATTGAGATGATGAGTTATTAATATTATTATTTGCAATATTGACAATGTCTAGAAGTTACGTCATGGAGAGGTTTGGTCACCTAATTGCGGCATGATAGGAGAAATCTTTATTGGAAGCCCTCTTTCCTCGAACGCAGTTTGGTTGTTAATATTGTGAGTTATAATAATATTAATAAATGTTGTTAAAAATATTGAGGTGATTTTTATGAGGTATTTGTTGTATTTTTGGACCCCCCATTTATCCATTTTCAAAATAATCGTTAGAAAATTTTTCAGTATTTTAGTGGGGCCCACATGTGGGGGCCACATATGGGGCCTACGTGTGACTTTGGAAATCTAATCATTTGGGGGAGTTACGGGAAATTTTATATATATATTATATATATATAAATTTTGTTTTATTATTATTATAAATGTAATAAAATGAAAACTTTTTTATATAAAATGTAATACTTTTTATAAAGTTTTGTTTTATTTGATTATAAATAGAATATATTATATTTTATTATGCATAATGTTTGCATAGTTTTACGCATAGTGTTTGCATAGTAAAATCTTTTATATAAAATGTAATACTTTTTATAAAATTTTGTTTTATTTGATTATAACTAGAATATATTATATTTAATTATGCATAGTGTTTTTATAAGTGCTCGATATAGTGTTTGCATAGTAATTTTTTTTTATATAAAATGGATACTTTTATAAAGTTATTTATTTTATTAGATTTTAAATAATATATATATATATTATAAATTTGGTTTTATTATATAATTATAAATAGAATATATTATATTTTATTATATAGTATCCTTTCCATTCTCCTATAAATAAGATGCTTAGTTAGAATTGAAAAACACACCAGAAATTCAGAGAATTCTTCTTCTATAATCTTGAGCGTATTTCTTTAGAGTTTAAGAAAGCTTTGAGCATAGAAAATAGTGCAAGTTTTCTTCAAGTATATCCCTGCCTTTCCTGTCGAAATACTCTTCTTTTTAAGGTAAGGGGTATTATTCTTTCATATTCATGAAGAGAATTATTTTCTTTCAATACTCGTAAGGGTTATTCAATTCTTTATTATTATGTTGGAATAACCTGTCTATGTAAAGTACCACATACATGGTGAAATTCTTATGTTATTCCATTCTTTATTATTCTTTTGGAATAACTTTTATGCTCTTATTTATCGCGTGCATGCCCGTGAATTACATTGTTATTCTATTCTTTATTATTCATTTGGAACATCCATGCATGCATGCGGATTACGCATGACTTTGGTTCCATTCTTTATTATTATGTTGGAACATCTTGTCTGTGCAGATTACGCATGACGTGGTTCCATTCTTTATTACTCTGTTGGAATAACATGTCTATGTGGATTACCGCATGCATGGTGAATAATCCTTTGTATTCATTCCTTAGTAACTTGTGGAAATGATCCATCTACGTGGATTACTGCATGGCGAAAAATTCATTTGCGCTTTCATATATTCTATTATACTCAGTTGGTTAAAGTTTTGACTTCTATACTCCATGAAATTAGTAGAATATCCTGGATATTTGCGCTTCATCCAGTATCTTTTCATGAAAATATTCTTCTGAGCATTCTTGAATTTTACTCCACAAAACAGTATCATGTTGACAATTTGGACGTTATCGAGTTCAGGATAAATTAACTTATAAATCTTTAAAATTTATTCTTGAACTTGTTTTATTGAATTGTCATCATCCTCATGCTAATATTATGTTGAAAGTCATCTGTGGCCTGTAGTGCATAGATGGACTTGGTATGATTATGACCAGGGATTATTCTGTATAATCATGACCGTAATGTTACACATGATGTGGAAAAAGTCCTCATTGGCCCGTAGTGCATTGATGGACAGTTTTTGGTATGATTATGGCTATGGATTCTCTTCGGCTAAGGGTGCAAAGATGAATTGTTTTATGGCATGATCAGGACCGTTGATGAAAACACGAATATATTTGGCCCGTAGTGCATGGATAATTCATGGTCGTGATACTAAAGAATATCCTTGGCCTGTAGTGCAGGGATGATTTAATGATGTGGATTATTTATTAAGCTGAGTCTCAGCGATAAAATTTATGATAATTTTTTTTAAATCATAGAAGATAGTAGATTTTATGCTCTACTCGACTCTTCTAATGGATTGCTTATTCCGCTGCAGTTGTTAATCTAAAACTTGTTGTCTATTATATTCTATCAGTTGTTATACTGTTGAAGGCTAATGATAATTTATTCTACATTATCTTAGTCATAATATTTCTTACTGGGCTAGTTGAGCTAACCCTTTCTTTCAATGTTTTCTTCAGGAAATGAAAATATAGCTGGGACTAGTCGAGGAATGGATTGACGGTCCAGATGGTTACATTAGTAGTACTCACTATTCTGTGAAATAGCGTGATAATAAATGTATTGATGACTTATTTTGAGTTTGAATACTGTCTAGAAGACAATATTTGTATTAAAACTCACAGCTCATGTTGTATATTTAAGTTTGTATTTGTATTCTGTACCATGTATTTGGCGACTAAGAATAGGTGATGTATACCTATTTTGGGGGTGTCACAGTTGGTATCAAAGCTTAGGGATATGATCCATGGCTGAGATGTGAGACAAGAACTAGGAGGGGAGAGACGGGGAATTCCTTCGCTAGTATGACCTACCTAAGTTTATTTGGTATTTAATTGGTCGGTCATAGTATAGGGATAATATGTGGCATGTCAATTAACCCTTGTTTTGTGACAGTGTTTGAGAATGGCATCAGAAAATGCTGAGATAAGAAATGAAGCACATGAGACTGTTGAGTTAGCTCAACCAAAAGGTAACGACCAACAACACGATAATAATCGCATTCTAAAAGTAGCAACGCCATCGTCTAACAATGATAACCATCGTGGGGGAAATTATCATGCCAAGAATGGTAACCACTTCGGTGGTAATCATGACCAAGATAATAGAAATAGAAATTTGAAGAAGAGAATGTTCAATAATGATGGAAAGACAGCATGCACCAGTACCCGTTTCAAAGGAAGAAGAACGACCACCGGTTGTATATTTCAAATACGGACAGGAGGGACACATCCGTCCAAACTGTACGCAGCAATACAAAGCGTGTTTCAATTACGGAAGAGAAGGTCACCTAGCTCGATTTTGTCGTGTAGTGAAGTCAAATCCAGCTGGGATAGTGATGCCAAAGGATGTCTCAGACAAGTCAAAGCCGATAGTTTAAGTGAGAGCGTTTATCAAGGAACCCGAATGAGGTTATTACGGGTAAGTTAATCATAAGCTCTTGCGAAATCTATATCTTATTCGATACCGGTTCTACCTATTCTTTCATCTCTCTTGCTTGCGCTCAACATTTAAATTTGACTCCGGAGAAATTAGACTTTGACTTATCTGTTGAAACTCCGTTTGGAGAAACCTTCGTTACATCCACTGTTTATAAATTTTGTTGATTCAAATCGACACTTTCACGTTACCTGTCGATCTTATCTCTTTGAAAATACTTGCCTTTGACGTGATTTTAGAAATCAACTGGTTAACTACTCATCGTGTTAAAATTGATTATTTTCGTAAGGTGGTTAGCTTTTATATTCCTAACCAACGTGTTATACGAATTCAAGCAACCAAACCACTAAAGTCAATCACTGTTATATCAAGCCATAAGTAAAGAGCCCCGAGCCTTTTGCTGGTGACTTCTAAGTCTTGGAATACACCGAAGCTAGAATATCCGTAAGGGACGTCGTGAATAATGGTGGCAAGTTGATAGATATCAATGTGACGTGCTATCCAAGTCTTGGATGAGAGTCACAGTTTTGAATGATATTTCTATTGTTAATAAATTTCATGGCGTATTCTTGAAGACTTAGCCTACCCCTAGAACGTGAAATCGAATTTTGTATTGACCCCAGTACAAAACCCCATTTCTAAAACCCTTAAATATTTCTTTAACTAAAACAAACGTATTATGCGTCAAAGACGTTGGCTCGAGCTGTTGAAAGATTACGATAATACCATTCAATACCATCGTGGAAATGCGATCGTGGTAGCTGACGCGTTGGGTGGAAGATTGTATGTGTTTACGAGTGCGAATATACGAACTTACGTGAAGATAACGAATATATGATTAGAACCAACTTTAGCCGATAATGTTAAAGCTGCTAAAGCTATAGACCCGGAGCTGATGAATACGAAGAAGAAGGTTCAAGAGAGCGTTATTTAAAAACAAGAGTTATTGAAGAGAGGAAATCTCAACCCTCGATTTAATTGGCCCATTTGAAATCCTCGATTGAGTAGGAACTGTGGCTTATAGACTCGTTTTACCGCCAAGTATGTCGCGTGTTCATAACGTTTTTAACGTATCGATGTTACGTAAATATGTGGACGACCCGAACCACATTATTAATTTAAGAACCGGACGAGATAACCGATAATTTAACGTATGAAGATGTACCTGTTAAAATCTTGAAATATATTTTACGCTCAAAGGTTATACCTCAAGAGTTAGAATCTGGCGAAGTGTCCTCATTTGTTCGGCATACCAGGTACGTACGTAAATTTCGAGGGCGAAATTTCATAAGAAGGGGAGATTATAAAATCCCAAATTTTACGAATAAATATTTAATTTTCTCGAAATATTTTTTTCAAAATTATGGTGTGGATTTGAGATAATATTATAGTTGTGGGTAATATTTATAAATTTTGAAAAGTATGCAAGTTGTTGTATAATATTCGATTGGTCGGGGAATATTCTTTTTATCGGAGAATATCCGTATGACGGTACAATCATTGGTGGACCCAACAACGGAATTATTGTCGGATTGAGAAAACGACAAAAATATTTTTATGAAAATAACGGCGAAAGTTTTACCGTTATAACTGTTGAACTACTCGGTAGTAAAAGTACAGTAATACGCGTGATTGCATAGTAACACACGGTATTGATTATTGATGCTTACATGAGAAGTCACTCAGTTTTATTCAATTATTGCTACAGTAATTATTGCATAGTATTTCACGTAATTTGATTCAATTATTGTTGATATTTTATATATTATTAAATCAATAATTGAGATGACAGAGTTATTAATATTATTATTTGTAATATTGACAATGTCTAGAAGTTCTGTCAAGGAGAGGTTTGGTCACCTAATTGCATGCTACCAATAGGAGAAATCTTTATTGAAAGTCCCATCTTTCCTGGGAACGAGCTGGTTGTTAATATTGTGAGTTATAATAATATTAATAAATGTTGATAAAAATATTGAGGTGATTTTTATGAGGTATTTGTTGTATTTTTGGACCCCCCATTTATCCATTTTCAAAATAATCGGTAGAAAAGTTTTCAGTATTTTAGTGGGGCCCACGTGTGACTTTGGAAATCTAATCATTTGGGGGGAGTTACGGCAAAGTTTATATATATATATATATATATAAATTTTATTTTATTATTATTATAAATGTAATAAAATGAAAAAACTTTTATATAAAATGTAATACTTTTTATAAAATTTTGTTTTATTTGATTATAAATAGAATATATTATATTTTATTATGCATAGTATTTGCATAGTAAAATCTTTTTATATAAAACATAATACTTTTTATAAAGTTTTGTTTTATTTGATTATAAATAGAATATATTATATTTTATTATGCATAATGTTTGCGTATAAGGCTCTGCGTAGTGTTTGCAGATAGTAAAATCTTTTTATATAAAATGTAATACTTTTATAAAGTTATTTGTTTTATTAGATTTTAAATAATATATATATATATATTTTATAAATTTGGTTTTATTATATAATTATAAATAGAATATATTATATTATATTTTATTGCATAGTATCTTTTCAATTCTCCTATAAATAGGATGCTTAGTTAGAATTTAAAAACACACCAGAAATTCAGAGAATTCTTCTTCTATAATCTTGAGTGTATTTCTTTAAAGTTTAAGAAAGCTTTGAGCATAGAAAATAGTGCAAGCTTTCTTCAAGTATATCCTCGCCCTACCCGTCGGAATACCCTTCTTTTTAAGGTAAGGGGTATTATTATTTCGTATTCATGAAGAAAGTTATTTTCTTTCAATACTCGTAAGGGATGTTATTCCATTCTTTATTATTATGTTGAATAACTCCGCCATATGCGAAGTACCGCATACATGGTGAAATTCTTCTGTTATTTTATTCTTTATTATTCTGTTGGAATAACCTGTCTGTGCGCTCTATCGCATGCCTGGTGAATTCTGTTGAAATATCATGTCTGTGCGGATTACGCATGACCTGGTTCCATTCTTTATTATTCTGTTGGAACATCTTGTCTGTGCGGATATTCATTATTATCACATCCATGAATTAATATTTCATCGCTGAGACTCAGCTCAATAATTAATCCACATCATCGAATCATCCCTGCACTACGGGACAAGGATATTCTTTAGTATCACAACCACGAATTATCCATGCACTACGGGCCAAAGATAATCGTGTTTTCATCAACGGTTATGATCATGCCATAAAATAATTCATCTTTGCACCCTTGGCCGAAGAGAATCCATGGCCATAATCGTACCAAAAACTGTCCATCAATACACTATGGGCCAATGAGGACTTTTACCATATCATTTGTAATTTAAATTTTTAAATTTTTATAATTTAATTTATCCAGAAATCAATAACGTCCAAAATTGTCAACATGATACTGCTTTGTGGAGTAAAATTCAAGAATAATATTATATCAAAAATGATTTGAACAGAAAATAATATTTCAACGAATATTTAATGAAGATAATAACATTAATCATTATATTATAAACTCCATTTAATATTATTCATTATATAATAACATTAAATTTATTTACTAATATTATTAATCATTAAATAATATTTTAAATCAATGATTTCATAACAACTTTAATCCAAATGTTATAAATCACTTAATAATCTCATAATCTAATATTATTAATATTTTCACAATATTTTAATCATTTCTTAAATTTATAAACAATTTATTTTAATTGTTTACACTTTACTAATTAATGCATTTAATCATCCTAAAATGCCAAACTCATAAGATTTCATCACTAATAACCAAAACTCTCATAAAAAATTTGTATATACCTTATATAGGATTCTCAAGCCATAAAATCCTATTTTCCAATTTTCTTACTTCACATAACATATTTAATTCATTTATTCATAACTAGTCTATTTTCATGAAAAATACCAAATCAGTCCCAAACAATTTTCTTTTCTGGGATTTAGCAGAATATAGTCCCATATTGAACATATATTTTTCTCGAAATTTTTAAAATTCATTCACTATTTTTCATATGGCCAAAATCTAGTAATATTTAGACATTTATCATAAACTGTACTTTTGTCCAAAAATTCTGAAATTTACAGAGTATACTTCTGTTATATACATGTACTCCTAATAAAAATTTCACCAATTTTGGAGTTAGCCACAAGAGTTATAAGAGTTTACTTTTAAAATAGTCTTTTCCCACAAAATTAATAACTCCTAATCTATACATCCAAAAATCGCCATTTTTGGATACAATTTAGAAAACTCATCAAATTATCATTTCAAATTTTTCCAGAATTTTTGAGGGTCGTAAAAACTACGAAACTGAAAAATATAATAACTCTTACAATCTCTTACTTCATAAGAGCAGTATTTCTGACTGGAATATCGGATGTAAAGCCAAAGGAAACTTGCACTGAATTGCAACTCTCAAAGTATCTAAATACTCAAAAAAATACGCTCGATAATATAGAAAGAAAAAACTTATTTTTTTGGTGTGATTTTCAATTCTAACATAAGCACCCTATTTATAGGAAAATGCTTAGAACACCAAAGTAAAAAATTTAATAAAATAATATATTTTATTAAAAATCATACGCACAATTTGAATTTAGATTTCAACACATTTACCACACAAGTGGGGCCCACCAACTCACCAAAAATGTTTTTCTTTAAAAAAATATTTTTAACTTCAAAAATATATTATTACAGAACTTCAATAATTCATAATAAATAGCCCTTTTAACAGAAAAATTCAAATCTTATGTCCAGTCCATAGGAAATCGAATTCTCTACAACTTTGTAGAAGAAAGTTTTTCCAAATTCCTAACGAAAAATGACCGAAATCCACATACGGACGATTTTGCAGGATATAATCAAATTTCAGTCAAAAACAGGGTTCACCAACACACAAAACATGTTTTAAACATTTATTGTAATAAAAATACTATTCCTCTTCATTTATTCATATATCACACATTCATTGTAAAAATATCATCATTATTATATTATTGTAATATAATAATATAATTTATCAGAAAAGATAAAATATCAATTTTCAACAATTATCACTTTTCTAAAAATTCCTCCATTTATATCCACATAAATAATATTTTCCTTATCATATAAATCAATAATTAATTATTCATAAATAATATTACGAAATCACAATTATGATGACCAGTGTTTCTCAGAAAGAGGGGCTTTCAATAAGGATTTCTCCTCATCGACGCCAAGCAATTAGGTGACCAAACCTCTCTTGTATGTAACTTCCTTAGATATTGTCAATAATGTTATCTAATAATATTATTCAAATAATATGAATTATTGATCCGATAATAGGAAATCTTGTGTGTAAAGACAATTATTGAAACAATAATAATATAAAATATCAACGTAGTAATTATTGAAGCAATAAAATAAAATATTGAACAGTAATTACTGTAACAATTATTGAGTAGTGCCTTCTTACGTAAGAATCAATAATTCAAAAATACCGTGCAATACCTTGTGCTACTGTATAACAACGCGTATTACTTTACTTTACCCATCGGGTATTCGAACAATGTTAACGGTAACGATTACGCCGTTATTTATAAAAACATAAATTTGTCATTTTGTTCATCCGACAGTTATTATGTTATAGGGCCCACAAATGGCCAAACGAATATTCTCCGACAACAATGAATATTTTATAACCACTTGCTTATTTTAAAAAAATAATTTCACCCATAACTTTAAACTTTTTTCAATTTAACTATTTACTAAATATAAAAATTGAATACTTTGATTTCGTAAAAATCGGGGTCTTACACCTACCCTCACCCCCACTAAAAAAAATAATAGTATGTGATTATGTATACACCCCTTACCCCCACCCCCACCAAAAAAAAAATAATATTATGTAATTACGTATACACCCCTTATCCCCCACCCAAAAAAATAATATTACTCCCTCCATTCCTAAATAAGTGTCGTTTGAGGTTTTTGCACATCGATTAAGAAAGTCATTTAATAATTAAAATCTGTGTGAAATTCCATCTATACCCCTTTATAGAAAGTTGAAAACTATTAATACTAAGGGTGAGAATTTCTTGGGATAATGAGAGAAGGTAAGGGTGATATAGGAAAGTAAATAATTTATTCTCCTAGAAAGTTGTAAACGACATATAATTTAGAACAAATTTTTTCTTTCAAAACGTCACTTATTTAGGAATGGAGGGAGTATGTGATTATGTATACACCCTTTACCCTCCACCCCACCCCACCACCCGACCCACCCCACCACTCAACCCCACCCACCCACCCACCCACCCCACTCACAATGTAAATATACAAAAATTCTTTTTTTTTAAAAGTAATTCTTGTATGTATAATTAAATTGCGGACTGGAGAGTTTTCTTTCTGACAAATTGATTGGAATCCTTCTTTTTCTATTTTCAAACTAAGTGGTCGGCAAATCTCTATTATTAGTCTACGCATTGAACTATTATTTTGCTTAATTTATTGAATTTTTGTATGGATTCAATAATACTTACAAAGTATTAGATAAATGAGAAAGAAAGTGGGAGTGAGAGAAAGAAAGGACAAAAGAGATAAAGAGGGTTAGTTTTATATAGTTTAACAATGAAGTACCAACTTTATCACAGTCATGGACATTCATGTGATGTTATGCAAAGATTATCTTCTTAAAAGTATTCTCTTTTTTCGACCACTGTAAAAAAAATATTTTACATATCTTTAATTCGCAGTTTAATTATGCAGATGAAAATTACTTTTAAAAAGAGGGTGTTTTTGTACAATTATGTAGTGATTTTCCGTCCGTAGAACTAATTTGAGACCCCAATTTTTTATGAAAAAAATTTAATTTTTTCTAAATATTATTTTGAATAGTAAGGTGTTGATTTGATATAATGCTATATTTATGGGTGATATGTGCAAATTTTGCAAAGTAAGCAAGTTGTCATAAAATATTCGTTTAGTCGGAGAATATTCGTTTTGTTGGAGAATATTCGTACGACGGTGTAATCATTGGTGGACCCCACAATAGAATAACTGTAGGATATAGAAAGTGACATAAATAACTTTTTTATAAAAATAACCACAAAATTTTTACCGTTAAACTATTGAAATACTCAGTGATAAAAGTACTGTAATACGCGTTGTTGCACAGTATATCTGATTATTGATTCTTACGTAAGAAGTCACTCAGTTTCATTCAATAATTGCAAGAGTAGTTGTTGCATAGTATCTTATATTATTGATTCAATTATAATCACAGTATCATTTGCACAATATTTTATATTATTAAATCAATAATTGACACGACACAGTTACTCATATTATTATTAGCATTATTGACAATGTCTAGAAAGTTCTGCCGAGAAAATTTGTTAGATATTTAATTATGCGCTAATAAGGAGAAATCCTTATCGAAAATCTCTCTCTTTCTTAGGAACGATCTGGTTGTCAATATTGTGAGTTATAATATTAAAATTTATAAGTATTGAAAGATTAAAAATGAGTTGATTGAAGATAAATGATTTGTGAGATATATTTATTCAATTTTTGATATTAATAGAGGGGGTTGTCATAAAGCATTTGTTGTAAGTTTGATTTATTATTCCATGGACCCCTATGTACCAATTTTTTAAACCGTCAGTAGAAAGTTATCTCAGTTTATTTTATTATTATTATAATAGTAATAAAACATAAAACTTTTTATATAAAACATAAACTTTTTATAATATATATAAAGTTATTTGTTTTATTAGAATATAATAAGAATATATTATAATATATATAAAGTTTTTATTTTATTAGAGTATTTTATTGCACAGTGATGAATAGTAAAAATCAGATTTTTGCCCGTGAATTCGTCCGAAATTTGACTATTCATCCGTGATTACTGCTGCCATTCTCCTATAAATAGATTGCTTAGTTAAGAAATGAAAATCACACTAAAATCAGAGAATTCTTCTTCTATAATATTGTGCGTATTTTTTTTCTAGTATAAGAATACTTTGAGTATAGCTAATAGTGCAAGATTTTCTCAAGAATATCTTCGATATACCAGTCAGATCTGGTCTCCTACTAAGATAAGAGATATTATTTTCATTCAATATTCGTAAGGAATATTATTTTATTCCATACTCTATAATATGTAAGTGATATTATTTCGTTTCATATTCCTAAATCTACACTTACTTTGATAAGTATTACTTCTATAATCCCTGATATTAGTAGAATATCATTAATAGTTTGTGCTTCATCTAATATCATTTCACTAGAATATTTGTGAGAGCCCCGAATTCGGGCCCCAAATCACCGCGGATCCGGTTCAATCATTCTACTACTATTGCGGAAGATATAAACATAAATTATTTATACATTAAACATTATACACTATCCCCAAGGTTGAGTAACCATAACTTATACACAATTCATAACTTATCTAACACATGACATCATTATCATACAAGACTATTACAAAATTAATCGCGCACATTAACTTTAAGTCGGGCTGCCTTTAACTTTCTTTCAGATCCAAGCATTCGCCTTTATCTGCAGTGTTTTATCATGATATAGCAAGGGTGAGCATGAAAGTTTCCCAAAGAAGTTTAAATACAATTTAAGGATATATCATGATTGAAAGAGTCTCAATAATAAAGTCGGCTATAATTCACAATGTAGTTGTGAATTAGCATGAACAAACCTTTCGATCGAACAAGTATCGAACATGAACAATATATATCTGGACCAACTGGTAATGAAGGTGATCGAACTTTTCATACCGACTTATACATACAAGATGTACAGAGTACAATTCTACATGGCAATCAAGAATGATTAACCATAAGCATAATCGAATGAAACACTCTTAGTAGAGTTAAGAAAAACAAACTTGCTCGCACCGCTGATTACCGATACTGAAATATAACTTAGCTTTATCCAAGACCTAATACGAGATAATACCGATCTCCAAATATTAGAATAATATCATCACAAAGATAAAATAACCTAAACACATTATCACATAATCCTATCGATCTACAACACATAAGACTTAGCATCAAATCGATTATTTAAGTCCGAGTTGAAACCGACACAATTCAATCATCCCGACTTTATCTAATCGGACAAATATCGAAGTTTAAGTTCCATTAAACTCGCCAAAACACTAAACAATATCTTAGATAATCATATTATCAATTGAAAACATTTTTTTATAAACTTGCAATAATTTTCAGATAATTAATATCATTATCATAATTTTTCAATCACTTATACCGCATTTAAATGAATTAAATACCACATAATTCCTTAGTCATTAATATTTATTTAATACCAAATATCAATGAAAATCATAACATAATATTATAATATATTTACAACATCACAAAGTATTTTTAATATCTTAAAATCATATTTCTATGATTTTTAAACAATCAAATCCATTATCCGATAATTGCTATAAATATTAAAATATTAATATTTTCATGACAAAATATCAAAAGTTATATATTATAACTTAAAATATTTTTATAACACTTAAATCATTTTTATATGATTTTTAAATCATTAATTCTATTTTTCCATAATTTATCTAATATTTTTATTAAATAAACTAATTACCATTAATAATAAATATTAATGAAATTCATCACAAAATATCAAAAGTCATCAAAAAATAACTTAAAATATTTTCTAACACCATAATATAATTTTTCATGAATTAAAACCATTTTAAAATAATTTATCTAATATTATAATTAAATAAATAAATACCATTTATATTCCAAAAATATTAAATATTTTCAAATATACTCCAAATAATTAAAAACTATTTTTCGTGCTTTAAAATAATTTTTCGTAATTTATTATGTATTTTTAATAATTAAAACCATTTATTTCTATTTATTAAATAAAATAATCTATTTTCCTAAAATAAGCGTCATAAAGGGCTCTATAGCTGGCAGTAACAAATCGCTATAGGTGTTCTTGAGCTTGCCCGTAAACACATTGTCGCCATTAAGGTGCTATGTTTGACCCATTCTAATTACTTGGTTATTACGTTTCGGGCTTTATAAAACATTGATCCGGTAGTATTTATGTAATACTACAAGTATGTGTAATCATCTAAGTCATTAAGCATCACAATTGCAAGATATAATTGATCAAAATGCTTGTCAGAAGCTTTCTTGAGTTCTGGGTTTTTCCAGAAACTTGAGCAGTGTGAGGGTTCTACTTTGAAGACTTGAATCTTATCATTCTGGGCTCGTTTGGTGTGATCTAGTGGTTGCATCTTGTAGAACACATGACAGGGTATAATTTTATTACACTACATCAACATAAAAACATCAGAATTGAGAGATCTGGACCGGTCAAACTAGGGGTCAAGACTGTTCTTCACGATTTCTGGGTTTTCCAGATTTCGTTCAAGACTGGTGATCAACGGTTGTTTGACCGTGATTATCTACGATTCTGTTGTTAATCAAGGTGATCTGAAGACACACATGTGTTCTCTAGATGTCAGTCTACAACCCTAAAGAAACAACATGACCAAACAAGTAAACAACAACAAGATCCATGGTCTTGAAAATCACTGTCAGGCGAGATCTAAAAATCTGGGCTGCCCAGAAAATGGTTGTGTTTGGTCAACTTTGACCGCTTGTAACTTCCGATCTAGACATCATCTAGGCTTCATTCCCATTCTAGTGTAAATACCATATAACAGACTACATGTTACAATCTTTAAACATCAAAAACACTTAACAGGCTGAGATCTACAACCTCTGACATTCGTTGTCAGAAAACAAAAAATGACATTTTCCAGATTTTGAAAAACTTTAATTTCGAGTACTTAAATGTTATGGATATGTGATATTACAACCCATATCACTAATATATACAACATACTACACATTTAAACATAAAATCATAACATCTAACAACAGATCTAAGGATTTTTTAGAATTAGGGTTTATACCTCATAAATGCTCAATTTTTGAATCTGATCTTTGGTGTTTGATCTTGGCAAGCTAACACATGATCTTGGCTTAGCTTATTAGTCACTCTTACTCTACAATTTCGGATGGGAGAGAGAGAGGTTTGGCTAGCTTGAAAAAGTAAAGTAAGTGAATTTTGCTTACTTTTGAACTTTGATCTTAGGTTCAATGTATTTATAGGATGCTAGATGGTTGATGGTTGATGATTAAAGGCTAGCACATAGACCACATGCCTAGCAAAAGGTTGGTCACCAACTAAAGTTATGGCAACCTACACAAAGTTATCTTATTAAATAATGCTAAAAGGGCATTTTGGTCATTCGGCTCATAAAGTGCATGGTACTTTGGTAACTTCTCACACTTATTAGGTTTTAACCCTTGTGGTTTGACCTGTGGGTTTCATAAGCTCTAAATCTAGAGTTGTGTATTAAGGGCAAATATGGAAATCTTAGTTTCTTTTCGATTAGGGTTCCCTAATTACGATAGTTTACTAATCTTATTCAAGCTTGCTAATTAGGGTTAAAGCTTCCTAATTAACATTACACTATAAGCTAATAATTAGGTTTTCTCTAATTGCATGTTAGGGTTTCCTACATTAGAAATTAGGGCTTTTCAAATAAATCAATTAGGGTTATCCCTAATTATACTTACAATTAATAACATAGAAACTCTATACTTATCTTCAAGCTTCCCATTTAGGGTTTTAATATCCCGATTTAGGGTTTCAAACAGAATAATTAGGGTTCAAATTTTGGAAATTAGGGTTTGCTAAATAATTAAGTTTTACCCTATTAAGCTTATAATTTAAATCACTTGAGCATTATAATTCTCCGTTATATTCCCAGATTAGGGTTTTAAATATTCGAAATCTGAAATTAGGATTTTCAGATATGGCATTAGGGTTTTCTAATACTCAAATAGGGTTTCCAGTAATTCATTAGGGTTTTCCCTAATAAATTTATAATTAATAACGTTAAACCTTATATATAGCATTGCATTCCCAATCTAGGGTTTTTAATATCCTAATTAGGGTTTGGACTCCGAAATCGAAAACTAGGTTTCCGTAACCGATTTCTAGGTTTTCTTATCGACGTTAGGGTTTTCTAACCTAACGTTGTCGTTTTAATATATACTTAGGGTTTGACACGATATAATTTATCCGTCAACCTCGACCCTTAACCACATTCCGAACACATATAAAACCATATACGCAGAACATAAACACATATAAACTTAATTCTGAATAATTCACCTAAATCGTTCACAGAATTTTGAAATCCTCAGAATTCCTTCCCAATAACATCAAACGCATACACTTATTTTCTGTCTAGGTCTAATATTTGACCTTAAATCAATCATTTAAGATTTTAATAAATTGTCTAAATTCTCGGGTTGTCACAATATTGGTCTGAACTTTCTTAATTAATTTTAATCTTTTCATTTCGGGGTACTATTCATCCGAGATACTATTCATGCCGGAGTACTATTCATCCGAGTTACTATTCATGTCGGAGTACTATTCACGATAAAATTAGTTTTTTCTTTCTTTGTCCACATTATCTTTGAAATATGAATCTTAAATATCTTTTTTGAATTTTACTCCACAATTGGTGATCATGTTAACAATTTGGATATTCTTGAACTCTGGATAAATTCAATTATAAATCTCTAATATTTATTCTTCATCTCATTTGATTCATTTTTTATATCATTGTCATCATCCTCATGCTTATATTGTGCTGAAAGTCATCTTAATTTGGCCCGTAGTGCGAAGATGGACTGTTGATTGATATGATTATGATCAGAAATTGTGTATTGGTATAATCATGACATTTAATGTTACAAATAAAAGTTTGTGGTGAAAGTCCTCTTTGACCCGTAGTGCATAGATGGACATGTGTTTGGCATGATCATGACCACTGGTGATACAAACGATTATCTTTGGCCCGTAGTGTATAGACGTTGATTAAAAATAATTATTGATTGGTGTTACATGGGTAAAATATTGATGATGGATTTTTAAATCATAGAAGATAGTAGACATCATGCTCTACTTGACTCTTCTAATGAATTATTATTTTTGCTGCAGTTGTTGATCTAAAACTTGTTGTCTATTGTATTCTATTAGATTTTACCCTGTTGATGATTAATGATAATTTGTTATATATTATCTTAGTCATAATATTCTTTACTAGGCTAGTTGAGCTCACCATTTTCTTTCATTATTTTTTCATTGTTCTCTATAAAATAGTGTGTCAATAATTATAATTAGGACTTCATTTGAGTTTGAATATTGTCTATGAGACAATATTTGTATTGAAACTCGCAGCTTATATTTTACTGTATTTTACATGACAGTTAATTATTGTAAATAGAAAGTTTGTATTTGAATTCTGTACTATGTATTTGACGACTCAAAATGAGTTGTGTAGACCTATTTTGGGGCATCACAACTAAACTGCGGACTCCCCCATATTAAATTGTGAATTAGAGTTGTATTACACTTTTTGATTTGCAAATGAAAATTTGAGATTTGTTGTAAGAATAATGTTAAGTTTATATATATATATATATATATATATTATCATTTATAACATTTTTTTAAAGATAAAATAAAAGAACCAAAAAGGTGACAATATCACTACCCTTCTTTATAATTTAGGAAGTTGACTACTTTCAAAGAAAAATGTATTGGGTTGGTATGTACCCAAAAAAAAAAGGGAATGTATTGGGTTGGTAATCCTTCGTGGAAACCCAAAAAGGAGTTCAAAAAGAATTTCGATTAGGACTAAACAATACTCGGCCACCATTTTGAGGACTGTTGAAGCAGATAAGTGTGTTTCTTTTTAAAAGTGTTTGATGTAGTAGTGGCCGTATAATTTTTTAAATAAAATTATATTTATGTGAGGATTTAAAATTCTGATGCTTGGAGACTATTTTACACTTAAATTTTGATATGTATTGCGAAATTTATCAGTTGAATTATATTTGTGATATATGTGCATACATGATAGATAAAAATTAAGAATGACAAAACTCTCTAATTTATTATATTTTATCGCATATATTTTTTACGTTAGTCGAAATTTAATTTTATCACATTTTGTCAACATATATATTATTATTTGGGTATGATATATACGCTACAGTGATATATGTACTACACTTCTGCCGTGTTATAATGACATTTTTTTTGAATTTATACCGCCGCCATGTAATAGTAATATCTATGTCATATAGATTTAATGTGTATTATTTTCCTTTATACCCTTTAAGTATAATAATCCTTTATTTATGTGGCATTTTTCTTTTGAATGTTAGATTTGTACAAGTCACGTTGGGATATATTTATTTATTTATTTTAATAATTTTTTTATTTAAAATATAATATTACAATTTTTGTCCAAAAAATTATGACTCCATACATGCCTCTTAGATAGACCTCTGAATGCATTAAAAATCGTTTTGGATAGGGGAATATACAATCAGTTTTTGACTTTAATGCCTTCTCCACTAAGGAACACAGTTGGAAACCAAAGTTGGAGAAGAATGCTACTGTTATGTCACCTGCTAAATGCCAAAACCTAACTGCATGTCCCATGAAATTAAACTCCTCGGCATTATATTCTTCATATTTTAAAATAAATGATGTATTTTAATTATGACATTAAAGGTTTTTGGAATTAGTCATAAATTGAGTACTAAAATGATATATATATATATATATATATATATATATATATATATATATATATATATATATATAATTCTCCAAATAACCTGGAAGGAAATGAATCAAGAATCTAATCGATTATAAATGACGCTTTTTTCTGTCGATATAAGATGAAAGCCGATTTTTTATGTTATAATGACGATGAAAAAACCGTCATATAAATTTCTGTCGCTTCTTGGTTATTTAGAAACTAAACTATATATATATATATATATATATATATATATATATATAGATTATTCATGTAACTTATTTACATAAATTGTGCATGTTCGTCTCTTCGTATTTGGAGCGTTTGGTGTGTTTGGAGATTCCAAATGCAGTTGAGAAATTTGTTTATTTGTAAATAATTTATTTTAAACATAATTTATTTAACTATATAACGTTAAGTTTGAGGTCCAAACATAACGCTCCAAAAATAATGTGATACGTTTAGACCATCAGACATACCAAACACTACTACTATAAATGCTCTAAACGTCGATCATCAAACAAACTCATTGGCCTTGTATTTGGTCGCAATAAAAAAATTTAATATTTTGTCACAAAATATAGTAGGACTCGTGAAATTTTATTGTATTATTATCATAGTTTTACATATTTATTTTTAAAATACACTTTTTAAAACTATACGTCTGATTTTAAAGGAGAGAAAATATGAAATTAATAAGTATGTTAGATTTCTTTTAGAGTTGATTGATGCAATCCAAAATTTCTAGTCCTTGAAAATGATGGTTTTCTCATGGAATTCATCGGATAAGAATGAGGGTTTGAAATATGTCGTTTAGTCCAAATAGCTTTTTCGCTTTCCAAATTCAACTCCTATAAATAAATAAATGATGGGCCTCCATATTCCAAATCATTACAAGTTGCGTGTAGGTTATGACTCCTTCCCTGATGGATTCGAAAGTGGTTAGCATGAAATTAATTTTTAAATAAATTAATTAATTTATCAATAGAGTGCTGATACGCAGGCAAATATTTATGTGTCAATATTCTATTAATTAATTGACCAAATTATCAAAAAATAAATTTCATACTAATCGAATCTGATGGATCCCATGCATATATATATATATATATATATATATATATATATATATTAATTAATTCATGATATGTATTTATTATGAATCAGTATACACTATATATTATTGAAAATAATAATAATTAGAATTAGAAAATGAAAATCGACATTCGCTACTATTAATAGCGGACGATAAAAAAACACTTAGTGTCAACTACTAATAATAGCATACGCTGATTAGAATAAAGATTTGTTTTTATTAATAAATGTTTAGAGTTTAACTAATCAGAATAAGGGTTTAGTTTGACCAATAAATTTTTAGGATTTAGATATTAACTAGAATTTAGGGTTTATTACCCGAAATTTAAGGTTTATTAACCAGTACATTAGTTAATAAACCTTAAACCCTAAATCCTAGTGAATAAACACTAATATTTATTAGTCAAGTCAAACCCTTATTCTAATTAACTAAACCTTAAACATTAATGGTCAAATCAAACTTGTATTCTGATTAGCTAAACCCTAAATATTTATTGGTCAAGTCAAAACTTATTTTGATTAGTCAAACCCTAAACATTTATTGGTCAAGCCAAACACTTAATCTGATCAACGTCTTATTAGCGTCAGCTACTATTAGTAGCGGATGATATGTGTTTTTTTTAACGTCCGAGTTTATAATCATGGTCATTTTTTCTTATTTTCAATGGTATAGATGGTGTATATTTTATAAAGATCAATAGCAAATACATGATATGGATCATTACCCCCCCCACCCCCCCCCCCCACACACACACACACACACACACATATATATATATATATATATATATAATAAAATAGAACCCATTTTGAATCTTTTATTTGACAAAGCACAAGAACGGTTCAGATTTTATCTCAATTCTTCCAACATAATCTAAAGACTCACATTTCATCTCACACTAAAAATTCCCGCCCAAATCAAATTCACCTCTAAAAATTCTCACCCAAATCAAATAACAATAACAATTATAATTATAATAGTAATAATAATAATAATTACTACTATTGTAATAATAATAATAATTATTATTATTATTATAATAGTAATAATAATAATAATAATAATAATAATAATAACAATAATAATAATAATAATAACAACAACAATAATAATAATAATTATAATAGTACTAATGTGACAACCCTAAAATAGGTCCATTTCACCCAACCTATTCTGAGTCGCCAAATATATGGTACAGAAAACAACTACAATTTTATTACAACAATTATCGTACAAAATACAACAACACATATGCTGTGAGTTTGGATACAAATATATACCAACTGTGACTCGTGTCCCAACCGTAATGTGACAAATGTCCCATCAATGGACAGCACCTCACAGTGATACCTACATAAAGGTATAGTCAAAAACTGTTTTAGAAATTAGAATCTTTGGGAAGTTCTCAAGGAAACCTTCGTACATGGGAGGCCATGCTTCCAGGTTATGATAGATATCATATGTCCACAAAATTATCCTTGGTTGACCTAATAGACCCCAAAGAAAAACAAGAAGATTACTATCATATTCTTTCCAATGGTGAGTCTTCTCTTGACATATCATTATCTCCACTGTCTCTAATCGTGAATTATACTTCAAACAAACACCAAGATTATATAGGTAGTGCTCGTAAATATACTCAGCAAGTGGATGTGCACAACCCTGTCTTATGATGACACGAGGTTGTATGTCATTAGACATCTTGTATGATAGTGGCAAAACACCCTTCCAACGTTAGGTTCGCCTCACCCTATTTGATTCACCAAATATAACTACTAAATGATGACCACCGTTCTATTCCCCTGTTACCCACGCTCGACCCAGCTACACTCTTATTACTTAAAAGGAATTATAAAACAGAAGGGTGAGCACGACTAGCCCAGTAAAGAATATCATGACTAAAGATAAATTAATTATCAATTGCCTTCAACAGTAATAAATCAGAGATTTAGAACATATGGTATATGATAAAAATTTTCAACCATAGTTGCAGCGGAACAAGCAATCCATTAGAAGAGTCAAATAGACCATAAAATCTATTATCTTCTCCATGTTAAAAGTCCACCAACAATGTTTTATCCCTGTAACATCAATCAACAATTCCTGTCCACAATCACATGTATAACTCATAATCGTAATTGTAGTTCTAAATTCCTTTTCTCATCCAGACAAAGATAATTTTCATCACCAAACATCAAAGATCATGGTTATACCAAATCACAGTTCATGTTCATAATCATACTAATAAATTTATCATTGCACTACCGGCCAAAGATATTCATCAATAAGTCATCTTTGCACTACAGGCCAAAGATATTCAACAACAGGTCATCTTTGCATTACGAGCCAAAGATATTCATCAACAAATCATCTTTGAATTACGAGCCAAAGATATTCATCAATAATTCATCTTTGCACTACAGGCTAAAGATATTCATTATCATTTCATCTTTGCACTACAGGCAAAAGATATTCAACAACAGGTCATCTTTGCACTACAGGCCAAAGATATTCAACAACAGGTCATCTTTGCACTACGGGCCAAAGATATTCATCAATAATTCATCTTTGCATTATAAGCTAAAGATATTCAACAACAGGTCATCTTTGCACTATGGGACAAAGATATTCATCAATAATTCATCTTTGCACTACAAGCCAAAGATATTCCTCAACATTTCATATTTGCACTACAGGCCAAATATATTCATTAACAGTTCATATTTGCACTACAGGCCAAATATATTCATATCTCAAAGAAATATATAATCATTTCAGAATTTATATAAACAATAATTATAACCATGTTAATCAATTCATCTTTACACTTAAGCTAAAGATATTCAATTATAAATTCAATGGTCATGATCATACCAGTTAATAATTCATCTTTGCACTACTGGCCAAAGAGAACCCATAGTCACGATCATACAAATAATCTACCCATCTTTACACTCAAGTGAAAGAGAAATTCAACATCAGGGTTATAAAAATGATATATATGATAATAAAAACAATATGATCAACAACTGCATTTATTTTCAAGAGCAACAATCATAAATCAACGATAATTTGGTCAGAAAAAGAAACTAATTTTTGTCGTGAATAGTACCCGTGAATAGTAACTCGTGAATAGTAACTCATGAATAGTAATTCGTGAATAGTAACTCATGAATAGTAACTCGTGAATAGTACTCCATATTCGTACATAGTACCGTATACGTAAATAATGTCATATACGTAAATAGTGCCATATACATGAATAGTGCCGTATACGTAAATAGTGCCGTATACGTGAATAGTAACCCTGAATCAAAAAGGTAGAAATTCCACAATAAGATCCATACCAATATGTCAGTATAATGATATTGAAAGAATAACATCATTATGAAGAATATAACATCCCTTAATATCCCTTACTATCCCTTACCTCAAAAGAGCAAAGACTTCCATTGGATATCTGATATGACATCAAGGAAACTTGCAGACCGATGAATAGAACTCACCAAGTATCTAAATACTCACAAAATACACTCGATAATCTAGAGAAAAAGAGAGAAAACTTATGAATTCGTGTGATTTTCAATTCTAACTTAGCCTACTATTTATAAGAAAATGTTAAGACGCCAAGCAGATTTGACTCTTACTACGATGGATTTACCTGCTACTATTCCACCCACCAAAAATTAGCCATCTTCCCCAACAACCAAAAGTGGGGCCCACTCATTTCTAGAATTTTCCACCAAAATTATTTATAAACCTAATTTTCTAATCACCACCTCTTAAAATTCATAACAAATTATTCGCTTCATTTTAATTCGCTCAAAATTTGTGAACATATACTCAACTTATATATGTATAACATATCCAAAAATCACAACGATCCAACTACGATTAAAAATTATAACTCACACAATAAAGTCAGAAGAACAATCGATTTGATCTTTTAATACCTCCAATCCGGCAAAATACCGATAAAATACCTCAACATCAATTCCTTCATTTATAACCACATAAATAAATCCATCATTTATATCCACATCAAATAAATATTTCATTATCATATAAATCAATAATTAATAATTCACAAATAATATTACGTAATTACAATAATGACAACCAGCAGCTTCTCGTGAAAGAGGGCTTTCCGATAAGGATTTCTCCTTCTTGGCCAAGCCGCAATTAGGTGACCAAACCTCTCCTCGATGTAACTTTCTAGACATTGTCAATAATGCTATCTAATAATATTATTCAAATAATATGAATTATTGATCCGATAATGGAGATATCATCAAAGGACAATTATTGAAACAACAATAATATAAAATATCAACGCAAAGAATTATTGAATTAATAAAATAAAATATTGAACATTAATTATCGTAATAATTATTGAGTAGTGCCTTCTCACGTAAGAATCAATAATTGAAAAAATATCGTGCAATACCGCAAATGCTACCGCAAGCACCACGCCAGACATCGTATTTTAACCACCGTATTCCAACAATGTTAATTCAGTAATAACTACGCCTTTATTTATAAAAACTCAAATTTGTCGCTTTTCTTCATCCGACGCTTATTCTCATTATGGGCCCACAAATGGTCTAAGTCCGTCGCATTTAATATTCCCGACGTAAAGAATATTCCACGACCAAACGAATATTCCCACAACAACAATGAATATTTTATAACCACTCATGTATTTTGAAAAATTTGCATTTATCACCCTTAACTTTAACCTTTTATCAATTTAACCATTTACTTAAATAGTAATTATAAGAAAAATTGAATACTTTTATTTCATAAAATTCGGGTCTTATAACTAATAATAATAATTATTATTTTTTTATTTTTATTATAATAGTACTAAAAATAATAATAATAATTCTAATAGTAATAGTAATAATAATAATAATAATTATTAGTAGTACTATTATAATTATTATAATAATAGTAATAATTATAATAATTGTAATAATTATACTTATAATAATAATAATAATTAGTAATAATAATAATTATAATTATAATAGTACTATTAATAATATAATTACAATAATAATAATAATAATAATAATAATAATAATAATAATAGTAATTTTGATAATAGTATTAATTATAATTATAATAATTAAAAATAATAATAATTACAATAATAATAATAATAATAATAATAGTAATAATAATAGTAATAATTATGATAATAGTAATAATAATAACAAAATAATAATAATTATTAATATAATAATAATAATCATAATTTTGATGATAGTATTAATAATAATAATAATATTATTATTATTATAATTATAATTATAATAGTAATATTAATAATAATAATAATTGTAATAATTTTGATAATAGTAATAATAATAGTAATATTAATAACAACAATAATAATAAAAAATAATAACAACAACAACAACAACAATAATAATAATAATAATAATAATAATAATAATAATAATAATAATAATAATAGTAATAATAATAATATTATAATTATAATAGTAATAGTAATAATAATAATAATAATAATAGTAATAATTTTGATAATAGTAATAATAATAGTAATAATAATAACAACAACAATAATAAAAATAATAACAACAATAATAATAATAATAATAACAATAATAATAATAACAATTGTAAGACCCTAATTTTTCTGAAATAAAAGTATTCAATTTTTCTATTTAGTAAATAGTTAAATTGAAAAAGTTTAAAGTTATTGGTGAATGTGACGCCCCCAAAATAGGTATACATCACCCATTCTGAGTTGTCAATACATGGTACGTAAACAACTACAACTTTATTATTACAACAAGAAAAGCGTGAGTTTAAATACAAATATTATCTTCTGCATAATATTTATACTCACATAAATCCTCATCACATTTATTGATACATTATTTTACAAAATGGTGAGGACTACTAAACAATCCTTTCTAAAACCTTCATTCCATACCCCACACTGCATCTCGCTATATTCTCGCCTCCGAGAAGAATGGAACAAAAGGAAAAGGGTGAGCTCAACTAGCTCAAGAAAGAATATTATGACTAAGATAATATACAACAAATTATCGTTAGTCTTCAACAGGAAAAAATTTAATAGAATACAATAGACAACAAATTTTCAATCAATATTCGCAATGGAAATAATAATTCATTAGAAGAGTTAAGTAGAGAATGCAAACTACTATCTTCTATGTATGAATTTAAAAGTTCATCGCTCATCTTTTATCCCCAGTAACAACAATCAATATACATCCGAATCAAATATTCATCTTTGCACTACAGGCCAAAAGATATTCATCGATTGGTCATGTTCATTTAAACACTGCTCATCTTTGCACTACAAAGAAAGATATTCTTCAGAATCATTCATCTTTGCACTACATGCCAAAGATATTCAATAATATCATCATTTAAGACCGAGGATGATGAAAATATTTTTAAAGAACGAATCCAAAGGAAACAAAATGACAAGGATTAAGGATTCGTACTTTGTTTTATCCATGTCCAACAATACCCCAAAAATAATCACAAAGTGGTGTAAAATTCAAGAATGATCAAAACATGGATACAATCAAAGCTAGTATCCAAAATAGATGTTTTGACAAAAGAAGAAATTTTATTTTTTGGTGAATAGTGCCAGATACGTGAATAGTCTCAGATATCGTGAATAAAGTCTAGATATCGTGAATAAAGACCTGATATCATGAATAGTAAATCCGACACCAAAAGATAGAAATTCCACAAAAACATCTTCACGCTTCATTAATAGTACTCGTGAATAGTAACTCGTGAATAGTAACTCATGAATAGTAACTCGTGAATAGTAACTCATGAATAGTAACCCCACATGAAAAAGTTCCAAATTTGATAAAACTTCAGATCAACATTTCAACATAATGATATTGAAGAAATAATATCATTACGAAAAAAAAATAATATCCCTTACCTCAAAGAATCAAGATTTCCGGAAGGAAAGGCTCAAGTGATGTCTTTGAATGAAACTTATTGTAACAATAAAGAACTCTCAAAGTATCTAAATACTCATAAAATACGCTCAATAATATAGAGAGAAAGAGAAAAACTTTGTTTCGGTGTGATTTTCAATTCTAACTTAAAGCCTCTATTTATAGGAAAATGTTAGCCCGTAAAGCGGACTTGACCTCTACACCGATGGCTTTACCTCGCTACTATTGCCACCCACCACATTTGAAATAAAATTCAGCACATTTCTTCACCAACCACAAGTGGGGCCCACTCAATTCTAGAATTTTCCACCAAAATCAATTATAACCCTAATTTCCTAATCGACACCTCTTAAAATTCATAACAAATCATTCGTGCATTTTAACGGTTCAAAATTTGTGGACATATACTCAACTTATGTATGTATAACATACCCAAAATTACCATTAATCCAATCGGTCGGATTAAAAATTATAATCCCGCAATATATCTCTTCAAAACCCCGATTTAATTTTAATACCTCCAACTGGTAAAATATCGATAAAACACCTCAACAATAATTTCTTCATTTATAACCACATAAATAAATCCATCATTTATATCCACCTAAAATAAATATTTCTTTATCATATGAATCAATAATTAATTATTCACAAATAATATTACGAATCACAATTATGATAACCAAAGCCGCTCCCAAGAAAGAGGGGCTTTCCGATAAGGATTTCTCCTTCTCGGCGCCGCAATTAGGTGACCAAACCTCTCCTTGACAGTAACTTTCTAGACATTGCCAATAATGCTATCTAATAATATTATTTAAATAATATGAATTATTGATCCGATAATGGAGATAATGTGCAAGACAATTATTGAACAACAATAATATAAAATATCAACGCAGCAATTATTGAATCAATAAAATAAAATATTGAACAAGAATTCATCGTAAAAATTATTGAGTAGTGCCTTCTTACGTAAGGATCAATAATTCAACAATACTGCAATACCGCCAGTGCTACTTTGTTGCAACCACGCCAGACATCGTATTTTAACCACCGGGTATTCCAATGGGTCTTAATTCAGTAATAACTACGCCGTTATTTTTAACCAACTTATATTTGTCGTTTTCTTCATCCAATCGCTTTCCGTTATGGGGCCCACACATGGTCGCTACCACGTGCATTTAATATTCCCCGACAAGCATTTAATATTCCACGACCAAACGAATATTCCCGACAAAATGAATATTTTATAACCACTTGCTTATTTTGAAATATTTATGTATTTAACCCTTAACTATCCACATTAATCAAATCAACCCTTACTATTTCAAAATAATAAATAAAGGAAATTCCTTTTATTTAAAAAATTTCGGGTCTTACAACCTCCCTCCTTATGAAATTTCGTCCTCGAAATTGACGTGCGACGCACTGTGTTTGAAAAGGTGAGGATACCTCGCTTTCATTTCCGCTTTCCAATTCCCGTGTCATTTCCTCTATAGCATGATTCCTCCACAAAACTTTAACTTGTGGTATGACCTTTCACAGCGTGGGGACATGCTCCTTCCTATCCAAGATCTTGATAGGTACCTCCTCATACGTTAAGTCTTCTGCTATCTCGTCCGGCTTCTAACTCAATAACGTGGTTCGGTCTTTCACATATTTACGAGCATACGGATATGTGAAACACATTATGAACACGAGACATACTCGAGGTAACGCAAGTCTATAGGCTACATTTCCTACTCTATCAAGAATTTGAAATGGACCAATAAATCGTGGATTGAGCTTTCCTCTCTTCCCCAAATCTTGTAACTCCTTCCATGGAGCAACTCGCAACAATACATGATCCCCACATTAAATTCCACGTCCTTTCGATGAAGATCCGCATAACTCTTTTGTCGATCTTGAGCCGTTTGTATACGTTGTCGAATTATTTGGATCTTTTCGGTAGTCATATCGTACTTCAACTTCGGGTCCCAACAATGTTGCTTCACCCACCTCATCCCAACATATTGAGAACGACATTTTCGTCCATATAATGCTTGAATGGAGCCACACCTATACTTGCTTCGATAATCTGTTGTTGTAGGAGAATTCCACCAATGGTAAATACTTATCCCAACCGCCCTTGAAGTCTAGGACACAGAGTCTTAATAAATCTTCAAGAGTTTGAATAGTCCTCTCTCGATTGTCCGTCCGCTTGGGGATGGTATGCTCGAACTAAATCGCAAACTGCGCCCATAGCTTTTTGCAAGCTAACCCAAAATCTTGAAGTGAATCTTGGGTCACGATCCAAAACTATGGATACAGGCATGCCATGCAACCTCACAATCTCATTTACGTACATACTAGCAAGACGTTCAAGTGAATAAGTCTCCCGTATCGGCAAGAAATGAGCAGACTTGGTTAATCTATCAACAATAACCCAAATAGCATTGATGCCTTGAGAAACCGTAGGAAGACCCGTAAATCCAATCCATGGTAATGTGTTCCCCACTTCCATTCCGGAATCTCAAGTGGTTGCAACGGACCCTTAGGTACTAGATGCTCCGCCTTTACACGTTAGCAAGTTAAACACATCGAGATAAACTTTGCAATCTCTCTCTTCATATTATTCCACCAAAATGTATGTCGAAGATCACGATACATTTTAGTACTTCCAGATGGATTGCAAATGGTGTATTGTGTGCCTCCATCATAATCTTGTACTTCAAATCGAGTCGTTAGGAACACAAAGTCAGAGTGGACTCAAGTATTCCTTCTTCATCAATTCTCGCTTAGGAATAGCTCCTTCTTGTACTTTCTTCTTCATACGCATCGCCTCCGGATTCGGTGGCTTGAGCAACCTTAACTTTTTCTATTAAAGTTGGCTCTATGCATATACTTGACATCATCGCACTTCGTTCCAAGATATGATCTTCTACTCAATGCGTCATTTACCACGTTCGCTTTACCGGTGATGGTATTGAATAGTGTGGTCGTAGTCTTTCAATAGCTCGAGCCAACGTCACCGCCAGCATGTTGAGTTCTTTTTGAGTGAAGAAATATTTAAGGCTTTTATGGTCCGAATATATCTCCACTTTCTCCCCATATAGATAGTGCCTCCATATCTTTAAGCGCTGAAACGATCACGCCAACTCTAGATCATGAGTAGGATAATTCCTCTCATACTCTTTAAGTTGTCATGAGGCATAGGCTATGACTTTCCCACGTTGCATGAGAACACATCCTAACCCTTTGCACCGAAGCATCATCAGAGATAACAAATCCATCCGAACCCGGATGGTATTGTTAGAACAGTCAAGTAAGTCTCCTCTTAAGCTCTTGGAAACTTTTCTCGCATTCTTCGCCCCCAACGAATTTCTCAGTATCCTTTCGAAAGTTAGCCGAGTTAATGGAGTAGCGATTCGAGAAAACCCTTCCACGAATCTCCGATAATAACCATTAAGCCCAAAAAGCTACGTACTTGATCCACCGACTTTGGTTGCTCCCAACTTTGTATTGCTTCAATCTTCACGGATCAACAGATACTCCATGTTTTGACACCACATGCCCAAGAAAGGCTACTTCCTCAAGCCGTAACTCGCATTTCTTCAATTTGGCATATAGTTGGTTTTCACGGCCTTTGAGTACCAAATTTCAAATGGTGCTCATGATCTTCACGACTTTTGGAATATATAAGGATGTCATCAATAAAGACAACAACGAATCGATCCAAATATTCCTTGAATACTTGGTTCATCATATCCATGAAAGTCTGCAGGAGCATTAGTTAGTCCGAAAGACATGACTAAGAATTCATAATGCCCATACCGAAGTTCGAAAGGCGTCTTTGGAATATCCTCGATTCTAATTTTCACCGATGATATCCGAATCGAAGATCGATTTTTGAAAAGAATTGTGCCCTTTGCAAATCGGGTCAAACAAGTCATCAATACGAGGTAGAGGATACCTATTCTTGATGGTGACATGGTTCAATTCCGAGATAGTCAATACAAAGTCGCATACTCCCCGTCTTTCTTTTTACAAATAAAACAGAGCACCCCAAGGAGATGTACTAGACGAATGAAACCGATGTCCAACAATTCACAGAGTTGGACCTTTAACTCCTGAAGTTCAATAGGAGCCATTCGATATGGGGTTTTAGAAATGGGCTTTGTACAGTTTCAAGATCAATAAAGAATTCAACTTCACGCTACGGGGTAGGCCGGGAAGTTCTTCTGAAATCGTCGAGAAAGTCAATAACAACAGAATATTATTCAAATTTGGCGTGTCTTTATTCAAATCCATAACATGGGCTAAGAAAGCTTGACATCCGTTTTTTCAATAAACGAATAGCTTTATGATTAGATATGATAGTGATTGATTTTAATGGTTTAGTTGCTTGAATTAAATACAACGGGTTGGTTAGAAATATGAAAACTAACAACCTTACGAAAACAATCAATTTTGGCATGATGAGTAGTTAACCAATCAATCCCTAAAATCACATCAAAAGCAAGTATCTTTAAAGAGATAAGGTCAACAGTAAGGTGATGGTGCCAACTTGAATCAAACAAGATTTATAAACGAGTGGATGTGATGAAAGTTTCTCCTAACGGAGTTTTCACGAGATAGGTCAAAGTCTAATTTCTCCTGAGTCAAGTTTAAACGTTGAGCACATGCAGGAGAGATAAATGAATGGGTAGCACCTAAGATCAAGTAAGGTATAAACTTCGCAAGAATTTATAAATAGCTTACCCGTGATCACCTCGTTTGGGTTCCTCGCATTATGACCAAATCACAACAAACGCTTCTTCCGGAATCGTTGACTTTGACTTTTACGGGACGATCTTTTGAGTCACCGTCCCCATTGAACTAGGTTTCGCTCTACGCATAATCTCGAAGCGATATGTCCTTCCTTTCCACAACTATAGCATACCTTGAACTGTTGTGGGCGCTTTGACCGATATGTCCCTCTTTTTTCGCATTTGTAGCAGATATGACCGGTGGTCGTTCTCCTCCCTTAGAACCAATTCTTTGCGAGTAATCGCCGTCTTCACATAGTCGTTGTTAAATCTCCTCTTTTTAAAATCTCCTCCCGACTCGCTTCTTACATTTTCATGACCATGATTACCACCGTAGTGGTTACCATTTCGTCCGTCTGCTTTTTTTCGCAGTTATCATTATTCGCTTGACCGCCATCTCTACGAGTACGATCCTCGTTTATGGTCCCTCGAGTTGACCGTACTCGTTATCTCGCCTCTAATAATTGAGCCTGCTTTACAACATCTCGAATAAAGAGAAGTTTATGAGAAATGAGATATCGACGTATCTTGGGTTTCAAACCTCTAAGAAACATCCGCGTCATACGTTCCTCATTCTCCACCAAATGAGGTCTGCAAACTCGATAACTCTGCAAACTTTGCCTCGCATCTTGAGACACCGCCATGTTGTTTTGCTCTAATCTGATGAACTCCACTTCCTTCATATGACGAACACTTTCGGAAAGTATTTGTCATTAAATAGTCTCTCAAACGTCTCCCAAGACATGCTGAAAGGCGGTACGGATGGTACGCTTACGAGACTCCTCCACCGATGGTCTGCCTCGCCACGGAACATAAAGGTGGCGAATGGAACCTTCGTTCTCTCCGTGCATCCCAAGACATCGAATATCTTGGTAATTTGTTTGACCCATGTTTCCGCCTATGATCGGATCTGGCTTTCCCTTAAATTCGTGGTCCCAACTCTTTGAACTCGCTTGGTTTGTGACAACTCGTGAATTACTATCATTTCCTCCAGTATTTTGAACACGAGTCTCCTCGTCGATTTTGCATGAACTGCAAAAAGCTTCTAAACATCCCTCGTTCATCATCTCGCCGATTGGTGTTGTTCACGGGAGGAACATTGCCACCACAGACGCTCTCCTCGTTGGTAAAATACAGCATCTCCACGGTCTCATTTACTCCATTGTTAATATTCTCGATTCGACATTCTCAAATCATCATCATAAAAACAAGGGTTAATTAAGGAAATCAATATATCACATAATATCCCTATATACTGACCAACTAACAAATAAGCTTAGGTAGGACACACTAGCGAAGGATTTACTCGCCTCTCCCTCCTAGTTCTATTTCTCCGATCATCTCCGCCAGAGATCATATCCCTAAGCTCGATACCAACTCGGCGACGCCCCAAAATAGGTATACATCACCCATTACGAGTTGTCAATACATGGTACGAAACAACTACAACTTTATTATTACAACAATGAAATCTGTGAGTTTAAATACAAATATTATCTTCTAGACAATATTTATACTCACATAAATCCTCATCACATTTATTGATACATTATTTTACAAAAATGGTGAGGACTACTAAACAATCCTTTCTAAAACCTTCATTCCATACCCCAGAATTGCGTACTCGCTATATTCTCGCCTCCACGAGAAGAATGGAACAAAAAGGAAAAGGGTGAGCTCAACTAGCTCAAGAAAGAATATTATGACTAAGATAATATACAACAAATTATCGTTAGTCTTCAACAGGGAAAAATTTAATAGAATCTGATAGACAACAAATTTTCAATCAATATTCATGGCCGAAATAATAATTCATTAGAAGAGTTAAGTAGAGAATGCAAACTACTATCTTCTATGTATGAATTTAAAGTTCATCGCTCTATCTTTTATCCTCAGTAACAACAATCAATATACATCGGAATCAAATATTCATCTTTGCACTACACAGGCCAAAGATATTCATCGATTGGTCATGTTCATTTAAACACACTCGCTCATCTTTGCACTACAAAGAAAGATATTCTTCGAAATCATTCATCTTTGCACTACGTGCCAAAGATATTCAATAATATCATCATTTAAGACCGAGGATGATGAAAAATATTTTAAAGAACGAATCCAAAGTGAAACAAAATGACAAGGATTAAGGATTAAGGATTAGTACTTTGTTTTATCCATGTCCAACAATACCCCAAAATAATCACGGTGGTAAAAATTCAAGAATGATCAAAACATGGATACAATCAAAGCTAGTATCCAAAATAGATGTTTTGGACAAAAGAAGAAATTTTATTTTTTTGGTGAATAGTCTTAGTATCACGTGAATAGTCTTTGATACGTGAATAGTGCCAGTATACGTGAATAATCAGAGTATCATGAATAGTAAATCCGACACCAAAAGATAGAAATTCCACAAAAACATCTTCACGCTTCATGAATAGTACTAAATGAATAAGTAACTCGTGAATAGTAACTCATGAATAGTAACTCGTGAATAGTAACTCATGAATAGTAACCCCGACATGAAAAAGTTCCAAATTTGATAAAAACTTCAGATCAACATTTCAGCATAATGATATTGAAGAAATAATATCATTACGAAAAAAATAATATCCCTTACCTCAAAGAATCAATTCCCGGGAAGGAAAGGTCGGAAGTGATCTTTGAATGAAACTTATCTTTGAATAAAGAACTCTCAAAGTATCTAAATACTCACAAAATACGCTCAATAATATAGAGAGAAAGAGAAAACTTTGTTTACGGTGTGATTTTCAATTCTAACTTAGCCCTCTATTTATAGGAAAATGTTAGCCGTACCAAGCGGACTTGACTGCTACACGATGGCTTTACCTGCTACTATTGCCACCCACCACATTTGAAATAAAATTCAGCACATTTCTTCACCAACCACAAGTGGGGCCCACTCAATTCTAGAATTTTCCACCAAAATCAATTATAACCCTAATTTCCGAATCAGACACCTCTTAAAATTCATAACAAATCATTCGTGCATTTTTAACGGTTCAAAATTTGTGGACATATACTCAACTTATGTATGTATAACATACCCAAAAATTACCACAATCCAATCGGATTAAAAATTATAATCCCCTTAATATATCTCAAAACCCCACGATTTAATTTTTAATACCTCCAATCTGGTAAAATACTGATAAAACACCTCAACAATAATTTCTTCATTTATAACCACATAAATAAATCCATCATTTATATCCACCTAAAATAAATATTTCTTTATCATATGAATCAATAATTAATTATTCACAAATAATATTCTGAAATCACAATTATGACAACCAGTAGTTCCTGGTGAAAGAGGGGCTTTCAGATAAGGATTTCTCCTTCTTGGCCTTGATTAGGTGACCAAACCTCTCCTTGATGTAACTTTCTAGACATTGCCAATAATGCTATCTAATAATATTATTTAAATAATATGAATTATTGATCTAATAATGGAGATAATGTGCGTTGACAATTATTGGACAACAATAATATAAAATATCAACGCAACAATTATTGAATCAATAAAATAAAATATTGAGCAAGAACTCATCGTAAAAATTATTGAGTAGTGCCTTCTTACGTAAGGATCAATAATTCAACAATCTGTAAATACAGTGTCTCTTTAATGCCACGCCAGACGTATTCTTGTATTTTAACCATCGGGTATTCCAATGATCTTAACGGTAACAACTACGCCAGTTATTTTTAACCAACTTATATTTGTCGTTTTCTTCATCCAATCGCTTTCAGGTTATGGGGCCCACACATGCATTTACCATCGCATCTGAATATTCCCAAGCGAAGACGAATATTCCACGACCAAACGAATATTCCCAAACAAAATGAATATTTTATAACCACTTGCTTATTTTGAAATATTTAAGTATTTAACCCTTAACTATCCACATTAATCAAATCAACCCTTACTATTTCAAAATAATAAATAAAGGAAATTCCTTTTATTTAAAAAATTTCGGTCTTACAAAGGAAAATATTTTTTCAAAATAAGCAAGTGGTTATAAAATATTCATTGTTGTTTGAGAATATTCGCTCGACAACAGCGGCCATTTGTGGGCCCCATAATAGAATAACTGTCGGATGAAGAAAACGACAAGTATGAATTTTTTTTATAAGGTGTAGTTATTACTGCAATTATCTTTTGAATACCCGATAAAAAGTAAAGTAATATCATTGCGTTGTTAGATAACACAGTATTGCACAATATTTTTTTTGAATTATTGGTTCATAAGTAAGAAGGCACTACTTAATAATTGTTACAGTAATTACTGTTCAATATTTATTATGAATTTTCCTGATAAAATGACTATTTATTATGAATTATTGAAGTTTTGAAATATTGAGTCTGAATTGATTTTGTTACAAAAAATGTTTAAAACATATTTTTCATGTTGGTGGACCCCACTTCTGTGGTAAATGTGCTGAAGTTGGATTGTCAAGGTGTGCATATGATTTTTATAAAAATAATAATATTTTATTAAATTTTCTACTTTTGTGTTCTAAGCATTTTCCTATAAATGGGTGCTTATGTTAGAATTGAAAATCACACCAGAAACATAAGTTTTCTCTCTCTATATTTTTGTGAGTATTTTGATACTTTGAGTGTTGCTATACGTGTAAGTTCCCTTCAGCGTTACATCCGATATTCCAGTCAGAAATACTGCTCTATTAAGGTAAGAGATTGTAATGATTATTATATTTTTCAGTTTCGTAATTTTTCCGACCCTCAAAAATTTTGAAAAAATTTGAAATGATAATTTGATGAGTTTTCTAAATTGTGTCCAAAAATGATGATTTTTGGATGTATAGATTAGGAGTTACGAATTTTATGGGAAAAGACTATTTTAAAAGTAAACCCTTATAACTCCTTGTGGCTAACTCCAAAATTGGTGAAATTTTTATTGGGAGTACATGTATATAACAGAAGTATACTCTATAAATTTTGAAAATTTTGGACAAAAGTACAGTTTATAATAAATGTCTAAATATTTGGCGGTTTTGGCCATATGAAAAATAGTGAATGAATTTTAAAAATTTCGAGAAAAATATATGTTCAATATGGGACTATATTCTGCTAAATCCCAGAAAAGAAATTTTTTTTGGGACTGATTTGGTATTTTTTATGAAAATAGACTAGTTATGAATAAATGAATTAAATATGTTATGTGAAGTAAGAAAATTGAAAAATATGATTTTATGGCTTGAGAATCCTATATAAGGTACATGCAGATTTTTGATGAGAGTTTTGGTTATTGGTGATGAAATATTATGAGTTTGGAATTTTAGTATGATTAAATGCATTAATTAGTAAAGTGTAAATAATTAAAATAAATCTTTTATAAATTTAAGAAATGATTAAAATATTGTGGTAATATTAATAATATTAGATTATGAGATTATTAAGTGATTTATAACATTTGGATTAAAGTTGTTATGAAATTATTGATTTAAAATATTATTTAATGATTAATAATATTAGTAAATGAATTTAATGTTATTATATAATTAATAATATTAATTGGAGTTTATAATATAATGATTAATGTTATTATCTTCAAGTTAAATATTCGTTGAAATATTATTTTCTGCTTTAAATCATTTTATATAATATTATTCTTGAATTTTACTCCACAAAGTAGTATGTTGACAATTTGGGCGTTATTAATTTTGGATAAATTAAATTATAAATATTTAAAATTTATTCTTGATCTTGTTTTATTGAATTCTTATATCATTGTCATCATCCTTGTGAATAATAAGGTGATAAAGTGATATAATACTTTGGTTATGGGGGAAATGTGCAAATTTTGCAAAATAAGCAAGTGGTTATAAAATAATCATTGTTGTCGGGGAATATTAGTTTGGTCGTGGAATATTCTTTTTGTCCGAATATTAAATGCGACAGTAGCTGATCATTTTGTGGGCTCCATAACTTGAATAAGCGTGGGATGAAGAAAATGACAAGTGTGAGTTTTTATAAATAACGACGTAGTTATTCTGCTTAACCATTTGTTGTATTACACAGTGGTTAAAATACGATGTCTGGCGCTGGTTGCACAAATAGCACACGATATTGCACAAGATTGTTGAATTATTGATTCTTACGTGAAGAAGGCACTTTTTCGATAATTGTTCTGATAATTCTTGCTTCAATATTTTATTTTATTGATTCAATAATTGTTTGCGTTGATAGTTTATATTATTATTGTTTTAATAATTGTCCTTTGCCTGATATTTCCCATTATCGGATAAATAATTCATATTATTTGAATAATATTATTAGATAACATTATTGGCAATGTCTAGAAAGTTCTGTCAAGGAGAGGTTTGGTCACCTAATTGCGCGCTAGTAAGGAGAAATCTTTATTGGAAAGCCCCCTCTTTCCTAGGAATGGCCTGGTTGTCATAATTGTGATTCTGTAATATTATTTATGAATAATTAATTATTGATTTATATGATAAAGAAATATTTATTTGATGCGGATATAAATGATAGATTTTGTGACGCCCCCAAAATAGGTATACATCACCCATCTTGAGTCGCCAAATACATGGTACAAAAGTCAAATACAACTTTATTATACAACAGTCGTGTAACATACGACAAAACATAATTTAAGAGTTTTAATAAGAATATTGTCATCTAGACAATATCCACACTCAATGGAGTCCTCATTATATTTATTGTAACACTATTTAACAGAATAGTGAGGACTACTAATGCTATCATCTCGAATCATCACTTACGTTCTCGACTAGTCCTAGCTACGTTCTCATTTCACGAAGAGAACGATGAAAAAGAAAGGTGAGCTTAACTAGCCCAAAGAAGAAATATTATGACTAAGATAATGCGAGAATAAATTATCATTAGCCTTCAAAAGTGTTAAACGATAAAATATAATAAACATCAAGTTTAAGCTGCAGTGAACAAGTAATCCATTAAAAGAGTCGGTGAGAATAAAATCTACTATCTTCTATGATTTAAAAGGTTTTCATCATTTTTATCATTTGAGACTCGACTTAATAAATAAACTACATCATCGAATCATCCTTGCTCTACGGGCCATGATATTCATTAAATCATCAATAATCACGACTATATCGAATAATCCATGGTCATAATCATACCAATTCAATCTCTGCACGTAAGCCAAAGATATATAATTCAATAAACAATAGTCCATCTTCGCACGTAAGCCAAAAATAACATTCATCACCAATGATCAAACCTTCATAAAAAATATGCATATACCTTATATAGGATTTCTAAGCCATAAAATCCTATTTTCCAACTTTGTTACTTCACATAACATATTTAACTCATATGTTCGTAACTAAACTATTTTCATGAAAAATAACAAATCAGTCCTAAAGATATTTCTTTTCTGGGATTTAGCAGTATATAGTCCTATAATGAACATACATTTTTCTCGGAATTTTTAAAATGTATTTACTATTTTTCAAAAATCAATTTCTAATTAATTTTTTAAGAAATTAGCTACCTCAAGTTTAACTCCAAAAATTCCCAAATCTTGGCAGAATCTTACACATTTTAATGTGAACTTCTAGTTTAAATTTCATGGTCATCGGAGTTATAGAACTCCAGTTATAGCATTTTTCGTCGAAAAAATCTAAATATTGAAATGGTCATAACTTGCTCATTTTAAGTTGGAATGAGCTCATTTTTGGACAGGATGTTCTTTATACCATATACTTTCATGTCCCAAAAGGCCAGAATTTTTCTCACAAATTAAGTGGCCGAAACTACCCTTTAAAAATCTGGGCTGTAGCATTTTTGATATTTGCAGCTTTTGACTCCTTTGCTAAAATCAGTCCACACGAAAATCTGCAACACCTTTTACAGTGATTCCACTTGGAGATGCTACAAAACTCATAGATCTAACTCTAGAACTTAACCACACTCAAAAATTTGAAATATAATAGGAGATATGGTCAATTGAATTTCATGTTCCGTTTTCACCAAAATCTGATATTTCAACCCTTTATGATTTCTAATAAACTTTCATGTTTTCACATAATAACCAATATAACACTTACTAATACTTCATATACCCATGATTTTCATCAGTCCAAAGTTTTTATTATGACTCTCATCATAATCAACATAAACAGATCTTTTCCACAATTTAATAAGGAATGAATACAAAGGATCATTCACCATGCATGTCGTAATTCACATAGACAGGTTATTCTAACAGAATAATAAAGAATGAAATAACAGAAGGATTCACCATGCATGCGATAGAGACAGCACATATAGGTTATTCCCAACAGAATAATAAAAAGGCGGAACCCGTCCCGGCAGAAACGCCTGACATGGATGTTCCAATAGAATGATAAATAATGGAACCGGGTCCGGTGTAACGCACAAACAGGATGTTCCAACAGAATGATAAAAATGACGGAACCAGTCCGCGTAGAACACATGTATGACGTGATGTTCCAAATGAATAATAAAGATAGAACCAGTCCGGCGTGAGCAACGCAGCATGGGATGTTCCAATGTAATGATAAAGAATGGAACAACGGTAAGAATTTCACCAAGTATAGGTAGGCTTGGTGTATAAAAGTTATTCCAATGCGAATAATAAAGAATGGAATAATGAAGTTCTCTTCATGGATAAGAAAGAAATAATACTCCCTACGAGTACAACAACTAATATCCCTACCTTAGAATAAAAGTTTGGATCTTTGGAATGAAATGTAGCAGACTTCTTTTCTTCTTTCTCTCTATTGATTTTCTTTCTATAGCTTCTCTCTATAATTTCTCTCTATAATAATTGCTCTATAGCTTTGGTGAATTGGTGAGAAATGAAGGAAGAATGAGCTTCTATTTATAGAAAAATATAGTTTTGATAATTGCACGTTTTGGGGCTCGAAAAATTACAGTACAATACCTCCAACTTTTCCTTTATTTTTAATTTAGCCATGCAAGTATTATCAAACTTGCATCACCTCCCCTAATAGTAAATAATGTGATTCAATAGTAAATTATATGTATAAATAGTTATAATCATGTGAAATAATAGCAATCAATTGCTCATTTATCCGGTTAAATACCCGATTGGTCAATATAACCTCCAGACATTAATTATTATCGAAATAAATATCGATTTTCACTAACACAAATAATTCCAACACAATGAAACTATTTTTATCAAAAATATAAATTTTGAAATTTTGAAGTTTGACTTTTTCCAAAAAAGTCAAGTGTTGACTTTTTGACCAAATAGTAAAACCCAGAAAATTTTGTGTTTATAGTCTATTTTTACTAATTTCATCGTTCCGGACTCAAATATCACGTCCGCGTCTCCAAATTCAACTCCGAACACAACTTCAATTTTAATAATATTCATCATTAATATTATAACTCACAATATTCAGCAACTAGGTCGTTCCCAGGAAAGAGGGGGCTTTCTAATAAGGATTTCTCCCTATTGGCGCGCAATTAGGTGACCAAACCTCTCCTTGGAAGAACTTCTAGACATTGTAAATATTGTAATTCAATAATATGAATAACTTTGTCGTCTTAATTATTGATTTAATAATATAACATATGATGCAGATGATACTATGACAATAATCGAATCAATAATATGAGAGATATGATGCAGTAATTACTGTAGCAATAATTGAGTATAACTGAGTGACTTCTCACGTAAGCATCAATAACCAATACCGTGTGCCACTATATAACCATGTGTATTACTGTACTTTTACTACCGGTTAGTTCAACAGTTTTAAACGGTAAAACTTTCACCGTTATTTTCATAAAAATATTTTTGTCGTTTTCCCAATCCGATAATAATTCCGTTGTGATTTCCACCAATGATTGTCTTGGTTATCACGAATATTCCCTGTTAAAATGAATATTCCCGAGCCAATCGAATATTATATAACAACTTGCGTGCTTTGTAAAATTTATAAATATTACCCACAACTATAACGTTATCTCAAATCCACACCAAAATTTTGAAAAAAATATTTTGAGAAAATTAAATCTTTATTCGTAAAATCTGGGGTCTCACAATCTCCCCTCCTTATGAAATTTCACCCTCAAAATTTACGTACGTACCTTGTATGACGAAGAGGTGAGGATACCTTTAATACCTTTATCGTTGAAAACATTAAATTCATCTTTGCAATACGACCAAAGATATTCATTAACAATTCATCTTTGCACTATAGGCCAACTGTATAACCAATAATCTTTGAGACTCGACAATAGTATCATGACCACGAATTATCCATGCACTACGGGCCAATGATATTCGTGTTTTCAATCTGATCATGATTATCTACCCGAATAATCCTTGGTCATAATCATACCAAGTCCATCTATGCACTACGGCCAAAGATGACTTTTACCACATCATTTGTAACATTA
Source organism: Panax quinquefolius (assembly GCA_020205615.1). Lineage (NCBI taxonomy): Eukaryota > Viridiplantae > Streptophyta > Magnoliopsida > Apiales > Araliaceae > Panax > Panax quinquefolius. The sequence continues at coordinate 89,433,521 of CM035166.1, forward strand.
CGGTCATGATTATACCGAATAATCCCTGGTTATAATCATACCAAGTTCATCTATGCACTACGGCCAAAGATGACTTTTACCACATCATTTGTAACATTACGGTCATGATTATACCTAATAATCCTTGGTCATAATCATACCAAGTCCATCTATGCACTACAGGCCATAGATGACTTTCAACAAAATATAAATATAATGAGTAGTTAATCACTCGATTCCTAAAATCACATCAAAGGCAAGTATTTTCAAAGAGATAAGATCGTCAGGTAACGTGAAAGTGTCGATTTGAAGCAACAAGATTTATAAACAGTGGAGGTAACAAAGGTTTCTACCAACAGAGTTTTAACCGATAAATCAAAGTCTAATTTCTCCGTAGTCAAATTTAAACATTGAACGCAAGCAAGAGAGATAAAATAATGGATAGACCCGGTATCTAATAAGGCATAGACTTCGCAAGAGTTTATAATTAACTTACCCGTAATAACTTTATTCGGGTTTCTCAACAAACGCTCTCAGTTAAACTACTGGATTTGGCTTTGCTATAGAGTACATTCCACCCTTAGTTGCTTCATCACATTCCTGATCCATGATTTGAATCATTATTCTCCGGTCCATATCGATTTGGGGTTGACCGCTCTGTCTGCGAGGTAATTCGAATTGATGTTGGATTCTCCCAATTGTTGTCCAAAAAGCGAAATCCATTTCATCTATTTTGACTTTATTGGATCGGACGACTTTTTCTATACTATCAACGCGTCGTGCGGCTGTTACCCACGCATCATCTATTCTTCTTCGTTCAGCTATTTCTGTTTTCATCAGAACTTTGATCATAGAGTTCTCAGATTCCAGCTCTAATATCTTATACTCTGCCAAAGAGTGCTTCTGTTCAAGCATAACACATCGGTTAACACAATTTTGAATTGTTGTATCTCTTTGCTCCACAATCGCTTGTCGTTCTTCAGCCTGTTCTTCCAACTCATGAATACGATTTTGTAATCCTAAATTTTGATCATAAACTTCTTCTAACCAATTCTCCTCAGGTTCCTCTTCTTCCTCTTCTTCCTCACTCTCAGCTGCTACCTCTGCAACTAGCTCGGGTGCAACTATTAGTTCTTCACTTACCACGTAGATATCTCTAATTTCTTCTTCGCCTGACATCACATTAACCTGGTTAGTGATTAAAGGTGTCTCAATGGTCTCATTCACTCCATTGCTAACATTTTCAGCTGCCATTTTCAAACACTGCCACAAAACAAGAGTTAATTAACATATCACATATTATCTCTATACTTTGACCGACCAATTAAATACCAAATAACTTAGGTAGGTCATACTAGCGAAGGAATTCCCGTCTCTCCCCTCCTAGTTCTTGTCTCACATTTCAGCCAGGGATCATATCCCTAAGCTTTGATACCAACTGTGACGCGCGTAAAATAGGTATACATCGCTCATCTTGAGTCACCAAATACATGGTACAAAAATCAAATACAACTTTATTATACAACAGTCGTGTAACATACGACAAAACATAATTTAAGAGTTTTAATAAGAATATTGTCATCTAGACAATATCCACACTCAATGGAGTCCTCATTACATTTATTGTAACACTATTTAACAGAATAGTGAGGACTACTAATGCTATCATCTGCCAATCACTCTGTTCCCACTAGTCCCAGCTACGTTCTCATTTCCTGAAGAGAACAGTGAAAGAAAGGGTGAGCTCAACTAGCCCAGTAAAAAATATTATGACTAAGATAATGCAGAATAAATTATCATTAGCCTTCAAAAGTGTTAAACTGATAAAATATAATTAACATCAAGTTTAACTGTAGCGGAACAAGTAATCCATTAAAAAAGTCAGGTAGAGAATAAAATCTACTATCTTCTATGATTTAAAAAGGGTTTTCATCATTTTTATCGTTGAGATTCAACTTAATAAATAAACCACATCATCGAATCATCCTTGCTCTACGGGCCAAGGATATTCATTAAATCATCGATGGTCATGACTATACTGAATAATCCCTGGTCATAATCATACCAATTTAATCTCTGCACGTAAGCCAAAGATATATAATTCAATAAACAATAGTCCATCTTCGCACGTAAGCCAAAAATAACTTTCATCACCAATGATCAAACCCTCATAAAAAATATGCATATACCTTATATAGGATTTCCAAGCCATAAAATCCTATTTTCCAACTTTGTTACTTCACATAACATATTTAACTCATATGTTCGTAACTATACTATTTTCATGAAAAATAAAAAATCAGTCCCAAAAATATTTCTTTTCTGGGATTTAGCAGTATATAGTCCCATAATGAACATACATTTTTCTCGGAATTTTTAAAATTTATTTACTGTTTTTAAAAAATCAATTTTTAATTAATTCCTTAAGAAATTAGCTACCTCAAGTTTAACTCCAAAAATTCCCAAATCTTGGCAGAATCTTACACATGTTAATGTGAACTTCTAGTTTAAATTTCTCCGATCCTCACTATTTCTGTAAAATAGTGTTTGAATAATTGTAATGATGACTTATTTGAGTGTGGATATTATCTAGAAGACAATATTTGTATTTAAACTCACAATATGTGTTGTATGTCGTTTTACGACAATTGTATTATTGAAGTTGTAGTTTGATTTACGTACCATGTATTTGGCGACTCAGAATGGGTGTTGTATACCTATTTTGGGGGCGTCATAGTTGGTATCAAAGCTTAGGGATATGGTCTCTGGCGGAGATCGGAGAATAGAACTAGGAGGGGAGAGATGAGTAAATCCTTCGCTAGTGTGTCCTATCTTAAGCTTATTTGTTGGTCATTACATAATATAGGGATATTATGTTATATGTTAATTTGTTTAATTAACCATTGTTTTATGGCAGTATTTAAGAATGGGCCGTTGAAACGTTAATAATGGAGTGTATGAGGCGTGGAACAACCTTTAGTCACAAACCAGAGAACGCATAACAGAAGGCAATATTCCTCCAGTAAATAACAGTACCGATTAAACGATGAATGATGGAATGTTTAGGAGCTTTTTGCAGTTCACGCAAATTCAGACGAGGGAGACTCGTGTACAAAATACGGGTGGAAGTGATAGCTACGCGCGGTCTGTCACAACCAAGCAGTTCAAAGACCAGAATTTATTGGAAAGTCGGATCTGATCAAGACGGAAACATGGGTCAAGCAAATTACCAAGATATTCGATGTCTTGGGATGCACGGAGGAACAGAAGGTTCCATTCGCCACCTTTATGTTTCGCGGTGAGGCAGACTACTGGTGTGAGTCTGTGAAAGGTACCCAGCCAGCCGCACTCAATATATCTTGGGAAACGTTTCAGAAACTATTCAATAACAAGTACTTTCCTGAAAGTATTCGTCATATGAAGGAGGTGGAGTTTATTAGACTGTAACAAAACAACATGACGTTGTCCTAGTACGAGGCAAAGTTTGCAGAGTTATCCAGGTTTGCACCTCATTTGGTAGAGAACGAGGAACGAATAACTAGGATGTTCTTGAGAGGTCTAAAACCCGAGATTCGACAATATCTTATCTCTCATAAATTTTCTTTATATTCAGATGTTGTAAACAGGGCTCAATTATTAGAGTGAGATAATGAGTATGTTCAACCAAGGGACCACAACCAGGGTCATACCAGTGGTGGCAGTCATCGGAGCAATGAAAATCAATAGGGAGGAAAACATTCAGACAAAAGTGGTAACCACTCTGGTGGTAATCGTGGCCGTGATAATAGAAGGAGCGAGTCGGGAGGAGATTTCAAAAAGAGAAGGTACAACGATGATAACATTAAGACGTCAACACAAACATCAACTGTTTTTAGGGGAGGAGAATGAGCACTGGTCGTTTGTTACAAATGCAGGAAAGAGGGACATATCAGCCCAAACTGCCCACAACAATCCAAGGTATGTTATAACTGTGGAAAGGAGGGCCATATAGCTCGAGACTGTTCTGTAGCATAACCAAGTTCAGCAGGGATGGTAACTCCAAAGGCTGTCCCGGATAAGTCAAAATCAGCGATTCCTAGAAGAACGTTTGTCGTGACTGGCCAAAATGCGAGAAACCCGAACGAGGTGATCACGGAAAACTTATCATAAACTCTTGCGAAGTTTATACCTTACTAGATACCGGTTCTACCCATTCTTTTATCTCTCCTGCTTGTGCTCAACGTTTAAACTTGACTCCGGAGAAATTAGACTTTGATTTATCAGTGGAGACTCCGTTAGGAGAAACTTTCGTTACGTCCACTGTTTATAAATCTTGCTTAATCCAAGTTGGCACCATCACATTACCTGTGGATCTTATCTTTTTAAACATGCTTGCTTTTGATGTGATTTTAGGAATTGATTGGTTAACTACTCATCATGCCAAAATTGATTGTTTTCGTAAGGTTGTTAGTTTTCATATTCCTAACCAACCTGTCATATGAATTCAAACAACTAAACCACTAAAATCAGTCACTATCATATCAAGCCATAAAGCTATTCGTTTATTGAAAAATGGATGTCAAGCTTTCTTAGCCCATGTTATGGATTTGAACAAAGACAAGTCAGATTTGAATAATATTTCTCTTGTTATTGAATTTCCTGATGTATTTCCTGAAGAACTTCCTGGTCTACCCCCAGAACGTGATGTTGAATTTTTTATTGACCTTGAACCAGGTAAAAAACCCATTTCTAAAACCCCATATCGAATGGCTCCTATTGAACTTCAGGAGTTAAAAGTCCAACTACAGGAATTGTTAGACATTGGTTTCATTCATCCTAGTACATCTCCTTGGGGTGCTCCTATTTTATTCGTAAAGAAAAAAGATGGGAGTATGCGACTTTGTATTGACTACCGAGAATTGAACCATGTCACCATTAAGAATAGGTATCTGCTACCTCGCATTGATGACCTGTTTGACTAGTTGCAAGGAGCACAATTCTTTTCAAAAATTGACATTCGTTCTGGATATCATCAGCTGAAGATTAAAACATAGGATATTCCAAAGACTGCCTTCAGAACTCGGTACGGGCATTATGAATTCTTAGTCATGTCTTTTGGATTGACTAATGCTCTTGCTGCTTTCATGGATATGATGAACCGTGTATTCAAGAAATATTTGGATCAGTTTGTTGTTGTCTTTATTGATGACATCCTCATCTATTCCAAAAGCCATGAAGATCATGAGCACCATTTGAAGCTGATACTTGAAAGGCTTCGTGAAAATAAGCTATATGCCAAGCTGAAGAAATGCGAGTTCTGGCTTGAGGAAGTAGCATTCCTTGGGCACGCGGTGTCAAAACATGGAGTATCTGTTGACCCGGTGAAGATTGAAGCAATACAAAGTTGGAGCAATGAAGTTTGGTGACCAAAATCGTAGCTTTTACGGGCTTAGCTGGTTACTATCGGAGATTCGTGGAAGGATTTTCTCGAATCGCTACTCCGTTAACTCAGCTGACTCGTAAAGATACAAAATTTGGTTGGAACGAGGATTGTGAGAAGAGTTTTCAAGAGCTCAAGTGGAGACTCATTTCGGCACCTGTTCTGGAAATACCATATGGATTAGATGGATTTTTTATATACAGCGATGCTTTAGGCAAAGGGTTAGGATGTGTTCTCATGCAACATGGGAAAGTTATAGCCTATGCCTCACGATAACTCAAAGAATATGAGAGGATTTATCCTACTCATGATCTAGAGTTGGCAGCAGTCGTTTTCGCATTGAAAATCTGGAGACACTACCTGTATGGGGAGAAAGTGGAGATCTATACGGATCATAAATGTAAGACCCCAACTTATTATAAATAAAATCAAATTTCCTCTATTTATTATTGTGAATAATAAGGTGTTAATTTGATATAATGCTTTGGTTATGGGTGAAATGTGAAAATTTTGCAAAATAAGCAAGTGGTTATAAAATAATCATTGTTGTCGGGGAATATTCATTTGGTCGTGGAATATTCTTGTTGTCGGGGAATATTCGTACGACGGCGTAGTCATTTGTGGGCCCCATAATAGAATAACTGTTGGATGAAGAAAATGACAAGTTTAAGTTTATATAAATAACGGCGTAGTTGTTACCGTTAACACTGTTGGAATACCCGGTGGTTAAAATACGATATCTGCGTTGTTGCCGCGATGGCACACGATTTTTCACAAGTATTTTTGAATTATTGATTCTTACGTGAAGAAGGCACTACTCAATAATTGTTCACGATAATTCTTTATTCAATATTTTATTTTATTGGTTCAATAATTATTGCGTTGATATTTTATATTATTGTTGTTTCAATAATTGTCATTGCCACAATATTTCCATTATCGGATCAATAATTCATATTATTTGAATAATATTATTAGATAACATTATTGACAATGTCTAGAAAGTTACATCAAGGAGAGATTTGGTCACTTAATTAAGCGCCCGATGAGGAGAAATCCTTATCTGAAAGCCCTCTCTTTCTGAGGAGCGGCACGTTTGTCATAAATGTGATTTTGTAATATTATTTGTGAATAATTAATTATTGATTCATATGATAAGGAAATATTTATTTTATGTGGATATAAATGTTGGATATATTTATTGTGGTTAAAAATGAAGGAGTTAATGTTGAGATGTTTTATCAGTATTTTTGTCGGAATGGAGGTATTAAAAATTAAACCAGTATTTTTGAGATATATTGCGTGAGTTATAATTTTTAATCCGATCGTTGGATCGTTGTGATTTTTGGATATGTTATACATATATAAGTTGAGTATATGTCCACAAATTTTGAACCGTTAAAAATAAACGCATGATTTGTTATGAATTTTAAGAGGTGACTGGTTCAGAAATTGTTGAAGTTTCGGAATTTATCATTTTGGTAGAAAATTCTAGAATTGATGGACCCCACTTTTGGTTGGTGAGAAATGTGCTGGAATTTTTATTCAAATGTGGTGGGTGAGAATAGTAGCAGGTAAAGCCATCAGGTTGCAGGTCAAGTTTGCTTCGGCGTGCTAACATTTTCCTATAAATAGAGGGCTAAGTTAGAATTGAAAATCACACCAAAAACATAAGCTTTCTCTCTTTCTCTCTCTATATTATCGAGTGTATTTTGTGAGTATTTAGATACTTTGTGAGTTTCTATTTATCAGTGCAAGTTTCCTTCAGCCTTATACCGATATTCCAGTCAGAAGTACTGTTCGTTTGAGGTAAGGGATGTTATTTTCTTCGTAAATGATATTATTTCTTTAAATATCATTATGCCAAAATATTGGTCTGAACTTTTTATCATATTTGGAACTTTTTGTGTCGGGGTTACAATTCACGTATACGGCACTATTCACGTATAGGACACTATTCACGAATACGGCACTATTCACCGAAAAATAAAATTTTCTTCTTTTTGTCCAAGATGTCTAGTATGATTACTATCTTTGATTGTATCCATGTTTTGATCTTTATTCTTGAAATTTGCTTCAAAATCGGTTATTATAAAGTATTATTGATCTTGGATAAACTGTAATACGAATCTCTAATATTTGTTATTTTGTTTCACTGGATTCATTCCTTTAAAATATTTTTCATCATCCTCAGTCCTAAATGATGATATTACTGAATATCTTTGGCCTGTAGTGCAAAGATGAATGATTACCTAATGAATATCTTTGGCCCGTAGTGCAAAGATGAACAGGTGTTGAGATGAACATGACCAACTGGTGATACAAATGAATATCTTTGTCCTGTAGTGCAAAGATGAATATTTGATTAAAGATGTATATTGATTGTTGTTATATGGATAAAATATTGATGATGGACTTTTAAATCTTAGAAGATAGTGGAATTCTTTCTCTACTTGACTCTTCTAATGGATTGTTGTTTCCGCTGCAGTTGTTGATCTAAAACTTGTTGTCTATTATATTTATCAGATTATTTCCTATTGAAGACTAATGATAATTTGTTGTATATTATCTTAGTCATAATATTTTTTACTGGGCTAGTTGAGCTCACCCTTTTCCTTTTTGTTCCATTGTTATTCTCAGGAGGAGAGAATTTAGCAAGAACTAGCCAGGGTATGGAGTGATGATTCAAGATAGTTGTTTAGCAGTCCTCACTATTTTTATAAAATAGTGTATCAATTATTGTAATGAGGACTCCTTTTGAGTTTGTATACTCTCTAGTATACAATATTTGTATTCAAACTCACAGTATATGTGTTATCGTATTTTGCACGACAATTATATTACTGAAGTTGTATTTATTTCTGTACCATGTATTTGGAGACTCAGAATGGGTGATGTATACCTATTTTGGGGACGTCACAGTTGGTATCAAAGCTTAGGGATATGATCCCTGGCTGAGGTGTGAGACAAGAACTAGGAGGGGAGAGTCGGGGAATTCCTTCGTTAGTATGACCTTATTTGTTATTTGGTTGGTCAGTTAGAGCATATGATTAATATGTGATATGTTAATTTGTTAATTAACCCTTGTTTTATGGCAGTATTTAAGAATGGCAGCGGGAAATATTAACGATGGAGTTAATGAGAGAGTTGAGACACCTTTAATCACCACCCAGGGGAACGTGCAACAGGAAGACAATATTCCTACTGTAAACAACACTACTGAGCAAACGATGAATGATGGAATGTTTAGGAGCTTTTTCCAGTTTATGCAAAATCGAGAATGAGGAGACTTCATGTACAAAATACGGTGGAAGTGATAGCAACAACGCGATTACATCACAACCAAGCGCTTCAAGGAGTTGGGACCACCGAAATTTTGGGAAAGCGAGAACTACTTACTGGCGAGAGACGTGGATAAAGCAGATCACCAAGATATTTGATGTCTTGGGATGTTCCGAGGAGCAAAAGGTTCCCTTTGCCACCTTCATGTTGCGAGGAGAGGCAGATTACTGGTGGGAATTTATAAAGCGTACTCAATCTGCCACACTGAAGATGTCTTGGGAGAAGTTCCAAGAATTGTTCAACGACAAGTACTTTCCCGAAAGTATTCGTCACATGAAGGAGGTTGAGTTCATCAAACTGGAGCAAAACAATATGAACGTGTCGCAGTATGAAGCTAAGTTTTCCGAGTTGTCCCGATTTGCATCCCATTTGGTTGATAATGAGGAGAGAATGACGCGAATGTTTCTGCGAGGTTTGAAACCCGAAATACGTCAATACCTCATTTCTCACAAACTTTGTTTATATTCAGATGTAGTGAATAGGGCTCAGTTATTGGAAAGCGATAATGAGCCAGCCCAACCGAAGGATAACGAGCAACAACACGATAATAATCGTACCAGTGGCAACGATCATTGGAAAAATGATAACCATCGTGGAGGAAATTATCATGCCAGAAATGGTAACCACTTCGGTGGTAATCATGGCCAAGATAATAGAAGAAATGATTTAAATGGAAATTTTAAGAAGAGAAGATTTAACGATGACGGGAAGACGTCGGCAACAGCACCAACAACAGCAACAAATTCTAGGGGAGGAGAACGACCGCCAGTTAGATGCTACAGATGCGGAGAGGAGGGACATATAAGTCCAAACTGTTCATAGCTTTCCAAGATATGTTTTAGTTGTGGAAAAGACGGTCACATATCTCGATTTTGTTCTGTAGCGAAATCAAGTCCAGTTGGGACGGTGGCACCAAAGGTGTATACGGACAAAACAAAGTCGGTGGTTTCAGGAAGAGCGTTTTTCGTGACTTCTCAAAGAGCGAGTAACCCGAACGAAGTTAGCACGGGTTAGTTAATTATAAATTCTTTTGAAGTCTATACCTTATTAGATACCGGTTCTACCCACTCTTTTATTTCTCCTGCTTGTGCTCAACGTTTAAACTTGACTCCGGAGAAATTAGACTTTGACTTATCTGTGGAGACTCCGTTAGGAGAAACTATTATCATATCCACGATTTATAAATCTTGTTTGATCCAAATGGGCACAATCACATTACCTGTTGATCTTATCTCTTTAAAAATACTTGCATTTGACGTAATTTTAGGAATTGATTGGTTAACTAGTCATCATGCCAAAATTGATTATTTTCGTAAGGTTGTTAGTTTTCATATTCCTAACCAACCTGTTCTGCGAATTCAAGAAACCAAATCATTGAAGTCAAACACTTTCATATCAAGCCATAAAGCCATTCATTTATTGAAAAACGGATGTCAAGCTTTCTTAGCCCATTTCATGGATTTAAACAAAAATACGTCAGATTTGAATGATATTTCTGTTGTTAGTGAATTTACTGACGTATTTCCTGAAGAATTTCCTGGAATACCCCCATAGTGTGATATTGAATTTTGTATTGACTTTGAACCCGATATAAAACCCATTTCTAAAATCTCTTATCAAATGGCTCCTATTGAACTTCAGGAGTTAAAAACCCAACTACAAGAGTTGGTACTCAAGCCTGTATCTGGTAACTTCCTTTGTGGAATGCACCAAAGCTAGACTCTCCGTAGGGGACACTATATTTGTTTGGTGGTAAAACAATAGGTGCTATTGTGACGTGCTATCCAAGATTGGGATATGAGTCACAGTTGAGAGCTACTTAAGTCAGTAATCAAAATATCTAGCTTTCTAGGCTTAGCTGGTTACTATCAGAGATTCGTGGAAGGATTTTCTCGAATCGCTACTCCGTTAACTTAGCTGACTCGAAAAGATACAAAATTCATATGGAGCGAGGAATGCGAGAAGATTTTCCAAGAGCTCAAGAGGCGACTCATTTGAACCCTGTTACGACCATACCATCTGGAAAAGCGAAACGGTAGCAGACGCGTTGAGTAGAAGATCGAAATGCGCGATGAAAGTGCGATATTGTTGAACACAAAGACCTATTTTGTATAATTTATAAATGATAGAGATAGAGTTATAACTCTAGGGACCCACGTGATGATATACGAGTAGAATCGACTTTAATCGATAAAGTTAAAACCACTCAAGCTACAGACCGGAGCTGATGAATATAAAGAAGAAGATGCAAGAATACGTTATTCTAGAAGTAAGAATCGATGAAGAAAAGAAAGCTCAAGCCTTCGATTTATTTGAAATCCTCGATCGAGTAGGAACTGTGGCCTATAGACTCGCCTTAACGCTAAGTATGTTGGGTGTTCATAACGTTTTTCACGTATCGATGTTACGTAAATATGTGGACGACCCGAATCATATTATTGCGTTAGAACCAGACGAGATAGCCGAAGATTTAACGTACGAGGAGGTACCTGTCAAGATCTTGGATAGGAAAGAGCATGTCATACGCACAAAGTTTATACCACAAGTTAAGGTTTTGTGGAGGAACCATGCGATTGAAGAAATAACCTGGGTGTTGGAATCGGAAATGAAAGCGAGGCACCTTTTCGATACACCAGGTACGTACGTCAATTTCGAGGACGAAATTTCATAAGGAGGGGAGGTTGTAAGACCCCAACTTATTATAAATAAAATCAAATTTTCTCTATTTATTATTGTGAATAATAAGGTGTTAATTTGATATAATGCTTTGGTTATGGGTGAAATGTGAAATTTTTGCAAAATAAGCAAGTGGTTATAAAATAATCATTGTTGTCGGGGAATATTCGTTTGGTCGTGGAATATTCTTGTTGTCGGGGAATATTAAATGCAAATACTTGATCATTTGTGGGCCCCATAATAGAATAACTGTCGGATAAAGAAAATGACAAGTTTGAATTTTTATAAATAATGGCGTAGTTATTCACCAATTAACCTTTGTTGGAATACCCGATGGTTAAAATACTGAATACTGGCGTGGTTTACGATGGCACACGGTTTTACCGCAGTATTTTGAATTATTGATTCTTACGTGAAGGAACTACTCAATAATTATTACAAATAATTCTTGCTTCAATATTTTATTTTATTGGTTCAATAATTGCTGCGTTGATATTTTATATTATTGTTGTTTCAATAATTGTCACTGCACAATATTTCCCATTATCAGATCAATAATTCATATTATTTGAATAATATTATTAGATAGCAATATTGGCAATGTCTAGAAAGTTCTGTCAAGGAGAGGTTTGGTCACCTAATTGCGCGCTAGTAAGGAGAAATCCTTATCGAAAAGCCCCCTCTTTCCTGGGAACGGCCTGGTTGTCATAAATGTGATTCTGTAATATTATTTGTGAATAATTAATTATTGATTCATATGATAAGGAAATATTTATTTTATGTGGATATAAATGTTGGATATATTTATTGTGGTTAAAAATGAAGGAGTTAATGTTAAGGTGTTTTATCAGTATTTTTATCGGAATGGAGGTATTAAAAATTAAACCAAGGTGTTTTGAGATATATTAAGTGAGTTATAATTTTTAATCCAATTGCAGATCGTTGGATTTTGGATATGTTATATATATATATATATATATATATATATATATATAAGTTGAGTATATGTCCACAAATTTTGAACCGTTAAAAATGAACGTATGATTTGTTATGAATTTTAAGAAGTGACTGGTTCCGAAATTGTTGAAGTTTCGAAATTTATTATTTTGGTGCAAAATTCTAGAATTGGTGGACCCCACTTTTGGTTGGTGAGAAATGTGCTGGAATTTTTATTCAAATGTGGTGGGTGAGAATAGTAGCAGGTAAAGACATCAGGTTGCAGGTCAAGTCTGCTTCGGCGTGCTAACATTTTCCTATAAATATAGGGCTAAGTTAGAATTGAAAATCACACTAGAAACATAAGCTTTCTCTCTTTCTCTCTCTATATTATCGAGTGTATTTTGCGAGTATTTAGATACTTTGCGAGTTTCTATTTATCAGTGCAAGTTTCCTTCAGCCTTATACCGATATTCCAAATCGGAAATCTTTATTACGTTTGAGGTAAGGGATGTTATTTTCTTCGTAAATGATATTATTTCTTTAAATATCATTATGCCAAAATATTGGTCTGAACTTTTTATCAAATTTGAAACTTTTTGTGTCGGGGTTACTATTCACGTATACGGCACTATTCACGTATACGACACTATTCACGAATACGGCACTATTAACCGAAAAATGAAATTTTCTTCTTTTTATCCAAGATGTCTAGTATGGTTACTATCTTTGATTGTATCCATGTTTTGATCTTTATTCTTGAATTTTGCTTCAAAATCGGTTATTATAAAGTATTATTGATCTTGGATAAACTGTAATACGAATCTCTAATATTTGTTATTTTGTTTCACTGGATTCGTTCATTTAAAATATTTTTCATCATCCTCAGTCCTAAATGATGATATTACTGAATATCTTTGGCCTGTAGTGCAAAGATGAATGATTACCTAATGAATATCTTTGGCCCGTAGTGCAAAGATGAACAGGTGTTGAGATGAACATGACCAACTGGTGATACAAATGAATATCTTTGTCCTCTAGTGCAAAGATGATTATTTGATTAAAGATGTATATTGATTGTTCTTACAGGGATAAAATATTGATGATGGACTTTTAAATCTTAGAAGATAGTGGAATTCTTTCTCTACTTGACTCTTCTAATGGATTGTTGTTTCTTCTGCAGTTGTTGATCTAAAACTTGTTGTCTATTATATTTATCAGATTATTTCCTGTTGAAGACTAATGATAATTTGTTGTATATTATCTTAGTCATAATATTCTTTACTGGGCTAGTTGAGCTCACCCTTTTCCTTTTTGTTCCATTGTTTTATTCTCAGGAGGAGAGAATTTAATAGGAACTAGCCAGGGTATGGAGTGATGATTCAAGATAGTTGTTTAGCAGTCCTCACTATTTTTATAAAATAGTGTATCAATTATTGTAATGAGGACTCCTTTTGAGTTTGTATACTCTCTAATATACAATATTTGTATTCAAACTCACAGTATATGTGTTATCGTATTTTGCACGGCAATTATATTACTGAAGTTGTATTTATTTCTGTACCATGTATTTGGCGACTCAGAATGGGTGATGTATACCTATTTTGGGGGCGTCACAATAAAAGCCTCAAATACTTCTTCACCCAAAAGGAGCTCAATATGCGGCAACGACGTTGGCTCGAGCTGTCGAAAGATTACGATCATACCATCCAATATCATCCTGGAAAAGCAAACGTGGTAGCTGACGCATTGAGTAAGATCATATGCGGCACGAGTGTCAATGTTGTTAACACAAAGGCCCATTTTGTATGACTTGCAAAGGATGGAGATAGAGTTAAAGGCTCCAAGTACCCACGTGATGATATCAAACATACGAGTAGAACCGACTTTAATCGATAAAGTTAAAGTTTGCTTTCGAGCTACGGACATGGAGCTGATGCGTATAAAGAAGAAAGTACAAGAAGGTGTTATTCCAGAAGCAAGAATTGATGAAGAAGGAATACTTCGAGTCAACTCCAGACTTTGTGTTACTAACGACTCTGACTTGAAGCATAGAATCATGATGGAGGCACACAACACACCATTTGAAATCCATCTTGGGAGTGCCAAAATGTATCATGATATTCAACACACATTTTGGTGGAACAATATGAAGAGAGAGATCAAGGAGTTTATCTCGAGGTGTTTAACCTATCAACGTGTAAAGGCAGAGCATCAAGTGCCAAAGGGTCCATTGCAACCACTTGAGATTCCAAAATGGAAGTGGGAACACATTACCATGGATTTTGTTACAGGTCTTCCCAAAGTTTCTCAAGGCATAGATGCGATTTGGGTTATTGTTGATAGATTAACCAAGTCTACTCATTTCTTACCGATACATAAGACTTATTCCCTTGAACGCCTTACTCGTATGTACGTGAATGAGATTGTGAGATTGCATGGCATGCCAGTATCCATAGTTTCGGATCGTGACCCAAAATTCACTTCACGATTTTGGGTTAGCTTGTAGAAAGCTATGGGCACAAATTTATGATTTAGTTCAGCATACCATCCTCAAACGGACGGGCAATCGGAAAGGACTATTCAAACCCTTGAAGATCTATTAAGACTTTGTGTCCTAGATTTTAAAGGAAGTTGGGATAAGTACTTGCCACTGGTGGAATTCTCCTACAACAACAGTTATCAAGCATGTATAGGCATGGCTCCATTCGAGGCGTTGTATGGACGAAAGTGTCATTCTCCAGTATGCTGGGACGAGGAGGGAGAAGAAACATTGTTGGGATCAGAATTAGTACGCATGACTACAGAAAAGATCCAAATGATTCGACAATGTATTCAAACCTCACAAGATCGACAAAAGAGTTATGCTGATCTTCATCGAAAGGACGTGAAATTTAATATTGGAGATCATGTACTGTTACGTATTGCTCCATGGAAGGGAGTTACAAGATTTGGGAAGAGAGGAAAGCTCAATCCACGATTTGTTGGTCCATTTGAGATTCTTGACCGAATAAAAAATGTGGCCTATAGACTCGCATTACCTCCAAGTATATCTCATGTTCATAATATTTTTCACATATCTATGCTTTGTAAATATGTGAAAGACCCGAACCATATTATTGCGTTAGAACCAGACGAGATAGCCGAAGATTTAACGTACGAAGAGGTACCTGTTAAGATCTTGGATGGGAAAGAGCATGTCCTACGCACAAAGGTTATACCACAAGTTAAGGTTTCATGGAGGAACTATGCTATTGAGGAAATGACCTGGGAGTTGGAATCGGAAATGAAAGTGAGGTACCCTCACCTTTTCGAAATACCAGGTACGTACGTCAATTTCGAGGACGAAATTTCATAAGGAGGAGAGGTTATAAGACCCCAACTTATTATTAATAAAATCAAATTTCCTCTAATTATTATTGTGAATAATAAGGTGATAAAGTGATATAATACTTTGGTTATGGGGGAAATGTGCAAATTTTGCAAAATAAGCAAGTGGTTATAAAATAATCATTGTTGTCGGGGAATATTTGTTTGGTCATGGAATATTCTTTTTGTAGGGAATATTCATACGACGGCACAGTCATTTATGGGCCCCATAACAGAATAATTGTCGGATGAAGAAAACAACAAGTTTGAGTTTTTATAAATAACGAAGTAGTTGTTACCGTTAACACTGTTGGATTACCTGGTGGTTAAAATACAGTAATATGCGTGGTTGCACAGTAGCACACGATATTGCACAGTATTGTTGAATTATTGATTCTTACGTAAGAAGGCACTACTCAATAATTGTTACAGTAATTACTGTTCAAAATTTTATTTTATTGATTCAATAATTGTTGCGTTAATAGTTTATATTATTATTGTTTCAATAATTGTCACTGCATAGTATTTCCCATTATCAAATCAATAATTCATATTATTTGAATAATATTATTAGATAAAGCATTATTGGCAATGTCTAGAAAGTTACACAAGGAGAGGTTTGGTCACCTAATCATGGCGTCGAGAAGGAGAAATCTTTATTGGAAGCCCCTCTTCCACAGGAACTACCGGTTGTCATAATTGTGATTCTTTAATATTATTTATGAATAATTAATTATTGATTTATATGATAAGGAAATATTTATTTGATGCAGATATAAATGATGGATTTATTTATTTTATGTGGTTATTAATGAACGAATTAATGCTGAGATGTTTTATCAGTATTTTGTCGGAGTGGAGGTATTAAAAATCATCCGTTTGTAGATTTCGGATATTTTTTGTTTGGAATTTGGAAAACCTCAAAGCTACAAAGTTGTAGATAATTCAATTTCGTGTGAAATGGATATAAAATTCGTATTTTTCTGATAAATGGGCTATTTTCTATGAATTACTGAGGTTTCGAAAATTAAAATAATTTTTATTAAATTATGGGCGGGACCCACTTTTTGGTTGGTGTTGAATGCACATGGGATGCTGAAAATTTTCAGAATTGGTGGCTAGCTTGTTCAATTGATGCATGCGTAGAAGAAAGAATGAGGAATAATATTAATTTATTATTTTAGTCTCCTATGGCGTTCTAGCATTTTCCTATAAATAAACGCTTAGGTTAGAATTGAAAATCACACCAGAAACAAGTTTTCTTTCTCTCTAGATTATAGAGCGTATTTTTGTGAGTATTTTGATACTTTGAGAGTTGCTATTCAGTGCAAGTTTTTGTCAGCACTATATCCGAAATTCAGTCAGAAGTACGGTTATTTTGAGGTAAGGGATGTTATTTTCTTCGTAAATGATATTATTTCTTTCAATATCATTATGCCGAAATATTGGTCTGAACTTTTTATCAAATTTGGAACTTTTGTGTCTGGTTACTATTCACGATATCTGACTATTCACGAATCTTTGACTATTCACCAAAAAATAAAAATTTTTCTTTTTGTCCAAGATGTCTATTATGGTTACTATCTTTGATTGTATCCATGTTTTGATCTTTATTTTTGAATTCTGCTTCACAATTGGTTATTATGAAGTATTATTGATCTTGAATAAATTGTTATATGAATCCCTACTATTTGTCCTTTTGTCTCACTGGATTCGTTTTTTTTAAAATATTTTTCATCATCCTCAGTCTTAAATGATGATATTACTGAATATCTTTGGCCTGTAGTGCAAAGATGAATGATTAACTGATGAATATCTTTGGCCCGTAGTGCAAAGATGAACAGGTGTTGAGATGAACATGACCAACTGGTGATACAAATGAATATCTTTGGCCTGTAGTGCAAAGATGAATATTTGATTAAAGATGTATATTGATTGTTGTTACAGGGATAAAATATTGATGATGGACTTTTAAATCTTAGAAGATAGTAGAGCTCATTCTCTACTTGACTCTTCTAATGGATTGTTGTTTCCGCTGTAGTTGTTGATCTAAAACTTGTTGTCTATTATATTTTATCAGATTTTTCCCTGTTGAAAACTAATGATAATTTGTTGTATATTATCTTAGTCATAATATTCTTTACCGGGCTAGTTGAGCTCACCCTTTTTCTTTTTGTTCCATTTTTCTTCTCAGGAGGTGAGAACGTAGCAGGATCTAGTCGGGGTATGGAGTGATGGTTCTAGAAAGATGTTTTAGCAGTCCTCACTATTTCTGTAAAATAGTGTTTGAATAATTGTAATGAGGACTTATTTGAGTGTGGATATTGTCTAGAAGACAATATTTGTATTTAAACTCACAATATGTGTTGTCGTATTTTGGACGACAATTGTATTATTGAAGTTGTAGTTTGCTTTACGTACCATGTATTTGGCGACACTCGAATGGGTGTTATATACCTATTTTGGAGGCGTCACATTAATTAATATCAAAGCTTAGGGATATGGTCTCTGGCGGAGATCGATCGGGAATAGAACTAGGAGGGAGAGATGAGTAAATCCTTCAAGCTAGTGTGTCCTATCTAAGCTTATTTGTTGGTGGTCATAATAATATAGGGATATTATGTTATATGTTAATTTGTTTAATTAACCCGTGTTTTATGGCGATATTTAAGAATGGTCTGCTTGAGAACGTTAACAATAGAGTGTATAGGGCGTGGAACAACCTTTAGTCACAAACCGGAGAACGATATATGGAAGGCAATATTCCTCCAGTAAATAACGATCTGCAAACAAACGATGAATGATGGAATGTTTAGGAGCTTTTTGCGCCTCATGCAAAATCGACGAGGGAGACTTGTGTACAAAATACGGTGGAAGTGATAGCAATGCGCTATCATCACAACCAATCAGTTCAAAGAGTTGGGACCACCGAATTTATTGAAAGCGGGATCCGATCAAGTGGTGAGGCGGACCTCTTGGTGGGAGTCGTGAGGCGTACTCACCAACCGCACTCAGCATATCTTGGGAAACGTTTCAGAAATAATTCAATGACAAGTAATTTCCTGAAAGTATTCGTCATATGAAGGAGGTGGAGTTTATTAGACTGGAACAAAACAACATGACGGTGTCCCAGTACGAGGCAAAGTTTGCAGAGTTATCCAGGTTTGCACCTCATTTGGTAGAGAATGAGGAACGAATGATGATGATAAATGTTGTTATATATATATATATAAGTTGTAATATTTGTCAAGTGGAGGAATCATGGGTGCGTTCCGTGAATGAGCATTATAAAATATATGTTATATATGTCTTAGTTAATTTTTGGTGGGAGAAGTCTTATGGAGCACTATCTTGTTGTTATATTTATATATATATATATATTTGAAAGCAACATGGGAGGGGGTGACATTAAGTCACGGGAGGATGGAAAAATTGAAATGGTGGATATATATATATATATATATAAGTGGCCAGCTTGTTGTATATATATAATATATATATTTAGGTTTCCGTGAATTGAGGGAATTCACATGTGATATTATTAAGTTGCGTTTGAATTTTTTTTCCCTTTCGCCCATGATTCTACAAATGATTTCGTCTGATTCCTATAGTGCAGTCCGTGAGAATTCTAAATAGTATCTTTTCTATTCTCCTATAAATAGAAGCTCATTCCTTCATTAATTCTTACGAATTCACTAAAACTCTAGAGAGAGAAACTATAGAGAGAAAGAAGAAAAGTATTCTGCTACTTCACTATTTTTATATTCAATTTCTTCTAAGGTAAGGGGTATTATTTCTTTTGTATTCATGAAGAGAACTTCTGTTATTCCATTCTTTATTATTATGTTTGAATAACCTGTCTATGCGAAGTACCACAAACATGGTGAAATTCTTCTGTTATTCCATTCTTTATTATTATGTTGAATAACTCTTTATACATCTAATCTGGCATACATGGTGAAATTCTTCTATTCCATTCTTTATTATTACATTGGAACATCCCATCCAGGTGCATTTACGCATGACCTAGTTCCATTATTTATTATTCAGTTGGAATATCCAATACGTGCATTTACATACGACTTTGGTTCCATTATTTATTATTCTCGCTGGAATATCCTGCTTGTGCATTTACATACACTGATTCCGTTATTTATTATTCTATTGGAATAACACATGCATGTGATCTCTATCGCATGCACGGTGATTTCTTTTGTTATTCCATTCTTTATTATACTCGGTTGGTTAAAGTTTTGACTTCTATACTCCATGAAATTAGTGGAATATCCTTGATATTTAAGCTTCATCCAATATCTTTCATGAAAATATTCTTACGAGCATTCTTGAATTTTACTCTACAAAGAAGTATCATGTTGACAATTTGGGCGTTATTAGTTCTGGATAAATTAATTCTTGAACTAGTTTTATTGAATTCTTATATCATTGTTATCATCCTCATGTTTATATTACATTGAAAGTCATCTACGTGGCTTTTTGTAGTGCATAGATGGACTTGGTATGATTATGACCGAGGATTAATCGGTATAATCATGGCCGTAATGTTACAAATGATGTGGTAAAAGTCATCAATGGCCCATAGTGCATTGATGATGGACGGTTGTTGGCATGATCATGACCATTGATGAATACACGAATATCCTTGGCCGTGAGTGCATGTATAATTTGTGGGTTGTGATACTAATGAATGTCCTCTTGGTAGTAGTGCGGGGATGATTGATATTATTTATTAAGCTGAGTCTCAGCGATAAAAGTGATGAAAAACCTTTTTAAATCATAAAAGATAGTAGATTTTATTCTCTACTTGACTCTTTTAATGGATTACTTGTTCCACTACAGTTAAACTTGATGTTTGTTATATTTTATCAGTTTAACATTGTTGAAGGCTAATGATAATTTATTCTGCATTATCTTAGTCATAATATTTCTTGCTGGGCTAGTTAAGCTCACCCTTTTGCTTTCATTGTTCTCTTCAGGAAATAAGAACGTAGCAGGGACTAGTCGGGGAACAGAGTGACGGTCCAGATGATAGCCTTAGTAGTCCTCACTATTCTATGAAATAGTGTGATAATAATTGTAATGAGGACTTATTCTGAGAGTGGATATTGTCTAGTAGACAATATTTGTATTAAAACTCACAGCTCTTATTGTATATTTAAGATTGTATTTGTATTCTGTACCATGTATTTGGCGACTCAGAATAGGTGATGTATACCTATTTTGGGGGTGTCACGGTTTAGTATCAAAGCTTAGGGATATGATCCACAGCTAAGATGTGTGACTAGAACTAGGAGGGGAGAGACGGGGAATTCCTTCGCTGGTATGACCTACCTCAGTTTATTTGGTATTTAATTGGTTGGTCAGAGTATAGGGATAATATGTTACATGTTAATTAACCCTTGTTTTGTGGCAATATTTGAAAATGACATCCGAGAATGTTGAGAATAGCAATGGAGCACAGGAGACCGTTGAGTCACCACAGATCAACACCCAGGATAATGTGCATCAGGAAGGCAATAATCCTCAGGTGAACCCTCAGGTGATCAACAACACCGACCAAATGGCGAACGACGAAATGTTCAGGAGCTTTCTGCAATTCGTACAACATCAGGCAAGAGAGACTCCTGTCCAAAATACAGGTGGAAACACTGGCAACTGTCGGACGGTTACTGCTAAATAGTTCAAGGAGCTGGGACTACCAGAGTTTATTGGAGAGCCAAAACCACTTAAGACAGAGACGTGGATAAATCAAATCACTAAGATATTTGATGTCTTGGGATGCTCCGAGGAGCAAAAGGTTCCCTTTGCCACCTTTAAGTTGCGAGGAGAGGCAGATTACTGGTGGGAATCGGTAAAACGTACTCAACCTGCTGTACTGAAGATGTCTTGGGAGAAGTTCCAAGAACTATTCAACGACAAGTACTTTTCCGAAAGTATTCGTCATATGAAAGAGGTAGAGTTCATCAAGTTGGAGCATAACAATATGACCGTGTCGCAGTACGAAGCTAAGTTTGCCAAGTTGTCCCGGTTTGCATCTCACTTGGTTGACAATGAGGAGAGAATGACGCGGATGTTTCTAAAAGGTTTGAAACCCGAGATACGTCAATATCTAATTTCTCATAAACTGTGTTTGTATTCAGATGTTGTAAATAGGGCTCAGTTATTGGAGCGCAATAACGAGTCAACTCAACCAAGAGAAAGCAGCTGACAAAATGATAATACCAGTGGTAGCAGTCATCGGAGCGGTGACAACAAACGTGGAGGAAATCAACATATCAGAAATGGTAACCACTTCGGTGGTAATCATGGCCAAGACAATAAGAATGGACATTTCAAGAAGAGGAGATTCAACAATGATGGAAAGACGTCAGCATCAGCACCCGTGGTTTAAGAAGGAGAACGACCACCTATCATATGCTTCAAATGCGGAGGGGAGGGACATATCAGTCCAAACTGCGCGATGCCATCCAAAGCATGTTATAATTGTGGAAGAGAAGGTCACCTAGCCTGATTTTGTCATTTAGGGAAGGCAAGTTCAGCTGGGATGGAGGCACTAAAGGCCGTCCCAGAAAATTCAAAGCCGGTAGTTCAAGGGAGAGCATTTGTTGTGACCTCCCAAAAAGCAAGGAACTCGAACGAGGTCATCAGGGGTAAGTTTATCATAAACTCTGGTGAAGTCTATACCTTATTTGATACCGGTTCTACCCATTCTTTTATTTCTCCTACTTTCGCTCAACGTTTAAATTTGACTCCGGAGAAATTAGACTTTGACTTATCTGTTGAAACTCCATTAGGAGAAACCTTCATTACATCCACTGTTTATAAGTCTTGTTTGGTTCAAATCGATACCCTCACATTACCTGTCGATCTTATTTCATTGAAAATACTTGCATATGATGTGATTCTAGGGATTGATTGGTTAACTACTCATCATGCAAAAATTGATTGTTTTCGTAAGGTTGTTAGCTTTCATATTACTAACCAACCTATTATGCGAATTCAAGCAACCAAACCATTAAAATCAATCACTGTCATCTCAAGCCATAAAGCTATTCGTTTGTTGAAAAATGGATGTCAAGCTTTCTTAGCTCATGTCACGGATCTAAACAAAAATACGTCAGTTTTGAATGATATTTCTATTGTTAATAAATTTCTTAACGTATTCCTTGAAGAACTTCCTGGTGTACCTCCAAAGCGTGAAATTGAATTTTTTATCGACCTTGAACCCAGTACAAAACCCATTTCCAAAGCCCTATATCGAATGGCTCCTATTGAACTTGAGAGTTAAAGACCCAACTGCGAGAATTGTTAGACATTGGCTTTATTCGTCCTAGTACTTCTCCTTGGGGTGCTCTGTTTTATTCGTGAAGAAGAAAGATGGGAGTATGCGACTTTGTATTGATTATCGGGGTTGAATCATGTCACCATCAAAATAGGTACCCATTTCCACGTATTGATGACTGTTTTTGACCCGGTTGCAAGGAGCTAAATTCTTTTCAAAGATTGATCTTCGTTCCGGATATCACCAATTGAAGATTAGAATTGATGACATTCCAAAGATGGCTTTCAGAACTCGGTACGGGCATTATGAATTCCTAGTCATGTCCTTTGGATTGACTAATGCTCCTGCTTCCTTCATGGATATGATGAACCGAGTATTCAAGGAATATTTGGATCACTTTGTGGTCGTCTTTATTGATGACATCCTTATTTATTCCAAAAGCCGTGAAGATCATGAGCAACACTTGAGGCTGATACTCCAAAAGCTTTGTGAAATCAAGCTTTATGCCAAGTTGAAGAAATGCGAGTTCTGGCTGGAGGAAGTAGTATTCCTTGGGCACGTAGTATCAAGTCATGGAATATCTATTGACCCAACAAAGATTGAAGCTATTCAAAGCTGGGAGCAACCTAAATCAGTGACCAAAATACGTAGTTTTCTCGGTTTAGCTGGTTATTATCGGAGATTCGTGGAAGGATTTTCTCGAATCGCTATTCCACTAACTCAGCTGACTCGAAAAGATACAAAATTCGGTTGGAGCGAGGAATGTGAGAAAAGTTTTCAAGAACTCAAGAGGAGACTCATTTCAACACCTGTTCTGACAATACCATCGGGCTCAGAGGGATTTGTCATCTATAGTGATGCTTTGGGAAAAGGGTTAGAATGTGTTCTCATGCAACATGGGAAAGTCATAGCCTATGCCTCTCAACAACTCAAAGAATATGAGAGGAATTATCCTACTAATGATCTAGAGTTGGCAGCAGTCGTTTTTGCACTAAAGATTTGAAGGCATTACTTGTATGGGGAGAAAGTGGAGATCTTTACGGATCATAAAAGCCTCAAATATTTTTTCACTCAGAAGGAACTCAACATACGACAATGAAGTTGGCTTATACTGTTGAAAGATTATGATCATACCATCCAATACTATCTAGGAAAAGCGAACGTGGTAGCTAACGCATTGAGTAGAAGATCATATGCGGGTATGAGTGAAATATTGTCAACACAAAGGCCCATTTTGTGTGACTTACAAAGGATGGAGATAGAGTTAAAGACTCCAGGGACCCATGTGATGATGGTGAATATACGAGTAGAACCGACTTTAATTGATAAAGTTAAAGCTGCTCAAGCTACAGACTTGGAGCTGATGCGTATAAGGAAGAAAGTGCAAGAAGGTGCTATTCCGGAAGTAAGAATCGATGAAGAAGGAATACTTTGAGTCAACTCCAGACTTTGTGTTCCTAACGACCCTAATTTAAAGTATAAAATCATGGTGGAGGCGCACAACACACCGTTTGTAATCCATCACGGGAGTACCAAAATGTATCGTGATCTTCGTCATACATTTTGGTGGAGCAATATGAAGAGAGAGATAACGCTGTTTATCTCAAAGTGTCTAACTTGTCAACGAGTCAAGGCGAAGCATCAAGTACCAAAAGGTCTATTGTAACCACTTGAAATTCCAGAATGGAAGTGGGAGCACATTACTATGGATTTCGTTACTGGTCTTCCCAAGGTTTCTCAAGGCATAGATGCAATTTGGGTCATTGTTGATAGATTGACCAAGTCTGCTCTTTTCTTACCAATACGAGAAACTTATACACTTGAACGTCTTGCTCGTATGTATATAAACGAGATTGTAAGACTGCTTGGTATGCCAGTATCCATAGTTTCTGATCGAGACCCAAGATTCATTTCACAATTTTGGGTTAGTTTGCAAAAAGCTATGGGCACGGATTTACGATTTAGTTCAGCATATCATCTTCAGACGGACGGACAATCAGAGAGGACTATCTAAACTCTGGAAGATTTATTAAGACTCTGTATCCTTGACTTTAAGGGAAGTTAGGATAAATTCTTACCATTGGTGGAGTTTTCTTACAACAACAGTTATCAAGCAAGTATTGGCATGGCTCCATTTGAGGCGTTGTATGGAAGAAAGTGTCATTCTCCAGTATGCTGGGATGAGGTGGGTGAAGTAACGTTGTTGGGACCAGAGTTGGTACGCATGACTACGGAAAAGATTCAAATGATTCGGCAATGTATAAAAACCTTACAAGATCGAAAAAAGAGTTCTGCTGATCTTCACCGAAAGGACGTGGAATTCGATATAGGAGATCATGTGTTGTTACGTGTTGCTCCATGGAAAAGAGTTACAAGATTTGGAAAGAGAGGAAAGCTCAATCCTCGATTCATTGGCCCATTTTTAATCCTTGATCGAGTAGGAACTATGGCCTATAGACTCGCTTTACTGCTAAGTATGTCTCGTGTTCATAATGTTTTTCACATATTCATGTTACGTAAATATGTGGAAGACCCGAACCACATTATTGAGTTAGAACCAGACAAAATAGCGGAAGATTTAATGTATGAAGAGATTCCTGTTCAAATCTTGGATAAGAAAGAACATATTCTACGCTCCAATGTTATACCTCAAGTCAAAGTTTTGTGGAGGAACCAAGATGTTGAGGAAATGACATGAGAGTTAGAATCTGAAATGAAATCAAGGTATCCTTACCTCTTCGACATACCAGGTACGTACCCTAATTTCGAGGGCGAAATTTCATAAGAAGGGGAGGTTGTAAGACCCCAACTTTTATGAATAAAGATGAATTTTCTATGATTATCATTTTTGAATTTTATGGAATGAATTTGATATAATGTCATAGTTGTGGGTAATATTTATAAAATTTTCAAAGTACGTAAGTTGTTATATAATATTCGATTGGTCGGGAAATATTCGTTTAAACAGGGAATATTCGTACAACGGCACAATCATTTGTGGATCCCGCAACGGAATTATTATCGGATTGAGAAAATAACAAAATTATTTTATGAAAATAACGGCGCAAGTTTTATCATTAAAACTGTTGAACTACTCGGTAGTAAAAGTACAGTAATACGCGTGGTTGCATAGTAGCACACGGTATTGATTATTGATGCTTATGTGAAAAGTTACTCAGTTTTGTTCAATTATTGCTACAGTAATTGTTGCATAGTATCTCACGTTATTTGATTCAATTATTATCGATATTTTATATATTATTAAATCAATAATTGAGATAACAAAGTTATTAATATTATTATTTGCAATATTAACGATGTCCAGAAGTTCTGTCAAGGAAAGGTTTGGTCACCTAATTACGTGCCAATAGGGAGAAATTCTTATTGGAAAGCCCCCTCTTTCCTGGGAACGACCTGGTCGATTAATATTGTGAATTATAATAATGATGATAAATGTTGTTATATATATATAAGTTATAATATTTGTCAAGTGGAAGAATCATGGGTGCGTTTCGTGAATGAGCATTATAAAACATATGTTATATATGTCTTAGTTAATTTTTAGTGGGAGAAGACTTATGGAGCACTTATATATATATATCTTGAAAGCAATATGGGTGGGGGGTGACATTAAGTCACAGGAGGATGGAAAAATTGAAATGGTGGATATATATATATATATATATATATATATATATATATAAGTGGCCAGCTTGTTGTATATATATAATATATATATTTAGTTTGCCGTGAATTGAGGGAATTCACATGTGATATTATTAAGTTGAGTCTGAAAAAAAATTTCCTTTCGCCCGTGATTCTACAAATGATTTCGTCTGATTCCTACTGTGAAGTCCGTGAGAATTCTAAATAGTATCTTTTCCATTCTCCTATAAATAGAAGCTCATTCCTTCATTATTTCTTACGAATTCACTGAAACTCTAGAGAGAGAAACTATAGAGAGAAAAAAGAAAAGTATTCTACTACTTCGCTATTTCTATATCCAGTTTCTTCTAAGGTAAGGGGTATTATTTCTTTTGTATGCATAAAGAGAACTTCTGTTATTCCATTCTTTATTATTATGTTGGAATAACTTTTATACATCAATCTACCGCATACATGGTGAAATTCTTCATTATTCCATTCTTTATTATTATGTTGAATAACTTTTGTTTATGCTGCAATCTGCATACGTGGTGAAATTCTTCTATTCCATTCTTTATTATTCTGTTGGAACATCCCGTCTGCATTTACGTAATTGACCTAGTTCCGTTATTTATTATTCATTGGAATATCCATGCATGCATTTACATATGACACGGTTCCATTATTTATTATTCATTGGAATATCATGTATGCGTGCATTTACATGATTTGATTCCGTTATTTATTATTCATTGGAATAACACATCTGCATGCGATTACATCGCATGCTCGGTGATTTCTTTTGTTATTCCATTCTTTATTATACTCAGTTGGTTAAAGTTTTGACTTTTATACTCTATGAAATTAGTGGAATATCCTTGATATTTGCGCTTCATCCAGTATCTTTTCATGGAAATACTCTTCTGAGCATTCTTGAATTTTACTCTACAAAGAAGTATCATGTTGACAATTTGGACGTTATTAGTTCCTGGATAAATTAATTCTTGAATTTGTTTTATTGAATTCTTATATCATTGTCATCATCCTCATGTTTATATTCTATTGAAATTCATCTGTGGCATGTAGTGCATAGATGGACTTGGTATGATTATGACCAGGGATTAATCGGTATAATCACGACCGTAATGTTATAAATGATGTGGTAAAAGTCATTATTGGCCCGTAGTGCATTGATGGACAGTTGTTAGCATGATCATGACCATTGATTAATACACGAATATCCTTGGCCCGTAGTGCATAGATAATTTGTGGTTGTGATACTAATGAATATCCTTGGCCGTAGTGCAGGGATGATGCAGATTATTTATTAAGCCGAGTCTCAACGATAAAAATGATGAAAAACCTTTTTAAATCATAAAAGATAGTAGATTTTATTCTCTACTTGACTCTTTTAATGGATTGCTTGTTCTGCTGCAGTTAAACTTGATGTTTGTTATATTTTTTCAGTTTAACATTGTTGAAGGCTAATGATAATTTATTCTGCATTCTCTTAGTCATAATATTTCTTGCTGGTCTAGTTGAGCTCACCCTTTTGCTTTCATTGTTCTCTTTAGAAAATGAGAATGTAGCAGGGATAAGTCGGGGAACGGAGTGACGGTCCAGATGATAGCCTTAGTAGTCCTCACTATTCTATGAAATAGTGTGATAATAATTGTAAGGAGAACTTATTCTGAGAGTGGATATTGTCTAGTAGACAATATTTGTATTAAAACTCACAGCTCTTATTGTATATTTAAGATTGTATTTGTATTCTGTACCATGTATTTGGCGACTCAGAATAGGTGATGTATACCTATTTTGGGGGTGTCACAGTTGGTATCAAAGCTTAGGGATATGATCCCTGGCTAAGATGTGTGACTAGAACTAGGAGGGGAGAGACGGGGAATTCCTTCGCTAGTATGACCTACCTAAGTTTATTTGGTATTTAATTGGTTGGTCAGAGTATAGGGATAATATGTTACATGTTAATTAACCCTTGTTTTGTGGCAATATTTGAAAATGACATCCGAGAATGTTGAGAATAGCAATGGAGCACAGAGACCGTTGAGTCACCACCAAGATCAACACCCGGGATAATGTGCATCGGGAAGGCAATATTCTCAGGTGAACCCTCGGGTGAACAACAACACCAAACCAAATGGCGAACAGCGAAATGTTCAGAGCTTTAGAATTCAGTACAACATCGAAGCAAGAGAGACTCTGTCCAAAATACGGTGGAAACACCGCAAATCGGACGATTCTTGCTAAATAGTTCAAGGAGCTGACTACCGTAGTTTATTGGAGAGCCAAAACCACTTAAGACAGAGACGTGGATAAATCAAATCACTAAGATATTTGATGTCTTGGGATGCTCGAGGAGCAAAAGGTTCCTTTGCCACCTTTAAGTTGCGAGGAGAGCGATTCTTTCGTGGGAATCGGTAAACGTCTCGAACTTCTTTGATTGAAGATGTCTTGGGAGAAGTTCCAAGAACTATTCAACGACAAGTACTTTTCCGAAAGTATTCGCTATATGAAAGAGGTAGAGTTCATCAAGTTGGAGCATAACAATATGACCGTGTCGCGAAGACGGTTAAGTTTGCCAAGTTGTCCCGGTTTGCATCTCACTTGGTTGACAATGAGGAGAGAATGACGCGGATGTTTCTAAAAGGTTTGA
The DNA here is from genome assembly GCA_020205615.1 of Panax quinquefolius. Lineage (NCBI taxonomy): Eukaryota > Viridiplantae > Streptophyta > Magnoliopsida > Apiales > Araliaceae > Panax > Panax quinquefolius. Next base: position 89,462,861 of record CM035166.1, read on the forward strand.
AACCCGAGATACGTCAATATCTAATTTCTCATAAACTGTGTTTGTATTCAGATGTTGTAAATAGGGCTCAGTTATTGGAGCCGCAATAACGAGTCAACTCAACCAAGAGAAGCAGCTGACAAAATGATAATACTAGTGGTAGCGATCATCGAGATGAGGTGACAACAAACGTGGAGGATTCAACATGCCGAAATGGTAACCACTTGATTGGTAATCATGGCCAAGACAATAAGAATGGACATTTCAAGAAGAGGAGATTCAACAATGATGGAAAGACGCGTCGATCAAGACCGTGTGGTTAAGGAAGGAGAACGACCACCTATCATATGCTTCAAATGTGGAGGGGAGGGACATATCAGTCCAAACCGCATGATGCCGTCCAAAGCATGTTATAATTGTGGAAGAGAAGGTCACCTAACCCAATTTTGTCATTCAGGGAAGACAAGTTCAGCTGGGATGGAGGCTGTAATACCCCATCTTTTTTTAACTAAAGAATAATTTTTCTCGAAATATATTTTTGAATATTATGGTGTGGATATGATATAATGTTATAGTTGTGGGTAATATTTGAAAATTTTTGCAAAGTAAGCAAGTTGATATAAAATATTCGATTGGTCAGGGAATATTCGTTTTAACAGGGAATATTCGTACGATGGTACAATCATTGGTGGACCCCACAACGAAAGTATTGTCGTAGTTAGAAAATGACAAAAATATGTTTTTATAAAAATAACGGCGAAAGTTTTATCGTTAACTATTTAACTACCCGGTGGTAAAAGTACAGTAATACGCGTGGTTGCATAGTAGCACACGGTATTGATTATTGATGCTTACGTAAGAAGCCACTCAGTTTACTCAATTATTGTTACAGTAATTGTTGCATAGTATATCACGTTATTTGATTCAATTATTGTCACAGTATCATCTGCATAATATTTTATATTATTAAATCAATAATTGAGACAACAAAGTTATTCATATTATTATTTGCAATATTGACAATGTCTAGAAGTTCTGTCAAGTATAGGTTTAGTCACCTAATTGCGCGCCAATAAGGAGAAATCCTTATCGGAAAGCCCCTTATTTCCTGGGAACGACCTGGTTGTTAAATATTGTGAGTTATAATATTAGTGATGATTAATTGTTGAAGTATTAAGAATGTGTTTATTGAAGATAAGTGAATTATAAAAGTTAGAGGGAAATAATGCAAACTTGGAAAGCTTTAGGGGTACTAAAGTGTAATAAGTTAAATCAATCTGGACCATTGGTGGTGGTTTTAATAGTAAACCAATCTGAACCATTGATGGTGGTTTTAATAGTTAATCAATCTGGACCATTGATGGTGGTTTTAATAGTTAATCAATCTGGACCATTGATGGTGGTTTTAATAGTTAACCAATCTGGACCATTGGTGGTGGTTTCAATAGTAAACCAATCTGGACCATTGATGGTGGTTTTAATAGTAATCAATCTGGACCATCCGTTCTAATAGTAAATCAATCTGGACCATTCATGAATTAGTTACTATTTAGTCCATTATCCTATAAATAGAAGCTTAATTCTTCTTTCATTCTCACCAATTCACTGAGATTCACAAGAGACACTATAGAGAGAGAAACTATAGAGAACAAGAAGAAGAGTATTCTGCTACTTCACTTTTGCAGTATCCAACTTTCTACTAAGGTAAGGGGTATTATTTCTTTCGTATTCACAAGGAATACTACTTTTCATATTCATCCTTTAATATGTTGGAATAACCTGTCTACGCGGATTACGTATCGTATGACGGGTGAAAATCCATTTGCAGTTTCGTATGTTATTTCTTTTCATCTAAACTTACTATGGTAAGTATTGCTTCTATAATCCCTGAAATTAGTGGGATATCCTTGAAGTTTTGCACTTCATCCAGTATCGTTTCATTGGAATATTGATCTGAACTTTATTATTAAATATAAATATTTTCACCCGGGGTACTATTCACGGGTTACTATTCACCTGTTTACTATTCACTATAATATTATTCACTCGGGTATTCGGGACACTTTTTATGCCGGGATACTATTCATAAGTTACTATTCACCAGGTTACTATTCACTATAATATTATTTAGTCGGGTATTTGGGGTATTTTTCATGTTAGGTTACTATTCACGAAGTACTATTCACGGGATACTATTCACCCAAAAAATTGATTTCTTTTCTATCCAAAATATTTTTGATACATGGATATTATTCTTGAATTTTACTCCACAAAGCAGTATCATGTTTACAATTTGGAAATTATTGAATACTGGATAAATTAAATTATGAATCTTTAAAATTTATCCTTTGCTTTCATTTAATTAAATGCTTATATCATTGTCATCATCCTCATGCTTATATTATGATGAAAGTCATCTTTGGCTTACGTGCATAGATGGACTGTTGGTTGATATGATTATGACCAGGAATTATTTGGTATAATCATGACCATTGATGATTACATGAATATCCTTGGCCCGTAGTGCAGGGATGATTCGATGATGTGGTTTATTTATTAAGCTGAGTCTCGGCGATAAAGTTGATGAAAACCATTTTAAATCATAGAAGATAGTAGATATCATGCTCTACTTGACTCTTCTAATGGATTGCTTATTCCGCTATAGTTAAACTTGTTGTCGATTATATTCTATCAGTTTAACATTGTTGAAGGCTAATGATAACTTATTTTGCATTATCTTAGTCATAATATTTTTTACTGGGGTAGTTGAGCTCACCCTTTTACTTCCATTGTTCTCTTCAGGAAATGAGAACGTAGCCGGAACTAGTCGGGGAACGGAGTGATGGTCCGAGATGGCTGTTTTAGTAATCCTCACTATTTAGTGTGATAATAAATGTAATGAGGATTGAATTTGAGTTTGGATATTGTCTATGAGACAATATTCATGTAAAAACTCTCAGCTTTGGTTGTATAATTAAGTTTGTATTTGTATTCTGTACCATGTATTTGGCGACCCAAGATGGGTGATGTATACCTATTTTGGGGGCGTCACAGTTGGTATCAAAGCTTAGGGATATGATCCCTGGCTGAGATGTGAGACAAGAACTAGGAGGGGAGAGATGGGGAATTCCTTTGCTAGTATGACCTACCTAAGATTATTTGATATTTAATTGGTCGGTCAGAGTATAGGGATAATATGTGAAATGTCAATTAACCCTTGTTTTATGGCAGTGTTTGAAAATGACATCTGAAAATGTTAAGATCAACAATGATGCACATGAGACCGTTGAGTCACCAACAATCAATACCCAGGATAATGCGCAACAGGAAGACAATAATCCTCAGGAAAACAATAACACCGATCAAATGATGAACGATGGGATGTTCAAAAGCTTTATGCAATTCATGCAACATCAGGCGAGAGCGGCTCCTGTCCAAAATGAAGGTGGAAACACTGTCAACTCTCGGACGGTCACCACCAAGCAGTTTAAGGAGCTGGGACCACCAGAGTTTATTGAGAGCCAAAACCACTTAAGGCAGAGATGTGGATAAAGCAGATCACCAAGATATTTGATGTCTTGGGATGCTCCGAGGAGCAAAAGGTTCCCTTTTCCACCTTCATGTTGCGAGGAGAGGCAGATTACTAGTGGGAATCTGTAAAGCGTACTCAACCTGCCGCACTAAAAATGTCTTGGGAGAAGTTCCAAGAGCTGTTCAGCGACAAGTACTTTCCCGAAAGTATTCGTCATATGAAGGAGGTGGAGTTTATCAAGTTGGAGCAAAACAATATGACCGTGTCATGGTACGAAGCTAAGTTTCCCGAGTTGTCCCAGTTTGCGCCCCACTTCGTTGATAATGAGGAGAGAATGACATGGATGTTTCTAAGAGGTTTGAAACCCGAGATACGTCAATACTTAATTTCTCACAAACTGTGTTTGTATTCAGATGTTGTAAATAGGGCTCAGTTATTGAAGCGCGATAATGAGTCAACACAACCTAGAGAGAGCAGCCGACAAGTCGATAATACCAATGGTAGCAGCTATAGAAGCAGTGACAACAAACGTGGAGGGAATCAACATGCCAGAAATGGTAACCACTCCGGTGGTAATCATGGCCAAGATAATAGAAGTGAAAATTTTAAGAAGAGGAGATTAAATAATGATGGAAAGACGTCAGCACCAGTACCTGTTGTTAAGGAAGGAGAACGACCGCCGGTCGTATTTTACAAATAGGAGGGGAGGGACATATCAGTCCAAACTGTACGCAGCAGTCCAAAGCATGTTACAATTGTGGAAGAGAAGGTCACCTATCCCAATTTTGTTGGGCACCAAAGTCAAGTCCAGCTGGGATGGAGGCATCAAAGGCCATCCAAGACAAGACAAAACCGGTAGTTCAAGGGAGAGCGTTTGTCGTAACCTCTTAAAAAGTGAGGAATCCAAACGAGGTGATCACTGGTAAGCTAATCATAAACTCTTGCGAAGCTTATACCTTATTTGATACCGGTTCTACCCATTCTTTTATTTCTCCTACTTGCGCTCAACGTTTAAATTTGACTCCGGATAAATTAGACTTTGACTTATCGGTTGAAACTCCGTTGGGGGAAACTTTTATTACATCCACTATTTATAAGTCTTGTTTGATTCAAATCGGTAACCGCACGTTACCTGTCGATCTTATCTCCTTAAAAATACTTGTATTTGACGTGATTCTATGGATTGATTGGTTAACTACTCATCATGCTAAAATTGATTGTTTTCGTAAGGTTGTTAGCTTTCATATTCCTAATCAACCTATTATGCGAATTCAAGCGACCAAACCATTAAAATCAATCATGGTCATCTCAAGCCATAAAGTTATTCGTTTATTGAAAAATGGATGTTAAGCTTTCTTAGCTCATGTCACGGATTTAAACAAAAATATGTCAGTCTTGAATGATATTTCTATTGTTAATAAATTTTCTGACGTATTCCCTGAAGAACTTCCTGGCCTACCCCCGAAGTGTGAAATTGAATTTTGTATCGACCTTGAAACCGGTACAAAACCCATTTCCAAAGCCCCATATCGAATGGCTCCTGTTGAACTTCAGGAGTTAAAGACTCAACTGCAGGAATTGTTAGACATCGGTTTCATTCGTCCTAGTACATCTACTTGGGGTGCTCCTGTTCTCTTCGTAAAGAAGAAAGATGGAAGTATGCGACTTTGTATTGATTATCGGGAGTTGAATCATGTCCCCGTCAAAAATAGGTACCCGTTGCCACTCATTGATGACCTGTTTGACCAGTTACAAGGCGCCAAATTCTTTTCAAAGATTGATCTTCATTTCGGATATCATTAGTTAAAGATTAAACCCGATGACATTCCAAAGACTGCTTTCAGAACTCGGTACGAGCATTTTGAATTCCTAGTCATGTCTTTTGGATTGACTAATGCTCCTGCTGCCTACATGGATATGATGAATCGATTATTCAAGGAATATTTGGATCATTGTAGTCGTCTTTATTGATGACATCCTCATATACTCCAAAAGCCGTGAAGATCATGAGGAACACTTGAGGCTGATACTCCAAAAGCTTCGTGAAAACAAGCTTTATGCCAAGTTAAAGAAGTGAGATTTTTGGCTTGAGGAAGTAGCATTCCTTGGGAATGTGATATCAAATCATGGAATATCCATTGACCCAACAAAGATTGAAGCAATTCAAAGTTGGGAGCAACCCAACTCAGTGACCGAAGTACGTAGCTTTCTCGGCTTAGCTGGTTATTATTGGAGATTCGTAGAAGGGTTTTCTCGAATCGCTACTCCATTAACTCAGCTGACTCAAAAAGATACAAAATTTGGTTGGAGCGAAGAATGTGAAAAGAGTTTTCAAGAACTCATGAGGAGACTCATTTCAGCACCTGTCCTGACAATACCATCTGGTTCGGAGGGATTTGTCATCTATAGTGATGCTTCAGGCAAAGGTTTAGGATGTGTTCTCATGCAACATGGGAAAGTCATAGCCTATGCATCACGACAACTCAAAGAATATGAGAGAAATTATCCTACTCATGATCTAGAGTTGGCAGCTGTCATTTTTGCGCTTAAGATTTGGAGGCATTACCTGTATGGAGAGAAGGTGGAGATCTATACGGATCATAAAAGTCTCAAACATTTCTTCACTCAAAAGGAACTCAACATGTGGTAAAGACAATGGCTTGAGCTGTTGAAAGATTATGATCATACCATCCAATACCATCATGGAAAAGCAAACGTAGTAGCTGATGCATTGAGTAGAAGATCATATGCGGGTACGAGTGCGATATTGTCAACGTAAAGGCCCATTTTGTATGACTTACAAAGGATGGAGATAGAGTTAAAGACTCCAGGGACCCATGTGATGATGGCGAATATACGAGTATAACCGACTTTAATTGATAAAGTTAAAGCTGCTCAAGCTACGGACCTGGAGCTGATGCGTATGAAGAAGAAAGTACAAGAAAGTGCTGTTTCGGAAGCAAGAATTGATGATGAAGGAATACTTCGAGTCAACTCCAGAATTTGTGTTCCAAATGACATTGATTTAAAGTATAAGATCATGATGGAGGCGCACAACACAACATTTGCAATCCATCCTGGGAGTACCAAAATGTATCGTGATATTTGACATACATTTTGGTGGAGCAATATGAAGAGAGAGATAGCGGGGTTTATCTCAAGGTGTCTAACATGTCAACGAGTCAAGGCGGAGCATCAAGTGGCAAAAGGTCCATTACAACCACTTAAAATTCCAGAATGGAAGTGGGAGCATATTACCATGGATTTTGTTATTGGTCTTCCCAAGAATTCTCAAGGCATAAATGCAATTTGGGTCATTGTTGATAGATTGACCAAGTCTGCTCATTTCTTACCGATAAGAGAAACTTATACACTTGAAAGTCTTGCTCGTATGTACATAAATGAGATTATAAGACTGCATGGCATGCTGTTAGGTAAAATCAATATGCGCAAAAACACGCAAGTGTACGTGGTCAACAAGTAATATAGTAGTGAATAAAGTATCGTTCCCACGAAGACAACTTAGCAAAAATTCTAACTTCACAATTATCAATTTTCTATTAATCCTAATTTTATTAAACTAATCAATTCAATGGTTTTATATCTATATAAAAAAAATAAATTAATAAATAAGTAAACTATCACAAAACAGTCACCAATATCAAAATCTGGAATTTTAAACAATTAATGGAGAATTAGACTTATGATTTCACCCTGAGCTTCACTCTGATTTTCAAACCTTTATTTCAACTCAATTTAATATTCCGGTTTATTAATCAAGAACACGAACGTAGTAAGAGCCACCTCTCGATGCACTAATACTGTATTAACATCAATCCACAATTAAGATAGAAATCCGTTAAACACCTAAATTAACCAACTCACTATATCTCTATGTGAACTGCAATTAAAGAAGGTTGAAGTTTAAGCTCTCTATACGATTACATGTGATGTCAAGCGTATCTCTACCTTAACAATAATCAAAAATCTGCTATTGACAAAATTAATGACACATGCTATATTAACTAGGTCTAGATTCGAATCTCCTCTCTCGATTCCTTTCAAATCCACAAAGAACTGTTGATCAGGCAATTCATAAATTCACGCTCAAATTAATATAGCTAAACTGAAAATATATTCTTGAATTGGAAATCAAAGTTATAGAATCATCGTTTCACCCAAAGATCCATCACAAGTCTAATAAGTAAATTAGTTCATAACGAATGAATTAAAAACTGAATAATTTGTTGAAAACATCCTTCCAATTACAAATAAGACTAAAGAGAAGAAGAATAATGAAAACCCCTTCACGTAGCCTTGATTCGCAACCATTGTGGCAATCTCTAAAAATTACTCCTCCAACGTTTGCTCTTCAATCTTTGAAATTGCTCTCGAATTATGCTCTACGTGTTGTAAGATTATTGTTTTTACGTAATAGTAAGCTCCTTTCCCTTCTGGCCGAGATCCCCTTTTGTAGAGTCCACGCGCATCATTAAAGTCCAAGAAACCGAGCTCTAGCAGAAGTCAAAATAGAACAGGACAGTTGCAGAATCGGGACCCCCGCCCCGGCGTGGGGTGCAAGGCTAAACAGGGCCGCCCCGGCGGGCATAGCCACTGACTTCCAATTTTTCTTTCTTCAACTTTTTTCCACTTTTGCTCCAAAAAGATCGCCTTTCCTCATCACTTGCATCCATGACCACCCTACACATAAAATAACGTAAAACGAGTACAAACGAACACAAAACATGAAGATAACTACGAATTTAAACTTGAAATGAATATCGATTCGTGTATATAAAATCCACTTATCAAAATCCCCTAAACTTAAACTGTGCTAGTCCTCGAGCACAAAACAAACTACATGCTATACAATGCAATGAAATGCAATAACAATCCAACAACATCGCATAAACTAACTTATACCATCGGCCTCAGAGAAAACAAGCAACTTTACAATACAAATTATCAAAACCAATCCACACCCACATATTAATTCTCAAATCTTGAACACTTATCACTGGTATAGCGTGCGTGCGTGATCAACATCTAAGATAGTTGATACGGACCCAAATTCAATACATAAACAACTTCTTAGAAGGAATCATACAGTGCAAACTTAAAAATCTCAAAGATAGGCACGACTCAACTAAAATTAAACTCAACAAAATTCAAGGGTACATGCAGGATACTTATACTTTCTTTTTTTTCTTTTTTTTTTCACACGGGGGCTTTTTTCACTTTTCCCATTTTATTCTTATCTTTTTTTTTTCTAAATATACATAAATGACTGTGAAATGTTTCATCCCATTAGCCTAACAGTGTTACCCCTTAGCTAGCTTTCGACCAACGACTCCCAGACCATAAAAGACCTTAGGGCGCTAGGTGTAATGACAATCCCCTCGGGCGTACTTGCTCAAGTAACAAAGGCCTCGAAACAAGACTAATCACCATGTATACCCTATATTTTTTTTTGGAAATCAAAACTTATATACCCCAAATATATTCCCCCAAACTTAGGTTTTTGCCTAATTTAAGCCTTCACTGCCTATCCTTATCATTTTCTGGTTCACCCTAGCATTATCCTTTAGAAACTTTTTATGTGTCAATTTGAACTGACCGGTCCACAAAGATGTTATTAGTGCTACCCTTTTTATAACAGTTTCAAACAAGTCCAAGAATCAATTCATAACAGAAATTATATCGCAGTTCTAATAATCCATACTATATTGGTTAACTTGTTCACAATCTCATCATTGGCCAAAATAAATTGTAAAATGCGACACCATTGGAAATATGCAAACACAATTTTTTTTAAATATATGAAAACAATGCAAAATCCTAACTACTATGCAAATACCTATTCTATAATGTAAAACTAGATATGACAACCAAAATTTAAAAATGCATGCCTGCAACTAAACAAATAACTCCCCCAAACTTAAATAAGATAATGCCCTCATTGGATAAAAATTAAGTGCATGAAGAATTCCCTGGAATCGTCTAAGTCTGGGGAGGTGGTTGGTGCTCTTCGTCATCGGAATCACTGGGAGGAAATCGAGGTAATGGTTCGGGTTGTTGATATGGAAATTGAGCTGCCGGGTTGAAACTTTGGAGTGTTGTGTTGAATGAAGCGAAGGATGCGTTTATGGCATCGAACATATAAACTTGGCGCATCGCCAATCGCCGCATTTCCCAACGTGCTGCCCTATTGTGCACATTCATCTGATTTTGGAACTCCAGGAACTGAGTACTAGAAATTGCCTCAGGCTGCAGGACCTGCTCGGTTCCTTGATCTCCCATTGTTTCATCCTCATCTCCCGAGGTATCTTCGGCATCGACTTCATCTTTCGACGCCAATGGAAAAATAAAACCCAAACCCCGTGGATGTGACTCTCCTCCTGCCCAAACTGAATACCGCGTAATCATTCTGGAATCAAGCAAAGCGAGCGGTACTTGAGTGGGCTCATCATCAGAATATCTCACCCTGGCGTTGCGGTACAACGCACATATAAGTGATGGGTGAGGCAACCCGCCCAAAAAATTTCCACGTAAGCACCAGCGGATTGAGAAATTGATAATGGCCCCGACATCAATAATGAAATCTTGCACAATGGCGTATAACAACAACACCTTCTCTTTTGTGACGTCCAAAGTGTGTTGGGACGGGAGCAATTTTGCGCATAAGAATGCGTACCATATCTTTCCATATCGACTAAGGTCCTTGCTATTGAACACCGTTCCTCCCCTTCTACCTTTGATCCAAGATGTGTCTGACTTTGTCATATTTGTAATAACCTCCTCAAAGTCTGGTTCTAAATCCCTCAATTGGGTATACTGACAATGTCGTGGCACCCGCAACTGATAGTAAGAATTAATGGCATCGTTACTGAATGGAACCATGCGACCCCGCACAAATGCTTTGAAAGGAGCTTTATCTTCGGCATTTGCATAGAATTCCTTGACAATGTTAATAACGACGGGTAGCGGGTGTTCAGTGAAGTGAAGCCACCCCTTTTGGTAAATTTGAGACATCATCTCCCCATCATTCCCCTCGGGGGCCAATCCCCGCTCTGGCATAAGTGCCTTGGTTAGCATGTACTCATACCGATCGGCGGCGGCGGCACTCACAAATTTTCGTCGGTCATATGTTGGTGGCGGTGGAGCGGCACTTGAACTCGTCCCCCATTGGCATTTGGATGTCGGTTGAGAAGCCATTGAATTTCAGCGGTGAACTCTTGCTAGTAAACACTACCTTTCCCAAAAACTTGGTTCAGTCAATTTGTCAAACACTTGGCGTGCACAGCTCGTTCTGATCCCCCAAACTTAGGTTGGTTTTATGGAGTTGAGAAAAGATGAAGACTTGACACGAACGCAACTTACTCTCAAGTGTGTATTTCCCAATTTCTTGAAGAATTTGAGTTTAATGGTGTTGAATATGGGAAGTATGAGGTAGGGTTTATATAGGAGTGATGTAGGGGAGAAGAAGAGGTGGACGTGATGGAGGCTATATGGAAATTCGTGGGGTAGAAGGTGGGTGTAATGGATTTAGGTAGTGGTAGTAGTGGGTAATTTTGATGTAGGTAATGGGATGAAGAAGTTACTATGAGATGGCAACGTGGGTTGTGTTTAGGAGAGAAAATAGAGATGGCACCAGGTGTATGTGTGAGGGAGAGGAGGAAGGGGCGTGCATTTAAAATAGGCGTGTCTGCCCAGGATTCAGGACCCCCGCCCCTGCGGGCATGCCCACTATCTTCAAATTTTGGCCAAATTTATTGAGATGCAAAATTCTCTGATTTTCCTCCATTTCTTAGTCGTTGTTGCACTTACTCACGTTGGACCTCTTCTGAAACCAAAAACATGCAATATGTTAGATTAATGATGACTTGGAGTTTCATTGAGATTTTGAGTACTTTTCAGAGTTTTTTAGCAAAACTTACACTTGACAAGACCTAACTACTGCTTAATAAACTACATCCTAACAAATTAAACATGAACTATAAAAAATAAAGAAAAGTTGGGTTGCCTCCCAATTAGCGCTTGATTTTAAGTCGTTGACTGACTACTCCTGCTTTTATCGTATCTCGGCTTAGGGTAATGTCGTTGGCATCCAGTTCGACTTCGCCACCCCAAAGAATGCTTTATCCATTGACCATTGACCTTGAACGTCTCTAATGGATTACGATTGTAGAGTTCAACTACCAGTGAGGAAATACGCGTTTATAGTAAATAGTCCCACCATCTCGACTTAAGCTTTCCAGCGAACAATCGCAGCCGTGAGTTGAACAAGAGGACTGTTTGACCCAGCTCGAATGTTCGTTGCACAATTTTCTGGTCATGCCATCTTTTAACCTTTCTTTGTATAGCTTGGCGTTCTCATAGGCTTGGAGGCGGAATTCGTCGAGCTCATTTAGTTGGAGTAGCCTCTTTTCTCCTACCGCGGTTTGATCAAAATTCAATTTCTGTATTTCCCAATAGGCCTTGTGCTGTAGCTCCACCGGTAAGTGACATGCCTTTCTGTACAAGAGTTGATAAGGCAACATCCCGATTGGTGTTTTGTATACAGTCCGGTACGCCCATAATGCGTCATCCAACCGAAGTGACCAATCTTTTTGACTCGAATTTACGACTTTTTCCAATATCCTCTTAACTTTTTTGTTCGATACCTCGGCTTGCCCATTAGTTTGAAGGTGATACGCTTTAGCCACCTTGTGGTTTACCCCATACTTATTCAAAAGAGCTGTAAATGACTTATTGCAGAAGTGACTACCTTCATCACTAATTATTGCTCTTGGCGTGCCAAACCACGTGAAAATGTTTTTTTGAAGGAATTTGAGGACCACCTTGGCATCGTTCAATGGTAATGCTGCAGCTTCAACCCATTTCGAGACGTAGTCCACCGCTAGTAGAATATACTGATTGCTTAAAAATGAAGGGAATGACCCCATGAAATCGATGCCCCATTCATCAAAGATTTCCACTTCAAGAATTGTTTGTAGGGGCATCTCATTCCGTTTAGATATGTTCGCAACCCTTTGGCATCTATCACATGTTTTCACAAATTGGTGGGCGTCTTTGAACAATGTTGGCCAATAAAACCCAGATTGAAGCACTTTTTCCGCGATGCGCTCACTCCCATAATGTCCACCATATGCCGATGAGTGGCATTCTTGTAGTATGTTGTGGACTTCACTGTAGGGGATACATCATCGAATCATCTTATCAGCGCACTGCTTGAATAGATACGGCTCATCCCAAATGTACCACTTGACGTCATGAAGAAACTTCTTTTTCTATTGTCGTGTAAGATCTGGGGGAAGCATTTTGCTTACCACAAAGTTTGCAAAATCTGCATACCACAGAAATTCTGTTTTTAACCCAAATAGTAGCTCATCCGGGAATGACTCATTGATCGCGCATCTATCTTCATCCTTTTTCTCCGGATTTTCCAAATTGATAAATGGTGACAGAACTTGATTCTCCATCCCTTTCTATCTTTAATTTCTAAATCAAACTCTAGAAGTAGGAGAATCCATCGGATAAGGCGTGGCTTTGCATCTTTTTTCGCTATTAGGTACCGAATCGCCGAATGGTCCATGTAGACTATCACCTTAGTCCCGATCAAGTATGCCCAGAATTTGTCGAACGCATACACCACTGCAAGCAATTCCTTTTTCGTGGTAGTGTAGTTCATTTGAGTCTCTGTGAGTGTTTTGCTTGCATAGTATATGGCGTGAAACACCTTGTCTCGCCTTTTTATTAAAAATTATTTAACCGCATAGTCTCTCGCATCACACATAAGTTCGAATGGCATTTTCATGTCCAGTGCAACTATCACGGGGACTGTAGTTAATTTCTTCTTCAACAATTCAAACGCGAACTTGCATTCTGCAGTAAAGCTAAAAATAACATCCTTCTATAAAAGACTGCATAGAGGTTTTGCAATCTTAGAGAAGTCTTTTATGAACCTCCTGTAGAACCCAGCATGCCCCAGAAAACTTCGAATACCCTTAACTGAGCTCGGTGGAGGTAGTTTCTCGATCGTATCCAACTTTGCTTTGTCCACCTCCAATCCTTGAGCCGACACCTTATGGCCCAAAATTATGCCCTCTTCAACCATGAAGTGGCATTTTTCCCAATTTAGTATGAGGTTTGTATCCTTACATCGCTACAATACCATGACTAGATTCTCTAGGCAAGTGTCAAAATTGTCTCCATAGACCAAGAAATCGTCCATGAAGACTTCAACATTCTTCTCCACCATATCTGAAAAAATAGCCATCATACACCGTTGGAAAGTTGCGGGTGCATTGCATAGCCCGAATGACATCCTCTGAAACACAAATGCGTCGTAAGGGCATGTAAATGTTGTCTTCTCTTGATCCTCAACTGCGATGGCGATCTGATTATATCCCGAGTATACATCCAATAAACATTAAAACTTATGTCCCGCTAACCTGTCTAACATTTGATCAATAAAAGGTAGCGGGAAATGATCCTTTCGGGTTGCCTTATTCAATCTCCTATAATCGATGCACACCCTCCACCCTATTACTGTCCTTGTTGGAATTAACTCGTTGTCCTCATTCTGTATCACCGTCATTCCCCCTTTTTGAGGCACACAGTGAATTGGACTTACCCATTTACTGTCGGAAATTGGATATATGACACCGGCATCCAATAATTTCAGAATTTCCTTCTTGACCACTTCATGATTGGGTTAAGTTGACGTTGATGCTCCATCGATGGACTTGCTATTAGGTTTGTAATATTTATGAATGCAATCAAATTGCAAAAATAAGCGGAAACGTGTAAAATCAGAGTTTAAAAAAATTTACAAATCATATACCCGGATCACCCTTTATGCACAATTATTAATTAAACGAAAAGATAAAGAATAAAATCATACCCTTGAAGATCGAGCTTCCTCAGGTAAAAGTTCACCTCCAATCCTTTTCGCGTTCAACTTGAATCCACCGGGTTTGGTTCCTTCCTTTGATCAACGTTAGCCACCCAAGTATTTGGCCTCTAGAGGTGATCCACCAAGGAAGAAAAAGATTCAAGAAGATGGGTGGTTGGCTAAACCCTAGTTTTTCTATCTCTATAGAAAAGGAGCGTACTCTTGACCATTGGAATAACGTTGTTTTGATATCCGATATAAGACTCCTCTTATTAATTTATATTTAATATTTCTAAAATATTAAATAATAAATATTAAGGTATTTAATTTATTCTATCACCATAGATTAAATTAAATATACATAACATATTATTACGATTATGCCATTAACTTCTTAAATAATTATTCTTCCTTTTATGGTGTGACCCTTTAGGTTCTCCATATTAAACCCTAGTTGTGAATAAATCAATTAGAACAATTCTAATCTTATTTAAATAAATAAATTAAACAATTAATTTATTTAAATAAATAATATTTATTCTACAATAGGGATAAGCCTCCCCAAGCGATCAACGACTTTCCGGATAATATAGATTTCAACATTAATCATAAAAGAACCTTTGAGTAAATAGTTACCGTACAATTCAATCCTTCCACCATACAATGTCCCAATTAAATATAAGACATGGAATTATTGTCAAGTCTTATTTTATTTAATTATATGTATTTTGATCCTTAAATGCATGACTCCAAATAATGCAAATTAGAAAC
This sequence comes from Panax quinquefolius, assembly GCA_020205615.1. Classification (NCBI taxonomy): domain Eukaryota; kingdom Viridiplantae; phylum Streptophyta; class Magnoliopsida; order Apiales; family Araliaceae; genus Panax; species Panax quinquefolius. The sequence goes on from CM035166.1 coordinate 89,478,040, forward strand.
TCCTTTCTAATTTCATTCTCGCTTTCGCCGAAGGACTACTGGGTTGTCATTTATCGAATCACATAGACATTTCTCTTCTTTTATTAGAAGTGGTAGATTCTTTATTGATCATACATTATCTCCATGTACAACTTATTATACCCAAGCATACCCTTTGATATACCCTAAGGGTCTTAAGGAATAAGTCAAAGTATAACTCATCATACACAAGATACTATGATGATCTCAAGTCCAAGGATCACTTGTACTTACTATCACTACAGAATTCCTATCGACAGCAAGTAAACTCCATTAGGTATTCCTTAGCGAGCCACGCTCGATGAACTTATTCTCTAATAAGCAACTACATACTTGCTTTAGTGTCTCCACACAAATGATCATGAGATCAATCATCCTCATCCAATGAGCAACCAACGTATGTACCAATCTATCCGAATTCACTAATCCCCAATTTAGTAATCCAATGATTGGGAGCTATTTTAGTTTTAAGCTTTCTAAGAATTTAGATCTCATTAGAATGATCATCATCATTATTCTAAAAGCATTGCTTAAAACTATGGTTTATCACATATTATAAAACAGCATCATGTAGATAATTAAAAGCCTTTAATAAATTAATATTTTTTATTATTAATAAATGAATAAGATTGTTACAAAGTATATGCTTTATCATCAAACATGATTGGCTTGTGTGCATACTACTTTCAATCTCCCACTTGCACTAAAGCCAATCGCCATGGTATCTCATACCCTTCTTCTCTAAGTGACGATTATCCTGCTGTTGGATAAACTTCAATAAATGGATATGTAATGTTGTTCTTGAGAGTCCACTATCTCTATAATGATTTCCCATCTTTCAATGATTCTTTAATCAAATGAAAGTGCTACAACACATGTTTAGATCCAAGATGAGACTTAGGAACTATTCCTAGTTCTGTAATGAACTTTTAATCCAAACAATCAACTTGCAGCTTCATTTATAGCTATATACTTTGTCTTTATCACTAAACCAAAGAACTCTTTCTTTGCTTGGAACCTTTCCAATTCACTGCACCACTGTTCAAGATAACGCTTTACCTTAAAGTGGATTTTTCTGTCATCTTGGTTTGTCTGAAAAACTTGAGTCTTTTAATCCCTCTAGTTTTAATTTAGACCCACCATGAATATGATCACATCCTTAGTGCTTAAGTTAAGCACTTTAAGATGTTTTTCACTGACTCATAGTGAACTTCTCCATAATATAACTGATCAACATCAGGTCTCGTACATTTCATTGCATACATGATTGTCACTCATGCGACCTCTCTTTTCAGGAGTCTGTGGGGACTATTAGGAGATACACTCTATAGCTCATCGACGACACGAGACATCTCTTGAGTTTGCCATGCTAAACGACTTTAGCATCAAATGAATATATCGTTCCTTGGGTTTAGTCGAGCATCCTCTTAAATCTATCTATTTAGATTTATATCCCCAATTAAGATACTCTTCCAAATCATTCATGGAGGAATGTTTAGACAACTTTATCTTTACTGATTGTAGCATTGGCATGTTATTCCTTATCCGTAGTATATCAATATATAATACTAGAAATGCCATAACGCTCCCACTGACCCTTTTGTACACACTAGAACTCTTACCTCTGAAAGTAGTATGCACACAAGCCAATCATGTTTGATGATAAAGCATATACTTTGTAACAATCTTATTCATTTATTAATAAAAAGTATTAATTTATTAAAGGCTTTTAATTATCTACATGATGTCTTTGTTTATATAATATGATAAACCCATAGTTTTAAGCAATGCTTTTAGAATAATGATGATGATCATTCTAATGAGATCTAAATTTTTAGAAAGCTTAAAACTAAAATAGTTCCCAATCATTGGATTACTAAATTGGGGATTAGTGAATTCGGATAGATTGGTACATACGTTGCTTGCTCATTGGATGAGGATGATTGATTTCATGATCATTTGTGTGGAGACACTAAAGTAAGTATGTAGGTGCTTATTAGAGAATAAGTTCACTGAACGTTGGCTCGCTAAGGAATACCTAATGGAGTTTTACTTGCACGTCAATAGGAATTCTCAGAGTGATAGTAAAGTCTGAGTGATCCTTGGACTTGAGATCATCATAGTATCTCGTGTATGATGAGTTATACTTTGACTTATTCCTTAAGACCCTTAGGGTATATCAAAGGGTATGCTTGGGTATAATAAGTTGTACATGGAGATAATGTATGATCAATAAAGAATCTACCACTTCTATTAAAAGAAGAGAATGTCCTATGTGATTCGATAAATGACAACCCAAAGAGTCCTTGGCAATGTAATGAAATTAGAAAGGAGTTTCTAATTTGCATTATTTGAGTTGTGCATTTAAGGATCGAAATACATATAATTAAATAAAATAAGACTTGATGAAGAATTCTATGTCTTATATTTAATTGGGACATCATGCGGTGGAAGGATTGAATTATGCAGAACTATCTACTCAAAGGTTCTTTTATGATTAATGTTGAAATCTATATTATCCTGGAAAGTCGCTGATCGCTAGGGAGGCTTATCCCTATCAGAGAATAAATATTATTTATTTAAATAAATTAATTGTTTTATTTATTTATTTAAATAAGATTAGAATTGTTCTAATTGATTTATTTACAACCTGGTTTAATATGGAGAACCTAAAGGGTCACACCATAAAAGGAAGAATAATTATTTAAGAAGTTAATGGCATAATCGTAATAATATATTATGTATATTTAATTTAATCTGTGGTGATAGAATAAATTAAATAGCTTAATATTTATTATTTAATATTTTTGAAATATTAAATATAAATTAATAAGAGGAGTCTTATTAATATTATTACAATTATTATTATTATTTTAATTTCTAAAAGAGTTTAGGAATTAATTTAATATAAGTACTCTCATTTATTCCTAATTGGATTAGGAAGGAAAATTAGTTAAAGGAGTTTAATTAATTATCCCTAATAAGATTAGGGAGCTTAATTAATTAAAAGAATTAAATTAATTAAATAAAACCCAATTCCTTAATTATTAAGGTGGGTTGCCCACATCTATTAATAAGAGGAGTCTTATTATGGGTGAGGTGGTTGTTGACTTTTACAACATACGTAATAATTCCAATTTATTGGAGAGTACGTTCTTTTCTATAGAGATAGAAAACTAGGGTTTGAGCCAAATACTCATCTTCTTGAATCCTTCTTCTTCCTTGGTGGATCACCTCTAGAGGCCAAACACATGGGTGGCTAACGTTGATCAAAGGAAGGAACCAAACCCGGTGAATTCAAGTTGAACGCGAAAAGGATTGGAGGTGAACTTGTACCTGAGGAAGCTCGATCTTCAAGGGTATGATTCTTATTCGTTATCTTTTTCGTTTAATTAATAATTGTGCATAAAGGGTGATCCGGGTATATGGTTTGTAAATTTTTAAACTCTGATTTTTACACGTTTCCGCACTTTTTATGCAATTTGATTGCGTTCTTGAATATTACAAACCTAACAGTGGCATCAGAGCCAAACCTTTATGCGAATTATTAATTGTTTTAATTTGATATGTGTATTGATATGTGTTTAGAACAATTTAATTGGGCATAATTTTGTTGTATAAATTTTTTTTTTTTTTAAAAAAAAAAAAGGGAGCCGAATTATTCACGTGAATAAACAAGGCCACGTGGCTGGTCTCTCACGGAAAACAAGGAAAAAGGCAACAAGGTGGATTTAAAATAAAAGTTGCTGACATGTTTGGAATAAAGGGCTGGAAAAATTAAAAAAAAAAAAAAGGCAGCAGAATATGATATGTGCATATGAACTGCTTGAGTACGCAACTATGTTTAACATCAACCACGTGATACTGCCACGCTTCCGTTGCCACACTATATTACAACTTGCAGATTATTGTTATATATATACCGTTATATATATAATATATATAATAATTATATATATATATATATATATATATATATATAACTATTATAATCTTAATTATTTTAATTTTAGAATAAAAAGTTTATTTTAATTTTAAAATAAAATGTTTATTTTAATCTTAAAATAAAAAAAGGTTTATTTTAATATTAAAATTAAATTTCATGCTAACTAATTAGAGTTGAAATTGGATTCTATTTTTCCTTAAATAAAGGAGTTTATTTTGATATGAAATTAGATTTCATATTATTCAAAAACAAATAAAAGGTTTATTTGTGAATAGGAAAAAGAATCGATCTTTCCTTAAATAAAGGAGTTTATTTAGATATAAAATAAGATTTTATATTATTCAAAATAAAAGAGTTTATTTGTGAATAGGAAAGAGAATCCATGTTTCCTTAAATAAAGGAGTTTATTTAAATATGAAATAAGATTTCATATTATTCAAAATAAAGGAGTTTATTTGTGAATAGGAAAAGAATTAAATGTTTCCTTTAATAAATTTTTTTTTACATGGAATTGGATTCCATAATTAATTAAAATAAAGGAGTTTATTTTGATTAAAATAAAATAGTTTATTTTATTCAAAATTGGATAAATTAAAATAAAATAGTTTTATTTTGATTTAAATTTGGAATAAAATAAAGGAGTTTATTTTGATTCAAAATAGATTTTATACTAACTAAATTTGCCCATTAAATGATATCAATATATATATTAAATGTTTATTATTCATAAGATGAATGTTATTTATTGATACGTATGATGATGTGTATGATAATAAATGGGATTGATTATGGACTATCGACCAATGTGATTGGATTTTATTTTAGTTGGATGCATGAATGTATGGGTTTTTATTAAATGGGGTCTCTGCGTACTCGCCTTCTCTAATTTTTTCTTAATGTAAATTCTATCTCCTCCTATGTATTTCCCTCGATCACGATCAAGGTTTCTATTTATTTTAAATAGTTTTGTAATAGGAATAGTTAGAATTAATTTTGAAGAATTGGAGATCAAGGAACAAGGAGCGTTTGAAGACCCGTTTGTAATGGAGCCCGGGTTTAAATGTAATAGTTATATTTAAATATTATTTCTTGCACCCCTAGGGTTTGACCTTTTGGTTCACTTGGTGGCTCTAGTGAACCAAACTAGAATAAAAGTCCATAATCAATCCGGGTAGAATATAGTATTTTATATGTGCATGCTTATACTTTATATATATTATATATTATGCAAATATGCTTCGCATGTTCATTAATATGACGCGTATTTTATATATATATGTGCATGCGCGCTAAACAAGATGAGACATATTAATAACAAACCCCTCAAATTTTTATATTAAGTCCTAAGCGTTCAAAAATATTTGGAATATCGAACGTCGCCTTCTAGCATGATAAAATTAATAGAGTATTAAATATTTAATATGAGTTTGTTGTGTCACCACAAGGCAAGTATTAAGTATTTAAGATGTTAATTTATCACATTTGATGCTTATAAAGAAAATTGAACAATATTGTTTTGTTGTGTCACCACAAGGATGATATTTTTTTTTTTTGAATATATGGAGTGCTAGGTTGGACTTAACTTGGATAATTTTGATTCTGGATGTGCCACCACTTGATCAAAAATAATCTAAGAGGCAAAAAGAAAAGGAGTTGCATAGTTGATGTAATTGACAAAAGTTGTCTACCTATTTATTTATATATAGTTTGTTGTGTCACCACAAGGCTATATACATTTGAAATGGGATCCTTATTCTCACTAGCAAATCTTTAATTAGATTTTGCCGAACTATATAAGTGAGGTAATATAGTTTGAAGAAAATAGTGGGAGATGCCAATTTGAAACAAGACCTAAATTATTTTGGTAATTAATAAAAGAATGTATGTTAAAATGTTGTTAATTAAAATTCATTTACGTAATTTTACATTGTCTAAAATTACTATCATCACTGGGTAAGCATATTAGATGCTAAATTAACCGTAATCAATTAAACTGATTGGTTAAGGAATTTGAGAATAGTTCTCATAGCTAAAAAGCTATCTTATATCCTTAATATGCCTATCCTCGCAATGGTTGCGAGATAATGCCTCTCGAGGAAGAGATTGCTACTTTTAGAAAGTGGCAAGATGATGCACATTAGCTCAATGCATCATGCTCAGTATCCATGAGTAACAAGCTTCAAATACACCAAACTATGGATACTTCTACTATACTCTCGCACATCAAGTAGTTGATGGTGAGGAAAGTAGGGGCCGATAGATATCGACATATCTAAGGAGCTCTTCCGATCTAGAATGGCCAATGGCACTATAAAGATGCATGAACAAAAGTTCTTAACATAATCAATTTGATTGATCAATTAGGACAACTGGTTTTGTCACGGATGGAGAGTTGAGCCAAGATTTGATCTTGCACTCACTCCCGGACTCCTTTCACAATTGTTGTGAATTTTTCATATAAACAAGCTAGATAACAGCTTCGTTGATTTGCTTAACATGTTGAAAAATGATGAGAGTCACTTTCCAACCAAGAAAGACCATGTCTTACTGGTAGGGGCCAAAGGATCTTCTGAAAAGAAGAACGATTCAAAGAAGGTAAATAGAAAGGCAAAAACAAAGGATAATAAGAACAAAACTGATACGGATAGCAAAGGAGTTTGCTTCCACTGCTATAAGCCTGGACACTGGAAAGAAACTGCGAGAAGCATCTTGCAGAGGCTAACCAAAGAAGCTTAGTAAAGTTTTGGTTAAAAATACAAATTTGTTCATGATTTAAAATAAATTTTTCTTTAAGTCAAGGTTCTACTTGGGTATTGGATACCGACTTTGGTTATCATAAATATAGATTTATGAAGGGACCAAGCAGAAGTAGAAATTTAAACAAAGATAAGTAATCCTATGTGTGGAAAATGAAGCAAAGGTTGCTGCATTAGCTATAGAAACTTATAGTTTAGCAATGCCTACGGGCAAATCTATTAAGTCAATAAGTTGTTATTGTATTCCAGTACTTGTTAGAAACATTATTTCCATTTTATTTTGGATAATGAAATCTTTGGTATTATATTTAAGAACAATTGTTGTTCTATTTATAATAATAATAATGTTTTGTATAGAACTAGAATATTACTTAATGGATTTTATATACTTGACTTACACGAAAATAATTTTGCAAATTGAACAAACTAGTATAAGAAATGGAGATGGTCATTCAAAGAGTTGAATGTGTGTATTTGTTTTGAATACAAGTGTGAATTATTTGAAAGGTTCAAAGAATTCAAAAGTGAAACAAATTGACAAAGTATTAAGATTCTTTGATTAGATCAAGGAATAAATACTTGAGCAATACGTTTCTAGATCATCTCAAATGGTTTTTCTCATAATGGACACCTCATGATACGTAATAATTGATTGATGTATCTGAAAGGAAAAATCGTACCTTGTTGGACATGGTGCGGTCCATAATGATTTTACCGACATTCCAGTATCCTTCTGGGATAATGCCCTAGAAATGGCTGCATATCTACGAAAAGGTAACCTCAAAATCCGGCCCAAGACTCCATAAAATTTATGGACAGGGAGGATTCCTAATCTTAAGTATGTTAAGATAAGGGGTTGTCCAACTTATGTGAAACGCTTTCAAAGGATAAGCTTGGGACAAGATTTGACAAATACAGATTTGTGGGACATCCTAAAGTAAGTTTAGGGTAAATGTTCTATAATTCTACTTAGAAAAAGGTGTTTATTGTGAAACACGCTTCCTTCCAAGATAAAGGTGTTTATCAATGAAGGGGCTAGTGGGAGGATAATAGATCTTGAAAAGTTCAAGAACCACAAAACACTATAAGTCAAATAAGAGAAACCTATAGATAGACCTGTTGTACCACAACCGAATCGTAAATTTGGAATAGTACCGAAGATACCTAGGAGGTATGGATTCATCATAGATGATGATGATGAGGTACACATCATAAAAGATGATGATCCAGTTATATACGACGAGGTAAGTGTTGAAGACACTCAGAGAAATGGATTGAAGCAAGTTTCTTAAATATGGAACATTCGTTTTGATGAGGCAATCAAAAGAGTTTGATTTTATCAAAAATAAGAATGAACCTAGTGTGTACAAAAGGGGACGATTGGGGAGCCTTGGCGGACATTCCTAATATTATATGTTGATATACTACGGATAAGGAATGACATACCAATGCTACAATCAAGAAAGATAAAGTTGTCTAAACATTCCTCCACGAATGATTTGGGAAGAGTATCTTAATTGGGGATAAAATCTATATAGATAGATTCAACAGGATGCTCGACTTAACCCAAGGAACGTATATTCATTTGATGCTAAAGTCGTTTAGCATGACAAACTCCAAGAGATGTCTCATGTCGATGAGCCATGGAGTGTATCTCTTAATAGTCCCCACAGACTCCACGAAAAGAGAGGTCGCATGAGTGACAATCATGTATGCAATGAAATGTACGAGACCCGATGTTGATCACCATATTATGGAGAAGTTCACTATGAGTCGGTGAAAACATCTTAAAGTGCTTAACCCAAGCACTAAGGATGTGATCATATTCATGGTGGGTCTTAATTAAAACTAGAGGGCTTAATGCACTCAAGTTTTTCGTATGCACCAAGACGACGAAAAATCCACTTTAAGGTAAAGGGTTACCTTGGGCAAGGTGCAAAGAATTGGAAAGGTTCCAAACAAAGAAAGAGTTCTTGGTTTAGTGATAAAGACAAAGTATATAGCTATAAATGAAGCTGCAAGTTGATTGTTTGGATTAAAAGTTCATTATAGAACTAGGAATAGTTCCTAAGTCTCATCTTGGATCTAAACATGTGTTGTGGCACTTTCATTTGATTATTAGAATCATTTAAAGATGGGAAATCACTATAGAGATAGTGGATTCTCATGAACAATATTACATATCCATTAACTAAAACTTATCCAACAGCAGGATAATCGTCACTTAGAGAAGAAGAGTATGAGTTACCATGACGATTGGCTTTAGTGCAAGTGGGAGATTGAAAGTAGTATGCACACAAGCCAATCATGTTTGATGATAACGCATATACTTTGTAACAATCTTATTCATTTATTAATAAAAAGTATTAATTTATTAAAGGCTTTTAATTATCTACATGATGCTGTTTTATAATATGTGATAAACCCATAGTTTTAAGCAATGCTTTTAGAATAATGATGATGATCATTCTAATGAGATCTAAATTCTTAGAAAGCTTAAAACTAAAATAGTTCCCAATCATTGGATTACTAAATTGGGGATTAGTGAATTCGGATAGATTGGTACATACGTTGCTTGCTCATTGGATGAGGATGATTGATTTCATGATCATTTGTGTGGAGACACTAAAGTAAGTATGTAGGTGCTTATTAGAGAATAAGTTCACTGAACGTGGCTCGCTAAGGAATACCTAATGGAGTCTTACTTGCTGTCAATAGGAATTCTCAGTAGTGATAGTAATACAAGTGATCCTTGGACTTGAGATCATCATAGTATCTTGTGTATGATGAGTTATACTTTGACTTATTCCTTAAGACCCTTAGGGTATATCAAAGGGTATGCTTGGGTTTAATAAGTTGTACATGGAGATAATGTATGATCAATAAAGAATCTACCACTTATTAAAAAAGAAGAGAAATGTCCTATGTGATTCGATAAATGACAACCCAAAGAGTCCTTGGCGAAGGCAAAATGAAATTAGAAAGGAGTTTCTAATTTGCATTATTTGAGTTGTGCATTTAAGGATCGAAATACATATAATTAAATAAAATAAGACTTGACAAGAATTCCATGCCTTATATTTAATTGGGACATCAGACGGTGGAAGGATTGAATTGTATTTTAACTATCTACTCAAAGGTTCTTTTATGATTAATGTTGAAATCTATATTATCTGAAAAGTCGTTGATCGCTAGGGAGGCTTATCCCTATTGTAGAATAAATATTATTTATTTAAATAAATTAATTGTTTAATTTATTTATTTAAATAAGATTAGAATTGTTCTAATTGATTTATTCACAACTGGTTTAATATGGAGAACCTAAAGGGTCACACCATAAAAGGAAGAATAATTATTTAAGAAGTTAATGGCATAATCGTAATAATATGTTATGTATATTTAATTTAATCTATGGTGATAGAATAAATTAAATAGCTTAATATTTATTATTTAATATTTTTGAAATATTAAATATAAATTAATAAGAGGAGTCTTATTAATATTATTACAATTATTATTATTATTTTAATTTCTAAAAGAGTTTAGGAATTAATTTAATATAAGTACTCTCATTTATTCCTAATTGGATTAGGAAGGAAAATTAGTTAAAGGAGTTTAATTAATTATCCCTAATAAGATTAGGGAGCTTAATTAATTAAAAGAATTTAATTAATTAAATAAAACCCAATTCCTTAATTATTAAGGTGGGTTGCCCACATCTATTAATAAGAGGAGTCTTATTATGGGTGAGGTGGTTGTTGACTTTTACAAGATACGTAATAATTCCAATTTGTTGGAGAGTACGTTCTTTTCTATAGAGATAGAAAACTAGGGTTTGAGCCAAATACCCATCTTCTTGAATCCTTCTTCTTCCTTGGTGGATCACCTCTAGAGGCCAAACACATGGGTGGCTAACGTTGATTAAAGGAAGGAACCAAACCCTGAATTCAAGTTGAACGCGAAAAGGATTGAGGTGAACTTGTACTCGAGGAAGCTCGATCTTCAAGGGTATGATTCTTATTCGTTATCTTTTTCGTTTAATTAATAATTGTGCATAAAGGGTGATCCGGGTATATGGTTTGTAAATTTTTAAACTCTGATTTTTACACGTTTCCGCACTTTTTATGCAATTTGATTGCATTCTTGAATATTACAAACCTAACAACCTCATCGTATGTAACTCTGGATCATCATCTTCTATGATGCGTACCTCATCATCATCATCTATGATGAATCCATACCTCCCAGGTATCTTTGGTACTATTCCGATTTATTTATTGTGATAGGTATAATAGTCTATCTATAGGTTCCTCTTATTTGACTTATAGTGTTTTGTGGTTCTTGAACTCTTCAAGATCTATTATCCTCCCACTAGCCCTTTCAATGATAAACACCTTTATCTTAAAAGGCAGCGTGTTTCACAATAAACACCTTTTGCTATGTAGGATTATAGAACATATGCCCTAAACTTACTTTAGGATGTCCCACAAATCTGTACATGTCAAATTTTGTCCCAAGCTTATCCTTTGAAACCTTTTCACATAAGTTGGACAACCCCTTATCTTAACATACTTAAGATTAGGATCCTCCCTGTCCATAACTTTTATGGAGTCTTGGGGCTGGATTTTGAGGTTACCTTTTCGTAGATATGCAGCCATTTCTAGGACATTGACCTCTGTAGAGGGATAATCGGAATGTCGGTAAAATCATTATGCACCGCACTCATGTCCAACAAGGTACGATTTTTCCTTTCGATACATCAATCAATTATTGCAGTGTCGAGGCGTCCATTATGAGAAAACCATTTGAGATGATCCAGAAACTTATTGCACAAGTATTTATTCCTCGATCTAATCAAAGAATCTTAATACTTTGTCAATTTGTTTCAGTTCTGAATTCTTTGAACCTTTCAAATAATTCACACTTGTATTTTAGCAAATACACACATTCAACTCTTTGAATGATCATCTCCCTTTCTTATACTAGTTTCTTCAATTTGCAAAATTATTTTTCACGTAAGTCAAGTATACAAAATCAATTAAGTAATATTCCAGTTCTATACAAAACATTATTATTATAAATAGAACAACAATTGTTCTTAATTATAATACCAAAAATTTTATTGTCCAACAACAAAATAGAAATAATATTTCTAACAAGAACTCAAATACAATAACAACTTATTGACTTAATAGATTTTCCCATAGGCATTGCTAAACTATAAGTTTCTATGGCTAATGTAGCAACCTTTTCTTCATTTCCCACACATAGGATTACTTATCTATGTTCACTTTTCCACTTCGCTTGGTCCTTCATAAATCTATATTTATAATAACCAAAGCTCGTGATCCAATACCCAAGTAGAACCTCGACTTAAAGAAAAATTTATTTTAAATCTTGAACAAAATTATATTTGTAACCAAAACTTCATTAAGCTTCTTTGGTTAGCCACTGCAAGGTGCTTCTCGCAGTTTCTTTCCAAAGGTCCGGGCTTATTGCAGTGGAAGCAAACCTCCTTTGCTATCCGTGTCGCTTTTGTTCTTATTATCCTTTGTTTTTGCCTTTCTATATACCTTCTTTGAATCGCTTCTTCTTTTGAGAAAATCCTTTGGCCCCTACCAAGAAGACATGGTCTTTCTTGGTTGAAAGTGACTCTCAACATTTTTCAATATGTTAAGAAAATCAATGAGGTGATATCTAGCTTGTTCATATGAAAAATTCACAACAATTGTGAAAGGAGTCCGGAGTGAGTGCAAGATCAAATCTTGCTCAACTCTCCATCCATGACAAAACTCGTTGTCCTAATTGATCAATCAAATTGATAATGTTAAGGACTTTTATCTCATCTCGTATTGTCACCTGCTATTCTAGATCGAAAGAGCTCCTTAGATATCCGATATCTATCGGTCCCCATTTTCCTTGCCATCAACTACTTGATGTGCGGGAATATAATAAGAAACATCCATAGTTTCATCTTGTCGACACCAAGCTCAAGCTTTCGTAGATGCGAGCATGATGCATTGAGCCAATGTGCATCATCTTGCCACTTTCTAAAAGTAGCAATGTCTTCCTCGGAGGCATTGTCAGCAACCATTGCAGGGATAGGCGTATTAAGGACATAAGATAGCTTTTTAGCCGTGAGAACTATTCTCAATTTCCTTAACCAATCCGTTTAATTCGGTCCGATTAAATAGCATCTAATATACTTCGCAGTGATAGTAATTTAAACATTGTAAAATTCTGCAAATGAATTTGTAATTAACAACATTTTAACATACATTCTTTTATTAATTACCAAAATAAATTAGGTCTTGTTTTAAATTGGTATCTCCCACTATTTTCTTCAAACTATATTACCCTCAATATATATAGTTCGGTAATATCTAATTAAAGATTTGCTACTGAGAATAAGGATCCCATTTCAAATGTATATAGCCTTGTGGTGACACAACAAACTATATATAAATAAATAGGTAGACAACTTTTGTCAATTACATCAACTATGCAACTCCTTTTCTTTTGCCTCTTAGATTATTTTGATCAAGTGGTGGCACATCCGAATCAAAATTATCCAAGTTAAGTCCGACCTAGCACTCCATATATTCAAAAAGAAAAATATCATCCTTGTGGTGACACAACAAAACAATATTGTTCAATTTTCTTTATAAGCATCAAATGTGATAAATTAACATCTTAAATACTTAATACTTGCCTTGTGGTGACACAACAAACTCATATTAAATATTTAATACTCTATTAATTTTATCATGCTAGAAAGCTGACGCTCGATATTCCAAATATCTTTGAACGCTTAGGACTTAATATAAAAAATTGAGGGGTTTGTTATTAATTTGTCTCATCTTGTTTAAGTGGCATTTATTATATATATATATAAAATACGCTATTATATTAATGAACATGCGAAGCATGTTTGCATAATATATAATATATATAGTATAAGCATGCATATATAGAATACTATATTCTACCCGGATTGATTATGGACTTTTATTCTAGTTTGGTTCACTAGAGCCACCAAGTGAACCAAAAGGTCAAACCCTAGGGGTGCAAGAAATAATATTTAAATATAACTATTACATTTAAACCCTGCTCCATTACAAACGGTCTTCTTCAAGCGCTCCTTGCTCCTTGATCTCCAATTTTTCAAAATTAATTCTAACTATTCCTATTACAAAATTATTTAAAATAAATAAAACCTTGATCGTGAGCCAAAGGGAAGTACATAGAGGAGAGATAGAATTTATATTAAGAAAAATTAGAGAAGACGAGGTACGCAGACCCCATTTAATAAAACCCATACATTCATGCATCCAACTAAAATAAAATCCAATCATATTTGTCAATAGTCCATAATCAATCCCATTTATTATCATACACATCACCATATGCATCAATAAATAACATTCATCTTATGAATAATAAACATTCAATATATATATTGATATCATTTAATGGGCAAAATTAGTTAGTATAAAATCTAATTTTGAATCAAAATAAACTCCTTTATTTTAATCCAAATTTAAATTAAAATAAAACTATTTTATTTTAATTTATCCAATTTTGAATAAAATAAACTATTTTATTTTAATCAAAATCTTTAATCAAAATAAACTCCTTTATTTTAATTAATTATGGAATCCAATTCCATGTAAAAAAAATAACTCCTTTATTAAAGGAAACACGATTTCTCTTTCCTATTCACAAATAAACTCTTTATTTTGAATAATATGAAATCTTATTTCATATCTAAATAAACTCCTTTATTTAAGGAAATTAGGATTCTCTTCCTATTCACAAATAAACTCTTTTATTTTAAATAATATGAAATCTTATTTCATATCTAAATAAACTCCTTTATTTAAGGAAACATATAATCCAATTTCAACTCCAATTAGTTATCATAAATCCAATTCTAACTCTAATTATTTAGCATGAAATTTAATTTTAAAATTAAAATAAACTTTTTATTTTAATATAAAATAAACTTTTTATTTTAATATTAAAATAAAATTTTTATTTTAATAATAAAATTATTGAGAATATTATATATATAATAATAAAACAAAACCATTATATATATATATATATATATATATAAAAAACCAATTAATATATATCATATATATATATAATATCCTCGACTTCCTAGATTTCCGTGACTAAATAGCTAACATGGTTATTATATATATATAATCATATATAACGAAATATATATATATATATATATATATATATATATATATATATATATATAATAACAAAATCATTATCTCTCGCAATAAATCCATGTTAGTATACACGTGAGTACTTGAAATTGAATCGATGGTCTCGATTCATTTAAATCACATGAATCACTAATTAAAAAAAAAAACTTTATATATCAAGGAAATACGATGCGACTTTTGAAAAACATTCATTATTCTCGCAATTATAATTAAATAACAAAATTCATAACAACTTTTGATTTTCATTTTTTTATAATAAATTTTATACAACTAAATTATGCCCAATTAAATTGTTCTAAACACATATCAATATACATATCAAATATGAACAATTAATAATTTGCATAAAGGTTTGGCTCTGATACCACTGTTAGGTTTGTAATATTTATGAATGCAATCAAATTGCAAAAATAAGCGGAAACGTGTAAAATCAGAGTTTAAAAAAATTTACAAACCATATACCCGGATCACCCTTTATGCACAATTATTAATTAAACGAAAAGATAAAGAATAAAATCATACCTCTTGAAGATCGAAGCCTTCCTCGTGTACAAGTTCACCTCCAATCCTTTTCGCGTTCAACTTGAATCCATCGGGTTTGGTTCCTTCCTTTGATCAACGTTAGCCACCCAAGTGTTTGGCCTCTAGAGGTGATCCACCAAGGAAGAAAAAGATTCAAGAAGATGGGTGGTTGGCTAAACCCTAGTTTTTCTATCTCTATAGAAAAGGAGCGTACTCTTCAACCATTGGAATAACGTTGTTTTGATATCTGATATAAGACTCCTCTTATTAATTTATATTTAATATTTCTAAAATATTAAATAATAAATATTAAGGTATTTAATTTATTCTATCACCATAGATTAAATTAAATATACATAACATATTATTACGATTATGCCATTAACTTCTTAAATAATTATTCTTCCTTTTATGGTGTGACCCTTTAGGTTCTCCATATTAAACCGGTTGTGAATAAATCAATTAGAACAATTCTAATCTTATTTAAATAAATAAATTAAAGAATTAATTTATTTAAATAAATAATATTTATTCTACAATAGGGATAAGCCTCCCTAGCGATCAACGACTTTCCGGATAATATAGATTTCAACATTAATCAAAAAGAACCTTTGAGTAAATAGTTACTGTACAATTCAATCCTTCCACCATACAATGTCCCAATTAAATATAAGATATGGAATTATCACAAGTCTTATTTTATTTAATTATGTATTTCGATCCTTAAATGCACAACTCCAAATAATGCAAATTAGAAACTCCTTTCTAATTTCATTCTCGCCTTAACAAGGACTCACTGGGTTGTCATTTATCGAATCACATAAGACATTTCTCTTCTTTTATTAGAAGTGGTAGATTCTTTATCGATCATATATTATCTCCATGTACAACTTGTTATACCCAAGCATACCCTTTGATATACCCTAAGGGTCTTAAGGAATAAGTCAAAGTATAACTCATCATACACAAGATACTATGATGATCTCAAGTCCAAGGATTACTTGTCTTTACTATCACTACAGAATTCCTATTGACAAGCAAGTAAAACTCCATTAGGTATTCCTTAGCGAGCCAATGCTCAAAGAACTTATTCTCTAATAAGCACCTACATACTTGCTTTAGTGTCTCCACACAAATGATCATGAGATCAATCATCCTCATCCAATGAGCAAGCAACGTATGTACCAATCTATCCGGATTCACTAATCCCCAATTTAGTAATCCAATGATTGGGAACTATTTTAGTTTTAAGCTTTCTAAGAATTTAGATCTCATTAGAATGATCATCATCATTATTCTAAAAGCATTGCTTAAAACTATGGGTTTATCACATATTATAAAACAGCATCATGTAGATAATTAAAAACCTTTAATAAATTAATATTTTTTATTATTAATAAATGAATAAGATTGTTACAAAGTATATGCTTTATCATCAAACATGATTGTCTTGTGTGCATACTACTTTCACTTGCATCATCCTTCATCAGAATCTTGTGCATATAAAATGATGGGCTAATGCCTTTTATATCCGCAATCGTCCATCCAATTGCTGATTTATGATCCCTAAGCACCCTCAACAACTTTTCTTCCTGCAATTCATTAAGTGCAGCAGAAATAATTACAGGTAAAGAATTTGAATTGCCTAAATACGCATACCTGAGATGTTTAGGGAGTGGCTTAAGTTCCAATGTTGGTGGCTCCTCCAATGATGGTTTCAATTTTTGTGCAATTGTCTCCTCGGTGTGCAGAGGTTCAACTGGTGCTCTGAATCGACTAACTCGTGGCAACGAGTCTAGCATCTGTAATAAGTCCACTAATTTTGGGTCGTCTTTTTCTTCATCCCCCAATAAGGTTTTTTCTAACGGATCGTTAATCAAACTCTTGCTCATATCTTCGCTGGTAATTTGCTCAATTAAATCCATTCAAAAACACTCTTCCTCGTCCGTAGGATATTTCATGGCCTTGAATACATTGAATTTTATTTCTTGGTCTTGGACTCTCATAGTAAGTTCTCCTTTTTGCACGTCTATGACTATCCTTCCCGTGGCCAAGAAAGGTCTCCCTAGGATGATCGGGATGTTCTTATCTTCATCAAAATCCAGAATGATAAAGTGCGCAAGGAATATAAACTTATCTACTTTGACCAGACTGTCCTCTACAATGCCTCTCGGATATGTGACTAACCTATCCGCCAACTACAATGAAATATTTGTAGGCTTTGGCGCGGGCAAACCCAATTCTGAATATACTGATAATGGCATCAGGTTTATACTCGCCCCCAAATCACATAAACATTTGATAAACGACATTTTCCCGATCGTGCACGGGATAGTAATGCTCCCCGGGTCTTTGAGTTTTGGTGGAAGCTTCTTCTGTAACACCGCACTACACTCCTCTGTTAGTGTCACTGTTTCAAATTCTTCCCATTTCTTTTTCCTCGACAGAATTCCTTTCATAAACTTCGCATAACTCGGCATTTGCTCTAGGGCCTCTGCGAATGGGATGTTAATCTAGAGTTTCTTGAACACGTCTAAAAACTTTCTTGAATCGCTTATCTCGATTTACATTTTTGGACCCTCTCATTGAAAGCTACGGTGGAGGAAAAACAATCGGCTCAATTGTTTAACTTTATTTCCTCGATTTTGTTACCTCCACTCATGCGCATCATCATCAACCTTTTCCTCCTGTGTTCAATTTTTTTTGCACTATTCCCACCGAAATGTTTTCCATGCTTCTCAATGTAACTGCTTGACATTGCTCCTGATTACCCTTAGGATTTCTCTCGGTGTCTCTAGGTAATGTTCCTTGTGGTCTATTATTCAATGCCAACGCAATTTGACCGATCTGATTATCTATATTTTTGATAGCAATAACTTGATTTTTCATAGCCAAATCATTGCTAGTCATGTACCTTGCCCATATTTCCTCCCCATCGGATTTCCTGTCCTGTTGTTGAACCTGTTGTGGATGACTATGAAAACCAGGGGAATATGATGGTTGTGGAGCTTGAGTTTGCTGATTATTGCTCCATGAAAGGTTTTGGTGGTTCCTATTCCCCTGGTTATAAGTGTTTTGGTAAATATTTTGCAGAATTCTATTGTAGTTGCCTATGAACTGAACGGATGCTAGATTTATTGCACACTGATCTGTCGGATGATCACCCGCACACAATTCACATACTACCATAACCTGCTGAACTTGTTGAACTTGAGCCCCACATCACATCGATTTACCCTCTCATTCATCGTATCAAACTTCATGGATAGTGCAGAAAGCTGTGCTTGTATAGCTATTACTCCATCTAATTCCAAGATCCTAGCCAGCTTTTGCTCGTGGTCATTCTTATCAGAGGGCACCGTAGTTATTTCACCGCCATTGTTTCTATCAAATTGTATGTGTCCTCGTAACTCTTAGCCATGAATGCACCGTCCGATGCCGCATCAATGCTGGTTCTGACATTTCCATGTAGCCCGTTATAGAAGGTGTTCATTTGTAACCACTTGGGCAATCCATGATGTGGGCACTTTCTGAGTAATTCCTTGTATCTCTCCCATGCCTCATATAGTGACTCCCCAGTCTGCTGCTCAAACATTGTGATGTCATTCCTCATTTTCGCAGGTGGGAAAAATTTGGCAAGAAATTTTTGAGCCAAATCCTCCCATGTAGTGATCGAACCCAGCGGTAAAGAATGTAACCAACTCTTCGCTTTGTCCCGTAAAGTGATTGGGAACAAGCGAAGTCTTACTGCCTCATCCGACACCCCATTGTACTTGAACGTGTTACACATTTCAAGAAAACTGATTAAATGCTCATTCGGATCATCATTTGCCATTCCCCCAAACTGACATGAGTTATGCATCATCTGAATGGTCCCAGGCTTAATTTCAAAAGTGTTCGCAGCTATTGAAGGCCTAGTAATGCTCGATCATCGCAGATCACCACCCTAGGTGTGGCAAAATCCTCAACGCTTTACGGTCTTCGCCGACCATCGCTCCTTCCTTATCAGAATTTTCGAATTCGTTCCTCATTTCCTCAATCCACTTACTTAACTTTTGAAATCGTCTGTCAATGTCATCCTCAAAAGGAAGCAAGTCTGGATGTTTAGATCGTGTTTGCATAAACCAATGTCGAAAACCTGAAATAGAGAAAACAAAATAAATTTTTTTAAGTAAAACTGGACTAATTAAACTGATATCGTAAAAAATATTAAAATCTCGGCTAAATTGTCCCCGGCAACGGCGCCAAAAACTTGTTGGGTAAAATCAAAACGCGCAAAAACACGCAAGTGTACGTGGTTAACAAGTAGTATAGTAGTGAATAAAGTATCGTTCCCACGAAGGCAACTTAGCAGAAATTCTAACTTCACAATTATCAATTTTCTATTAATCCTAATTTTATTAAACTAATCAATTCAATGGTTTTATATCTATATAAAAAAAACTAAATTAATAAATAAGTAAACTATCACAAAATAGTCACCAATATCAAAATCAAGAATTCCAAATAATTAATGGAGAATTAGACTTATGATTTCACCCTGAGCTTCACTCTGATTTTCAAACCTTTATTCCAACTCAATTTAATATCCCAGTTTATTAATCAAGAACACGAACGTAGTAAGAGCCACCTCTCGATGCACTAATACCGTATTAACATCAATCCACAATTAAGATAGAAATCCGTTAAACACCTAAATTAACCAACTCACTATATCTCTATGTGAACTGCAATTAAAGAAGGTTGAAGTTTAAGCTCTCTATACGATTACATGTGATGTCAAGCGTATCTCTACCTTAACAATAATCAAAAATCTGCTATCGACAAAATTAATGACACATGCTATATTAACTAGGTCTAGATTCGAATCTCTTCTCTCAATTCCTTTCAAATCAACAAAGAATTGTTGATCAGGCAATTCATAAATTCACGCTCAAATTAACATAGATAAACTAAAAATATATTCTTGATTTGGAAATCAAAGTTATAGAATCATCGTTTTGCCCAAATACCCATCACAAGTCTAATAAGTAAATTAGTTCATAACGAATAAATTAAAAGCTAAATAATTTGATGAAAACATCCTTCCAATTACAAATAAGACTAAAGAGAAGAAGAATAATGAAAACCCCTTCAGGTAGCCTTGATTCGCAACCGTCGTGACAATCTCTGAAAATTACTCCTCCAACGTTTGCTCTTCAATCCTGGAAATTGCTCTCGAATTATGCTCTACGTGTTGTAAGATTATTGTTTTTTTACATAATAACAAGCTCCCTTCTCTTCTGGCCGAGATCCCCTTTTGTAGAGTCCATGTGCATCATTAAAGTCCAAGAAATCGAGCTCTAGTAGAAGTAAAAATGCGAGAACATGACGATTCTTGAATCGGGACCCCACCTACGTGTATGTAGCCATGACTTCCAATTTTTCTTTCTTCAACTTTTTTCCACTTTTGCTCCAAAAAGACTGCCTTTCCTCACCACTTGCATCCATGAACACCCTACACATAAAATAACGTAAAACGAGTAAAAACGAACACAAAACATGAAGATAACTACGAATTTAAACTTGAAATGAATATCGATTTGTGTATATAAAATCCATTTATCATATTCCAGTATCCATAGTTTCTGATCAAGACCCAAAATTCACTTCAAGATTTTGGGTTAGTTTGCAAAAAGCTATGGGCACGGATTTACGATTTAGTTTGACGTATCATCCTCAAACGGACGGACAATCAGAGAGGACTATTCAAACTCTTGAGGATTTATTAAGACTCTGTGTCCTTGACTTCAAAGAAAGTTGGGACAAGTTCTTACCATTGGTATTGTTTTCCTATAATAATAGTTATCAAGCAAGTATTGGCATGGCTTCATTTGAGGCATTGTATGGAAGAAAGTGTCGTTCTCCAGTATGCTAGGATGAGGTAGGTGAAGCAACGTTGTTGGGACTGGAGTTGGTACGTATGACTACGGAAAAGATTCAAACGATCCGACAACGTATAAAAACCTCACAAGATCGATAAAAGAGTTATGCTGATCTTCATCGAAAGGTCATGGAATTCAATATTGGAGATCATGTGTTGTTACGTGTTGCTCCATGGAAAGGAGTTACGAGATTTGGAAAGAGAGGAAAGCTCAATCCTCGATTCATTGGCCCATTTTTAATCCTTGATCGAGTAGGAACTGTGGCCTATAGACTCGCCTTACCACCAAATATGTCTCGTGCTCATAACATTTTTCATATATCTATGTTACGTAAATATGTGAAAGACCCGAACCACATTATTGAATTAGAACCAAATGAGATAGAGGAAGATTTAACGTATGAAGATGTAGCTGTTAAAATCTTGGATAAGAAGGATCATATTCTACGCTCCAAGGTTATACCTCAAGTCAAAGTTTTGTGGAGAAACCACGATGTGGAGGAAATGACCTGGGAGTTAGAATCTGAAATGAAATCAAGGTATCCTCACCTCTTTGACATATCAGGTACGTACCCTAATTTTGAGGAAGAAATTTCATAAGAAGGGGAGGTTGTAAGACCCCAACTTTTTTTTAACTAAATAATAATTTTTCTCGAAATATATTTTTTAATATTATGGTGTGGATATGATATAATGTTATAGTTGTGGGTAATATTTGGAAAATTTTGCAAAGTAAGCAAGTTGATATAAAATATTCGATTGGTCAGGGAATATTCCTTTTAACAGGAATATTCGACGATGGTACAATCATTAGTGGACCCCATTAACTAAGTATTGTCGTAGTTTGAAAACGACGAAATATCTTTTATAAAAATAACTACGAAAGTTTTACCGTTAACTATTGAACTACCCGGTGGTAAAAGTATGCGAATACTGGCATTGGTTGCATAGTAGCACACTGCGGTATTGATTATTGATGCTTACGTAAGAAGCCACTCGGTTTACTCAATTATTATTACAAAGATGGTTGTTGCATAGTATCTCACGTTATTTGATTCAATTATTGTCACGATCATCATCTCGCATAATATTTTATATTATTAAATTAACAATTGAGACAACAAAGTTATTCATATTATTATTTGCTATATTGACAATGTCTAGAAGTTCTGTCAAGGAGAGGTTTGGTCATCTAATTGTGCGCCAATAAGGAGAAATCCTTATCGGAAAGCCCCCTATTTCCTGGGAACGACCTGGTTGTTAAATATTGTGAGTTATAATATTAGTGATGATTAATTGTTGAAGTATTAAGAATGTTTTTATTGAAGATAAGTGAATTACAAAAGTTAGGGGGAAATAATGCAAACTTAGAAAGCTTTAGGGGTACTAAAGTGTAATAAGTTAAGTCAATCTGAACCATTGGTGGTGGTTTTAATAGTAAACCAATCTGGACCATTAATGGTGGTTTTAATAGTTAATCACTACAAGAAAAGGGTCTATCCGCGATTGCGTATCAGCTACCACATGTGGTCGCAGATAGCTATTAGCGACCGAGTGCAGTCGCTGATAGTTGTCGCATAAAATCTGGTCGCTGGGATGCACATCAGCGACCACTAGTAGCGACCGATATATTTGCGACTGCGTATAGCGACCAAATTCGTCATTTCGGCGCTAAGTCGAAGTCGAGATGTCTCGAGCCAAAGGTCGACGTAGTCCGTGATGTCATGATCGCTATCGGCGATCAAATGCGGTCGCTGATACCCTCAAAATGCTAGCGTTAAGCTAATAGATATCAAAGAATCGCACGCGATCACGATTCTAAAAAAGCGAAAATAGCTTTTCTTCATTTTACATAATTCCCAAAAAACTGTACCTGTTTTGTACCTGCTATATCCCAACACACATACACAACAATATAAACATCCATCATCCACCAAACTAGCTAGTATATAAACAACCACAAATCTAATATTTAAAAACCGTTATGAATTGAATAAATAACCATAAATCTAATGTTTAAGTAACATACAGACATCTAAAGAATGAATATACAAGTACAAGCTTACACTATAACTACAAAACTGATCTAAAGTAGGTACGTCAAGCATCATCGCCTCCTTGATCACCCTGTAATTAACAAAATAATAAAACAAGTTACAAATATAGTAACTATGTTGATCATCGATATATATTACGACAATATATATACAACAAATTGATTTTATACCTCGTCAAGATCCCCATGTCGTCCTCTTCATCGCCGTCGCTCATCGCTTCACTTAACTCCTCGATCAAGAGCCCCAGATGCCCACCAAAGATCTTCAAAAGATTTTGATCTTGACATATAGCTCTCACACAATCCGGTAGGAGTATGAACAATTTGGATGACTCGATGATCAGAAGACCGGGTAGCAGAGTCGCTGAGCCATCAAGGATGGGCGTCGTCGTTGTCCTTGACCTTTAATATAGTTCTTCTTCACACAGTGACGCCTCTCTCCCACGTGTCTTGATCAATAGTGGGACGTGGAGTGCCTTTAGGATATCGCCATTCAATAAACGCTTATAAGTATCCTCGTCATCATGTTAACAATTAAATAGTTAAAAATAAATTCTGTAAGCATTGATAAACAAGATCAAGTTGTTAAAACTTATTACCGCTATCCGGATAGCATCAGGCAGACCATCATGGGTGGCCTCGTACACATCCAACCAATGGATAGGTGTACCTTGAGATTGAGACTCTTATACAAAAAATAGCACAATATTAATAAGTAAAAATGTGATATATTTTCTAGAATTCATGATTGTAAACATATTAGAACTTGTAAATACGCACTCTAGCAAAGATATACTTTCAGAATCGTGAAATCTCTTCCGCCTTTGTATGTCCTTTAGCCTTTTTTGCCATCGGCACACCCGAGGATCTCATTAGTGGAGGCGCTCTTTCATCTTTTACCCCACTTTTCACTCTCCATTGGGCACACAACTCACCCATATGGATTGGGTGCACCACCGTGGGCTATGCTCGTGCATATAATCCTCTCCACGCCTCGGATGGTCGATCTCGGCATTGTGAAGGGCTTTTATCTTTCTTTGTTCAAATTATCTTTGAGTGCGGACCGCATTTACTTGAAAATAATGTCTCAGATCACTTTGAAGCTCAAGGCCCTCCCATCTATATCTATACCGCTTTACGCAAATAAAACAACAATAATAACATTACTAAACAATTATCCATTGAATATTATATTTTATGTCATAATTAAAAAAAACATACCTGAAATTCAGACCAAACAACATCCTTATGGGCGATAGGTGTGCTCGCCCACGTAATCACAGGTGTAGGCCAATTCTGTAAACACAGCTGTGATATGCACTTGACGATCTTATTATTTGAAAAATCACTATAATATACAACAATTTACATCAGCGATAAGTAGATATATTAAAGCAATTTACATCTAAGTTATAATACTTATGAACATTTTTCAAACTTATAGTTATAATACTTAAAAAAAAATCGCCAGAGTCTCCCCTACAATATAGACTAGCCACATGCACGACGGCATCCATATATGGACATTTCTAGGCACCCAAGACACAAACCAAGAGAAATATACAAATTTTCAATACAATAAGCATATTAACATCAATTAGCATATTAACATCAATTTACATCAACGATAAGTAGATATATTAAAGCAATTTACATCACAGTTCTATATATCTTGTATAAATGGAATCTTAAATACTTATATATAAATTATATATATGGACGACGTCACGTCTTTCTTGAGGAGGGCGAATCTGAATAAGAATTCGATCATCCGAATTAGTAGGGGCCTTAGGCACATGATTAGGCCCCCTACCTATGCCGCGCTTTTTATGCGCTGCTTCAGAAGCCATCTGTATATTACAAATTTCAAGATGTTATTATGAGTCATATTTGATTACATGTATATATGACAATAAACATGACAGTGATATAAACATGTATATATATGAATATAAAATGACAATAAACAAAAGCAATTTACATCTAAGTTCTATTTAAATAGTTTAGTACATAAACATGACAATGATATAAAAAACATGTAATGCTAAACATACATTTCATTTGTGCAAGTGTCAATGTCTGGTTCAGAATCTTCCTGTATACGTGTTGTAGATTCATAACCATCATCTGCTTCAGATTCAGTGTTAGATTCAGTCAATAACTCTTCCTCCTTAGTATCAATGTCATCTGACACAAGTATTGACTCAGGATCTAATTCATGTGGTTCATCTCCACCATCTAACTGGATTACTTCGTTGTCGTCCTCCACATTTATTATAGTTTGACTATGAAGCATCTGCTCTTGGTAAATCTCCCCATCAACTACTTATACCCGACTACGCGCGGGAGTATGAATTACAACTTGCCAATCTGTAGGCGGTCTATCCATTTTCCTAACAAGACTAGGAGTGTAGTATATTTGTACTGTTTGAGTTGGTAAAACAAACGGTTCGCTGGAGTACGCAGACTTATTGAGGTCAAAATCGATGATTCCATGTCTGTCAACACGTATTCCTTTTTCTGAATCAAACCAACGGCACTTGAACAAGTGAATATGACCCCCGTACTTGCCCTTGTACGACAACTCTATGATTTCCTCCAACTCCCCATAAAAGGCATGACCAAGCTCATTGTAACAATCTCCTTGGACACACACTCCAGAGTTCGTTGTTCTTTTACCGCGCCCATATGCCTTTGTGTGGAATTCACAACCATTTATTTTGTAACCATTATACCGACTTGGTCCCCGTCTGTCCCATAGCTAGGACTTGTACATTAGCCTAATCGTTGATCCTCAACAAAGCCTACAAAAACTCCATCTTATTAAATGAAGTCATAGTTAATATGGAGTATATATATATATATATGTCGTGCTTAAGAAATTGAACTTACTATGTCCTTTAGCCAAAGTGCAAATTTTTTATCACGATTGATTTGAATATCTTTATCAGTTATGCCGAGATGCTTCACTTTTAACTCGTCATCGTACAATCTATACCATGTTAAAAAACATTAACATATTGGAATAAATTTTCAACTTAAAAGATAAATTATCAAGTTTACATGTGTACCTCACAAATTCGTCAATCTCCTCGTAATTGAGAAGAATATAAGTATGTGCAGCGTGTAATTCTTGCTCAAAGAGGAATATGCGCTTCCCTTTTCCATAAGCGCGGCCCGATAGACCAAATAAAGAGAGCCGACCATTTAGTTCAACATTCCCCCATCATCATGTCTCTATACTCGATTGGACTTTGTCAAGACTTCGTCCAGAAAATATTCTGAGACAAACGTAGATATCTCATCGAAACTGTATGCCTCACATATCGACCCATCGACATAAGCTCTATTCTTCACCTTTCTCTTAAGGTTTCCCATCACCCTCTCGAAAGGGTACATCCATCTATATTGAACTGGACCCCCAACATGAGCTTCATAGGGAAGATGAATTTGTAAATGCTTCATGGAGTCAAAAAAACCAGGTGGGAATATTTTTTCCAGTTTACACGTGATCTCTATGATGTTCTTCTCAAGTATAGACATGTCCTTCTCATTTAATGATTTTGAACATAAGTCTTTGAAGAAACGACTAAGACCCGTTAAAGCATCCCATATTGGTTTATCAAGCTGATCCCGAAATGCTATAGGCATGAGTCTCTCCATGAACACATGACAGTCATGACTCTTCAAGTGACGCCCCCAAAATAGGTATACTTCACCCATCTTGAGTCGCCAAATACATGGTACAAAATTCAAATACAACTTAATTATACAACAGTCGTGTAAAATACAACAAAACATAATCTAAGATTTTTAATAAGAATATTGTCATCTAGACAATATCCACACTCAATGGAGTCCTCATTACATTTATTGTCACACTATTTTATAGAATAGTGAGGACTACTAAAACAACCATCTGGACCGTCAATCCGTTCCCCGACTCGTCCCAGCTATATTCTCATTTCCTGAAGAAAATAGTGAAAGAAAGGGTGAGCTCAACTAGCCCAGTAAGAAATATTATGACTAAGATAATGCAGAATAATTTATCGTTAGCCTTCAACAGTGTTAAACTGATAAAATATAACAAACATCAAGTTTAATTACAGCGAAACAAGCAAACCATTAGAAGAGTCAAGTAGAGAATAAAATCTACTATCTTCTATGATTTAAAAGGTTTTTTATCACTTTTATCGCCGAGACTCGACAATAAATAAACCACATCATCCCCGCACTACTACTGATCGAGGATATTCATTAGTATCACGACCACAAATTATCCATGCACTACGGGCCAAGGATATTCGTGTATTCATCAATGGTCATGATCATGCCAACAATCGTCCATCAATGCACTACTACGATGAGGACTTTTACAACATCATTTGTAACATTACTATCATGATTATACCGAATAATCCCTGGTCATAATCACACCAAGTCCATCTATGCACTATAGGCCACAGATGACTTTCAACATATTATAAACATAAGGATGATGACAATGATATAAGAATTCAATAAAACAAGTTCAAGGATAAATTTTTAAAGATTTATAATTTAATTTATCTAGAAATCAATAACGTCCAAATTATCAACATTATACTATTTTGTGGAGTTAAATTCAAGAATGCTCAAAAGAATATTTCCATGAAAAGATACTAGATGAAGCGCAAATATCCAGGATATTCTAATAATTTCATGGAGTATAGAAGCCAAAACTTTAACTAACTGAGTATAATAAAATATATGAAACTGAAAATAGATTTTTGCCCGCCATGCGGTAATCCACGTAGACAGATCATTTCCACAATTTAATAAGGAATGAATACGAAGGATCATTCACCATGCATGCGGTAATCCACACAGACAGGTTATTCCAACAGAATAATAAAGAATGGAATAACACAAGAATTCACAAGGCATGCGTAATCCGCAATGACAGGTTATTCCAACAGAATAATAAAGAATGAAACCAGGTCATGCGTAACTTCGCATGAGCATGTGATATTCCAATAGAATAATAAAGAATGGAACTAGGTCATGAGTAATCGCATGCAGATAAGATATTCCAATAGAATAATAAAGAATGGAATAACAACGTAATTCATTAGGCATGCGATGATCAGATAGTATAAAAGTTATTCCAATGTAATAATAAAGAATGGAATAATGTAAGAATTTCACCATGTATGCGGTATTAGCATAGACATGTTATTCCAACATAATAATAAAGAATGGAATAACAACAACCCTTACGAAAATTGAAAGAAAATAACTCTCTTCATGAATACGAAAGAATAATACCCCTTACCTTAGAAGAAGACTGGATACTGGAATAGTCAGGTAGTAGACTTCTCTTCTTCTTTCTCTCTATAATTTCTCTCTATAATAATTGCTCTATAGCTTTAGTGAATTTGTGAGAAATGAAGGAAGAATGAGCTTCTATTCATAGGAAAATATAGGTTCGATAATTGCACGTTTTGGGGCTTAAAATATTACAGTATAATACCTTCATCTTTTTCTTCATTTTTAATTTAGTCTTGCAAGTATTATCAAACTTGCACCACCTCCCCTAATAGTAAATAATGTGACTTAATAGTTCATTCATGTGACTTAATAGTATAATCATGTGAAAAAACTAATTACAGTATAATACCTTCATCTATACCTTCATTTTTAATTTAGTCATGCAAGTATTATCAATCTTGCACCACCTCCCCTAATAGTACATGTATGTGAATCAATAGTACACATATGTGAACAAATAGTTATAAGCATGTGAAATAATAGCAATTAATTGCTCATTTATCCGATTAATTACCCGATTAGTCAATATAACCTCCAGACATCAATTATTATCGAAATAAATATCGATTTCCACTAACACTAATAATCGCAACACAATGGAACTATCAATTTCATCTTTAATCAACACAACTTATTCATCATTAATATTATAACTCACAATATTTAACAACCAGGTCATTCCCAGGAAAGACGGGGCTTTTCGATAAGGATTTCTCCTTATTGGCTCGCAATTAGGTGACCAAATCTCTCCTTGATAGAACTTCTAGACATTGTCAATATTGCAAATAATAATATGAATAACTTTGTCGTCTCAATTATTGATTTAATAATAATAAATTTTATGCAGATGATACTGTAATAATAATTGAATCAATAATATAAGAGATATGATGCAACAATTCAGATGTAATAATTGAGTATAATTGAGTGACTTCTCATGTAAGCATCAATAATTAATACAGGTATTACTCTACTATGCAACCACACGTATTGCTGTACTTTTATTACCGGGTAGTTCAACAGTTTAATGGTAAAACTTTCGCCGTTATTTTTATAAAAAGATAATTCTGTCATTTTCTAACTACGACAATACTTCCGTTGTGGAGTCCACCAATGATTGTGCAGTTGTACGAATATTCCCTGTTAAAATGAATATTCCCCAACCAATCGAATATTATATAACCACTTGCTTACTTTGCAAAATTTGAAAATATTACCTACAACTATAACATTATATCAAATCCACACCATAATATTCAAAAATATATTTTGATAAAATTATTCTTTATTCATAAAAGTTGGGGATCTTATAACCTCCCCTACTTATGAAATTTTGTCCTCGAAATTAGGGTGCATACCTGGTATGTCGAAGAGGTGAGGATACCTTGATTTCATTTCAGATTCTAACTCCCAGGTCATTTCCTCAATATCGTGGTTTCTCCACAAAACTTTGACTTGAGGTATAACGTTAGAGCGTAGAATATGATCCTTCTTATCCAAGATTTTAACAGGTAACTCTTCATACGTTAAATCTTCCTCTATCTCGTCTGGTTCTAATTCAATAATGTGGTTCGAGTCTTTCACATATTTACGTAACATAGATACGTGAAAAATATTATGAACACGAGACATACTTGATGGTAAGGCGAGTCTATAGGCCACAGTTCCTACTCGATCGAGGATTATAAATGGGCCAATGAATCGAGGATTGAGCTTTCCTCTCTTTCCAAATCTCGTAACTCCTTTCCATGGAGCAACACGTAACAACACATGATCTCCAATATTGAATTCCACGTTCTTTCGATGAAGATCAGCATAACTCTTTTATCGATCTTGTGAGGTTTTTATACGTTGTCAGATTGTTTGAATCTTTTTCGTAGTCATACATACCGAATCCGGTCCCAACAACGTTGCTTCACCCACCTCATCTCAGCAAACTGGAGAACGACACTTTCTTCCATACAACGTCTCAAATGGAGCCATGCCAATACTTGCTTGATAACTATTGTTGTAGGTAAAGTCCACCAATGGTAAGAATTTGTAACATTCCAGAATTTTAAAGTGTAATATTAAATATTTATTGATTTATATAAGTATTTAATGGATTATGTTTATTGTTGAATAAATAATTGTTCAATTTGAGTTGATGTGATTTAGTTAATTATTTGTGGAATAAATAATTAAGGAGCTAAGAAAATTAATTGTTATAAGGATATATACTAATTTAATTTAATAATTAAGTTAGAGAGCTAATAATGATTAAATGAATTATAGTATTTTAATTGGAATTGTGATTAAAATAAAGTGTTAGTTGATTAAATAAAATTATAATTATAAAGAAATTCTAGTTTTGTGATAATGATTTATGTATTAAAGTAATTCAATAGATTAATATTTGAATTGATTATTTAATTAAATAGAAGTGTGACAAATAACCTTGCTTTAAAGGAGTTATTAAAATAAATTAAGGGAGTTTAATTCAGTTTTGCCAAAATAAGGCCAATGCCTATTAAGGTCTTTTATCTAATTGGGTTTTACCAAACAAGGCATAAGGATTAATGAGTTATTTTTAAGTTAGTTAACCAAACAAGCCTTATGGCTTTTGATTTCAAAAGAAATTGTAACTGATGTCAGTTAAGTTAGTATTATATTATATATTTAATATATATTATATCCTATATACGTTAGATATCTAGTACGTAGTTAGAGTTAGGGAGAAAAACAACTCAGAGAAGAAGAAGAAGAAGAAGAAGAAGAAGAAGAAGAAGAGAAGAAGAAGCTTGAGAATCAAAAAGGGTTGACCATCATCTTCTTCAAACAAGGACTTGTACATTTGCCAGAATCGTTGATCCCTTAGTCAAAGCCTACAAAAACTCCATCTTATTAAATGAAGTCATAGTTAACATAGAGTATATATATTCTACGTGCTTAAAAATTGAACTTACTTTGTCCTTCAGCCAAAGTGCAAATTTTTTATCACGATTGATTTGAATATCTTTATCAGTTATGCCAGGATGCTTCACTTTTAACTCGTCATCGTACAATCTATACCATGTTATAAACATTAACATAGTGGAATAAATTTTCAACTTAAAAGATAAATTATCAAGTTTACATGTGTACCTCACAAATTTGTCAATCTCCTCAAATTGAGAAGAATGTAAGTATATGCGAAGATGTAATTCTTGCTCGAGAGAGAATATCGCTTCCCTTTTCCATAAGCGCGACCTCGATAGACCAAATACGAGAGAGCCACCATTTAGTTTAACATTTCCCCATCATCATGTGTCGATACTCGATTGGCCTTTTGTCACAAGACTTCGCCCGTAAAATAGTCCGAGACAAACGTAGATATCTCATCGAAATCAGATGCCTCACATATCGACCCCTCGATATAAGATCTATTCTTCACCTTCCTCTTAAGGTTTCCCATCACCCTCTCGAAAGGGTACATCCATCTATATTGAATCGGACCCCAACACGAAGCTTCATAGGGAAGATGGATTTGCAAATGCTCCATAGATTCAAAAAAAACGTGTGGGAATATTTTTTCCAGTTTACATGTGATCTCTATGATGTTCTTCTCAAGTACAGACATGTCCTTCTTATTTAATGATTTTGAACATAATTCTTTGAAGAAACGACTAAGATCTGTCAAAGCATCCCATATTTGTTTATCAAGCAGATCCCGAAATGCTATAGGCATGAGTCTCTCCATGAACACATGACAGTCATGACTCTTCATCCCTTGCAATTTCCCACCCGTAACACACCTTGCAATGTTTGACGCATATCCATCTGGTAGTTTCAGAGAATCAACCCATGTGCACACAATACCTTCAACTCGTCTATAAGAGGTCTCAAGTAAACATCTAAGTTCTTTCCAGGACTCTTAGGACCAGGAACCACGAGTGAAAGAAATAAGTATGGCTATTTCATACACATCCAAGGAGGCAAGTTATACGGAGTAACAATCACAGGCCAACATGAGTACGGAACAGCTGATTGGCCAAATGGATTGAAACCATCGGTGGACAATCCAAGCCTCACATTTCTAGGTTCTAATGCAAACCCAGGATGTGCTATGTTGAAATCTTTCCAAGCCTGCCCATCTGCGGGATGATTTAGTTCTCCATCTTTAGCTGGAGATTTCGCATGCCAACTCATATGTTCAGCTGTTCTTGAAGACATATACAATCATTTTTGCCAATGTGTTATTGGAAAATACCTTAGAATCTTAAATAGTATACTTGATTTTTTTGTAGTCACACCCTCTTTATTAGGCCTAAACCGATCATGACTGCAAAACGTGCACCTTGTCATCTGTTCATTTTCCTTATAAAATAAAATGCAATCATTGGGACATGCATCGATCTTTTGGTATCCAAGACCCAACTTCTTCACCATTTTCTTACAAAAGTAATAGTTACCAGGCAATTTCTCACCGTCAGGCAACATACTCTTAATGGCCTTCAAGAGCGTCTCAAAACACTCATGGCTCATG
Source organism: Panax quinquefolius (assembly GCA_020205615.1). Classification (NCBI taxonomy): domain Eukaryota; kingdom Viridiplantae; phylum Streptophyta; class Magnoliopsida; order Apiales; family Araliaceae; genus Panax; species Panax quinquefolius. Next base: position 89,511,321 of record CM035166.1, read on the forward strand.
TTGTGATCAGCCTTGATGTTAAGTAATGTCGCCACTACAGACAATGTAGTGTGTTTGGTGCAACCATGCCACAATGGCTCGCTACCCTCGTTTAACAACTTAAAGAAGTCTTTAACATCAAAATTCATAGGTTGCTCTCTGCCTTGTTCCCAATCAAAATCTGGCCCTGCAATATCATGAACCATTTCATTCATACGATGAGTACTACTACCCGAATTGTGTACTTCTGTGATTTCACCATCTTTTCTCTGCCCATGTGCCTACCAGCATTCTTCGTAATTTCTCATGAACCCAGAAACAAGTAAATGATAGTTTATCACGTCTCTGTCTATATAATTTACATTCTTACACTTCAAACATGGACATCGTATCTGCGACTTACCATTCATACATTCCTGGTGACTATACGCATAATCCAAAAACACTTGGCAACCAGCTCTAAATTCAGCTGTAACACCTATCTGGGCACTTGACTTTCATCGTGCCATCCAACTACGGTCTGAATAGAGGTCCATGATACCACGGTACCTACTACAGACAACATGAGCTTATTAATGTATATCATGATTGTAAGCATATGACTTGAGCATACTTGTAATCATATGACTTGAGCATACTTGTAAGCATATGATTAACATTTAAGCATACTTGTAAGCATATGACTTGAGCATACTTGTGAACATAATATTTTTTATAAGATTTTTGAGACTTTTAGACATTGAGAGTCATTAGCTGATATTCATGTTCTCCCAACTAAGTAGTTCAGTTTCTGAAGTTTGTTGGGTAAGAAGAATATGGTTTGAAGATGGGCTTTCCCACTTATGCATTAATGCTTACACATTCATATGAATAGATCTCTAGCTTGAATGTCATTCGTACTAAGTGTGTCATTCGTACTTAATTTGAATGTCTATAAAAGTGCATTATATATATAATCCTTTTGATCCGTCATATTAAAATCCACGTGTGTACTCTCTCTCTCTCTCCATATCTCTCTCTATATATACATATTAGGGAGACAGTCCCAAGTCTAGGCTAGCTAGGTTTAAGGGACCTTATATATATATGAACTGTTATAGATATTTGGCTATACGGACTCAATCTTTAGTAGTCGTGACTGAATATTAGGCCATATATATTTGTTGTAACTTGGAGCTTATAATTTTAAAATATAAGTTAAAAATAATAGTATTAACATAATTTATTCAAAATACATTACAAATTGAGTTTTAGTTCCTTACTAATCATTGACATTGATTTTGGCATGCTAGGCGTCAGGCAACATATGGCACTTAACTCGTGGCATGGTATTTTATCAAACACTTGGGGGGTAATACCTAGGGATATTCTTCAAGCATACCTGATGTGTATTCCCAATCTTGTTTAATGTATGTACTTAAAGTAATGTAATTGAAACACTGTGCCAATGGGTAGGAAGGAGAATGTTATTTTAAGATATTTACAATAATGAATATGTTAAAGTTCATATGTCTGATAATGGACATAATTTTTTTTTGTATAATTTGTATCATCATTGGAGTTCATATTGAACTGCTACATGACCTTAGTCTTAACTCTGCAGCATGTATTTGAAATGAAAAAGGAAAGTCACAAGACTCATCTGAACTGACTGAACTGAAGATGGACAAGTTCCTTGGATAACTAGTGTGTTTGTACCATGAAACCTGATTCTAAAAAAAGACAATTGGATTCAAGTTGGACTAGAACTGAATTTTACCCAATTGGTTTCCTGAGTAATTACACACCACATTCAACTACAGCAATTACACACCACATTCTAGAACTAAAATTAGGTCTTTAAATCACAAGCAATTCAACAGTATGTAATCACAAGAAATTACACATCAGAATTCAATAAAAAATATTAGGTCTTTAAATCAAAGCAATTACACACAACATTCAAGAATAAAAAATGTAAAGTTTGGAAACCCAATCAAATCGAATGGCTACTTGAAGAATTTAACAGTATGTAATCTAATCTAAATAAGATATAAATACCAGTGCTTGGTGGTGGTGGGGGCGGCGGCTGGCCGGTGGCGGCGTCTCTTCTCCGGCGTCTCCTTTTTCTCTTCTCCCCCTTTCTCCCTCTTCTCTCTATTCTGAGCTCCCTCGTTTTTTCTTCTTCTCTCTTGCATGTCGGCGAATACCATTCTTGATAAACTTAAGTTTGATCAGCGACTGCTATCAGCGACCACTCGCGGTCGCTGATTTTTAATGACATGGACTTATCGGCTGACCGCATGCGGTCATTTGATATTAATCGTCAACACAAACCTTGGCGCCAACATTTTGTGCCAATTTTTACGAGGCAAATTTGTGCTAGCGACCACTCAGCGACCGCATGCGGTCGCTGATATTAAATAGTGACTAGATTAAATGATGGTCGCCACTGTCAGTTGCTATTACTATTATCAGCGACCGCATATCTAGTCGCTGATATTATTGGTCGTTGATAGGCATTTTTCTTATAGTGAATCAATCTGGACCATTGATGGTGGTTGGTTTTAATAGTTAATCAATCTGGACCATTGATGGTGGTTTTAATAGTTAATCAATCTGGACCATTGGTGGTGGTTTTAATAGTAAACCAATCTGGACCATTGATGGTGGTTTTAATAGTAATTAATCGGGACCATCCATTTTAATAGTAAATCAATCTGGACCGTTCATGAATTAGTTACTATTTAGTCCATTCTCCTATAAATAGAAGCTTAATTCTTCTTTCATTCTCACCAATTCACTGAGATTCACAAGAGACACTATAGAGGGAGAAACTATAGAGAGCAAGAAGAAGAGTATTCTGCTACTTCACTTTTGCAGTATCCAGCTTTCTACTAAGGTAAGGGGTATTATTTCTTTCGTATTCACAAGGAATACAACTTTTCGTATTCATCCTTTAATATGTTGGAATAACTTTGCTCACGCTGGATTACGTCTGTATTTATGGTGAAAATCCATTTGCAGTTTTGTATGTTATTTCTTTTCATCTAAACTTACTATAGTAAGTATTGCTTCTATAATCCCTGAAATTAGTGGGATATCCTTGAAGTTTTGTACTTCATCTAGTATCGTTTCATTGGAATATTGATTTGAACTTTCTTATTAAATATCAATATTTTCACCCGGGGTACTATTCACGGGTTACTATTCACCCGGTTACTATTCACTATAATATTATTCACTCGGGTATTCAGGACACTTTTCATGCCGTGATACTATTCACGAGTTACTATTCATGGGTTACTATTCACCCGGCTACTATTCACTATAATATTATTCAGTCGGGTATTTGGGATATTTTTTATGTCAGGTTACTATTCACGAAGTACTATTCATGGGGTACTATTCACCCGATTACTATTCACCCGAAAAATTGATTTCTTTTCTGTCCAAAATATTTTTGATACATGGATATTATTCTTGAATTTTACTCCACAAAGCGATGATCATGTTGACAATTTGAAATTATTGAATCTTTGGATAAATTAAATTATGAATCTTTAAAATTTATCCTTTGCTTTCATTTAATTAAATGCTTATATCATTGTCATCATCCTCATGCTTATATTGTGATGAAAGTCATCTTTGGCTTACGTGCATAGATGGACTATTGGTTGATATGATTATGACCAGGAATTATTCGGTATAATCATGACCATTGATGATTACATGAATATCCTTGGCCCGTAGTTCAGGGATGATTCGATGATGTGGTTTATTTATTGTCGAAGTCTCAAATGATAAAGTTGATGAAAGCCTTTTTAAATCATAGAAGATAGTAGATATCATGCTCTACTTGACTCTTCTAATGGATTGCTTATTCCGCTGCAGTTAAACTTGTTGTCGATTATATTTTATCAGTTTAACATTGTTGAAGGCTAATGATAACTTATTTTACATTATCTTAGTCATAATATTTCTTATTGGGCTAGTTGAGCTCACCCTTTTACTTCCATTGTTCTCTTCAGGAAATGAGAACGTAGCCGGAACTAGTCGGGGAACGGAGTGATGGTTCGAGATGGCTGTTTTAGTAATCCTCACTATTTATTGTGATAATAAATGTAATGAGGATTGAATTTGAGTTTGGATACTGTCTATGAGACAAAATTCGTGTAAAAACTCTCAGCTTTGGTTGTATAATTAAGTTTGTATTTGTATTCTGTACCATGTATTTGGCAACCCAAGATGGGTGATGTATACCTATTTTGGGGGCGTCACAGAGGTACCAAAGGCCATCCCAGAAAAGTCAAAGCCGGTAGTTCAAGGGAGAGCGTTTGTTGTGACCTCCCAAAAAGCAAGGAACCCGAACGAGGTCATCACGGGTAAGTTTATCATAAACTCTAGTGAAGTCTATACCTTATTTGATACCGGTTCTACCCATTCTTTTATTTCTCCTACTTGCGCTCAATGTTTAAATTTGACTCCGGAGAAATTAGACTTTGACTTATCTGTTGAAACTCCATTGGGAGAAACCTTCATTACATCCACTGTTTATAAGTCTTATTTGGTTGAAATCGGTACCCTCACATTACCTGTCGATCTTATTTCAGTGAAAATACTTGAATTTGATGTGATTCTAGGGATTGATTGGTTAACTACTCATCATGCAAAAATTGATTGTTTTCGTATGGTTGTTAGCTTTCATATTCCTAACCAACCTATTATGCGAATTCAAGAAACCAAACCATTAAAATCAATCACTGTCATCTCAAGCCATAAAGCTATTCGTTTATTGAAAAACGAATGTCAAGATTTCTTAGCTCATGTCACGGATCTAAACAAAAATACATCAGTTTTGAATGATATTTCTATTGTTAATAAATTTCCTGACGTATTCCTTGAAGAACTTCCTAGCCTACCCCAGAGCGTGAAATTGAATTTTGTATCGACCTTGAACCTGGTACAAAACCCATTTCCAAAGCCCCATATCGAATGGCTCCTATTGAACTTCAGGAGTTAAAGACCCAACTGCAGAAATTGTTAGACATTGGCTTTATTCATCCTAGTACTTCTCCTTGCGGTGCTCCTGTTATATTCGTGAAGAAGAAAGATGGGAGTATGCGACTTTGTATTGATTATCGGGAGTTGAATCATGTCACCATCAAAAATAGGTACCCATTGCCATGTATTGATGACCTGTTTGACCCGCCATAAGGGCCAAATTTTTTCAAAGATCGATCTTCGTTCCGGATATCACCAATTGATGATTAGTACCGATGACATTCCAAAGACGGTTTTCAGAACTCGGTACAGGCATTATGAATTCCTAGTCATGTCTTTTGGATTAACTAATGCTCCTGCTGCTTTCATGGATATGATGAACCGAGTATGTCAGGAATAAGCATGCGAATGCGATTCATATTTATATATGATTTGATTATGATATATATATATATATATATATATATATATATATATGAATGAATAATATGAAAGTATGCTTGCATTAAGAAAAGCTGTAAAGTCCTTTGATAGATAATAGAAGTATATGTACAAGGACTTAGAATGAATTGATCAAATATGTTAGGTTTATCCTACATAAGCAAAACAACTTTGTAAAGTCCTTAAAAAGAAATGGTGTACAAGGACTATAAATATAGAAAGATCAAGCTTGTTAGGTTGATCTAATGATGTAATAGATAGGCTAGTCTGATCGTCGAGCACCGCACTGTGAAGTCGTAGTCTGCCGCCAGGTGAGTCAAGGTTAACTCGAGAGCTATCGAGGCAGAATAGGAGTATGCAAGATAGTAGATCTCTCGAGTTCGTAGACTTCCAGGGGAAACGAAGAAGGATCGTAGTGTATCGAGTAGAGCTTCCTCAGGATCGTAGTGTGCTGAGGAAGTCATGTTCAGAATCGTAGAGACAGCCTGCCTACGAACCGACCGGTCATCTGCCGAAGCCAAGACAGAAACATAGACTACACTCAGAGTCGTAGAGTCTACAGATGCAAAAGACAAGTCAAGGATCGTAGATCACACTCTGAGTTCGTAGAGTCTATTGATTACATGCAGAGATCGTAGTCAAGCAAGATCAGATGAAGACAACAAGCACAAGGCAGAAATCGTAGAGTCTCAAGAACTTATCTCGGGATCGTAGTGTCTGCACCAGCCGAAGCTGAATTGTAAAGTGCAGAACTATGACCTCAACAGAAGTGCTCACAATGCCAAGGATGAATCGTAGAGCATATACGGTTCTCAACAAATGAGCAATCCCAGAATATCAAAAGGAACGAAGCCTCTGGTTCAAGCTACAAGCTACATCCAAGGAAATTAGAGATCACTCAACGAATGGCATGCAGGCTAACAGAAGATCTCAGCATCAACCCAATCAGCATCAAGATTGAGGTGGAAGGCCATTCGTGATGAAGTCTTCCACAAGGAGATCCAAAGAAGACTTCAGAAGCTGACTAAGGAAAGACAGCTTATGCAGTAGCTATCAAGTGAACATAAGACAACGATCTTGGAAGCAACCAAGATCGTAGTGTTTGCCAAATAGAGAATGAACTGATGGAAGGTGAACCGAGATACTGGTCAGCTTCTGAAGAGCAAGGCTAAAGTGATAAAGTGCAGGGTCAGTTCATTGATGATAAGTGAGCGGAAGATCACAAGGAGAAAGCAAATTTGGGCGCCCACAAATCAAAGTGTCTTGATATTGAGAAGGGACCAGAGCAAGGAATTAGGCCGTCAATCTTTGAGAACAGTCAAAGCAAACAGAAGTATTGAAGCACTGCACAATACAAGGAAGAGGTGTTCTACATTGAAGATCCAATCAACACTCTTTAAGATCGTAGTGTTAACTCTACCAATCAATGAGCAACACTCAACAAGACACTACGATCAGGTCCTTGAAGACATGCATCAGAATCGTAGAGTCCGAACAACTGAAGATTGAAGCATTGACAAAGGTTCAATCTGAAGGGTAATATTTGGACAACTGCTTATTGAGAGCATCGATGCAAAAGGACAACCTCTGATCTAGAAATCAGAAAGAGGTAATAAAGTCTTTAACACCTTGAGACATTAAAGTGAAACATCGGCGAGGTGGGTGAAACAAGATGATCGCTAAGATCGTAAAAGTATGATAAGTTACATCAAGCAACTTGAGATCTGTGAAGATATTTGAATAGCCTTCAATGGCTACTTTTCAACGGAAGGATTGAGAAAGAGTATAAATAAGGAAGAGCTTCAAAGATCAAAGGTTACTGGTGTTGCCAAGTTTGGAGAGAAGGTGGACTGATCTAAACCACGTGAGATAGTGAGTCCGAAGGCTCACTCTACGATCCACCAAGAACACTCAGAAGTCAGAATAAGAAAGAAGTAGAAGTATGAGTTCTACTATGTATAAGTGAGAGTTCTACTACATGAAGAGTGTTCTGAACTGCCGAGAGAAATAAGAGCATCATGTCATCTTGATGTCTATCATGGGAAGACTCTAAGTACAATAGAGAAGAGCCTACAGTCATCTTAGCAAGTCCATCATGAAGAGGCATCAAGTAGCAGAAGGGAGATCACAAAAGTCATCTTGGTGTCAAGCATGAGAAAACTTCTAAGTACCTAATAGAAGAGCCTACTGTCAGCTTAGAAGCTTTTCATGTGTAGTCATTAAGTACAAAGTAGAATGATCTTCAAGGCAGTTCAACGAGGGATCATCCGAAGTGGTTGAGTAACTAAAGAAGCTGAGCATCATGCAACACTCAACTGCACTTCAAGGATGATCAAGCCAAGCTGCTAAGTATAGAAGATGTTCAGAGCATGAAGACATCTTAGCAGCTCAGCACCGACTCCAACAACAACAAACAAACAACTCAACAAAGCCAAGGCCAGAAGGGTCATTGTCCAGAGGGACTGAATGAAGCAGGGCCTGAGGGGTCCTTGTCTAGAGGGACTAAACAAAGCAGGGCCAGAAGGGTCCTTGTCCGAAGGGACTAAACGAAGTTCCAAGGCTGCTGGCCTTGAAGAGTTCTTAGTGAACTAAAGTACTAAGGCTGCTGGACTTGAAGGAATCTTAGTGATTCAGGGTGTTGCCCTTTCTTAGTAGAAATCCTGCTAGTTGAAAGCAGAAGAGTGGATTAGGAGCTTTAGTCTCTGAACCACTTAAAACCTCTTGTGTCTTTTATATTATGTCATTTACATTACGTCATTTACATTATGTACTATAACTGCTATAACTGCTATGTATGTTTTAACTGCTTACAACTAAACTTACTCTACGAACAATGTATGTATAATTATGAATATATCAATGAAGGGGATCTTTTACTTATTCCGTTGTGTTTGAAAAGATTCTTATGTTTGTCATATGTTGATTATGAACAATATAATATAAACCAGAAAAGTATTTGAAATAAAAGGATCTATTCAACCCCCCTTTTAGATCTGTTGTGCCCTCTGGGAATTAACAATTGGTATCAGAGCAGGTTCTCATGATATATTCAAAAGCTAATCGCTTTGAGTCTGATCCAAGGCACTAACATTATTCTAAACTTAGTTTAGTAGTAAGTAACTTGTTATATGCAGATGAGCTCACATGTTGGAAATATTGTGTATAGGTTAAATGTGTATATACACCTGAAGCTGCTTAGATTGGTCCATGGTCTCTATAAGTACATCAACTAGACCAATCCTAGCCTACAGTCAATCTTGTAGTCCTAAAACCAGATGAAAGAACTCAAGAGACATCAATGACAAAGAGTCGAGGACCCACCAGTCCGAAAGATGAAGAAGCCATACATGCTAAGAAATGCTTATCGAGAGAAGAAAGAAGATCTTCTCAAACTTATGTTTGGCCAACCAACAGCTGGGTGCAAACTCTGTCATTAAAGGATGTCAAAGATCTTTATGCTAAGATTCTCTTGGCCTATATCTTCAAGACCACTATTGATTGATTAAAGGCCAGCAAGAGCAATGAGCTGTCAGGAGCAAAAGTAAAGCTAAGCACATTAATACCTAAACTCAGTATATCCATGATAAATGACTGTTTAGTAACTGACAGTAAAAAGGTACGGTTCCTCACCATTATAAATGCATTCATCATAATTGAATCTCCTTATGAACTATAACAGGATTCTGTCAAGAAGTCATAATCTACCTAAAAAGGTGAAGAGAGAAAGTAACATTAGGATGAAAACTCAAATGACTATAAACTTTCTCTCCATCCAAGTTTTAGGTTGAAGATGATATCTTGAAGGAAATCTGAAATGGGTCATAAGAGCATCACAGGCCTAGTAAATTTTATGAGTAGTAATCTCTGCTGGTGGGTTAGTATGTATGTACAAACCTATGTTCTAAGTGTTTGATAACTTATAGAGTATGATCAGTTCTACAAGAAGATCTTGCTGATTTTTAGAAACTGATCACCTCCATGAATCAACTAGACACTCATAAATCGTAGAGTTGATTTCCACTCTATGAACACTTAAACACAGTGAACATAACCCAGTAAATGATGAAACCATCATAGATAAAGAGTGTGTTACTAAATGTCAAATCTCACACACTCACAATCATGCATCTAAAAATGTATAATCTCAAGGTAGTTGCATGCAAGAATATGTCTGTTGGTGATAAATATGATGATTATCCAAATAAGAGGAACATGGGTTTAGAAAACTAAACTAGCAGGACCCATTCAATCATGGGTACCAAAAGTAGAAATATATTTAAACCTGCAGGTACTTGGTCAGTCTGACCACACTAAGAAATGCTGAAGCAGAAGACTTCATTCAAGAAGACTCAACCAGCAGAAGGCTAAGGACTGTTCAGAGATAAGTCTGATAAAGCTCCTATATGTCTAAGCCTGTCTTTGAAGACCCTCTGAGCTAACCTGAATGGAGCTCACATGGCTGAAAATCTGTATATGGCAGCATGCCATGCAAAAGAAGATAAAGAGGATTCCATATGCTCATATCAAGAAAGACATGCTTTATGAAAAGGATCCTCAAGGGAAGCTCACAACAGAAGATCATTGAGCTTAAGACAAAAGGAGTTCATCAAAAATTAGAACTTCTCAAATACAGGACTGTCAAAGCAGACTACGCTCGTTGTGCTGTCAAATGATCGTAGAGTGATTAATCCTGAAAATACTCATCTCTACGATACAAGGAAATCCGAGCGATGATGGAGATTCTAGTCAGAAGAAGATATACAAGGCTGCCTTCAAATGAACCTGAAGAAGAGGGAATCACATCTATCTGGAAAGACAACGTCAACAATGGGGGAGCAGTGATCTGTTATGGAACAACAACACTAAGATATATTATGAAAAGTTGTACCAGCTACAGAGTCCCAAAACTTTGTGGCTGATGAACCAAATGAAGATCCATAGTCAGTAGGAACATCTTAAAATGTACTACTGATATCCCTTCAGCCACCCAATCCATAATCGTGAAGTGCCTACGATCAAACATATGATCGTAGTGTAAAAAGAAGGCGGACACCACGATTTCAGCAATGCAGTTGTCTAAAGCTGGTAGAAGACCTCCTAATCAGAAAAGGTCGAATGAGATGTCATTGCAAATCACTGCTATAGTATTTAATCCAGAAAGCGCCTCAGGGACAAACCTGACCCTTAGCTCACTCTAAGAGGTTGGCCCTTCCTGAGCTACCTTAACCCAGAAGGAATGCTTGATCAAGTTCATCTCGAGGATCAAGTCAGTCAACGATCGTAGAGTTGAGTTTGAAGAGAACTAAACGATCGTAGTACATCCTCAGCGATCGTAGAATATAACTCGACGATCATAGTCCTACCAAAGGATACTCCAGTTTACAAGGAGCTTGGAAAATGAGATATTTGCTAAGCCATTCAAGTTGAGGAGATAAGTTTGAATACTACAGTGAGTAAGCTATGCTGCATCAAAATAAGGATAAAAGACAAAGCCATCCACATGCAGCATCTCTCAGAAGTTGATTGTTGAGTGAACAAAGGAAATCGTAGAGTCTATAGCTGCCTCATCATGCTACTCTACGAATCAAAAGGTCAACGGTCAAAGCCACATCGTTTAAACGACTACTCTTCTAAAAGGAAACATCTAACAGAAAAGTTATGGGGAGTTACAGCTCATTACTGGGCAACGTGCAACTAATAGACGGTTGACACATCACTGAGTATGCAGAGTTGGAAGGAACTACCTTAAAGGCAATTTTAAATATGCAGACAGTTACCAAAAACTATCGAACCTCTCTCCCTCCCATTTTCAAAACCCTAGAAAGCTTTTCAAGAGCGAAATCAGTTTACCCTCCAGAGCCTTATCAAATCCCAGACAACCATCTCGCATAAACCTCTCTAAATAAAACACCCACAGTCTTCGAACTATTCAAATGAAGAACTGGCAAGTTATCATCGTCATTCAGCTCAGAACCAAATCATTTGAGAAATCTGAGAAGAAGTTCAGGGATATTCTTGAACTCGTAAAGAATGTTGGGTTTTAAAAATGTCTTGAGACAAGTACTCGTGTGTACATTGACCTAGTTAAAGAGTTCTACTCAAACATCTCCATAAACTCTGGAACTCTATTTACCAAGGTTAAAGGTCAGACTCTGAAGCTGAAATCCTATTACCTAAATCAATGCCTAGGTTTTCCTAACCAAGGGCTAAAGAACCTTGAAGATGTCAACACTGAACAAGCAAAGGAGTTTATGGGGTACCAAAGAAACCCTAGTTTCGAAGACATGAAGAAGAAGGAGTTTCCGAAAGAATATGAGTTCCTTGCCGAAATTGTTGGAAAGTGCATACTGTACAAAAACACTGCATATGATACAGTGATTGAACAACAGTTGAAGATAATGTCAGCAATTGTTCTGATGAAAAAAATTGACTTTGGAGTTATCTTGTTCGATCAAATCTCCAAGTGGGTAGAGAAGGCTGAGAAGAAGAAATCCACTGAAAAGCCTCTGACCAAAGTATTTCATGGTAGGCTTTTGAGTACTATACTGAAGAAGAAGCTAGGAGCAAAAATCAAGGATGATGAGGGAGAAACATTGAATGCGCATAAAGTGATGTCTCCACAATTATTTGAGAACTGGAAGAAGAACCCTAAGGAGAACAAAAGGATGACAGCTGGGAGCAGCAGTAAAGCCTCTGCAAAGTAGAGAAAGATAGTTGAGGAAGAGAGCTCAGAGTCTGATGACTCTGTAGAAGCAGAAATCACACCAGCCAGAAAGAAATCAAAAGTTGTGAAGAAAGCTGGTGATGCGAAGAAAGCCCAGGCCCCACCAAGGAGTCTCCTCCTTGAACAGGAACAAAGAAGAAAAGGTCCTAACTGCTGAAACAACAAAGAGAAGAAGCAACAGGTTACTTCAAGGGCTAGTTAGCAAGAAAGCTAAGGTGGAAGACACACCAACCTTAGCTTCCCAAATCAATACATAGACGAAGAAAGGGACGTAGAGTCAGCAGAAGAAAAAGAAACAGATGTCAAGGATCAGTCTCCACAAACAACATCCAGCAATGAAAATGAAGCTGATGTGATGGAAGAGATTGCATAATCTACTAAAAAAGAAGAATGCTCAAGCCCCATGGCCAATCCTCATAGCAGTCACTCTGATGATGAAAAAGAAAATCAAGATGACCAAAATGCATCCCCAGATGCAATTGCCCCAACAAACCCAGAGAATAGGTCAGAAAATGCTGGTCAAGAAGAAGAAGAGAATGTCCTCTCTAATCCAGAAAGCCTTCATGATGGCTCAGAAAGTGATAAGTCCAAGAAAGAAGGATCTGTCCCTGCAAGTGCTGAACTCCAAAGAAGTCTGTCTGTTGAGCAAGAGGAGTCAGAATCTGAAGAAGAAGAAGAAGAGTCTGTCTCTCCAATAGTTGAACCTCTACGAAGAAGAAAGAGCTACAGACTGCAAGCCCAGTTTGCCTCCAAAAGGAACAGTGGCCAATCAAATGCCATCATTGAATTGAGTGATGATGAGTCTGTATCCCTGGAAGAAAGTGCTAATAATAAGACCAGCAGTGAAGAAGAAGAATCTGAGCAAATGCTTGCTGAAGAAGGTTCTAGACATGAAATGCAGCAAGAAGGATTATCTGATGAAGCTGATCTAAATGGTTCTGGCTCTGAGAAGGAAGAAGTAGAAAATGATTCCAACTCTGAAGATCAGGAATCAGAAGACTTAGAACTTCACCCTATCCTCTCACCTGCAAGATTCATCAGGAGAATAGTGGTAGAAGTTCCCAATGAACCATCAGAGACTCCTCCTGACAGATGGATAAACTATGGAAATGAGCAGCTCAGAGTAGTAAGAATGACTACTTTTGACTTAGCCAAAGACTAGAACAATATGGAGCTAGATTGCTCAACCATTCTCTATAACCCTGATGATCTGCTGATGAGATGGTTCTTCCAGTGGATGCCATGGCTAAAGGCCTTTACTGAAAAAGATGGAAGCTACTTTAGTTAGTGTTACAAGCAGTTTCCAAGCATGGAACTGGTGGCTTAGAACTTTCCAAGAGTAAAGAAGTTTGCCACCAAACTAATCACAAACTAGCCTCACTTCAAGGTCTATCGACATGCTGGTAATATCTACATCCCCTACGATCATAGAGTAAACTCTAAAGGACAAAGAGCCATGACCAAGGAGCTGGTCGTAGAGTCTTTTCACTCTACTGCTGATAATGTTCAAGCTCAAAACCAGAAGCCTCCTTATGCCCAAGCACTTCAATCAGATATTCCTTCATCCTCAACCTCAACCAGCGAGTGGAACTCAACGATTATCCAGATTCTACAGACCTTTGAAAATCTGTCTAAGGATAAAAATCGCAGAGTCCAAACAGATACTCAACCAGCTGCTGCCCAACAAAAGGATCAAATTACTTGGAGCAAGAACTACAAAAGAGCTCGGATGATCTAAACAAAAAGATATCTATGCTCACTGAAGAATTACAGAAGCAGACAGCTGCATGAGATGAGTCTTTCCAGCATAAGCTTCAAGCTATCTTGGCTGATATATCGCTCAAACTCCAAGAGAGACATATCATCTATCAGAAGGCCATACAAGATCAGAAGGCAGAAGCTCGACAAATTCAGAAGGCCAATGCAGAGCAGATTGAAACCCTCTCTAACAAGATTGATGATATTAGGCAGACCTTCTCAGTACAACTTGAGCTAGGCCAACAAGAACTAAAATTTGAAGTTGCCAACTCCTCCTACCTGATGGAATAGCTTATGTCCAACATGGAGCAGCTCTCTCAAATGATTGATGACAAAAAGGGGGAGAAAAAGAGGCATAGAAAGAAAAGGAGCAAGAGGCACTCAAGGAGGTAAGAGCAAAGGGTTAAGGGAGAAGAAGTCAAAGAAGAAGAAAGTAGCTGCAGATAAAGAGTCATCATCTGAGGGGGAGCCAGAAGACGATGATAACAAGATTGCAAAGTCTGAGGGGGAGCAAGAGAAAGAAGACCAATCAGATGAATAGCTGATCAACAAGCATCCTGGAAACACACATGGAGCCAAGGAGGTACATCTCTAACCTGTTAGGAATGTTCTGGATCCATGATGAAGAATGTCTTAATGTATAAATTGCCATATCAATATAAATGACATTCATGATTAACTATTTTAGAAATACAGCTGCTCACTGTATATAAGATTCATTCATAACATGCATATGCACTTATTGTTTTTGTCATAATCAAATAGGGGGAGATTGTCAAGAATAAATATGTGAATGCAATTCCTATTTATATATGATTTGATTATGATATATATATATATATATATATATGAATGAATAATATACAAGTATGCTTTCATTAAGAAAAGCTGTAAAGTCCTTTGATAGATAATAGATCAAGGACTATAAATATAGAAAGTTCAAGCTTGTTAGGTTGATCTAATGATGTAATAGATAGGCTAGTCTGATCGTCGAGCACTGCACCAGAAGCCGTAGTCTGCCAGGTGAGTCAAGGTTAACTCGAGAGCTATCGAGTGCGAATAGGAGTATACAAGATAGTAGATCTCGGAGTTAAGTGAGAATCGCCAGGAAATGAAGAAGGATTGTAGTGTATCGAGTAGAGCTTCCTCGGGATCGTAGTGTCTTTGAGGAAGTCGTGTTTAGAATCGTGAGAGACGACCGCCTTTCTGAGCCGCCCGTCGTCTGCAAAACCAAGATAAAAACGTAGACTACACTTAGAGTCGTAGAGTCTACAGATGCAAAAGCCAAGTCAAGGATCGTAGATCACACTCTCAGTTCATAGAGTCTATTGATTACATGTAGAGATCGTAGTTAAGCAAGATCAGATGAAGACAACAAGCACAAGGTAGAAATCGTAGAGTGTCAAGATCTGATCTCGGGATCGTAGTGTCTGCACCAGCCGAAACTGAATCATCGAGTGCAGAACTATGACCTCAACAGAAGTGCTCAAAATGCCAAGGATGAATCGTAGAGCATATATGGTTCTCAACAAATGACCAATCCCAGAATATCAAAAGGAACGAAGCCTCTGGTTTAAGCTGCAAGCTACATCCAAGGAAACCAGAGAGCACTCAACGAATTGCATCCAGGCTAACAGAAGATCTCAGCATCAACCCAATCAGCATCAAGATTGAGGTTGAAGGCCATTCGTGATGAAGTCTTCCACAAGGAGATCCAAAAGAAGACTTCAGAAGCTGACTAAGGAAAGACAGCTTATGCAGTAGCTATCAAGTGAACAGAAGATAATGATCTTGGAAGCAACCAAGATAGTAGTGTTTTCAAAACAGAGAAGGAACTGATGGAAGGTGAACCGAGATCTTGGTCGACAAAGCGCAAGGCTAAAGTGATTAAGTCTTGGGCGATTCATTGATGATAAGTGAGCGGAAGATCACAAGGAGAAAGCAAGCTGGATGCGCCACAAATCTGAATTGTCTTGATATTCAGAAGGGGACCAGAGCAAGGAATTAGGCCACCAGTCTCTGAGAAGAGTCAAAGCAAATAGAAGTATTGAAGCACTGCACAATACAAGGAAGAGGTGTTCTACATTGAAGATCCAATCAACACTCTTCAAGACCGTAGTGTTGACTCTACCAATCAATGAGCAACACTCAACAAGACACTACGATCAGGTCCTTGAAGACATGCATCAGAATCATAGAGTCCGAACAACTGAAGATTGAAGCATTGGCAAAGGTTCATTCTGAAGGGTAATATTTGGACAAGTGCTTATTGAGAGCATCAATGCAAAAGGACAACCTCTGATCTAGAAATCAGAAAGAGGTAATAAAGTATTCAACCTGCCCAAGAAATTAAAGTGATACATCTGACAGGGTAGGTGAAACAGTAGACTGCAGCATCAGAAAAAGTATGACAAGTCACATCAAGCAGTCTACATCAAGCAACTTGAGATCTATGAAGATATTTGAATAGCCTTCAACGGCTACTTTTCAACGAAAGGATTGAGAAGGAGTATAGATAAGGAAGAGCTTCAAAGATCAAAGGTTGCTGGTGTTACCAAGTTTGGAGAGAAGGTGGACTGATCTAAATCACGTGAGATAGTGAGTCCGAAGGCTCACTCTATGATCCACCAAGAACACTCAGAAGTCAGAATAAGAAAGAAGTAGAAGTGTGAGTTCTACTATGTAGAAGTGAGAGTTCTACTACATGAAGAAGTGTTACAATCGCTAGAGAGAAAGAAGAGCATCATGTCATCTTGATGTCTATCATGGGAAGACTCTAAGTACAATAGAGAAGAGCCTACAGTCATCTTAGTAAGTCCATCATGAGGAGGCATCAAGTAGCAGAAGGGAGATCACAAAAGCCATCTTGGTGTCAAGCATGAGAAACTTCTAAGTACCTAATAGAAGAGCCTATTGTCAGCTTAGAAGCCTCTAATGTGCAGTCATCAAGTACCAAGGAGAATGATCTTCAAGGAAGTTCAACGAGGGATCATCCGAAGTGGTTGAGAAACCAAAGAAGCTGAGCATTATACAACACTCAGCTGCACTTCAAGGATGATCAAGCCAAGCTGCTAAGTATAGAAGATGTTCAGAGCATGAAGACATCTTAGCAGCTCAGCATCGACTCCAACAACAACAAACAAATAACTCAACAAAGCCAGGGCCAGAAGGGTCCTTGTCCAAAGGGACTAAATGAAGCAGGGCCTGAGGGGTCCTTGTCTAGAGGGACTAAACAAAGCAGGGCCATAAGGGTCCTTGTCCAAAGGGACTAAACAAAGTTCCAAGGCTGCTGGCCTTGAAGAGTTCTTAGTGAACTGAAGTTCCAAGACTGCTGGCCTTGAAGGAATCTTAGTGATTCAGGGTGCTGCCCTTCCTTAGTAGAAATCTTGCTAGTTGAAAGCAGAAGAGTGGATTAGGAGCTTGAGTCTTTGAACCACTTAAAACCTCTTGTGTCTTTTACATTATGTCATTTACATTACGTCATTTATATTATGTACTATAACTGCTATAACTGCTATGTATGTTTTAACTGCTTACAACTAAACTTACTCTACGAACAATGTATGTATGATTATGAATATATCAATGAAGGGGATCTTTTACTTATTCCGCTGTGCTTAAAAAGATTCTTATGTTTGTCATATGTTGATTATGAACAATATAATATAAACCAGAAAAGTATTTAAAATAAAAGGATTTATTCAACCCCCCCTCCTTCCCTTCTAGATCTGTTGTGCCCTCTGGGAACTAACAGAGTATTCAAGGAATATTTGGATCACTTTGTGGTCGTCTTTATTGATGACATCCTTATTTATTCCATAAGCCGTGAAGATCATGAGCAACACTTGAGGCTGATACTCCAAAAGCTTCGTGAAAACAAGCTTTATGCTAAGTTAAAGAAATGCGAGTTCTGGCTAGAGGAAGTAGCATTCCTTGGGCACGTAGTAACAAGTTATGGAATATCTATTGACCCATCAAAGATTGAAGCTATTAAAAGTTTGGAGCAACCTAAATAAGTGACCGAAATACATAGCTTTCTCGGTTTAGCTGGTTATTATCGAAGATTCATGGAAGGATTTTCTCGAATCGCTACTCTACTAACTCAGCTGACTCGAAAAGATACAAAATTTGGTTGGAGCGAGGAATGTGAAAAAAGTTTTCAAGAACTCAAGAGGAGACTCATTTCAGCACCTGTTCTGTTAATACCATCTGGCTCGAAGGGATTTGTCATCTACAGTGATGCTTCGAGCAAAGGGTTAGGATGTGTTCTCATGCAACATGGAAAAGTCATAGCCTATGTCTCTCGGCAACTCAAAGAATATGAGAGGAATAATCCTACTCATGATCTAGAGTTGGTAGCAGTCGTTTTTGCACTAAATATTTGAAGGCATTACTTGTATGGGGAGAAAGTAGAGATCTTTACGGATCATAAAAGCCTCAAATATTTTTTCACTCAGAAGGAACTCAACATCCGACAACGATGTTGGCTTGAATTGTTGAAAGATTATGATCATACCATCCTAGAAAAGCGAACGTGGTAGCTGACGCATTGAGTAGAAGATCATATGTGGGTACGAGTGCAATATTGTCAACAAAAAGGCCCATTTTATGTGACTTACAAAGGATGGAGATAGAGTTAAAGACTCCAGGGACCCATGTGATGATGGTGAATATACGAGTAGAACCAACTTTAATTGATAAAGTTAAAGCTGCTCAAGCTACAGACCTGGAGTTGATGCGTATAAGGAAGAAAGTGCAAGAAGGTGCTATGCCGGAAGCAAGAATCGATGAAGAAGTAATACTTCGAGTCAACTCCAGATTTTGTGTTTCTAACGACCCTAATTTAAAGTATAAAATCATGGTGGAGACGCACAACACACCGTTTGCAATCCATCCTGGGAGTACCAAAATGTATCATGATGTTCGTCATACATTTTGGTGGAGCAATATGAAGAGAGAGAGATAACGCTGTTTATCTCAAGGTGTCTAACTTGTCAACGAGTCAAGGCAGAGCATCAAGTACCAAAAGGTCCATTGCAACCACTTGAAATTTTAGAATGGAAGTTGGAGAACATTACCATGGATTTCGTTACTGGTCTTCCTAAGGTTTCTCAAGGCATAGATGCAATTTGGGCCATTGTTGATAGATTGACCAAGTCTGCTCATTTCTTACCAATACGAGAAACTTATACACTTGAACATCTTGCTCGTATGTATATAAACGAGATTGTAAGATTGCATGGTATACCAGTATCCATTGTTTCGAATCGAGACCCAAGATTCACTTCACGATTTTGGGTTAGTTTGCAAAAAACTATGGGCACGAATTTACGATCTAGTTCAGCATATTATCTTCAGACGAACGGACGGACAATCAGAGAGGACTATCCAAACTCTGGAAGATTTATTAAGACTCTGTGTCCTTGACTTCAAGGGAAGTTGGGATAAATTATTACCATTGGTGGAGTTTTCTTACAACAACAGTTATCAAACAAGTATTGGCATGGCTCCATTTGAGGCGTTGTATGGAAGAAAGTGTCATTCTCGAAAGATCTTTGGGATGAGGTGGGTGAAGCAACGTTGTTGGGACCAGAGTTGGTACGTATGACTACGGAAAAGATTCAAACGATTCGGCAACGTATAAAAACCTCATAAGATCGACAAAAGAGTTATGCTGATCTTCAACGAAAGGACGTGGAATTCGATATAGGAGATCATGTTTTGTTACGTGTTGCTCCATGGAAAGGGGTTACAAGATTTGGAAAGAGAGGAAAGCTCAATCCTCGATTCATTGGCCCATTTATAATCCTTGATCGAGTAGGAACTGTGGCCTATAGACTCGCTTTACCGCCAAGTATGTCTCGTGTTCATAACATTTTTCACATATCCATGTTACATAAATATGTGGAAGACTCGAACCACATTATTGAGTTAGAACAGGACGAAATAGCGGAATATTTAACGTATGAAGAGGTTCCTGTTCAAATCTTGGATAAGAAGGAACATATTCTACGCTCCAAGGTTATACCTCAAGTCAAAGTTTTGTGGAGGAACCACAATGTTGAGGAAATGACACGGGAGTTAGAATCAAAATGAAATCAAGTTATCCTTACCTCTTCGACATACCAGACACGTACCCTAATTTCGAGGGCGAAATTTCATAAGGAGGGGAGGTTGTAAGACCCCAACTTTTATGAATAAAGATGAATTTTCTATGATTATCATTTTTGAATTTTATGGAATGAATTTGATATAATGTTATAGTTGTGGGTAATATTTATAAATTTTACAAAATCATGTAATTGTTATATAATATTCAATTGGCCGGGGAATATTTGTTTTAACAGGGAATATTCGTACAATGACACAATCATTGGTGGACCCCACAACGGAATTATTGTCGGATTGAGAAAACGACAAAATTATTTTATGAAAATAACGGCGGAAGTTTTATCGTTAAAACTGTTGAACTACTCGGTAATAAAGTACAGTAATACGCGTGGTTGAATAGTAGCACAATGTATTGATTATTGATGTTTACGTGAGAAGTCACTCAGTTTTGTTCAATTATTGCTACAGTAATTGTTGCATAGTATCTCACGTTATTTGATTCAATTATTATCGATATTTTATATATTATTAAATCAATAATTGAGATAACAAAGTTATTAATATTATTATTTGCAATATTAACGATGTCTAGAAGTTCTGTCAAGGAGAGGTTTGCTCACCTAATTGCGCGCCAATAAGGAGAAATCCTTATTGGAAAGTCCCCTCTTTCCTGGGAACGACCTGGTCGATTAATATTGTGAATTATAATAATGATGATAAATGTTGTTATATATATATATATAAGTTGTAATATTTGTCAAGTGGGGGAATCATGGGTGCGTTCCATGAATGAGCATTATAAAACATATGTTATATATGTCTTAGTTAATTTTTGGTGGGAGAAGACTTATGGAGCACTATCTTGTTGTTATATTTATATATATATATATATCTTGAAAGCAACATGGGTGGGGGTGACATTAAGTCACGGGAGGATGGAAAAGTTGAAATGGTGGATATATATATATATATATATATATATATATATATATATATATATATATATATATATATATATAAGTGGCTAGCTTGTTGTATATATATAATATATATATTTAGTTTGCCGTGAATTGAGGGAATTCACATGTGATATTATTAAGTTGCGTCTGAAATTTTTTTTCCTTTCGCCCGTGATTCTACAAATGATTTCGTCTGATTCCTACTGTGTAGTCCATGAGAATTCTAAATAGTATCTTTTCCATTCTCCTATAAATAGAAGCTCATTCCTTCATTATTTCTTATGAATTCACTGAAACTCTAGAGAGAGAAACTATACAGAGAAAGAAGAAAAGTATTCTGCTACTTCACTATTTCTATATCTAGTTTCTTCTAAGGTAAGAGGTATTATTTCTTTTGTATTCATGAAAAGAACATCTGTTATTCCATTCTTTATTATTATGTTAGAATAACTTTTATGTATGCCAATACATATACATGGTGAAATTCTTCATTATTCCATTCTTTATTATTATGTTGGAATAACTTTTATACATGGGCAATCTGCATACATGGTAAAATTCTTCTATTCCATTCTTTATTATTACATTTGGAACATCCCGATGCGTGCGTTTCGCATGACTGAATTCCGTTATTTATTATTCAGTTGGAATATCCTGTCTGTGCATTTACACATGACCTGGTTCCATTATTTATTATTCTGTTGGAATATCCTATCTGTGCGTTTATGCATGACCTGGTTCCGTTATTTATTATTCTGTTGGAATAACCTGTCTGTGCGGTCTATCGTATGCCTTATGATTTCTTTTGTTATTCCATTCTTTATTATACTCAGTTGGTTAAAGTTTTGACTTCTATACTCCATAAAATTAGTGGAATATCCTTGATATTTGTGCTTCATCCAGTATCTTTTCATGGAAATATTCTTCTGAGCATTCTCGAATTTTACTCTACAAAGAAGTATCATGTTGACAATTTGGACATTATTAGTTCCTGGATAAATTAATTCGTTAACTTGTTTTATTGAATTCTTATATAATTGTCATCATCTCTTGTTTATATTCTGTTGAAAGTCATTTGTGGCCTGTAGTGCATAGATGGACTTGGTATAATTATGACTAGGGGTTAATCGGTATAATCATGACCGTAATGTTACAAATGATGTGGTAAAAGTCATCATTGGCCCGTAGTGCATTGATGGACAGTTATTGGCATGATTATGACCATTGATTAATACACGAAAATCCTTGGCCCGTAGTGCATTAATAATTTTTGGTTGTGATACTAATGAATATCCTTGGCCGTAGTGCAGGGATGATGTGGATTATTTATTAAGCTCAGTCTCAGCAATAAAAGTGATGAAAAACCTTTTTAAATCATAAAAGATAGTAGATTTTATTCTCTACTTGACTCTTTTGATGGATTGCTTGTTCCGCTGCAGTTAAACTTGATGTTTGTTATATTTTATCAGTTTAACATTGTTGAAGGCTAATGATAATTTATTCGCATTATCTTAGTCATAATATTTCTTGGCTGGGCTAGTTGAGCTCACCCTTTTGCTTTCATTGTTCTCTTCAGGAAATGAGAACGTAGCAGGGACTAGTCGGGGAATGGAGTGATGGTCCAGATGATAGCCTTAGTAGTCCTCACTATTCTATGAAATAGTGCGATAATAATTATAATGAGGACTTATTCTGAGAGTGTATATTGTCTAGTAGACAATATTTTTATTAAAACTCACAATTTTTGTTGTATATTTAAGATTGTATTTGTATTATGTACCATGTATTTGGCGACTCAGAATAGGTGATGTATACCTATTTTGGGGGCGTCACAGTTGGCATCAAAGCTTAGGGATATGATCCCTGCCAGAGATGTGAGACAAGAACTAGGAGGGGAGAGACGGAGAATTCCTTCGCTAGTATGATCTACCTAAGTTTATTTGGTATTTAATTGGTCGGTTAGAGTATAGGGATAATATATGATATGTTAATTAACCCTTGTTTTGTGGCAGTGTTTGAAAATGGTAGCTGAAAATGTTAACAATGGAGTGAATGAGATCGTTGAGACACCTTTAATCACTAACCAGGTTAATGTGATGTCAGACGAAGAAGAAATTAGAGATATCTACGTGGTGAGTGAAGAACTAATAGTTGCACCCGAGCTAGTTGCAGAGGTAGCAGCTGAGAGCGAGGAAGAAGAGGAAGAATAGGAAGAAGAGGAACCTGAAAAGAATTTATTAGAAGAATTTTATGATCGAAATTTAGAATTACAAAATCGTATTCATGAGTTAGAAGAGCAGGCTGAAGAACGGCGAAAGGCGTGTAGTAAAAAGAGAGATGTAACAATTCAAAATTTTGTTACCCGATGTGCGATGCTTGAACAGAAGCACTCTTTGGCAGAGTATAAGATATTAGAACTGGAATCTGAGAATGTTATGATCAAAGTTCTGATGAAAGATGAAACAACTGAATGAAGGAAAATAGATGATGCATGGGTAAAAGCCGCACGACGCGTAGATATTGTAGAAAAAGACGTCCGATCCAATAAGGCCAAAATAGATGAAATAGATTTTTCTTTTTGGACAACAATTGGGAGAATACAACATCAAATTCGGAATTACCCTGTGCAGAGCGGTCAACCAAAATTCGATATGGATCGGAGAGTAATGATTTGAATCATGGATCAGGAATGTGACGAAGCAATTAAGGGTGGAATGTACTCTATAGCAAAGTTAAATCCGGTAGTTTAGGTGAGAACGTTTGTCGAAAAACCCGAACGAAGTTATTATGGGTAAGTTAATTATAAACTCTTGCGAAGTCTATACCTTATTAGATACCAGTTCTACCCATTCTTTTATCTCTTGCTTATGCTCAACGTTTAAATTTGACTCTAGAGAAGTTAGACTTTGACTTATCGGTTGAAACTCTGTTAGGAGAAACCTTCATTACATGTGCTATCCAAGTCTTGGATGAGAGTCATAGTTTTGAATGATATTTCTATTGTTAATAAATTTCCTGACGTATTCTTGAAGACTTCTTAGCTTACCCCTAGAACTTGAAATCGAATTTTGTATTGACCCCAGTACAAAACCCATTTCTAAAACCCTTAAATATTTCTTCAACCAAAACGAACGTATAATGCGCCAAAGATATTGGCTCGAGATGTTGAAAGATTATAATAATACCATTCAATACCATCGTGAAAAAGCGAACGTGGTAGCTGACGCGTTGAGTAGAAGATTGTATGCGTTTACGAGTGCGAATATACGAATCTACGTGAAGATAACGAATATATGATTAGAACCGACTTTAGTCGATAATGTTAAAGTTGCTAAAGCTACAGATCCGGAGCTGATGAATACGAAGAAGAAGGTTCAAGAGGGCGTTATTTTAAAAGCAAGAGTTGCTGAAGAGAGGAAATCTCAACCCTCGATTTAATTGGCCCATTTGAAATCCTCGATTGAGTAGGAACTGTAGCTTATAGACTCGTTTTACCGCCAAGTATGTCGCGTGTTCATAACGTTTTTAACGTATCGATGTTATATAAATATGTGGACAACCCGAACCACATTATTAATTTAAGAACCAGATGAGATAGAGGATAATTTAACGTATGAAGATGTACCTGTTAAAATCTTGAAATATATTTTACGCTCAAAGGTTATACCTCAAGAGTTGGAATCTGGCGAAGTGTCCTCATTTTTTCAGCATACCAGGTACGTACGTAAATTTCGAGGGCGAAATTTCATAAGGATGGGAGATTATAAAATCCCAAATTTTACAAATAAAGATTTAATTTTCTCGAAATATTTTTTTCAAAATTATAGTGTGGATTTGAGATAATGTTATAGTTGTAGGTAATATTTATAAATTTTGAAAAGTATGCAAGTAGTTGTATAATATTCGATTGGTCGGGGAATATTCTTTTTTTCGGGGAATATCCGTATGACGGTAAAATCATTGGTGGACCCCACAACGGAATTATTGTCGGATTGAGAAAACAACAAAAATATTTTTATGAAAATAATGGCGGAAGTTTTACCGTTAAAATTGTTGAACTACTCGGAAGTAAAAGTACAATAATATGTGTGGTTGCATAGTAGCACACGGTATTAATTATTGATGCTTACGTGAGAAGTCACTCAGTTTTGTTCAATTATTACTACAGTAATTATTGCATAATATCTCACGTTATTTGATTTAATTATTGTCGATATTTTATATGTTATTAAATCAATAATTGAGATGACAGAGTTATTAATATTATTATTTGCAATATTAAAATTGTCTAGAAGTTCTGTCAAGGAGAGGTTTGGTCACCTAATTGCGCGCCAATAGGGAGAAATCCTTATTGGAAAGCCCCCTCTTTCCTGGGAACGACCTGGTCGATTAATATTGTGAATTATAATAATGGTGATAAATGTTATTTTATTATTATTATAAATGTAATAAAACGAAAAACTTTTATATAAAAATGTAATACTTTTTATAAAGTTTTGTTTTATTTGATTATAAATAGAATATATTATATTTTATTATTATGCATAGTTTTTTTATGCATAAGTACTGCGTAGTGTTTTCAGATAGTAAAATCTTTTTATATAAAACAAAATACTTTTATAAAGTTATTTGTTTTTTAGATTTTAAATAAAATATATTATATTTTATTATGCATAGTGTTTGCATAGTGCCTACATAGTATTTGCATAGGAAAAACTTTGTATATAAAAGAGAATACTTTTTATAAAGTTTTGTTTTATTTGATTATAAATAAAATATATTATATTTTATTTCATAGTGCAGCATAGTATCCTTTCCATTCTCTTATAAATAGGATGCTTAGTTAGAATTGAAAATCACACCAGAAATTCAGAGAATTCTTCTTCTATAATCTTGAGCGTATTTCTTTAGAGTTTAAGAAAGCTTTGAGCGTAGAAAATAGTGCAAGTTTGCTTCAAGTATATCCCCGCCGAAATACTCTTCTTTTTAAGGTAAGGGATATTATTTCTTTCATATTCATGAAGAGAACTATTGTTATTCCATTCCTTATTATTTTGTTGGAATAACTTTGATATCATGGACTACTAGTATACATGGTGAAATTTTTCATTATTCCATTCTTTATTATTACATTGGAATAACTTTATGCTCATGCGATCTATCACATTCCTGGTGAAATCTGTTGTTATTTCATTCTTTATTATTCTGTTGGAACATCCTGTTTGTCCAGATTACGCATGACCTGGTTCCATTCTTTATTATTTTGTTGGAACATCCTGTCTGTGCAGATTACGCATGATCTGGTTCCATTCTTTATTATTCTGTTGGAATATTCTATCTGTGCAGATTACACATGACCTGGTTCCATTCTTTATTACTTTGTTGGAATAACATGTCTATTGGATTATCGCATGCATGGTGAATGATCCTTTGTATTCATTCCTTAGTAACTTGTGGAAATGATCTGTCTACATGGATTACAGCATGGCGGGCGAAAATCTATTTGTAGTTTCATATATTCAATTATACTCAGTTGGTTAAAGTTTTGGCTTCTATACTCCATGAAATTAGTAGAATATCCTGGATATTTGCGCTTCATCCAGTATCTTTTCATGGAAATATTCTTCTGAGCATTCTTGAATTTTACCCCACAAAGCAATATCATGTTGACAATTTGGACGTTATTGAGTTCAGGATAAATTAACTTATAAATCTTTAAAATTTATTCTTGAACTTGTTTTATTGAATTGTCATCATCCTCATGCTTATATTATGTTGAAAGTCATCTGTGGCCTGTACTGCATAGATGGACTTGGTATGATTATGACCAGGGATCATTCGGTATAATCATGACCGTAATGTTACAAATGATGTGGAAAAAGTCCTCATTGGCCCGTAGTGGATTGATGGACAGTTTTTGGTATGATTATGACTATGGATTCTCTTCGGCCAAGGGTGCAAAGATAAATTGTTTTATGGCATGATCAGGACCGTTGATGAAAACACGATTATCTTTGGCTGTCTTCGCATGGATAATTCGTGGTCGTGATACTAAAGAATACCCTGGCTTTTGTAGTGCGGGGATGATTTAATGATGTGGATTATTTATTAAAATTGAGTCTCGTGATAAAAGTGATGAAAAACCTTTTAAATCATAGAAGATAGTAGATTTTATTCTCTACTGACTCTTCTAATGGATTGCTTGTTCACCGCAGTTAAACTTGATGTTTGTTATATTGTATCGGTTTAACATCTTGTTGAAAGCTAATGATAATTTATTATGCATTATCTTAGTCATAATATTTCTTACTAGGCTAGTTGAGCTCACCCTTTCTTTCAATGTTCTCTTGAAAATGAGAATATAAATTTGACCTAGTCGGGGAATTGATTGACGGTCCGAGATGGTTTGCATTTGTAGTCCTCACTATTACGTGAAATAGTGTGGTAATAAATATATTGAGGACTTATTTTGAGTTTGAATCATTGCACAGAAGACAATATTTGTATTAAAACTCACAACTTTCAAGTTAGATATATTTAAGTTTGTATTTGTATTCTGTACCATATATTTGGCGACTCAGAATAGGTGATGTATACCTATTTTGGGGGCGTCACAGCATGTCCGGTCGCTGATAATACTAATAGCGACCGACATCCGCGACCGTAATTTAATCTAGTCGCTATTTAATATCAGCGACCGCATGCGGTCGCTGACATGAATTTCCCTCCCAAAAATTTGTTCGAAAAGTTGGCGTGTTTGTTTTTTGCGATCGATATATATCAGCGACTGCATAGCGGTTGCTAAATCGTCCACGTCATTAAAAATCAGCGACCGCATGCGGTCGCTGATGGCGGTCGCGGATCGTCTAAAACTTATTTAGACTCAGGCATTCGTTCTTTCAGCAGGCGAGAGAAGAAAACGAGGGAGAACAGAATAGGGATAAGAGGGATAAGGGGGAGAAGAGAAGAGGAGGAGGAGAAATTGACGCGTAAGCCGCCGCCATCGTCTAATCCTTTATCCATCGCCTAGCCGCCATGTAATCCTAATTCTCTTTATTTCTGAATTGGGTATAGATTGGGTGTTATTCTATTGATGGAAATTTTTCCCCACTACATTTTTTTTTGAGTTTGGGTATTCTACCTTATTGGTAGTATGTAATTTATTTCATATACATGCCACATTGACATTATTGCTAACTCATGCCATTATGCCCCCATTACAAAAGCTTCTGCGAAAATTGGGGCAAAATATTTGTAACAAATGCTGGTGAGATTTTATTAGATTCTTCTAGTTTTGTGATTTTATTGCGGAGAGATGTAAGGAAGCTGTTAGGTTTGTAATCGATGCAGGGGTAGATGGTTTCTTCTGATTTGGTATGTAGACTGTAGTGGTATGCCATGGATGTTATGCCCTATAATATTAAATGCAATTCCAACTCCTAGATTTTAGTTGATTCCGCATTACTTGTGACAACTCGAAAATTTAGACAATTTTTAAAATTTTAATTAATTGATTTAAGGTTCAATATAAGAACCTAGACAGAAAATAAGTGTATGCGTTTGATATTTTTGAGAAAGAATTTTGAGGATTTCAAAATTCTGTGAAGGATTTTGGTGAATTATTCAGGATTAAGGGTATAAGAGTATATGTTCTGTGTATCTGGGTGTATATGTGTACAGTATATGGTTAAGGGTCAAGGGTTGACCATATAAATTATATTTGTGACAAACCCTATTATATTTAGAACGTCAACGTTCAGTTAGAAAATTCTTATGATTTATATGAAACCCTAATTTGGGAACTTTAATGCTAAGTATAAAACCCTAAGGGTTAAAAGTTATGTGAGTAATGAATATTAATATTATGAGATGGTTTATACTTGTTTATTAATATAAACAAATAAAAGAAATTAATGTAATCTAATTATATATTAGGAATGAAAAATTTATTTAACTTAAGGGTTATGGTATGAGAGAATATTGGTATTTAAAATTTATACTAATTCTAAGAGATTTATTTTACATATCTCAACTAATTAATTTTATAACCTAATTATAGCAATTCTAATTGGGTTAAGGAAATAAATGTGCATGAGTAAGGATTTAAATTAGAAATGTGTACATGAAAACCTTAATTAAATAATTAGGGAATGGTAATATTCAATTAAGGATTCATGTCGGCAGCTGAGTTGTATGATTCCTTGTGTGGGCGGGGAATTGTATTTGGTGTAACAACTACTTAGTTCTGACAATGATAATCATTGAAATGTTTATGTCGCGCTATTTTCTATATGCATGTTAAGAGGGTGATTCTTTTCTCATGTGTATAACAGATAGATAGGTCATTGGTAGAGGATATAAGGTTAAGTACGAGTTCTTAAAACTCATACTTATATGACATTCTTGATTCATAGTTATATGAAATGTTTATGAACCCCTCAGCGAATGGTCGCCAAAGTTCTGACTAGGACAAGTTCTTAAACTCATATGATTGTGGCAAGTAAATGAACTCATAAGTGTGGTTTGAAGAACTGGGTATAGTTGTGTGTAAATGGAGTATCGAGGATAATAGGAACAGGTAGACTGTTTAAGCAAATGATTATTAGTGGAGACATAAGTTTTCCAAAACTCCTAGCTATGCTAGACTTCGAAATTTTGACATCAAGCTAAATACGCACTATGTGCTTTTGAAAATAAAATAAAAAATATGTAGACTCGTAATCATTTTTGAAACGGTTTAAAGTATAGTCTATGCTACTTATTTCAGCTAGACGCAAATGATTTGAAATATTAAAATATATTTTATTTATCACTTATGTACCATGTAACCTGGTGCAGAGATGATAAAAAGTTGATGGAGTTGTAAATACATGAATACTTAGTGTGAATTTGATCTAAAATTGTTATTCCACTATTTTATGATGTGTTATGACAAAGTCATAAGATGACGGCATCCTCAAACAGATTGTTAATACTGTACGACATTATGACGTCATTCTCAAAAATATTTTCAATAAAAATTTAATTTGCTAACAGGGTTTGGCTACACTTAAATAATTCGATTGAATTGAATTATTGATATGAGTCTATGCTATTTGATTCAGCTAGACAAACATTTATAAAACTCTAAGAGTTCTTTGAAAAATTTCCCGAACAAAATTCTTTCGGTGCAGAATCTAATAAACCTGAGGTAAAAGTGTATGCGCACAAGACGGATAAGAGGAATAAATTGTTCCGACCAGCAGTACTTGGCCAGTACAGGGCATATCGAGCTAATCACCCTTTGTGTCTGTAAGTTATGACGGTTTGCAGATGAATTTCCATAAAACCTTTATGAAAATGACAGACAAATAGTCTATATGACTCCTCAGCAAAATTTGAAAATATTTACTCTTGTGAGTGGTGTATTGGGTAGCATGTGATAATGTGTTTGAATGGTGTAAGCAGTATGGTGTAAGGTGTAAGGTAAATTTTGAGGACAAAATTTTTAGAAGAAGGGGTGAATGTAACAACTCGAGAATTTAGACAATTTTTAAAATTTTAATTAATTGATTTAAGGTTCAATATTAGAACCTAGACAGAAAATAAGTGTATGCGTTTGATATTTTTGAGAAGGAATTTTGAGGATTTCAAAATTCTGTGAAGGATTTTGGTGAATTATTCAGGATTAAGGGTATAAGAGTATATGTTCTGTGTATTTGGGTGTATATGTGTACAGTATGTGGTTAAGGGTCAAGGGTTGACCATATAAATTATATTTGTGACAAACCCTATTATATTTAGAACGTCAACGTTCAGTTAGAAAATTCTTATGATTTATATGAAACCCTAATTTGGAAACTCTAATGCTAAGTATAAAACCCTAAGGGTTAAAAGTTATGTGAGTAATGAATATGAATATTATGAGATGGTTTATACTTTTTTATTAATATAAACAAATAAAAGAAATTAATGTAATCTAATTATATATTAGGAATGAAAAATTTATTTAACTTAAGGGTTATGCTATGAGAGAATATTGGTATTTAAAATTTATACTAATTCCAAGAGATTTATTTTACATATCTCAACTAATTAATTTTATAACCTAATTATAGCAATTCTAATTGGGTTAAGGAAATAAATGTGCATGAGTAAGGATTTAAATTATAAATGTATACATGAAAATCCTAATTAATTAATTAGGGAATGGTAATATTAGAAGTGTTGGAAGATGTTATTTGTTTTGGCCCAAGAAACTAAATTTGTAGCCCAAAACATTAAAGGAATGGCCAACATTTAGCCCAATGGGTGAGGGGCATTTTAGTCATTTGATATACTAAATATTTCATAAAACAAAAATCAATCTTGGACAAAATTGGCCACATGGCCAAGCACCTTAGGGAGAAAAAAGATGAAGCATGTGATGTTATGATTAAAAATTACCAACTCCTTACTAACCCACTTTTGGTGTCATCCTCTCATTGGTCCAACACATTTAGTATAGCTTACAAGCAACCTCATAATCATGAGAAAGAGAAAGCAAGAAAGAAGTTGGCGGAGGTATGTAGATATACATAATATATCTATACTAAATTTATTAACACCCAAAACCCATTCCATTTCTCTCTCATCTCTTATTAGCTAATAGAAAGAAAACCAAATAGAGAGAGAAAGAAGAGAGGCCTTTTCGGCAGCCATAGAGGCAAAGAAGAGAGAGTTTTTCTCCAAGTTTTCTAGCTCCATAATCAAATCTTAGCAAGAAGGAGAAAGAAAATCAAGCAAATGTATACTTAAACTAGATTATGTAATTTATTGTTGACTTTTCAAAATCAAAAGTTGGATCTATGATTCAAAACTTCATAACTCTAGATCTACATGATCTAGAGTGTGTTATGTGTGGATCTATCCATCTTGAGTGTTAAAAGTTAGATCTAAAGTATGAAATGGAAACTAGGTTTTTCAAATGTAGAAAATCTTAATTTTTCTTAGCCCCGATTCTGTTAATATTGTGTTTGATGATTGTTTGATGGAATAGATCATGTATTATGGTCGAATAATGGGTATATTAGGTATTAGTAAATGTTATGATGAGTTATGTTGGTTATTATGTGAAAACATGAAAGTTTTCTTAGAAATCACCAAGATTTAGAAATCAATTTTTTGTGAAAACAAAACATAAAATTCAAATGATCATATCTGCTATTATATTTAGCATTTTTGAGTGTGGTCAAGTCCTAGAGTTAGATCTATAAGTTTTCTAACATCTCCAAGTGGAATCCCTAAAAAATAAGTTGTAAATTTCCGTATGGAATATTTTTAACAAAGCACGAAAAAACTGCAAAACGACAATTCGCTATTGTGAAGAATTTTCCAGGGGATGTTTCGGCCACTTAAATTGTGTAATAAATTTCGGCCTTTTGGGACATGAAAATATATGGTATTAAGTACCTCCTGTCCAAAAATGAGCTCATTCCGACTTAAAATGACCAAGTTATGACCATTTCAATTTCTGTTATTTTTAGACGAAAATCGCTATAACCGGAGTTTTATAACTCCGATGACCACGGAATTTAAACTGGAGCATCACGTTAACATGTATAAGATTATGCCAAGAGATGGGAATTTATGGAGTTGAGCATGATAGGGCTAATTTCTTAAGCTACTCACTAAAAATGATTTTTGAAAAATACTAAAGGAAGTTGGAAAATTATGAAAAAAATACTTTTTTGTATGATTTATATGTATATGTGTTTGGACAAAGGATAGAAAAATAATAAGTTTATTTGGTATTGTTGTGAAAAGGATATGGAATCCAGCTTGCTGGATTGAATAATTTGTGCAAAACAGTTTACTGAATTGAAAATATATTGAATCCAGTTTGCTGGATTGCAATCTAGTCATTGGATGTGATATCCAGTTTGCTGGATTATAGTTTAGTTTGCTGGATTGGCCATCTAGATACTGGATTTTGAATCCAGCTTGCTGGATTCCAAATATGGGTTGCTGGATTGGTATTTGACTTTTATGTTCAAGAAAAACTTATAATATATGTGATTAAAGTATTTTAAATCATATAAATAAATATGAATGATAAAGGAATTATGTGGTATTTAAATTAGATAAATACGTTATTAATGATTGAAAAATCAAGATAAATAGCAATAATTATTTAAAAATTATTGCAAACTTATGAAAAATATTTTGACTGTTAATAAAACTATTTAAAATAATTGTTAAGTCTTAGGCAGAGTTTAATTGAACTTAAACTCATGAATTGTCCGACTAGACCGTCGGGATGTTAGATTTGTGTCGGATTCAACTCAGACTTAAATAGTGTGACTTGATGCTGATTTATGTGTGTTATAGGTGATAGGGTTATATGCTATGTGTTTAGGTTATTCTATGTATATATATATATATATATATATATATATATATATATATATAGTATTATATTATGATGATATTATTCTAATATTGGAGATCTATATTACTAATATTAGGTCTTCGGATAAAGCGTTATAAATTGCGTAGCGGTAATCAATGGTTCAAGCAAGTTTGTTTTTACTTAACTCTACTAAGAGTTGTTTCATTCCGATAAGCTTATAGTTAATCATTGTTGGTTGCCATGAATTGTACTCTGTACATATTGTATGTATAAGTCAGGTATGAAAGGCTGATCACCTTCATTACCAGTTGGTTCAGATATATTTGTTCATGTATAATACTTGTTCAGTCATAAATTTGTTCCTGCTAGTTCACAATTATATTGTTGAATTATAGCCATCTTATTATTCTGACTCTTTCAATCATGATATGTCGTTATATTATTGACTTTAAACTTGCTGGGCGACTTTCATGCTCACCCTTGCTATATCATGATAAAACATTGCAGATTAAGACGAATGCGCTGAATACAGGGAAAGGTTAAAGACAGTTCCAGCTTAAAATTAATGTGTGCGATTAGATTTGTAATAGTTGTATAATAATAATGTTATGTGTTAAATAAGTTATGATTTGTGTATTAAGTTAAGGTTACTCGACCTTGGAGAAAGGTGTGTATGTTTAATGTATAAACAATTTATGTTTATATCTTCCATAAATATAGTAAGAGTGTTAAAATGATTGAACCAGATCCGCGGTGATTTGGGACCCAGATTTGTGGCCGTCACATTACTGATTTTTTGTAAAATTTTGATGTCCATCTCGTGTATGTACTCGAAACCATAATAATTTGGATAATATTAATGTGATAGGATTGATTTGTTATGCTTGGTTGTTAATCTTAGCACAAACAGTAGTGAAATATTTGCAGAAATTATGGCTCGTGCCGAAGAGAAGCAAGAACCATACTTGGTATTTGAGAAATGATTTTCTTGATACATTTCTTAAGTGTATGAGTGTTGTTTGAGTCTTAGGTGTGTGAGTGTGGTGCGTGAGAAAATTAAAAGAAAAAAAACATAATAATTTACACAAAA
The DNA here is from genome assembly GCA_020205615.1 of Panax quinquefolius. Taxonomy (NCBI): domain Eukaryota; kingdom Viridiplantae; phylum Streptophyta; class Magnoliopsida; order Apiales; family Araliaceae; genus Panax; species Panax quinquefolius. The sequence goes on from CM035166.1 coordinate 89,545,736, forward strand.
TTGTATTAAGCAAAGCTAAGTATTCACTCTGTCTTAAAATGACACATATTAAGAGACTAATGGAGGATAATATAAGGATCAAATGTAATATGCTAGGGGTAAAATGGAGAACTTCCGTATATTGCACTACTAATCATGTTCGACAATCCCAGCACATTTTAGGAAAAAAAAACTCTCACTTAATAATCAGCACAGACGAAATAGAACTATAAATCTTATAATTTATCATGGAAAACGTATCCGTACGGTTACTAATAGTACTTTGAGATCGGTAAAATCAAAAAGTCCACTCAGCTGTCAATTATAAATGGAACATGGCAAATATACCAACCAAAACCATGTTCATGTACTTGAGTACCATGTCAAGTCTACACTATAGAATTGAAGAGGACTGCCAAGAAATTCAATTATAATGCATGCCCCCAACAGTACACTTATGAACAAATACACTTAAGACATGCTAATTAATTCTGACATTTTGTATAAATGGTGGATTGATCCATTTATATTGGGAATTTCTATATTTCTCTTGGTTTGTGTCTTGGGTGCCTAGAAATGACCATATATACATGTCGTCGTGCATTGGGCTAGTCCATATTATAGGGGAGACTCTGGCAAAAAAATTTTGTTGGTCGGGTAGTTGGAAACATTTATAATATTAACGAGCTCAAGTCATATGCTTATTAGCTAGTATGCTTAAGTCATATGCTTACAAGTATTCTCAAGTCATATGCTTAAAAGTATGCTTAAATGTTAATCATATGCTTACAAGTATGCTCAAGTCATATGGTTACAAGTATATATGCTCAAGTCATATGCTTACAAGTATGCTCAAGTCATATGGTTACATGTATACTCAAGTCATATGCTTACAATCATGCTATACATTAATAAGCTCATATTATGCGTAGTAGGTGCCGTGGAATCATGGACCTCTATTCGGATCAGTAGTTGGATGGCACGACGAAAGTCAAGTGCCCGAATAGATCTGCTAAACTGAATTTAGAAATTTGGTTGCCAAGTGTTTTTGGAGTATCGCGTATAGTCACCCGTAATGTATGAATGGTCATTCTTGAATCGATGTCCATGTTTGAAGTGTAAGAATTTAAATTATATGACGAGACGTGGTAAACTATCATTTACTTGTTTACGGGTTCATGAGAAATTACAAAGAATCTTTGGTGGGCACATGGGCGGAGAGAAGAGATGGTGGCATCACGTAAGTACACAATTAAGTAGTAGTACTCATCGTTATGAATGAAATGGTTCATGATATTGCGGGCCAGATTTTGATTGGGAACAAGTAAGAGAGAAACCTATGAATTCTGATGCCAAAGACTTCTTTAAGTTGTTAGACGAGGGTAGTGAGCCATTGTGGCATGGTTGCACAAAACACACTACATTGTCTGCATTGGCGACATTACTTAACATCAAGGCAGATAACAACATGAGCCATGAGTGTTTTGAGTCGCTCTTGAAGGCCATTAAGAGTATGTTGCCTGACGGTGAGAAATTCCCTGGTAACTATTACTTTTGTAAGAAAATGGTGAAGAAGTTGGGTCTTGGATACCAAAAGATCGATGCATGTCCCAACGATTGCATGTTATTTTATAAGGAAAATGAACAGATGACAAGGAGCATGTTTTGCAGTCATGATTGATTTAAGCCTAATAAAGAGGGTGTGATTATAAAAAAATCAAGTATACCGTTTAAGATTCTAAGGTATTTTCCAATAACACATCGGCTAAAAAGATTGTACATGTCTTCAAGAACAAATTGAAACATATGAGTTGGCATCACGAAATCTCCAAATAAAGATGGAGAACTAAATCATCCATGAGATGGGGGCTTGGAAAGATTTCAACTTAGCACATCCTGGGTTTGCATTGGAACCTAGAAATGTGAGGCTTGGATTGTCCACCGATGGTTTCAATCCGTTTGGCCACTCAGCTATTCCGTACTCATGTTGGCCTATGATTGTTATTCCGTACAACTTGCCTCCTTGTATGTGTATGAAACAACCATACTTGTTTCTTTCAATCGTGGTTCCAGGTCCTAAGAGTCCTGGAAAGAGCTTAGATGTTTACTTGAGACCTCTTATAGACGAGTTGAAGGTATTGTGGGAGGATGGAGTACAGACTTGGGATGTTGCAACGAAAACAAATTTCAACCTTAGGGTTGCGGTTATGTGGACTATAAGTTACTTCCCAGCTTATGGTATATTAGTTGGATGGAGTACACATGGGAAGTTGGCTTGTCCGTATTGTATGGAGCATACAAAGTCGTTTAATCTATCAAAAGGTCGAAAGCCTTGCTAGTTTGACTGTCATCATCGGTTCTAGCCGGTAGATCACCCATTTCGAAGAAATAGAGAACACTTCAGGAAAGGGAAAGTAGACAATGATATGCCTGCACCGCGATTATCGGGAACAGAGATGCGAGATCATGTGATGAGATTGTCGGTTATCCCATTTTGTAAGATTGATGCCACAAACACAATCAATGGGTTTGGCGAATCTCATAACTGGGTTCGGAGAAGCATCTTTTGGGAACTGCCTTATTGGTCTACAAATTTGATTCGTCATAATCTAGATGTGATGCATATTGAGAAAAATGTGTTTGACAATGTGTTTAACATCGTGATGAATGTTACGGGGAAGACAAAAGATAATGATAAGGCACATTTGGACATGAAAGATTTTTATAAGCGTCCTGGATTAGAACTTTATGAATCTCCTAATGGTAAGATTGTCAACCCACATGCAAGGTACACATTGTCCAAAAAGCAAGTTGAAGATGTGTGCACATGGGTTAAGTCTCTAAAACTACCAGATGGATATGCGTCAAACATTGCAAGGTGTGTTACGGGTGGGAAATTGCAAGGGATGAAGTGTAAGATCCCCAACTTTTATGAATAAAGAATAATTTTCTCGAAATATATTTTTGAATATTATGGTGTGGATTTGATATAATGTTATAGTTGTGGATAATATTTTCAAATTTTGCAAAGTAAGCAAGTGGTTATATAATATTCGATTGCTTAAGGAATATTCGTTTTAACAGGGAATATTCGTACGACGACACAATCATTGGTGGACCCCACAACGAAAGTATTGTCGTAGTTAGAAAATGACATAAATATCTTTTTATAAAAATAACGTCGAAAGTTTTATCGTTAAACTGTTGAACTACCCGGTAGTAAAAGAAATGCGATGTCTGCGCGTGGTTGCGTAGTAGCACATGGTATTGATTATTGATGCTTACGTGAGAAGTCACTCAGTTATACTCAATTATTGCTACAGTAATTGCCGTATCATATCTCTCATATTATTGATTCAATTATTGTCACAGTATCATCTGCATAATATTTATTATTATTAAATCAGTAATTGAGACGACAAAGTTATTCATATTATTATTTGCAATATTGACAATGTCTAGAAGTTATGTCAAGGAGATGTTTGGTCACCTAATTTCACGCTAATAAGGAGAAATCCTTATTGGAAAGCCCCCTCTTTCCTGGGAACGACGTGGTTGTTAAATATTGTGAGTTATAATATTAATGATGAATAAGTTGTGTTGATTAAAGATGAAATTGATAGTTCCATTATGTTGGGATTATTAGTGTTAGTGGAAATCGACATTTATTTCAATAATAATTGATGTCTGGAGGTTATATTGACCAATCGGGTAATTAATCGGATAAATGAGCAATTAATTGCTATTATTTCACATGTTTATAACTATTTGTTCACATGTGTGTACTATTGATTCACATTCATGTACTATTAGGGGAGGTGGTGCAAGATTGATAATACTTGCATGACTAAATTAAAAATGGAGGTATAGATGAAGGTCTTATCTGGTAATTAGTTTTTTCACATGATTATACTATTAAGTCACATGAATGAACTATTAATTCACATTATTTACTATTAGGGGAGGTGGTGCAAGTTTGATAATACTTGTAGGACTAAATTAAAAATGAAGAAAAATAGGAAGGTATTATACTGTAATATTTTGAGCCCCAAAACGTGCAATTATCGAAACTATATTTTCCTATAAATAGAAGTTTATTCTTCCTTCATTTCTCACCAATTCACTAAAGCTATAGAGCAATTATTATAAAGAGAAATTATAGAGAGAAAGAAGAAGAAAGTCTCGCTACCTCACTATTCCAAATCCGATCTTCTTCTAAGGTAAGGGGTATTATTCTTTCATATTCATGAAGAGTTATTTTCTTTCAATACTAAATAAGGGTTGTTATTCCATTCTTTATTATTATGTTGGAATAACTTTGTACATGTGAAGTACCGCATACATGATGAAATTCTTACATTATTCCATTCTTTATTATTACATTTGGAATAACATATGCATCTGCGGTCTATCGCATGCCCAGTGAATTTCTGTTGTTATTTAATTCTTTATTATTTTGTTGGAATATCCATTTTGTGCGGATTCACGCATGACCGGTTCCATTCTTTATTATTACATTTGGAATATCCCGTGCATGCGGAGTACTGCATGACCTAGTTCCATTCTTTATTATTACATTGGAATAACTTTGTCGATGTGGATGGATTCGCATGCGCTTTGGTGAATTCTTGTGTTATTCCATTATTTATTATTACATTGGAATAATACATGCATGTGGATTACTGCATGCATGGTGAATGATCCTTCGTATTCATTCTTTATTAAATTGTGGAAATGATGCATCTGCGTAGATTACTGCATGGCGAAGCAAAAATCCATTTGCGCTTTTATATATTCTATTATACTCGGTTGGTTAAAGTTTTGGCTTCTATACTCCATGAAATTAGTAGAATATTCGGATATTTGCGCTTCATCCAAAGATCTTTTCATGGAAATATTCTTACGAGCATTTTTGAATTTTACTCCATAAAAGCGATGTCATGTTGACAATTTGGGCGTTATTGATTTACGGATAAATTAAATTATAAATCTTTAAAAATTTATCCTTGAACTTGTTTTATTGAATTCTTATATCATTGTCATCATCCTCATGTTTATAATATGTTGAAAGTCATCTGTGACCTATAGTGTATAGATGGACTTAGTGTGATTATGACCAGCGATTATTCGGTATAATCATGACCATAATGTTACAAATGATGTGGTAAAAGTCCTAATTGGCCGTAGTGCATTGATGGACAGTTGTTGGCATGATCATGACTATTGATGAATACACAAATATCCTTGGCCCGTAGTGCGTGGATAATTTGTGGTCGTGATACTAATGAATATCCTTGGCTGTAGTGCAGGGATGATGTGGTTTATTTATTAAGTTGAGTCTCAGCGATAAAAGTAATGAAAAACTTTTTAAATCATAGAAGATAGTAGATTTTATTCTCTACTTGACTCTTCTAATGGATTGCTTGTTCCGCTGCAGTTAAAATTGATGTTTGTTATATTTATCAGTTTAACATTGTTGAAGGCTAATGATAAATTATTCTGCATTATCTTAGTCATAATATTTCTTACTGGAATAGTTGAGCTCACCCTTTCTTTAACTGTTCTCTTCAGGAAATGAGAATATAGCTGGGACGAGTCGGGGAACGGATTGATGGTCCGGATGGTTGTTTTAGTAGTCTTCACTATTTTATAAAATTGTATGACAATAAATATAATGAGGACTCCATTGAGTGTGGATATTGTCTAGATGACAATATTCTTATTAAAACTCTTAGATTATGTTTTGTCGTATTTTACACGACTGTTGTATAATTAAGTTGTATTTGAATTTTGTACCATGTATTTGGCGACTCAAGATGGGTGATGTATACCTATTTTGGGGGCGTCACAGTTGGTATCAAAGCTTAGGGATATGATCCCTGGCTGAGATGTGAGACGAGAACTAAGAGGGGAGAGACGGGGAATTCCTTCGCTAGTATGACCTACCTAAGTTTAATTGGTATTTAATTTGTCGGTCAAAGTATAGGGATAATATGTGACATGTTTATTAACCCTTGTTTTGTGGCAGTATTTGAAAATGACATCTGAGAATGTTGAGAATAACAATGGAGCACAGGAGACCGTTGAGTCTCCACAGATCAATAATCAGGATAATGTGCATCAAGAAGGTGACAATCCTCATGCAAACAATAACACTGACCAAATGATGAACGATGGAATGTTCAGAGGCTTTATGTAATTCATGCAACATTAAACGAGGGCGGCCAAAAACTTGTTGCCTAATTTTTTAATAGCACTTTAACACGCAAGTATACGCGTTCAATTGTAATATTCAGCAAGTAAGGATATCGTTCCCATGAGGAACTAGACTAATATTTATCAATTACTAATTCCACTGCATTTAATCCTATTTTAAACTACGAAATATTGTTTGTGATTTGAAAATTAAACTTTACTAAACTAATAATTAAAATTAGAATTTCACAAGAATAACTGCAGATTTAACAGGTTAAGATTACAACTTCCCTTGGTATTTCATTTAAATCAATTTACTTCCCATTCAAATCAATTAATTAATATGAATCATTATCCAAGAATGCTTTATAAAATTCACGCACTTTTTCCAAAACACGTGAACAAATCCTCCTAACTCCGATCCTTAAGACACAAAATTACAAGGAACACCCTAGTCAATTAATTAACTATATTCCTATGTGAATCAAGTTAATAAGGGTTTTACGCACAAATTCTTTTAATGGATACAATAGACACATAGGTATATTCCAATCCTACATGCTAATCATATAAACCCTATTCAGATTATATGAACAGATGTAATCATATCCAGATCTCAATCTATACTCCATCTTCAAATTTTATATAGATTATCACAATAATTGTTGGCCAAACGATTAATCAATAAGCAAAAGATATAATAAATAATTTAATAAAAACCAACATTCATTCAATGGGAAGGTTCAATTTAAACAACATACGAAGTTCCATTGCAATCATAATTAAAATTTAGTTCATGATAATAATAATAATAATAAAGAAAAACATCATCCAGATTAATAATCCAATATCCCAGATAATTACAAAAGATAAAACTAGAGAAGAGAAGAAGAAACTCTGAATTTGCTCAAAAACTCTCTCTTTGATCTTCAGCCCTTGCAATTCTCCTTCGTGTTTTCCTTCGTTGTCCTCTCTGAAAATCTCTTCAAAAATTCAGTGATACCTGTTTTCTAAAGTCTCCTCTTATTTGTATTAGTCTCCCACCTCATTCAGATTCCTTTTTGGCTTCAAAAACCTACTTGGCAGTAGAAAATCCTCCTTTTTCTTGCATATAAGCGGCGTAAGCGCTCAACACAACCATTTCAAGCGCTGGGTGCTTGACCGTGACCACGCAATTACAAAAATGCCACTCATCTCTAATTTTAATGATTTTTGACCTTTTTCTTCTCCGAAATGACTAATTTGTCCCTCCAGCTCCAACCTACAAGAAATAAACACAAAACACATAAAAAGATACTAAAAACAATTAAAGATAGCAATAATTAAGTTTAATAAAATAAAATTCATAGGTATAAAACCTACTCATCAGCGGCTCCTGTCCAAAATACAGGTGAAAACACTGGCAGCTCTCGGACGGTCACCGCTAAACAGTTCAAGGAGCTGGGACCACGAGAGTTTATTGGAGAGCCAAAACCACTTAAGGCGGAGACGTGGATAAAGCAGATCACCGAGATATTTGATGTCTTGGGATGCTCCGAGGAGCAAAAGGTTCCTTGCACCACCTTTATGTTGCGAGGAGAGAGCAGATTACTAGTGGGAATTGGTAAAGCGTACTCAACCTGCCACACTGAAGATGTCTTGGGAGAAGTTCCAAGAACTATTCAACGACAAGTACTTTCCCAAAATTATTCGTCACATGAAAGAGGTAGAGTTCATCAAGTTTGAGCAGAACAATATGTCTGTGTCACAGTACGAGCTAAGTTTGTCGAGTTGTCCCGGTTTGCATCTCACTTGGTTGACAATGAAGAGAGAATGACACGGATGTTTCTAAGAGGTTTGAAACCCAAGATACGTCAATATCTAATTTCTCATAAACTGTGTTTGTATTCAGATGTTGTAAATAGAGCTCAATTATTGGAGCGCGATAACGAGTCAACTCAACCAAGAGAAAGCAGCCAACAAAATGATAATACCAATGGTAGTAGTCATCAAAGCGGTGACAACAAACGTGGAGGGAATCAACATGCCAGAATTGGTAACCACTTCGGTGGTTATCATGGACAAGATAATAAGAATGGACATTTCAAGAAGAGGAGATTCAACAATGATGGAAAGACGTCAGAATCAGCACCCGTGGTTAAGGAAGGAGAACGACCACTTATCATATGCTTCAAATACGGAGGGGATGGACATATCAGTACAAACTGTGCGCAACAGTCCAAAACGTGTTACAATTGTGGAAGAGAATTCAAGTCCAGTTCGAACGGTGACACGAAATGCAGTTGCAGAGAAGTCAAAACCAGTAGTTCAAGGGAGAGCGTTTGTTGTGACCTCCCAGAAAGCAAGGAATCCGAACGAGGTCATCACGGGTAAGCTAATCATCAACTCTAGCGAAGTATATACCTTATTTGATATCGGTTCTACCCATTCTTTTATTTCTCCTACTTGCGCTCAACGTTTAAATTTGACTACGGAGAAATTAGACTTTGACTTATCTGTGATGCCCCCAAGATTAGGTATACATCACCCATCTTGAGTCGCCAGATACATGGTACAGAATTCAAATACAACTTAATAATACAACTGTCGTGTACAATACGATAAAACATAAACTGTGAGTTTGAATACAAATATTGTCTACTAGAGAGTATACAAACTCAAAAGGAGTCCTCATTACAATTATTATCACACTATTTCACAGAATAGTGAGGACTACTAATGCACCATCTAGGACCATCACTCCGCTTCCCAGACTAAGTCCCGGCTATATTCTTATTTCCTGAAGAGAATAAAAAGAAAGAAAGGTGAGCTCAACTAGCCCAAGATGAAATATTATGACTAAGATAATGCAGAATAAATTATCATTAGCCTTAAACAGTGTTAAACTGATACAATATAACAAACATCAAGTTTAACTGCAGCGAAACAAGCAATCCATTAGAAGAGTCAAGTAGAGAATAAAATCTACTATCTTTTATGATTTAAAAGGTTTTTCATCACTTTTCATCGCTGGGACTCAACTTAATAAATAATCCACATCATCGAATCACCCCTGCACTACGGCCAAGGATATTCTTTAGTATCACGACCATGAATTATCCATGCACTACGGCTTAAGATAATCATGTTTTCATCAACGGTCCTGATCATGCCATAAAACAATTCATCTTTGCACTACGACCAAAGAGAATCCATAGCCATAATCATACCAAAAACTGTCCATCAATGCATTACGACCAATGAGGACTTTTTTTTTCCACATCATTTGTAACATTACGGTTATGATTATACCGAATAATTCTTGGTCATAATCATACCAAGTCCATCTATGCACTACAGGCCACAGATGACTTTCAACATAATATAAACATGAGGATGATGACAATGATATAAGAATTCAATAAAACAAGTTCAAGAATTAATTTATCCAGGAACTGATAACGTTCAAATTGTCAACATGATACTGCAAAACTTTAACCAACTGAGTATAATAAAGAATGGAATAACAAAAGAAATCACCATGCATGCTGTATTTCAGATGTAGGCGAGTTATTCCAACAAAATAATAATAACGAAACCAGTCAAAGTAAATTGCACGATAGGATATTCCAATGAATAATAAATAACGGAACCAGTCCTGTAAAAAGCGCGTAGATAGGATATTCCAACGTAATAATAAAGAATGGAATATTAGAAGAATTTCACCATGTATGCGATGATTTTGCATGACAAATTATTCCAACATAATAATAAAGAATGGAATAATAGAAGAATTTCACCAAGTATAGGGTAGCACGTATCTGAGTTATTCAACGTAATAATAAAGAATGGAATAACAGAAGTTCTCTTCATAAATAAGAAAGAAAGAGTACCCCTTATGAGTACAACAAATAATATTCCCTACCTTAGGAAGAAGAGTACTGGATATAGAAGTAGTGAAGTAGTAGAATACTTTTCTTCTTTTTATCTATAGTTTATCTCTCTAGAGTTTCAGTGAATTCGTAAGAAATAATGAAGGAATGAGCTTCTATTTATTGAAAAATGGACTGCATAGTAACTAACTCATGAACGGTCCAGATTGATTCACTTTAATCTGACGGTCCATATTTAAAGCAAAATCTTTTAAATAAAATATAATATATTCTATTTATAATCTAATAAAACGAATAACTTTATAAAAGATTTTACTATGCAAACACTATGCAGGCACTATGCAAATACTATGCATAATAAAATACAATATATTCTAATTATTGTCTAATAAAACCGATAACTTTATAAAATTATTATGTTTTATATAAAAAGATTTTACTATGCAAAACACTATGCAGGCACTATGCAACACTATGTATAATAATATATAATATATTCTATTTATAGAATAACTTTATAAAAGTATTCTATTTTATATAAAAAGATTTTACTATGCAAAACACTATGTAGACATTATGCAACACTATGCATAATAGAATATAATATATTCTATTTATAGAATAACTTTATAAAAGTATTCTGTTTTATTATATTAATAATACCAATAAAATAAAACTGAGTGACTTATCACGTAAGCATCAATAATCAATACCGTGTGCTACTATGCAACCACACATATTACTGTACTTTTAACACCGGGTGTTTCAACAGTTAACGGTAAAACTTCCGCCGTTATTTTCATAAAGTATTTTTATCATTTTCTCAATCCGACAATAATTCTGTTACGGGGTCCACCAATAATTGTACTGTCGTACGGATATTCTTCGATAAAAAGAATATTCCCCGACCAATCATATATTATACAACAACTTGCATACTTTTCAAAATTTATAAATATTACCCACAACTATAACATTATATCAAATCTACACCATAATATTCAAAAAATTATTTTGAGAAATTAAATATTTATTCATAAAATCTAGGGTCTCACAATTTCCCCTCCTTATGGAATTTCGCCCTCGAAATTTACGTACGTACTTGGTATGCTGAATAGGTGAGGATACCTCGACTTCATTTCAAATTCTAACTCTTGAGGTATAACATTTGAGTGTTGAATACGATTCTTCTTATCCAAGATTTTAACACATATCTCCTCAAATGTTAAATCATCTGCTATCTCGTCCGGTTCTAAATTAATAGTGTGGTTCGGGTCGTCCACATATTTACGTAACATCGATACGTTAAAAACTTTATGAACACGAGATATACTTGGCGGTAAAACGAGTCTATAAGCCATAGTTCCTACTCGATCGAGACTTTTAAATGGGCCAATTAAATCGAGGGTTGAGATTTCCTATCTTCGTCGATTCTTGCTTCTAGAATAACGCCCTCTTGAACCTTCTTCTTCACATTTATCAGCTCCGGGTGTGTAGCTTGAGCGGCTTTAAATTTATCGATTAAAGTCGATTCTACTCGTATATTCGTTGTCTTCACTTGGGTTCCTAGAGTCTTTAACTCTATCTTCATCATTTGTAAGTCGTACGAAATGGGCCTTTGTGTTAACAACATCGCACTCGTAAACGCATACGATCTTCTACTCAATACGTCAGCTACCACGTTCGTTTTCCCACGATGGTTTTGAATGGTACGATCGTAATCTTCAAAAGCTCGAGCCAACGTCTTTGGCGCATGTTACGTTCATTTTAGTTGAAGAAATATTTGAGGGTTGAAGAAATGGGTTTTGTACTGGGGTCAATACAAAATTTGATTTCACGCTCTAGGGGTAGGCTAAGAAGTCTTCAAGAATACGTCAAGAAATTTATTAACAATAGAAATATCATTCAAAACTGTGACTCTCATCCAAGACTTGGATAGCACGTCACATTGATACCTATCAACTTGTCATCGTCATTCACGACGTCGCCTATAGAAAGTCTGGCTTCGGTGCATTCCACACAAGAAAGTCAACAACGAAAGGACTGGGGCTCTTTACTTATGGCTTGATATGATAATGATTGACTTTAGTGGTTTGGTTGCTTGAATTCGCATAACATGTTGGTTAAGAATATGAAAGCTAACAACCTTACGAAAAGCATGATGAGTAGTTAACCAATCTATTCCTAAAATCACATCAAAGGAAAGTATTTTCAAAGAGATACAATCGACAGGTAACGTGAAAGTGTTGATTTGAACAAGATTTATAAATAGTGGAGGTAACGAAGGTTTCTCCCAACAGATATATCAAAGTCTAACTTCTCCGGAGTTAACTTCAAACATTGAACACAACTAGGTGAAATAAAAGAGTAAGTAGAACCGGTATTTAACACGGTATAGACTTCGCAAGAGTTTATGACTAACATACCCGTGATAATTTTATTCAGGTTCCTCGTCACGAAAAAAAAATGCTCTCTCTTAAACTACCGACTTTGGCTTATCTGGGACATCCCTTGGCATCACTATCCCAGCTGGAATTGACTTCACCATACAAAAAAATCAAGCTAGGTGACCTTCTCTTCCGCAATTAAAACACATTTTGGATTCTTTACAGATTTGGTTGGACGGATGTGTCCCTCCCCGTCGCATTTGAAACATAATGACCGATGGTTGTTCTTTTTCTCTTTGAAACGGTGTTGGTGCACGCGTCTTTCGTCATTGTTGAACCTTCTCTTCTTGAAATGTCCATTCTTCTTGTTTTGGCCATGATTACCACCGGTGGTTACCATTTCGGCATGTTGATTCCTCCATGCTTATTGTCACCGCTTTGATGACTGTTATCACCGGTACTATCATTTTGCCAGCTGCTCTCTTTTGGTTTGGTTGACTCATTATCGCGCTCCAATAACTGAGCTCTATTAACAACATCTGAATACAAACACAGTTTATGAGAGATAAGATATTGACGTATCTCAGGTTTCAAACCTCTTAAAAACATCCGCGTCATTCTCTCTTCATTATCAACCAAGGGGGACGCAAATCGGGACAATTCAGCAAACTTGGCTTCGTACTGCGACACGGTCATGTTGTTTTGCTCCAACTTGATAAATTCCACCTCCTTCATGTGACGAATGCTTTCGGGAAAGTACTTGTCATTGAACAGCTCTTGGAACTTCTCCCAAGATATCTCGAGTGCGTCAGGCTGGGTACGTTTTACAGATTCCCATCAGTGATCTGCCTCTTCACGCAACATAAAGGTGGAAAAGGGAACCTTTTGCTCCTCGAAGCATCCCAAGACATCAAATATCTTGGTGATCTGCTTTAACCACGTCTCTGCCTTAAGTGGTTCTAGCTTTCCCAAAAACTCCGGTGGTCCCAGCTCCTTGAATTGCTTAGCGGTGACCAACCGTGTGTTGCCATTGTTTCCTCCTGCATTATGAACAGGAGCCACCTTCGCCTGATGTTTCATGAATTCTAAAAAGCTCTTAAACGTACAGTCATTTGTCAATTGATCAGTGTTGTTGTTTACAGGAGGATTATCGACATCCTGTTGCACATTGTCCTGATTATTGATCTGTGGAGACTCAACAGTCTCCTGTGCTCCATTGCTTATCTCAACATTTTCAGATGCCATTTTTAAATACTACCACAAAACAAGGGTTAATTAACATATCACATATTATCTCTATACACCAATTAAATACCAAATAAACTTAGGTAGGTCATACTAGCGAAGGAATTCCCCGTCTCTCCCCTCCTAGTTCTATTCTCACATCTGGCAGGATCATATCCTAAGCTCGATACCAACCGTGGCCCCCCAAAATTAGGTATACATCACCCATCTTGAGTCGCCGAGATACATGGTGCATGAATTCAAATACAACTTAATAATACAACTATCGTGTATAATACGACAAAACATAAACTGTGAGTTTGAATACAAATATTGTCTACTAGAGAGTATACAAACTCAAAAGGAGTCCTCATTACAATTATTATCACACTATTTCACAGAATAATGAGGACTACTAATGCACCATCTAGGACCATCACTCCGCTCCTCGACTCGTCCCAAATTTATATTCTCATTTCAAGAGAATAAAGAATGAAAAGGTGAGCTCTCAACTAGCCCGATGAGAAATATTATAACTAAGATAATGTAGAATAAATTATCATTTGCCTTAAACAATGTTAAACTGATACAATATAACAAACATCAAGTTTAACTGCAGCGGATCAAACAAACCATTAGAAGAGTTAAATAGAGAATACAATCTACTATCTTTTATGATTTAAATGGTTTTTCATCACTTTTCATCGCCGGGACTCAGCTTAATAAATAATCCACATCATCGAATCACCCCTGCACTACGGCCAAGGATATTCTTTAGTATCACGACCACGAATTATCCATGCACTACGGCTTAAGATAATCATGTTTTCATCAATGGTTTTGATCATGCTATAAAATAATTCATTTTTGCACTACGACCAAAGAGAATCCATAGCCATAATCATACCAAAAACTGTCCATCAATGCACTACGGCCAATGAGGACTTTTTTTCCCACATCATTTGTAACATTACGGTCGTGATTACACCGAATAATCCCTGGTCATAATCATACCAAGTCCATCTATTCACTACAGGCCACAAATGACTTTCAACATAATATAAACATGAGGATGATGACAATGATATAAGAATTCAATAAAAGAAGTTCAAGAATTAATTTATCCAGAACCGATAACGTTAAATTGTCGACATGATCTTTGCTTTGTAAAGTAAAATTCAAGAATGCTCGGAAGAATATTTTCATGAAAAGATATCTTTGGATGAAGCGCAAATATCAAGGATATTCCACTAATTTCATGGAGTATAAAAGTCAAAACTTTAACCAACCTCGAGTATAATAAAGAATGGAATAACAAAAGAAATCACCATGCATGCGGTGCTTGCATGAGCGGAGTTATTCCAACGAGAATAATAATAACGGAACCAAAGGTCGGTAAAATTACGCAATGACCGCGGGATATTCCAACAGAATAATAAATAATCGGAACTAGGTCCGGCGTAAAAGCATGAATGACGGGATATTCCAACCAGAATAATAAATAACGGAACCGGTCCCACAGTAAACGCAAAACGTATGTGAGGATATTCAACGAATAATAAAAAGAATGGAATATTAGAAGAATGTCACCATGTATGCGAAGATTTTTGCATAGGCGGGTTATTCCAACATAATAATAAAGAATGGAATAACGTAAGAATTTCACCAAGTATAGGGTAGCTTCACAGTATATAGGTTATTCCAATGTAATAATAAAGAATGGAATAACGAAGTTCTCTTCATAAATAAGAAAGAAAGAGTACCCTTACGAGTACAACAAATAATATTGTCTACCTTAAGAAGAAGAGTCTTTGGATATAGAAGTAGTGAAGTAGCAAAATACTTTTCTTATTTCTCTCTATAGTTTATCCCTCAGAGTTTCAATTGAATTAAATAAGAAATAATGAAGGAATGAGCTTCTATTTATAGAAAAATGGGTACATATAACTAACTCATGAACGGTCCGTATTGATTCACTTTAATCGACGGTCCATATTTAAAAGCAAAATCTTTTAAATAAAATATAATATATTCTATTTATAATCTAATAAAATGAATAACTTTATAAAAGATTTTACCATGCAAAACACTATCTTGAGCACTATGCAAACATTATGCATAATAAAATATAATATATTCTAATTATTGTCTAATAAAATGATAACTTTATAAAAGTATTACATTTTTATATAAAAAGATTTTACTATGTAAAACACTACGCACTATGACCTTTATCTGAACACTATGCATAATAAAATATAATATATTCTATTTATAGAATAACTTTATAAAAATATTCTATTTTATATAAGAAGATTTTACTATGCAAAACACTATCGCAAAACTATACAACACTATGCATAATAGAATATAATATATTCTATTTATAGAATAACTTTATAAAAAGTATTTTGTTTTATTATATTAATAATACCAATAAAACAAAACTGAGTGACTTATCACGTAAGCATCAATAATTAATACCATGTGCTACTATGCAACCACGCCAGCGTATTCTTTGTACTTTTAACACCGTATGTTTCAACAGATTAACAGTAAAACTTCCCACGTTATTTTCATAAAGTATTTTTGTCGTTTTTCTCAATCCGCCAATAATTCCGTTCTGGGTCCACCAATGATTGTCTGTAGTCTTACGGATATTCCCCGACAAAAAGAATATTCCCCGACCAATCGAATATTATACAACAACTTGCATACTTTTCAAAATTTATAAATATTACCTACAACTATTAAATTATATCAAATCCACACCATAATATTCAAAAAATTATTTCGAGAAATTAAATATTTATTCATAAAATCTAGGGTCTCACATTATTTGTTGAAACTCCGTTGGGAGAAACCTTCATTACATCCACTATTTATAAGTCTTGTTTGGTTCAAATCGGTACCCTCACATTACCTGTTGATCTTATTTCCTTAAAAATACTTGCATTTGACGTGATTCTAGGGATTGATTGGTTAACTACTCATCATGCTAAAATTGATTATTTTCGTAAGGTTTTTAGCTTTCATATTCCTAATCAACCTATTATGCGAATTCAAGCAACCAAACCATTAAAATCAATCACAGTCATCTCAAGCCATAAAGCTATTCATTTATTGAAAAATGGATTTCAAGCTTTCTTAGCTCATGTCACAGATTTAAACAAAAATACGTCAGATTTGAATGATATTTCTATTGTTAATAAATTCCCTGACGTATTTCCCTAAGAACTTCCTGGCCTACCCTTGGAGTGTGAAATCGAGTTTGGTATCGACCTTGAACCCAGTACAAAACCCATTTCCAAAGCCCCATATCGAATGGCTCCTATTTAACTTCAGGAGTTAAGAACCCAACTACAGGAATTGTTAGACATCGGTTTTATTCGTCCTAGTACATCTCCTTGGGGTGCTCCTGTTCTGTAAAACCCCAACTTTTTTGAATAAAGATGAATTTTCTATAAATATTATTTTTGAATATTATGGAGTGAAATTGATATAATGTTATAGTTGTGGGTAATATTTATAAATTTTGCATAGTATGCAAGTTTGTTATATTATATTCGATTGGTGGGGAATATTCGTTTTAGCGAGGGAATATTAAGTATATGACTGGCACAATCATTAGTGGACCCCATAACGGAATTATTGTTTGATTGAGAAAACGACAAAAATATTTTATTAAAAATAACGGCGGAAGTTTTACCATTAATCTTGTTGAACTACTTTCGGTAGTAAAAAAATACGATGTCTGGCGTGTGGTTGCATAAGTAGCACACTGAGGTATTGATTATTAATGCTTAGCAAGAAGTCACTCAATTTTGCTTATTTTATTGAATTTCATTTACCTATTTTTTCAAAATAATCAATGAAAATTATTTTATATAATTAGGTGGGGCCCACCTTGTGGGGCCCATGTTTGAAATTGAAGAGGAAGTTGTCGATGTTTTCCACGGAGTTGTTTTATTTGATAGGTAATGTAATGTTAATATATATTTATATATATATGATGATTTATTATATATATATATATATATATATATATATATATATATATATATATATATATATATATATATATATATGATGCTTGATTTTGGAAACGTGGGGAGTATAATTATTATGACTTTATTAACAAAGTGGGAGGAAGTTCAATTATTATTAGTTTATATATATATATATATATATATATATATATATATATATATATTTTATTTAAAAGATTTTGCTTTAAATATGGATAGTCAGTTAAAGTAAATCAATCTGGATCGCTTCATGGATTAGTTTCTATGCATTCCATTTTTCTATAAATAGAAGCTCATTCCTTCATTATTTTCTTACTTAATTCAATTGAAACTCTAGAGAGAAAATTATAGAGTGAAAGAAGAAAAGTTTTCGCTACTTAACTACTCTTATATTCAGTTCTTTTTTACGGTAAGGGGTGTTATTCTTTCTTATTCATGAAGAGAATCTGTTGTTATTTCATTGCTTATTATTCTACATTGGAATAACCTATATATGCTGCGTTTCTACCCTATACTTGGTGACATTCTTCTATTATTCATTGGAACATCACATGCATGTGTTTTACACCCACTGGTTCCGCTCTTTATTATTATTCCATTGGAACATCCTCGTCTATGTGTTTTACATCGGACTGGTTCCGCCTTTATTATTATTCTATTGGAACATCACATGCATGTGTTTTACACCGGGACCGTTTCCGCTTTATTATTACTGGTGGACCATCCAGCCGGTTGCAAATTTTACGACTTGGTTAGGTTTATTATTACATTGGAATAACTTTTGTCTACATCTGAAGTACCTCATGCATGGTGATTTCTTTTGTTATTCCATTCTTTATTATACTCAGGTTGGTTAAAGTTTTGACTTCTATACTCCATGAAATTAGTAGAATATCCTTTATATTTTCAAGCGCTTCATCCAAAGATTTTTCATGGAAATATTCTTCCGATCATTCTTGAATTTTACTCTACAAAGCGATGTCATGTTGACAATTTGGACATTATTAGTTCTGGATAAATTAATTCTTGAACTTGTTTTATTGAATTCTTATATCATTGTCATCATCCTCATATTTAAATTTTTTTTGAAAGTCATCTCGTATTCTCAGTGGTGCATAGATGGACTTGGTATGATTATGACAAGGGATTATTCGGTGTAATCATGACCGTAATGTTACAAATGATGTGATAAAAGTCCTCATTGGCCCGTAGTGCATTGATGGACAGTTGTTAGCATGATCATGATCATTAATGAATACATAAATATTCTTGGCCCGTAGTGCATGGATAATTGTGGTCGTGATACTAAAGAATATCCTTGGCCAGTAGTAGTGCGGGGTGATTCGATGATATGGAATATTTATTAAGTTTGAGTCTCAAATGATAACAAAGATGAAAAAAACCTTTTAAATCATAAAAGATAGTAGATTTTATTTTCTACTTGACTCTTTTAATGGATTGCTTGTTCAACCTGCAGCTTAAACTTGATGTCTATTATATTTTATCGGTTTAACATTGTTGGAGACTAATGATAATTTATTCTGCATTATCTTAGTCATAATATTTCTTACTGGGCTAGTTGAACTCACCCTTTCTTTCACTGTTCTTTTTAGGAAATGAGAATATAGCTGGGACGAGTCGAGGAACGGAGTGATGGTCCAGAGGATAGCATTAGTAGTCCTCACTATTCTGTGAAATAGTGTGATAATAATTGTAATGAGGACTCCTTTTGAGTTTGTATAATCTGAAGTAGACAATATTTGTATTCAAACTCACAGTTTATGTTTTGTCGTATTGTACACGATAGTTGTATTAGTAAGTTGTATTTGAATTCTATACCATGTATCTGGCGACCCAAGATGGGTGATGTATACCTAATTTTGGGGCGTCCACGGTTGATATCAAAGCTTAGGGATATGATCCTGCTAAGATGTGAGACTAGAACTAGGAGGGGAGAGACGGGGAATTCCTTCGCTAGTATGACCTACCTAAGTTTATTAGGTATTTAATTGGTCAGTCAAAGTATATGGATAATATGTTATATGTTAATGAACCTTTGTTTTGTGGCAGTATCTGAAAATGACATCCGAGAATGTTGAAAATAGCTATGGAGCACAAGAGACCGTTGAGTCTCCATATATCAATAATCAAGAGAATGTGCATCAGGAAGGCGACAATCCTCATGCAAACAACAACACTGACCAAATGATGAATGATGGACTGTTCAGAGGCTTTATGCAATTCATGCAACATCAGGCGAGAGCGGCTCCTGTCCAAAATGTAGGTGGAAACACTCGAAACTCTCGGACGGTCACTGCTAAACGGTTCAAGGAGTTGGGACCACCGGAGTTTATAGGAGAGCTAAAACCACTTAAGGCGGAAGCATGGATAAAGTAGATCACCAAGATATTTGATGTCTTGGGATGCTCCGAGGAGCAAAAGGTTCCCTTCACCACCTTCATGTTGCGTGAAGAGGCAGATTACTGGTGGGAATTTGTAAAACGTACCCAGCCTGACGCACTCAAGATGTCTTGGGAGAAGTTCTAAGAGCTATTCAATGACAAGTACTTTCCCGAGAGTATTCGTCACATGAAAGAAGTGGAGTTTATCAAATTGGAACAAAATAATATGAGCGTGTCGCAATACGAGGCTAAATTTGCGGAGTTATCCCGGTTTGCATCCCATTTGGTCGATAATGAGGAACGAATGACGCGAATGTTTTTAAGAGGTTTGAAACTGGAGATATGTCAATATCTTATTTCTCATAAACTGTGTTTGTACTCAGATGTTGTAAATAGGGCTCGCGTTATTGGAGCCAGAACGAGTCAACGAATCAACGTAAGCTAACGAAGCGGTTGCGATGTGAAAATACCGGTGGTATCGATCGTCAAACGATGACAACAAACGTGGAGGAATCAACATGCGAAATGGTAACCACTTCGGTAATCATGGCCAAGACAAGAAAAATGACATTTCAAGAAGAGGAGATTCAACAATGATGGAAAGACGCCAGTCGACCAAAGACCCATTGTTAAGGAAGGAGAACGCGACCACCTATCATAAGCTTCAAATGCGGAGGAGAGGGACACATCAGTCCAAACTGCGCGATGCCGTCCAAAGCATGTTATAATTGTGGAAGAGAAGGTCACCTAGCCTGATTTTGTCGTTCACTGAAGACAAGTTCAGCTAGGATGGAGGCACCAAAGGCCGTCCCAGAAAAGTCAAAACCAGTAGTGTAAAGGAGAGCGTTTGTTGTGACATCCCAGAATGAAAGGAACCCTAACGAGGTCATCACGGGTAAGCTTATAATAAACTCTAGGGTAAGCTTATAATAAACTCTAGCGAAGTTTATACCTTATTTGATACCGGTTCTACCCATTCTTTTATTTCTCCTACTTGCGCTCAACGTTTAAATTTGACTCCGGAGAAATTGGACTTTGACTTATCTGTTGAAACTCCGTTGGGAGAAACCTTCATTACATCCACTGTTTATAAGTCTTGTTTAGTTCAAATCGGCACCCGCACGTTACCTGTCGATCTTATTTCATTGAAAATACTTGCATTTGATGTAATTCTAGGGATTGATTGGTTAACTACACATCATGCAAAATTTGATTATTTTTGTAGGGTTGTTAGCTTTCATATTCCGAACCAACCTATTATGCGAATTCAAGCAACCAAACCATTAAAATCAATCACTGTCATCTTAAGCCATAAAGCTATTCGTTTATTGAAAAATGGATGTCAAGCTTTCTTAGCTCATGTCATTGATCTAAACAAAAATGCATCAGTTTTGAATGATATTTCTATTGTTAATGAATTTCCTGACGTATTCCCTGAAGAACTTCCTGGCCTACCCCCAGAGCGTGAAATTAAATTTTGTATCAACCTTGAACCTGGTACAAAACCCATTTCCAAAGCCCCATATCGAATGGCTCCTATTGAACTTCAGGAGTTAAAGACCCAACTGCAGGAATTGTTAGACATTTGCTTTATTCGTCCTAGTACTTCTCCTTGGGGTGCTCCTGTTCTATTTGTTTAGAAGAAAGATGGGAGTATGCGACTTTGTATTGATTATCGGGAGTTGAATCATGTCACCATCAAAATAGGTACCCATTGCCATGTATTGATGATCTATTTGACCAAATTCTAAGGAGCCAAATTCTTTTCAAAGATTGATCTTCGTTAGGATATCACCAGTTGAAGATTAGAACCGATGACATTCCAAAGACGGCTTTGAACTTCGATGACGGGCATTATGAATTCCTAGTCATGTCTTTTGGATTGACTAATGCTCTCTTGCCTTCATGGATATGATGAACCGAGTATTCAAGGAATATTTGGATCACTTTGTGGTCGCCTCTTTATTGATGACATCCTAATTTATTCCAAAAGCCGTGAAGATCATGAGCAACACTTGAGGCTGATACTCCAAAAGCTTCGTGAATATAAGCTTTATGCCAAGTTGAAGAAATGCGAGTTCTGGCTTGAGGATGTAGCATTCCTTGGGCACGTGGTATCAAGTCATGGAATATCTGTTGACCTAGCAAAGATTGAAGCTATTCAAAGCTGGGAGCAACCTAAATCAGTGACTGAAGTACGTAGCTTCTCGGCTTAGCTGGTTATTATCGGAGATTCGTAGAAGGGTTTTCTCGAATCGCCACTCCACTAACGCAGCTGACTCGGAAAGATACAAAGTTCGGTTGGAGCGAGGAATGTGAGAAGAGTTTTCAAGAACTCAAGAGGAGACTCATTTCAGCACCTGTTCTGACAATACCATCTGGTTCGGAGGGATTTGTCATCTACAGTGATGCTTCAGGCAAAGGGTTAGGATGTGTTCTCATGCAACATGGGAAAGTCATAGCCTATGCCTCATGACAACTCAAAGAATATGAGAGGAATTATCCTACTCATGACCTAGAGTTAGCAGCTGTGGTCTTCGCACTTAAAATTTGGAGGCATTACTTGTATGGGGAGAAGGTGGAGATCTTTACGGATCATAAAAGCCCCAAATATTTCTTCACTCAAAAGGAACTCAACATGCGACAACGACGTTGGCTTGAACTGTTGAAAGATTATGATCATACCATCCAATACCATCCTGGAAAAGCGAACGTGGTAGCTAACGCATTGAGTAAGAAAATCATATGCAAGTATGAGTACGATATTGTCAACACAAAGGCCCATTTTGTGTGACTTGCAAAGGATGGAGATAGAGTTAAAGACTCCAGGGACCCATGTGATGATGGCGAAAATACAAGTAGAACCGACTTTAATTGATTCGTATGAGGAAGAAAGTGCAAGAAGGTGCTATGCCGGAAGCAAGAATCGATGAAGAAGGAATACTTCGAGTCAACTCCAGACTTTGTGTTCCTAACGACCCTGATTTAAAGAATAAAATCATGATGGAGGCGCACAACACACCATTTGCAATCCATCATGGAGTACCAAAATGTATCATGATCTTCGACATACATTTTGGTGGGGGCGATATGAAGAGAGAGAGATAAATTTGTTTATCTCAAGGTGTTTAACGTGTCAATGAGTCAAGGCGGAGCATCAAGTACCAAAATGTCCATTGCAACCACTTGAAATTCCAAAATGGAAGTGGGAGCACATTACCATGGATTTCGTTACCGGTCTTCCTAAGGTTTCTCAAGGTATAGATGCGATTTGGGTCATTGTTGATAGATTGACCAAGTCTACTCATTTCTTACCGATACGAGAAACTTATACACTTGAACGTCTTGCTCGTATGTACATAAACGAGATTGTAAGACTGCATGGTATGCCAGTATCCATTGTTTCTGATCGAGACCCAAGATTCACTTCATGATTTTGGATTAGTTTGCAGAAAGCTATAGGGACAGATTTACGATTTAGCTCTGCATATCATCCTCAGACGGACGGACAGTCGGAGAAGACTATTCAAACTCTTGAAGATCTATTAAGACTCTGTGTCCTTGATTTCAAGGGAAGTTGGGACAAGTTCTTACCATTGGTGGAGTTTTCCTATAACAACAGTTATCAAGCAAGTATTGGCATGGCTCCATTCGAAGCGTTGTATAGAAGAAAATGTTGTTCTCTAGTATGCTGGGATGAGGTGGATGAAGCAACATTGTTGGGATCGGAGTTGGTACGTATGACTACGGAAAAGATTCAAACGATCCGACAACGTATAAAAACCTCACAAGATCGACAAAAGAGTTATGCTGATATTCATCGAAAGGACGTGGAATTTGATATAGGAAATCATGTGTTGTTACATGTTGCTCCATGGAAAGGAGTTACAAGATTTGGAAAGAGAGGAAAGCTCAATTCTCGATTCATCGACCCGTTTCTAATCCTTGATCGAGTAGGAACTGTGGCCTATAGACTAACTTTACCGCCAAGTATGTCTCGTGTTCATAACGTTTTTCACATATCCATGTTACGTAAATATGTGGAAGACCCGAACCACATTATTGAGTTAGAATCGGATGAAATAGCGGAAGATTTGACGTATGAAGAGGTTCTTGTTCAAATATTGGATAAGAAGGAACATATTCTACGCACCAAGGTTATACCTCAAGTCAAAGTTTTGTGGAGAAACCACGATGTTGAGGAAATGACTTGGGAGTTAGAATCTGAAATGAAATCAAGGTATCCTTACCTCTTCGACATACCAGTATCGTACCCTAATTTCGAGGGCTTAAATTTCATAAGAAGGGAGATTGTAAACCCCAACTTTTTTGAATAAAGGTGAATTTTCTATAAATATTATTTTTGAATATTATGGAGTGAAATTAATATAATGTTATAGTTGTGGGTAATATTTATAAATTTTGCATAGTAGTATGCAAGTTGTTATATTATATTCGATTGGTAGGGAATATTCGCTTTTAGCGAGGAAATATTCATACGACTAAGACAATCATTAATGGACCCTACAAATTATTATCGGATTGAAAATGACAAAAATATTTTATTAAAAATAACGGTGGGAGTTTTACCGTTAAAACTGTTGAACTACTTCAGTAGTAGAAGTATGCGATGTCTGCGTAGTAGTATAGTAGCAGCACCACACGGTATTGATTATTAATGTTTAAGCAAGAAGTCACTCAATTTTGCTTATTTTATTGATTTCATTTACCTATTTTTTTTCAAAATAATCGGTGAAAATTATTTTATATAATTAGGTGGGGGCTCATTGTAAATTGCCCATGTTTGAAATTGAAGAGGAAGTTGTCGATGTTTTCCACGGAGTTGTTTTATTTGATAGGTAATGTAATGTTAATATATATATATATATATATATATATATATATATATATATATATATATATATATATATAATATGATGCTTGATTTTGGAAATGTGGGGAGTATAATTATTATGACTTTATTGACAAAGAGGGATGGAAGTTCAATTATTATTAGTTTATATATATATATATATATATATATATTTTATTTAAAAGATTTTGCTTTAAATATGGACCATCAGATTAAAGTAAATCAATCTGGACCGTTCATGGATTAGTTTCTATGCATTCCATTTTTCTATAAATAAAAGCTCATTCCTTCATTATTTTCTTACGAATTTACTGAAACTCTAGAGAGAGATAATTATAGAGAGAAAGAAGAAAAGTTTTCTGCTACTTAACTACTCTTATATTTAGTTCTTTTATGGTAAGGGGTGTTATTCTTTCTTATTCATGAAGAGAACTGTTGTTATTCCATTGCTTATTATTGTGTTGGAATAACCTATATACGCGGTCTACCCTATACTTGGGGACATTCTGCTATTATTCTGTTGGAACATCACATGCGTGTGTTTTACACCTAACCGGTTCCGCTCTTTATTATTATTCTGTGGAACATCCATGCATGTGTTTTACACCCACTGGTTCCGCTTTTTATTATTATTCTATTGGAACATCCTGTCTGTGTGTTTTACACCATACTTGGTTTCGTCTTTATTATTCTGTTGGACCATCCTGTCGGTGCAAATTTTGCCTGACTTGGTTCCGTTATTATTATTCTGTTGGAATAACCTGTCTATGCGAAGTACCTCATGCATGGTGATTTCTTTTGTTATTCCATTCTTTATTATACTCAGTTGGTTAAAGTTTTGACTTCTATACTCCATGAAATTAGTTGAATATCCTTGATACTTGCGCTTCATCCAGTATCTTTTTATAGAAATATTCTTCTGATCATTCTTGAATTTTACTCTACAAAGCAGTATCATGTTGACAATTCGGACATTATTAGTTCCTGGATAAATTAATTCTTGAACTTGTTTTATTGAATTCTTATATCATTGTCATCATCCTCATATTTAAATTTTTTTGAAAGTCATCTGTGGCCTGTAGTGCATAGATGGACTTGGTATAATTATGACCAGGGATTATTCGGTGTAATCATGAACGAAATGTTACAAATGATGTGGTAAAAGTCTTCATTGGCCCCTAATGCATTGATGGACAGTTGTTGGCATGATCATGATCATTAATGAATACACAAATATTCTTGGCCCGTAGTGCATGGATAATTGTGGTCGTGATACTAAAGAATATCCTTGGCCGTAGTGCAGGGGTGATTCGATGATGTGGAATATTTATTAAGCTGAGTCTCAGCGATAACAGTGATGAAAAAACCTTTTAAATCATAAAAGATAGTAGATTTTATTTTTTACTTGACTCTTTTAATGGATTGCTTGTTCCGCTTCAGTTAAACTTGATGTCTATTATATTTTATTAGTTTAACATTGTTGGAGACTAATGATAATTTATTCTGCATTATCTTAGTCATAATATTTCTTACTGGGCTAGTTGAGCTCACCCTTTCTTTCACTGTTCTCTTCAGGAAATGAGAATATATCCGGGACGAGTCGGGGGAACAGTGATGGTCCCAGAGGATAGCATTAGTAGTCCTCACTTTTTTTGTGAAATAGTGTGATAATAATTGTAATGAGGACTCCTTTTGAGTTTGTATAATCTCTAGTAGACAATATTTGTATTCAAACTCACAGTTTATGTTTTATCGTATTGTACACGACAGTTGTATTAGTAAGTTGTATTTGAATTCTGTACCATGTATCTGGCGACCCAAGATGGAAGTATGCGACTTTGTATTGATTATCGGGAGTTGAATCATGTCACCATCAAAAATAGGTACCCGTTGCCTCGCATTGATGACCTGTTTGACCAGTTGCAAGGAGCCAAATTCTTTTCAAAGATTGATCTTTATTTCGGATATCATCAGTTGAAGATTAAAACTAATGACATTCTAAAGACTGTTTTCAGAACTCGGTATGGGCATTACGAATTCCTAGTCATATCTTTTGGATTGACTAATGCTCCTGCTGCCTTCATGGATATGATGAACCGAGTATTCGAGAAATATTTGGATCACTTTGTGGTTGTCTTTATTGATGACATCCTCATTTACTCCAAAAGCCGTGAAGTTCATGAGCAACACTTGAGGCTGATACTCTAAAAGCTTCGTGAAAACAAGTTATATGCTAAGTTGAAGAAATGCGAGTTCTGGCTTGAGGAAGTAGCATTCCTTGGGCACGTGATATCAAATCATGGAATATCTGTTGACCCGGCAAAGATTGAAGCAATTCAAAGTTGGGAGCAACCTAAGTCAGTGACTGAAATGCGTGGCTTTCTCGACTTAGTTGGTTATTATCGGAGATTCATTGAAGGGTTTTCTTGAATCACTACTCCATTAACTCAGCTGACTCGAAAAGATATAAAATTCGGTTGGAGCGAGGAATGTGAGAAGAGTTTTCAAGAACTCAAGAGGAGGCTTATTTTAGCACCTGTTCTGACAATACCATCTGGCTCGGAGGGATTTGACATCTATAGTGATGCTTCAGGCAAAGGGTTAGGAAATGTTCTCATGCAACATGGGAAAGTCATAGCCTATACCTCATGACAACTCAAAGAATATGAGAGGAATTATCCTACTCATGATCTAGAGTTGGCAGTTATCGTTTTTGTGCTTAAGATTTGGAGGCATTACCTGTATAGAGAGAAGGTTGAAATCTATACGGATCATAAAAGCCTCAAATATTTCTTCACTCAAAAGGAACTCAACATGCGGAAACGACGATGGCTTGAGCTATTGAAAGATTACGATCATACCATTCAATACCATCCTGGAAAAGCGAACGTAGTAGCTGATGCATTGAATAGAATATCATATGCGGGTACGAGTGCAATATTGTCAATGCAAAGGCCCATTTTATATGACTTACAAAGGATGGAGATAGAGTTAAAGACTCCAGGGACCCTGTGATGATGGCGAATATACAAGTAGAACCGACTTTAATCTATAAATTTAAAGCTGCTCAAGCTACAGACCTGGAGCTGACGCGTATGAGGAAGAAAGTGCAAGAAGGTGCTATTTCGGAAGCAAGAATCAATGAAGAAGGAATAATTTGAGTCAACTCTAGACTTTGTGTTCCTAACGATTCTGACTTAAAGTATAAAATCATGATGGAGGCGCACAACACACCATTTGCAATCCATCCTGGGAGTACCAAAATGTATCGTGATCTTCGACATACATTTTGGTGGAGAAATATGAAGAGAGAGATAGCGGGGTTTATCTCAAGGTGTCTAACTTGTCAATGAGTCAAGGCGAAGCATCAAGTGCCAAAAGGTCCATTGCAACCACTTGAAATTCCAGAATGGAAGTGGGAGCACATTACCATGGATTTCGTTACTGGTCTTCCCAAGGTTTCTCAAGGCATAGATATGATTTGGGTCATTGTTGAAAGATTAACCAAGTCTGCTCATTTCTTACCAATACGAGAAACTTATACACTTGAACATCTTGCTCGTATATACATAAACGATATTGGGTTAGTTTGCAAAAAGCTATTGGCATAGATTTACGATTTAGTTCGGCATATCATCCTCAAACGGACGGGTATTCAGAAAGGACTATTGAAACTCTTGAAGATTTATTAAGACTATGTGTCCTTGACTTCAAGGGAAGTTGGGACAAGTTCTGTGACACCCCCAAATCCTGGTACTTTATTTCCTCAAGATTTGGTGTTCACTTAATCAAAACATTCATTTATAACTACCCAATTATAATAAAATTGAATAATAAAAACCTGCCCATACAGGATTAAACTTAAATAAAAATCTCCCAGGTTATCTAACCTTTAACAACAATCATTCAAATGCATAAATTTAAATAAACTTCATTACAATCTTTAAACCAAAGTCTGAAAGTAAACTATCAGAACTATTACAAGTCTTCAAGATTTATTCATCTTTCCTTTTCCTTCTTTGGTGCTAGTCAATCACGCTTTTCAACTTTAGTCAGTAAGAAATTTTACGAGCAAGAGTGAGCAAACAAGGCCCATTTGAAATAACAATAAATAATTCTTTAAACTTTTACATCAATTGCCAATATTAGGCTCAATAGAACTGAACAATATATTCTATTAACTTTCTAAAAATTATAACATTCACTGAGGGTCTAATGACCATGAATCATGTCCACAGTTATAAGTAGTCTTTCAACTTTAACTTTAACAGTCATAAGACTATAAGGACTCCACGTACTTAGGGGGATCAACCCTTCGTACAATGTATTTTGCACAACCATTTCAACGCAAAGCGTAAACCTCTATTAAAAGAGTTGTTCATCTCAGTATTTAGAATACAAGTCCGCACCAAAGTAAGTTTGGTTTGGATACATTACAGGGTAATTTAGGATTCAACGGTAATCAACTAAGGATTAGTTGATTACAAAAGAAATAACTGTATGCTATGGAATAATCATAACTGAATTGATATTTGCAAATTAACATTATGCTTTAGGAATAATCTAATAGCATAAGCATTGAATAATCATAACATTCAGGGTTATTGAGAATTTTGGGTATTAAACATGCATATTGAATAGAAATTTGAACGATAGAGTTGTCCAATACTAGAATATTAAATTAGAACAACTCGTATGCTAAATCACAAGTTACATATTAAAGAACTTGCTCAATAATATAAGATTTGGAATGCTTGTATTCACATGAACCAATAGATACAAGAGTTTTATCAATAATAAACAATCTAACTCTGCGAAAGTGTAAAGTTAGCAACTTGTACAATTGAAATGGAATTAAAAGCAATAATGTGCTCAACGAAATTTAAACTTGTACAACGAAGTTTTAGAGTTAGAAAACTTGCCTTTAGCACAAGCTAAACCTTACAACTTGAATCAATACCCTATACATATGTCATCATGACATAATTAGTCATTACCAACATTTTATATCTATATAACAAAAATATATACATCATGTAGGTTAAATCACATAATCAAACTATGTTAATACTAATTAACTCTTGATAACATGCTCATTCATAGTTTAATACTATTGAAATCATCATTTAACATTCATATTATTAACACATAACATTTATTTTCAAGTTTTGTATACAAAAACAAAACCGTCAGAACATTTTATTAACTTTCATGCATACCTACGATTACATTGTGGTGTCGCATGACAATGTGGCGCATTGATTATTATACTATGAAGCCATTTCATGGCAGTGGTGATGATGACTGATATGATGCCAATTAACGTGTCATCATTGTACTCTTGGTGCGTAACTTCTCAGATCAAAACTCGATGACATTGCTTTCAACTGCAAGAAAAAGCCAATTTGGCCTACAAGCTCATTTCTAACAGACTAATTCACATGCAATTCATACAATAACTTCATGTAAACATAATTCAAGAACTTCTAACATGTTTCTACCCATACAACAACATAAACAACCAATTTAAAACATCCAATTTCACTATTTTTGAAAAAACTCCATTTTGATATTTCAATGAAAACCAACACTTTAAAATTTTTTTTTTCAACCAAAACAATTAATTCAAAGCATCTTATCAATAATTATGCATACTCTATCAAATTAGATGATCAATTTATCAATTAAACAACTAATTGACTCTCATTTCTACCTTAAGCTTCACAATATATATTCACAAAAACTCTCAGAAAAATACTTTTCTTCACAACCATATACATAATATAAATTCATGGACTATTCTCAATTATAGCTTAAGAAAATAGTTTAATAACACTAGATTATCATATAAAAAATCTATACATAACAAAATTCCACTTCTACAAAGCTTTCATGAGAAAATTGGGAGAGAGAATACTAACTATAATTTTGAAAAGAACAACCATAATAGAGTTTAGATGATACCTTATTTGAAGAAGATGATGATCAACCCCCTTTTTGATTCTCAAGCTTCTTCTTCTCTCCAATTCCCTCTAACTTTTTTCTTCTTCTTCTTCTTCTTCTTCTTCTTCTTCTTCTTCTTCTCCTAGTTTATTTTCTCCCTAACTCTAACTACGTATACTAGATATCTAACGATATATATAGGATATAATATATATTAAATATATATATATATACTAACTTAATCGACATCGCCATAATTTCTTTTGAAATCAAAAGCCATAAGGCTTGTTTGGTTAACTAACTTAAAAATAACTCATTAATCCTTATGCCTTGTTTGGTAAAACCCAATTAGATAAAAGACTTAATAGGCATTAGGCCTTGTTTGGCAAAACTAAATTAAACTCCCTTAATTTATTTTAATAACTCCTTTAAAGAAATGTTATTCATCACACTTCTATTTAATTAAATAATCAATTCAAATATTAATCTATTGAATTACTTTAATACATAAATCATTATCACAAAACTATAATTTCTTTATAATTATAATTTTATTTAATCAACTAACACTTTATTTTAATCATAATTTCAATTAAAATACTATAATTCATTTAATCATTATTAGCTCTCTAACTTAATTATTAAATTAAATTAGTATATATCCTCATAACAATTAATTTTCTTAGCTCCTTAATTATTTATTTCTCAAATAATTAACTAAATCACATCAACTCAAATTGAATAATTATTTATTCAACAATAAATATAATCCATTAAATACTTATATAAATCAATAAATATTTAATATTACACTTTAAAATTCTAGAATGTTACATCATTCCCTCCTTACAAGGATTCTGTCCTCAGAATCACAACTCAAACAAATCATTCGTTACATTCTTCCCTACTTACAAAGATTCTGTCCCCAGAATCGAAGACACAGATTAAACAAATAACTCAGGGTATTCTTTCAACATTTTCTCTTCGAGTTCCCACGTAGCTTCTTCAGCGTTGTGGTTCCTCCATATCACCTTCACAGAAGGTATCACTTTAATCCTGAGCACTTGTTCTTTCCTGTCGACTATCTGGATAGGAACCTCTTCATAAGACAAATCTTTCTCGAACTGCAACGGTTCGTACTCGATCACATGTTTGTAGTCAGGTTTATATGATCGTAACACCGAAATATGAAAAATATTATGAATGTTTTCCAACTCTGGAGGTAGAGCTACCTCGTAAGCCACTTCTCCCACTCTTCGCAGCACTTCAAAGGGTCCAATAAACCTCGGGCTTAGCTTTCCCTTTTTACCGAAATGAATTTTTCCTTTCCAGGGAGAAACTTTTAGGAATACAAAATTTCTTATGTTGAATTCACGATCTTGTCTATGTTGATCAGCATACTTTTTCTGTCCGTCTTGGGCTGCTACTAATCTTGTCCTGATGAGTTTAACAACGTCAGCAGTTTGTTGTACCAGTTATGGTCCTAACAGTTGACGTTCACCGACTTCATCCCAACACAGTGGAGTTCTGCACTTTCTGCCGTACAATGCCTCGTAAGGTGGCATGCCGATGCTCGCGTGGTAACTGTTGTTGTAAGCAAATTCCACCAACGATAAATGTTCTTCCCAACTTCCTTTAAAGTCCATGACGTATGCTCTTAGCATATCTTCCAATGTCTGAATTGTTCGTTTGCTTTGGCCATCTGTTTGTGGATGATAAGCCGTACTTATTCGCAATTGTGTCCCCGTGCATTCTTGTAGTCTCTTCCAGAAATTTGAAGTGAATCGCGGATCTCTATCGGACACAATTGATACTGGCACTCCGTGCCTCGAAACGACCTCCTTAATGTACAATCTTGCCAACTGATCAAGATTGAATCTAATCTTTATTGGTAGAAAGTGTGCTGATTTCGTCAGTCTGTCCACTATCACCCAAATCGCATCGCATCCTCTCTGAGTAGTTGGAAGACCCACCACAAAATCCATCGTGATGTGTTCCCACTTCCATTCCGGTATTTCCAACGGTTGGAGTAATCCGCTGGGTCTTTGATGTTCGGCTTTTACTCTCTGGCATGTCAAGCATTTCGCTACGCATTCAAAGAACATCCTTTTCATGTTTGGCCACCAAAATGTCGTGTATAAATCTTGATACATTTTCGTGCTTCCCGGATGAATTGAATATTTTGAGCTATGAGCTTGGTCAAAATTTCTTCTTTCGCTTCTAACATCTTTGAACCCAAATTCTTCCTCGAACCATAGTAATCCTTCTAGACGACCTTTGTATTTTACATCACCGCCTTCAACCGATTCTCTTTGATTTTCCCACACTCTTCATCTTGTAGTTGAGCATTCTTCACTTTGTCCACTAAAGTTGGACCAGCTTCTATCTGGAATAATTGTTCGTCAGATTCTTTTAGAAATTTAATTTCCAACTCCAGTTTTGTCATTGCTGAAATGAGCTCCTCCTGAGTTGTTATCAGCATCAGCTTCTCTCGACCTTTCCTACTTAAAGCATCTGCAACCACATTTGCTTTTTGCGGATGATAAAAGATCTCACAATCGTAATCTTTTATCAATTCCATCCACCTTCTTTGACGCATGTTCAAATCCTTCTGAGTGAAAATATACTTCAGACTTTTGTGGTCTCTATAGATCTCTCATTTCTCTCCATAAAGATAGTGTCTCCATATCTTTAGAGCAAATATAACTGCAGCGAATTCCAAATCATGAGTAGGATACCCTTTCTCATAATCCTTTAGTTGTCTTGATGCATACACAATAACTTTGACGTTCTGCAAAAGAACACAACCCAACCCTTTATGTGAGGCATCACTATACACCACAAAATTTCCTGTATTATCTGGTAATGTCAACACAGGTGCCATACTTAACTTCTTCTTCAAATCTTGGAAACTCTCTTCACATTTCTCCGTCCAAACAAATTTTACAGCTTTCCTTGTTAAATTTGTTAGCGGAGTGGCTATCTTAGAAAAATCTTGAATGAATCTTCTATAATAACCGGCCAGTCCCAAGAAATTCACACTTCTGATGGTGTTCTTGGTTGTTCCCAATTGATCACAGCTTCTACTTTTGACAGATCCACTGAAATCCCATCTTTGTCAATAACATTACCCAAAAATTGTACACGGTCGAGCCAAAATTCGCACTTAGAGAATTTCGCATACAGCTTTTCCTTCCTTAGTGTTTCCAATGTCAAACGTAAATGTTCCACGTGTTCTTCTTGAGTTTTGGAATACACCAGAATGTCATCAATAAATACCACTACAAACTTGTCTAAGAATGGTTTAAACACCCCGTTCATCAAATCCATGAACGCAACAGGGGCATTAGTTAAACCAAAAGACATCACCAGAAACTCGTAATGTCCGTACCAAGTTCTGAATGTCGTTCTAGGTATATCCTCCTTTCTTACGTTCAATTGGTGATACCCACTTCTCAAATCAATTTTAGAAATATTTAGCACCCTTCACCGATCAAACAAGTCATCTATTCTAGGCAACGATACCTATTCTTAATAGTGACTTTATTTAACTCTCTATAATCAATGCAAAGACGCATTGTTCCATCCTTCTTCTTAACGAATAAAATCAAGCTCCCCTACTACGATACGCTTGGTTGAATATATTTCTTGTCTAGCAACTCTTACAACTGTACCACCAGTTCCTTCATTTCTACCAGAGCCATTCTGTACGGGGCCTTCGATATCGATGTTGTTCCCAGCGCTAAGTCGATCACAAATTCAATTTCTCTGTCAGGCGAAAGTCCTGGAAAATCTTCTGCAAACACATCTTCGAATTCTCTCACTACCGGTATTTCTTCTAATTTCACACCCTTCTTCTGAGTATCGACTATGTAAGCTAAATAGCCCACACAACCTTGACTCAACAACTTCTTGGCCTGCATAGTCGTCAGACATTTCATTTGTCTAGGCGACTTGCTACCATAAAATACTACCTTTGACGGAGTCATAAGGTTTACACACTTCTTGTGACAATTAATTATTGCTCCATATTTGAACAGCCAATCCATTCCCAAAATTACATCAAACTCCCCGAGTCTAATCGGAATCAAATCTACCAACAAGATATTCTCCTTAATGTTCACCCTACAGTTCTTGTATACGAATCTAACAGGGATTACTTCCTTATTCGCAATTTCTATGTTCAAAGGAAAATTCAGTTCTTCTCTAGGCAATTCTAACCTCTTAGCAAATTCATCAGATATAAACGAACAAGTAGCACCCGAATCGAATAATACATAAGCATTTATATCATTGATTGGGATAATACCTGACACTACATCTTTTGATTGCATAGCATCTTGCACAGTCATGTTGAAGGTTCTGGCTGTGGGTTTGTTTGATGATGCAGGTCTTGCAATGGCCCATGTACCTCCATTGTTACCTCTATTGCTTCTGGTTGTCACTCCTTCCCTCTTCTTAGGGCATTCACAAGCAAAGTGATCCTTGGATCCGCACGTGAAGCATACATTCTTCTTCGGTTGAGTGCAATTTGGGGCGATGTGACCCTCCTGGCCATAATTGTTGCATACTCACTTCCCTATCATGAACGCACCCTTATGGAATTTCCCGCATATCACACATGCTTCAAACTTTTTGTTTTGCTGGTTACCCTGCTGGTTTCCAGCACCCACGTTCCCATTCCACTTCCTCTTCATGTCGTTGTTGTTGTTGTTGTTGTTATTGTTGTTGTTGTTGTTGTTGTTGTTGTTGTTGTTGTTGTTGTTGTTGTTGTTGTTTCCACTGCTACCACCTCCATTCTTAATCTCATTCTTATTCTTCTTCTTCTTCTTTTGTTCTTGGTTGAACTTTGTCACCGCCTCGCCTCCACCTTCACCGATGTATAATTGCTTTCTCCATCACCACTTGCAAAATGTCTTCAATCGAACAGGAGACCCTCTGTATGCTGACCGGGGCTTCAAATTCCTGCTCAAATCTCTTCGCCTTACGCTCGTCAGCATCTTGACTGATATGGTGCAAACCTCGCCAATTCGTTGAACTTCGCGGCATACTCAGATACCGTCATCGTTCCTTGCTTTAGTTCCAGAAACTGTACTTCCAGCTAACTCTTCGAACTCTCTGGGAAATAAGTCTCGAAGAACAACTCCTTGAACTTAACCCAGGTCATCACTCCTGGCCCTTCACGAGTTTTATTGGCCTGCCACCAATAACTAGCTTCTGCATTCAACATTAATGTTGCGAAAGCGATCTTCCGATCATCCCTACCCTAGCGACATCGAACACCTTTTCTATCTCCATAATCCAGTTTGTGCTTTCGACCGGATTCATAGACCCAACGTAATTTGTGGTCCAACCGCCTTGAAATCTTTAAATGTTGTACCATGGTTTTGTGGTTGATTCTGCAATGATCCTGTCAGTAGTGTCACTAGTTGTTGAACGGGGTTACCGTCAACATTGTCGTTATAGGTAGTTCTCTCATTGTTTCTCTGTCGGGGTGGTTCACGTCTGGGAGGCATTTTCTGTTAAAACAAAACATCTATTAGAACTATTACTTAACTTCTTTAAGTATTTCTAATTAACTTTCCTCCATAAAAGAAATAACCACATAACACATAACACTTTGAATAAAATAATAACTTTTATTTATTCATCATTACTTCGAAAAACATAAAAACAATAGCATCACTGCTATTTACATTCCTTTCCTGAACTACAAAAGTTACAGGATAACATCATTATTATCATATCCCATGGTTACTTAACACTAGGGATTTACACATTATTTAATACTTATTACGTGCTTTTACGGGCACATTTTCTACGATGATCTATTAAGATACTTCTTAGCCCTATCACGTTCTTCCTCCATGACTCAAACATTGTCCTGCGATCTAATACATATGATGGCGGCGTCTCGAATCGAATCGGATATCCCATGACCCGATCTTGAGCTCGATTAATTACGGTGTCAAATACTTTATCCATCTCTTCCATCTTCATCCTTTTTGCTCCCGTGAGTTCCTTATCGCTTCTTCCAGATTCGTTGATAAGCTTCCTCAGATGCATCTTTAGCTCTTGCCCTCTTAGCGCTTTTCTTCTCTCGACTTGTTCTTCATTCAAAGAACCATCTCGATCAATTGTTCTTTATCTCCTTGATGCAGATAGTTTCTCCTCGGCGTTTTGTCGATTAGTTCTCCTCACGATCCTAGATCTCGCTGTAGTCTTTTTGTGTCATCATGCGATCATTGTTCACTACTATCTCCGCAACTCCTCAACTATATCCTCGAAGTTCTACGTTATGGTCATGCACCTCATCGTGTATACGGCCAGCTATTGAGTTAAGTGGAATCCTTTCCTCCTCGTCCTTGTCATCCTCATCCTCCTGTGGTAACTCAACGGGATCCTCCTCGTCTGTCTCCACATCATCATCCTCATCTTCAACTACTGTGACCAATGGGGCTGACTCCCGTGGCAGTAGTTGTTCCCAAACTACCTGAATGTCGCGAGGCTCCTCCTCTATAGGCATTTGAGGTCCCTCCTCCCTAGCCTGACTGGATTCTTTGACATTAGTCATCCTGACAATAAAGTTTTAAAGTTTTAATTATTAATCATTACTATTCGACACTCACGAATACATAAACTATAAACACATAAGCACATAAGTGTTTTATTACTTCTTTCTTAAAACTCGATAAGAGTTATCTCCACTATCTTTTCAAAGGTTACTTCTTAAGTTTTTTCCCCCCACCTAAGGTTCATAACCTAAAGCTTTGATACCAACATGTGACACCCCCAAATCCTGGAACTTCATTTCCTCAAGATTTGGTGTTCACTTAATCAAAACATTCATTTATAACTACCCAATTATAATAAAATTGAATAATAAAAACCTGCCCATACAGGATTAAACTTAAATAAAAATCTCCCAGGTTATCTAACCTTTAACAACAATCATCCAAATATGGAAATTTAAATAAACTTCATTACAATCTTTAAACCAAAGTCTGAAAGTAAACTATCAGAACTATTACAAGTCTTCAGATTTATTCATCTTTCCTTTTCCTTCATCAAAAGCTAGGTACGTCACCCGCTTCAACTTTAGTCAGTAAGAAATTTTACAAAAAGCAAGAGTGAGCAAAACAAGGCCCACTTGAAATAACAATAAATAAATCATTAAACTTTTACATCAATTGCCAATATTAGGCTCAATAGAATCAACAATATATTCTATTAACTTTCCGAAAATTATAACATTCATCGAGGGTCTAATGACCACGAATCATGTCCACAGCTATAAGTAGTCTTTCAACTTTAACTTTAACAGTCATAAGACTATAAAGACTCCACGTACTTAGGGGGATCAACCCTTCGTACAATATATTTTGCACAACCATTTCAACGTTAAGCGTAAACCTCTATTAAAAGAGTTGTTCATCTCAGTATTTAGAATAAAAGTCCGCACCAAAGTAAGTTTGGTTTGGATACATTACAGGGTAATTTAGGATTCAACGGTAATCAACTAAGGATTAGTTGATTACAAAAGAAATAACTGTATGCTATGGAATAATCATAACTGAATTGATATTTGCAAATTAACATTATGCTTTAGGAATAATCTAAAATAGCATAAGCATTGAATAATCATAACATTCAGGGTTATTGAGAATTTTGGGTATTAAACATGCATATTGAATAGAAATTTGAACGATAGAGTTGTTCAATACTAGAATATTAAACTATTACAACTCGTATACTAAATCACAAGTTACATATTAAAGAACTTGCTCAATAATATAAGATTTGGAATACTTGTATTCACATGAACCAATAGATACAAGAGTTTTATCAATAATAAACAGTCTAACTCTACGAAAGTGTAAAGTTAGCAACTTGTACAATTGAAATGGAATTAAAAGCAATAATGTGCTCAACGAAATTTTTGTACAACGAAGTTTTAGAGTTAGAAAACTTTCCTTTAGCACAAGCTAAACCTTACAACTTGAATGAATACCCTATACATATGTCATCATGACATAATTAGTCATTACCAACATTTTATATCTATATAACCAAAATATATACATCATGTAGGTTAAATCACATAATCAAACTACGTTAATACTAATTAACTCTTGATAACATGCTCATTCATAGTTTAATACTACTGAAATCATCATTTAACATTCATATTATTAACACATAACATTTATTTTCAAGTTTTGTATATATAAACAAAAGCTGCCGAACATCCTCGTTAACTCTCGTTACTTCACTCACGCTTAATTTTAACATTGTGGGTTACATAATGCACATGATGATAATAAGTAATTGCGGTATGGTGATATATACGGCTGCTACCAAGCGGTGAGTGATGGTGTCATGTTGGCCGCCAAGAATGCATCACCGATCAAAAACTTGAATATCGTCATGCGATCTTTAGTATCGATTGACGGCTTCGACAACAAAAGAAAAGCCAATTTAGCCTACAAGCTCATTTCTAACAGACTAATTCACATGCAATTCATACAATAACTTCATGTAAACATAATTCAAAACTTCTAACATGTTTCTACCCATACAACAACATAAACAACCAATTTAAAACATCCAATTTCACTGTTTTTGACAAAAAC
This sequence comes from Panax quinquefolius, assembly GCA_020205615.1. NCBI lineage: Eukaryota > Viridiplantae > Streptophyta > Magnoliopsida > Apiales > Araliaceae > Panax > Panax quinquefolius. The sequence goes on from CM035166.1 coordinate 89,585,272, forward strand.
TCCATATTTGATATTTCAATGAAAACCAACACTGTAAATTTTGTTTTTCAACCAAAACAATTAATTCAAAGCATCTTATCAATAATTATGCATACTCTATCAAATTAGACGATCAATTTATCAATTAAACAACTAATTGACTCTCAATTTCTACCTTAAGCTTCACAATATATATTCACAAAAACTCTCTGTAAAAATACTTTTTCTTCACAACCATATACATAATATAAATTCATGGACAATTCTCAATTATAGCTTAAGAAAATAGTTTAATAACACTAGATTATCATATAAAAAAACCTATACATAACAAAATTCTACTTCTACAAAGCTTTCATGGAGAAAATTAGGAGAGAGAGAATACAACTATAATTTTGAAAAGAACAACCATAATAGAGTTTAGATGATACCTTGTTTGAAGAAGATGATGGTCAACCCTTTTTGATTCTCAAGCTTCTTCTTATCTTCTTCTTCTTCTTCTTCTTCTTCTTCTTCTTCTTCTTCTTCTTCTTCTTCTCTCGAAAAATGTTTTCCCTAACTCTAACTACGTGACTAGATATCTAACGATATAGGATATAATATATATTAAATATATAATATAATACTAACTTAATCGACATCGCCATAATTTCTTTTGAAATCAAAAGCCATAAGGCTTGTTTGGTTAACTAACTTAAAAATAACTCACTAATCCTTATGCCTTGTTTGGTAAAACCCAATTAGATAAAAGACTTAATAGGCATTAGGCCTTGTTTGGCAAAACTGAATTAAACTCCCTTAATTTATTTTAATAACTCCTTTAAAGCAAGGTTATTTGTCACACTTCTATTTAATTAAATAATCAATTCAAATATTAATCTATTGAATTACTTTAATACATAAATCATTATCACAAAACTATAATTTCTTTATAATTATAATTTTATTTAATCAACTAACACTTTATTTTAATCACAATTCTAATTAAAATACTATAATTCATTTAATCATTATTAGCTCTCTAACTTAATTATTAAATTAAATTAGTTTATATCCTTATAACAATTAATTTTCTTAGCTCCTTAATTATTTATTCCACAAATAATTAACTAAATCACATCAACTCAAATTGAACAATTATTTATTCAACAATAAACATAATCCATTAAATACTTATATAAATCAATAAATATTTAATATTACACTTTAAAATTCTGGAATGTTACAAGTTATTACCATTGGTGGACTTTTCCTACAACAATAGTTATCAAGCAAGTATTGGCATGGCTCCATTTGAGGCGTTGTGTGGAAGAAAGTTTTATCATTAAACTGTTGAACTACCCTAAGAAAAAATAAAAAGAATACGCTGCGTGGTCAGTATAGTAGCACACGGTATTAATTATTGATTCTTACGTGAGAAGTCACTCAGTTATGCTCAATTATTGCTACAGTAATTGTTGCATCATATCTCTCATATTATTGATTCAATTATTATCACAGTATCATCTGCATAATATTTATTATTATTAAATCAATAATTGAGATGACAAAATTATTCATATTATTATTTACAATATTGACAATGTCTAGAAGTTACACAAGGAGAGGTTTGGTCACCTAATCATGAGCCAATAAGGAGAAATCCTTATCTAAAGCCCCATCTTTCCCGGGAATGACCTGGTTGTTAAATATTGTGAGTTATAATATTAATGATGAATAAGTTGTGTTGATTAAAGATGAAATTGATAGCTCCATTGTGTTGCAATTATTAGAGTTAGTGGAAATCGACATTTATTTCGATAATAATTGATGTCTGGAGGTTATATTGACCAATCGGGTAATTAATCGGATAAATGAGCAATTAATTGCTATTATTTCACATGCTTATAACTATTTGTTCACATGTGTGTACTATTGATTCACATACATGTACTATTAGGGGAGGTGGTGCAAGATTGATAATACTTGCATGACTAAATTAAAAATGGAGGTATAGATGAAGGTACTATACTGTAATTAGTTTTTTCACATGATTATACTATTAAGTCACATGAATGAACTATTAAGTCACATTATTTACTATTAGGGGAGGTGGTGCAAGTTTGATAATACTTGCAGGACTAAATTAAAATGAAGAAAAGATGAAGGTATTATAATCAGAATATTTTGAGCCCAAAAACGTGCAATTATCAAAACTATATTTTCCTATGAATAGAAGCTCATTCTTCCTTCATTTCTCACAAATTCACTAAAGCTATAGAGCAATTATTATAGAGAGAAATTATAGAGAGAAAGAAGAAGAGAAGTCTACTATCTCACTATTCCAGTATCCAGTCTTCTTCTAAGGTAAGGGGTATTATTATTCTTTCGTATTCATGAAGAGAGTTATTTTCTTTCAGTACTCGTAAGGGTTGTTATTCCATTCTTTATTATTATGTTGGAATAACATGTCTATGCGAAGTACCGCATACATGGTGAAATTCTTCTGTTATTCCATTCTTTATTATTCTGTTGGAATATCTTCTCTGTGCGGATTACTCATGACCTGGTTCCATTCTTTATTATTCTGTTGGAATATCCTGTCTGTGCGGGTTACGCATGACCTGGTTTCATTCTTTATTATTCTGTTGGAATAACCTGTCAGTGCGGATTACGCACGCCTTGTGAATTCTTGTGTTATTCTATTCTTTATTATTCTGTTGGAATAACCTGTCTGTGTGGATTACCGCATGCATTGTGAATGATCCTTCGTATTCATTCCTTATTAAATTATGGAAATGATCTATCTACGTGGATTACCACATGGCGGGCAAAAATCCATTTACAGTTTCATATATTTTATTATACTCAGTTGGTTAAAGTTTTGGCTTCTATACTCCATGAAATTAGTAGAATATCCTCGGATATTTAGCGCTCATCCAAAGATCTTTTCATGGAAATATTCTTCCGAGCATTCTTGAATTTAACTCCACAAAATAGTATAATGTTGACAATTTGGGCGTTATTGATTTCTAGATAAATTAAATTATAAATCTTTAAAAATTTACCTTGAACCTGTTTTATTGAATTTCTTTTTCATTGTCATCAACCCTATGTTTAAAATAAGGTGGAAAGTCATCTGTGGCCTATAGTGCATAGATGGACTTGGTGTGATTATGACCGAGTGATTATTCTAAGATAATCATGATCGTAATGTTACAAATGATGTTGTTAAAGTCCTCATTGGTCGTAGTGCATCGATGGATGGTTGTTGGCATGATCATGACCATTGATGAATACACGAATATCCTCGGCCGTAGTGCATGGATAATTTGTGGTCATGATACTAATGAATATCCTCGATCAGTAGTGCGTGGATGATGTGGTTTATTTATTAAGCTAAGTCTCAGCGATAAAAGTGATGAAAAACCTTTTAAATCATAGAAGATAGTAGATTTTATTCTCTACTTGACTCTTCTAATGGTTTGCTTATTTCGTTGTAATTAAACTGGATGTTTGTTATATTTTATCAGTTTAACACTGTTGAAGGCTAACGATAAATTATTCTGCATTATCTTAGTCATAATATTTCTTACTGGGCTAGTTGAGCTCACCCTTTCTTTCACTGTTCTCTTCAGGAAATGAGAATATAGCTGGGACAAGTTGGGGAACGGATTGACGGTCCAGATGGTTGTTTTAGTAGTCCTCACTATTCTATAAAATAGTGTTACAATAAATGTAATGAGGAATCCATTGAGTGTGGATATTGTCTAGATGACAATATTCTTATTAAAAATCTTAGATTATGTTTTGTTGTATTTTACACGACTGTTGTATAATTAAGTTGTATTTGAATTTTGTATCATGTATTTGGCGACTCAAGATGGGTGATGTATACCTATTTTGGGGGCGTCACTTGAAGAGTCATGACTGTCATGTGTTCAAAGAGAGACTCATGCCTATAGCATTTCGGGATTAGCTTGATAAACCAATATGGGATGCTTTAACGGGTCTTAGTCATTTCTTCAAATACTTATGTTCAAAATCATTAAATGAGAAGGACATATCTATACTTGAGAAGAACATCATAGAGATCACGTGTAAACTGGAAAAAATATTCCCACCTGGTTTTTTTGACTCCATAGAGCATTTACAAATCCATCTTCCCTATGAAGCTCGTGTTGGGGGTCTAGTTCAATATAGATGGATGTACCCTTTCGAGAGGGTGATGGGAAACCTTAAGAGAAAGGTGAAGAATAGAGCTTATGTCGATGGGTCGATATGTGAGGCATACAGTTTCGATGAGATATCTACGTTTGTCTCAGAATATTTTCTGGACGAAGTCTTGACAAAGTCCAATCGAGTATCGAGACATGATGATGGGGGAATGTTGAACTAAATGGTCGGCTCTCTTTATTTGGTCTATCGGGCCGCGCTTATGGAAAAGGGAAGCGCATATTTCTCTTTGAGCAAGAATTACATGCTGCACATACTTATATTCTTCTCAATTACGAGGAGATTGACGAATTTGTGAGGTACACATGTAAACTTGATAATTTATCTTTTAAGTTGAAAATTTATTCCAATATGTTAATGTTTTTTAACATGGTATAGATTGTACGATGACGAGTTAAAAGTGAAGCATCTCGGCATAACTGATAAAGATATTCAAATCAATCGTGATAAAAAATTTGCACTTTGGCTAAAGGACATAGTAAGTTCAATTTCTTAAGCACGACATATATATATACTCCATATTAACTATGACTTCATTTAATAAGATGGAGTTTTTGTAGGCTTTGACTGAGGGATCAACGATTCCGGCTAATGTACAAGTCCTAGCTATGGGACCAGACAGGGACCAAGTCAGCCGCAATGGTTACAAAATAAATGGTTGTGAATTCCATACAAAGGCATATGGGCGCGGTAAAAGAACAACGAACTCTGGAGTGTGTGTCCAAGGAGATTATTACAATGAGCTTGGTCATGCCTTTTATGGGGAGTTGGAGGAAATCGTAGAGTTGTCGTACAAGGGCATGTACGGGGGTCATATTCACTTGTTCAAGCGTCGTTGGTTTGATTCAAAAAAAGGGATACGTGTTGACAGACATGGAATCGTCGATATTGACCTCCATAGGTCTACGTACTCTAACGAACCGTTTGTTTTACCAACTCAAACATTACAGGTATACTATACTCTTAGTCCTGTTAGGAAAAGGGATAGACTGCCTACAGATTGACAAGTTGTAATTCATGCTCCCGCGCGTAGTCGTGTAGAAGTAGTTGATGGGGAGATTTACCAAGAGCAGATGCTTCATACTCAAACTATAATAAATGTGGTGGACGACAATGAAGTAATCCAGTTAGATGGTGGAGATGAACCACATGAATTAGATCATTAGTCAATACTTGTGTCAGATGACATTGATACTGAGGAGGAAGAGTTATTGACTGAATCTGACACTGAATCTGAAGCAGATGATGGTTATGAATCTGCAACACGTATACAAGATGATTCTGAATCAGACACTTGAACAAATGAAATGTATGTTTAGCATTACATGTTTTTATATCATTGTCATGTTTATGTACTTAACTATTTAAATGCAATTTTTGTTTATTGTCATTTTATATTCATATATATATATATACATGTTTATATCACTGTTATGTTTATTGTCATTTTATATATTCGTATATTTATGTAATCAAATATAACTCATATATACACCTTGAAATTTGTAATATACAGATGGCTTCTGAAGCAGCGCAGAAAAAGCGCGGGTTGGGTAGGGGACCTAATCATGTGCCCAAGGCCCCTACTAGTCAGGATGATCGAATTCTTATTCTGATTCTTCCTCCTCCGAATAGCACGTACGTCCCGCATCATTTATATATAAGCATTTTAGATTCCATTTATACAAGATATATAGAACTTAGATGTAAATTGCTTTAATATATCTACTTATCGTTGATATAAATTGTTGTATACTATAGTGATTTTTTAGATAATAAGATCGTTAAGTGCATATCACAGCTGTAAGACCCCAACTTTTATGAATAAAAGATGAATTTTCTATAAATATCATTTTTGAATATTATGAAATGAATGTGATATAATGTTATAGTTGTGGGTAATATTTATAAATTTTGCAAAGTACGCAAGTTGTTATATAATATTCGATTGGTCAGAGAATATTCGTACAACGGCACAATCATTGGTGGACCCCACAACGGAATTATTGTCGGATTGAGAAAACGACAAAAATACTTTATGAAAATAACGGCGGAAGTTTTACCGTTAACTGTTGAAACACCCGGTGTTAAAAGTAATACGATACGCTGGCGTAGTTAGTAGTAGTACTGCAGTATTGATTATTGATGCTTACGTGAGAAGTCACTCGGTTTGCTTATTATTTGGATCCCTATTTACCCATTTTTCAAAATTATCGGAAGAAAGTTATAAAGTATATATATATATATATATATATATATATATATATTGACTTTTGTGTATGTGTGTGTGTAGGAGTGTGTGTGTGTGTGTGTGTTTGTGGGTTTTGGTGGGGGAATTATTATCAGGTGGTGTGTTGTGTTAATGGGTGGAGGATTATATAATTGGTAGGTGTGTGATTATAATATATATATATATATATATATAATTTGTGAGTGGGTTTATATATGTATATATATATATATATATTTAAATATATCTTAAAGGTTGCAAATAAGTGAGAAGAATTCGGATGAAAGTTGGCAGTTTTGGTTTTTTTCAACATGTGTTATTATATATATATTATATTTTATTTAAAAGATTTTGCTTTAATTATGGACCGTCCGATTAAAGTAAATCAATCTGGACCGTTCATGAATTAGTTACTATGCAGTTCATTCTTCTATAAATAGAAGCTCATTCCTTCATTATTTTCTTACGAATTCATTGAAACTCTGAGAGATAAACTATAGAAAAAAGAAGAAAAGTATTCTCGCTACTTCCTACTCTTATATCCAGCTTTTACTAGTAAGGAGTGTTATTCTTTTGTATTCATGAAGAGAACTTCATTATTCCATTCTTTATTATTCTCATTGGAATAACCAAAGATATCATGCGACTACCCTATACTTGGTGATATTCTTCTAATATTATGTCCTTATTATTACGTTGGAACATCCGTGCTCACATAATTTACGCTTGGGACTGGTTCCGCTCTTTATTATTATTATTCTTTGAATATCCATCTTTTGAATTTACGTCGGACCTAGTTCATCTTTATTATTATTATTCATTGGAATATCCTCACGTGCGTAAGCGCTTACAGGACACGGTACCGCCTTTTATTATTATTATGTTGGAACATCACATCGGCATAATTTTGCCTCGACCGTTCCGTTATTTAGTATTCTGTTGGAATAACTCATTACGATCTGGGTACCGCATGCATGGTGATTTCTTTAGTTATTCCATTCTTTATTATACTCAAATGGTTAAAGTGTTGACTTCTATACTCCATGAAATTAGTGGAATATCCTTGATATTTGCGTTTCATCCAAAGATATCTTTTCATGGAAATATTCTTCTGAGCATTCTTGAATTTTACTCTACAAAAGCAAGATCATGTTGACAATTTGGACATTATTAATTCCTGGATAAATTAATTCTTGAACTTGTTTTATTGAATTCTTATATCATTATCATCATCCTCAAGTTTATATTATGTTGAAAGTCATCTGTGGCCTTTAGTGCATAGATGGACTTGGTATGATTATGACCAGGGATTATTCGGTGTAATCATGACCGTAATGTTACAAAGGATATGGAAAAAGTCCTCATTGACCCGTAGTGCATTGATGGACAATTGTTAGCATGATCATGACTGACGATTGATGAATACACGAATATCCTCGGTACAGTGGTGCATGGATAATTTGTGGTTGTGATACTAAATGAATATCCTCGTAGTAGTGCGGGGGATGATGTGGATTATTTATTGTCGAGTCTCGTTGATAAAAGTCATGAAAACCTTTTAAATCATAGAAGATAGTAGATTTTATTCTCTACTTGACTCTTCTAATGGATTGTTTGTTCCGCTGCAATTAAACTTGATGTTTGTTATATTTTATCATTTTAACACTATTGAAGGCTAATGATAATTTATTCTGCATTATCTTAGTTATAATATTTCTTACTGGGCTAGTTGAGCTCACCCTTTTGCTTTCATTGTTCTCTTCAGGAAATGAGAACGTAGCAGGGACTAGTCGGAGAACGGAGTGACGGTCCAGATGATAGCATTAGTAGTCCTCACTATTCTATGAAATAATGTAATAATAAATGTAATGAGGACCCCATTGAGTTTGTATATTGTCTAGATGGCAACATTTGTATTAAAACTCATAGTATATGTTTAGTCGTATTTTACAAGACTGTTGTATAATTAAGTTGTATTTGAATTTTGTACCACGTATTTGGCGACTCAAGATGGGTGAAGTATACCTATTTTGGGGGCGTCATAATAGCTTTGTTTACAGAATTGGCCTACACCTGTGATTATGTGGGCGAGCACACCTATCGCCCACAAGATCTTTGTTGAAATTTGAATTTGGTATGTTTTATAATTATGACAAATAATATAATATTCTAATAAAGGATAATTGTTTAGTAATGTAATTATTGTTGTTTTATTTGCAGAAAAGGTATAGATGGGAGGACGCCATGCGCTTCAAAGTGATTCGAGACATTATTACGCGAGTAAGTGCGTCCGTCACACCAATGATAATTTGAACAAAGAACAACAAAAAGCCCTTCACAATGCCGAGATCGACCATCCAGGCCAGGGAGAGGATTACATGCACGAGCATATACCCTGGTGGTGCACCCAGTCCATATGGGCTGAGATGTGTGCCCAATGGAGAGTTGAGAGCTGGGTGAAAAGACGAAAGACTTCCGCCACCAACAAATCCTCGGGTGTACCCGATGGTGAAAAAGCTAAAGGAACACACAAGGGCGACAGTCTTTCACAATTGCAGCATATGTGAGACTCCAGATTTTATTAATAAAGATTTAATTTTCTCCAAATAATTTTTTTTATATTATGGTGTTGATTTGATGTAATGTTATAGTTGTGGGTAATATTTACAAATTTTGCAAAGTACGCAAGTTGTTATATAATATTTGATTGGTGGGGAATATTCGTTTTAACGAGGGAATATTCGTGACAACCAAGACAATCATTGGTGGACCCCACAATGGAATTATTGTCCGGATTAAGAAAATGACAAAAATACTTTATGAAAATAACTACGGAGGTATTACCGTTAAAAAAGCTGTTGAACTACCCTATTAGTAAAAAATACGATGTCTGCGTTAGTTACAAGATGAGCACTGCGGTATTGATTATTGATGCTTACGTGAGAAGTCACTCGGTTATACTAAATTATTGCTACATGAATTGTTTGATCATATCTCTCATATTATTGATTCAATTATTGTTACAGTATCATCTGCATAATATGATATATTGTTCAATCGGGAATTCGGGACACTTTTCGTGTCGAAGTACTATTCATGAGTTACTATTCACGAGTTACTATTCATGAGTTACTATTCACCCGATTACTATTCACTCTAGTATTGTGCATTCGGGTATTTGGGTACCATATTATTCCATGAGAAGATGTGCTAATTTTTCAGACCGTTGGTTGAAGATATAATAGTAAATCAATATGGACCGCTGGTGGAAGTTATAATAGTAAATCAATATGGATCGCTGGTTTAAAGTTTTAATAGTAAATCAGTATGGACCGTTGTTTTAAGTTTTAATAGTAAACAAATATGGACCGTCCGTTTAATAGTAAATCAATCTGGACCGTTCATGAATTAGTTACTATTCAGTCCATTTTCCTATAAATAGAAGCTCGTTCCTTCATTATTTCTTACGAATTCACTGAAACTCTAGAGAGAGAAATTATAGAGAAACTATAGAAAAGTATTCTGCTACTTCCCTACTCTTATATTCAGTTTCTTTTACGGTAAGGGGTATTATTTCTTTTGTATTCATGAAGAGAACTTCAGTTATCCCATTATTTATTATTACATTGGAATAACTTTGATACGCTGCTACCCTATACATGGTGACATTCTTCTAATATTTCGCTTTTTTATTATTCTGTTTAATATCCTCATGCGTGCGTTTACGCCTGACTGGTTCCATTATTTATTATTATTCGCTTTAATATCCCGTGCTGCGTGCGTTACGGGGGACCGTCGGTTCCATTATTTATTATTCTCACGTCTTAATATCACTCGCTCTGTGTTTTTACGCCGGACCTGGTTCCATTCTTTATTATTTTGTTGGAATATCCTGTATGTGCGTTTTACGCCGGACCTGGTTCCGTTATTTATTATTCTGTTGGAATAACTTGACTATGCGGTCTATCGCATGTATGGTGATTTCTTTTGTTATTCCATTCTTTATTATACTTAGTTGGTTAAAACATTAACTTCTATACCCATGAAATTAGTGTAATATCTTTAATATTTGCGCTTCATCCAGTATCTTTTCATGAAAATATTCTTCTGAGCATTCTTGAATTTTACTCTACAAAGCAGTATCATGTTGACAATTTGAACGTTATCAGTTCCTGGATAAATTAATTCTCGAACTTGTTTTATTGAATTCTTATATCATTGTCATCATCCTCATGTTTATATTATGTGGAAAGTTATCTGTGGCCTGTAGTGCATAGATGGACTTGGTATGATTATGACCAGGGATTATTCTGTATAATCATTACCGTAATGTTACAAATGATGTGGAAAAAGTCCTCATTGGCCCGTAGTGCATTGATGGACAGTTTTTGGTATGATTATGGCTATGGATTCTCTTTGGCCGTAGTGGAAAGATGAATTGTTTTATGGCATGATCAGGACCGTTGATGAAAACATGATTATCTTAAGCCGTAGTGCATGGATAATTCGTGGTCGTGATACTAAAGAATATCCTTGGCCGTAGTGTAAGTGTGATTCGATGGTGTGGATTATTTATTAAGCTGAGTCTCAGCGATAAAAGTGATAAAAACCTTTTAAATCATAGAAGATAGTAGATTTTATTCTTTACTTGACTCTTCTAATGGATTGCTTGTTCCGCTGCAGTTAAACTTTATAGTTGTTATATTTTATCAGTTTACCACTGTTGAAGGCTAACGATAAATTATTCTGCATTATCTTAGTCATAATATTTCTTATTGGGCTAGTTGAGCACACCCTTTCTTTCACTATTCTCTTCTGGAAATGAGAACGTAGCTGGGACTAGTCGGGGAACAGAGTGATGGTCCTAGATGGTGCATTAGTAGTCCTCACTATTCTGTGAAATAGTGTGATAATAATTATAATGAGGACTCCTTTTGAGTTTGTATAATCTCTAGTAGACAATATTTGTATTCAAACTCACGCTTTATGTTTTGTCGTATTGTATACCTGACACTTGTATTATTAAGTTGTATTTGAATTATGTACCATGTATCTGGCGACTCAAGATGGGTGATGTATACCTGTTTTGGGGGCGTCACAATTGGTATCAAAGCTTAGGGATATGATCCCTGGCTAAGATGTGAGAATAGAACTAGGAGGGGAGAGACGGGGAATTCCTTCGCTAGTATGACCTACCTAAGTTTTTTTGTGGTATTTAATTGGTCGGTCAGAATATAGGGATAATATGTTACATGTCAATTAAACTTTTGTTTTGTGGCAGTATCTGAAAATGACATCTGAGAATGTTGATAATAGCAATGGAGCACATGCGATCGTTGATTCACCACATATCAATAATCAGGACAATGTGCAACAGGATGGCGATAATCCTCCTGTAAACAACAACACTGATCAATTGACGAATGACGGTACGTTTAGGAGCTTTTTAGAATTCATGAAACATCAGGCGAAGACGACTCCTGTTCATAATGCAGGAGGAAACAATGGCAACCCACGGTTGGTCACCGCTAAGTAATTCAAGGAGCTAGGACCACCGGAGTTTTTGGGAAAGCCAGAACCACTTAAGACGGAGACGTGGTTAAAGCAGATCACCAAGATATTTGATGTCTTGGGATGCTCTAAGGAGCAAAAGGTTCCCTTTGCCACCTTTATGTTGCGTGAAGAGGTAGATCACTAGTGGGAATCTGTAAAACGCACTCCAACCCTGACGCACTCAAGATGTCTTGGGAGAAGTTCCAAGAGTCGCTTCAATGACAAGTACTTTCCGAAAGCATTCGTCACATGAAGGAGGTGGAATTTATCAAGTTGGAGCAAAACAACATGACCGTGTCGCAGTATGAAGCCAAGTTTGCCGAGTTGTCCCGATTTGCGTCCCACTTGGTTGATAATGAAGAGAGAATGACGCGGATGTTTTTAAGAGGTTTGAAGCCAGAGATACGTCAATATCTTGTTTCTCATAAACTGTGTTTGTATTCAGATGTTGTCAATAGGGCTCAGTTAGTGGAGCGCGATAACGAGTCAAAGCAACCAAAAGAGAGTAGCTGGAAAAATGATAATACCGGTGATAACAGTCATCAAAGCGGTGACAATAAGCATGGAGGGAATCAACATGCCAGAAATGGTAACCACTTCGGTGGTAATCATGGTCAAAACAATAAGAATGGACATTTCAAGAAGATGAGATTCAACAATAATGGAAAGACGTCAGCACCAGCACCCTTTGTTAAGGAAGGAGAACGACCACCTATCATATGCTTCAAATGCGGAGGGGAGGGACACATCACCAAAAGCTAGCGATGCTTGCCCAAAGCATGCTATAATTGTGGAAGAGAAGGTCACTTAGCCCAATTTTGTCGTTCACCAAAGACAAGTTCAGCTAGGATGGAGGCACCAAAGGATGTCCCAGATAAGCCAAAGCCAGTAGTTTAAGAGAGAACGTTTTTTTGTCATGACGAGGAACCCGAATAAAATTATCACGGGTATGTTAGTCATAAACTCTTGCAAAGTCTATACCGAAGTTTGGATATCTGGTTCTACTCACTCTTTTATTGCACCTAGTTGTGTTCAATGTTTGAAGTTAACTCCGGAGAAGTTAGACTTTGATATATCTGTTTAAACTCAGTTGGGAGAAACCTTCGTTACCTCCACTATTTATAAATCTTGTTCAAATTAACACTTTCACGTTACCTGTCGATCTTATCTCTTTGAAAATACTTGCCTTTGATGTGATTTTTGGAAAGGATTGGTTAACTACTCATCATGCTTTTCGTAAGGTTGTTAGCTTTCATACTCCTAACCAACCTATTATGCAAATTCAAAGTAACCAAACCACTAAAGTCAATCATTGTCATATCAAGCCAAAAATAAAAAGCCCCGATCCTTTCGTTGTTGACTTTCTTATGTGGAATGCACCGAAGCCAGACTTTCGGTAGGCAACGTCGTGAATGATGGTGACAAGTTGATAGGTATCAATGTGACGTGTTATCCAAGTCTTGGATGAGAGTCACAGTTTTGAATGATATTTCTATTGTTAATAAATTTCCTGATGTATTCTTGAAGACTTCTTAGCCTACCCCTAGAGCGTGAAATCGAATTTTGTATTGACCCTAGTACAAAACTCATTTCTAAAACCCTCAAATATTTTCTTCACCTAAAACGAACGTGTAATGTGCCAAAGACGTTGGCTCAAGCTGTTGAAGATTACGATCGTACCATTCAATATCTTCGTGGGAAAATGAACGTGGTAGCTGACGCGTTGAGTAAAAGATCATATGCGTTTATGAGTGTGATGTTGTTAACACAACGACTCATTTCGTATAACTTATAAATGATGGAGATAGAGTTAAAGACTCTAGGGACCCACGTGAAGATAACGAATATACAATTAGAATAGACTTGAATCAATAAAGTTAAAGCTGCTCAAGCTACATACTCAGAGCTGATGAATGTGAAGAAGAAGGTTCAAGAGGGCATTATTCTAGAAGCAAGAATCGATGAAGAGAGGAAATCTCAACCCTCAATTTTATTGGCCCATTTCAAATCCTTGATCGAATAGGAACTGTGGCTTATAGACTCATTTTACCGCTAAGTATGTCGCGTGTTCATAACGTTTTTAACGTATCGATGTTACATAAATATGTGGATGACCCGAACCACATTATTAATTTAGAACCGGATGAGATAGCAGAAGATTTAACGTATGAGAAGATACGTGTTAAAATCTTGGACAAGAAGGATTGTATTCAACACTCAAAGGTTATACCTCAAGAATTAGAATCTGAAATGAAGTCAAGGTATCCTCACCTCTTCGGCATACCAGGTAAGTACGTAAATTTCGAGGGCGAAATTTCATAAGGAGGGGAGATTGTGAGACCCCAGATTTTATGAATAAAGATTTAATTTTCTCGAAATAATTTTTTTTATATTATGGTGTTGATTTGATGTAATGTTATAGTTGTGGCTAATATTTACAAATTTTGAAAAGTATGCAAGTTGTTATATAATATTCGATTGGTCGGGGAATATTCGTTTTAACAGGGAATATTCGTACAACCGCACAATCATTGGTGGACCCCACAACGGAATTATAGTCGGATTAAGAAAACGACAAAAAAACTTTATGAAAATAACGGCGGAGGTGTTACTGATAAAAGCGTTGAACTACCCTTAGTAAAAGTACAATAATACGCGTGAGTTATACGGTAGAGTTACACGGTATTGATTATTGATGCTTACGTTAGAAGTCACTCAGTTATACTCAATTATTGCTACAGTAATTGTTGCATGATATCTCTCATATTATTGATTCAATTATTGTTACAGTATCATCTGCATAATATGATATATTGTTCAATCGGGTATTCGGGACACTTTTTGTGTCGAAGTACTATTCATGAGTTACTATTCATGAGTTACTATTCACGAGTTACTATTCACGAGTTACTATTCATGAGTTATTATTTACGAGTTACTATTCATGAGTTACTATTCACCCAGTTACTATTCACTCTAGTATTGTGCATTCGGGTATTTGGGTACCATATTATTCCATGAGGAGATGTGCTAATTTTTCAGACCGTTGGTTGAAGATATAATAGTAAATCAATATGGACCGCTTATGAAAGTTATAATAGTAAATCAATATGGATCGCTGGTTTAAAGGTTTAATAGTAAATCAGTATGGACCGTTGTTTTAAGTTTTAATAGAAAACCAATATGGACCGTCCGTTTAATAGTAAATTAATCTGGACCGTTCATGAATTAGTTACTATTCAGTCCATTTTCCTATAAATAGAAGCTCATTCCTTCATTATTTCTTACAAATTCACTGAAACTCTAGAGAGAGAAGTTATAGAGAAACTATAGAAAAGTATTTTGCTACTTCCCTACTCTTATATTTAGTTTCTTTTACGGTAAGGGGTATTATTTCTTTTGTATTCATGAAGAGAACTTATGTTATTCCATTATTTATTATTCTGTTGGAATAACCTGTATACGCGGGCTACCCTATACATGGTGACATTCTTCTAATATTTCGTTCTTTATTATTCTATCAGAATATCCTGTCTATGCGTTTACACCGGACCTGGTTCCATTATTTATTATTCGCCGGAATATCCCGTGCATGCGTTCAGGCGCTTTTAACTTAGTTCCATTATTTATTATTCGTCGAGAATATCTCACATGCAATGCGTTTTACGCCGGACTCAGTTCCATTCTTTATTATTACGTTGGAATATCCCGTCACATGCTTTTATGCTTAACCTAGTTCCGTTATTTATTATTCTTTTGGAATAACCTTCCTGTGCGGTCTATCGCATGCATGGTAATTTTTTTTGTTATTCCATTCTTTATTATACTTAGTTGGATAAAACTTTGACTTCTATACCCATGAAATTAGTGAAATATCTTTAATATTTGCGCTTCATCCAGTATCTTTTCATGGAAATATTCTTCTGAGTATTCTTGAATTTTACTCTACAAAGCAGTATCATGTTGACAATTTGAACGTTATCAGTTCCTGGATAAAATAATTCTTGATCTTGTTTTATTGAATTCTTATATCATTGTCATCATCCTCATGTTTATATTATGTTGAAAGTCATCTGTGGCCTGTAGTGCATAGATGGACTTGGTATGATTATGAACAGGGATTATTCGGTATACTCATAACCGTAATGTTACAAATGATGTGGAAAAAGTCCTCATTGGCCCGTAGTGCATTGATGGACAGTTTTTGGTATGATTATGGCTATGGATTCTCTTTGGCCGTAGTGCAAAGATGAATTATTTTATGGCATGATCAGGACCGTTGATGAAAATATGATTATCTTAAGCCGTAGTGCATGGATAATTCGTGGTCGTGATACTAAAGAATATCCTTGGTCGTAGTGTAGGGGTGATTCGATGGTGTGGATTATTTATTAAGCTGAGTCCCAGCGATAAAAGTGATGAAAAACCTTTTAAATCATATAAGATAGTAGATTTTATTCCCTACTTGACTCTTCTAATGGATTGCTTGTTCCGTTGTAGTTAAACTTGATAGTTGTTATATTTTATCAGTTTAACACTGTTGAAGGCTAACGATAAATTATTCTGCATTATCTTAGTCATAATATTTCTTACTAGGCTAGTTGAGCTCACCCTTAATTTCACTGTTCTCTTCAAGAAATGAGAACGTAGTTGGGACTAGTCGGGGAACAGAGTGATGGTCCTAAATGGTGCATTAGTAGTTCTCACTATTCTGTGAAATAGTGTGATGATAATTGTAATGAGGACTCCTTTTGAGTTTGTATAATCTCTAGTAGACAATATTTGTATTCAAACTCATAGTTTATGTTTTGTCGTATTGTACACGACAGTTGTATTATTAAGTTGTATTTGAATTCTGTACCATGTATCTGGCGACTCAAGATGGGTGATGTATACCTGTTTTGTGGGCGTCACAGCATATCACTGCCAGGGTACGTATTTACAAGTTTTAATATGTTTACAATCATGAATTGTAGAAAATATATCACATTTTTACTTAGTAATATTGTGCTATTTTTTGTATAGGAGTCTCAGTCTCAAGGTCAGCCTATCCATTGTCTGGATGTGTACGTGGCCACCCGTGATGGTATACCTGATGCTATCCAGACAGCGGTAATAAGTTTTAACAACTTGATCTTATTTATCAATGCTTACAGAATTTATTTTTAACTATTTAATTGTTAACATGATGACAGGATACTTATAAGCATTTATTGAATGAACGTTATCCTGAAGGCACTCCACGTCCGCCTATTGATCAAGAGTTGTGGGAGAGGGCGTCTGTTGTGAGGAAGAATTATATTAAAGGTCAAGGACAACGACGACGCCCATCCTTCAGTGGCTCAGGCTGCTCTTCTACCCAGTCTTCACAATCATCGAGTCGTCCAACTTTTAATACTCTAGCTGACTGTGTGAGAGCTATATGTCGAGATTGAGATCTTTTGAAGATATTGGGCAGGCATCTGAGGGCTCTGAGTCCTGATGAGTTAGCTGAAGCAGCAGCAGCAGCAGTAGGACAACATGGGGATAGCGACGAGGTATAATATCAATTTGTTGTATATATTGTCGTAATATATACCAGTATCAACATAGTTACTATATTTGTAACTTGTTTTATTATTTTGTTAATTACAGGGGCGATGATGCTTGACGACCGATTTAGTGTTGTTTTGTGCTTATTTGATAAGCTTGTACTTGTATATTCATTCTTTGGATGTTTGTTACTTAAACATTAGATTTTTGGTTATTTATTCAATTCATAGTGGTTTTTAAAGGTTTATATATATAGTTTATATACTAGCTAGTTTGGTGGACGATGGATGTTTATATTGTTGTGCACATTGTTTATATTGTTGTGTATGTGTGTTGGGATATAACACGTACAAAACAGGTATAGTTTTTTGGGAATTATGCAAAATAACAAAAAACTAGTTTTCAGTTTTTTAGAATCAGCGACCGCATGCGGTCGCTGATATCTATTAGCGACTGCTGAGCATTTGAGGGTATCGTGACCACTTACTACGGTTGTTGACAATGAATACGGACATATGGACCACGCCGACCTTTGGCCCCTGAGCCATTCGGACTCGATCCTATCCTAGCAAATGATGAATGATGAATTAAGCCGCTATTCGCGGTCGCAGATATATCGGTCGCTAATAGTGGTCGCTAATGTGCATCCCAACGGCCAGATTTTATCGATGACGACTATCGGTGATCGTCAATGGTCGCTAATAGCTATCTCATGACCAACCTATGGTCATTGACACGCGATCATTGATAGACCCTTTTCTTGTAGTGTAATTTATTTATCTTTAATCATGATATTCTTTACTAGGCTAGTTGTGCTCACCCTTTTGCTTCACAATTCCTTTCAGGTAATAAAAGTGTAGCTGGGTCGAGCGGGGATAACAGGGGAATAGAACGGTGGTCTCTAGCTGTGGAGATAACCGGGGAATAGAACGGTATAGCACAGTGTGTTGTATTTTATACATTATTTAGTAGTTATATTTGGTGAATCAAATAGGGTGAGGCAAACTCAACTTTGAATTGTGTTTTGACACTATCATACAAGATGTCTAATGACATACAACCTCGTGTTATCATAAGACAGGGTTGTGCACATCCACTTGCTGAGTATATCTACGAGCACTACCTATGTAATCTTGGAGTTTGGTTGAAGTATAGTTCTCAATTAGAGACAGTGAAGATAATTATATGTCAAGAGAAGACTCACCATTGGAAAGAATATGATAGTAATCTTCTTATTTTTCTTTGGGGTCTATTGGGTCAACCAAGGATAATTCTCCAGTCTTATGATATCTATTATAACCTAGACGCATAGCCTCCCATGTACGAAGGTTTCCTTGAGCACTTCCCAAAGATTTTAATTTCTAAAACAATTATTGACTGTACCTTTATGTAAAGTGCCATTGTGTCGGGCTATCCAAGGTTGGGACATAAGTCATAGTTGGTATACAATTGTATCAAAACCTACAACATTTGTGTTGTTATATTTTGCACGACAATTGTGATAATGAAGTTGTAGTTATTTTATGTACCATATATTTGGCGACTCAGAATAGGTTGGGTGAATTGGACCTATTTTGGGGGCGTCACAATTGGTATCAGAGCTTAGGGATATGATCTCTGGCGGAGATCCGGGATTAGAACTAGGAAGGGAGAGACGAGTAATATCCTTCGCAAGTGTGTGTCCTACCTAAGCTGAATTTTCTTACTTAAGTTGACAAATTGTGATGTGTCAATTAACCTTTGTTTTGAAGCTGTATTCTAGAATGATATCTGAAATACAGGAGATGAGTTATGGAGAAATCATGATGACATAGAAGATGGAATCTGAAAAGAAATCAAGGTATTCTCAACTCTTTGAAATACCAGGTACGTAAATTTCGAGGGTGAAATTTCATAAGGAGGAGAGATTGTAAGACACCAATTTTTACGAAATGAAAGTATTCAATTTTTCTATTTAGTAAATAGTTAAATTGATAAAAGTTTAAAGTTATGGGTGAAATTATTTTTTCAAAATAAGCAAGTGGTTATAAAATATTCATTATTGTCGGGATGGGTGAAATTATTTTTTCAAAATAAGCAAATGGTTATAAAATATTCATTGTCGTCGGGGAATATTCATTTGGTCGTGGAATATTCTTGTTGTCGTGAATATTAAATGCATTTACTTGCAAGACCATTAATGGGCCCCATATGTAATAACTATCGGATGAAGAAAATGACAAGTATGAGTTTTTTTTATAAAGAACGGCGTAGTTGTTACCGTTAATACTGTTGGAATACCCGGTGGGTAAAGTAAAGTAATACACGATGTTGCACAGTAGCTCACGATATTGTACAGTATTTTTTTGAATTATTGATTCTTACGTAAGAAGGCACTACTCAATAATTGTTAGAATAATTACTGTTCAATATTTTATTTTATTGATTCAAAAATTACTACGTTGATATTTTATATTATTGTTGTTTCAATAATTATCACTTCACAGTATTTCCCATTATCAGATGAATAATTCATATTATTTTAATAATATTTCTAGATAACATTTATTGGCAATGTTTAGAAAGTTCTGTCTAAGGAGAGGTTTGGTCACCTAATTGCGCGCCAGTAAGGAAAAATCCTTATTGGAAAGCCCCATCTTTCCTGGGAACAGCCTGGTTGTCAATATTGTGATTCTGTAATATTATTTGTGAATAATTAATTATTAATTTATATGATAAGGAAAATATTCATTTTGTGTGGATATAGATGGAAAAAAATTTTAATGTGACAATTGTTGAAAATTGATATTGTATCTTTTCTGATAAAATAATTCATTTAAATATATTATTATATTTTCATAATATAATAATGGTGATATTTTTACAATGAATGTGTGATATATGAATAAATGAGGAGGATGAGTATTTTTGTTACAAAAAATGTTTAACACATGTTTTGTGTGTTGATGGACCCCATTTTTTATTGAAATTTGATTATAGCCTGCAAAATCGTCCGTATGTGGATTTCGGTCAATTTCTGTTTAGAATTTAGAAAAACTTAAAGCTCCAAAGTTGTAGAGAATTAAATTTCCGATGGAATGGACATAAGATTCGAATTTTTCTAATAAAAGGGCTATTTATTATGAATTATTGAAGTTCTGAAATATTGGGTCTGAATTGATTTTGTTACAAAAAATGTTTAAAACATATTTTTCATGTTGGTGGGCCCCACTTGTGTGGTAAATCTGCTGAAGTTGGATTGTCAAAGTGTGCGTATGATTTTTATAAAAATAATAATATTTTATTAAATTTTCTGCTTTGGTGTTCTAAGCATTTTCCTATAAATAGGGTGCTTATGTTAGAATTGAAAATCACACCAGAAACATAAGTTTTCTCTCTCTATATTATCGAGCATATTATTGTGAGTATTTTGATACTTTGATTGTTTCTATACGGTGCAAGTTTCCTTCAGCGTTATATCCGTTATTCCAGCCAGAAATACTGCTCTTTTGAGGAAAGGGATTGTAATGGTTATTATGTTTTTCAGTTTCGTAATTTTTCCGACTCTCAAAAATTCTGGAAAAATTTGAAATGATAATTTGATGAGTTTTCTAGATTGTGTCCAAAAATGGCGATTTTTGGATGTATAGATAAGGAGTTATGAATTTTATGGGAAAAGACTATTTTAAAAGTAAACCCTTATAACTCCTTGTGGCTAACTCCAAAATTGTTGAAATTTTTATTGGGAGTACATGTATATAACAAAAGTATACTCTGTAAATTTTGAAATTTTTGGACAAAAGTACAGTTTATGATAAATGTCTAAATATTCGACAGTTTTGGCCATATGAAAAATAGTGAATGAATTTTAAAAATTCTGAGGAAAATATATGTTCAATATGAGACTATATTCTGCTAAATCCCAGAAAAGAAAATTGTTTGGGACTGATTTGCTTCTTTTTCATGAAAATAGACTAGTTATGAATAAATGAATTAAATATGTTATGTGAAGTAAGAAAATTGGAAAATAAGATTTTATGGCTTGAGAATCCTTTATAAGGTATATGCAGATTTTTTATGAGAGTTTTGGTTATTGGTGATGAAATCTTATGAGTTTGGCATTTTAGGATGATTAAATGCATTAATTAGTAAAGTGTAAATAATTAAAATAAATTATTTATAAATTTAAGAAATTATTAAAATATTTTGATAATATTAATAATATTAGATTATGAGATTATTAAGTGATTTATAATATTTGGATTAAAGTTTTTATGAAATCAATGATTTAAAATATTATTTAATGATTAATAATATTAGTAAATGAATTTATTGTTATTATATAATGAATAATATTAAATGGAGTTTATAATATAATGATTAATGTTATTATCTTCGTTAAATATTCGTTGGAATATTATTTTCCGTTCAAATTATTTTATATAATATTATTCTTAAATTTTACTCCACAAAGCAGTATCATGTTGACAATTTGGACGTTATTGATTTCTGGATAAATTAAATTATAAATCTTTAAAAATTTATCCTTGAACTTGTTTTATTGAATTCTTATATCATTGTCATCATCCTCATGTTTGTATTCTGTTGAAAGTCATCTGTGGCCTGTAGTGCATAGATGGACTTGGTATGATTATGACCAGGGATTATTCGGTATAATCATGACCATAATGTTATAAATGATGTGGTAAAAGTCCTCATTGGCCCGTAGTGCATTGATGGACAGTTTTTGGTATGATTATGGCCATGGATTCTTTTCGGCCAAGGGTGCAAAGATGAATTATTTTATGGTATGATCATGACCGTTGATGAAAACACGATTATCTTTGGCTCGTAGTGCATGTATAATTCGTGGTTGTGATACTAAAGAATATCCTTGGCCCGTAGTGCAGGGATGATTTGATGATGTGGATTAATTATTGAGCTGAGTCTTAGCGATGAAATATTAATTCATGGATGTGATAATAATGAATATCCTTGGCTGTAATGCATAGATAATTCATGGATGTGATACTAACGAATATCCTTGGCTTGTTGCGCATGGAAAATTCGGTGATGTGGATTATTTATTGTGCTGAGTCTCAGTGATAAATATTGATAATAAACTTTTAATTCGTAGAAGATAGTAGATATCATGCTCTACTTGACTCTTCTAAAATACAGTTGCATGTCTTTGGCCTGTAGTGCAAAGAAGAAATGTTAATGAATATCTTTGGGCCCGTAGTGCAAAGATGAATTTATTAGTATAAGTACAAACATGAATTGTGATTTGGTATAACCATGATCTTTGATGTTTCAGGTAAAGATGAGTGATGAAAATTATCTCCGTCCTGGGTGCGAAGAGGAATTTAGAACCATAATTATGATTATGAGTTATTCACATGATTTTGGTCAAGAACTGTTGATTAATGTTACAAGGATAAAACATTGTTTATGGACTTTTAACATGGAGAAGATAATAGACTTTATGGTCTATTTGACTCTTTTAATGGATTGCTCGTTCCGCTGTAACTATGGTTGAAAAGTTTTATCATCTACCATGTGTTCTAAATCTCTGATTTATTACTGACGAAGTCTATTGATAATTTATTTATCTTTAGTCATGATATTCTTTACCGGGCTAGTTGTGCTCACCATTTTGCTTCACAATTCCTTTTAGGTAATAAAAGTGTAGCTGGGTCGAGCGGGGATAACAGGGGAATAGAACGGTGGTCTTTAGCTGTGGAGATTCTCCCTAAATAGTATAGAAAAGTGTGTTGTATTTTATACATCATTTAGTAGTTATATTTGGTAAATCAAATAGGGTGAGGCGAACTCAACGTTGGAAGGGTGTTTTGACACTATCATACAGGATATCTAATGACATACAACCTCGTGTTATTATAAGACAGGGTTGTACACATCCACTTGCTGAGTATATCTACGAGCACTACCTATATAATCTTGGAGTTTGGTTGAAGTATAATTCTCAATTAGAGACAGTGAAGATAATTATATGTCAAGAGAAGACTCACCATTGGAATGAATATGATATTAATTTTCTCATTTTTCTTTGGGGTCTATTGGGTCAACCAAGGATAATTCTCCAGTCTTATGATATCTATTATAACCTAGATGCATAGCCTCCCATGTACAAAGGTTTCCTTGAGCACTTCCCAAAGATTTTAATTTCTAAAACAATTATTGACTGTACCTTTATGTAAGGTGCCATTGTGACGGGCTATCCAAGGTTGGGACATGAGTCACAGTTGGTATACAATTGTATCAAAACTCACAACATTTGTGTTGTTGTATTTTGTACGACAATTGTGATAATGAAGTTGTAGTTATTTTATGTACCATGTATTTGGTGACTCAGAATAGGTTGGGTGAATTGAACCTATTTTGGGGGCGTCATAGTTGGTATCAGAGCTTAGGGATATGATCTTTGGCGGAGATCCGGGATTAGAACTGGGAAGGCAGAGACGAGTTAGTTGAACTTAAACCTTCTTTAATTGTAATTCACATAGAGATATAGTGAGTTAGTTGATATAGGTGTGTAACGTAATTCTATCCTAATTTTGTATTTGGGTTAATACGGTATTAGTACATCGAGAGGTGGCTAGTGCTACAAACGTGTTCTTGATTAATAAACTGGGATAGTGGATTAAAATGGGATAAGGTATAATAATTAGAGTGAGGCTTAGAGTGAAGTTGTAAGCCTAATTCTCCAATATTTGTTTGAGAATTCAGTTTTTAGGGTTTGTTGATTTTTCTTTGGTTTTAATATCTTTATTATTTTTACTATAAATTGGAATTTGATTGGTTTAATAAAATTAGGATTAATAGGAAATTGGTAATTGTGAAATTAATGTCTTGCTAAGTCTTTGAGGGAACGATACTCTACTTAATATTATATTACTTGTTGACCACGTATACTTGCGTGATGTGAGTAATTAGATTTTACCCAACAAGTTTTTGGCGTCGTTGCTGGGGACTTTAGTATAGATTTTATTATTTTGCAATATCAGTTTAATTAGTCCAGTTTTACTTAAATACTTTTTGTTTTTGTTTTGTTAATCTTATTTCTGGTTTTTGAAGTTGGTTTATGCAAACTCGATCCAAAAATTCAGACTTGCTTCCTTTTGAGGACGACATTGAGAGAAGGTTTCAGAGGTTAAGTATGTGGATCAAGGAAACAAGGTACGACTTCGAAAATTCTGACGAAGAAGAAGCAATGGCTGCCGAAGACCAGAAAGCTTTGAGGGATTTTGGTACACCCATGGTGACTGAGCTGCAGTCGAGTATCACCAGGCCTGCAATAGCTGCGAATACATTCAAAATTAAGCTTGGGACTACTCAGATGATCCAAAACTCGGTTTAGTTTGGGGACTTGCAAATGACGATCCTAACTAGCATTTGATCAGTTTTTTAGAAATATGCGACACTTTCAAGTACAATAGAGTGTCGGAAGAAGCAGTTAGACTTCACTTATTCCTATTCACTCTGCGGGACAAGGCGAAGAGTTGGTTACACTCTCTACCAATGGGTTCGATAACGACATGGGATGACCTGGCTCAGAAATTTCTAGCAAAATTCTTCTCTCCAGCGAAAACTGCAAAGATGAGGAACGAGATTACCATGTTTGATGAGCAACATGGGGAGTCATTGTACGAGGCATGGGAGAGATACAAAGAATTGCTAATAAAATGCCCACATCACGGATTTCCTAAGTGGTTGCAGATGAACACATTTTACAACGGACTACATGGGAATTTCAGGGCCAACAATGATGCAGCGTCAGGCGGAGCTTTTATGGCAAAGAACTACGAGGAGGCATATCAGTTGATAGAGACAATGGCTTCTAACAACTACCAGTGGTCCACGGCGAGAATGACACAACCTACAGTCGCTGGAGTATTAGAGGTAGATGGAGTGACGACAATAACAACGCTAATTTTAGCACTCTCCAAGAAGTTTGACGTTTGGTCAGGAGGACAGACACAACAAGTTGCAGTTATTTATGAGTTGTGCGCAAGTGAACATCCGACGGATCAATATGTAATCAACCCATATTCATTACAATTCATGGGTAGCTACAACAGAATTCCTCAAAATACGTACCAGAATGCATATAATCAAGGGAACAGGAATCATCCGAATTTGTCGTGGAATAATAATAATAATCAGAATCAGCAAGCTCCACGCCCGTCGTATCCCCCTGGATTTCAGAATCAACAACAACCAGTTCAACGTCAAGAGAGGAAATTAGATTTAGAGGAGTGGTTATCAAAGTATATAACGAGCAACGAGGTAGCTAAGAAAAATCAAGCAATGGCAATGAAATCGCAAGAGATAGCCATCAAGAATCTAAAGAATCAGATGGGACAAATTGCATTAGCATTGAACAATAGACCACAAGGGACGCTACCAAGTGACACCAAAAGAAATCCGAAGGGAAATCATGAACAGTGTCAGGCAATCACCTTGAGAAGTGGAAAACATTTGGATAGGAAAGGAGCGGAAAATTCAGCTATATCGGATGATAAAATTGATGACAACAAAGTGATTGAAGAAAAACAAGGCGAGGATAAGCAAATTGAGAAAACACAGTTAGATGACAAGCCAATTGTGTATCCTCTACCACCATTTCAACAAAGAGTTTAGAAGCATAAATTAGACAAGCAGTTTACGAAATTTTTGGAAGTTTTTAAGAAACTTCAGATTAATATCCCGTTCGCAGAAGCCCTATAGCAGATGCCAAGTTATGTGAAATTCATGAAAGGGATTTTTTCCAGGAAAAAGAAATTGGAAGATTTCAAGATAGTGGCATTAATAGAGGAATGTAGTGCGGTTTTACAGCGAAAGTTGCCACCAAAGTTGAAAGATCCGGGGAGTTTCACCATTCCGTGCACGATTAGGAATACGACATTTAATAAATGTTTATGTGATTTGGGAGTGAGTGTGAACCTTATTTCGTTATCAGTTTATACAGAATTGGGTTTGCCAGCTCCGAAGCCTACTAACATCTCTTTACAGTTGGCAGATAGGTCGGTCACGTACCCGAGAGGCATTGTGGAGGACATTGGTTAAGGTAGACAAGTTCATATTCCCTGTGGATTTCATTATTCTGGATATTGAGGAAGATAAGAATATCCCAATCATCCTCGGGAGGCCATTTTTGGCTACGGGTAGGACACTCATCGACGTACAAAAAGGTGAACTAACGATGAGGATCTAAGATCAAGAAGTAAAATTCAACGTTTTCATGGCCATGAAATTTCCTATGGATGAAGAAGATTATTTTCGGATGGATATCATTGATCAGATAATCAGTGAAGACATGGGAAAGAGTTTGGAAACGACCTATTGGAAATGACTTTATTGGGAGATTAAGAATCAGATGATCCGGAATTTGTGGACTACTTGCAGATGCTAGACTCCTTGCCACGAGTGAGCAGATTTAGAGCACCATCTGAACCATTGCACACAGATGAAAAATCCACAACAAGGATGAAACCGTCATTGGAGGAGCCATTGACTCTTAAACTTAAGCTACTCCCTAAACACCTCAGGTATACATACTTAGGTCATTTTAATTCTTTACCTGTTATTATTTTTCTTGCACTTAACGAATTGCAGGAAGAAAAGTTGTTGAGAGTGCTTAGGGACCACAAATCGGCTATAGGATGGACAATCGCGGATATCAAAGGAATCATCCCATCCTTTTGCATGTACAAAATTCTTATGAAAAACGATGCAAGATGGACAGTGGAGCAACAGATACGGCTTAACCCAATCATAAAAGAAGTGGTCAAGAAAGAAATCCTGAAATGGTTGGATGCGGGTATCATTTACCTGATTTCAGATAGTAAATGGGTCAGCCCAGGGCAATGTGTGCCGAAAAAGGGAGGAATGACCGTGGTTCAGAATGATGACAATGAGCTAATTTTGACAAGGACGGTGACTGGTTGGAGGGTTTGCATGGACTATAGGAAGTTGAATAAGGCGACCCACAAAGATCACTTTCCGTTGCCCTTTATCGATCAGATGTTGGACAGATTAGCGGGACATAAATACTATTGCTTATTGGAAGGATATTCAGGTTATAATCAGATCGTCATCACTCCTGAAGATCAAGAGAAGACTACTTTCACGTGCCCATACGACACATTCTCATTCAGGAGAATGTCGTTCGGCTTGTGTAATGCACCTGCTACCTTCCATAGGTGTATGATGGCCATCTTTTTCGACATGGTGGAGAAAAATGTGGAAGTCTTCATGGATGACTTCTCTGTCTATGGGGATGATTTTGATGCATGTTTGGAGAATTTGGTAATGGTCTTATAAAGATGCACTGAAACGAATTTGGTCCTTAACTGGGAAAAGTGCCACTTCATGGTTGAAGAAGGAATAATTTTGGGGCATAAGGTCTCGGCTCAAGGATTAGAGGTTGATAAAGCGAAGTTAGAAACAATTGAAAAACTTCCTCCACCGAGTTCAGTTAAGGGAATTGGAAGTTTTCTGGGACATGTTGGGTTCTATAGGAGATTCATAAAGGACTTCTCTAAAATTGCAAAACCTTTGTCCAGTCTTTTAGAGAAGGATTCGTTTTCAAGTTTGATGAAGAATATAAATTGGCATTCGAGTTGTTGAAGAAGAAATTGACCATAGCTCACATAATCGTCGCGTCGGATTGGACCATGCCCTTCGAGTTAATGTGTGATGCAAGCGACTATGCGGTTGGGGCTATTTTGGGTCAACACCGAGAGAAGGTATTCCATGCCATATATTATGCAAGTAAGACACTCACGGAGACTCAAATGAACTACATAACTACGGAAAATGAAATGCTTGTAGTAGTATATGCGTTCGATAAATTTCGGGCGTACTTGATCGTGACAAAGGTAGTAGTTTATACAGATCACTCGTCCATTCAGTACATACTTTTGAAAAAAGATGCTAAGCCACGCCTTATCCGATGGATTCTCCTTTTACAAGAGTTTGATTTAGAAATAAAGGATACAAAGGGGACGGAGAACCAAGTCGCCGATCATTTATCTAGGCTAGAAAATCACGGTAAAAAAAAAGGACAAGTGTGTAATCAACGAGTCATTCCCGGATGAGCAACTGTTTTGGATAAATACAGAATTTCCATGGTACGCGGACTTCGCGAATTATCTAGTGAGCAACATTCTTCCCCCTGATCTTACACGACAACAGAAAAAGAAGTTTCTCTATGACGTAAAATGATATATGTGGGACGAGCCTTACTTATTCAAACAGTGCGCCGATAAGATGATTAGAAGATGTGTGCCCTACAGCGAAGTGAAGAACATATTGCAAGAGTGTCACTCATCGGCTTATGGGGGACACTACGGTAGTGAGAGAATATCGGCAAAAGTGCTACAAGTCGGGTTTTATTGGCCTACTCTATTTAAGGACGCCTGTTGGTTGATTTAGCAATCAATAAACACGCGCAAGTATACGCGGTCCACAAGTAATATATGTAAGTAGAGTGTCGAACCCACGAGGATGAAGTCTTAACAGAAAACAAATACTAAGATAAAGTCGTTACAAATCTTATCTAAACGAGTGAACGAAATGGTTGGTTAAGCTATTTCAATAAGGAAATCTAATTAAGAGAAGTAGTCCTGCTAGGAAGTTAAGATAGGATTACAACTCCCCTAAGGCTTCACCTAATCTCCTAACTCTCCAAGATACAAACGAATCAAGGAATGGCCAACCGAGGATAAATATAGGCAAAAGCTTCCATCGAAGGACAAATGCACATCCCTAACCAGCTAGAACACAATGTCTTGGTCATAACAGGTGTTGTTGTATTTAAAGATAGACAGTAATATCCATTCATCAATGTCCATCACTATCAATACTAATTTCTTTATCAAACAATCAGGCAGTAATTTTAAAATACAACAACCCATTCCCAAATGATTCATTCTATAAAATAAGAGAGAAAGTTGATTAAGCTAAACAAAAGGTTACATTGCAATCCAAAAAATGGAGTTAGTTCATAACTATGGTACTAACACACATTTTTAATACACTACACATTATCAAATAAATACAAGGAATAGGAGATTTGGAATAAGAAAACCCCTGTATGAAGAAGTGTTCTTCCGCCAAATCTATTCTTCACAAGCGACTCAATGTTGGTGCAATAACTCTCGTTCCTTTGAAGCTTCTTTCTCTTCTAGAAAGATAAAAAAGATGAAAAAAAACTAATCAAAGCTAACATAAATTAGTCCCGATATCTATCGATATCCGCTCTCTTTTAAGCGGCGGCAGCTTATTTAAGTATTTATACTTGCCTCCCATTGATCTAGGTCTTAAATACAAGTTCTTCAGACAGAACTCGGAGTTTCGTGGCATGAAGAAGCTTTAACAAAGTCGATGGCGCTGGGCGCCATCATTAGCGTGAGCTGTGAGCCGCGCCGGGCGCCGGTAAAAAGTCAAGGCGCGTGGCCCGGCGCGGCATTGGTATGACATCTGAGTTAAGCGAGCCTGAGGTTAAACTTTGCCACAGTATTGGCGTTGGGGAGTAGAGATGGCGCCGGGAGACACGAAGTCAAGGCCATGCCATGGTACTGGGCGAGAGACATGTAGGTCAAGAAAAGCGCAAAAGGTCAGAAGCTTTGGTCGATGTTGGCGCTGGGGCGCGACTCCTGGCGCTAAGGCGCCAAGTTTGGCGTTGCGGCACCACTTTACATGTAACAAAGCTTAAGACAAACCTGAAAAAAACTAAAATGGGATACAGTGAAATAGCTAGGCAACCTAATCAAAAGATTGAACATAGGCATCAACATTAAGCAACAAAAAGGGCTAAATCACGGGTACGAATCCCATTCATCAAATACCCCCAAACATAAGCGTTTGCTTGCCCTCAAGCAAACTATCAGACAACTATACACAATTTCATAAGAACAGGGCAACACGAATGCGATTTAGGGTCACGGGTTTAAAGCAAAAAAAAATACTGTAATTGATCCACTCAGTGTGTGTGTGTGCAGACCACATATCTAAACTAGCCTTAACCCAAATGAAGATCATATTGTCGACCGTGTTAACCAATAAGCACCCAAGCAACTCAGGCACATAACAAGAGATAAAGACAAGACGCAGAAACATGAAAGGCTCGAAAGTTCTAGAATAGCTAAGAAAAATTTAAGTTAGACAGAACAAGATTACTTTGAGGCAAAACAGAGTACTCATTAGCAATCTTTTGATCAATGACTCCTAAGCCAGAAGACCTTAGGGCACTAGGTGTAAAACACCCCTAAGAATCTAATAACTCAAGCACAAAGGCCATGTAAACAACATAAGTCCAAAATAGATTTTACGAGCCTACGTTTATGGGCGACTGCTTTTCCACGCTCCATCTCAACCCATCGTAGGACACAAATAGAAATATATATATATATATATATATATATATATATTTCAAAACAATAGAGCCGAGAATGCTAAAGCATCTAAACCTGTAAGAACTTGAAATTATAGAGCATAAACTAGAGTACACTATTATCAACGCGGAAGATGACAATCACCCATGGAAAACTACTAGAGAGACAATAGGCCAGTGCTCGCTAAACGGATGGATCCAAGACAGTCTCGAGTTAACAAACACAAACCCCAAAACCGCATAACTATTGCCACAAACCAAGGAAAAAGATATATAAATGTAGGACAGTCCGCCGAAGGCCAAAAACAACACTTAACGCTAACTACCCTCACCCAACATGTGGACAATTATCGAAACAAGGCTAGGGTAAGTCAAAATGTAATAAGGCAAAATTTAAACTATAGAGTGCCCTTATCATCACAGGGCAAAGCCATATCACATGGCAAGAATATACCAATTAAATCAGTGAAAGACCCAAAACAAAAAGGCTTAAGGCAAGACAATACCTGACTTAGCCAAGATATTCCCAAACAAAAGATATACAACCAAAAGCATGTAATAAAAGAAACATAAAATACTACTAAGTAGAGACATGCATCCAAGATAAATTAAAGCATGCATCCAAAACCAAAAGATATTAACGATAATAACACAATAGATAGATAATAATTTAAACAAGAGTTTGGGGCTATCGAGCCCAAATACCAACTTAACACAATAATAGAAATATGATAGTCATAACACAATTCATATATTAATAAAATACTAGCAGAAATTCTCCCCCAAACTTGAACATGAGCCAGTATCCTCACTGGCCATCACTGCAACATCAAACATTGGCATCCTCGCCATCATCACCACCAAGGCCAAAGTCTTCATCAGCACCGAACAACTCCAAGTCATCATCATCATCGTCTTCCACGTTGGCAGGCTTGTACCCGCGGTCCTCTTCAGACGGCGACGGGAACTACGGTGGATAAGGAGCATAGAGTGGAGGCGCTGGAAATGGGAATGACATGAAGTCCGCGTCCTTGCCACCTTGAGTAGTATAGATATTGGCTAGTGTATCTGCGAATTCAGCATGATAGTGATGAAACTGGCTCTGCCACTGGGCAACCGTGTCAACCTTGCAATGCAAAAAATTTAGGCTATTCATTATCTGAGCAAGGGCCCCCGAATCAATGGTATCGGCAGAAGGGGGAATTTACTTTGACCGGAGGTTCTGCCACAGATGAGGGTGAAAGGGTCGTGAGGCGAAGGCGGTAAGGCAACGCCGCAAAAAAAGCCCTCACCTCGGGGATGCGATGGCGCACCATCCTAAACGGCGTAACGACTAATCAACTGATGATCGATGACTGACATGGGCGGGAGGGTAACATCTTCCACCTCCCACTGGACACCCGCCCTTTTGCAAAGCCTTGTAATAAGAGAAGGATGGGGAAGGCTAGACATAACCTTGCTTTTAATGGCCTTCTTAATGGATTCGTTGATCAAAGCTCCCACATCAATTTTTAGCCTCATCACAATAGCATAGATGAGAGTCGCCCGCTCCCGAGTGACATCACTCACATGACACGTCGGCTGAAGGCTTGCACAGATAAAGGCATACCAAGCCTTACCATAACGACTGAGAGCCTGTGAAGGAAAGGACGTGCGCTCGACAGTGTAGTCGTTAGTTTTCCAGACAGTACCAGGCTTGCAAAGCTTTCTAATAAGGTCATCAGATTGATAACTCCAAATCCCTTTCTCCCTATAGTCCTTCTTGTCGAAATTGGGAGTGCCATACACTTCATTGATGGCTTTGACATCGAATGGGATAAGCTTTCCCCTAACAGGCACAGCCGGTGGACCATCCAGAATGGCATTAGCGTAAAACTCCTTTACCACCGCTACCACAGAAGACTTCAGAGATTTGGTGAAGTGAACCCACTTCATGGAACTTATCATGGAATGCATCTGGCCATCAAATTTGTCATCAGGACGTAGGCCACGCTCTGGCACAAGACTTCTAGACTTGAAATTTTGGGTGTAGCATTTGTACGCTTCTTCGAATGGAAATTTGACGGGGTCTAATGGGGTAATCTGACTGTGGGAAGAGGGAGGAGGAGGAGGACAAATACTGGTTCTAGTACGCTTGGAAGCCATTGTAGAAGGAAAAGATCATATGATGCACGGTAAAGAGCTTGACCAAATTACTGCACCTGCTATTGTTTTTATAGGCGAACCTTGGCGAAGAATGAACTGTTGAGTCGGTTGGTTGCCCAAACGGCAGGAAACAACTGATGGTTGGCTGAACGGCCAGAATTTCTAGCAGTTGCGTCGCTTGGGCAGAGAGAAAATAAGAGAAAACAAAACGAGAGAGACCAAAATGCCTCAACTAATACTAGTAACTGAATGTGGCGCCGAGGCGCTATCCTTGGCGCTGGGGCGTGGCCTCATATCTGCATGGTGCTTGAGCGCGAGAGCAAGAGAAATGTATGGTGCTGGGGCGCGAGATAGACTGGTGCCGGATCGCGATAATTGGCGCCGGAGCGCGGTATCTGGCGTCGGGGCGCGGTGAATGGCGCCAGGGCGCGGTGAATGGCGTCGGGGCGCAGTTCATCAAATAAAGCACGACGCCATGGCACGACCTCAGTAAACCTACACACAAGCATACAGAACCACATATCAGCACACTTACAGTTGTAGCAAACCAACTAAAACATAAACTACAGAGGGATGAAATAAACAAAGAAATATAAACTAAATAGACTACAACAATATACAGAACATAGAATAAAACTGCTATTTAAAGTGAAATATCAAGAAAAGACAGATAAAAAAATTTGTTGATACTGAGATGGGGATGCCTCCCATCAAGCGCTTGATTTTGAGTCCTCGGCTTTACTTTCATCTCGTTTTACACTGGGTCTCCAAGTGTAATGGAGGTATTCTGCCGGTCAACTACGCCATCCCAGTAGTGCTTCAACCTCTGCCCATTGACCTTAAAGGTTGCGTCCGAATTTAGGTCCTCAACCTCTATAGCCCCGTGCGGATAAACTTTGGCGACTGTGAAGGGGCCCGACCATCGAGACTTAAGCTTTCCCGGAAATAATTTTAGCCGGTAATTGAAAATAAGAACCTTCTGGCCCAGTTCGAAATGCCTCTCAAGGATTTTCTTGT
Organism: Panax quinquefolius; assembly: GCA_020205615.1. Classification (NCBI taxonomy): domain Eukaryota; kingdom Viridiplantae; phylum Streptophyta; class Magnoliopsida; order Apiales; family Araliaceae; genus Panax; species Panax quinquefolius. Next base: position 89,619,342 of record CM035166.1, read on the forward strand.
CATGTCACCTCTTGGTCTTTTCCTTGTACAACCTAGCATTTTCATACGCTTGCAGACGAAATTCATCCGAGTCATTCAGTTGCAACAGCCGCTTTTCCCCGACTGCATCAAGATCAAAGTTTAGCTTTTGAATAGCCCAGTAAGCGTTGTGCTCCAATTCAACTGGGAGATGACATGCCTTGCGATAAACAAGCCTATAAGTAGACATTTAGATAGGCGTTTTATAAGTTGTGCGGTAGGCCCATAATGCATCGTCAAGCTTCTTAGACCAGTCTTTACGGTTTGGGTTAACGATCTTTTCCAAGATACGTTTCACCTCCTGATTCGAAATTTTAGCTTGACCGCTGGTCTGTGGGTGGTATGCAGTGGCGATCTTATGAGTTACCCCATATTTGGCTAGAAAGGCTTCAAAGTATTTATTGCAGAAGTGTGATCCTTCATCGCTGATGATGGCCCGAGGTGTGCCAAAACAGGTGAAAATGTTCTTCTTTAGGAACTAAAGCACCACCTTAGCATCATTAGTCAGCAAGACAACTGCTTCCACCCACTTTGAGACATAATCCACTGCCACTAGGATGTAAAGATTGTTGAAGGAGGATGGGAACGGTCCCATGAAGTCGATGCCCCAAACATCAAATAGCTCCACTTCCAGGATATTTTACAGGGGTAATTCATGCCGTCTTGATATGGTTCCCACCCTTTGACATCTGTCGTAGTTCATAACATAAGCGTGGGCACCCTTGAATAGGGTTGGCCAGTAAAATCCCGACTGAAGCACCTTAGCAGTAGTTCGTTGGCCTCTGAAATGACCGTCATAGTTAGAAGAATAGCAATGATGTAGCACACCTTCAACTTCCTCTTCAGGCAAACATCTACGCGGAATTTGATCGGAACACTGCTTGAACAGGAAGGGCTCATCCCAAAGATATTGCTGGGCATCCTTGAGGAATTTCTTCCTTTGTTGATAGCTCAGATTATTGGGAAGAACTTGACAAGCAACATAATTGACAAAGTCCGCATACCACGGAACCTTGCCATTGACCACAAAAAGTTGCTCATTCGGGAAAAAGTCATTTATGGCTTTTTTAGCATCTTCCGAAGGCGTGGTGTTTTCTAATCTTGACAAGTGATCGGCAACCTAGTTTTTTATCCCTTTCTTATCTCGGATTTCTAAATCAAACTCCTGAAGAAGAAGAACCCACCTTATCAATCTCGGCTTAGCATCCTTCTTTTCTATCAAATACTTGATGGCCGAGTGATCAATGTATACAATCACCTTCGTTCCAATGAGGTAGGAACGGAACTTGTCAAAAGCACAAACCACCGCCAGAAGCTCCTTCTCAGTAGTGGTGTAATTTAATTGAGCATCAGTCAATGTCTTGCTGGCATAATAAATGGTGTGAAAGACCTTCTATGGCCCAACACTGCCTCTATAGCAAAGTCACTGGCGTCGCACATTAGCTCAAAAGGGTAGGCCCAGTCTGGAGCTACCACAATAGGTGCCGAGACAAGCCTTTTCTTTAATAACTCAAAAGCGCTTAGGCAGGCGGCATCGAACTGAAAAGGAAGATCGTTTTCTAGAAGAGTGCACAATGGTTTGGTGATGCACGAGAAGTCCTGAATAAACCTTCTGTAGAATCCGGCGTGCCCGAGGAAGCTCCTTACCCCTTTTACTGAGGTGCGCGGTGGAAGGTTATTGATCACATCTATCTTTGCCTTATCAACCTCAATTCCACCGACTGAAACCCGATGACCCAAAATAATGCCCTCTTCGACCATGAAGTGACACTTCTCCCAATTTAGCACCAGGTTTGTTTCGACACATCGATGGAGAACGACAGTTAAATTTGTCAAGCAGTTGTCAAACGAGCTCCCAAAAACTGAAAAGTCATCCATGAAGACCTCCAAGGTCTTTTCAACCATGTTAGAGAAGATTGACATCATTCACCGCTGGAATGTTGCGGGAGCATTACATAGCCCGGAAGACATTTTTCGGAAGGCAAAGGTCCCATAAGGACATGTGAATGTCATCTTCTCCTGATCTTCAGGAGCAATTGAAATCTGATTGTACCCCGAGTACCCATCAAGCAAACAATAGTATTCGTGCCCTGCCAACCGGTCAAGCATTTGATCAATGAAAGGAAGGGGAAAGTGATCCTTACACGTTGATTTGTTACGTTTCCTGTAATCCATGCACACTCTCCACCCAGTCACCGTCCTAGTGGGGATCAGTTCATTGTTCTCATTGGACACAACTGTCATTCCTCCCTTCTTTGGCATGCATTGGATTGGACTGACCCACGGCATATCAGAGATGGGGTAGAAAATGCCTGCATCTAACAGCTTAATGATGTCCTTTCGGACGACCTCTTTTATAATGGGATTTAGCCGCCTCTGATACTCTATAGACGGCTTTGAGCCTTCCTCCAGAAGAATTTTGTGCATGCAGAGAGTTGGGCTGATCCCTTTTATATCAGCGATCGACCATCCTAAGGCCGTTTTGTACTTCTTGAGCACAAGCAGCAGCTTTTCTTCTTGACACTTGGTTAGAGAAGCAAAAATTATCACAGGTAAGGAAGATGAATTACCTAAATAAGCATACCTCAGGTGAGCAGGCAAAGGTTTAAGCTCAAGGACAGGAGACTCGATGGTGGACGGCGGAGCTTTGGAATTAGATGCCTCATTATCATTCAGAGACTCAAACTGTCAGTGGAATTGCTTCGATCCTTGAGGTTCATCGAGCTACTTAGCACATTCCACATGGGAGGGCTCTTCTGTATTACTAGCCCTAATTAAAGTAGCTTCCAGAGGATCTTGAATGCAAGTTTCTGAGAAAACCCCCTTCACTGAACTATCAATAGTATTAATCTGGAAGCAATCCTCAAGTGTATTAGAATACTTCATTGATCAGAAGACATTGAATGCACTTCTTGATCGTTAACTCTCATTGTCAACTCCCCTTTTTGGACGTCGATAAGGGTCCTCCTAGTTGCCTAGAATGGCCTTCCCAATATTATCGGGACCTCCCTATCCTCCTCAAAATCAAGGACTATGAAATCCGCCGGATATATGAACTTGTCAACCTTCACTAGCACATCCTCCATAATTCCCTTCGGGTATGTCAGAGATCTGTTAGCCAATTGAAGGGTGACACTTGTCGGCTTGGCTTCATTGAGGCCCAACTTTTTATAAATGGAGAGGGGCATCAAGTTGATGTTGGCCCCTAAATCACATAGAGCCTTCCCAATAAACTGGTCCTCAATGGTGCACGGGATTGTAAAACTTCCCAGATCTTTTAGCTTCGGCAGAAGCTTGTTTTGAAGGATGGCACTACACTCTTCTGTCAGTGCCACCGTCTCATAGTCCCCCATTTTTCGTTTCTTGGATATTTATGTGCAATCTTTTGAACACCTCCAAGAATTTGGAAAATTGCTTATCCAGTTTCTATTTATGCACCCGCTGGGGGAAAGAAAACTAAGGAAGAGGCTGGTTGACCAAAGTCATTGGAGGAGATGGTGTTGGAGGTCTATCTTGACCACTTTCTTCACCCCCACTTGTCTCAGCACTCTCCTTCACAGGAGGTTCCTCTTCAGGCACTACCTCATCTTCCCCAAGAATACCCTCTTCACTTTGCACTTGAGTGGTTCTCCCACTTCTGAGGGTAACTGCTTTATACTGCTCCTTGTCTTCCCATTTTAGGTTGACTTCAGTGTCACTAGGCAATGCGCCTAGTGGGCGACTGTTTAAAGCAGTAGCCAACTGTCCCATCTGCACCTCAAGATTTTGAATGGAGGCCTTTTGATTGTTACTTCTGGTTTCGTTCTGGGCTACGTACCTAGACAGAAGATATTTTAAACTAGGCTTCCTTTCCTGTTGAGGTGGAGGATGGTGAAACTGGTGCTGAGTGCTCTGTGGTTATGGGTTAAACTGATTCTGAGGTTGGAATCTTGGAGGGTTAGCATAATTCTGCCTAGTAAATGAAGGTTGAGGTGGGTTGGGGTTGGAACTGTTGTTGTTGTTGTTGTTGCTGCCCCATGAGAAGTTTGGATGATTTCTTAAACCTTGGTGGTAATGAGTGGGAAGACTAGTATTTTGTTGCCACCCGTAGTTGGAAACAAATTGAACTGACTCAGCGCTTATCGGACACTGATCAGTTGGGTGGCTCCCTTAACATAATTCACATTGAACCACGACACTCTGCACGTTATGATCCGTAGAAGGTCCTATGGTGTCTAGCCTTTTCGTTAGCGTTGCTACCTGAGCCGCTAACAAAGTGAAAGAGTCCACTTCATAAACCCCCGCTGCTCTTCTTGGGGCTTGCCTATCATTCGGCCATTGGTAATTATTGGCCGCCATTGTCTCCACCAGCTCATATCCGGTTGTGTGATGTTTAGCCATGAATGCCCCTCCAGACGCGGCATCAATACTCGAACGAGTAGATCCGGACAACCCATTGTAAAAGGTCTGGATGGGAAGCCACTCTGGCAGACCATGGTGTGGGCATTTCCTCAGCAGATCCTTAAATCGCTCCCACGAGTCATACAAGGATTCGAATTCAAACTGAATAAAGGACGTGATGTCATGCCTGAGCCTAGCTATTTTGGCAGGCGGAAAGAATTTTGCCACAAATTTATGTGCCTAGTCGGCCCATGAAGTGATGGAGCCAGACGGAAGTACATGAAGCCAGCTCTTGGTTTTGTCCCTTAACGTAAATGGAAACAACCGGAGTCTGATGGCATCGTCAGATACTCCATTGCATTTAAATGTATCACAGATCTCCACAAAGTTTATCAGGTGATCATTGGGGTCGTCATTCGGCAGTCCCCCAAACTGAATGTTGGTGCACATTTGAATGGTGCCCGGCTTGATCTCGAAATTATTGGCTTGGATGGTGGGCCTTTGAATGCTCGCCTAGAGATCGTCAATACGAGGCATAGCGTACTCCCTCAGAGATTTCTATAGTTCCTCAGCCATAATGATAGGGGCAGGTATGTCCTCGGGTTTTTCTCTCCGCAGTTGTCTGAATGTTCTTTCAACCTCGGGACCGAGAGGAATTATATTTTATCCCTTCCGAGGTGGCATAAACAATGAGGACTACCTGAAAAGAGAAATTAAACAGAAAATTCAGTTTAAAGTAAGATCGTAATGACTTAGTTTTAACAATGTAAAACAATTAATTCTAAGTCCCCGTCAACGGCGCCAAAAACTTGTTGGTTGATTTATCAATTAATAAACACGCGCCATCTGAACCATTGCACACAGATGAAAAATCCACATCAAGGATGAAACCGTCATTGGAGGAGCCACTGACTCTTGAACTTAAGCTACTCCCTAAACACCTCAGGTATGTATACTTAGGCCATTCTAATTCTTTACTTGTTATTTTTTCTGCTGCACTTAATGAATTGCGGGAAGAAAGGTTGTTAAGAGTACTTAGGGACAACAAATCGGCTATAGGATGGACAATCGCGGATATCAAAGGAATCATCCCATCCTTTTGCATGTATAAAATTCTGATAAAAGACGATGCAAGATGGACAGTGGAGCAACAAAGACGGCTTAACCCAATCATGAAAGAAGTGGTCAAGAAAGAAATCCTGAAATAGTTGGATACGGGTATCATTTACCCGATTTTAGACAGTAAATGGGTCAGTCCGATGCAATGTGTGCCGAAAAAGGGAGGAATGTCCGTGGTTCAGAATGATGACAATGAGCTAATTTTGACAAGGACGGTGACTGGTTGGAGGGTTTGCATGGACTACAAGAAGTTGAATAAGGCGACCCACAAAGATCACTTTCCCTTGCCCTTTATCGATTAGATGTTGGACAGATTAGCGGGACATAAGTACTATTGCTTATTGGATGGATATTCAGGTTATAATTAGATCGTCATCACTCCTGAAGATCAAGATAAGACTACTTTCACGTGCCCATACGACACATTCGCATTCAGGAGAATGTCGTTCGGCTTGTGTAATGCACCTGCCATATGTATATGATGGCCATCTTTTCCGACATGGTGGAGAAAAATGTGGAAGTCTTCATGGATGACTTCTCTGTCTATGGGGATGATTTTGATACATGTTTGGAGAATTTGGTAATGGTCTTACAAAGATGCACTGAAACGAATTTGGTCCTTAACTGGGAAAAGTGCCACTTCATGGTTAAAGAAGGAATAATTTTGGGGCATAAGGTCTCGGCTCAAGGATTAGAAGTTGATAAAGCGAAGTTGGAAACAATTGAAAAGCTTCCTCCACCGAGTTTAGTTAAGGGAATTAGAAGTTTTCTGGGACATGCTGGGTTCTACAGAAGATTCATAAAGGACTTCTCTAAAATTGCAAAACCTTTGTGCAGTCTTTTAGAGAAGGATTTGTTTTCAAGTTTGATGAAGAATGTAAATTGGCATTCGAGTTGTTGAAGAAGAAATTAACCACAGCTCCCATAATCGTCGCATTGGATTGGACCATGCCCTTCGAGTTAATATGTGATGCAAGCGACTATGCGGTTGGGGCTATTTTGGGTCAACGCCGAGAGAAGGTATTCCATGCCATATATTATGCAAGTAAGACACTCACGGAGACTCAAATGAACTACACAACTACGGAAAAGGAAATGCTTGCAGTAGTATATGCGTTCGATAAATTCCAGGCGTACTTGATCGTGACAAAAGTAGTAGTTTATACAGATCACTCGGCCATTCAGTACTTACTTTTGAAAACAGACGCTAAGCCATGCCTTATCCGATGGATTCTCCTTTTACAAGAGTTTGATTTAGAAATAAAGGATAGAAAGGGGACAGAGAACCAAGTCGCCGATCATTTATCTAGGCTAGAAAATCACGGTAAAAAAAAAGATGACAAGTGTGTAATCAACGAGTCATTCCCGGATAAGCAACTGTTTGGGATAAATACATAATTTCCATGGTACGCGGACTTCGCGAATTATCTAGTGAGCAACATTCTTCCCCCTGATCTTACACGACAACAGAAAAAGAAGTTTCTCTATGACGTAAAATGATATATGTGGGATGAGCCTTACTTATTCAAACAGTGCGCCGACAAGATGATCAGAAGATGTGTGCCCTATAGCGAAGTGAAGAACATATTGCAAGAGTGTCACTCATCGGCTTATGGGGGACACTACGGTAGTGAGAAAATATCGACAAAAGTGCTACAAGTCGGGTTTTATTGGTCTACTCTATTTAAGGACGCCTGTTGGTTGATTTAGCAATCGATAAACACGCGCAAGTATACGCGGTCCACAAGTAATATATGTAAGTAGAGTGTCGAACCCACGAGGACGAAGTCTTAACAGAAAACAAATACTAAGATAAAGTTATTACAAATCTTATCTAAATGAGTGAAAGAAATGGTTGGTTAAGCTATTTCAATAAGGAAATCTAATTAAGAGAAGTAGTCCTGCTAGGAAGTTAAGATTGGATTACAACTCCCCTAAGGCTTCACCTAATCTCCTAACTCTCCAAGATACAAACGAATCAAGGAATGGCCAACCGAGGATAAATATAGGCAAAACATTCTGTCGAAGGACAAATGCACATCCCTAACCAAATTTAGAACACACATATACATTGGTGATGCTAACTAGGTCAAGGTCATTAAGCTTATCCCCAAGGTCACACAAGGCAAATAAGAATATGTCTATCCTATTAGCACATTAAGCCCACATTCCAATGTCATGGTCATAACAGGTGTTGTTGTATTTAAAGATAGACAGTAATATCCATTCATCAATGTCCATCACTATCAATACTAGTTTCTTTATCAAGCAATCAGGCAGTAAGTTCAAAATACAACAACCCATTTCAAAATGATTCATTTTATAAAATAAGAGAGAAAGTTGATTAAGCTAAACAAAAGGTTACATTGCAATCCTAAAAATGGAGTTAGTTCATAACTATGGTACTAACACACATTTTAATAAACTACACATTATCCAGATAAATCCAAGGAATAGGAGATTTGGAATAAGAAAACCCCTGTATGAAGAAGTGTTCTTCCGCCAAATCTATTCTTCACAAGCAGACCTTGAATGTTGGTGCAATAACTCCCGTTCCCTTTACAAGCTTCTTTCTCTTCTAGAAAGATAAAAGACAGAAAAGAAACTAATCAAAGCTGTCATAAATTCATCCTGATATCTATCTGATATCCTGTCCTTTAAAGGCGGCTGCTTCGCTAAATATTTATACTGCCCTCCCATTGATCTAGGTCTTAAATACAAGTAAATGTATAGAAACCAGAGCTCGTGCTGCGGCGCGAGCTTTAACGAAGTCAATGGCGTCGGGGCGCCATTGGTGGCGCTGGGGCACCGTAGATGTCGTCGATTGCAGTAGTAGATGGCGTCGAGACCTTGAAAATTGTGTGTTGAAGTATGACATACTGAGTTTAAGCGAAGCACAAAAGGTCAAAAGCTTTGCCCTGGTATTAGCGCCTGGCATCAGATGGCGCCGGGGCCGGAAGTCAAGGCCGCCACCATGGTATTTGGCGCGACATGCAGTCGGTCAAAGCGAAAAAGGTCAGAAGCTTTGCTTGATGTTGGCATCAAGTAGCGACTCACAAGGCATTGGGGCGCCAAGTTTTAACTTCTTGACCCACTTTACAAGCAATAAAGCTTAAGACAAACCTGTAAAGATCTGAAATGGGATACAGTGAAATAGCTAAGCAGCCTAATCAAAAGATTGAACATAGGCATCAACATTAACCAAAAAAAAGGGCTAAATTACGGGTACGAATGTGACGCCCCCAAAATAATTCCATTCCATCCAACCCATTCTGAGTCGCCAAATACATGGTACAAAAATAACTACAACTTTATTATTACAACATATAAACTGTGAGTTTAAATACAGATATTGCCATCTAGACAATATCCACACGCAAATAAATCCCCATCATAATTATTGATACATTATTTTACAAAAATGGTGAGGACTACTAAACAACTATCTTTAGAACCTTCATTCCATACCCCAGACTAGTACTACATTACATTCTCGCCTCCTGAGAAGAAAAATGGAACAACAAGGAAAAGGGTGAGCTCAACTAGCCCAGGAAAAGAATATTATGACTAAGATAATATACAACAAATTATCGTTAGTCTTCAACAGGAAAAATCTAATAGAATACAATAGACAACAAATTTTAAATCAATATTCGCAGCGGAAATAATAATTCATTAGAAGAGTTAAGTAGAGAATGCAAACTACTATCTTCTATGTATGAATTTAAAAGTTCATCGTCGATATTTTATCCCTGTAACATCAATCAATATATATCTGGAATCAAATATTCATCTTTGCACTACAGGCCAAAGATATTCATCAGTTGATCATGTTCATCTAAACACCTGTTCATCTTTGCACTACGGGCCAAAGATATTAATCAGTTGGTCATGTTCATCTCAACACATGTTCATCTTTGCACTCCGGGCCAAAGATATTCATCAAGAAATCATTCATCTTTGCACTACAGGCTAAAGATATTCAGTAATATCATCATTTAGGACTGAGGATGATGAAAAATATTTCAAAGAAAACGAATCCAGTGAAACAAAAGAACAAATATTAAGGATTCGTATTTTAAACAATCCAAGTTCAAAAATACTTCATAAGTAATCAGAGCGGAGTAAAATTCAAGAATGATCAAAACATGGATACAATCAAAGCTAGTATCCATAATAGATATTTTGGACAAAAAGAAGAAATTTCATTTTTCGGTGAATAGTGCCGTATACGTGAATAGTGTCGTATATGTGAATAGTAACTCTGACACCAAAAGATAGAAATTTCACAAAAAACATCTTCAAGCTTTGTGAATAGTACTCGTGAATAGTAACTCATCAATAGTAACTCATGAATAGTAACTCGTGAATAGTAACTCATGAATAGTAACTCGTGAATAGTAACCCCGACATGAAAAAATTCCAAATTTGATAAAAATTTCCAAACAATATTTCGGCATAATGATATTGAAAAAATAATATCATTTTCGAATAAAATAACATCTCTTACCTCGAAAGACAGTACTTCTAGTTGAAACACCGGATATAGGCTATGACTTGAACTTGCACCATATAGCTATACTTAAAGTATACTCAAAATACTCACAAGAATACTCTCAAAATATCGAGAGAGAAATAGAGAAAACTTGGGTTTACGGTGTAATTTTCAATTCTAACCTAAGCTCCCTATTTATGAAAAATGCTTAGAACACCAAAGTAGAAAATTGAATATAATAATATTATTTATAAACAAAATTCCTTAGCCCACCTTTGAAATCTGATTTCAGTAGTAGCACATGTTAAATGAGGTTCACAAACTCACCAAAACGCGTTTTCTCAAAATAATTAATTAAAACTCCCAAAATCAATTATTTGAACTCAAAAACTTCAATAATTCATAATAAATAGCCCTTTTGTCGAAAAATTCGAATCTCACTTTTTTTTTTTTATAGGAAATTCAATTCTCTACAACTTTGCGAGAAGAAAGGTTTTCCAAATTCCAAAGCAGAAATTGAATCAAATCCACAAACGAGGCGATTTTATAAAGTTATAATCAAATTTCTCAATAATTGTGTCCACCAACACACAAAATATGTGTTAAACATTTATTGCCACAAAAATACTCTTCCTCCTCATATACTCATATATCCCACATTCATTATAAAATATCACCGTTAATATATTATTAAAATAATATATTTAAATGAATTATTTTATCAGAAAAAGATAAAATATTAATTTTCAACAATTGTCACATTAAAAATTTTCTCCATCTATATCCACATAAAATCAATATTTTCCTCATCATATAAATCATTAATTAATTATTCACAAATAATATTACAGAATCACAAGATCTTGGCAACTAAGTAGTTCAGAAAGAGGGGCTTTCCAATAAGGATCTCTCCTTACTGGCGCGCAATTAGGTGACCAAACCTCTCCTTAGACAGAACTTTCTAGACATTGCCAATAATGTTATCCAATAATATTATTCAGATAATATGAATTATTGCTTCGATAATGGAAAATACGATTGTAATGACAATTTATTGAAACAACAATAATATAAAATATCAATGCAAAGAATTATTGAATCAATAAAATAAAATCTTTGAATAAAGAATTACTCGTAACAATTATTGAGCAGTGCCTTCTTACGTAAAAATCAATAATTGGTGCAATACCGTGTGCTACTGTTCAACAACACGTATTAGTGTGTTTTAACCATCGGGTATTCCAACAGTATTAATGGTAACAACTACGCCGTTATTTATAAACAACTTATATTTGTCATTTTCTTCATCCAATCGCTTTCCGTTATGGGGCCCACAAAAGACTGCGCCGTCGTACGAATATTCCCCGACAGTACAAATATTCCACGACCAAATGAATATTCCCCGACAATAATGAATATTTTATAACCACTTGCTTATTCGAAATATTTGCGTATTTTACCCATAACTATCCACATTAATCAAATCAACCCTTACTATTTCAAAATAATAAATAGAGGAAAATAAATTTCATTTATTAATAATTTGGGGTCTTACAACGAATCCCACTCATCAATGCCCACCTGTTTGTCAAAATTTGTGATAGATGTCAAAGGGTGGGCAACATATCGAAAAAGAATGAGATGCCACTCCAAATGATCTTGGAAAGTGAAATTTTTGACGTTTGGGGCATCGATTTTATGGGGCTTTTTCCATCATCGTTCAGTAATCAGTATATATTTCTTGCGGTGGATTACGTATCAAAATGGGTTGAAGTCGTAGCACTCCCAACCAATCATGCAAAAGTGGTTCTCAAATTCCTGCAGAAGAATATTTTTACGAGATTTGGCACACCAAGAGCTATTATAAGTGATGAAGGTAGTCACTTCTGCAATAGATCATTCACAGCTCTCTTGGCAAAGTATGGGGTCAACCATAAGGTAGCTACAACATATCATACCCAAACCAGTGGTCAAGCTGAGATTTCGAACATGGAGGTGAAGAGAATCTTAGAATCATTCACAGGTTTCGAACCCAAATAGATAGGATTGGTCTCTCAGGTTAGATGATGCACTATGGGCTTATCGGACTGCATATAAAACATCGATTGGTATGTCACCATACCAATTACTATATGGGAAAGCTTGTCACCTACCTATCGAGTTACAATATAAGGCCTACTGGGCAATTCAGAAATTGAACTTTGATCAAGCGGCTGTGGGTGAAAAGAGGCTACTTCAGCTAAATGAGCTAGATGAATTCCGACTTTAAACCTATGAGAACTCAAAGTTGTACAAAGAAAAAGTCAAGAAATGGCAAGACAAGAAATTAATACAAAGAACGTTCGAGCCTGGGCAACCAGTCCAATTGTTTAACTCACGGTTGAGATTGTTCCTAGGCAAACTAAAATTAAGGTGGTCGAGACCTTTCACCATCAAAATAGTTTTCTCATATGGCGCCGTTGAACTCTACAGTAGAAATCCATAGGAGACGTTCAAGGTCAATGGTCAACGAGTAAAGCATTACTAGGGTGGTGATTCAAATTGGGATGTCGTCAACATTACCCTTGCCGATGCACAATGACACAAGTGGCACCATCAGGCTTCTGACATTAAAACTAGCGCTACTTGGGAGGCAACCCAAGCTCTAAACTCTTTCTTTCTTAGTATTCTTTATACTTTAGTTTATAATCCATCTTAAATAAGTAGTTTTCATAAAAGTTTTGACTCCATGATTGGTATGTTCACAGGTAACGAAAGAAAAAAAAATCACTAAGCTACTGGCCCCCTAGCACGGGTCGCGCCACTCAACACGCATAACCGGCGTGGGGCGCCCCACTAACTCAGAAGTTCCTTTGCTACAAGCGCGGACCCCGCTAATTCACCGAGCCACGGCGCGGGGTGCGCCATATCAACCTTTCAAGGAGCACGGGGCGCGCTACTATGCCACCAACTTACTGACCAACTAGCATGGGCCGCACCACCCCATACATATACACGGCGCGGGGCGCGCTGTGAGACCCCAGATTTTATGAATAAGGATTTAAATTTCTCAAAATATTTTTTTTAATATTAAGGTGTGGATTTGATATAATGTTATAGTTGTGGGTAATATTTATAAATTTTTGCAAAGTATGCAAGTTGTTATAAAATATTTGTTTGGTCGGGGAATATATTTTTTATCGGGGAATATCCGATGCACGACACACAATCATTGGTGGACCCCACAACCGGAAGTATTGTCGTAGTTAGAAAATGGCGTAATTATATTTTATATAAAAGTAACTACGAAAGTGTTACCATGAAAACCTGTTGAACTACCCTTAGTAAAAAAAGTACGATGTCTGCGTGGGTTTCATTGTAGCACACACGGTATTGATTATTGATGCTTACGTGAGAAGTCACTCGGTTTTGTTCAATTATTGCTCACGATAATTATTGCATAGTATCTCACGTTATTTGATTCAATTATTATCGATATTTTATATATTATTAAATCAATAATTGAGATGACAGAGTTATTAATATTATTATTTGCAATATTGACAATGTCTAGAAGTTCTATTAAGGAGAGGTTTCGTCACCTAATTACGTGCCAATAGGAAGAAATCCTTATTGGAAAGCCCCCTCTTTCCTTGGAACGACCTGGTCGATTAATATTGTGAATTATAATAATGGTGATAAATGTTGTTAAAATTATTAAGATAATTTTTATGAATATTTTCTTATTTTATGGACCACCCCCATTTATCCATTTTTTAAAATAATCGGTAGAAAATTTTTAGTATTTTAGTTGGGCCCGCATGTGGGGGCCACATATGGGGCCCACGTGTGACTTTGGAAATCTGATAATTTGGGGGGAGTCACGGGAAACTTTATATATATATTATTTTATTATTATTATAAATATAATAAAACAGAAATCTTTTTATATAAAACAGAATACTTTTATAAAGTTATTTATTTTATTAGATTTTAAATAAAGTATATATATATATATATATATTTTATAAATAGAATATATTATATTTTATTGCATAGTATCCTTTCCATTCTCCTATAAATAGGATGCTTAGTTAGAATTGAAACACACACCGAAATTCGTAGAAATTCTTCTTCTATAATCTTGGCGCGTATTTCTTTAGAGTTTAACAAAGCTTTGAAGCGTAGAAATAGTCTGAGTTTTCTTCAAGTATATCCCTAAATACCCGTCCGAATACTTTTCTTTTTAAGGTAAGGGGTATTATTCTTTCGTATTCATGAAGAGAGTTATTTTCTTTCAATACTCGTAAGGTTTGTTATTCGATTCTTTATTATTATGTTGGAATAACTTTTATACATCTAAGTACAATCAGTATACATGGTGAAATTCTTACATTATTTCATTCTTTATTATTACATTGGAATAACTTGTGCATATGGATTATCGCATGCCTAGTGAATTCTATTGTTATTCCATTCTTTATTATTCTCGCTGGAATATCCTCGTATGCAATGCGGATTCGCGTGATTCGGTTCCATTCTTTATTACTCTGTTGGAATAACTTGTCTATGTGGATTACCGCATGCATGGTGAATGATCATTTGTATTCATTCCTTATTAACTTGTGGATATGATCAGTTTACGTGGATTACCGCATGGCGATTTAAAAATCCATTTGCGGTTTCATATATTCTATTATACTCAGATTGGTTAAAGTTTTGGCTTCTATACTCCATGAAATTAGTAGAATATCCCGGATATTTCAAGCTTCATCCAAAGATCTTTTCATGGAAATTTTCTTCTGAGCATTCTTGAATTTTACTCCACAAAACAGTATCATGTTGACAATTTGGACGTTATTAAGTTCAGGATAAATTAACTTATAAATCTTTAAAATTAATTTTTAAACTTGTTTATTTAATTGTCATCATCATCATGCTTATATTATGTGAAAGTCATCTATGGCCTGTAGTGCATAGATGGACTTGGTATGATTGTCGACGTCGGGATTTTTAGATGTCCCTTTCCGTTACTTGCTCTTTGGTGTTCTCATTTTAGGTGAGATTTGTTTGAAAAAACAAGTGAAAAAGGTCCGACATGTATAATGTCGACGATGGACTGTTAGGAGTCGCCAGTTGGTTTTTTAAATGGTTGTACCAACACAACCGAGAAAAGGTTTACACATTGACCCGGTGATGTGACATCGCTAAACGAATTAAGTGAAACCGAGATTCATTAGGGTCCGAGGACTTGGTTATCTTTGAGGGAAGGTGTTAGGCACCCCCAACATCCGTGTTACCACGGTGACCGCCTCTTTTCAAGAAACTATTATCCTAATGTGTGTGTGTGGAATCAATGTCTTTGTTATTTGGAAGTAGTGTGAGGCCTCGTTCGAACCTATATACACAGGGTTTGAATTTATGTAAAAATTCAGTTTTAAGCAAGATATAGTAATGAGGTTTTATAAAAAAGGGTTTTCAAACCCTGATGCTCAATAGTAATTGAGACCTTTTACCTTTGCCATTTTATTAAGTGTTCTACTTGATTGATTTTATTAAATGGATCACGAGGCATCCGTACAAAAATAATGTACAAAATAATGCCGACTTCCTCGTGGGTATGGAAACCATCCGAGGAAATTCGAATAATCATGAGAATAATTTACAAAGTCGCTACATACCGAAAAATGTCCATCAAGGAACCGAATCTAGATCCAATGGGTTTCAATCGGTGATCACATGATTCCTAAAGCACAAGATACCACAATTTGTATGAAAGCGGAAAAGCAAGTATATATATAAAAGTTGTAAATATATATATACAGACTTGATCACCAACCATGAAGTACCTCCATGGGGGATCAGAAATGTAAATAAAGCTATTAAAAGCTATCAACCGCCACGGAGGAAACTCCAAAGTGATAAAACGTAAATAAAGTCAGAGAGGCTATCAACCGCCATGGAGGAACTCCAAAGTGACAAAATGTAAAGAAAGCTGTACAAAGCGATCAACTGCCACGAAGTAAACTCCGGGTAGGACGAAACGTAAAGAAAGCTGTAAAAGCGATCAACCACCACGAAGTGAACTCCAGGTGGGACGAAAAATGTATATATATATATATATATATATATATATATATATATATAAAAGCAATAAAAACACCGAATATAAAATCAAGGCTCATCGAACAGAGTTCGACAACAGATTCATATATATAAGTATATATATAAGAAAGCGAATAAACGCATTAGGATATAAAATCCGTGCTCATCGAAAGCGAGTCCGATCACAGTTCATATATATATATATATATATATATATATATATATATATATATATATATATATATATATATTAAAGCAATAAAGTTCAGGCTCATCAACAAAGTCAGGCTCATCGAACAAATCCTATATACATATAGATATATATATTAAAGCAATAAACGCTCCAGACTGAAGTCTAGGCTCAATCGAGGCATAACTCGATAATGTTATTCAATATATATATAAATATGTATAATATATATATATATATATATAGACTGAAATGAAACTACGGACCGAAGTCTGGGCAAAAGCAAGCAACACGACTCTCAACGTGAAGAAGGGTGTGTGCAGAGATGAAGAGAAAGATCTAAAGTGTGTGAGAAGGCTTATAGTTGACTGCCAAAGAAGACTTCTATATCTTTAAAGTGGGTAAACACTGGCTTTTGTAGGTACAAAAGAGGCTACATATGAGCTCACGGGTGTTTAAAATGAGAAAGTACACTGCATGGGGTGAGTGCAGAGTAAATTGGGCAGGGCTTCTATTAGGTTTGTAATATTCAAGAAGCAATCAAATTGCAAAATAATGCGGAAGCGTGTAAAATCAGAGTTTAAAAAAATGTACAAACCATATACCCGGATCACCCTTTATGCATAATTATTAATTAAACGAAAAGATAAAGAATAAAATCATACCCTTAAAGATCGAGCTTCCTCAGGTACAAGTTCACCTCCAAATCCTTTCGCGTTCAACTTGAATCCACCGGGTTTGGTTCCTTCCTTTGATCAACGTTAGCCACCCATATGTTTGGCCTCTAGAGGTGATCCACCAAGGAATAATAATGATTCAAGAAGAATGGATATTGGCTCAACCCTAGTTTTCTATCTCTATAGAAAAGGCGTACCCTCCAACAAATTGGAATTATGTCGTTGTAAAAGTCAACAACCCCCACCACCCATAATAAGACTCCTCTTATTTATAGATGTGGGCAACCCACCTTAACAATTAAGAAATTGGGATTTATTTAATTAATTAAATTCTTTTAATTAATTAAGCTCCCTAATCTTATTAGGGATAATTAATTAAACTCTTTTAATTAATTTAACCTCCTAATCTTATTAGGAATAAATGAGAGTACTTATATTAAATTAATTCCTAAACTCTTTTAGAAATTAAAATAATAATAATTGTAATAATATTAATAAGACTCTCTTATTAATTTATATTTAATATTTCTAAAATATTAAATAATAAATATTAAGCTATTTAATTTATTCTATCATCATAGATTAAATTAAATATACATAACATATTATTACGATTATGCCATTAACTTCTTAAATAATTATTCTTCCTTTTATGGTGTGACCCTTTAGGTTCTCCATATTAAACCTATTGTGAATAAATCAATTAGAACAATTCTAATCTTATTTAAATAAATAAATTAAACAATTAATTTATTTAAATAAATAATATTTATTCTACAATAGGGATAAGCCTCCCTAATGATCAACGACTTT
Source organism: Panax quinquefolius (assembly GCA_020205615.1). NCBI lineage: Eukaryota > Viridiplantae > Streptophyta > Magnoliopsida > Apiales > Araliaceae > Panax > Panax quinquefolius. The sequence goes on from CM035166.1 coordinate 89,637,118, forward strand.
CCGGATAATATAGATTTCAACATTAATCATAAAAGAACCTTTGAGTAAATAGTTACTGCGTGATAATTCAATCCTTCCACCATACAATGTCCCAATTAAATATAAGACATGGAATTACTTGTCAAGTCTTATTTTATTTAATTATATGTATTTCGATTCTTAAATGCACAACTCAAATAATGCAAATTAGAAACTCCTTTCTAATTTCATTCTCGCCAACCCAAGGACTACCGGTTGTCATTTATCGAATCACATAGGACATTTCTCTTCTTTTATTAGAAGTGGTAGATTCTTTATTGATCATACATTATCTCCATATACAACTTATTATACCCAAGCATACCTTTGATATACCCTAAGGGTCTTAAGGAATAAGTCAAAGTATAACTCATCATACACAAGATACTATGATGATCTCAAGTCCAAGGATTACTTGTACTACTATCACTACAGAATTCCTATCGACAGCAAATAAAACTCCATTAGGTATTCCTTAGCGAGCCAATGCTCAATGAACTTATTCTCTAATAAGCACCTACATACTTGCTTTAGTGTCTCCACACAAATGATCATGAGATCAATCATCCTCATCCAATGAGCAAGCAACGTATGTACCAATCTACCCGGATTCACTAATCCCCAATTTAGTAATCCAATGATTGGGAACTATTTTAGTTTTAAGCTTTCTAAGAATTTAGATCTCATTAGAATGATCATCATCATTATTCTAAAAGCATTGCTTAAAACTATGGGTTTATCACATATTATAAAACAAAGATCATGTAGATAATTAAAAGCCTTTAATAAATTAATACTTTTTATTAATAAATGAATAAGATTGTTACAAAGTATATGCTTTATCATCAAACATGATTGGCTTGTGTGCATACTACTTTCAATCTCCCACTTGCACTAAAGCCAATCGTCATGGTAACTCATACTCTTCTTCTCTAAGTGACGATTATCCTGCTGTTGGATAAGCTTTAGTTAATGGATATGTAATGTTGTTCATGAGAGTCCACTATCTCTATAGTGATTTCCCATCTTTCAATAATTCTAATAATCAAATGAAAGTGCCACAACACATGTTTAGATCCAAGATGAGACTTAGGAACTATTCCTAGTTCTGTAATAAACTTTTAATCCAAACAATCAACTTGCAGCTTCATTTATAGCTATATACTTTGTCTTTACCACTAAACCAGCAACTCTTTGCTATTTGGAACCTTTCCAATTCATTGCACCACTGTTCAAGGTAACCCTTTACCTTAAAGTGGATTTTCTGTCATCTTGGTCTGTCTGAAAAACTTGAGTCTGTTAAGCCCTCTAGTTTTAATTTAGACCCATCATGAATATGATCACATCCTTAGTGCCGGTTAAGCACTTTAAGATGTTTTTCACTGACTCATAGTGAACTTCTCCATAATATGACTGATCAACATCAGGTCTCGTACATTTTGTTGCATACATGATTGTCACTCATGCGACCTCTCTTTTCAGGAGTCTGTGGGGATTATTAAGAAAGATACACTCTATAGCTCATCGACATGAGACATCTCTTGGAGTTTGCCATGCTAAACGACTTTAGCATCAAATGAATATACGTTCCTTGGGTTAAGTCTAGCATCCTCTAAAATCTATCTATATAGATTTATATCCCTAATTAAGATACTCTTCTAAATCATTCATGGAGGAATGTTTAGACAACTTTATCTTTACTGATTGTAGCATTGGTATGTCATTCCTTATCCGTAGTATATCAACATATAGTACTAGGAATGTCACGATGCTCCCACTGACCCTTTTGTACACACTAGGTTCATTCTTATTTTTGATAAAATCAAACTCTTTTGATTGCCTCATCAAAACGAATGTTCCATATTTGAGAAACTTGCTTCAATCCATTTCTCTGAGTGTCTACAACACTTACCTCATCATCGATGTAATCGGATCATCATCTTCTATGATGTGTACCTCATCATCATCATCCATGATGAATCCATACCTCTTAGGTATCTTGATGATTATTTCAGATTTACGATTCAGTTGTGGTACAATAGGTCTATCTACAGGTTCCTCTTATTTGACTTATAGTGTTTTGTGGTTCTTGAACTCTTCAAGATCTATTATCCTCCCACTAGCCCTTTCAATGATAAACACCTTTATCTTAGAAGGAAGCGTGTTTCGCAATAAATACCTTTTGCTAAGTAGGATTATAGAACATTTACCCTAAACTTACTTTAGGATGTCCCACAAATCTGTATTTGTCAAATCTTGTCCCAAGCTTATCCTTTGAAACCGTTTCACATAAGTTGGACAACCCCTTATCTTAACATACTTAAGATTAGGAATCCTCCCTGTCCATAACTTTTATGGAGTCTTGGGGCCGGATTTAGAGGTTACCTTTTCGTAGGTATGCAGCCATTTCTAGGACATGACCCTAGAAGGATACTGGAATGTCGGTAAAATCATTATGGATCGCACCATGTTCAAATAGGTACAATTTTTCCTTTCAGATACATCAATCAATTATTATGTATCGAGAGGCGTCCATTATGAGAAAACCATTTGAGATGATCTAGAAACTTATTGCACAAGTATTCCTTCCTTGATCCGATCAAAGAATCCTAATACTTTGCCAATTTGTTTCACTTTTGAATTCTTTGAACCTTTCAAATAATTCACACTTGTATTCGAAAGAATACACACATTCAACTCTTTGAATGATCATCTCCTTTTTCTTATACTAGTTTGTTCAATTTGCAAAATATATTTTTCACGTAAGTCAAGTATACAAAATCCATTAAGTAATATTCCAGTTCTATACAAAACATTATTATTATAAATAGAACAACAATTGTTCTTAATTATAATACCAAAGATTTCATTGTCCAACAATAAAATGGAAATAATATTTTTAACAAGAACTGGAATACAATAACAACTTATTGACTTAATAGATTTGCCCGTAGGCATTGCTAAACTATAAGTTTCTATGGTTAATATGGCAACCTTTGCTACATTTCCCGCACATAGGTTTACTTATATTTGTTTAGCTTTCTACTTCTGTTTGGTCCCTTCATAAATCTATATTTATGATAACCAAAGTCGGTATCCAATACCCAAGTAGAACCTTGACTTAAAGAAAAATTTATTTTAAATTATGAACAAAATTATATTTGTAACTGAAACTTCACTAAGCTTTTTTTGGTTAGCCTCTGCAAGATGCTTCTCGCAGTTTCTTTCCAGTGTCCAGGCTTATTGCAGTGGAAGCAAACTCCTTTGCTATCCATATCAGTTTTGTTCTTATTATCCTTTGTTTTGGCCTTTTCTATTTACCTTCTTAGAATCATTCTTCTTTTCAGAAGATCATTTGGCCCCTACTAGTAAGACTTGATCTTTCTTGATTGGAAAGTGACTCAACATTTTTCAATATGTTAAGCAAATCAGCGAGGCTGATATCTAGCTTGTTCATGTGAAAAATTCACAACAATTGTGAAAGGAGTCCGGGAGTGAGTGCAAGATCAAATCTTAGCTCAACTCTCCATCCATGACAAAACCAGTTGTCCTAATTGATCAATCAAATTGATTATGTTAAGGACTTTTATTTTCTGTACTATTGTGCCATTGGCCATTCTAGATCGGAAGAGCTCCTTAGATATCTGATATCTATCAGTCCTACTTTCCTTGCCATCAACTACTTGATGTGCAGGAATATAGTAAGAGCATCCATAGTTTCATGCTGACGCTAAAGCTCGTTACTCATGGATACGAGCATGATGCATTGAGCCAACTATGCATCATCTTGCCACTTTCTAAAAATAGTAATCTCTTCCTCAGAGGCATTATGCGCAACCAACCATTGTAGGATAGGCGTATTAAGGACATAAGATAGCTTTTCACCCATGAGAACTATTCTCAATTCCTTAACCAATCCGTTTAATACGGTCCAGTTAAATAACATCTAATATGTTTCGCAGTGATAGTAATTAAGACATTGTAAAATTTTGTAAATGAATTTGTAATTAACAACATTTTAGCATACATTCTTTTATTAATTACCAAAATAAATTAGGTCTTGTTTTAAATTGGTATCTCCCACTATTTTCTTCAAACTATATTACCTCACTTATATAGTTCGGCAAAAATCTAATTAAAGATTTGCTAGTGAGAATAAGGATCCCATTTCAAATGTATATAGCCTTGTGGTGACACAACAAACTATATATAAATAAATAGGTAGACAACTTTTGTCAATTACATCAACTATGCAACTCCTTTTCTTTTGCCTCTTAGATTATTTTGATCAAGTGGTGGCACATCCGAATCAAAATTATCTAAGTTAAGTCCGACCTAGCACTCCATATATTCAAAAAAGAAAAATATCATCCTTGTGGTGACACAACAAAACAATATTGTTCAATTTTCTTTATAAGCATCAAATGTAATAAATTAACATCTTAAATACTTAATACTTGCCTTGTGGTGACACAACAAACTCATATTAAATATTTCATACTCTATTAATTTTATCATGCTAGAAGACGACGTTCGATATTCCAAATATCTTTGAACGCTTAGGACTTGATATAAAAATTGAGGGGTTTGTTATTAATTTGTCTCATCTTGTTTAGCGCGCATGCACATATATATATATAAAATACGCATCATATTAATTAACATGTGAAGCATGTTTGCATAATATATAATATATATAGTATAAGCATGCACATATAGAATACTATATTCTACTCGGATTGATAATGGACTTTTATTCTAGTTTGGTTCACTAGAGCCACCAAGTGAACCAAAAAGGTCAAACCCTAGGGGTGCAAGAAATAATATTTAAATATAACTATTACATTTAAACCCGGGCTCCATTACAAACGGGTCTTAAGCGCTCCTTGCTCCTTGATCTCCAATTTTTCAAAATTAATTCTAACTATTCCTATTACAAAACTATTTAAAATAAATAGAAACCTTGATCGTGATCGAGGGAAGTACATCGGAGGGAGATAGAATTTGCATTAAGAAAAATTAGAGAAGACGAGGTACGCAGACCCCATTTAATAAAACCCATACATTCATGCATCCAACTAAAATAAAATCCAATCACATTGGTCAATTGTCCATAATCAATCCCATTTATTATCATACACATCACCATATGCATCAATAAATAACATTCATCTTATGAATAATAAATATTTAATATATATATTGATATCATTTAATGGGCAAATTTAGTTAGTATAAAATCTATTTTTTTGAATAAAAATAAACTCCTTTATTTAAATCAAATTTAAATTAAAATAAAACTATTTTATTTTAATTTATCCTATTTTGAATAAAATAAACTATTTTATTTTAATCAAAATCTTTAATCAAAATAAACTCCTTTATTTTAATTAATTATGGAATCCAATTCCATGTAAAAAAAATCTTTAATTAAAGTAAACTCTTTTATTTTAATTAATTATGGAATCCAATTCCATGTAAAAAAAAAATCTTCATTAAAGGAAACACGGATATTCTTTCCTATTCACAAATAAACTCATTTTATTTTGAATAATATGAAATCTTATTTCATATTTAAATAAACTACTTTATTTAAGGAAACATTGATTCACTTTCCTATTCACAAATAAACTCTTTTATTTTGAATAATATAAAATCTAATTTCATATCAAAATAAACTCTTTTATTTAAGGAAAAATAGAATCCAATTTCAACTCTAATTAGTTATCATGGAATCCAATTCCAATTCTAATTAGTTAGCATGAAATTTAATTTTAAAATTAAAATAAACTTTATATTTTAATATTAAAATAAACCTTTTATTTTAAAATTAAAATAACTTTTTATTTTAATAATAAAATTATTAAAATATATATATTATATACCGTATATAATATATATATATACCCGCTTATATATATATATATATATGATTAAATATATATAAAAAATGCTCAAAAAAAATGCTCTGATCCCTTAAAAAAAAAAAAACGTGTAACCCTTTTTTTTTTTTTTTAACATGGTCAATGATTACTTTAATCATTACATGCTAATGATTACTATAATCATTACAAGCTAATGATTATTTAATCATTAAGGGTTTTTTTATATAACATGGTCATGATTACTTTAATCATTACATGCTAATGATTACTATAATCATTACAAGCTAATGATTATCATCATTAAGGTTTTTTTTTTTTAACAAAAAATTATGCCCAAATAAATTGTTCTAAACACATATCAATATACATATTAAATTAAAATAATTAATAATTCGCATAAAGGTTTGGCTCTGATGCCACTGTTGGGTTTATAATATTCAAGAAGCAATCAAATTGCAAAATAATGCGGAAGCGTGTAAAATCAGAGTTTAAAAAAAATGTACAAACCATATACCCGGATCACCCTTTATGCATAATTATTAATTAAACGAAAAGATAAAGAATAAAATCATACCCTTGAAGATCGAGCTTCCTCAGGTACAAGTTCACCTCCAAATCCTTTCGCGTTCAACTTGAATCCACCGGGTTTGGTTCCTTCCTTTGATCAACGTTAGCCACCCATATGTTTGGCCTCTAGAGGTGATCCACCAAGGAATAATAATGATTCAAGAAGAATGGATATTGGCTCAACCCTAGTTTTCCTATCTCTATAGAAAAGGCGTACTTCTCCAACAAATTGGAATTATGTATGTTTGTAAAAAGTCAACAACCCCCACCACCCATAATAAGACTCCTCTTATTTATAGATGTAGGCAACCCACCTTAACAATTAAGGAATTGGGATTTATTTAATTAATTAAATTCTTTTAATTAATTAAGCTCCCTAATCTTATTAGGATAATTAATTAAACTCTTTTAATTAATTTAACCTCCTAATCTTATTAGGAATAAATGAGAGTACTTATATTAAATTAATTCCTAAACTCTTTTAGAAATTAAAATAATAATAATTGCATAATATTAATAAGACTCCTCTTATTAATTTATATTTAATATTTCTAAAATATTAAATAATAAATATTAAGCTATTTAATTTATTCTATCACCATAGATTAAATTAAATATACATAACATATTATTACGATTATGCCATTAACTTCTTAAATAATTATTCTTCCTTTTATGGTGTGACCTTTTTGGTTCTCCATATTAAACCTAGTTGTGAATAAATTAATTAGAATAATTCTAATCTTATTTAAATAAATAAATTAAACAATTAATTTATTTAAATAAATAATATTTATTCTACAATAGGGATAAGCCTCCTAGCGATCAACGACTTTCCGGATAATATAGATTTCAACATTAATCATAAAAGAACCTTTGAGTAAATAGTTACTGCATACAATTCAATCCTTCCACCATACAATGTCCCAATTAAATATAAGACATGGAATTACCATCAAGTCTTATTTTATTTAATTATATGTATTTCGATTCTTAAATGCACAACTCCAAATAATGCAAATTAGAAACTCCTTTCTAATTTCATTCGCTTTTAACCAAGGACTCTTGGGTTGTCATTTATCGAATCACATAGGACATTTCTCTTCTTTTATTAGAAGTGGTAGATTCTTTATTGATCATACATTATCTCCATGTACAACTTATTATACCCAAGCATACCCTTTGATATACCCTAAGGGTCTTAAGGAATAAGTCAAAGTATAACTCATCATACACAAGATACTATGATGATCTCAAGTCCAAGGATTACTTGTACTACTATCACTACAGAATTCCTATTGACGAGATAAATAAAACTCCATTAGGTATTCCTTAGCGAGCCACGCTTCGATGAACTTATTCTCTAATAAGCACCTACATACTTGCTTTAGTGTCTCCACACAAATGATCATGAGATCAATCATCCTCATCCAATGAGCAAGCAACGTATGTACCAATCTATCCGGATTCACTAATCCCTAATTTAGTAATCCAATGATTGGGAACTATTTTAGTTTTAAGCTTTCTAAGAATTTAGATCTCATTAGAATGATCATCATCATTATTCTAAAAGCATTGCTTAAAACTATGGGTTTATCACTTATTATAAAACAGCATCATGTAGATAATTAAAAGCCTTTAATAAATTAATACTTTTTATTAATAAATGAATAAGATTGTTACAAAGTATATGCTTTATCATCAAACATGATTGGCTTGTGTGCATACTACTTTCAGCTTCCTCGTCGTTTTCTCTTGCAAAATGGGCAGCCCAATCCCTCTATTTATAGACGAAGTAGCCGCAGGTGTACCTGCGACTGAGCCGCAGGTGTACCAGAGTCAACCCGGGTGGGCCCAAGTTTTTTGGGTCGGGTCGTCTCGTAGTACGTGCACTCAGGCACTGTAATGTCCACTCAAACTTTCAGAAGTGCAATTCGGGCATTCGTTTGAGGTATATAGGACCTATTTCGGACATCCGTTGTCGACAGTTATACGATGGCATGGGATTAGAATTTGTACGAAGTCATTGAAGATGGGACGGTGCCCTCCGGTCTTCAAGCTTCAACTTCCATCCGTTACCCCGCACAATAGTCACTCGGGATTGGTTAATCTTGTGGGACATCGTTGTGTAGAGATGTTGAGACGACGTTGTGTGGCATCGCGTTGGCTAGATAACGATGTTGCCCCTCACCAATGTTATCGTCAGATTGGACTGATAAAGCAGACGTTGCTCAGGCTTCGCTGAGATTGGACTATTGTAATTATTGACGTTCCTCATTGTCATCTTTGAGGTGTGTCTATCTTCCCGGTGTTATCGCCGGGTTGGTAAAGAACATCTCGTTGTGAGCGCCGAGATTGAAGTTGGTCGTATTTGAAATAAGCATTTTCGGGGTTATCGCCAAAACTGCATTCCTTGGGGTTATCACCAAGGTTGGTGGCTATTCCCATGGTTGGGACTGAGACTGGATACCTCGGGGTTATCTCCGAGATTAATCGGTCTTCTCCGGTGTGTGTTCTGGTATTGTATCTGCATCGCCTTGAGGTTATCTCCAAGATTGGAATTGTTACTCCCAGAGTGTGATCCGGGGTTGATGCTGAACTTCCAGTAGTATCCGGTATGGATAAGGATTATCTTTCAGGGTTCCCTCTTAAAGACGAATTAGTCCTCCTCCGCAATGTCGTTGATGATGTAGTACAAAAAAAATTTGAGTGTCTCAGATGCCCTCTTTATCATACTCATGCATGGCGATGCATGGGTAGGATAAAGAATCCTAGACACTTGAAATGCAACAAGACAAACATGGTACTGTATGTAGCAACAAGATGCAAATGTATGATGCATGTGTATGGGTCAGTTGTAGCCCAACAACATCTTTGGGGATGATTGTTGGCTCCTCGTTGCTTTCAACCGGGATTGGCAATGCTGACCAGATTTTGTGTGTAATCCGAATCTGTTAGGATGTTGATGTTGGAGTTATCCCCAAATTCATGTGTCTTTGATAATGACTTGATCATGAAGATGTGCCTCTTATGTGTAAGAGATCTGTTGGGATAAAGCTTGATCTGTTTGAGGATGTGTGTAACATATTCCATCATCTATCCTCTTTGATAACGTTGACCTCTCCTAGTTAGTATCGCTAGAATATGTCATAATTCTGTTGGATTTACTGCCAACAGCAAACGCTGTCAGGGATGCCTAACCTTCGTTGACGTGTACTTCACCGACGTATGAATCAACGGCTAAAAAATCCTGTGGGATATACTGTCAAGGTTGCTTGACCTTCGCTGACGTGTGAATCAACGGCTGAGACTCTGTGAGTAGATCGTCAAGGTTGCTTGACCTTCATTGACGTGTGAATCAACGAAACATTGCGTTGTGACCCCCGTCGGGGATCCGCTGGGGGAATATGAGTAATCGAGCAGGAAATCCTCGAATAGCTCTGGGGCTCTGATAGGTTTAATCGCTATTGGCTGAGGTAATGTCAAGGCTGCTTGACCTTCATTGATATGTGTGTCAACGGCTTGAATGTACGTTGTAATCCCCTCACCGGGGCTTCGTCGTTGTAACCATCGGGACGATGGGTGTAGCAATGTACCGTCATCGGATGGTTTTCAATGCTCTGTTGGGTTTGATTCCAATGGTTATCATGATGTCAAGGCTGCTTGACCTTCGCAGATTTATGATTCAATGATGAGCATGCGTTGTAACCCCCGTCGAGGACTCACGTTGTAACCCCCGTCGGGGACCTACGTTGTAACCCCCGTCGGGGATTCATTTAGGGTAACGACCCGGAGTTGGCGGCATCAAACCTGTACAAGGTATTGTCGGATGTGATTTGTAACAAATGAAATCATTGGAAGAGTATACCTCGTGTTCGGGTGACTACCAATGAGCGATATACAGACTCAAAGTTTCATCTGAGAAGACCAGGATTGTATGCTATTTTGCTCAATTGCGTGGCGTTTTTATTCCCAATTTGACCTTTATAGTCCGCAAGAACTCCTTTATAACTCGAACTGGACCGAGCCGGAGGGGTGGGGCCCACATAGGTGCCGCAGTACACTACTACTCTAGCCATAGCTGAGATGAGCTCATGCCAACTCGTGGATGATAAAATCCAGCAGGTTGGTCTCACAAGTCATTTTCAACTTCTCGCGTGAAGAGAAATCCGTGAGCCTCCTTCAGATCTGCTGAGTTCAGGCTATTTTCTGCAAATTCTGTCACCGTACAAGTGTTCTACACTATCCTGGTAACGTATGTATGTATTTTTTCCAGTTTTTATCCGTTGGATTTTGAGTTATCGCATGAAATGCATCTAAACACATAGTAGTGATTATGTATGCACAAATGACTTGATAAAAAATATTCAACATAGTAAATGTTAGTATTAAACCATGCTGAACATAATGATGTGAAAAAATTTAACTTTTGAGATAGTCAAATTGGCACCTTTTTCTGCTATTTTTTTGTCCTATTTGAGGTCCAATGAGCAAAAGGTAGAAAGGCAAAGTACTCCTGATATTGAGGTTAACCTTATGCATGGATGATTTTGATTTTTAATGCATATATTATGTATATGACTTTGGGGCAGGTGTGCTACTGAATGGCCACCTAGACATGCCTATGTGCATGTGGATAGTCCTATTTTCAAAGGGGACTATGGCAAAAATTTTTAAAATGTAGGCATTGGGTAGTCATGCATTTTAACTCTATTGTATGTTAAAGTAAATGCATGCCTGCATATAGTCATAAAATGCATTCTAGAAAGCTCCAGGTAAGGAAATACCACACCCTTTCTAAGGTGATTTGGAGACTTGTTGTCCGATATTATGGATCCGGATCACCGAGCGCGGCCTTAGGGACCACTTCGGTATACTGGAGGAGGGCTTCAAGTGCCTCGACCCCCGCTTCCTGCCGACAACCTCATCGATTGGTGGAGGCCGTGATTCGTCTAGTCCGGGTAGACGTGCCAGACGTTGAGGACGTCGATGCGGATATTCTGATTGAGGATCCTGCTCCTGCTGCACATGTTCCTCGTAGGGAGCTACCTTGTATTCAGGTGGCAAACCTAGAGCTGCTGGGTGACTTGAGCAGACATCCCTTGATGTACTTGCATGCTAATGAGGTATGGCATTAGACTTTGATCTTCCTTCTTTCCTATTGATGAGGATTAAAGGGTTATGATGTTAATCTGCATTTCATGCAGGTTCCCGGCTTCACACAGCCTCGAGGGAATTGGTTTAGTATACACTCCATGTATCAGGCTCTTCATCCTGACTATAGAGCGGTAGTGCATGAATGGGGATTCGGGGCATTCTTCTCCATCCTTCCCCGTCGTTGTCCCTGGGGTTACCTCAGGGCATTCTCTGAGCGATGGTTTCATCAGACTCAGTCACTCCATTTGCTGGATTGCGAGGTGATGATGACGTCAATGGATTGGCGATTTATCAATATCATGGAGTTTGGAGGGGAGCCAGTGCCTTGCATGGCGAATATTACCCCTACCACCGTCAGATCCTTGTTAGGAGTTCCGGCAGAGGCGCTCAAAAGGCGTGGATCGTCTGCTCAGTCCTTTGAGCGTAGATGCTATGAGCGGGCTTTTGAGTGAGCCCATGCCCGATGATGTTAGAATCAGGGATCGTATTCTGTGGTGATTATTCCTGATGATCATTAGAGGCTGCTTCATAGCAGATAACTCTTCTACGGTGTCTTTCGCTTTGATCAATACCACGTGATGTGGACCGTATTGGAGAGTATGATTAGGGCTCCTATACCTTTGCCTATTTCCTCCGGGGCATGCGTATGCGCTCACAGGGTTTGACCGAGGCTTGGCTAGGCTTTTACCCATTTCTACTGGTGAGTATTTCTCTTGTCATTTCCCATTTATAGGTTAAGAGTGTTTACTGATAGCAGATGTTTTGCCATTGTGTTGGTAGTTTTGGGCCTATGAGAGGCTCCCATGCTTGCGTCCTGTGAGTGTGTTAGGTTTAGATACCTATCCACGAGGACGACGATGGCATCATTCCATTTTGCCGAGGTCCCTGTAGCTGAGGGTTTCACTCACTGCCGTATGCAGCTAGAGTTGTTGACAGCTGACACCATCAAATGGATTCCCTATTCAGGGGAACACTTGACCATCAGGTTTGAGGATGGATACCAGACTGGAGTCGAGTACGTCATTTCCACCAGGAGAGTTTCTCTCTTCACAGATGGAGGCTGGGAGCTCTATTTAGGAGAGCGTGCTATTAGGAGCACCACAGGGGAGATTCGTATACCGATCTTGCCTCCCCGCCAAAGCGCCATCGGCTCATCATATCACAACACCCATCACGATATCCCATTGTTATTGGGGTTGATGGTTTTGCATTATCAGAGGGTCCATGTACTCAGGAGACGTTCCAGCGTTGGTGGTTCCCTCGTACTATTGGAGCCCAGTCCCGCGCCACACAGTTTATGGGGGATATGGTTCCAGGATCCATGATGATGATGGATTGGATAGCTTGTGTTAGAGATCCGACTCATATGACACAGATTGATAGTTTGACCCGGCAGTTGGACTAGGCACATATATTTATCCCATTTTGGGCAGAGATCCGACAGAGGCGGCTTCATTTGATCCTTCCAGCTCGTGCGGCCGCCCTCGATGACCCATTTGGTTTTGTCAAGTCAGCAGATCCTCCTCTTTATAGGCCCCGACATCCCCGCTGATAGAGATCCGGTGACTCGAGAGGAGTTACATCGTGGACAAGATTGATGATGTGGACATCGACACCATTGTCTTCTTCTGATGTGTATTCTCGTTATATCTTTTGATAGGCCTCTGTTAGATATTGGGTGGCTGTGCCCCATTCTCGCTATATCTTTTGATAGGCCTCTATTAGTAGTAGGGCATCTGTGCCCCCATTTCCTCTATATTTGTAGTCAGATGAGATGATGTATTAGATGATGATATACTTAGGAATGTATGCACAATTTTTTTCATTCCCTATATCATATTGCCATCTATTATCTCGCTATACATGTATCATGTTATGCGATATGTATGTATGTCCGAGATATTCGCATTGACCCCTGGATGGTCTTATGACACGGCCCCGCATGTGATGTCTTCTTCGACAGTTAGCCGTATAGATCATACCCCACCATCATTGGTGGCATTGGGTATGCGATCGTGGTATGATAGCATGTCACCACCAGATAGGGTAACCGAGATCATTTGCTAAAAGGATACCATGACCTTATTGATGTTTCAGGTTCCCGCAGGGTTTGTGGATGGGATGCTAGAGCATTGGGTACCGGATAGGCAGGTCTTCCGATTTGGGACCCATGAGTTAACTCCTACTCTGGAGGAGTATGCACGATTGACGATGCTGCCATTAGACAGACCTTGCGTGCATATGGCTTTGGGAGACATGAGTAGACGGTTCATGACTCTCACTGGATTGCGGCGCAGAGTAGTGCAGGATGAGCTGACGTCTGGCCACGTGATATCCCAACGATTTTCTGTATGACAGATTTGGCTCGAGAGGATAGCTATTCACGACATTCCGGGGATTTCACCGCACCGGAGGACCATTGGCGTGTGGCCAGGGTTGATGTACTGATGCTATGCATACTGTCGTATGTCTATATGCCACGATACATGGATGAGATAGACATAGGTGTCATCATGGCCGTGAGAGCTCTCAGGGAGGGTCGCACCATTATACCTATGATTGTAGCAGAGACCTGCGGTGGTCAAGATCCCATCACCGCACACTTATCCGACAGGAGTGTTCACAGGTAGTTCTGTCATGTTGTACGTGTGGTTTATGTCACACTTGAGACCGATTGGTACCTTTAGATGGCATGGATATTGTTTCACCCATGATATAGCCATGTCATACCTCCTTCACCATCGGAGTGTATAGATACTCTGTCTTGGTCCACATTTTTTGCGGATATCGAGATCCATTCAAAGATATTGCCGTGTTCGGGCTTACCTCACCATACAACCTTCATTACTCACGCTCCGGCATGGACTACCTCCTCCGGGTCGGTTTGAGGGCGTGACTACTTATCACCCATCGCCGTGATGTCGCAGCTTGACCAGTTCCAGATTTTCATCCTTTCGAGGGGGCGATAGTCGCGCTTCACCTTCTCGATATCTCTCAAAGAGAGGACCGATCCCGGTATGTACGCTTGTTGGGATCGTGAGCGAGATAGCTTTTTTTTCGTGAGCCATCCGGTTGTTCTCGCAGAGTATTCTTACATGGATGGAGACAGAGATTTTATCTACCGCAAAGAGATATCCACAAGATCGAATAGTGAGTCGATGATGTAGAGCCCATGGAGGACATCGATTCCTACATCGAGGAGGAGCCCGTCACTGGGTTGCCAAGATTTCTTCCGGATTCTCCCAAGATTAAGATTATTGTTGTGATTCAAAGACTCAAACAAGATACTTTGAGCAGTAGTCTTCATCCGATGACCTTTGAGAGAGATCAGATCGATCTATGATGTCGATCGCCCTGATGATGGGAGAGAGACGCAGATCTATTAGAGAGAGACGAGGCATTAGCTCACGAGATATCGCCGTTGTTGAGCGGGATGAGGCTAGATCACCCGAGATGCAGTGATAGTTTTATGGGATAGTGCTATATCTCGCCCGGATGTAGCCGCCACATATAGAGTAGATCGCAGAGGTCCCTTACCACCGCATGATCGCAGAGATGAGCGCATATATTGATGATCATATAGTCACCACCATGCGATGGTCGCAGATCTATTGGGTCGTGTGGATATTCTCATACAGAGACCACAACTTCACCTCCATCTTCCGAGAGGGACGCCATGTTGGGCTTTGTTAGCTCGCATATACCTCGACTTTGTAGATGAGCTTGTATTTTCCTCACATGGACTAGCTTAGCCATTTTGTCATGTACAGTTTACATTGTATATATCAAACAACATTATATATATATGACAGGGAAATATATTTTTGATCACTTCCCTTTTAGATATGCTTTGCTACTTGCTTGATATTTTGCCTGCTGCTTCAGGGCTTGTGATCTTGATGTATTCTGAATTCCTCCTGGGTGGATGGACATTGAGTTGTCTCTGGATAGTTCAGAATGGATCATCGATCTGTATGTATCCCTACCATCTTTGGTGTCTTGGGACTGGTTTCTCGATTGAAAATGTGTGGAGAGGAGTGTGGCTTTCCTCTCGAGATCGACCGCACTACGAGATGGTCGCCAAGATTTCTATTTAGGAGAAGCCTAGTTAATTCCATCTCTTATGGATTGGTGTTGCTCTTCAAGGTATGACCAAGTGACTTAGATGGTCGCCAAATCTCCTATTTGGGAGGAGTTCGTAATTCCATCCCTTTGGTCCGGGTCAATGAAATGTAGTGGATTGAAGGATGATCCCAAAGATTAATCGACAATGGTTTGTGTTTTGGTAGGGGTGAGACCGAACCATGAATGGTCGCCACGTACTCCTATTGAAGAGAGAGATCAGTCTCGTGAGTAGTTCAACCTCGTGTAAGAGGTTCAACGCCAGATATGGTAGAAATGGTGTAGGAATGTTTTTGTTTTTTTTTTGTAGGAGTAGAGGGTAGAAATGTTTTTTGTTTTTTTTTTTTTTTGCGACCGGCCATATGAAATGGTTGCCTACGTACTCTATTGAAGAGAGATCAGTCGACGAGTTCGCCTCTCGTAGGCAGATGAAAAGCGTAATCCCATGCGCGCAGTCGAGTGTGGGGAGGAGAAAGTTTAATCCTAGGTTGAGGATAAACTGCAGTACGAGAAGTTTGATCCCATGTATGGGTAGCCAAACCGCAAAACGCAGAGAGGTTCAATCCAGGTGGGATGACCTAAGTCGTAGGAACGCAAAAGAGAGAGCCAGTCAGCCACTTGGCTTGAAAAGTATGTTTCCTCGAGGGGCAAAGTGTAGAAAGAGTTGTATGTGGTAAAGGGTTAAAGAACCGAATGACCGGTGATCTGATGGTCCAACACTGTGGATGTTTGCTTGATGGAAACTTTAGATATAGTACCGCTTTCACGGCGTCCGAATTTGATGAGTTGTGGAAATTCATCGCCGTCCATTTCTTGCAATCTGAGAGCGCCTCTGCCAATACTTCTTTGACAACAAACGGGCCTTCCCAGCTTAGAGCGAATTTTTCCTTAGATTGATCTTGGTTGTCAAGATCTTCTTCAAAACCAAGTCATGTTGTTTAAACCGCCAGAGCTGACTTTTTTTTGTTGTAGGATCCGGCGATCCTTTGTTGATATAACTGACCATGGAAGATAGTCGCGGTTCACCTTTCGTCTATTAGAGACAATTGGTGATACCTGTCTTGTACCCATTGGTCTTCATCCAGCTGAGCGTCTATCAACACTCTGAGGGATTCCATTTCAACTTCTATGGGGAGCACTGCTTCCATCCCATAGGTTAATGCGTAGGGGGTTGCCCCAGTGGAAGTGCGCATTGAGGTTCTGTAGGCTAACAGAGTCAGAGGCAATAGGTCAGGCCAATCTTTGTGGTTGGCGGACATCTTTTGCATAATCTTCTTGATGTTTTTGTTAGCCGCTTCAACAAAGCACCATTCATCTTCAGGACGATAGATGATAGAGTTAAGATGTTTGATGTGGAATTTACTGCATAATTCCTCCATCATTTTGTTGTTGAGGTTCTTAGCATTGTCTGACACAATCACCTCTGGTTGTCCATATCGACAAACGACATTGTTTCTGATGAAAGCAATGATGACTTCTTTAGTAACCCTGGGGAAGGAGGCTGCTTCTACCCACTTGGTGAAGTAGTCGATCATGGTGAAGATAAATCGATGTTCCATTATCGGGTTTAGGCTCAATGGGCCCGATAACGCCCATTCCCCACATTGAGAAGGGCCAAGGTGAACTCATATTGTGGAGTTCCCGTGAGGGGCGTATATAGCATTCCCATGAATCTGCATCGATAGCATCTCTTGACGTGGTCATTGCAATCAACTTTTTTGAGAGATAGCCAATAATGTCCCGTCCCCGAGAGGACTTTCTTGACAAGGAGGGGCCACTCATGTGGGGGCCACAGACTCCACCATGGATTTCATCCATAAGCCTTTGGGCTTGATCTTTGTCTAAACATCCGAGGAGACCTAGTCCTCGCATCTCTTTTGTAGAGCGCATCTCCACTCGTGTAGAATTTCATAGCAAGTCGATGGATCCGCCTTTTCTCGGTCGGGCTCTTCAATGGTGTGTAGATCCATCTCGTAGATATTCCTTGATATGCTGATACCAAGGATGTTGGATGGGAGGTAGCTCATCCGATACTTCTCCAACGTAATTCCCATAGGCTAGGGCCTTGTGCAGGGAAATTGTGACGCTTGGCAAATGTTCCTTATCTGATATGCGAATCAAGGAGGCCAAAGTTGCTAATGCATCCGCAAAGTCATTCCTATTACGAGGAATGTGTAGAAAGGAGATTTCTTCGAACTCCAAAGCCATCTTCAAAACCTGCCGATGGTAAGGCAGCAAATGTAGTTCCTTGGTTTGATAGATTCCGGTGATTGTCTGATTACCAACTCAATCTCCAAAGACAATTAACCACCGATGCCCATCGAATCGGGCAAGTTTTAGCCCCATGAGATGCCCTTTCATACTCACCAGATTGTTGGTGCTTATAAACCGCAATTTGATTGCGACGGGATATACGCTTCCCATCATCAGATACTAGAACTCGCTCCAACCTCCGTAACCTTCCATATTAATGTACTCCATCAAAATACATCTTCCATGATTGGCGCAGTATCGCATCGATGGTGTTGTTGAATCGCCATTACTCTTTCATCGGGAAATATGTTTCCAAGGGTTTGAAATCCCTCAAGGTGCGCGGCGCCATTGATCCGCAATTCCTTGACCTTTGATGGACTTTTTGAGTCACATATACGATGTCAAATTGTTGTAGGATCAACTCCATCCGGATAAAACCGACAATTTAACATGGGTTTATTGAACACGTATTTGAGAGGATCCACGCGGATATGAGATGGGTTGTGTGACCATGGAGGTAATGTTGTAACTCTCATGGAAGCCCATGCTAAAGCACAACACGCCTTTTCGATCGAGTACTTGTTGTTTCACCGCTTCAACCTTTTGGCCGAGGTAATAGATAGCTCGCTTTCGCCTCTATCGCCTTTTCTTCGTCTCCAAAGATGCGTAATTCATGGCATTGTCACTTATGGACACAGTACATGAACAGGGGAACATCATCCCCGGGTGGTACCAAAACGGAGCTTTGACTAGCTATTTCTTGATTGTGAGGAAGGCATTTTGACACTCATCATTCCATTTCATGGAGGAGTTCTTCCTTAATAGCTTGAAGATCGGCTCACAAAGTTGTTTGTGAGTTGAGAGATAAACCGCTAATGAAGTTGATTCTTCCCAAAAATCCCGTATTTCCTTTTCTCGTCTGAGGAATGGGCATTTCGTGATGGCTTGGATTTTGGCAGATCCACTTTCAATCCTTTGTGGTCGACTAGAAATCCTAGCAATTTGCTTCGATTTAACGCCAAAGGCGCATTTAGTGATTCAACTTCAAGTTGTACTTACGCAACCTCGTTGAACAACTTTTCGAGATGGTCTAGATGGTCATCCTCCTTCCGGACTTGACAATGATGTCATCCACGTAGAGATCTCGATCTCTTTATGCATTAAGTCGTGGAAAAGAGCCATCATAGCTCGTTGATAGGTGGCTCCTCGCATTGATGAGGCCGAATGACAACCGCCTATAGCAAAAGGTTCCCAAGGCGTGATGAAAGCGCTTTCAACGATCTTCCTCAAGAACCATGATCCGATGATACCCCCGCAAAGCAATCAAAGAAGGAGTACATGTCGATATTGAAGCATTATTATCAATGAGAATGTGGATAAATGGCACGGAAAGCTATCTTTTAAGCAAGCTTTGTTCAAGTCCCCAGAATCCACGCAAACTCGCACCTTCCCTCCGTGTTTAGGCACGGGCACAATGTTGATATCCACTCGTGATATGTGACACCATGATGATGCCAACTTGAAATTGTTTCACAATTTCTTCTTTCACCTTTAAACTCCATTCGTGTTTCAATCGCCGAGCTTTTGCTTGACCGGCTTAAATCCTCTTTAATGGGAAGGCGATGAAGGACAATGTCAAGGGACAAACCCACCATGTCTTCATGAGAGACCATGCAAACACATCCGAATTTGGGTTAATAGCGTAACCATGTCATTCCGCTGGTTTGGGGTAAGGTCCGAACCAACTGGATTAACTTAGGGCTTTCTAAGGTTCCAGATTGAAAGAAGTGGTTTGATCAAGGTTGGGTTTAGGTTTGTCTTTGACCCATTCTTGAATTTCTCGAGGCACCTCAATGTCATCCTCAGTATTTCCATCAAGGTCAATTCATCTCTACATCAAAGGTACAATCCTTGTGGAGAAGAGGCACCAGATCGATAAGTACAGCACATCTAAATTCGTAGTCCTCAAAACAAAATATGCTTTCACTTAGTATATATGAAATGTGTTGATCATACACAATGTTAGCATATATCGACAAAATAAACTTCTAATACCGCATGTAAAAGTAAGCGCTATTATTATATCTACAGGCGTAAAGAGTTTCGCCGCTTTTACCCTTGTCGACCAATGCAAGGAATGTTGTTCCAATTGGCAAGGGTAAAGTCCGGGTGGACCGCAGCGATGGAGGGATTGTCATCATCCTCCCTGTCCCGAATGATGGCCATTACGTCTGGGCAATCATCGTCTGGGGTGTATCTGTTGGTATGTTCATCATGAACGATGATGCGTATGCCTGACATCATTCGGATGACGTCTTGCTTGATTCTTCGTTCCTCTTCTTCCACCGCGGGATTTGGAACAAAGACTTTTTTTCTCCTTCACCGCATTTCGCTTTGGGAAATAACATAGCCATTACATTATCGGCACCTTTACAGAGGTTGTGCGGACTCGTAGTTTGAAGGCGAAGATAAACGCCGCATGGTTGAAGTCAAGGAATCACTGATGCTTATGAGGATTCCTGTGACTAGAATCGGCGAATAGCCTAGCCCAAATTGTTCCATCTGCTTGGTTAATCAAATTGGGTACTTGATACCGGCAATCTTTACCCAACCCTTTTCCCGCTTTATGACCCAATGACATCATTTTCGAGTAGCCGACATTACCTCTCTAAGCAGAAATCTTGGGTTCGGGTAATGGCATTCCAATAGCATGGTATTGGGTATTGCTTACTTCCAAAGCATGAAAACTGACCGGTTCAACATCTGCATTGGCATTGATGAATGGCATGTCCCCGTGTTGAGGATACTCTGGTTCAGCGATTGACCGTGACCAGGCTATTGTTGATAATGTTTTTCAACCGTTGGTGAAGAGTGGAGGGACCGCCCCAACCATATGAATCCATGGTCGCCCCAAGAGCAAGTTATATCCCGAATCTATCTTGAGCACATGGAAAGATACGCAGAATGTGTGAGGACCAATTTCGATTGGCAGCTCAATTACTCCGACCGAATTTCGACGGGCTCCATCAAAAGCTTTGATGATAGTATGGCTACTCCGAATTCGGTTGAGATTGATATTCATCTTCACCAAGGTAGCGTATGGATAGATATTTAGAGAGGAACCTCCATCTATCAAGACTCCAGCTAGCATGTATCCGGAGGACAAGACCGCAATGTGCAACGGCTTTACAATGACCGGTCCCTTCGGGGGCATATGTCATCATCAGTGAAGGATATCACATTGTTGTTGAAAATGTGATCAACCAGATGTTGAAATTTTTCCGTATCAACTGATGTTGGTAGATAGGCTTCTTCTAAAACCTTCAACAAGACCTTCCGGTGATTCTCGGAAGTTAGGACCAAGTCCAAAATTGATATTTGTTGTGGAGCTTCTTTTAAGCTTAAAACCACCGTGGCTTCATTATAACCCATAGTGCGGAGGAATTTTTCAATCTTCTCCATGGGTATTTTCCCTTTGATTTGATGGTAGACTTCATCACCCGTTGGGGAGATACAATGGATTTTCTTTTCGACAATCGCAGCAATTGTATGTGAGGTGGATCCTTCACCTTCTCCATAATTCCACGGAACTTTGCGCAAGCTAACAATAGGATATTGTGCTCTGCACGGCAAGTTGATTGGCTCGGGAGCGGCCACTTTCAAAGGATTGTTGCTTCCCTTGAGTTGAATTGTTGGCATTGTGAGTGATTTGTTAACCCCATCAGCTTCAGTGGATATGACTGCTACCACACTCTTCCACTTAGTAGGACCTGAATTCTCACTTGCACGTAACACAAGATCGCCGTCCCGCTAGCGCAGACACCACCGCCGATTAGATTTTGGATAAGGTGGCGGAGTGCCCAAAGATTCTTCTCGTGTTGTGACCATGAGATCGGGAGTGATATCGACATACTCCATCGAAGTTGTACCATCCCGAATGGGGGTTGATTGGAGGTAGAAGGAACCGATCCTTCCTTCATTGATTAACATATGAAGGATTTCCTCCATAGGTTGGCCCAAATAGGTGAATTCCTTTTGTTGGCAAAATCCGACTCGCTTTGCATTTGCTCTCTTTGTCACTTTGTCTTCCAAAGATTTCATTTTCCGAAAGTGACGAGGGAATATTCATGACAAGAGGTAGGAGACCGGCATGCTCCTCGGGTCGATTAATCGACGTGTCACTTGATGTCGATAAAGTCACCAGCCCGCCAATTGCTTCAATTTGTTTGCATAGAGCTTTCATCTTTCGCTCCATCAGGAAATCGAACTTGGCATAATCCCATTTGTCATCACCGCCTTTTGGGTCTCGGGAGGATTCACAAATTGAATTGGAACTCATCCCATTGCTCCAATTGATCATGTTGACCTCTTCTTCTTTGTGTTGAGGAAGAGGGTTGTCTTGAACGTGAGGTTGATCTCGGTTTGGTGACCACGATCTCCCCGTTGTCTATCGTGTCCGGATCTTGTGTTTCAAGGCCCAACAATCCGAGTATCATGTCCAGTGTGCCCCTGCATGATAAGCACATTTCGAAAGCAAAGATTGAAACCCCGTCCATTAGGGTCGGCCGGTGGAAGAAGATGCGTAATTTTCTTCTGTGTTGTCAGAAGAGTTAGAATGTTCTCGAGGGTATCCCCTAAGGTGTAAACACTCGAGGGCGTTTGACTTCTCCACCTTTTGGTATTGGAGGGTTCACAGACTGTGCTTGAAAGGGAGTGTAGTTTCTCCTTTGAATAGGCATGTTTTGATTGCCTTTTTTGACCTCAGTAGTATCGTGGAAACATCTTCCTCTTTCTTTTTATGGACCCTCCGGGTTGTTTCCATAATTTCCAGATTGATGTGATCAAGAATGACTTTAAGGGCAATTAGGTCTTGAATCTTTCCCGACTTCAATCCCATCTCACCATCTCCCCATGTTTGACCATTTCAGAAAAATGGTTTGTCGATGCTCATTAAAACTCTCATAGAAAGGAGCTTCAGATGTCTATGAAAGTCATGACCATCTCTCGATTCTGCATGGAAGGACTAACTTGGGCACCAAAGCGCCTCCACCTTTTGAGCATACTCTCTCGAAAGACTCGTTAGATCGCTTTCTTATCTTGGTAATTTGATACCGATCAGAGCCATCCGAGTTTAAAAGTCAGATTGAGTGAGGAAAGCATGTGCTAGCTCTTCCCAACCATGGATCTTGAAGTTGTCTAATCTTGTGTACCACGAATGGGCTTCTCAGTTAGACTTTTTTTCGAACAATTGCATTCTCGAGCTTTTCATCCTCGCATATAAGATCCAAGTTCTCCAATAAACACTTTTAAATGTGTGTAAGGATCTCCTAACCCGTCATATTTTTCAAAGTCGAGTTTTAAACTTTTCTCGGATAATGAACACCGTGGAAAATGCAAAGATCAAGATATGAAACACTCCGTGTGTTCCAATTCCTTTGATAAAGACGTAGGGTCTCTTCCATTTGAGGACTTTCTTTTTTGATGTCACCAAAGGTTCTGGATCTCCAAAGTGGGATGGGCAATCATCATGAGTTTTGTTGGTCGATCCAACTCGCAGCTCGTATTGTAATGACTGGGTTCCCCTCAGTGGAGGATTCAAAGATGTATGGGTATTTTTGGACCCCCGATTGACCGGTGTAGTTCTTTTTTAGTAGAAACGACCAAATCAGAATTTGTTTGCTTAATCCGTCAATTTTTTGTGAAAACTGGATTAAGTTCACCGGTCGATGATGACATGATTGATCAGAGGCATCGCAGCCTTTTTTTGACTTTGACCGTAGTAGGTCCGATTGGTTCCCCGCGAAAGACTTGCATAGTTTAGTCTTTAGGGAATGTGTATAATAACATGCTATGTGATGTGTCCATTTTAGGAATTTTATCCTCGCAAAACGGATGTCACTTGTTTTTGTAGCATATATAATAAAATATGTATGTGTACACATTTCTTCATATTTCTCATTACATGGAGATAGATATGGAATGAAATTACAAGTAATTGTGTTTACAAGTAATTGAAATGAGAGCATGAAGAGACTTTCCTCCGTTTTGGGTTTATCGAGGTCGACCTATCTTAGGTTACTCTCGCTTTTTTTGGCATGAAGGTTCCCAAATCATCGCAATCTACTTGACGGAAGTTAATCCTGGTCTTTTCAACTGAGCGAATTTGGGTGGTGCCTTTCCCGAGCCTCTGAGAATTAGTCTTCTCACGAGTCCAATAATCAAACACCGACGGATAGCCTCCTCGGTGGAGGGACCACACAACATACATTCACATACATCGCGCCTCACCGTATGAAATGATGATACATGCGAAGCACTAATATCATAAGCGAGATATGGTGCGAAGCACTAATATCATAAGCGAGCATGGTGCGAAGCACTAAGTGCAATAAGGAAATGCATTCGCACACATTCATCATCAATGTAAATGCAACATCCACACACAAGCGATAACAATTTTGAAAAGATTGTAATAGCGCTTAAGTCCTCTTATCGATTCCCAAAGAGAGTCGCCACCGTCGACGCCGGGATTTTTAGATGTCCTTTTCCGCTTACTTTGTTCTTTGGTGTTCTCATTTTAGGTGAGATTTGTTTGAAAAAACAAGTGAAAAGGTCCCATATGTATAATGTCGACGATGGACCGCTAAGAGTCGCCAGCTGGTTTTTTAAATGGTTGTACCAACACAACCGAGAAAAGGTTTGCACATCACCCAAAGGATGTGACATCGCTAAACGGATTGGTGAAACCGAGATTCATTAGGGTCCGGGACTTGGTTATGCGAGGGGAAGGTGTTAGGCACCCCTCGACATCCGTGTTACCACTTGCGACCGCCTCTTTTCAAGAAACTATTATCCTAATGTGTGTGTGTGTGTGGGTCAATGTGTTTATTATTTGAAAGTAGTGTGAGGCCTCGTTCGAACCTATATACACAGTGGTTTGAATTTATGTAAAAAATCAATTTTAAGCAAGATATAGCAATGATGTTTTATAAAAGAGGTTTTTCAAAACCCCGATGCTCAATAGTAATTGAGACCTTTTACACTCCATTTTTTATTAAGTGTTCTATTGATTGATTTTATTTTATGATGCGAGGCATCCGTATTTAAAATAATGTACAAAATAATGCCGACTTCCTCGTGGGTATGGAAACCATCTCGAGGAAATTCGCATACCGCAAAATAATTTACAAGTCGCTTACAATTGAAAATGTCCATCACGGAACCGAATCTAGATCCAATGGGTCAATCTGTGATCACATGATTCCTAAAGCGCACAAGATACCGCAATTTGTATGAAAGCGTAAAAGGTATATATATATAAAAAGCTATAAATATATATATATATATATGATCACCAACAACCACGAAGCACCTCCATGGGGGATCGAAATGTAAATAAAGTTGTTAAAAGTTATCAACCGCCACGAGAGGAAACTCCAAAGTGACAAAACGTAAATAAAGTCAGAAAGTATCAACCGCCACGAGGGAACTCCAAAGTGACAAAATGTAAAGAAAGTCAGTATAAAGCGATCAATCGCCACGAAGTAAACTCCAAAGCAGACGAAACGTAAAGAAATCAGAAGCTCATCAACCACCACGTAGTGAACTCTGTGTGGGAAGAAAAATGTATATATATATATATATATATAAATGATATAAAATCTGTGCTCATAAATTCGCATCGATATAAAATCTGTGCTCATCGAATAGTTCGACATATATATATATATATATATATATATATATATAAGCGAATAAATAAACGCATCTGATATAAAAATCTGTGCTCATCGAATGTAGTCCATATATATATATATATATATATATATATATATATATATATATATATATATATATATATATATATAAATGCACTGCATCAAAGTTCAGGCTCATCGAATATATATATAAATATCATACACACATTAATATATATAAGTATATATATATATATATATATATATATATATATATATATATATATATATAAAGCAATAAACGCCTCCGCATCAAAGTCAGGCTCAATCGAGGTATAACTCGATAATGTTAGTCAATATATATATATATATA
This sequence comes from Panax quinquefolius, assembly GCA_020205615.1. Classification (NCBI taxonomy): domain Eukaryota; kingdom Viridiplantae; phylum Streptophyta; class Magnoliopsida; order Apiales; family Araliaceae; genus Panax; species Panax quinquefolius. The sequence goes on from CM035166.1 coordinate 89,663,190, forward strand.
TATATATATATATATATATATACAGATCGAATGAAACCACTGACCAAAGTCCGGCAAAAGCAAGCAAACACGACTCTCAACGTGAAGAAGGGTGTGTGCAAAGATGAAGAGAAAGACTCTAAAGTGTGTGAGAAGGCTTACAGTTGACTGCCAAAGAAGACTTCTATATCTTTAAAGTGGATAAACACCGGCTTTTGTAGGTACAAAAGAGGCTATATATGAGCTCACAGTGTTTTTAAAATGAGAAAGTACAATCGCATGGGATGAGTGCAGAGCAAATTGGGTGGCTTCCTCCTCGCTTTTCTCTCTTAAAAAATGGGTAGCCCAAGCCCTCTATTTATATAGATAAAGTAGCCGCAGGTGTACCAGAGGCAACCCGGATGGGCCCATGTTTTTTTAGGTCGTCGTCTCGTCAGACGTGTACTCAAGCAATCGTAATGTCCACTCGAACTTTCGTAAGTGCAATCCGCATCCGCTTTGAGGTATACAGACCTATTTTGAACGCCGCTGTCGAGAGTTGTACGATGGCATGGGATTAGAGTTTGTACGAAGTAATTGAAGATGGGATGGTGCCCTCCGATCTTCAAGCTTCAACTTCCATCCGTTAACCCGCACAATAGTCACTCGGGATTGGTTAGTCTTGTGGGATATCGTTGTGTTGAGATGTTGAGACGATGTGGCATGGCATCACGTTGGCTAGATGACGATGTTGCCCCTCACCAGTGTTATCGCCAGATTGGGCTGATAAAGCAGACGTTGCTCAGGCTTCGCTGAGATTGGACTGCTACAATTATTGAAGGTCCTCATTGTCATCTTTGAGGTGTGTTTGTCTTCCTGGTGTTATCGACGGGTTGGTACAGAACATCTCGTTGTGAGCGCCGAGATTGAAGTTGGTCGCATTTCAAATAAATATATCTGGGGTTATCGTCAAAACTGCATTCCTTGGGGTTATCACCAAGGTTGGTGGCTATTCCCATGGTTGGGACTGAGACTAGATACCTCGGGGTTATCTCCGAGATTAATCGGTCTTCTCCGGTGTGTGTTCTGGTATTGTATCTGCACGCCTCGAGGTTATCTCCAAGATTTGAATTGTTACTCCCAGAGTGTGATCCGGGGTTGATGCTGAACTTCCAGTAGTATCCGGTATGGATATGGATTGTCTTTCAGGGTTCCCTCTTAAAAGACGAATTTGTCCTCCTGTAATGTCAGTGACAGTAGTACAGAAAAATTCGAGTGTCTACAATGATTATAACCAGGGATTATTCGATATAATCATGACCGTAATGTGACAAATGATGTGGAAAAAGTCCTCATTGACCCGTAGTGCATTGATGGACAGTTTTTGGTATGATTATGGCTATGGATTCTCTTCGGCCAAGGGTGTACAGATGAATTATTTTATGGCATGATCAGTACCATTGATGAAAACACGATTATCTTTGGCCCTTAGTGCATGGATGATTCGTGGTCGTGATACTAAAGAATATTCTTCGCCTGTAGTGTAGGGATGATTTAATGATGTGGATTATTTATTAAGCTGAGTCTCAGTGATAAAATTTATGATAAATTTTTTTAATTCATAGAAGATAACCATAAACACCATGTCTTCCCACAAAAGACAATGCCCATCCACCTCCATTGCTCGGCCTCAATATGATCATACAAAATTTGTTAGTGAGAGGGCCGCGAAAAGATTCAATTCATCCATCGACAAGAAGAATTTGGTGCTAGGATGTGGATTGAAGCCGGATGCTAACTTGGATGGTGATATGGCCTTACAAATTTTAGAACGGAATTAGTTTCAGTTAGTTGAACAACCACTTCCAGCGGTGCTCAATATAGTCAATGAAATTAATGCCAACGCAATTGAACATGTCAATCACATAGTCATGGTTCGGGGAAAACCGGTGGCATTTCATGTCGATGCTATCAACGAGTATTTTGGGTTGGAGGCACCACATGTGGACCGATATAAAGATGGGTTACCCGATCTAGACGAGTTGATTATCAGATTATGTAAACCGGGAACTCAATGGGTAACTCGAGCCGAAACGGATGAAAAGATAAGTTTTCCCCACTCCACCCTTGTCGATATGGTAAAGCTTGGTATGCATTCATATGTGCCCATTTAATGCCCACACGCCACCAAAACGATGTAACTAAGAAACAAGCCCGGCTATTATATGGGATTGTTCACCACCATTACTGTGTGAATAACTCCATTGCATTCTTCAATGTCAATGTGGGGGAGTGTATTCAAGAGTCCATTGACCGGTTGCTACGACGCAGTACTATGGGAGGGTTGCTACATGGTTTCTTAATCACGGATTTATGCCGTAAAGCTATGGTGCAATGGCAGCCTTCTGAGCCTGTCTAACAACCGATGACTATAATCGATCATGCTACAATTAAGAAGTACAAGGAATGGGAAGGGGCGAGATAACACCCACGTGGAGCAGGCTATATTATGATTCGCCAACCCTCACCCCCAGTTGGAGCGGCACCAATGCAAGAGTGATCATCTCGGGGATCAAGGCAGCAAATTTTGTGGTTGGCCCAACGTCAAGATTTAATGCATCAGTACAATGCCAATGCATTCAACACGCTTGCTGATGCGTTTTCCCGTTGTAATCCTAATGCACATCTGGTGGTCATGCCTATTCCTCATGTCCTGGCAACATATCCTCCTTCGGACGACGACGAGCAGTAACTCGATTTCAGGGAAGTCCTCATACTTTTAATTGATTTATTTTGTAGTAATGAGGACATTACTTGATTTAAGTTTGGGGGATTATGTTTTATGCCTAGTTAATTAATGAAAATTTTAATAATCATGTTAGTTAGCTTGTTTAGTTGTTATAATTATTCACATCTATAAAAAAATAAAAAAATAAAAAATAAAAAATAAAATAAAATAAATATTACATGTAGTTAAAGTGCATGAATCCAGTTATTAGATGGTAAGAGTTTATTTTTAACCAATGATGAGATTGGAATTAGGGTAGACAAGTTTAGTACTAACTATTAGAGCTTTGATGTGATTTCTTGTAATTTATTGAGTCTTTTTCTGTTTGAAACTGGTATAATAAGGATAACACAGTAAAAACAACTTGTTGAATGAATGAGTTTAAATTGATACATAAAGGACCTCTAAAGGATAATGCTAGTTTAAATAATAGAATGACAAGGATGGGCAGTAAAGCCGACGAATTAGGCAAGAACCTAAGTTTGGGGGAAAAGATAAGTAGGGCATATAAGCTTCAGAAAAAGAAAAACAAAGAAAATAAAAGCTAGTTGAGTCTTGTGGTGGGTTGAGGAGAAATACTCCCCATAAACACAGGCGTGAGATGGAGCGTAAAATGCACTCACCAACCATCTATGTAAAAAAAATGAATAAAATAGGAAATAAGAGCAAAAGGCCCCCGTAGATGAAAAATGAAGCATAAGTTTCCCATGTTGACCCTTGATATTTTTAATTGCTTGATTTTAGTTGGATTTAGCTTATTTTTGGATTTCTTGAATTTATATTGTATGATGCCTTCGAAGAGACTTATTATGTGTTAACTTTGACTTGATATCAGTTAGCATAGTTGTGGAGCACACAGGCACTATATTAGTGATAACAGTCTAAGATTTGATGATTATTAAGAAATTGTTGATTGGCTTTTATAGGAAGTGTTGACATGTTTACTTAATTTTTCTGAGGCTGTATGGATAAACTATGTATTGTCTTAATACTGGATTCCTAGTGTTAGTCGCATTGCATTGCATTTTGCTTGAGGACAAGTAATGTTCAAGTTTGGGGGAATTTGATGAGTTAGTTTTTAACCTATGATTTATATTTGTTTAGCTTGTTATACTGTTAGTTTTTGATTACTTTCATGTTACTTTTGATGTGTTTTGTGCTTGTTGTAGGATAAATAGTAAGCTTATCAAGATGCTAGCATTGGAAGGATTTTCGAGCAATTTTGGCCATTTTGACTCCCTAGCACGGAGCGCGCCGTGATGCCGAGTAAAGTGGTGCGGGGCGCGTTAGTGCGTGGCTTGTTACTATTTAAGTAACGTGGGCCGCGCTGTCTATGGGTAAAGCATGGCACAGGGCGCGCCGTTATGGGACCTGATCTGGGCAAGATTAATTATGTGTTGGAAGATGGGCGTTGTTGGAAGCTATAAAATCATTATGAAATATGATCATAATAGGATTGTGTTATGGTTGTTATTTCATGTTTGTGGGAGTCTTTGACTAATGACTTGTTTGGTTTGAAAAGGATTTGGATTTCTATTTAACTTTCTATGTGATGAGTTAGAGTTGGGTTAGGATTAGTGGTATGAAGCTGAGGTGAGGCAATTTATGCTACTTGTTGGAGAAGAGTGAGAAACATTCAGACATACTTCGAGAACAAGATTGAAAGGCAAGAGCTTGGAGGAACGAAGAAGAAGAGTAATTTCACGAAGATTTCAGATTTGAAGAGAGAGAAGGATGGTGTATTACTATTCTCCTTTAATTTCAAGTTGTGTAATTGGGTTGATGTTTTCTTTTATTTATTCAGTATTTAATTCATTAGTTATGAACTAAATTACGTATTAGGCTTGTAATGGATCTTTAAGTGGAACGATGATTATGTAATCTTGGTTTTTAGTTTAATAAGCTATTATTCAGTTTATCTATATTAATTTGAGCTTGAATTTATGAATTGCCTGATCAACAATTTTATGTGGACTTGTATGAATTTGAGAGATGAAATATGAATCTAAACTTAATTAATATAGCACGTGTTCTTGAATTTTGTGAATGAACAGAATCTTGATGAATGTTAGGGTAGAGATATGCTTGACATCGCATGTAATCATATAAAGAACTTGAACTTAAACCTTCTTTAATTGTAATTCACAAAGAGATATAGTGAGTTAGTTGATTAAGGTGTTTAACACAATTCTATCTTAATTGTGGATTTGGGTTAATACGGTATTAGTACATCGAGAGGTAGCTAGTGCTACATACATGTTCTTGATTAATAAACTGTGATAGTGGATTAAACTGGGATAAGGTATACTAATTAGAGTGATGCTTAGAGTGAAGTTGTAAGCCTAATTCTCCAGTATTTGTTTGAGAATTCAGTTTTTAGGGTTTATTGATTTTTCTTTGGTTTTAATATCTTTATTATTTTTACTATAAACTGGAATTTAATTTGTTTAATAAAATTAGGATTAATAGGAAATTGGTAATTGTGAAATTAATGTCTTGCTAAGTCTTTGAGGGAACGATACTCTACTTACTATTATATTACTTGTTGACCATGTATACTTGCATGTTGTGCGTAATTAGATTTTACCCAACAACTATTCACTCGGGTACTATTCACCTGAGTACTATTCATGACAAAAATTGATTTCTTTTCTATCCGAATTATTTTTACATGAATATTATTCTTGAATTTTACTTCACAAAGCAGTTATCATGTTGACAATTTGGACATTCTTAAACTCTGGATAAATTGAATTATAAAACTTTAATATTTATCCTTGATCTCGTTTGATTGAATTCTTATATCATCATTGTCATCATCCTCATGCTTATATTGTGATGAAAGTCATCTTTGTCTCGTAGTGCATAGATGGACTGTTTATTGGTAGGATTATGACCAAGAATTATGTATAAGTATAATCATGACTTGTAATGTTACAAATGACGTGGTAAAAGTCCTCATTGGCCCGTAGTGCATTGATGGACAGTTGTTGGCGTGATCATGACCATTTGTGATAATAACGAATATTCTTGGCCTGTAGTGCATGGATAATTCATGGATGTGATACTAATGAATATCATTGGCCCGTAGTGCATGGATAATTCAATGATGTGGATTATTTATTGAGTTGTGTTACAACGATAAAATATTGATGATGAACTTTCTATGATATAGCTGGGACTATATCATAGAATATAGTTGGGACTAGTCGGGGAACGGAGTGATGGTCCGAGATGGTGGCTATAGTAGTCCTCACTATTCTATGAAATAGTGTGATAATAATTGTAATGAGGACTCCATTTGAGTTTGGATATTGTCTACGAGAAAATATCCGTGTTAAAACTCTCAGTTACGTTTTTGTCGTATTGTATAAATGAAGTTTGTATTTGAATTTTGTACCATGTATTTGGCGACTCAGAATGGGTTGTGTATACCTATTTTGGGGGTGTCACAGTTGGTATCAAAGCTTAGGGATATGATCATGGCTGAGATTTGAGGCTAGAACTAGGAGGGGAGAGACGGCTAAATTCTTCGCTAGTATGACTTACCTAAGCTTATTTGTTATTTAATTGGTCGGTCAGAATATAGGGATAATATGTGGCATGTCAATTAACCCTTGTTTTGTGGTAGTGTTTGAAAATGGCATCTGAAAATGTTGAGATAAGCAACGAAGCATATGAGACCATTGAGTCACCAACGATCAATAACCAGGATAATATGCCTCAGGAAGGCAATAATCCTTATGTAAAAAATAACACCGACCAAATGATGAATGACGTGGTATTTAGGAGCTTTCTGTAATTCATTCAACATCAGGCGAGAGAGACTCATGTTAAAAATGCAGGTGGAAACACTGGCAACTCTCGGATGGTGACCGCTAAGCAATTCAAGGAGTTGGGACCACCAGAGTTTTTGGGAAAGCAAGAACCACTTAAGGCAGAGACAGGGATTAAGCAGATCACCAAGATATTTGATGTCTTGGGATGCTCCGAGGATCAAAAGGTTCCCTTTGCCACCTTCATGTTACGAGGAGAGGAAGATCATTGGTGGGAATATGTAAACGTACTCAGCCTGCCGCACTGAAGATGTCTTGGGAGAAGTTCCAAGAATTATTTAACAACAAGTACTTTCCTGAAAGTATTCGTCACATAAAGGAAGTAGAATTCATCAAGCTGGAGCAAAACAATATGACCGTATCGCAGTACGAGACTAAGTTTGCTGAGTTATCCCGGTTTGCATCACATTTGGTAGAATATGAGGAGCTTATGACGCGAATGTTTCTGCGAGATCTGAAACCCGAAATACGTCAATACCTTATTTCTCACAAACTTTGTTTGTATTCAGATGTTGTGAATAAGGCTCAGTTATTGGAACGCGATAATGAGTCAACCCAACCAAGAGATAGCAGCTGGTAAAACAATAATACCAGTGGTAGCAGTCATCGAAGCGGTGACAACAAACGTGGAGGAAATCAACATGCCAAAAATGGTAACCACTTCAGTGGTAATCCTGGCCAAGATAATAGAAGTGGAAATTTTAAGAAGAGAAGGTTCAATAATGATGGAAAGACAGCAGTACCAGCACCCATTTTCAAGGAAGGAGAATGACCATCGGCCGTATGCTACAAATGTAGAGGGGAAGAACACATCAGTCCAAACTGTACGCAGCAACCCAAAGCGTGTTATAATTGCAGAAGAGAAGGTCACCTAGATCAATTTTGTCGTGTAGTGAAGACACGTTTAGCTGGGATGGAGACACCAAAGGCCGTCGTAGACAAGTCAAAGACAGTAGTTAAAGGGAGAGCTTTTGTCGTGTCCTCACAAAAAGCGAGGAACCCGAATGAAGTTATCACGGGTAAGTTAATCATAAACTCTTGTGAAGTCTATACCTTATTTGAAACAGGTTCTACCCATTCTTTTATTTCACCTACTTGCGCTCAACATTTAAATTTGACTCCAAATAAATTAGACTTTGACTTATCTGTTGAAACTTCGTTGGGAGAAACCTTCATTACATCCACTGTTTATAAAGTCTTTTTTATTCAAATTGGCACCCTCACATTACCTATCGACCTTATCTCTTTGAAAATACTTGCATTTGATGTGATTTTAGGGATTGATTGGTTAACTATTTATCATGCAAAAATTGATTATTTTCGTAAGGTTGTTAGCTTTCATATTCCTAACCAACCTATTATGCGAATTCAAGCAACCAAACCACTAAAGTCAATCACTGTCATATCAAGCCATAAAGCCATTTGTTTATTGAAAAATGGATGTCAAGCTTTCTTAGCCCATGTCACATATTTAAACAAAAGTACGTCAGATTTGAATGATATTTCTATTGTTAATAAATATCCTAACGTAGTCCCTGAAGAACTTCATGGCCTAACCCAGAGCGTGAAATCAAGTTTTGTATTGATCTTGAACTCGGTACAAAACCCATTTCCAAAGCCCCATATCGAATGGCTCTTATTGAACTTCAGGAGTTAAAAACCCAACTGCAGGAGTTGTTAGACATCGATTTCATTCGTCCTCGTACGTCTCCTTGGGGTGCTCAAGTTCTATTCGTTAAGAAGAAAGATGGGAGTATGCGACTTTGCATTGACTATCGGGAGTTGAATCATGTCACCATCAAAAATAGGTACCCATTTCCTCGTATTGATGACCTATTTGACCAGTTGCAAGGTGCCAAATTCTTTTTAAAGATCGATCTTTGTTCTAGATATCATTAGTTCAAGATTAAAACTGGTGACATTCCAAAGACTGTTTTCAGAACTCGGTACATGCATTACGAATTTCTAGTCATGTCTTTTGGATTGACTAATGCTCATGCTGCCTTCATGGATATGATGAACCGAGTATTCAAGGAATATTTGGATCATTTTGTGGTCGTCTTTATTGATGACATCCTCATGTACTCCAAAAGTCGTGAAGATCCTAAGCAACACTTGAGGCTGATACTCCAAAAGCTTTGTGAAAACAAGCTATATGCCAAGTTAAAGAAATGTGAGTTCTGACTTGGAGAAGTAGCATTCCTTGGGCACACGATATCAAATCACGGAATATCTGTTGACCCAGTGAAGATTGAAGCAATACAAAGCTGGGAACAACCTAAGTAAGTAATCGAAGTACGTAGCTTTCTGGGCTTAGCTAGTTATTATCGGAGATTCATGGAAAGATTTTCTCAAATCGCTACTCCATTAAATCAGCTGACTTGAAAATATACAAAATTTGGTTGGAGCGAGGAATGTGAGAAGAGTTTTCAATAATTCAAGATGAGACTCATTTCAGCACCTGTTCTTACAATACCATCTGGTTCGGAGGGATTTGCCATATACAGCGATGCTTCAGGCAAAGGTTTAGGACGTGTTCTCATGCAACATGGGAAAGTCATAGCCTATGCCTCACGACAACTCAAAGAATATGAGAGAAATTATCCTACTCAAGATCTAGAGTTGGCATCAGTCGTTTTTGCAGTTAAAATCTGGAGGCATTATCTGTATGGGGAGAAAATGGAGATCTATACAAATCATAAAAGCCTCAAATATTTCTTCACCCAAAAGGAGCTCAACATGCGGCAACGACGTTGGCTCGAGCTGTTGAAAGATTATGATCATACCATTCAATACCATCCTGGAAAAGCGAACGTGGTAGCTAACGCGTTGAGTAGAAGATCATATGCGGGTACGAGTGTGATATTGCCAACGCAAATGCCCATTTTATATGACTTACGAAGGATGGAGATAGAGTTAAAGACTCCAGGGACCCACGTAATGATGTTAAATATACGAGTAGAACTGACTTTAATCTATAAAGTTAAAGCTGCTCAAGCTACAGACATGGAGCTGATGCGTATGAAGAAGAAAGTGTAAGAAGGTGTTATTCCAGAAGCAAGAATCGATGAAGAAGGAATACTTCGAGTCAACTCCAAACTTTGTGTTCCTAACGACTCTGAATTGAATTATAAAATCATGATAGAGGCGCATAACACACCGTTTGCAATCCATATCCTGGGAGTATCAAAATGTATCGTGATCTTTGACATACATTTTGGTGGAGCAATATGAAAAGAGAGATATATAGCAGAGTTTATCTCAAGGTGTCTAACTTGTCAGCGTGTTATGGCGGAACATCAAGTACCAAAAGGTCCATTGCAACCACTTGAAATTCCAGAATGGAAGTGGGAGCACATCACCATGGATTTCGTTACTATTCTTCCCAAGGTTTCTCAAGGCATAGATGCAATTTTGGTCATTGTTTATAGATTAACCAAGTCTGCTCATTTCTTACCTATGCGAGAAGCTTATTCACTTGAACGTCTTGCTCGTATATACATAAATGAGATTGTAAGACTGCATGGTATGCCAGCATCCATAGTTTCTGATCGAGACCCAAGATTCACTTCATAATTTTGGGTTAGTTTGCAGAAAGCTATAGGCACGAATTTACGATTCAGTTCGGCATATCATCCTTAGACGAACGGGCAGTCGGATAGGACTATTCAAACTCTTAAAGATCTATTAAGACTCTGTGTCCTAGACTTTAAAGGAAGTTGGGACAAGTACTTGCCATTGGTGGAATTCTCCTACAACAACAGTTATCAAGCAAGTATAGGTATGGCTCCATTCGAGGTGTTGTATGGACGAATGTGTTGTTCTCCAGTATGCTGGGACGAGATGAGTGAAGCAACGTTGTTGGGACCAGAAATGGTATGCATGACTACGGAAAAGATTCAAATGATCCGGTAACGTATACGATACTCACAAGATCGACAAAAGAGTTATGTTGATCTTCATCGAAGGGACGTGGAATTCAATATTGGAGATCATGTTGTTAGAGTTTATGCCCTAGAGGCCAATTATTTGATATAATTGCTTAACATTTTGATATTATATTTGATTGAATAAATGAATGATTTTATTATGGTTTTATTTACTGCGTTATATAAATGTTAACATAATAAAACTCCTTAGAATAGTGATACAATTTATATAGTTTCAAGTATGTGACTTGAACATGAGATTATATAATTACAATTAGTCTCATTACTCTTAAATGTCCCTAGTCGAGTATCATTGTTGATAGGACAACAATGATGCATTGAGACTAGTATGTGGATTGACTGATGACCAAATCTCATTGGTCATAAATATATGAGATATTAAGACAATGCATAGGTATGTGTTAGAGAACGATGTACTGGACAGACCCACCATGAGAGTTCTATATGGAGCATCGAAGTGTCATTAGCGATTCTCATAGTGACAACGATGTAATGGTCCTTCGACCTGAAATCACTATATTACTACACGAGAATTTATGTACTTTGATATCATCAAAGGTCACCTTTAATAGGGTGGACTATAAAGGTGATTATTGGGTACATCATGAATCGTGTGAGAAATATGAGTGATCTAGATGGAATTTAACCCTCCTATATATTAGGGGTGATATCCATAGGCCTCTTGATTGGGTAGGACTATGAAATACATGGTCATGCTCAAATAGTGATTTGTTTCATATAGTCTACTCATTGATCAAGAAAACTCAGATTAAATTATGAAGAGTATGACATATTCCATTACTCGAGTTTAATCTAGGATGTCAAGGTTAAAAGGATTAAATTGCATTGAAACATTGGTCATGAAAAGGTTGAATCGAATCATCGATCTTATTATTACTTGGGTAGCAGTGATGCATTACTAGATGCCACTCACTGTTTATGATTTTATAATATGATTTTAAAATTATTGTCAACGTAATAATAACATATAGGGTCACACACATAGAACGTAATTAAAAGGGAATTAATTTAAATTATAAAGATTTAAATATGTCAATATGATTGATAATATTTAAATTACGAATTAAAATTAATAGGATAATTTATATATAGATATATTAATTAAGTAAGACTTAATTAAGATATATATATAAATAATTTCAGATTTTAAAAGGGTTTTGGATTAATCCTTTTTAATCGCTATCTATATGATATGTAGCAGCTATTTTAGGGTTTCCGCTGCATTTTATGTGCCGAAACCCAACACATGTATTATTATGTGTTGCTCCATGGAAAGAGGTTACGAGATTTAGAAAGAGAGGAAAGCTCAACCCTCGATTCATTGGTCCATTTAAAATCCTCGATCGAGTAGGAACTGTGGCCTACAGACTCGCTTTATCGCCAAGTATGTCTCGTGTTCATAACGTTTTCCACATATCCATGCTACGTAAATATGTGAAAGACCCGAACCACATTATTGAGTTATAACCAGACGAGATAGCATAAGATTTAACGTATGAAGGAACATATTATACGCTCAAAGGTTATACCTCAAGTCAAAGTTTTATGGAAAAACCACGATATTGAGGAAATGACCTAGGAGCTAAATTCTGATATGAAAACAAGGTATTTTCACCTCTTCGACATACCAGGTACGTACACCAATTTTGAGGAAGAAATTTTATAAGAAGGGGAGGTTGTAAGAACCCAACTTTTATGAATAAGATTAATTTTCTCTAAATACCATTTTGAGTAATACGGTGTGGATTTGATATAATGTTATGCTTACTTTTTGGAAAGTAAGCATGTTGCCATAAAATATTCGTTTGGTCGGGAAATATTCGTTTTATCAAGGAATATTCGTACGATAACACAATCATTGGTGGACCCCACAACGGAATTACTGTCGGAGTTAGAAAACGACAAAATAACTTTTTATAAAAATAACGGCAAAATGTTTACCATTAACTGTTAAAATACCCGGTGATAAAAGTACAGTAATATGCGTGGTTGCATAGTAGCCCGTGTATTGCACAGTATTTCTGATTATTGATTCTTATGTATTCAATAATTGCCACAGTAATTGTTGCACAATATCTCATATTATTGATTCAATTATTGTCACAGTATCATATGCACAATATTTTATATTATTAAATCAATAATTGACATGACACAATTATTCATATTATTAGTTAGCATTATTGGCAGTGTCTAGAAAATTCTGTCGAGGAAAAGAGTTAGTTTATCTAATTGCGCGCCAATAAGGATAAATCCTTATCAGAAAGCTCTCTCTTTCCTGAGAATGATCTAGTTGTTAATATTGTGAGCTTATAATATAAATTGTGAATATTTATTATGTGGTGGATATTGGTTCAATTTTGATATAAATGAAGGAATTTGTTGAAAGTTTGGCAATTATCTTCTCCGATAAAATATTCATCCAAATATATTATTATAATATTATATATATATATATATATATATATATATATATATATATATATATATACATGTGATTAAAAAGGAGTGAGCAAATTCTATTCGAATGCATTATTCAAAAGTAGTATACCTTTGTTTTTTTTTCTAAATTGGTGGGCGAAGAATTCACTGTAAAGCATTCATTTTCCATATTATGTGGGCCTCACCCATAAGCATGTGCAGACAAAGAATGAAAAATGAGGAGTTAGGCATAAAAGTTGGCAAAGTTAGGCTTGCATGTTTATTTGATTTTTCCTCCGAGGATTCACTATAAATAAGGGGTAACCCCTCCTTCCTAAAACACACCTTCAATATCAGAAATTCTTATTCTATAGTATTGTAAGTATTTTTCTTGAGTATAAAGATACTTTGAGTGTAGTTTTTTGTGTAAGATTTTCTCAGAAAAATATCTGATATTCTAGTCAAATCCAGTTTCTACTAAGGTAAATGATATTATTTTATTGCAATACTCGTAAGAAATATTATTTTCTTTCATACTACATATTATATAAGGGATATTATTTTCATTTCATATTCCTAAATTTAAACTTACTGTGGTAAGTATTGCTTCCATACTCCTTGAAATTTGCGCTTCATCTAGTATCGTTTCACAAGAATATTTTTCTAAACATTCTTGTTAAATTTTAATCTTTTCATGCTAGGGTACTATTCATGAAGTACTATTTACAGTGTACTATTCGCTCAGGTACTATTCACCCGAATATTATTCATGACAAAAATTGATTTCTTTTCTGTCCGAATTATTTCTGCATGAATATTATTCTTGAACTTTACTCCACAAAGCAGTTATCATGTTGACAATTTGGACATTCTTAAACTCTGAATAAATTGAATTATAAATGTTTAATATTTATCTTTGATCTCGTTTGATTGAATTCTTATATCATTGTCATCATCCTCATGCTTATATTGTGATGAAAGTCATCTTTGGCCCGTAGTGCATAGATGGACTATTGATTGGTATGATTATGACCAGGAATTATATATCGGTATATTCATGACATGTAATGTTATAAAAGATGTGGTAAAAGTCATCATTGGCCCGTAATGCATTGATGGACAGTTGTTGGCATGATTATGACCATTGTTGATAATAACGAATATCCTTGGCCCGTAGTGCATGGCATCACAAGTTTTGTAGACATGTTTAAATTTTTCTAGATATATATTTTTAAAGGAAAATTAATTATTGTGGTGGTGTGGTGAATTAAGATAATTGTTATGTGTGATTGTAAGTTATTTTAGGTTACAAAAAGTCTTTAGGTACTGTAGTATTTTTCAAATTTTAATCTACTTTTTAGTTACGTCATGCCTTCAGGAATGAACAATTACTAGTATATATATATATATATATATATATATAATCGATCCATAGCCAACATTATAAACTTAACATTATCCTTACAATAGATCGTAGTAGTGTTGGGAAAAATACACATAAAATTCTTATGAATTACTTTTCACACTTTGTGCAATTAAATAGGAAATCAACAAACCCAATAATGAGAATGAAAATAACAAATAACCATCTACAAGCAAGACACAATGTTTAATGTGGAAAATCCTTAAAGGGAAAACCACGAGTCAAACTCCGAATCTCCACTATATCAAAATAATGAGCTTACAATAATCCTCCTAAGTTTTATGGTATAAAACTTGAGGTTACACAATAAACTAAGAGAATACAAATTTACCTTTAATTAAGTTGAGAAACCTAATTAACTTCACCACCCAAAAATACACAAAGTAATAAAGTTTTCAAGCTTTCAATTAAACGGAGATGACGGCGGATACCTTCAAGCAACAAACTGTAATCCTCTCAATTTATTCTTTTGGCATCTTCTTGCTACCAAATTTCTTTCATTGTAAAATAAGACTCCATCATAACCTTATTTATGGATTAGAAACAATTTATTCTCCTAATCAAATTAGTGATCACATCTCCTTATCTTGGTTACCAACTAATCTAACAAGTAAATCATTTTTTAACTTGGATTCCAATACAAATTTTACTAATTAATTAATATTAGTAGGCTCTCCTTAATTTAATTCTAACTTGGACCCATACCCAACAAGTCGTTCATTCGCAGATCGAATGATGTAATGGAATCCAATCTGCACTTTAATATGGGTGAGCCCACAATTTAGTTTTGGGGACGGAGGCCTATTATGTCAATGTACAAAAATATTCTAATTTTAAAATTAATACTCGTCTATATAATTAAACTGCAGATTAGAGAGATTTTATTTTACGTCAAATTGGCCAAAATCATTCTTTCTCTATTTCCAACAAAGTGATCGAAAAAAGGGAATACTTATAAGAAAGTTTCATGCTCTTTGAATACTAATTAATTTTTTCATAACATCACATATATGCTATGACTTTTATAAATTTTGTACTTCATTGTTAAACTATATAAAACTAATTCTCTTTATATTATTCATCATTTCTCTTTCTTCCTCACTCCCACTTCCTTTCTCGTTCATCAAATATTTTGCAAGTATTATTGAATCCATATAAAAGTTCAGTAAAGTAAGTAAAATGGGTAGTTCAATGCGTAGACTAATAATAGAGATTTGTTGACTACTTTGTTGGAATATATATATATATATATATATATATATATATATATATATATATAAGATTATCTTTAAAACAGATCTAAGTTGTTCATTCACAAATCGAATGGTGTAATGGAACCTTAATTCGCACTTTAATATGGGGAGCTCGCAATTTAGTTTTGCAGACGGAGGCCCACTATGTCAATTACAAAATACCTTATTTTTAAAAGTCATTCTCGTCCGTACAATTAAAATGGGGATTGGAGATTTTTTTACACCAAATTGGTTGAAATCTTTCTTTCTCTGTTTCCAACAAAGTAATACTTCTCTTTTTAAAAGTAATTCTCGTTCGCACAATTAAACTATTGTTTGAGAGATTTTTTTTTTTTACCTCAAATTGGTCAGAATCATTTTTTCTCTATTTCCAACAAAGTGGTCGACAAATCTCTATTAGTTTACACATTGAACTACTCATTTCGCTTAATTTACTGAACTTTTGTATGGAATTAATAATAGTTGCAAAGTATTAGATGAACGAAAAAGAAAGTGGGAGTGAGAGATAGAGAGGGGGGGCGAAGGAGATAAAAATAGATAGTTTTATATAGTTTAAAAATGAAGTTCTAAATTTATCACAATCATAGGCATACATGTGATGTTATGCAAAGATTAATTAGTATCCCACAAGTATGAGATTTTCTTATAAATATCTCCTTTTTTCAACCACTTTGTTAGAAATAGAGAAAGAATGATTCTTGTCAATTTGATGTAAAAATAAAAATTTATCCAATCTGCAATTTAATTATACGGACGAGAATTACTTTTAAAAAGAAAGTATTTTTGTACATTGACATAGTGGGGCTCCATCCGCAGAACTAAATTGTGAGCTCCTTCATTAAGTGCAGATTGAGATTCAATTACACCATTCGATCCGTGAATAAACGATTGAGATCTGTTATAAACATAATGTTAAGTTTACAACGTTGATTATGGATCGATCCCTATACATATATATATATATATATATATATATTTTCTTGCACTTAGTTTTTGAATATTGTAATTAATAATATTGTTCTTGTAATTTAAAATTTTTACAATATATTATTTAAAATTAATAAATTTATATCAATTTTGAATGTAAAAATATTTTAAATTAAGATACTGTATTGGAAAGATCATAAATATTTATCTAAATTGTTGACTTTTACAAACATAATTAGAATTAAATTGACCAATGTCGTAAATTTTGTCATCATCCTTATTAATAAACTTTTTACATTTTTTAGTAAAAAAGTGTTGGTTGGTTGTTAATGATATTTTGAGGTAACAAGCTAAAGGAAATAAAATTAAAAATTAAATAAAGGTACTGTGACGCCCCCAAAATAGGTATACATCACCCATCTTGAGTCGCCAAATACATGGTACAAAATTCAAATACAACTTAATAATACAACTGTCGTGTAAAATATGACAAAACACAAACTGAGAGTTTTAATACGAATATTGTCTGCTAGATAGTATTCAACTCAAATGGAGTCCTCAATACATTTATTATCACACTATTTCATAGAATAGTGAGGACTACTAATGCTATCATCTGGACCGTCACTCCGTTCCCCGATTAGTCCCGGCTACGTTCTCATTTCCTGAAGAGAACAATGAAAGCAAAAGGGCGAGCTCAACTAGCCCAGTAAGAAATATTATGACTAAGATAATGCAGAATAATTTATCGTTAGCCTTCAACAGTGTTAAACTGATAAAATATAACAAACATCAAGTTTAACTGCAGCAGAACAAGCAATACATTAGAAGAGCCAAGTAGAGCATAAAATCTACTATCTCCTATGATTTGAAAGGTTTTTCATCACTTTTATTGGTGAGACTCAGCTTAATAAATAATCCACATCATCGAATCACCCCTGCACTACGGCCAATGATATTCTTTAGTATCACGACCACAAATTATCCATGCACTACAGGCCAAGGATATTCGTGTATTCATCAATGGTCATGATCATGCCAATAACTGTCCATCAATGCACTACGGGCCAATAAGGACTTTTACCACATCATTTGAAACATTACGGTCATGATTATACCGAATAATCCCTGGTCATAATCATACCAAGTCCATCTATGCACTACAGGCCACAGATGACTTTCAACATAATATAAACATGAGGATGATGACAATGATATAAGAATTCAATAAAACAAGTTCAAGGATAAATTTTTAAAGATTTATAATTTAATTTATCCAAAAATCAATAACATCCAAATTGTCAACAGGATACTGCTTTGTGGAGTAAAATTCAAGAATAATATTGTACCAAAAATAATTTGGACCGAAAACGAATTAATTTTTATCATGAATAGTACCCCGGGTGAATAGTACTTGAGTGAATTGTACTTTGGGAATAGTAACCCCGTGAATAGTACTCTGGCATGAAAAAGTTAAAACTTATCAAGAATGCTCAGAATAATATTTTCATGAAAAGATACTGGATGAAGCACAAATATCTTGGATATTCTACTAATTTCATGGAGTTTAGAAGCCAAAACTTTAAAAAAACGAGTATAGATATCAAAATCTGAAACGAAATAATATTACTTACATACTACAAAGTATGGAAGAAAATATTATTTTAAGCTAATATTGAACAAAAATAACATCCCTTACGAATATTAAACGAAAATAATATTCGTTACGAATATTAAGCGAAAATAATATTCATTACGAATATTAAACAAAAATGATATTTCCTACGAATATTGAACAAAAATAATATTCATACGAATATGAAAAATAATATCTCTTCAGAATATGAAATAAATAATACCCCTTACCTCAAAAAGAAGAGTATTCCAACTGGTATAGCGAGGATATTCTTGAAGAAAACTTATACTATTTTCTACGCTCAAAGCTTTCTAAAACTCTAAAGAAATACGCTCAATATTATAGAAGAAGAATTCTCTGATTCTGGTGTGATTTTCAATTCTAAATAAGCATCCTATTTATAGGAGAATGGAAGGGGCACTGTGTAAGTAAAAACTCACAGATTCAAAATGCAGAGTCACAGATTTCATACGCACATTCGTTGTTTGATTTTTCTCAATTAAAACAAAACAAAAGTATTATATATATATATAACACATGTTTATAAGCAATAATCCACCCACCTGTGAAAAACTTTCACCAGTTTTCTCCCCTCCCCAAAAATCAACAACACGTGGGCCCCACAGTGGCCCCACCTATTATTATATATATATACAGAATAATTTTCTACCGATTATTTTGAAAAATGAGTAAATAGGGGTCCATAAAATAAGCAAAATTACCTCAAATACTTCATAAAAATCCCTCAATATTTTTAACACAATTTATCATCATTATTATATTTCACAATATTTAACAACCAGGTCGTTCTCAAGAAAGAGGGGGATTTCCAATAATGATTTCTCCCTATTGGCGCGCAATTAGGTGACCAGACCTCTCATTGACAGAACTTCTAAACATCGTCAATATTGCAAATAATAATATTAATAACTTTGTCGTCTTAATTATTGATTTACTAATATATAAAATATCAACAATAATTGAATCAAATAACGTGAGATACTATGCAAAGCAATTCTCGTAGCAATAATTGAACAAAACCGAGTGACTTCTCACGTAAGCATCAATAATCAATACCGTAGCTACTATGCAACCACGCCAGACATCGTATTTTTTTAACTTTGTTATTTCAATAGTTTAACGGTAAACTTCTGCCGTTATTTTCATAAAAAGATATTCCCGTCGTTTTCTAATTTCGACAATACTTCCGTTGTGTGGTCCACCAATAATTGTGCTGTCGTACAAATATTCCCTGTTAAAACGAATATTCCCCAACCAATCGAATATTTTATAACCACTTGTTTACTTTGCAAAATTTATAAATATTACCCACAACTATAACATTTTTTCAAATTCACATCTTAATATTCAAAAATGATATTTATAGAAAAATTCATCTTTATTCATAAAAGTTGGGGTCTTACAACCTCCCCTTCTTATGAAATTTTTCCCTCGAAATTAGGGTACATTCCTGGTATGACGAAGTGGTGAGGATACATTTATTTCATTTTAGATTCTAACTCCCAAGTCATTTCCTCAACATCGTGGTTTCTCCACAAAACTTTGACTTGAGGTATAACCTTGGAGCGCAAAATATGCTCCTTCTTATCCAAGATTTTAACAGGTACCTCTTCATACGTTAAATCTTTCGCTATTTCATCTGGTTCTTAACTCAATAATGTGGTTAAGGTCTTTCACATATTTACGTAACATAGATATGTGAAAAACGTTATAAACATGAGACATACTTGGCGGTAAGGCGAGTCTATAGACCACGGTTCCTACTCGATCGAGGATTATAAATGGGCCAATAAATCGAGGATTGAGCTTTCTTCTCTTTCCAAATCTCGTAACTCCTTTCTAAGGAGCAACACGTAACAACACATGATCTCCAATATTGAATTCCACGTCCTTTCGATGAAGATCAACATAACTCTTTTGTCGATCTTGTGAGGTTTTTATACGTTGTCGAATCATTTGAATCTTTTTCATAGTCATACGTACCAACTCTGGTCCCAACAACGTTGCTTCACCCACCTCATCCCAACGCATACTGGAGAACGACACTTTCTTCCATACAACACCTCAAATAGAGCCATGCCAATACTTGCTTGATAACTATTGTTGTAGGAAAACTCCACCAATGGTAAGAACTTGTCCCAACTTCCTTTGAAGTCAAGGACACAGTGTAAGATACCCAACTTTTATGAATAAAGAATAATTTTCTCGATATATATTTTTGAATATTATGGTGTGAATTTGATATAATGTTATAGTTGGGGGTAATATTTACAAATTTTGCAAAGTAAGCAAGTGGTTATATAATATTCGATTGGTCGGGAATATTCGTTTTAACAGGATTATTCAGATGCGGCGGCACAATCATTGGTGGACCCTACAATGTAAGTATTGTCGTAGTTAGAAAACGATGTAATTATCTTTTATAAAATAACGGCGAAAGTGTTACCGTTAAAACTGTTGAACTATCCAGTAGTAAAAGTATAGTAATACGCGTGGTTGCATAGTAGCACACGGTATTGATTATTGATGCTTACGTGAGAAGTCACTTAGTTATACTCAATTATTGCTACAGTAATTGTTGCATCATATCTCTCATATTATTAATTCAATTATTGTCACAGTATCATCTGCATAATATTTTATATTATTAAATTAATAATTGAGACGACAAAGTTATTCATATTATTATTTGCAATATTGACAATGTCTAGAAGTTCTGTCAATGAGAGGCTTGGTCACCTAATTGCGCGTCAATAAGGAGAAATCCTTATCGGAAAGCCCTCTCTTTTCTGGGATGAATAAGTTCGTGTTGATTAAAGATGAAATTGATAGTTCCATTGTGTGGGAATTATTAGTGTTAGTAGAAATCGACATCTATTTCGATAATAATGGATGTTTGGAGGTTATATTGATCAATCGGGTAATTAATCGGATAAATGAGCAATTAATTGCTATTAATTCACATGCTTATAACTATGTGTTCACATGTGTATACTATTGATTCACATGATTTACTATTAAGGGAATTGGTGCAAGATTGATAATATTTGCATGACTAAATTAAAAATGGAGGTATAGATGAAGGCACTATACTGTAATTAGTTTTTTCACATGATTATACTATTAAGTCACATGAATGAACTATTAATTCACATTATTTACTATTATGGGGGGTGGTGCAAGTTTGATAATACTTGCAGGACTAAATTAAAAATGAAGAAAAAGAGGAAGGTATTATACTGTAATATTTTGAGTCCCAAAACGTGCAATTAACGAAGCTATATTTTCCTATAAATAGAAGCTCATTCTTCTTTCATTCTCACCAATTCACTAAGTCTCACAAGAGCAATTATTATAGAGAGAAATTATAGAAAGAAAGAAGAAGAGAAGTCTGCTACCTCACTATTCTAGTATCTAGCTTCTTCTAAAGTTAGGGGTATTATTTCTTTCGTATTCATGAAGAGAGTTATTTTTTCTCAATACTCGTAAGGGTTGTTATTCCATTCTTTATTATTCTGTTGGAATAACCTGTATGTGCGGTCTATCGCATGCCTGGTGAATTCTTCTGTTATTCCATTCTTTATTATTCTGTTGAATAACCTGTCTGTGTGGTCTATCGCATGCCTGGTGAATTCTTTTGTTATTCCATTCTTTATTATTCATTTGGAATAACCTGTCTACACTGGCTACCGCATGCATGGTGAATTCTTCTGTTATTCCATTCTTTATTATTCTGTTGGAATAACCTATCTATGTGGACTACCGCATGCATGGTGAATGATCCTTCGTATTCATTCCTTATTAAATTATGGAAATGATCCGTCTACTTGGATTACTGCATCACGGCAAAAAAATCTATTTGCGCTTTCATATATTCTATTATACCCAGTTGGTTAAAGTTTTGGCTTCTATACTCCATGAAATTAGTATAATATCCTGGATATTTGCGCTTCATCCAGTATCTTTTCATGGAAATATTCTTCTGAGCATTCTTGAATTTTACTCCACAAAGCAGTATCATGTTGACAATTTGAACGTTTATTGATTTCTGGATAAATTAAATTATAAATCCTTAAAATTTATCTTGAACTTGTTTTATTGAATTATTATGTCATTGTCATCATCCTCATGCTTATATTGTGATGAAAGTCATCTTTGGCTTACGTGCATAGATGGACTTGGTATGATTATGACCAGGGATTATTCGGTATAATCATGACCTTAATCTGACGAATGATGTGGTGAAAGTCATCATTGGCTTGTAGTTCATTGATGGACAATTGTTGGTATGATTATGATCATGGATTTTTTGGTATAATCATGACCGTTGATGATTACATGAATATCCTTGGCCGTGATGCAGGGATGATTCGATTTTATTTATTAAGCTAAGTCTCAGCGATAAAGTTGATGAAAAACTTTTTGAATCATAGAAGATAGTAGATTTTATGCTCTACTTGACTCTTCTAATGGATTGTTTATTCCGCTGCAGTTGTTGATCTAAAACTTGTTTTCTATTATATTCTATCAGTTGTTATACTGTTGAAGGCTAAGGATAATTTATTCTGCATTATCTTAGTCATAATATTTCTTACTGGGCTAGTTGAGCTCGCCCTTTCTTTCAATGTTCTCTTCAGGAAATGAGAATATAGTTGGGACGAGTTGGGGAACGGATTGATGGTCCAGATGGTTGTTTTAGTAGTCCTCACTATTCTATAAAATAGTGTGACAATAAATGTAATGAGGACTCCATTGAGTGTGGATATTGTCTAGATGACAATATTCTTATTAAAAACTCTTAAATTATGTTTTGTCGTATTTTACACGACTATTGTATAATTAAGTTGTATTTGAATTTTGTACCATGTATTTGGCGACTCAAGATGGGTGATGTATACCTATTTTGGGGGTGTCACACACAGAGTCTTAATAGATCCTCCAGAGTTTGAATAGTCCTCTCCGACTGCCCGTCCGTTAGAGGATGATATGCCGAACTAAATCGTAAATCCGTACCATAGCTTTTTGCAAACTAACCCAAAATCTTGAAGTGAATATTGGGTCTCGATCAGAAACTATGGATACTGGCATACCATGTAATCTTATAATCTTGTTTATGTACATACGAGTAAGACGTTCAAGTGTATAAGTTTCTCGTATCGATAAGAAATGAGCAGACTTGGTCAATCTATCAACAATGACCCAAATTGCATTTATTCCTTGAGAAACTTTGGGAAGACCAGTAACGAAATCCATGGTAATGTGCTCCCACTTTCATTCTAGAATTTCAAGTGGTTGCAATGGACCTTTTGGCACTTGATGCTCTGCCTTGACTCGTTGACAAATTAGACACCTTGAGATAAACCCTGCTATCTCTCTCTTCATATTGCTCCACCAAAATGTATGTCGAAGATCACGATACATTTTGGTACTCCCAGGATGGATTGCAAACGGTGTGTTGTGCGCCTCCATCATGATTTTATACTTTAAATCAGGGTCGTTAGGAACACAAAGTCTGGAGTTGACTCGTAGTATTCCTTCTTCATTGATTCTTGCTTCCGGGATAGCACCTTTTTTCACTTTCTTTCTCCTATGCATCAGCTCTAGGTCTGTAGCTTGAGCAGCTTTAACTTTACCGATTAAAGTTGGTTCAACTCGTATATTAGCCATCATCACGTGGGTCCCTAGAGTCTTTAACTCTATCTCCATCCTTTGCAAGTCATACAAAATGGGCCTTTGTGTTGACAATAACGCACTCGTACCTGCATATGATCTTCTACTCAATGCGTCAGCTACTACGTTCGCTTTTCCAGGATGGTATTGAATAGTATGATCATAATCTTTCAACAGTTCGAGTCAACGTCGTTGCCGCATGTTGAGTTCCTTTTGAGTGAAGAAATATTTGAGGTTTTTATGATCCGAATAGATATCCACTTTCTCCCCATACAGGTAATGCCTCTAAATTTTAAGTGCGAAGACAACATCTACCAACTCTAGATTATGAGTAGGATAATTCCTCTCATATTCTTTGAGTTGTCGAGAGGCATAGGCTATGACTTTCCCATGTTGCGTAAGAACACATCCTAACCCTTTGCCCAAAGCATCACTTTAGATGACAAATCCTTTCGAGCCAGATGGTATTGTCAAAACAGGTGCTGAAATGAGTCTTCTCTTGAGTTCTTGAAAACTCTTCTCACATTCTTCGCTCCAACCAAATTTTGTATCTTTTCAAGTCAGCTGAGTTAATGGAGTAGCAATTCGAGAAAATCCTTCCACGAATCTCCGATAATAACCAGCTAAGCCGAGAAAGCTACGTACTTCAGTCACTTATATAGGTTGCTCCCAGCTTTGAATAGCTTCAATCTTTGTCGGGTCAACAGATATTCCAGAACTTGATACTACGTGCCCAAGGAATGCTACTTCCTCAAGCCAGAACTCGCATTTCTTCAACTTGGCATAAAGCTTATTTTAACGAAGGTTTTGGAGTATCAGCCTCAAGTGTTGCTCATGATCTTCACGGCTTTTGGAATATATGAGGATATCATCAATAAAGACGACCACAAAGTGATCAAAATATTCCTTGAATACTCGGTTCATCATATCCATGAAGGCACCAGGAGCATTAGTCAATCCAAAAGACATGACTAGGAATTCATAATGCTCGTACCTAGTTATGAAAGCCGTCTTTGGAATGTCATCAGTTCTAATATTTAACTGATGATATACGGAATGAAGATCGATCTTTGAAAAGAATTTGGCGCCTTGCAACTGGTCAAATATGTTATCAATGCGAGGCACCGGATATCTATTTTTGACAGTGACATGGTTCAACTCCTGATAATCAATACAAAGTCGCATACTCCCTTCTTTCTTTTTTCACGAATAGAATCAGAGCCCCCCCAGGAGGAGACGACTTGAGACGAATGAAACCGATGTCTAACAATTCCTGCAGTTGGATCCTTAACTCCTGAAGTTCAATAGGAGCCATTCGATATGGGGCTTTGGAAATGGGTTTTGTACCGGTTCAAGGCCGATACAAAATTCAATTTCAGCTCGGGGTAGGCCAGAAGTTCTTCGTGAATACGCCGAAATTTATTAACAATAGAAATATCATTCAAATCGATTTATTTTTGTTTAAATCTGTGACATGGACTAAGAAAGCTTGACATCCGTTTTTCAATAAACGAATAGCTTTGTGGCTTGAGATGACGGTGATTGATTTTAATGGTTTGGTTGCTTGAATTCACATAATTGGTTGGTTAGGAATATGTAAGCTAACAACCTTACGAAAATAATCAATTTTTGTATGATGGGTAGTTAACCAATCAATACCTAGAATTACATCAAACGCAAGTATTTTTAAGGAAATAAGATCGACGGGTAATGTGAGGGTACCAATTTGAACCAAACAAAACTTATAAACAGTGGATGTAATGAAGGTTTCTCCCAACGGAGTTTCAACAGATAAGTCAAAGTCTAATTTCTCTGGAGTCAAATTTAAACGTTGAGCGCAAGTAGGAGAAATAAAAGAATGGGTAGAACCGGTATCAAATAAGGTATATACTTCGCTAGAGTTTATGATAAGCTTACCCGTGATGACCTCGTTCGGGTTCCTTACTTTCTGGGAGGTCACAACAAATGCTCTCCCTTGAACTACTGGTTTTGACTTGTCTTAGACGGCATTTGGTGTCACCGTTCCAACTAGACTTAGCTTCCCTATATGATAAAATCTAGCTAGGTGACCTTCTCTTCCAAAATTGTAACACGTTTTGGACTGATGCACACAGTTTGGACTGATGTGTCCCTCCCCTCTGCATTTGAAGCATATGATAGGTGGGCGTTCTCCTTCGTTAACAATGGGTGTTGGTGCTGACGTCTTTCCATCATTGTTGAATCTCCTCTTCTTGAAATGTCCACTTTTATTATCTTGGCCATGATTACCACCGAAGTGGTTACCATTTCTGGCATGTTGATTTCATCCACGTTTGTTGTCACCGCTTCGATGACTGCTACCACTGGTATTATCATTTTACCGGCCGCTTTCTCTTGGTTGGGTTGACTCATTTGTGAGAAATTAGAAGTTGACGTATCTCGGGTTTCAAACCTCTTAGAAACATCCGCGTCATTCTTTCCTCATTATCAACCAAGTGGGATGTAAACCGGGACAACTCAGCAAACTTGGCTTCGTACTGCGACACGGTCATATTGTTTTGCTCCAGGTTGATGAAATCTACATCCTTCATGTGATAAATACTTTCGGGCAAGTACTTGTCGTTGAACAGTTCTTGGAACTTCTCCCAAGACATTTTGAATGCAGCAAGCTGGGTACGCTTTACAGAATCCCACCAGTAATCTGCCTCTCCTCGCAACATAAAGGTGGCAAAGGGGACCTTTTTGCTCCTCGGAGCATCCCAAGACATCAAATATCTTGGTGATCTGCTTTATCCACGTCTCCGCCTTAAGTGGTTTTGGCTCTCCAATAAACTTCGGTGGTCCCAGTTCCTTGAACTGCTTAGCAGTGACCGTCCGAGAGTTGCCAGTGTTTCCACCTGCATTTTGGACATGAGCCGCCGCTCTCGCCTGATGTTGCATAAATTTCATAAAGCCTCTGAACATCTCATCGTTCATCATTTGATCGTTGTTGTTTACCTGTGGATTATTGTCTTCCTGTTGCACATTATCCTGGGTATTCATCTGTGGTGACTCAACGGTCTCCTGTGCACCATTGCTATTCTCAACATTATGGGATGTCATTTTCAAATACTGCCACAAAAAAGGGTTAATTGACATACCACATATTATCCATATACTCTGACCGATCAATTAAATACCAATTAAACTTAGGTAGGTCATGCTAGCGAAGGAATTCCCCGTCTCTCCCCTCCTAGTTCTTGTCTCACATCTCAGCCAAGGATCATATCCCTAAGCTTTGATACAACCTGTGACGCCCCCAAAATAGGTATACATCAACCATCTTGAGTCGCCAAATACATGGTACAAAATTCAAATACAACTTAATAATACAACTGTCGTGTAAAATACGACAAAACATAAACTAAGAGTTTTAATACGAATATTGTCTTCTAGACAGTATTCAACTCAAATGGAGTCCTCAATATATTTATTATCACACTATTTCATAGAATAGTGAGGACTACTAATGCTATCATTTGGACCGTTAATCCGTTTGCCAACTAGAATCGGCTACGTTCTCATTTCCTGAAGAGAACAATGAAAGCAAAAGGGTGAGCTCAACTTGCCCAGTAAGAAATATTATGACTAAGATAATGCATAATAATTTATCGTTAGCCTTCAACAGTGTTAAACTGATAAAATATAACAAACATCAAGTTTAACTGCAGCGGAACAAGCAATCCATTAGAAGAGTCAAGTAGAGCATAAAATCTACTATCTTCTATAATTTAAAAGGTTTTTCATCACTTTTATCGGTGAGACTCAGCTTAATAAATAATCCACATCATCGAATCACCCCTGCACTACGGCCAATGATATTCTTTAGTATCACGACCACAAATTATCCATGCACTACGAGCCAAGGATATTCGTGTATTCATCAATGGTCATGATCATGCCAATAACTGTCCATCAATGCACTACAGGCCAATGAGGACTTTTACCACATCATTTGTAATATTACGGTCATGATTATACCGAATAATCCTTGGTCATAATCATACCAAGTCCATCTATGCAATACAGGCCACATATGACATTCAACATAATATAAACATGAGGATGATGACAATGATATAAGAATTCAATAAAACAAGTTCAAGGATAAATTTTTAAAGATTTATAATTTAATTTATCCAGAAATCAATAACGTCCAAATTGTCCACATGATACAGCTTTGTGGAGTAAAATTCAAGAATAATATTGTACCAAAAATAATTTGGACCGAAAACAAATCAATTTTTATCATGAATAGTACCCCGGGTGAATAGTACTTGAGTGAATAGTACTCCGGCATGAAAAAGTTAAAACTTATCAAGAATGCTTAGAATAATATTTCCATGAAAAGATACTGGATGAAGCGCAAATATCAAGGATATTCTACTAATTTTATGGAGTTTAGAAGCCAAAACTTTAACAAAACGAATATAGAATTCAAAATCTGAAACGAAATAATATTACTTACATACTACAAAGTATGGAAGAAAATATTATATCAAGCGAATATTGAACAAAAATAACATCCCTTACGAATATTAAACGAAAATAATATTTGTTACGAATATTAAACGAAAATAATATTTATTGCGAATATTAAACGAAAATGATATTTCCTATGAATATTGAACTAAAATAATATCCATACGAATATGAAAAATAATATCTCTTCAGAATATGAAATAAATAATACCCCTTCCCTCAAAAAGTAGAGTATTCCAACTGGTATAGCGAGGATATTCTTGAAAAAAACTTATACTGTTTTCTACGCCCAAAGCTTTCTAAAACTCTAAAGAAATATGCTCAATATTATAGAAGAAGAATTCTCTGATTCTGGTGTGATTTTCAGTTCTAAATAAGCATCCTATTTATAGGAGAATGAAAGGGGCACTGTGTAAGAAAAAAACTCACGAATTTCATACGCACATTCATTGTTTGATTTTTCTCAAATAAAACAAAACAAAAGTATTATATATATTTATATAACATGTGTTTATAAGAAAAAATCCACCCACCCGTGAAAAACTTTCACCAGTTTTCTCCCCCCTCCCCAAAAATCAACAACACATGGGCCCCACAGTGGCCCCACCTATTATTATTATTATTATTATTATTATTATTATTATTATTATTATTATTATTATTATTATTATATAATAACTTTCTACTGATTATTTTGAAAAATGGGTAAATGGGGGTCCATAAAATAAGCAAAATTTATCTCAAATACTTCATAAAAATTCCCTCAATATTTTTAACAACATTTATCATCATTATTATAATTCGTAATATTTAACAACTGTGTCGCTCCTGGAAAAGGGGCTTTCCAATAAGGATTTCTCCTTATCATGCCATGATTAGGTGACTACACCTCTCATTGACAGAACTTCTAGATATCGTCAATATTGTAAATAATAATATTAATAACTTTGTCGTCTCAATTATTGATTTAATAATATATAAAATATCGACAATAATTGAATCAAATAACATGAGATACTATGCAGTAATTACTGTAGCAATAATTGAACAAAACTGAGTAACTTCTCACGTAAGTATTAATAATAAATAATGTGTGCTACTATGCAACCACACGTATTACTGTACTTTTAACACCAGTTATTTAATAGTTTAACGGTAAACTTCCGCCATTATTTTCATAAAAAGATATTTCTATTATTTTCTAATTCCGACAATACTTTCATTGTGGGGTCCACCAATGATTGTGTCGTCGTACGAATATTCCCTGTTAAAATGAATATTCCCCGACCAATCGAATATGTTATAACCACTTGCTTACTTTGCAAAATTTATAAATATTACCCATAACTATAACATTTTTTCAAATTCACATCTTAATATTCAAAAATGATATTTATAGAAAAATTCATCTTTATTCATAAAAGCTGGTGTCTTACAGGTATGGCTAGAAATTATAATGTTTACTTGAGATTATGTCAAAATATATCCTTTTCTTTTATAACATGAAATGAATGTTTTCTTTAAAACATGTATATTTCAAAATGGAATATATATATATATATATATATATATATATATATATATGGAGAGGATTAAGTGCATACCCCTTTATTTAACATACATTGCTCACCACCTTTAGCAACGGTTCGGTCCGTCTCGTATATTAGAGAACTGTCGTCTTAGCTTTTAGCGACGCATCGAACCGTCGCCATAACATATAAACCGTTTATATGTTCTATAGCGACGGACCAAACCCTCGCTAAAGGTGGTGAGACAACTGTGTAGTACACAGTCACCTATGACGACGGTTTTTTTGGACTATAGCGACAGTTTGTCCGTCGCTATAGCTATTCTGGTCTATCGCGATGGGTGAACCGTCGCTATAGCCCAAAAAAAATTGTCTCCATAGGCAACTGTGTAATACACAGTTGTGTATATACATATAACCCTATATACATATAGCTATGTGTATACTGTAAGACCCCAACTTTTATGAATAAAGATTTAATTTTCTCTAATTATTATTTTAAATAGTAAAGTGTTGATTTGATATATTGCTATAGTTATGGGTGATATGTGCAAATTTTGCAAAGTAAGCGGGTTGTATATAGAAAACGACAAAATAACATTTTCATAAAATAACGGTAAGACTTTTACCATTAAACTGTTTAAATACCCGGTGATAAAATGACAGTAATACGCATTGTTCCACAGTGGTACGCGATATTGTACAGTATCTCTGATTATTGATGCTTACGTAAGAAGTCACTGAGTTTCATTCAATAATTGCCACAGTAATTACTGCATTGTATCTCATATTATTGATTCAATTATTGTTACATTATCATCTACATAATATTTTATATTATTAAATCAATAATTGAGACGACACAGTTATTCATATTATTAATTGTATTATTGACAATGTCTAGAAAGATCTATCGAAAAAAGTGATTTGGTTATTTAATTACGCGTCCATAAGGAGAAATCCTTATCCGAAAACCCCTCTTTTCTGGGAATGATCTGGTTGTCAATATTGTGAGTTATAATATTAATGATGAATAATTGTTGAAAGATTAAAAAAGTGTTGATTGAAGATAAGTGATTTGTATCAGATATTTATTCAATTTGTGATATAAATAGAAGAGTTGTTGTATTATTCCATGGACCCCTAAGTGCCAAATTATTCAAAGCGTCAGTAGAAATTACTTTTCAATTTTTGTTTTATTGTTATAATAATAATAATAAAACAAAAAACTTTTTGTATAAAACAAAAAAACTTTTTATATAAAATAGAAAACTTTTTAATATATATAAAGTTATTTGTTTTATTAGAATAATTTAAATGAATAATGAAATCAGACGAAATTTTAGAAAATTCATTATTGAGTCTGTGATTGTTTACTATTTAAATAGTGTCCTGTCATTCTCCTATAAATGTGACGCCCCCAAAATTAGGTATACATCACCCATCTTGGGTCGCCAGATACATGGTACAGAATTCAAATACAACTTACTAATACAACTGTCGTGTACAATACGACAAAACATAAACTGTGAGTTTGAATACAAATATTGGCTACTAGATATTATACAAACTCAAAAGGAGTTCTCATTATAATTATTATCACACTATTTCACAGAATAGTGAGGACTACTAATGCTATCCTCTGGACCATCACTCCGCTTCCCGACTCGTCCCAAATATATTCTCATTTCACAAGAGAACAAAGAAAAGAAAGGTGAACTCAACTAGCCCAAAGAAGAAATATTATGACTAAGATAATGCAGAATAAATTATCATTAGTCTCCAACAATGTTAAACTGATAAAATTAATAAACATCAAGTTTAACTGCAGCGGAACAAGCAATCCATTAAAAGAGTCAAGTAGAAAATAAAATCTACTATCTTTTATGATTTAAAAGGTTTTTTCATCACTGTTATCACTGAGACTCAGCTTAATAAATATTCCACATCATCGAATCACCCCTTCACTACGGCCAAGGATATTCTTTAGTATCACAAACATAATTATCCATGAACTACGAGCCAAGAATATTTGTGTATTCATTAATGGTTATGATCATGCCAACAACTGTCCATCAATGCACTACGGGCCAATGAGGACTTTTACCACATCATTTGTAACATTACGGTTACATGATTACAATCAATAATACCGGTCATAATCATACCAAGTCCATCTATGCACTCTGTGCCAAAGATGACTTTCAAAAAAATATAAATATGAGGATGATGACAATGATATAAGAATTCAATAAAAACAAGTTCAAGAATTAATTTATCCAGGAACTAATAATGTCCAAATTGTCAACATGATACTGCTTTGTAGAGTAAAATTCAAGAATGATCAGAAAAATATTTCCATGAAAATATACTAGATGAAGCGCAAATATCAAGGATATTCTACTAATTTCATGGAGTATAGAAGTCAAAACTTTAACCAACTGAGTGACTTCTTGCTTAAGCATTAATAATCAATACCGTGTGCTACTATGCAACCACACGTATTACTGTACTTTTACTACCGAGTAGTTCAATAGTATTAACGGTAAAACTTCTGCCATTATTTTTAATAAAATATTTTTGTCGTTTTCTCAATCTGACAATAATTCCGTTGTGGGGTCCACCAATGATTGTGTCGTCGTACGAATATTCCCTGCTAAAACGAATATTTCCCGACCAATCAAATATAATATAACAACTTGCATACTATGCAAAATTTATAAATATTACCCACAACTATAACATTATATCAATTTCACTCCATAATATTCAAAAATAATATTTATAGAAAATTCATCTTTATTCAAAAAAGTTGGGGTTTTACAATCTCTCCTTCTTATGAAATTTCGCCCTCGAAATTAGGGTACGTACCTGGTATGTCAAAGAGGTAAGGATACCTTGATTTCATTTCAGATTCTAACTCCCAAGTTATTTCCTCAACATCGTGGTTTCTCCACAAAACTTTGACTTGAGGTATAACCTTGGTGCGTAGAATATGTTCCTTCTGATCCAAGATTTGAACAGGAACCTCTTCATACGTCAAATCTTCCGCTATTTCGTCCGATTCTAACTCAATAATGTGGTTCGGGTCTTCCACATATTTACGTAATATGGATATGTGAAAAATGTTATGAACACGAGACATACTTGGCAGAAAAAGCGAGTCTATATGCCACGCTTCCTACTCGATCAAGGATTAAAATGGGCCGATGAATCGAGGATCGAGCTTTCCTCTCTTTCCAAATCTCGTAACTCCTTTCCATGGAGCAACACGTAACAACACATGATCTCTTATATCGAATTCCACGCCCTTTCGATGAAGATCAAGATAACTCTTTTGTCGATCTTTGTGAGGTTTTTATACGTCTGCGGATTGTTTGAATCTTTTTCGTAGTCATACGTATCAACTCCGGCCCCAACAACGTTGCTTTCACCCACCTCATCCCAAAGATATTGGAGAACGACATTTTCTTCCATACAACGCTCAATGGAGCCATGCCAATACTTGCTTGATAACTATTGTTGTAGGAAAACACCACCAATGGTATGAACTTGTCCTAACTTCCTTGAAATCAAGGACACAGTAGTCTTAATAGATCTTCAAGAGTTTGAATAGTCCTCTCGATCGTCCGTCCATCCCGAGGATGATATGCCGAGCTAAATCGTAAATCTGTTCCCATAGCTTTCTGCAAACTAACCCAAAATCGTGAAGTAAATCTTGGGTCTCGATCAGAAACTATGGATACTAGCATACCATGCAATCTTATAATCTCGTTTATGTACATACGAGCAAGACGTTCAAGTGTATAAGTTTCTCGTATCGGTAAGAAATGAGCAGACTTGGTCAATCTATCAACAATGACCCAAATCGCATCTATACCTTGAGAAACCTTAGGAAGACCGGTAACAAAATCCATTATAATGTGCTCCCACTTCCATTTTGGAATTTCAAGTGGTTGCATTGACCTTTTGGTACTTGATGTCCGCCCGACTCGCCGACATGTTAGACACCCTTGAGATAAACAAATATATCTCTCTTTCATATCGCCCCACCAAAATGTATGTCAAGATCATGATACATTTTGTACTCCCAAGATGGATTGTAAACAGTGTGTTGTGCGCCCATCATGATTTTATACTTTAAATCGTGGTCGTTAGAACACAAAGTCCGGAGTCGACTCAAGTATTCCTTCTTCATCGATTCTTGCTTCCTAAGATAGCACCTTCTTGCACTTTCTTCCTCATACGATCGCCTCCGTGTCCAGAGCTTGAGCAGCTTTTAACTTTATCAATTAAAGCCTGCTTCTACTCAGATATTCACCATCATCACATGGGTCCTTGAGTCTTTAACTCTATCTCCATCCTTTGTTCGTAAGTCACACAAAATGGGCCTTTGGTTGACAATATCGTACTCAGTGACTTGCATATGATCTTCTACTCAATGCGCCACCTACCACGCTCGCTTTTCCAAGATGGTATTGATGGTATGATCATAATCTTTCAATCAGCTTCAAGCCAACGTCGTTGTCGCATGTTGAGTTTCTTTTGAGTGAAGAAATATTTGAGGCTTTTATGATCCGTAAAGATCTACATCTTCTCCCCATACAAGTAATGCCTCCAAATTTAAGTTCGAAGACCACAGCTGCTAACTCTAGGTCATGAGTAGGATAATTCCTCTCATATTCTTTGAGTTGTCGTGAGGCATAGGCTATGACTTTCCCATGTTGCATGAGAACACATCCTAACCCTTTGCTCAAAGCATCATCAGAGATGACAAATCCTCCGAACTAGATGGTATTGTCGTAACAAAAGCAAAATGAGTATCCTCTTGAGTTCTTGAAAACTCTTCTCACATTCCTCGCTCCAACCGAACTTTCAGATCTTTTCGATCACCGAAGTTAGTGGAGTGGCGATTCGAGAAAACCCTTCTACGAATCTCCGATAATAACCAGCTAAGCCGAGAAAGCTACGTACTTCGATCACTGATTTAGGTTGTTCCCAGCTTTGAATAGCTTCAATCTTTGCTGGGTCAACAAATATTCCATGACTTGATACCACGTGCCCAAGGAATGCTACTTCCTCAAGCCAGAACTCGCATTTCTTCAACTTGGCATAAAGCTTATATTCACGAAGCTTTTCGAGTATCAACCTCAAGTGTTGCTCATAATCTTCACGGCTTTTGGAATAAATAAGGATGTCATCAATAAAGACGACCACAAAGTGATCCAAATATTCCTTGAATACTCGGTTCATCATATCCATGAAGGCAGCAGGATCATTAGTCAATCCAAAAGACATGACTAGGAATTCATAATGCCCGTATCGAGTTCTGAAAGCCGTCTTTGGAATGTCATCGGTTCTAATCTTCAACTGGTGATATCCGGAACAAAGATCAATCTTTGAAAAGAATTTGGCTCCTTGCAACTGGTCAAACAGATCATCAATACGTGGCAATGGGTACCTATTTTTGATGGTGACATGATTCAACTCCCGATAATCAATACAAAGTCGCATACTCCCATCTTTCTTCTTCACAAATAGAACAGGAGCACCCCAAGGAGAAGTACTAGGACGAATAAAGCCAATGTCTAACAATTCCTGCAGTTGGGTCTTTAACTCCTGAAGTTCAATAGGAGCCATTCGATATGGGGCTTTGGAAATGGGTTTTGTACCGGGTTCAAAGTCGATACAAAATTCAATTTCACGCCTGGGGTAGGCCAGAAGTTCTTCGTGAAATACGTCGGAAATTCATTAACAATAGAAATATCATTTAAAACTGACGCATTTTTGTTTAGATCTGTGACATGAGCTAAGAAAGCTTGACATCCATTTTTCAATAAACGAATAGCTTTATGGCTTGAGATGGCAGTGATTGATTTTAATGGTTTGGTTGCTTGAATTCGCATAATAGGTTGGTTAGGAATATGAAAGCTAACAACCCTACGAAAATAATCAATTTTTGCATGATGTGTAGTTAACCAATCAATCCCTAGAATTACATCAAATGCAAGTATTTTCAATGAAATAAGATCGACAGGTAACGTGCGGGTGTCGATTTGAACTAAACAAGACTTATAAACAGTGGATGTAATGAAGGTTTCTCCCAACGGAGTTTCAACAGATAAGTCAAAGTCCAATTTCTCCGGAGTCAAATTTAAACGTTGAGCGCAAGTAGGAGAAATAAAAGTATGGGTAGAACCGGTATCAAATAAGGTACAAACTTTGCTAGAGTTTATGATAAGCTTACCCGTGTTGACCTCGTTCGGGTTCCTTGCTTTCTGGGATGTTACAACAAACGCTCTCCCTTGCACTACCGGTTTTGACTTTTCTGGGAAGGCCTTTGGTGCCTCCATCCTAGCTGAACTTGTCTTCGGTAAACGACAAAATCGGGCTAGGTGACCTTCTCTTCCACAATTATAACATGCTTTAGACGGCATCGCGCAGTTTGGACTGATGTGTCCCTCTCCTCCGCATTTGAAGCATATGATAGGTGATCGTTCTCCTTCCTTAACAATGGGTGTTGGTGCTCACGTCTTTCCATCATTGTTGAATCTTCTCTTCTTGAAATGTCCATTTTTACTGTCTTGGCCATGATTACCACCGAAGTGGTTACCATTTCGCATGTTGATTCCTCCACGCTTGTTGTCGCCGCTTTCATGACCGATACCACTAGTATTTTCATGTCACCACCGCTTTCTCTTAGTTGCTTTGACTGCTATATCGCACTCCAATAATCGAGCCCTATTTACAACATCCGAGTACAAACACGCTTTATGAGAAATAAGATATCGACGTATCTCCTGCTTTTAAATCTCTTAAAACATTCGCGTCATTCGCCTCCTCATTATCGACCAAATGGGATGCAAACCGGATAACTCCGCAAATTTAGCCTCGTATCATGCGACACTGGCCATATTGTTTTGTTCCAATTTGATAAACTCCACTTCTTTCATGTGATGAATACTCTGAAAGTACTTGTCGTTGAATAGCTCTTAGAACTTCTCCCAAGACATCTCTGAGTATGTCAGTCGGGTACGCTTTTATAGATTCCCACCAAGAATCTTCCTCTTCACGCAATATGAAGGTGGCGAAGGAACCTTTTGCTCCTCTAACATCCCAAGACATCAAATATCTTGGTGATCTCGCTTTATCCATGCTTCCGCCTTAAGTGGTTTTGGCTCTCCTATAAACTCCTATGGTCCCAGCCTCCTTGAACTATTTAGCGTTGACCGTCCGAGAGTTTTCAAGTGTTTCCACCTACATTTTGGACAGAGCCGCCTCACTTTGATGTTGCATGAATTGCATAAAAGCCTCCGAATAATCATCATTCATCATTTGGTCGGTGTGTTGTTGTTTGCATGAGGATTATCGCTTTCGATGATGCACATTCTCCTCGATTATTGATATGTGGAGACTCAATGGTCTCTTGTGCTCCATTGCTATTTTCAACATTCTCGGATGTCATTTTCAGATACTGCCACAAAACAAAGGTTCATTAACATATAACATATTATCCATATACTTTGACCGGCCAATAAAATACCAAATAAACTTAGGTAGGTCATACTAGCGAAGGAATTCCCTGCCTCCCCCCTCCTAGTTCTAGTCTCACATCTTAGCCGTGGATCATATCCTAAGCTCGATACCAACCGTGACGCCCCAAAATTAGGTATACATCACCCATCTTGGGTCGCCAGATACATGGTATGTAATTCAAATACAACTTACTAATACAATCTGCTATGTATAATACGACAAAAAATATAAACTGTGAGTTTGAATACAAATATTGTCTACACAGAGATTATAGAAACTCAAAAGGAGTCCTCATTACAATTATTATCACACTATTTCACGTAATAAATGAGGACTACTAATGCTATCCTCCCGGACCATCACTCCGCTCCCCGACTCGTCCCAAATTATATTCTCATTTCAAGAAGATAACAAAGAAAGAAAGGGTGAGCTCAACTAGCCCAAGAAGAAATATTATGATTAAGATAATGCGTAATAAATTATCATTAGTCTCCAACAATGTTAAACCGATAAAATATAATAG
Source organism: Panax quinquefolius (assembly GCA_020205615.1). Lineage (NCBI taxonomy): Eukaryota > Viridiplantae > Streptophyta > Magnoliopsida > Apiales > Araliaceae > Panax > Panax quinquefolius. Next base: position 89,701,181 of record CM035166.1, read on the forward strand.
ACATCAAGTTTAACTACAATGAAACAAGCAATCCATTAAAAGAGTCAAGTAGAAAATAAAATCTACTATCTTTTATGATTTAAAAGGTTTTTTCATCATCAAGTATCGCCGAGACTCAACTTTTAATAAATATTCCACATCATCAATCACCCCGCACTACTACCAAGAATATTCTTTAGTATCACGACCACAATTATCCATGCACTACGGCCAAGAATATTTGTGCATTTCATTAATGGTCATGATCATGCCAACAACTCGTCCATCAATGCACTACGGCCAATGAGGACTTTTACCACATCATTTGTAACATTACTACTATGATTACAATCAATAATCCTCGGTCATAATCATACCAAGTCCATCTATGCACTACAGCCACGTAGATGACTTTCAAAAAAATATAAATATGAGGATGATGACAATGATATAAGAATTCAATAAAACAAGTTCAAGAATTAATTTATCCAGAACTAATAATGTCCAAATTGTCAACATGATACTGCTTTGTAGAGTAAAATTCAAGAATGATCGTAAAAATATTTCCATGAAAATATACTAGATGAAGCGCAAATATCAAGGATATTCTACTAATTTCATGGAGTATAGAAGTCAAAACTTTAACCAACCGAGTATAATAAAGAATGGAATAACAAAAGAAATCACCATGCATGCGGTATTGCTGATGTATGCAAGTTATTCCAATGAATAATAATAACGGAACTAGGTCAAGCAAAATTTGCCCTCCGACTGTGATGTTCCAATGTAATAATAAAGATTTAAACCAGTCCTGTAAAACACATGACATGTGATGCTCCAAATGTAATAATAATAAAGATTTTAACCAGTCCTGTAAAACACATGCATGGATGTTTTTCAACAAAATAATAGAAGAATGTCACCAAGTATAGGGTAGACCAAGCATTACAAAAGTTATTTCAATGTAATAATAAGCAATAGAATAACAACAGCTTCTCTTCATGAATAAGAAAGAATAACACCCCTTACCGTAAAAGAACCTAATATAAGAGTAGTTAAGTAGCGAAAAACTATTCTTATTTCTCTCTATAATTTTCTCTCTAGAGTTTCAAAGTGAATTCGTAAGAAAATAATGAAGGAATGAGCTTCTATTTATAAAAAAATGGAATGCATAGAACTAATCCATGAATCAGTCCAAATTGATTTACTTTAATCTGACTATCCATATTTAAAGCAAAATCTTTTAAATAAAATATAATATATATATATATATATATATATATATATATATATATATATATATATATAAACTAATAATAATTGAACTTCCTCCCACTTTGTCAATAAAGTCATAATAATTATACTTCCCCACGCTTCCAAAATCAAGCATCATATATATATATATATATATATATATATATATATATATATATATATATATTAAACATTACATTACCTATCAAATAAAATAACTCTCGTGGAAAAACATCGCACAACTTCCTCTTCAATTTCAAACATGGGCCCCACAGTGGGCCCCCACCTAATTATATAAAATAATTTTCTACAGATTATTTTGAAAAAAAATAGGTAAATGGGGGTCAATAAAATAAGCAAAATTGAGTGACTTCTTGCTTAAGCATCAATAATCAATACCGTGTACTACTATGTAACCACGCGTATTACTGTACTTTTACTACCGAGTAGTTCAACATTATTAATGGTAAAACTTCCGCCGTTATTTTTAATAAAATATTTTTGTCGTTTTCTCAATCCGACAATAATTTCGTCGTGGGGTCCACCAACGATTATGTCGTCGTACGAATATTCCCTGCTAAAACGAATATTCCCCGACTAATCGAATATAATATAACAACTTGCATACTATACAAAATTTATAAATATTACCCACAACTATAACATTATATCAATTTCACTCCATAATATTCAAAAATAATATTTATAGAAAATTCATCTTTATTCAAAAAAGTTGGGGTTTTACAATAAATATGTTGTTTAGTTAAGAATTGAAAATCACACCAGAATCGGAGAATTCTTCTTCTATAATATTGTGCGTATTTCTTTTTAGTATAATGTTATTTTGAGTGTAGCAAATAGTGCAAGATTTTCTCAAGATAATCTCTGTTATACCAGTCAGATTTATTCTTTTATTAAGGTAAATGGTGATATTTTCTTCATACTTATAAGAGTTGTCATTCCATTCCTTATTAATATGTAAGAATAACCTGTCTATGCGAACTACCGCATGCTTGGTGAATAACCATTCGTATTCATTTTTTATGAAATTGTGGAAATGATCTCTCTACGCGAATTACCGCATGACGGGTGAAAATCCATTTGCAGTTTCGTATATTTATTCATACTCGTATGTGATATCATTTCTTTTGTACTCGTCAATGGATATCATTTTCTTTCATATTTTTCTCCATTTATGGTACAAAATTATTGTTTGTTTCCATAACCTTATTATTAAATGGTGAAAATCCCTAAAATTAGTAGAATATCCTTGTGTTTTGCGCTTCATCTAGTATCGTTTCACTGAAATATTTGTCTGAACTTTCTTATTAAATTTTAATATTTTCATTCACGGGAAACTATTCACGACAAAAGTAGTTTCTTTTCTGTCCAAATTATTTTTGATACATGAATATCATTCTTGAATTTTACTCCATAATTAGTTATCATGTTGACAATTTGGACACTCTTGAACTATGGATAAAATGAATTATAAATCTTTAATATTTATCTTTGATCTCACTTGATTCATTTTTTATATCATTGTCATCATCCTCGTGCTTATATTGTGCTGAAAGTTATCTTTGTCTCGTAGTGCAAAGATTAACTGTCGATTGGTATGATTATGACGAGAAATTATGTATTGGTATAATCATGACCTTTAATGTTATAAATAAAGGTTTGTGATGAAAGTACTCTTTGGCCCGTAATGCATAGATGGACAGGTATTTGGAATGATCATGACCACTGGTGATACAAACGATTATCTTTGACCCGTAATGCATAGATAATTCGTTGATTGGAAATAATTATTGATTGGTGTTACAGGGATAAAATATTGATGATAAACTTTTAAATCATAGAAAAAAATAAACATCATGCTCTACTTGATATTTCTAATGGATTGTTATTTCCGCTGTAGTTGTTGATCTAAAACTTGTTCTCTATTGTATTCTATCAAATTTTTTTCTGTTGAGGACTAGTGATAATTTATTCTACATTATCTTAGTCATAATATTCTTTACTGGGCTAGTTGAGCTCACCCTTTTCTTTTATTGTTCTCTTCAGGAAATGAGAATATAACTGTGACTAATCGGGGAATGGAGTGACGGTCCGAGATAGTCACTATAGCAGTCTTCGTTATGTTATAAAATAATGCGACAATAATTGTAATGAAGACTTAATTTGAGTATGGATATTGTCGTATTATGTACGGTGCAATATTTGTATTCAAACTCTCAACTTATGTGTTGTCGTGTTTTGCACGACAGTTGTATAAATGAAAATTGTATTTGGATTATGTACTATGTATTTTGGCGATTCAAAATGGATTTTGTAGACTTATTTTGGAGGCGTCACATATATATATATATATATATATATATATATATATATATATATATATATATATATATATATATATATATATATATCTATCGAGAATTTGGCCGGGATTACTAAAAGCAGGGGCGTAGTCGGGCCAAAAATTTTATGAAATTTTTTTATAAACTAAAAGTATTCAGGTAGTATAATGCTACAATTTATAATAATTTTTTTTTATATTACACTTCACTTCTTATTTTCATATTTTTGACTCTAAAATAAACAATAAAATATCTAATATTTTAAGATCCCTAAGTAAGTATAAAAGCTTTTACATTTGTATTGTCAAAAAATGATTAAAAGTTGGTATTTATAGTGTACATATATGGTAGGTCTTGTAGGATTATAAGGTAGATTTTGAAAAGGAGAAGTAACTATGTAAAGCTACCACCAAGTCGATTTGGCTATAAGTGAAGTTTTTATTTTTAATGTATTTACTTAATTTTAAAAATTAAAATGAGCTTTGATATGTACTAAGACATATAAATTAATTTTATGTGTTATTTAGATCCTAATATACTACTCTCCCCGTTATAAATTACGAGATTATATTAATTTTTAAAATTAATTTGAAATATTTTAAACTCAATAATTATATTGTGTTTTGGAACAGAAAAATTATAAATTTATATTTTAACAATATGAGTCACATTATAAAATAAAATAAATTATATAATTGAAAAGGGTTCAATATAAATTATTATATACTTAGGTAAAAAATAAAACAAAAAAATTAGGCGTTGGGCCATGCCCCCCTTCGGCCCTAACGTGGTTTCTCCGCTGACTAAAATGTGAAAGGAGAGTATGTGTCCTAAAACACAAACTTATGTGTATTATATTATTTTTAAAATTTATTAATGATAATTTTGATATTTCATAATTTTTATTAATAATTATTTTGTAATTATTTTGATATTTTACCATTTTATGGATAAAAAATTATGTCTTATTTATGTGCAGGACACACATAAAATAGTATGTCCAGAACATATACTTCATAGAGTAGATCTCTCAGTATTTTTGGAAGGCTTAAATATAAATTAGTACCCTAAATTATAGGTCATATTCCACTTCGGTAATTCACCTTTTAATTTTGTCAATTAGATAATTAAACTATCAATTTTTTTCAATTGGACCAAATTGAACATGCCACGTCAGAAATTGCTGACGTGGCTTATTATGTGGGGCCTTAAGAAGCTTATGTGGCAAAAAAATATTTTTTTAATTATTAAATAAACAACTATATTTAAACAAAGGGCAAAACGGTCAAAACCTAAATTAACATTTTTAATTAATATAAAACAAACATATATCAGCTGGTAGACCATTACAATCGATCGACCAAAACCATCTCTCCCCAAATCGAACGATAAACCCTAGCTCAACCGAAGCAAAAAATTTCTGATAATCAACAATTCCTAATCAACAATTTTGAGTTTTGGTCACTGAAATCCGTCATTGTCATCATAAGGAAAACTGCAACTACCCTTCTTGAGACAGAAACATCTTCGTCGGTCTTAATATGCTTCATTTTGATCCCGCCCTCGCCCTGTTTGGGAAGAGTGATCCCAGGAGTTACCAGGAGTTTCTCAAGTCCTCGCCTGCTTTTGCCCCTCGATCATCTTCCTTTCTTTGTTATGTTGTGGGGTGTAAGACAGGAAAATACACCTTCGATTGGGGGCATAGATATAATCTAACTCATAAATATGAGGAAAGCTACCCGGTGAATCGCTCAGCACGGCTTCAAAGTTTCAACACATATAGTTCTCCTTCGTGTTTTTTAACGAGATTTCGAATGTTCAAGGTGTTTGACGAGTTCAAATCGGTATACTTGAAATGTAAGATCATCGTGAATTAGCTACCGCCGTGGGACTATGCGGAACGGTGGATCAAGCGCTTCGGTCAAGTCATGCCGACGTATGGCGCATTTGTCGCTACTGGTGGAAGGATCAAGATGGCGATATATGTTTGTTTTATATTAATTAGAAATGTTAATTTAGGTTTTGACCGTTTTGCCCTTTGTTTAAATATAGTTGTTTATTTAATAATTAAAAAATATATTTTTTTTTATCACATAAGCTTCTTAAGGCCCCACATAATAAGTCACGTCAGCAGTTTCTGACGTGGCATGTTCAATTTGGTCCAATTGAAAAAAAATTGATAGTTTAATCATCTAATTGACAAAATTGAAAGGTGAATCACTGAAGTGGAATATGACCTATAGTTTAGGGTACTAATTCATATTTAAGCCTTTTTGAAAATAGTACTCCTAATATATCTTTCATGCCAATAAAAGAAATTCTGCATAATAGGGAAAACAAGAATCTATAAGAAAAGAGAAAGAAACTCCTTCATATGACCAAAAGAAAACACGCAATCCTAGTGAAAAAACAAACTCTCATACAAGGATACATAGCCAGTGTATACACCAACGACTACGCCTCATTTATAAAATATTTATATTAAATAAAATTATTTTTATTCTGTTAACGTATAAAGATTTTAACACAATTTATTTATAGGTTTATTCATCTATCACTCTCGTCACAGTTAATATTGTCTGATTTCATAATCAACAATTATGTACAAATATATACGGTCAACAAATAATAAAGTGATAAGAAATAATATTGTGCCCACGAAGAATCCTATTTAACAAACCCCAACTACTAGTATTATATCAATTCAATTTTATTTAAACAACCGAATTTTGTGATTTTTCAATTAAAACTAAATTAGATTACTAAAACTAATTTTAACACATAGATTTGATTCAGATGATAAAGGCTTAAGACTATAATATTCTCAATTATGCAATATAAATTAATTATCCGATTTCTCCAATTATTAAATCCATCTGAGTTGTTAACATGAATTCACAGTATTTATTAGCCTTTTCCAAGTGATCAGATAACAATATTCAACTCAATTAATTCTGCGATATTCCTATGCAAAATAAAAGAATCAAGTTCATTAAGCATCAATTCCCAATTTGTTACATGCAGTGAAAATATATATCTCTATTCAATTCACAATCCTAATTATTCATTGCATGCAAAAAAAATTAAAAAAATGCATGCTATCACATGCAGTTCTGATCCTAGATTTCATCTCCTGAATTCATCTAGTTTAACGTGGTAATTATTGGCCAAATAATTATTCAACAAGCATAAAATATGATAGACCAACTGAAATACCCCCAGATTCGGGTCTCAAATCACCACGAATCCGGTGTACTATTTCTATGTCTATTACGAAAGATATAAACATAAACTGTTTATACATTAAACATTACACAATATCCCCAAGGTCGAGAACCTTCACATAATACCTAAATCAATATCCTATCAGCTGACATACAAAGCTATTATCATACATTACTGTTACAAATTTAGTCATTTGCATATATAATCCAAAGTGACTTGTCTTTTTGACTTTTCCTCAGATCCGAAGCGTATTCGTCCTAATCTGCAATGTTTATCATGATATAGCAAGGGTGAGCAACAATTTTGCCCAGCAAGTATAAGTTCAATTAAGGATATATCATGATTGAAAGAATCGAACAATAAACTGGCTAACTTTCTATAATATATACATTGTGAAAGAGCATAAATAAATTTTCATGGCTGAACGAATAATGAACATGAATAAATCAACTGGACCAAATAGTAATGAAGGTCAAAATATTTTTCAATGACTTATAATAATTTTTAGATAATTATTATCATTTATCATGATTTTTCAATCATTAATATCATATTAATATGAATTAAATATTACTTAATTCCATTATCATTAATATTTATTTCATATTAAATATTAATGAAATACATGTCATAATATTATATATTTATAATATTTCAAAGTATTTTAATACCATAAAATCAATTTATATGATTTTAAAACAGTTAAATCCATTATCCGATAATTGTCATTAATATTAAAATATTAGTGTTTTCATGACAAAATATCAAAAGTTATATTTTATAACTTCAAATATTTTTCTAACCCTTAAATCATTTTTATATGATTTTTAAAATTATTAATTCTAATTTTCCACAATTTATTTAATATATTTATTAAATAAATCCATTATCATTAATATTAATGAAATTCATCACAAAATATTAAAAGTCATTAAAAATAACTTAAAATATTTCCTTACACTTTAATATAATTTAGATTATATTTAATTAATATTTTAATATTTTTAAATATTAATGATAGTTAATTTATTTAATTATTATATTAAATAAATTTTTAATACTTTAAAAATCGCATAAAAAGTTCTATTGTGGCCTTAATTATAAGTTTAGTTCATACTGAAAATTAAAACCAAAAATTACATGAAAATCATCACAAATAAATTATAAATAGAGAAAAAGAATAAAAACTCAGTGATAGGCTTCAATCTACAATCTCCAATCTCCAATCTGAATTTCTTGTGTGCTTCCTTGCAATCTCTAACTCCAATTCCAGCCTGTCTCAGTAGCTCTGTATCTTTTTATCAAAATACTTCTATTTATATAGATTTTTGCCCCTTGAAATCAGCCCCCTTTAGAATTCTATTCAGGATATAAGTTTTTTTCTTTCTTTTTTTTCACCAAAATTCGAGCAACAAACTCTGCTACCCAGCGCCCCGACATTTGACGTTTTAGAGGTGGACACAAGAATTAAGATAATGATTGAAAAATATTAAATATAGTACTCAATTGTCTATAATACCCTTAAATCTTTTGTTGGGATAAAGAGAGTTTTTTTGGGATAAGGAGAGGGAAAGAGTTTAAAGTATAAAAAAATAGGCAGAGTAATAAGGGGTAATTTTGGAAAAATTGTCATTAATTCTCCTAGATTTAAACAAACGTCAAATAATTAAGAACAAATGAAAAACTCTAAAACGTCAAATAATTAGAGACGGAAGAAGTAACAAATAAATATGTTCTTAAAACACTTAAAGAAAACAAAGTATTAAATCTAGAGATACTTAAATTGTGGGTAAATTACCCACTCATCAGCTAACAATGCGGATAAACTTGTCTTAATAGCTTATTCACAATCTTTAAAATGCATGAAAATGTGATAATATATAGTAGTACACAACCTAGGAAACCTCCTCAACCAAATGAATATATAATAAAATAAAATAAACTCAAAGCCATCAAAATATATAGCTTATCATAATAAAGTTGTTTGGAAGTAGATAATTAAGATCTTTTTGGCATAAACAATTATTCTTGTTATCATGCTTGTCCCCAAATATGAAAAAGCTTACGCAAATGATATGAATATATAAATGTATTGTTTAAGATTGTTTATGTAACGAGTAATATAGACATATATGAACATAGAATAAATCATTGGATGAGACATATATAATAATGAGAGTTCAACTTTCCATTTTGGAGATTAGGTCATGCTCCCTTTTAACTATATTATACCCTAGCGAATGAGACTATGGTCGGTTACTTATTTTGTTTAAATAATCATCAAGAGACACAACATGGAGAGCCAAATTAATAACCATACAGCCAATGCATGTGATGCATGAAATGATTATCTTCTTCTTGTTGGTTTATGGTTCTTGGCTATTGTCATATAAAAAAGTTCTATATTTTCTGTTTGTATTATTCCCTTCTTCTCGTAAAAATTAGCTCTTTTTATTTTTATTTTTAATTAAATTGATCATTTTAATAATCAAGATTTATATTATTTTTTTTTGTAAATATAGGTAGAGAATTTAATCCTTTGCTGCAGAATTAATCGGAGAAATTGATTGTTGATGTTCTAGTATGCTACTCCAGAAATTAATTGTCAAATTTTATCTTTTCCTTCTCTCTAATTATGCAGTAAACGATAAATATAGATGAAAGAGATTAGATCTGAACTTAAATTGATTGGCCGAACCTTCTTCCTGCGACCAGTCAAAATGATATCGTTTTCGCAAATTATTTTTTCATTTCATTTTGACCGCACCTCCTTCCTGTTGGCCGTAGGAAGGAGTTGCCGTGATCGCTGGTAGGAGGTGCGATCGGACCCGATCAAATTTAATCTCATATATATATATATATATATATAGAGAGAGAGAGAGAGAGAGAGAGATCATTCTTGACATTTATGCCCTTTAATGATGTAGGAGCCAAGAGAACTGCGCATGGTGACATGGTCTCCCAAACAGTAGTGACATCATATTCCTTAATTATTATAAAAAATAATTAAAAAATAAAAAATTATTTAACATGTGAAGCACCAAATTTCCATATCCAGACGTCTCTCTACTAGTTTACTGCCCTCACATTGTTTTTGCTAAATATGGGAGACTTTACCTATTTGTTACTTAGGAAAGAAGTATTCTCCTAAAGGAAAATATCTTGAGTCAATACTTATCTCACCTGTGGCTATACCATTTGCAACCATTGGAGAATTGTTTTTTATTTTAAAGTGAGGTAATTAAATTTGCACCAATGAAAATCATAAATTTCATACTGAAACGAATAGATAGATATTTATTTTTTTAGATACTGAATTAAATAGAGTTCTTTTTTTATTCTATCCTATTCACCGGTACGGATCATTGATACGGGAAAAAGTTTTCTTTCTTTTGTCCCAGTTTATGATCTGAACGAGTCGCACATACACCCTAGTACATGTTCCTCGACGTTGGGGGCATCCTTGAAGCGCAGGGGATTTTGTGACATCAATTTTGTTGATTGCATGATGAACTCTACTGAAAAACATTGGCGCATGTGTAAACGAGGTGCTCTACCTAACTGAGCTATAGCCCTTAGTGCTTGTGATACATATTTTATCATATATCAACTTGTTTCGACGCACGATTCTTTTATCCGATTGAATCTAAATGAATGAAGAGTTGGTTTACGTTACGGAAGAAAGACATGTATATGTGATATTAATTATTGACTAGTTATATATGAACTAAAGATATATTTAAGTTGCCCTTAATTCCACTATGCAATTTTAAGGTCTTTCAAACTTTCAATCCTTCTTACTTAGAGATTCGAAGATCGCACACGAAATTTGTAAATCCATCAATCCATCTCGAGAGCTATACAAGGATTCCAGGTCCTTTGGTAAGACCATCCCGGTTGATCAATCTTCTGGTCAGTTTCCTAAAGCAACTATGGGCAATATAAATCCTTTAAGTTCTCTCCCCTACATTTTGGGGAATATGAGTAGAAAAAATAACAAGAATATTTCTAGTGGAATATCTTTCACAATCCCTAGAGAGATGATTCACTAATAGACTGAGGGAGAAGTAATTCGACTTCACATCTAGATCAAATATGTTTGGAACCCATATTATTTCTGGTCTTTATCATCTCTTCCTAATTGATGTTCTAATATCATTTTGTCATCTCTCTACATTCAAATACCTCATTCAAGAATTATTTTTGATCCAATCCGTAGGAATCAATAGAAAAGGCAAATCACTTATGATACACCAGATCTGGCTCGATTATTGATAGAGTGAATAAATCTGTCATTTCTTGAAATCTATCTTCTGATTCAAAAACGTGGTGTAACGATGCCGAATTGACCAATTTCTTGCGTGTATCGATTGAAGTCTTTTGATAGAATGATAAAAACGAATATTCATTACTTAAATGAAGCGTTTCTTTTGAGCATTCATCGAAAGGAGACATGATGAAAAGGGTTGTATTTGCTAGAGAATTGGGAGTTCCTATCTTAATGCATGATTACATAACAAGGGGATTCACCGCAAATATTACCTTCGCTCATTATTACCGAGATAATGGCCTACTTCTTCACATCCACCGCGCAATGCATGTAGTTATTGATAGACATCGAAGTCAAATTTAGTTATTAGTAAAACTGAAGTCAGCGAGAGTACTATCGTGAAGAAATTAAAACCTCGAGCTCGAGATAGATCTACCCATTGTTGATTGGAAATTGGAAATGGATATTCGAAAGAAACGATTTCTTAATTACAGTATTGATTTTGGAATAAGTATATTTTATGGTAATTGCATTGAGTATTGTCCAACAAATTGTTTATCAATGACAGAAGAATATGAACTTTCTATGTATGATTGTCACGAATTGAATTATAATCAAATTGCTTTAGGGCGGTTGTAAGTCCCCAACTTTTTAATAAAGATGATTTTTCTATAAATATCATTTTTGAATATTATAGAATGAATTTGATATAATGTTATAGTTGTGGGTAATATTTATAAATTTTGCAAAGTACGCAAGTTGTTATATAATATTCGATTGGTCGGGGAATATTCGCTTTTAACAGGAATATTCGCATTGACTCAAGACAATAATTGGTGGACCCTGGCAACGGAATTATTGTTTTGATTGAGAAAACGATAAAAATATCTTTTATGAAAATAACGGCGGAAGTTTTACCGTTAACTTTTGAAACACCCGGTGTTAAAAGTACATTAATACGCGTTGTTGCATAGTAGCACACGATATTGATTATTGATGCTTACGTGAGAAGTCACTCAGTTTTGTTCAATTATTACTACAGTAATTGTTGCATAATATCTCACATTATTTGATTCAATTATTGTCGATATTTTATATATTATTAAATAAATAATTGAGATGACAAAGTTATTATTATTATTATTTGCAAATATTAACGATGTCTAAAGTTTTGCCAAGGAGAGGTTTGGTCACCTAATCAAGGCTACTAATAGGGAGAAATCCTTATTGAAAGCCCCTCTTTCTTGGGAACGACCTGGTCGATTAATATTATGAATTATAATAATGATGTTAAGTGTTGTTAAAAATATTGAGGTAATTTTTATGAGGTTTGGCGTATTATTTTGGACCCTCCAATTACCCATTTTTTCAATATAGTCGGTAGAAAGTTATTCAATATATATATATATATATATATATATAATAATTATATATATATATATTATATATAATGATGTACAGGTATGTGCATGTTCTTTTTCACCTACATTCTGCCATATTATTTCACTCTTTTTCAACTTAGAAGACTAATACTTTTGTGGAATAAATATTGGACTATAGTGCACATGGTAGACATCCTCCACCACTTGACAATTAGTCATTTGATAATTGCATGTGGTGATTTTTACTAAAGTGTTTTGCTATTATTTTAGGCTAATGATTTAGAATTGGCCTAGACTTGTAATAATCCTGTTATTTTTATTTTGGATTTTTCTAAGAACTTTTGTTTTGGTGGGGGGAGGGGGATTCATGGGTCAAAGAAAAAAAAGAAGTGGATGGCTTGAAAAGTTGCGTCCGTGATTTCTAACAACTGTGCAGTCTGTGAAAAATTCTAAAAAGTATCATTCTATTCTCCAATAAATAGGATGCTTAGTTAGAATTGAAAATTCCACCAGAAATTCAGAGAATTCTCTTCTATAATCTTGAACGTATTTCTTTAGAGTTTTAAGAAGCTTTGAGTGTACTGCAAGTTTTCTTCAAGAATATCCCCGCCCTACTAGTCGGAATACTCTTTTTTTACGGTAAGGGGTATTATTTCTTTCTTATTCATGAAGAGAACTTCTGTTATTCCATTATTTATTATTCTGTTGGAATAACCTGTATACGCGGGCTACCCTATACTTGGTGAAATTCTTCTGTTATTCCATTCTTTATTATTATGTTTGAATAACCTGTCTATTCGAAGTACTGCATACATGGTGAAATTCTTCTGTTATTCAATTTTTATTATTCTGTTGGAACATCTTGTCTGTGCTTTTTCGCATGACCTGGTTCCGTTATTTATTATTCTGTTGGAACATCCTGTCTGTGCGTTTTCGCATGACCTGGTTCCGTTATTTATTATTTTGTTGGAACATCCGCGCTCGCGTGCGTTTTCGCACGACCGTTCCATTAATTATTATTCTCGCCGAATAACTTTATGCATGCGTCCTATCGCATGTATGGTGATTTCTTTTGTTATTCCATTCTTTATATTATACTCAGTTGGTTAAAGTTTTTACTTCTATACTCCATGAAATTTGTGGAATATCCTTGATATTTGCACTTCATCCAGTATCTTTTCATGGAAATATTCTTCTGAGCATTCTTGAGTTTTACTCTACAAAGAAGTATCATGTTGACAATTTGGACGTTATTAGTTCCTGGATAAATTAATTCTTGAACTTGTTTTATTGAATTCTTATATCATTGTCATCATCCTCATGTTTATATTGTGTTGAAAGTCATCTGTGGTCTGTAGTGCATAGATGGACTTGGTATGATTATGACCAGGGATTATTCGGTGCAATCATGACCGTAATGTTATAAATGATGTGGAAAAAGTCCTCATTGGCCCATAGTGTATTGATGGACAGTTGTTGGCATGATCATGATCATTGATGAATACACGATTATCCTTGGCCCATAGTGCATGGATAATTTGTTGTTGTGAAACTAATGAATATCCTTGGCCGTAGTGCAGGGAAGATCTGGATTATTTATTTAATGAGTCTCAAATGATAAAAGTGATGAAAACCTTTTAAATCATAAAAGATAGTAGATTTTATTTTCTACTTGACTCTTTTAATGGATTACTTGTTCCGCTGCAGTTAAACTTTATGTTTGTTATATTTTATCAGTTTAACACTGTTGAAGGCTAACGATAATTTATTCTACAATATCTTAGTCATAATATTTCTTACTGGGCTAGTTAAGCTCACCCTTTCTTTCACTATTCTCTTCAGGAAATGAGAATGTAGCCGGGACTAGTTGGGAAACGGAGTGACGGTCCAGATGATAGTATTAGTAGTCCTCACTATTCTGTTAAATAGTGTGAAAATAAATGTAATGAGGACTCTTTTGAGTGTGGATATTGTCTAGATGACAATATTTGTATTAAAACTCACAGCATATGTTTTGTCGTATTTTACACGACTGTTGTATAATTAAGTTGTATTTAAATTTTGTACCATGTATTTGACGACTCAAGATGGGTGATGTATACCTATTTTGGGGGCGTCACAATTGGTATCAAAGCTTAGGGATATGATCCCTGGCGAAGATGTGAGACTAGAACTAGGAGGGGAGAGACGGGGAATTCCTTCACTAGTATGACCTTCCTAAGTTTATTTGGTATTTAATTGGTTTGTCATATAGATAATATGGTACATGCCAATTAACCCTTATTTTGTGGCAGTATTTAAAAATGACATCCGAGAATGTTGAGAATAGCAATTGAGCACAGGAGACCATTGAGTCACCACAGATCAATACCCAGGATAATGTGCATCAGGAAGGCAATAACCCTCAGGTGAACAACAACACCGACCAAATGGCGAACGACAGAATGTTTAGGAGCTTTTTGCAATTCGTACAACATCAGGCAAGAGAGACTCATGTCCAAAATGCAGGTGGAAACACTGACAACTCTCGAACAGTCACCGCAAAATAGTTCAAGGAGCTGGGACCACCAGAGTTTATTAGAGAGCCAAAACCACTTAAGGCGGAGATGTGGATAAAGTAGATTACCAAGATATTTGATGTATTTGGATGCTCCGAGGAGGAAAAGGTTCCCTTTGCCACCTTTATGTTGCGAGGAGAGACAGATTACTGGTGGGAATCGGTAAAGCGTACTCAACCTTCCGCACTAAAGATGTCTTGGGAGAAGTTCCAAGAACTATTCAACGACAAGTACTTTCCCGAAAGTATTCGTCACATGAAAGAGGTAGAGTTCATCAAGTTGGAGCAGAACAATATGACCGTGTCGCAGTACAAAGCTAAGTTTTCCGAGTTGTCCCGGTTTGCGTCTCACTTGGTTGATAATGAGGAAAGAATGATGCGGATGTTTTTAAGAGGTTTGAAAGCCGAGATATGTCAATATCTAATTTATCATAAACTCTGTTTGTATTCAGATGTTGTAAATAGGGCTCAGTTATTGGAGCACGATAACGAGTCAACTCAACCAAGAGAAAGCAGCCGGCAAAATGATAATACCAGTGGTAGCAGTCATCGAAGCGGTGACAACAAACGTGGAGGGAATCAACATGCCAGAAATGGTAACCACTTCGGTGGTAATCATGGTCAAGACAATAAGAATGGACATTTCAAGAAGAGGAGATTCAATAATGATGGAAAGACGTCAGCATCAGCACTTGTGGTTAAGGAAGGAGAACGACCACCTATCATATGCTTCAAATACGGAGGGGAGGGACATATCAGTCCAAACTGCGTGATGCCATCCAAAGCGTGTTATAATTGTGGAAGAGAAGGTCACCTAGCCCGATTTTGTCATGCACCGAAGACAAGTCCAGTTGGAACGGTGACACAAAATACCATCCCAGACAAGTCAAAACAAGTAGTTCAAGGGAGAGCTTTTGTTGTGACCTCCCAGAAAGCAAGGAACTCGAACGAGGTCATCACAGGTAAACTTATCATAAACTCTAGTGAAGTTTATACCTTATTTGATACCTGTTCTACCCATTCTTTTATTTCTCCTACTTGCGCTCAACTATTAAATTTGACTCCGGAGAAATTAGACTTTGACTTATCCGTGGAAACTCCGTTGGGAGAAACCTTCATTACATCCACTGTTTATAAGTCTTGTTTGGTTCAAATCAGTACATTCACATTACCTGTCGATCTTATTTCATTAAACATACTTACATTTGATGTGATTCTAGGGATTGATTGGTTAACTACTCATCATACAAAAATTGATTGTTTTCGTAAGGTTGTTAGCTTTCATATTCCTAACCAACCTATTATGCGAATTCAAGCAACAAAACCATTAAAATCAATTACTGTCATCTCAAGCCATAAAGCTATTCGTTTATTAAAAAACGAATGTCAAGCTTTCTTAGCTCATGTCACATATTTAAATAAAAATACGTCAGATTTGAATGATATTTCTATTGTTAATAAATTTCCTGACGTATTCCCTGAAGAACTTCCTGGCCTAACCCCAGAGCGTGAAATTAAATTTTGTATCGACCTGGAACCTGGTACAAAACCCATTTCCAAAGCCCCATATCGAATGGCTCCGATTGAACTTCAGGAGTTAAAGACCCAATTGCAGGAATTGTTAGATATTGGTTTCATTCGTCCTAGTACGTCTCCTTGGGGTGCTCCTGTTCTATTCGTGAAGAAGAAAGATGGGAGTATGCGACTTTGTATTGATTATCGGGAGTTGAATCATGTCACAATCAAAAATAGGTACCTAGTGCCACGTATTGATGACATGTTTGACTAGTTGCAAGGAGCCAAATTCTTTTCAAAGATCGATCTTCGTTCTGGATATCATCAGCGGAAGGTTAAAACTGAGGATATTCCAAAGACGGCTTTCAGAACTCAGTACGGGTATTATGAATTTTTAGTCATGTTCTTTGGAATGACTAATGCTCCTGCTGCCATCATTGATATGATGAACTGAGTATTCAAGGAATATTTGGATCACTTTATTGATGACATCCTTATTTATTCCAAAAGCCGTGAAGATCATGAGTAACACTTGAGGCTGATACTCCAAAAGCTTCGTGAATACAAGCTTTATGCCAAGTTGAAGAAATGTGAGTTCTGGCTTGAGGAAGTAGCATTCCTTGGGCACATAGTTTCAAGTCATGGAATATCAGTTGACCCAGCAAAGGTTGAAGCTATTCAAAGCTGGGAGCAACCCAAATCGATGACCAAAGCGCGAGCTTTTTTTCGCTTAGCCGGTTATTATCGGAGATTCGTGGAACGATTTTCTCGAATCAAGACTCCATTAACTCAAATGACTTCGAAAAGATACAAAATTCGATTGAGCGAGGAATGTGATAAGAGTTTTCAAGAACTCAAGAGAGACTCATTTCAAAGACTGCTCGACAATACCATCTGGCTCGGAGGGATTTGTCATCTATAGTGATACTTCAGGCAAAGGGTTAGGATGTGTTCTCATGCAACATGGGAAAGTCATAGCCTATGCCTCAAGACAACTCAAAGAATATGAGAGGAATTATCCTACTCATAATCTAGAGTTGGCAGTTGTTGTCTTCGCACTTAAAATTTTGAGGCATTACTTGTATGGAGAGAAAGTGGAGATCTTTACGGATCATAAAAGCCTTAAATATTTCTTCACTTAAAAGGAACTCAACATGCGACAACGACGTTGGCTTGAACTGTTGAAAGATTATAATCATACCATCCAATACCATCTTGGAAAAGCGAACGTGGTAGCTGACGCATTGAGTAGAAGATCATATGCGGGTATGAGTGCAATATTGTCAACGCAAAGGCCCATTTTGTATGACTTGCAAAGGATGGAGATAGAGATAAAGACTTCAGGGACCCACGTGATGATGGCGAATATACGAGTAAAACCGACTTTAATTGATAAAGTTTAAGCTGCTTAAGTTACAGATTTGGAGCTGATGCGTATGAGGAAGAAAGTGCAAGAAGGTGCTATGTCGAAAGCAAGAATTGATGAAGAAGGAATACTTCGAGTCAACTCCAGACTTTAGGTTCCTAACGACCCTGATTTAAAGTATAAAATTATGATAGAGGCGCACAACACACTGTTTGCAATCCATCCTGGGAGTACCAAAATGTATCATGATCTTCGACATACATTTTGGTGGAGCAATATGAAGGGAGAGATAACACTGTTTATCTCAAGGTGTCTAACTTGTCAACGAGTCAAGGCGGAGCATCAAGTACCAAAAGGTCCATTGTAACCACTTGAAATTCCAGAATGGAAGTGGGAGCACATTACCATAGATTTCGTTACTGGTCTTCCCAAGGTTTCTCAAGACATAGATGCAATTTGGGTCATTGTTGATAGATTGACCAAGTCTACTCATTTCTTACCAATACGAGAAACTTATACACTTGAACGTTTTGCTCGTATATACATAAACGAGATTGTAAGACTGCATGGTATGCCAGTATCTATAGTTTCTGATCAAGACCCAAGATTCACTTCACAATTTTGGGTTAGTTTGCAAAAAGCTATGGGCACAGACTTACGATTTAGTTTGACATATCATCCTTAGACAGACGGATAATCAGAGAGGACTATTTAAACTCTTGAAGATTTATTAAGACTCTGTGTCCTTGACTTCAAGGGAAGTTGGGACAAGTTCTTACTATTGGTGGAGTTTTCATACAATAACAATTATCAAACAAGTATTGACATGGCTCCATTCGAAGCGTTTTATGGAAGAAAATGTCGTTCTCCAGTATGCTGGCATGAGGTGGGTGAAGAAACGTTGTTGGGACCAGAGTTGGTACGTATGAATACGGAAAAGATTTAAACGATCCGGCAACGTATAAAAACCTCACAAGATCGACAAAAGAGTTATGCTAATCTTCATCGAAAGGACGTGGAATTCGATATTGGAGATCATGTGTTGTTACGTGTTGCTCCATGGAAAAGAGTTACGAGATTTGGAAAGAGAGGAAAGCTCAATCCTTGATTCATTGGCCCATTTTTAATCCTCAATCGAGTAGAAATTGTGGTGTATAAACTCGCTTTACCGCCAAGTATGTCTCGTGTTTATAACGTTTTTCACATATCCATGTTACATAAATATGTGGAAGACCCGAACCACATTATTGAGTTAGAACTGGACGAAATAGCGAAAGATTTAACGTATGAAGAGGTTCCTGTTCAAATCTCGGATAAGAAGGAACATATTCTACGCTCCAAGGTTATACCTCAAGTCAAAGCTTTGTGGAGCAACCACAATGTTGAGGAAATGACCTGGGAGTTAGAATCTGAAATGAAATCAAGGTATCCTTACCTCTTCGATATACCAGGTACGTACCCTAATTTCGAGGGCGAAATTTCATAAGAAGTGGAGGTTGTAAGTCCCCAACTTTTTAATAAAGATGATTTTTCTATAAATATTATTTTTGAATATTATGGAATGAATTTGATATAATGTTATAGTTGTGGGTAATATTTATAAATTTTGCAAAGTACGCAAGTTGTTATATAATATTCGATTGATCGGGGAATATTCGTTTTAATAGAGAATATTCGTACGACGACACAATCATTGGTGGACCCCACAACATAATTATTGTCGGATTGAGGAAACGATAAAAATATCTTTTTATGAAAATAACGGCGGAAGTTTTACCGTTAACTATTGAAACACCCGGTGTTAAAAGTACAGTAATATGCGTGGTTGCATAGTAACACTCAGTATTGATTATTGATGCTTACGTGAGAAGTCACTCAGTTTTGTTCAATTATTGCTACAATAATTGTTGCATAGTATCTCACGTTATTTGATTCAATTATTGTCGATATTTTATATATTATTAAGTCAATAATTGAGACGACAAAGTTATTAATATTATTATTTGTAATATTAACGATGTCTAGAAGTTCTGCCAATGAGAGGTTTGGTCACCTAATTGCGTGCCAATAGGGAGAAATCCTTATTGGAAAGCCCCCTCTTTCTTGAGAACGACCTGGTCGATTAATAATGTGAATTATAATAATGATGTTAAGTGTTGTTAAAAATATTGAGGTAATTTTTATGAGGTTTGGCGTATTATTTTGGACCCTCCAATTACCCATTTTTTCAATATAGTCAGTAGAAAGTTATTAAATATATATATATATATATATAATTATTATATATATATATATATATATATATAATGATGTACAGGTATGTGCATGTTCTTTTTCACCTACATTCTACCATATTATTTCACTCTTTTTCAACTTAGAAGACTAATACTTTTGTGGAATAAATATTGGACTATAGTGCACATGGTGGACATCCTCCACCACTTGACAATTAGTTATTTGATAATTGCATGTGGTGATTTTTACTAAAGTGTTTTGCTATTATTTTAGGCTAATGATTTAGAATTGGCCTAGACTTGTAATAATCCTGTTATTTCTATTTTGGATTTTTCTTAAGAGCTTTTGTTTTGGTGGGGGGAGGGGGATTCATGGGTCAAAGAAAAAAAAGAAGTGGATAGCTTGAAAAGTTGCGTCCATGATTTCTAACAACTGTGTAGTCTGTGAAAAATTCTAAAAAGTATCATTCTATTCTCCTATAAATAGGATACTTAGTTAGAATTGAAAATCCCACCAGAAATTCAGAGAATTCTCTTCTATAATCTTGAGCGTATTTCTTTAGAGTTTTAAGAAGCTTTCAACAGAGTGCTGAGTTTTCTTCAAGAATATCCTCATACATAAGTCTCAATACTCTTCTTTTACTACGGTAAGGGGTATTATTTTTTCTTATTCATGAAGAGAACTTCTGTTATTCCATTATTTATTATTCTGTTGAAATAACCTGTATACGCGGGCTACCCTATACTTGGTGAAATTCTTCTGTTATTCCATTCTTTATCATTATGTTGGAATAACATGTCTATGCGAAGTACCGCATACATGGTAAAATTCTTCTATTATTCCATTTTTATTATTATGTTGGAACATCCTGTCTGTGCATTTTCGCATGACCTGGTTCCGTTATTTATTATTTTGTTGGAACATCTTGTCTCGCATGCGTTTTGAATGACCGGTTACATTATTTATTATTACATTGGAACATCCTCGTGCATGCGTTTTCGCATGACCTGGTTCCATTAATTATTATTCTGCTGGAATAACCTGTCTGTGCGGTCCATCGCATGCCTTGTGATTTCTTTTGTTATTCCATTCTTTATATTATACTCAGTTGGTTAAAGTTTTTACTTCTATACTCCATGAAATTAGTGGAATATCCTTGATATTTGCACTTCATCCAGTATCTTTTCATGGAAATATTCTTCTGAGCATTCTTGAGTTTTACTCTACAAAGAAGTATCATGTTGACAATTTGGACGTTATTAGTTTCTGGATAAATTAATTCTTGAATTTGTTTTATTGAATTCTTATATCATTGTCATCATCCTCATGTTTATATTGTGTTGAAAGTCATCTGTGGCCTGTAGTGCATAGATGGACTTGGTATGATTATGACCAGGGATTATTCGGTGTAATCATGACCGTAATGTTATAAATGATGTGGAAAAAGTCCTCATTGGCCCGTAGTGCATTGATGGACAATTGTTGGCATGATCATGATCATTGATGAATACACGATTATCCTTGGCCCGTAGTGCATGGATAATTTGTGGTTGTGAAACTAATGAATATCCTTGGCCGTAGTGCAGGGAAGATCTAGATTATTTATTTAGCTGAGTCTCAGCGATAAAAGTGATGAAAAACCTTTTAAATCATAAAAGATAGTAGATTTTATTCTCTACTTGACTCTTTTAATGGATTGCTTGTTCTGCTGCAGTTAAACTTGATGTTTGTTATATTTTATCAGTTTAACACTGTTGAAGGCTAACGATAATTTATTCTGCAATATCTTAGTCATAATATTTCTTACTGGGCTAGTTGAGCTCACCCTTTCTTTCACTATTCTTTTCAGGAAATGAGAACGTAGCCGGGACTAGTCGGGGAACGGAGTTACGGTCCAGATGATAGTATTAGTAGTCCTCACTATTCTATTAAATAGTGTGAAAATAAATGTAATGAGGACTCTTTTGAGTGTGGATATTGTCTAGATGACAATATTTGTATTAAAACTCACAGCATATGTTTTGTTGTATTTTACACGACTGTTGTATAATTAAGTTGTATTTGAATTTTGTATCATGTATTTGACGACTCAGGATGGGTGACGTATACCTATTTTGGGGGCGTCACAGCGGTTATCAATGGTAGTAAATGACAATTACACAACTCGAACTATTTTGAATTTGCCTGAAATAAAAAATGTTTGATTCAAGAGCAATTCCCAATTAATAAGACTCCTCTTTGATCTAAAAGAGTGAGGCCTTTACTTGGTGAATAACTACAACTCCAAACTATTGATTGGTTTTGTTGATAAGAATTGTGGTTTAATTTTGAGAAAGATTCATATTTTTCTTTCTTTCTTATGATACTATAATAGTAGTGTTATTGTAGTGTATAAAGTTGTACTTTATAATAAAGATAGAGGCTTAGTGTTGATCAATCTACAATATTAATTTGATATATGTAGATATCAAGACAATATATGGAATCATGTTTGAATTGAAATTGAGATACTGATGCGAGTTCTTTCCTTCTGAAATATAATAAATAAACATTGAATTAACAAATAAAAATGGCAAAGGGATATCTAGAATGAGCAAAATGGCCTAGTTTAAAGAAAGAAAATTTTAAAACATACAAAATATGGACTAGTTTTGTGGTCATTATGCTCTATAATCATGATATGATGTTATTCACAACTATAAAGTATGAGAAATTGGGTGACAAGAGGAGAATGATTAAAATTAATAAAGTTTTTGGAAAGGTATTTATTGTAGATTATGGTGTCACAAATTAATTGGGCATGTCCAAATCCCTAATTCAGACTTCTTGAGGAATTTATGTTTGAATTGGAATAAAAAAAAGAATGAAACGATATTTAACATTTTAAGTGTATGTTTAATTGTTAATAATTGATTTAGACTCCTGAGATGAAATATACCTCTAAAATTTAATTATAATAATATTGGATAATCAAAATAATAATTTATTATTAATTTAAAATAGGATAATAATATATATTGTGATACGTAGACTTTTTAAAATAATATTGATATATCACAATCGTAATTTGGCTGAAATATTTCATAATATATAATAGTCTCTTTGAAATATCAGTTCCCTTTGTTTAAACATGTGAGGAAAAAAAATTAATGCTTGATTCTATAATTAGCCCCTTAAAGCTCATTCTTATAATCTCTTGGCCACTTTTGTGACCTTCAATATTGGGATTGCCATTATTCTTGTGAAAGAATGTACGATGTTAGGAATATGTAGTAATAAGAAGTTAATTATAATGATAGAGGATGATAAAATAGTGGAATAAGATTTAATTATGGACGATATATGTTAATAACAATATCCGTCCACGTGCTTCAATCACCAAGAGCACGTCATACCCTGTACAGAAACGGGTAAACACTAAGAACTTGACGGCCTTTGCCGCCAGGGGATAGCTCCGATGTGAGAATAAGTACATGCTAGACAAGGTTAACAATGGAGGCTTAAAGCTCTAGTGCTAGAAAGTAATAATGTGTATGTACCTTGTAATTAGGATAAAAGCCTCGTATTTATAATGGTCTCACCACCTTCACATAATCATTTCCCGTAATGGGTTAGAGTTCCTCATTAAATTCGACTCCTACATAGAATCAAATAAGATCTCCTAAATATAAGGAAATAAATCCAAATCCCCACGCCTCCCCCTTATATTCGGAAACCAGACATAATTAGGAATCCTAAATTACTTAAAATATTCCAACTCCCAAACTAAAATACCATATGGGTCAAAATAACCCCACATGGACTGCAACCCATCGCACCATTCAGACCCGATTAATCATGGCCCAACATTGCCTCCCAGTCTTCGGTTGAATGGAACATTTAATTAAAGAATGCTCAAATTAAAGCCCAAAGTTAAAATAATAATCAAGGCCCAACATTCCCCACCTATTCCCACAATAGGTCCCCGCGTGACACCCATAATCACCATCATCACAGCTACATTAAGTGCGCCATATTCTCATAGCCGAGAAGAATTGAAAAGCCACTTATTCAAAATAAACCTTTTCACCAGAACAACCGCCATTTCTCCTTCTTCGAAAGAACTTCCTACAACCTGATACCCCTATTAACATGTCGCTCCAGCAAAAGCCCCTACCCATAATAATGGGTACTCCTAACGATTCCATACCAACTACACCACAATCCACTATAAACACTGACGACCTTCTCTCAATTGAAGTCCCCATTTCCCCAATCATCGAAACCCCTAGATTCAAAGAAATTCCATCACCATCAACTTTCAGTTAAGACACCATGGCCCCTCCTGATTCTCCCGAAGCAGAGATCTGAAAGGAATATGAATTGTAAGACCCCAACTTTTTAATGAATAAAATCAAATTTCTTCTATTTATTATTTTGAATAATAAAGTGTTAATTTGATATAATACTTTGGTTATGGGTGAAATGTGCAAATTTTGCAAAATAAGCAAGTAGTTATAAAGTATTCATTTTGTCGGGGAATATTCGTTTGATCGTGGAATATTCTTTCTATCGAGGAATATTCGTAAGACGGCGCAGCCATTTGTGGGCCCCATAACGGATAACTGTCGGATGAAGAAAACGACAAGTTTGAGTTTTTATAAATAACGACGTAATGGTTACCGTTAACATTGTTGGAATACCCGGTGGTTAAAATACAACAATACGCGTGGTTGCATAGAAGCACACGGTATTGCACAGTTCATTTGAAATTATTGATTCTTACGTAATAAGTCACTACTCAATAATTGTTACAGTAATTATTGTTCAATATTTTATTTTATTGGTTCAATAATTGATGCGTTGATATTTTATATAATTGGTGTTTCAATAATTGTCACTGCACACTATCTCCATTATCAGATCAATAATTCATATTATTTGAATAATATTATTAGATAGCATTATTGGCAATGTCTAAGGAAGTTCTATCTAGGAAAGGGGTTTGGTCACCTAATTGCGCGCCAATAAGGAGAAATCCTTATCGGAAAGCCCCCTCTTTCTTGGGAACAACCTGGTTGTCATAATTATGATTCTGTAATATTATTTGTGAATAATTAGTTATTGATTTATATGATAAGGAAATATTTATTTTATGTGGATATAAATGATGGATATATTTATTTTATGTGGTTATAAATGAAGGAATTAATGCTGAGGTGTTTTATCACTATTTTGTCGGAATGGAGGTTTTGAAAATCGTCCGTATGTGGATTTCGGTCATTTTTCGTTTGGAATTTGAAAAAACTTAAACTTACAAAGTTGTAGAGAATTAAATTTCCTATGGAAAACACATGAGATTCGATTTTCTGATAAAAGGGCTATTTATTATGAATTATTGAAGTTTCGGAAAATAAAATATTTTTATTAAAAATATGGTGGGCCCCACTTTTGTTTGGTGAGTAATGAAATGTGCTGAAATTTATTTTCAAAAGTGGTGGGCTTGAATAGTAGCAGGTAAAGCCATCAGGTAGCAGGTTAATCTGCTATGACGTTCTAAGCATTTTCCTATAAATAGGGTGCTTAGTTAGAATTGAAAATCACACCAGAAACAAGTTTTTTCTCTTTCTCTCTCAATATTATCGAGCGTATTATGTGAGTATTTTGATACTTTGTGAGTTGCTATTCATTAGTTTAAGTTTCCTTATGCCTTATACCGATATTCCGATCAGAAGTACTGATATTTTGAAGTAAGGGATGTTATTTTCTTTCTAATGATGTTATTCTTTCAATATCATTATACCAAAATATTGGTATGGATTTTATTGTGGAATTTCTACCTTTTTGTGTTAGAGTTACTATTCACGTATACAACACTATTCACGTATACGACACTATTCACAAATACGGCACTATTCACCGAAAAATGAAATTTTCTCCTTTTTGTCCAAGATGTCTATTATGGTTACTATCTTTGATTGTATCCATGTTTTGATCTTTATTTTTGAATTCTGCTTCACAATTGGTTATTTTGGAGTGTTATTGAACTTGGATAAACTGTAATACGAATCCCTAATATTTGTTCTTTTGTCTCACTGAATTCGTTTTCTTTAAGATATTTTTCATCATCCTCAGTTCTAAATAATGATATTACTGAATATCTTTGGCATGTAGTGCAAAGATGAATGATTACCTAATGAATATCTTTGGCCTGTAGTGCAAAGATGAATGATTACCTATTGAATATCTTTGGCCCGTAGTGCAAAGATGAACAGGTGTTGAGATGAACATGACCAACTGGTGATATAAATGAATATCTTTGACCTGTAGTGCAAAGATGAATATTTGATTCAAGATGTATATTGATTGATGTTACAGGGATAAAATATTGATGATGAACTTTTAAATCTTAGAAGATAGTAGAATTCTTTCTCTACTTGACTCTTCTAATGGATTGTTGTTTCCGCTGCAGTTATTGATCTAAAACTTGTTATCTATTATATTTTATCAGATTTTTCCCTGTTGAAGACTAATGATAATTTGTGGTATATTATCTTAGTCATAATATTCTTTACCGGGCTAGTTGACCTCACCCTTTTCCTTTTTGTTCCATTGTTCTTCTCAGGAGGAGAGAATTTAGCAGGAACTAGCCGGGGTATAGAGTGATGATTCAAGATAGTTGTTTTAGTAGTCCTCACTATTTTGTAAAATAGTATATCAATAATTGTAATGAGGACTCCTTTTGAGTTTGTATACTGTCTATTAGACAATATTTGTATTCAAACTCACAATATATGTGTTGTCATATTTTGCACGATAATTGTATTACTGAAGTTGTATTTGTTTTTGTACCATGTATTTGGCGACTCAGATTGGGTGATATATACCTATTTTGGGGGCGTCACAGTTGGTATCAGAGCTTAGGGATATGATCCATGACTGAGATATGAGACAAGAATTAGGAGGGGAGAGACGAGGAATTCCTTCGCTAGTATGACCTGACTAAGTTTATTTGGTCGATCAGAGTATATGGATAATATGTGACATGTTAATTAACCTTTTTTGTGGCAGTATTTAAGAATGGCAGCTGCAAATATTAACAATGAAGTGAATCAAACCGTAGAGACACCTTTAATCACCACCCAAGGGAACGTGCAATAGAAAGGCAATATTCTTCCTGTAAACAACACTACCGAATAAATAATGAATGACGGGATGTTTAGAAGCTTTTTGTAGTTCATGCAAAATCAGACGAGGGAGACTCGTGCACAAAATATGGGAGGAAATGATAGCAATGCGCGGCTTGTCACAGCCAAGCAGTTCAAGGAGTTGGGACCACCAGAATTTACAAGAAAGCCGGATCCGATTAAGGCGGAAACGTGGGTCAAACAAATTATCAAGATATTCGATATCTTGGGATGCACGGAGGAACAGAAGGTTCCATTCGCCACCTTTATGTTCCGCGGTGAGGCATTCTTCGGTGGAAATCAGAAGCGTACCCGACTACTTACCGCACTCAACATGTCTTGGGAAACATTTCAGAAACTATTTTATGACAAGTACTTTCCTAAAAGTATTCATCATATGAAGGAGGTGGAGTTTATCATACTGGAATAAAATAACATGACAGTGTCCCAGTACAAGGCGAAGTTTGGAGAGTTATCCAGGTTTGCACCTAATTTGGTCAAGAATGAGGAACGAATGAAGAGGATATTTCTGAGAGGTCTAAAACCAGAGATTCGGTAATATCTTATCTCTCATAAATTTTCTTTATATTTAAATGTTGTCACCAGGGCTCAATTATTAGAGCAAGATAATGAGTATGCCCAACCGAGGGACCACAACCAGGGTCATATCGGTGACAGCAGTCATCAGAGCGATGATAACCAGAGGGGAGGAGAACGACCGCCAGTTAGATGCTATAGATACAGAGAGGAGGGACACATAAGTACAAACTGTTCACATCCTTCCAAGGTATGTTTCAGTTGTGAAAAAGACAGTCATATAGCCCAATTTTGTCTGATAGCGAAGTCAAGTCCAGCTGGGACGACGACACCAAAGGCAACTATGGACAAAATAAAGTCGGTGGTTCAAGGGAGGGCGTTTATCGTGACTGGCCAAAACGCGAGAAACCCGAACGAGGTAATCATGGGTAAGCTAATCGTAAACTCTTGCGAAGCTTATACCTTATTAGATACCAGTTCTACCCATTCTTTTATCTCTCCTGTTTGTGCTCAACGTTTAAACTTGACTCTGGAGAAATTAGACCTTGACTTATCTGTTGAGACTCCGTTAGGAGAAACTTTCATTACATCTACTGTTTATAAATCTTGCTTGATTCAAGTTGGAACCATAACATTACATGTCGATCTTATTTCATTGAAAATTATTGCATTTGATGTGATTTTAGGGATTGATTGGTTAACCACGCATCATGCTAAAATTGATTATTTTCGTAAGGTTGTTTGTGAGACCCCAAATTTTATGAATAAATATTTAATTTCTTGAAATAATTTTTTAATATTATGGTGTGTGTTATAGTTGTGGGTAGTATTTATAAAATTTGAAAAGTATGCAAGTTGTTGTATAATATTCGATTGGTCGGGGAATGTTTTTTTTTTGGAGAATATCCGTACGACGGTACAATCATTGGTGGACCCCACAACGGAATTATTGTCGGATTGAGAAAACGACAAAAATATTTTATGAAAATAACGGCGGAAGTTTTACCGTTAACTGTTGAAACACCCGATGTTAAAAATGCGATGTCTGGCGTGGTTGCATAGTAGCACACGGTATTAATTATTGATACTTACGTGATAAGTCACTTTCGAGTTTTGTTGGTATTATTAATGTAATAATACGAGAAAAGCTTTTATATAAAATAGAATACTTTTATAAAGTTATTCTATAAATAGAATATATTATATTCTATTATGCATAGTATTTTGCATAGTAAAATCTTTTTATATAAAATAGAATACTTTTATAAAATTATTCTATAAATAGAATATATTATATTCTATATATGCATAGTGTTTGCATAGTGCTGCATTGCATAGTATTTGCATAGTAAAATCTTTTATAAAGTTATTCGTTTTATTAGATTATAAATAGAATATATTATATTTTATTTAAAAGATTTTGCTTTAAATATAGACCATCGATTAAAGTAAATCAATCTCGCCGGTTCATGAGTTAGTTACTATGCATTCCATTTTTTATAAATAGAAGCTCATTCCTTCATTATTTCTTACAATTCAATTTGAAACTCTAGAGTGATAAACTATAGAGAGAAAGAAGAAAAGTATACGCTACTTCATTACTCATATATCCAAAGATTACTCTTCTTCTTAAGGTAGGGAATATTATTTGTTGTACTAAGTAGGGAGTATTATTTCTTTTGTATTCATGAAGAGAACTTACATTATTCCATTCTTTATTATTACATTGGAATAACATGTATCGTGAACTACCTTATACTTGGTGACATTTTTTTTATTATTCTGTCTTTATTATTACATTGGAATATCCTATTCATGCATTTTACGTGGGACTTTGATTCCGTCTTTATTATTACATTGGAATATCACATGCATGCGTTTTCGCGGGACTGGTTAAAATCTTTTATTATTATTACATTGGAATATCACATGCATGCGCTTTTATGCCAAACTGATTCCGTCCTTATTAGTATTACATTAGAATAACTTTGTCTATCTGATCACTGCATGCAAGGTGATTTCTGTTGTTATTCTATTCTTTATTATTTTGTTGGAACATCATGTCGGTGCGAATTTTGCCTGACCTGGTTCAGTTATTATTATTCTGTTGGAATAACCTTTTTATGCGAAGTACCGCATGCATGGTGATTTCTTTTGTTATTCCATTCTTTATTATACTCAGTTGGTTAAAGTTTTGACTTCTATACTACATGAAATTAATGGAATATCCTTGATATTTGCGCTTCATGCAGTATCTTTTCATGGAAATATTCTTCTGAGTATTCTTGAATTTTACTCTACAAAGCAGTATCATGTTGACAATTTGGACATTATTAGTTCCTGAATAAATTAATTCTTAAACTTGTTTTATTGAATTCTTATATCATTGTCATCATCCTCATGTTATATTTTTTGAAAGTCATCTGTGGCCTGTAGTGCATAGATGGACTTGGTATGATTATGACTAGGGATTTTTCGGTGTAATCATGACCGTAATGTTACAAATGATGTGGAAAAAGTCCTCATTGGCCCGTAGTGCATTGATGGATAGTTTTTGGTATGATTATGGCTATGAATTCTCTTTGGCCGTAGTGCAAAGATGAATTTTTTTATGGCATGATCAGGACCGTTGATGAAAACATGATTATCTTTGGCCCGTAGTGCATGGATAATTCGTGGTCGTGATACAAAAGAATATCCTTGGCCTGTAGTGCAGGGATGATTTGATGATGTGGATTATTTATTAAGCTGAGTCTCAGCGATAAAAGTCATGAAAAACCTTTTAAATCATAGAAGATAGTAGATTTTATTCTCTACTTCACTCTTTTAATGGATTGCTTGTTCCGCTGCAGTTAAACTTGATAGTTATTATATTTTATCAGTTTAACACTGTTGAAGGCTAACGATAAATTATTCTGCATTATCTTAGTCATAATATTTCTTCTTGGGCTAGTAGTTAAGCTCACCCTTTCTTTCACCGTTCTCTTGGAAATGAGAACGTAAATTGGGGACTAGTCGGGGAGCGAGTGATGGTCCTAGATGGTGCATTAGTAGTCCTCAATATTCTGTGAAATAGTGTGATAATAATTGTAATGAGGACTCCTTTTGAGTTTGTATACTCTCTAGTAGACAATATTTGTATTCAAACTCACAGTTTATGTTTTTTTGTATTGTACACAACAATTGTATTATTAAGTTGTATTTGAATTCTGTACCATGTATCTGGCGACTCAAGATGGGTGATGTATACCTAATTTTGGGGGCGTCATAGTTGGTATGAAAGCTTAGGAATACGATCCCTGGCTAGGATGTGAGAATAGAACTAGGAGGGGAGAGACGGGGAATTCCTTCGCTAGTATGAACTACCTAAGTTTATTTTGTATTTAATTGGTCGGTCAGAATATAGAGATAATATGTGATATGTTAATTAACCCTTGTTTTGTGGCAGTATTTGAAAATGGCATCTGAAAATGTTGAGATAAGCAATGGAGCACATGAGACTGTTGAGTCTCCACATATCAATAATCAGGACAATGTGCAATAGGATGGCAATAATCATCCTGTAAACAACAACACTGATCAATTGACGAACGACGGTACGTTTAAGAGCTTTTTAGAATTCATACAACATCGGTGAAGGCTCCCTGTTCATAATGCAGAGGAAATAATGGCAACCACGGTTGGTCACCGCTAAGCAATTCAAGGAGCAGGGACCACCGAGTTTTTTTGGGAAAGCCGTAACCACTTAAAGGCGAGGCGTGGTTAAAGCGAGATCACCAAGATATTTGATGTCTTGGGATGCTCACGAGGAGCAAAAAGGTTCCCTTTGCCACCTTTATGTTGTGTGAAGAGGCGGATCACCGGTGGGAATCAGTAAAAGCGAACCCGACTGGCCTTTTCAAGATGTCTTGGGAGAAGTTCGAAGAGCATTCAATGACAAGTACTTTCCGAAAGCATTAAATCACATGAAGGAGGTGGAATTTATCAAGTTGGAGCAAAACAACATGGCCGGTGTCGCGATCTGAAGCCAAGTTTGCCGAGTTATCCCGATTTACGTCCCATTTGGTTGATAATGAGGAGAGAATGACGCGAATGTTTCTAAGAGATTTGAAACACGAGATACGTCGATATCTTATCTCTCATAAAGCGTGTTTGTATTCGGATGTTGTTAATAGGGCTCGATTATTGGAGCGCGATAATGAGTCAACCAAACCGAAAGAGCAACGAACAAAGAAAATGATAATACTGGGTGATACTTGATCATCAAAGCGGTGATAATAAGCATGGAGGAATCAACATGTCGAAATGGTAACCACTTGGTAGTAATCATGGCCAAAATAATAAGAATGGACATTTCAAGAAGAGGTTCAACAATGACGTAAGAAGTCGGCACGACACCAAAAGACGACCCTTTTCAAAGGAAATCTGAAGAAGGACACCACCGGTCAGTATGTTTCAAATCGTGCGACATTGAGGAAGGTCACCTAGCTCGATTTTTGTCATATGGTGAAGTCAAGTCCAGCTGGGATAGTGATGCCAAAGGATGTCCCAGACAAGCTAAAGCCGGTAGTTTAAGAAAGAGTGTTTTTTTTTTCGTGACAAGGAACCTGAATAAAATTATCACGGGTATGTTAGTCATAAACTCTTGCGAAGTCTATCTGAGTGTTAAATCTGGGTTCTACTTACTCTTTTATTTCACCTAGTTGTGTTCAATGTTTGAAGTTAACTCCGAAGAAGTTAGACTTTGATATATCTGTTGGGAGAAACCTTCGTTACCTCCACTATTTATAAATATTGTTCAAATCAACACTTTCACTTTACCTGTCGATCATATCTCTTTGAAAATACTTGCCTTTGATGTGATTTTAGGAATCGATTGGTTAACTACTCATCATGCTTTTTGTAAGGTTGTTAGCTTTCATACTCCTAACCAACCTGTTATGCGAATTCAAGCAACCAAACCACTAAAGTCAATCATTTTCATATCAAGCCATAAGTAAAGATCCCCGATCCTTTCGTTGTTGACTTCCTTGTATGGAATGCACCGAAGCTGAACTTTCCGTAGGGGACGTTGTGAATAACGGTGACAAGTTAATAGATATCAATGTGATGTGTTATCCAAGTCTTGGACGAGAGTCATAGTTTTGAATGATATTTCTATTGTTAATAAATTTCCTGACGTATTCTTGAAGTCTTCTTAGCCTACCCCTAGAGCGTGAAATCGAATTTTGTATTGACCCCAGTACAAAACCCATTTCTAAAACCCTCAAATATTTTTTCAACTAAAACAAACGTATAACGTGCCAAAGACGTTGACTCGAGCTGTTGAAGATTACGATCGTACCATTCAATACCTTTGTGGGAAAGTGAATGTGGTAGCTGACATGTTGAGTAGAAGATCAGATTCGTTTACGAGTGTGATGTTGTTAACACAAATACTCATTTCGTATAACTTACAAGTGATGAAGATGGAGTTAAAGACTCTAGGGACCCACGTGAAGATAACGAATATACGAGTAGAATCAACTTTAATTGATAAAGTTAAAGCCGCTCAAGCTACATACTCAGAGCTGATGAATGTGAAGAAGAAGGTTCAAGAGGGCGTTATTCTAGAAGCAAGAATCGACGAAGGGAGGAAATCTCAACCCTCGATTTAATTGGCCCATTTGAAATCCTCGATGAAGTAGAAACTGTGGCCTATAGACTCGTTTTACTGCCAAGTATGTTGCGTGTTCAGAACGTTTTTTTTCGTATCGATGTTACGTAAATATGAGGACGACCTGAACCACAATATTAAATTAGAACTAAACGACATAGCAGAAGATTTAACGTATGAGGAGATACATGTTAAAATCTTGGATAAGAAGGATCGTATTCAACACTCAAAGGTTATACCTCAAGAGTTAGAATTTGAAGTGAAGTCAAGGTATCCTCACCTGTTCGGCATACCAAGTACGTACGTAAATTTCGAGGGCGAAATTCCATAAGGAGGGGAGATTGTGAAACCCCAAATTTTATGAATAAATATTTAATTTTCTCGAAATAATTTTTTAATATTATGGTGTGTGTTATAGTTGTGGGTAGTATTTATAAATTTTAAAAAGTATGCAAGTTGTATAATATTCGATTGGTCGAGGAATATTTTTTTTGTCGGAGAATATCCATACGACGGTACAATCATTGGTGGACTCCACAACGGAATTATTGTCGGATTGAGAAAACGACAAAAATATTTTATGAAAATAACGGCAGAAGTTTTACCGTTAACTGTTGAAACACCGGTGTTAAAAAAATGCGATGTCTGGCGTGGTTGCATAGTAGCACACCGGTATTAATTATTGATGCTTACATGATAAGTCACTCAGTTTTATTGGTATTATTAATGTAATAATACAAAAAAGCTTTTTATATAAAACATAATACTTTTATAAAGTTATTACTATAAATAGAATATATTATAGTGTTGTATAGTGTCTGCATAGTATTTTTTATATAGTAAAATCTTTTTTTATAAAATGTAATACTTTTATAAAGTATATTCTATAAATAGAGTATATTATATTCTATTATGCATAGTGTTTGCATAGTAAAATCTTTTATAAAGTTATTCGTTTTATTAGATTATAAATAGAATATATTATATTTTATTTAAAAGATTTTGCTTTAAATATGGACCGTCAGATTAAAGTAAATCAATCTTGACCGTTCATGAGTTAGTTACTATGCATTCCATTTTTCTATAAATAGAAGCTCATTCCTTCATTATTTCTTACGAATTCACTGAAACTCTAGAGAGATAAACTATAGAGAGAAAGAAGAAAAGTATTACGCTACTTCATCATTTTCTATATATATCTAGTACTCTTCTTCTTAAGGTAGGGAATATTATTTGTTGAACTTCGTAGGGAGTATTATTTCTTTTGTATTCATGAAGAGAACTTACATTATTCCATTCTTTATTATTACATTGGAATAACTTTTGTATCTGTGAGCTAACTTATACTTGGTGACATTCTTCTATTATTACATCTTTATTATTACATTTGGAATATCATGTACATGCGTTTTTTGCGGACTGGTTCCGCCTTTTATTATTATTACATTTGAATATCCTGTTTTTGTGCGTTTCTGTGGGACTGATTCAAATCCTTATTAGTATTACATTGGAATAACCTTTCTGTCTGAAGTACCGCATGCAAGGTGATTTCGGTTGTTATTATTCTTCTTTATTATTCTTTTGGAACATCCACAGCGGTGCAAATTTCACACGACTTTGGTTACGTTATTATTATTACATTTGAATAACTTTGTCATGCAAATCTGCATGTGCGTGGTGATTTCTTTTGTTATTCCATTCTTTATTATACTCAGTTGTTTAAAGTTTTGACTTCTATACTACATGAAATTAATGGAATATCCTTGATATTTGCGCTTCATCCAGTATCTTTTCATGGAAATATTCTTCTGAGTATTCTTGAATTTTACTCTACAAAGCAGTATCATGTTGACAATTTGGACGTTATTAGTTCCTGAAAAAATTAATTCTTGAACTTGTTTTATTGAAATCTTATTTCATTTTCATCATCCTCATGTTATATTTTTTGAAAGTCATCAGTGGCCTGTAGTGCATAGATGGACTTGGTATGATTATGACCAGGGATTTTTTGGTGTAATCATGACCGTAATGTTACAAATGATGTGGAAAAAGTCCTCATTGGCCCGTAATGCTTTAATGGACAGTTTTTGGTATGATTATAGCTATGGATTCTCTTTGGCCGTAGTGCAAAGATGAATTATTTTATGGCATGATCAGGACCATTGATGAAAACATGATTATCTTTGGCCAGTAGTGCATGGATAATTCGTGGTCGTGATACTAAAGAATATCCTTGGCCTGTAGTGCGGGGATGATTTGATGATGTGGATTATTTATTAAAATTTGAGTCTCGCGATAAAAGTCATGAAAAACCTTTTAAATCATAGAAGATAGTAGATTTTATTCTCTACTTGACTCTTTTAATGGATTGCTTGTTCCGCTACAGTTAAACTTGATAGTTATTATATTTTATCAGTTTAACAACATTGTTGAAACTAACGATAAATTATTCTGCATTATCTTAGTCATAATATTTCTTATTAGGCTAGTTGAGCTCACCTTTTCTTTCACCGTTCTCTTGAGAAATGAGAATATAGTTGGGGACTAGTCGAGGAACAGGGTGATGGTCCTAGATGGTGCATTAGTAGTCCTCACTATTGTGTGAAATACTGTGATAATAATTGTAATGAGGACTCCTTTTGAGTTTGTATACTCTCTAGTAGACAATATTTGTATTCAAACTCACAGTTTATGTTTTGTTGTATTATACACGACAGTTGTATTATTAAGTTGTATTTGAATTCTGTACCATGTATCTGGCGACTCAAGATGGGTGATGTATACCTAATTTTGGGGGCGTCACATTGTTAGTTTTCATATTCCTAACCAACTTATTATGCGAATTCAAACAACCAAACCATTAAAGTCAATCACTGTCATATCAAGCCATAAAGCTATTCGTTTATTAAAAAATGGATGTCAAGCTTTCTTAGCCCATGTCACGGACTTGAACAAAAACACGTCAGATTTGAATAATATTTCTGTTGTTAGTGAATTTCCTGACAGATTTCCTGAAGAACTTCCCGGTCTACCCCCAGAACGTTAAGTTGAATTCTTTATTGATCTTGAACCTTGTACAAAGCCCATTTCTAAAACCCCATATCGACTGGCTCCTATTGAACTTCAGGAGTTAAAGGTCTAACTACAAGAGTTGTTGGACATTGGTTTCATTCGTCCTAATACATCTCCTTGGGGAGCTCCTGTGTTATTTGTAAAGAAGAAAGATGGGAGTATGCGACTTTGTATTGACTATCGAGAATTGAAACATGTCACCATTAAGAATAAGTATCCGCTACCTCGCATTGATGACTTGTTCGACCAGTTACAAGGAGCACAATTCTTTTCAAAGATCGATCTTCGTTCTGGATATCATCAGCTGAAGATTAAAACTGAGGATATTCCAAAGACTGCCTTCAGAACTCGGTACGGACATTATGAATTCTTAGTCATGTCTTTTGGATTGACTAATGTTCCTACTGCTTTCATGGATATAATGAACCATGTGTTCAAAGAATATTTGGATCAATTCGTTGTTGTCTTCATTGATGACATCCTCATCTATTCCAAAAGACGTGAAGATCATGATCACCATTTGAAGATGGTACTGCAAAGGCTTCGTGATAACAAGCTATATGCCAAGCTGAAGAAATGCGAGTTCTGGCTTGAGGAAGTAGCATTCCTTGGGCACGTGGTGTCAAAACATGGAGTATCTGTCGACCCGACGAAAATTGAAGCAATACAAAGTTGGGAGCAACCGAAGTTAGTGACCGAAGTACGTAGCTTTCTGGGCTTAGCTGGTTATTATCGGAGATTTGTGGAAAGATTTTCTCGAATCGCTACTCCGTTAACTCAGCTGACTCGTAAAGATACAAAATTCGGTTTGAGTGAGGATTGTGAAAAGAGTTTTCAAGAGCTCAAGAGGAGACTCATTTCGGCTTTGTTCGACAATACCATCCGGTTACGATGGATTTGTTATCTCTGACGATGCTTCGAGCAAAGGGTTAGGATGTGTTCTCATGCAATATGGGAAAGTCATAGCCTATGCCTCATGACGACTCAAAGAATATGAGAGGAATTATCCTACTCATGATTTGGAGTTAGTCTGCAATCGTTCGCGATTAAAGATCTGGAGACATTACCTGTATGGGGAGAAAGTGGAGATCTATACAGATCATAAAAGCCTCAAATATTTTTTCACCCAAAAGGAACTCAACATGCGGCAACGACGTTGGCTCGAGCTGTTAAAAGATTATAATCACACCATCCAATATCATCCTGGAAAAATAAACGTGGTAGCTGACGCATTGAATAGAAGATCATATGCGGGTACGAGTGCAATGTTTTTAACACAAAGGTCCATTTTGTATGACTTGTAAAGGATGGAGATAGAGGTAAAGGCTCCAAGTACCCACGTGATGATATCAAATATACGAGTAGAACCGACTTTAATCGATAAAGTTAAAGCTGCTCAAGCTACTGATATAGAGCTGATGCGTATGAAGAAGAAAGTGCAAGAAAGTGATATTCCAGAAGCAAGAATTGATGAAGAAGGAATACTTCGAGTCAACTCCAGACTTTGTGTTCCTAACGATTCTGACTTGAAGCATAGAATCATGATGGAGGCACACAACACACCATTTGCAATCCATCTTGGGAGTACCAAAATGTATCATGATCTTCGACATACATTTTGGTGGAATAATATGAAGAGAGAGATCGCGGAGTTTATCTCAAGGTGTTTAACTTGTCAACGTGTAAAGGCAGAGCATCAAGTGCCAAAGGGTCCATTTCAACCACTTGAGATTCCAAAATGGAAGTGGGAACACCTTACTATGGATTTCGTTACGGGTCTTCCCAAGGTTTCTCAAGGCATAGATGAGATTTGGGTTATTGTTGATAGATTAACCAAGTCTGCCCATTTCTTGCCTATACGGGAGACTTATTCCCTTGAACGTCTTGCTAGTATGTACGTAAATGAGATTGTGAGATTGCATGGCATGCCAGTATCTATAGTTTCGGATCGTGACCCAAGATTCATTTCATAATTTTGGGTTAGCTTATGCGAAACTATGGGCACAAATTTACGATTCTGATTCGGCGTACCATCCTCAAAGCAGATGAGGCAATCGAGAGGACTATTCAAACTCTTGAAGATCTATTAAGACTCTGTGTCCTAGATTTCAAAGGGAGTTGGGATAAGTACCTACCATTGGTGGAATTCTCCTACAACAACAGTTATCAGGCAAGTATAGGCATGGCTCCATTTGAAGCATTGTATGGACGAAAGTGTCGCTCTCTAGTATGCTTGAATGAGGTGGGAGAAGCAACATTATTGGGACCAGTATTGGTACGCATAACTACAAAAAAGATCCAAACGATTCAACAACGTATACAAACGGCACAAGATCGACATAAGAGTTATGCGAATCTTCATCGAAAGGACGTAGAATTTAATATTGGGGATCATGTATTGTTACGTATTGCTCCATGGAAGGGAGTTACAAGATTTGGGAAGAGAGGAAAGCTCAATCCAAGATTTGTTGGTCCATTTGAGATTCTTGACCGAATAGGAAATGTGGCCTATAGACTCGCATTACCTCCAAGCATGTCTCGTGTTCATAATGTTTTTCACATATCTATGCTTCGTAAATATGTGAAAGACCCAAACCACATTATTGAGTTAGAACCGGATGAGATAGCCGAAGATTTAACGTACGAGGAGGTACCTGTTAAGATCTTGGATAGGAAAGAGCATGTCCTACACACCAAGGTTATACCACAAGTTAAGGTTTTGTGGAGAAACCATGCTATTGAAGAAATGACATGGGAGTTAGAATCAGAAATAAAAGCGAGGTATCCTAACCTTTTCGAAACACCAGTACGTACGTTAATTTTGAGGACGAAATTTCATAAGAAGGGAAGGTTGTAAGACCCCAACTTTTTAATGAATAAAATCAAATTTCCTCTATTTATTATTTTGAATAATAAAGTGTTAATTTGATATAATACTTTGGTTATGGGTGAAATGTGCAAATTTTGCAAAATAAGCAAGTGGTTATAAAGTATTCATTTTGTCGGGGAATATTCGTTTGATCGTGGAATATTCTTTACGTCGGAACATTAAATGCGACGGCCAATGACCATTTTTGGGTCCCATAACGGATAACTGTCGGATGAAGAAAACGACAAGTTTGAGTTTTTATAAAGAACAACGTAATGGTTACCATTAACACTGTTGGAATACGCAGTGGTTAAAATACAATAATACGCGTGGTTGCACAGTAGTAGGAGTGAGCATTCGGTTATTAACCGAACCGAATACACATTTTGGTTATAATCGAAAATCGAATTTATGCTATTTTGGGTATCCGAATAACTACTCGAATTGTCTGATAACCGAATAATCGAATAACCGAATAACCGAATTAATTATTCGGTTAATAACTGAATGTAATACATAGACACACTACACAGCAATCAACATGAATTATCCTAAGTCCTAACAGTCTTATATGTCTACAGTCAACATTCTTCAACACCAACTGAGACAACATTCAACAACAATCAACAACACCAAGTCCAACTGATATACACAGGCACACAACATGAATTTCCAATAGACAAGTGACTGCAATACATGAATACACCAACTGATATACACAGCATGATACAAACAACTGATATACACAACATGATACACACTAAGTCCAACTGATATACACATCATGATACAGACAAGTGACTGCAGCATGAATACACCAACTGACAACATCATAACACAACATGAATTTCCAACAGAGTACAGACAAGTGAGACAACATTCAACACCAACTGGCAACTGAGACAAGTCAGAGTGTCAGACAACACCAAATGAGACAAGTCAGACAACACCAAGACAACAACAATGCAACAAGACAACACCAACTGAGACAACTGAGAGTCTGAGACAACACCAACTGAGACAACACCAAAAACATGAATGAGAGTATGAGACATATTACAAAAATAGACTGATTGAGACACCAAGTAAAGAGCAACAGACTGATCCAACACCAATAGACTGATTGAGACATATTACAAAAACATGAATGATCCAACACCAACTGATTGACTGAGACATGAGACAACTGAGCCAACAGCAACAAGTTAACAACAATCAATGAGCATGAGATAACTGAGCCAACTTCCAAACTGCAAATCTGCAATGAATAAAAAGAAAGAAACTACATCAGTTGCAAATACATTATTTTTTAATGCTCATTAAATGAACACAATGAATCAATGTATACAATTATTTTCTCTGTTGTGTAATAGAAATACAATACTAACTAACATACAAAAGCAATTAAACACAAATTCAATAAACCTTATATGCAAATTAATGAATCGAGAGATGAATTTACCTCATTAATTAAGTTGAGTCATAGAAACATTGGCATCATTAGTAACAAGGCTCAACTTGGAAATTGCTGAAAAATGAAAAATATAATTAAACACATTATTTTTATAAATTGTTTTATTAGTTCAATAAAATAAACATAAACAATAATTATTACCACACTCAAGTTTATCGGCAAAGTTGTTATCTTCCTCCACATTAATGCAATTCTTCTTTTTAATCCAATCTTGAGCACATATGAGAGCTTCCACCATATTAGGAGACAATGAACTCCTAAATGAATCAAGAATGCGCCCCCCCCCTCCCCGTGCTAAATGCGGATTTCGAAGCAACAGTAGAAATGGGAATAGCCAACACATCACGGGCAATACGTGAAAGGATAGGGAATCTTGCACTATTTTCTTTCCACCACACCAAAATATCGAAAGATTCATCGGCTTCTTCCACATCTTCACTTAAATATTTGTCCAACTCTGATTTTTCTCCAAGTATCACTCCGGTCCGACGCTTTTTGAACTTATCCATAAGTCTATTTGTATTTTGGGATTCCATTGAATTAGAACCTTGGGATGACATGTTACTTAAACTTGATGTGCCATTTGGCCCACTTTCTTGAGTTGAATACTTTTTTTTGTACTCATTAAACATATCTTCCATTGCTTTCTTCACACCATCGGCAATCTCTATCCCCGTGGCCCTATTCCTTGCTTGATATTCTAAATCCCTATCTTCATTATCAATATCAAAATGAAGATCTACTCCCATACGAACAAACGGATCTTCAACTTCAATTTAATCATCTCCATACATTTCATCTAAAATAAATTGAACAAAACTCAACTTAGACCGAGGATCAAGCACAGCGGGAATATACAACAACATATTCATCTTTGTAACATTTCCCCAATACTTATCATATTTTCTTTTCATTGCCTTGGCCATTTGTTTCAATTCTCTATCATTGCTTCTTTCCCACTCACTTAAAATAACATAAGTTTCACTTATTTCATGAAATGCAGTATTTGATGTGACATAAGATGAGCCAAAAATACACACAGTAAGATTATAAAATCTCACTAAGAATCTCACAAACAATTTAGCCCTATTCCAATCCGAG
Organism: Panax quinquefolius; assembly: GCA_020205615.1. Classification (NCBI taxonomy): domain Eukaryota; kingdom Viridiplantae; phylum Streptophyta; class Magnoliopsida; order Apiales; family Araliaceae; genus Panax; species Panax quinquefolius. The sequence continues at coordinate 89,743,202 of CM035166.1, forward strand.
TCCATTGGAATATCTTGGCCCCCCATCTCTTTTCGATCAAAAGCTTCTTTGTACGTTAAGGCTGAACTTAACATCAAGTAAGTAGAATTCCATCTAGTTGGGCAATCTAGACTTAAGCCTTTCTTGTCTTGAAGACCACAATACTCAATACAGTCCTTAAATAACTTGACCCTAGCCGGGGATTGTTTTGCATACTTCACTGCACGGCTAACATTTTCAACAGATTTCTCAATCAACTTCAACCCATCATTCACAACAAGATTAATAATGTGAGCTATACATCTCATTTGAATGAACTTACCACCCAAGACATTGGTTTTCCAAGATGAACATCTCTCTCTCAAGTAAGCAGATGCTGTATCATTTGAGCTAGCATTATCTACAGTGACTGTCATAACTTTAGAAAGTCCCCACTCTTTTAGACAAGACTCAACCATTTCCCCAATGTCCTTCCCCTTATGACTTGTGATGGTTCGAAAATTTAAGATTTTCTTATGCAATTTCCAATTTTCATCAATAAAATGGGCAGTAACACACATATAATTCAAGCATTGATTAGAAGTCCAAGAATCAGTAGTGAGGCAAACACGTTCATAATTTTTTTTAAGGAATGTTTTCAGCTTAATTTTCTCATTATCATACAAACGAATGCAGTCTCTAGCAAATGTAAAACATGAAGGCAACTGAAACCTAAGACATGTAGCTTGCATAAGTCGTTTAAAACCATCTTTCTCAATATGTTTGAAAGGAAGCTCATCTACAATAAGATGGTAAGTAACGGTTGCCCTAACTACTTCTTGGTCAAACCTCCAAGTGGTGAATGTACCCTCACATGCCCCTCCCTCCCCCTCACCCTCTCTAATTCCTACAAGTTGGGGTTGAGCTTTATCCATGTTGATGGGATTTTTTTTACAAGTTCTAAAGTGATTTCTTAAAGCAGTAGTACCATTTGAAGATGAATCAGCAGCTAATTCTTTTCAACAATAAGTACACTTACCTTTGATGACATTACCATCATTATCTTTAACTGGAATGAATTTCCCCTCAGTCCACACCTTGTGCGACGCCCCCAAAATTAGGTATACATCACCCATTCTGAGTCGCCAGATACATGGTACAAAATTCAAATACAACTTCATTTATACAACTGTTAAACTGTCTTATAGAATACGACCACAGTTAACTATGAGTTTTAATACAAATGTATGTAACTCTTATGGTGCCTCGACCACAACCTTACAATGGTAATTTACATAAAAGTATAGTCAAAAACTGTTTTTAAAAATAAAATCTTTGGGAAGTGCTCAAGGAAACCTTCGTACATGGGAGGCCATGCGTCTAGGTTATAATAGATATCATATGTCCACAGAATTATCCTTGGTTGACCCAATAGATCCCAAAGAAAAACGAGAAGATTACTATCATCTTCTTTCCAATGGTGAGTCTTCTCTTGACATATAACTATCTTCACTGTCTCCAGTGAATATTATATTTTAAATCAACTCCAAGATCATATAGGTAGTGCCCGTAAATATACTCAAGCAAGTGGATGCGCACAACCCTGTCTTATGATAACATGAGGTTGTATGTCATTAGACATCTTGTATGATAGTGACAAAACACCCTTCCAAAGTTGGGTTCACCTCACCCTATTTGATTTACCAAATATAACTACTAAATGTTGTATAGAATACAACACACTTTTCTATACTATTTACGGAGAACCTCCACACCTAGAGACCACTGTTCTATTCCCCTGTTATCCCAGCTCGACCCGGTAACACTCTTACGGCAACACTCTTATTACCTGAAAGGAATTGTGAAGCAGAAAGGGTGAGCACAACTAGCCCAGAAAGGAATATCATGACTAAAGATAATTAAATTATCAATAGCTTTCATCAATAATAAATCATAGATTTAAAATATATGGTAGATGATAAAACTTTTCAACCATAGTTGCAGCGGAACGAGCAATTCATTAGAAGAGTCAAATAGACCATTAGATCTATTATCTTCTCTATGTTAAAAGTCCACCAATAATGTTTTATTCCTGTAACATCAATCAACAATTCATGTCCACAATCATATGAATAACTCATAATCATAATTATGATTCTAAATTCCTCTTCGCACCCAGGACGAAGATAATTTTCATCACTTATCTTCACCTGAAACATCAAAAATCATGGTTATACCAAATCACAATTCTTGTTCATAATCATACTAATAAATTCATCTTTGCAGTACGGCCAAAGATATTCATTAACAATTCATCTTTGCACTACAAGCCAAAAACATACAACTATATTTTAGAAGAGTCAAGTAGAGCATGATATCTACTATCTTCTACAAATTAAAAGTGTATAACCAACTAAGCTTAAATAATCCACATCATCGAATTATCCATGCACTACGGCCAAGGATATTCGTTAGTATCACATCCATGAATTATCCATGCACTACGGCCAAAGATATTCATTATTATCACATCCATGAATTAATATTTCATCGCTTAGACTCAACTCAATAATTAATCCACATCATCGAATCATCCTTGCACTACAGGCCAAGGATATTCATTAGTATCACGACCACGAATTATCCATGCACTACGGGCCAAAGATAATCGTGTTTTCATCAACAGTCCCGATCATGCCATAAAACAATTCATCTTTGCACCCTTGGCGAAGAAGAGAATCCATAGCCATAATCATACTAAAAGCGTCCATCAATGCACTACGGGCGATGAGGACTTTTTCCACATCATTTGTAACATTACTACTCATGATTATACCGAATAATCCACGGTCATAATCATACCAAGTCCATCTATGCACTACTACCAAAGATGACTTTCAACACAATATAAGCATGAGGATGATGACAATGATATAAGAATCAATCACACGAGATAAATGAAAATATTAAACATTTATAATACAATTTATCCAAAGTTTCAATAATAACCAAATGTTATCAATCACTTAATAATCTCATAATCTAATATCATTAATATTATAACAATATTTTAATCATTTCTTAAACTTATAAACAATTTATTTCAATTGTTTACACTTTATCAAATAATGCATTTAATCATTCAAAAATGTCATACTCATAAGATTTCATCATCAATGATTAAATCCCTCATCAAAAATCTGCATATACCCTATATAGGATTCTCAAGCCATAAAATCTTATTTTCCAATTTTATTACTTCACATAACATATTTAATTCATTTACTCATAACTAGTTTATTTTCATGAAAATACCAAATCAGTCCCAAAATATTTCTTTTCCGAATTTAGCGAGAATATAGTCCCATCTTGAACATATATTTTTCTCAGAATTTTTAAAATTCATTTACTATTTTTTATATGGCTAAAAGTGCTGAATATTTAGACATTTATCATAAATTATACTTTTGTCCAAAAATTCCGAAATTTACAGGGTATACTCCTTTTATATACATGTACTCCCAATAAAAATTTTACCAATTTTGGAGTTAACCACAAGGAGTTATAAGGGTTTACTTTTAAAATAGTCTTTTCCCATAAAATCCATAACTCTTAATCTATACATCCAAAAATCGCCATTTTTGGACACAATCTAGAAAACTCATCAAATTATCATTTTAAATTTTTCCAGAATTTTTTAGGGTTAGAAAAGTTACGAATATACCCCTGGCAAAAACCCCTTTTTAATGAAAATATTATTCGTATGAATACGAAGGATCATTCACCATGAATGTGGTAATTCACATAGACAGGTTATTCCAACAGAATAATAAAGAATGGAATAACAGAAGGATTCACCATGCGTGCGATAGATCGCATAGATTTATTCCCAATGTAATAATAAATAATGGAACCGGTCCCAAGTAAACACACGAGGCGGATATTCGACGAGAATAATAAATAATGGAACCGTGTCCGCGTGGCGCACGAGACGAGGATATTCCGACAGAATAATAAAGAACGAAATAATAAATAATGGAACCAGGTCAGGCGTAATACGCACCGACAAGATATTCCAACATAATAATAAATAACGGAATAACAGAAGAATTTCACCAAGTATAGGGTATCCCGCGTATACAGGTTATTCCAACAGAATAATAAAGAATGGAATAACAGAAGTTCTCTTCATGAATAAGAAAGAAAGAATACCCCTTACGAGTACAACAAATAATATCCCTTACCTTAAAAGAAGAGTACTGGATATAGAAGTAGTGAAGTAGCAGAACACTTTTCTTCTTTCTCTCTATAGTTTATCTCTCTGAGTTTCAATTGAATTCGTAAGAAATAATGAATGAATGAGCTTCTATTTATAGAAAAATGGACTGCATAGTAACTAACTCATGAATGGTCCAGATTGATTTACTTTAATCTGACGGTCCATATTTAAAGCAAAATCTTTTAAATAAAATATAATATATTCTATTTATAATCTAATAAAAAAGCGAATAACTTTATAAAAGATTTTACTATATGCAAACACTATATGTGCACTATGCAAACACTATGCATAATAAAATATAATATATTCTAATTATTGTCTAATAAAACAAATAACTTTATAAAAGTATTTTGTTTTATATAAAAAAGATTTTACTATGTAAAACACTATACAAACACAATGCAACACTATGCATAATAAAATATAATATATTCTATTTATAGAATAACTTTATAAAAGTATTATGTTTTATATAAAAAGATTTTACTATGCAAAACACTATGCAGACACTATGCATAATAGAATATAATATATTCTATTTATAGAATAACTTTATAAAAGTATTCTGTTTTATTACATTAATAATACCAATAAAACAAAACTGAGTGATTTATCACATAAGCATCAATAATCAATACCGTGCTATTTACCAAAATAGGAAAAAAAAATTGAATACTTTTATTTCATAAAATTCGGGGTCTCACACCTTGGATCTAGGTGCCATCCTCTTTCTTTGCAGCTTTACATTTTTTGATTGTCCCGTACTCTTTGTAGTTGTGGTTATGGGGGTGGGGGTGGGGGTGGGGGTGGGGTGGGGGTGGGATTGGGGTGGGAACATTGTCACCCCCCTCTTTCTCATGTCTAATTGCATCAAGGTCATCAAGGTCAAGTTCGTCTGTATCATCCACCATATGCAAATCATTTAAAATACTTCTTGACATCATCTGAAAATTTCAAACAAATTACATTAACAACGAAAGTTTAAAAAGTTTACATAAATCAAAAACTTCAAGCAATTAATATTCAAGCATAAATCAAAATACAACATTTCAGTTACATTTTAACATTTCAGTTGACATACATCAAAATATTGTATTTAGATAAAAAGAATAGAATGAAGAACTGATTGAAAATTTTCCTGCCTCAAAGAGTCTACAAGGCAAAACATTACCCATTTTTCAAATTTGATGGTTGCAGGTACATTCAAGGGTATGACAAAAATCTTATTTTTCTTATTGTTAAGGTATGTATATGTGAAAGCATTCTTTCTTCAATGGTGACATATAGGAGTATATACATTTGTCAGTTTTTATCAAATTAACAACTCATTTGTGCATCCGGGATATTAAGCTTAAATATTTCCTTCTTGGTTACGAATGAATTGTATTTTTTGTTGCAGGGATCTGTTCATACTGTACCAGAGTATAAACCAAGAGAGGCATTGGCATTTTATACAGACGAGCGACGACAAAGATATATAAAACTACTACAATGATTTTTCTGAGAAAAAAAGAAATAAGGAATATATTTTGTAATTTATTGTTAAAATTACTCTTCTTGGCTGAAGAATGATGAACATAGAAGAAAGAAACAATATTTAATTAATGATATTACATTTATCCTGTGTTATTAATAACTAAACTGATGTTAATTTGCTATCAAGAAATACTATGATGATATGCATCCATAATTATCTCCACTACATCATATTTCTAGAAAGTTCATCATTATTTCTTCTAAAAAGTTGTACAGTTAATATTTCTAATTTTCAAAGAAAAGTTTTCATTGTCAAGAAATTTAAAGTTATTATTATATTTTTGTACCAAATGTAAAAAGTTAATAAACTAACCATTATGTCAGGAAAATGGGTAATGTTTTGATTGATAAATTTAGCTAAACATGATTCAGAGCAGCCATTAGAGAGTAAGATAGAGATGGTGAAGGAAGTTGAAGGAAAATCGTATCGGATGCCGTCGGCGTCGACCGATGAGGCGATGAGAGTTTGAGATCTGTTGACTGACTGTTGAGAGTTGAGAGTTCAGAGGTGAGAGGACAGAGATTGAGACTTCAGAGGACAGATACTTCAGAGGATCGGGATCAAGATCTATAGATCAGTTGAGACTTGAGAGAAGAGGGGGATCGGGATGGAGTCGAGATCTGTAGATCAGTTGAGACTAAGAGTCGAGAGAGTCAAGAGAGTGATTTAGTAAAGTAGATGACTAAGATGAGTGTAGTCGTGACTTACTGACTCGTGTAGATCTGTAGAGTGTAGACTTTGCTAAGCTTGTTCGATTATTCGGTTTACCCGAATAACCCAAAAGTAATACCCGTGCAACCTAACCGAAAACCGTAATAAATTTCGGGTATAACCGAAATGTTAAAAAAATCGAATTATTAGAAAATTTTGGTTAAATTATTTCGGTTCGGTTCGGTAATTCGGTTATACCCGTTTTTTGCTCAGTCCTACACAGTAGCACACGATATTGCATAGTATTTTTGAAATTATTGATTCTTACGTAAGAAGTCACTACTCAATAATTGTTACAGTAATTATTGTTCAATATTTTATTTAATTGGTTCAATAATTACTGCTTTGATATTTTATATTATTGTTGTTTCAATAATTGTCACTGCACAGTATCTCCATTATCAGATCAATAATTCATATTATTTGAATAATATTATTAGATAACATTAATGGCAATGTCTAAGGAAGTTTAGTCTAGGAAAGGGGTTTAGTCACCTAATTGCGAGCCAATAAGGAGAAATCCTTATCGGAAAGCCCCCTCTTTCTTGGGAACGACCTGGTTGTCATAATTGTGATTCTGTAATATTATTTGTGAATAATTAGTTATTGATTTATATGATAAGGAAATATTTATTTTATGTGGATATAAATGATGGATATATTTATTTTATGTGGTTATAAATGAAGGAATTAATGCTGAGGTATGTGGATTTCGGTCATTTTTTGTTTGGAATTTGAAAAAACTTAAATTTACAAAGTTGTAGAGAATTAAATTTCCTATGGAAAGCCCATGAGATTAGAATTTTCTGATAAAAGGGTTATTTATTATGAATTGTTGAAGTTTCAGAAAATAAAATGTTTTTATTAAAAATATGGTGGGCCCCACTTTTGGTTGGTGAGTAATGAAATTTGCTGGAATTTATTTTCAAAAGTGGTGGGCTTGAATAGTAGCAGGTAAAGCCATCAGGTAGCAGGTTAGTCTGCTATGACGTTATTAGCATTTTCATATAAATATGGTGCTTAGTTAGAATTGAAAATCACACCAGAAACAAGTTTTCTCTCTTTCTCTCTTTATATTATCGAGCGTATTTTGTGAGTATTTAGATACTTTGTGAGTTGTTATTCAACAGTGTAAGTTTTCTTTCAGCCTTATACCGATATTCCGATCAGAAGTACTGATATTTTGAGGTAAGGGATGTTATTTTCTTTCTAATGATGTTATTCTTTCAATATCATTATACCGAAATATTGGTATGGATTTTATTGTGGAATTTTTACCTTTTTATGTTAGGATTACTATTCACATATACGACACTATTTATGTATATGGCACTATTCACGAATACGACACTATTCACCGAAAAATGAAACTTTCTCCTTTTTGTCCAAGATGTCTATTATGGTTACTATCTTTGATTGTATCCAAGTTTTGATCTTTATTTTTGAATTATGCTTCACAATTGGTTATTTTGGAGTGTTATTGAACTTGGATAAACTGTAATATGAATCCCTAATATTTGTCCTTTTGTCTCACTGGATTCGTTTTCTTTAAGATATTTTTCATCATCCTCAGTTCTAAATAATGATATTACTGAATATCTTTGGCCTATAGTGAAAAGATGAATGATTATCTAATGAATATCTTTGGCCTGTAGTGCAAAGATGAATGATTACCTAATGAATATCTTTGGCCCGTAGTGCAAAGATGAACAGGTGTTGAGATGAACATGACCCACCTGGTGATACTGAAATGAATAACTTTGGCTGTGGTGCAAAGATGAATATTTGATTCAAGATGTATATTGATTGATGTTACAGGGATAAAATATTGATGATGGACTTTTAAATCTTAAAAGATAGTAGAATTCTATCTTTATTTGACTCTTCTAATGGATTATTGTTTCCGCAACAGTTGTTGATCTAAAACTTGTTGTCAATTATATTTTATCAATTTTTTCCCTGTTGAAGACTAATGATAATTTGTGGTATATTATCTTAGTCATAATATTCTTTACTGGACTAGTTGAGCTCACCCTTTTCCTTTTTTTCCATTGTTCTTCTCAGGAAGAGAAAATTTAGCAGGAACTAGCCGGGGTATGGAGTGATGCTTCAAGATAGTTGTTTTAGTAGTCCTCACTATTTTGTAAAATAGTGTATCAATAATTTTAATGAGGACTCCTTTTGAGTTTGTATATTGTCTATTAGACAATATTTGTATTCAAACTCACAGTATATGTGTTGTCGTATTTTGCACGACAATTGTATTACTGAAGTTGTATTTATTTCTGTATCATGTATTTGGCGACTCAGAATGGGTGATGTATACCTATTTTGGGGGTGTCACATGAATCCTCTAATTAAAGCTTATCTTCATGTTAACACCCAATCCACCATTATCTGGACTCCATTCGCAAACAATACCAAATACCTCCAGAATATTCCATTTGAGCCCCTCTCCAGAATGAAAAAAAGTATTGGCGCCCTTAAGGAGAATGGATCGATGTACCACTCTATGCCTTCAAATATGGCATTCGCCTACCTCTCCCTGAATTCATCTCCTCTTTTCTAGGGTAAATAGGAACAGGATTCGCCCAATTATTTCCAAATTCCTACATTTATCTAACCTCTTTCCTTGCCTTTTGTTACGAATTAAAAGTTCCAGCAGGTCTAGATTTCTTCTTCGCTCTATTCAGATTATTAAAAAGTTGGGAATCGGGTTTTCTCCACTTGGGACTCCACCCCGGGATCATCACCCCCTTAAAAACTCCCTCCAAAAACAAAGCCTGGCATTCACAATGGATTTTCATTCAAAGAAACCGACCTGAAACTCCTACCAAATTGGGCCTCTCCTAATGACTTTGTCTTCAAAGTTTCCACCTTCCCAAAGAAGAAAATCAACGCATTCCGAGCCTTCTACAGTCAAATGAAGAAGACCAAATGGCTCATCAAAATATTATCCGACCCCACTTGGCTCTACCATCACGGGTGTAAGTATTTGTTTATACATTTTCCCTTCTTCTTCTTTTTACCTGTATACTGACCCCTTACTAAGGCATTATACTTCGGTAAATGCAGTAACAATCTTTAAACCCAAGGACCTTGAAGCCTCTGGATCAGAATAACCACCCATCATTGACAGTCATCTCGACCCCTTCACAAAACAAGATCACAATGCCTAGACCATCCCTATAACCGAAATCCCAATCGACACGCCCCTGAACGCCTCTCCTTTAACTGAGACCTCACTCAACAACGAACTGAACCTCTCCAACCCCCCTTTGATGGTTCCACCAATCACCACCATCCCCATGGACCCCAGACTATCTACCAAAAAATTCATAGAACTAACAAGGTCGAACAAACTGATGTTGATGAAGAAAAAGTTGAAAAAACATATTAAGACCGATGGCCCCCCTACAACATCATCCATCGTCGAAACCTCAACTGAAAAAATTACTCCCCTAAAACACAACCCCTCAAACTGAGGCAGAAATCCCAAAAGAGCCTCCTCAAAATAAAGCCTGAACATAGGTGAATAAACAAAGCTCTGAAGAAATTACATACATTCCACCTTCCCCAACCAAACCCAAGGAAGCTACAAACAAAGAAGTACCTCTGTGACGATTTCTAAACACAACATGGTCCCAAGACCTTCCATATAACTACCCCTACGAAAACTTCAATGCCTTCGTCTTGCAGGGAGACGACAAAATGTACAAAGGTCTCGAGATCGGGGATCTCGTCATTGCAACCATCGTCCCCATAGGTCAGGTAAGAACACTTTCATACTTCTAATCAAATGTATTATCTCTGAACCATACTCATCACCTCCATACTCTCCTCAAGCTCTATCAGCCTTCGGCCAACTCCTTCTTCTGGTCAAAGAAACTTCTGCCCACAAAAAAAGAACTGGAAATAACAGTCAAACAACTCCGAGTAGAACTAGAAACCTCCTTATCCAAAAGAAAAATAGATCAAGAACGTTTCCAAATCGTCACAACTCACGCCTACAAGCTGACAGCCGATATCAAACAGTTAACCCAGGAACTGAAGGAGTTAAAATGGAAGTACTCAAAAATCTTCTAACAAAAAGAAAAGCTCATCTGAGATCGGGTCCGAACTGAGAGAAGAACGAGGCAAACTTGAAAAATCCTACAAAATGCTGGCTAAAGAATATGAGCAAATGTGTCAGAAATCAAAAGTCATGTTCATCAGCGTAGCCAACATGGAAAAAGAAATCAAACTGCTGAAAACTGAGAAGACTATTATCTCCATTACCGATAAACAAAAAATTTTCTAGGAATACCAAGAATCTCCTGAGTTAACCAACCATATCGTCGCCTAATTCGTCGAAGGCTACCAAAGCCATAAAGAAAAGATCAAGGAGAAGATGTTAGCAGCTGGCCTAGATATTACTATACTGAACTCTTCAGACGACCAGGCCGACTCTCCACCTGAATAGCTAGTTCTTAGAAATGACCATGTAATTGTTAACCATTTAATTATCCACTCTCAGAAATGAACAAGCTTGTTAACTGTCCCACAACAGGTCCCCACGTGACACCCATAATCACCATCATCACAGCTACATTAAGTGTGTCTTTGTGAGTTGTTAGATGCTTTGTGAGTTGCTATTCGTCAGTGCAAGTTTCCTTATGCCTTGTACCGATATTCCAATCAGAAGTACTAATATTTTGAAGTAAGGGATGTTATTTTATTTCTAATGATGTTATTCTTTCAATATCATTATACCGAAATATTGGTATGAATTTTATTGTGGGATTTTTACCTTTTATGTCGGGGTTACTATTCACGTTTATGACACTATTCACAAATACGGCACTATTCACCGAAAAATGAAATTTTCTCCTTTTTGTCCAAAATGTCTATTATGGTTACTATCTTTGATTGTATCCATGTTTTGATCTTTATTTTTGAAAGCTGCTTCACAATTGGTTATTTTGGAGTGTTATTAAACTTGGATAAACTGTAATACGAATCCCTAATATTTGTCCTTTTGTCTCACTGGATTCGTTTTCTTTAAGATATTTTTCATCATCCTCAGTTCTAAATAATGATATTACTGAATATCTTTGGCCTGTAGTGCAAAGATGAATGATTATCTAATGAATATCTTTGGCCTGTAGTAGAAAGATGAATGATTACCTAATGAATATCTTTGGCCCGTAGTGCAAAGATGAACAAATGTTGAGATGAACATGACCAACTGGTGATACAAATGAATATCTTTGGCCTGTAGTGCAACGATGAATATTTGATTCAAGATGTATATTGATTGATGTTACAGGAATAAAATATTGATGATGAACTTTTAAATCTTAGAAGATAATAGAATTCTTTCTTTACTTGACTCTTCTAATGGATTGTTGTTTCCGCTGCAATTATTGATCTAAAACTTGTTATCTATTATATTTTATCAGATTTTTCCCTGTTGAAGACTAATGATAATTTGTGGTATATTATCTTAGTCATAATATTCTTTACTGGGCTAGTTGAGCTCATCATTTTCCTTTTTGTTCCATTGTTCTTCTCAGGAGGAGAGAATTTAGCAGGAACTAGCCGGAGTATGGAGTGATGATTTAAGATAGTTGTTTTAGTAGTCCTCACTATTTTTTAAAATAGTGTATCAATAATTGTAATGATGACTCCTTTTGAGTTTGTATACTGTCTATTAGACAATATTTGTATTCAAACTCACAATATATGTGTTGTCGTATTTTGCACGATAATTGTATTACTGAAGTTGTATTTGTTTCTGTACCATGTATTTGGCGACTCAGATTGGGTGATGTATACCTATTTTGGGGGTGTCACAGTTGGTATCAGAGCTTAGGGATATGATCCATGACTTAGATGTGAGACAAAAACTAAGAGGGGAGAGACGGGGAATTCCTTCGCTAGTATGACCTAACTAAGTTTATTTGGTATTTATTTGGTCGGTCAGAGTATAGGGATAATATGTGACATGTTAATTAACCCTTTTTTTGTGGCAGTATTTAAGAATGACAGCTGCAAATATTAATAATGAAGTGAATCAGACCGTGGAGACACCTTTAATCACCACCCAGGGGAACGTGCAACAAGAAGGTAATATTCCTCCTGTAAACAACATTACCGAACAAATGATGAATGACGGGATGTTTAGAAGCTTTTTGTAGTTCATGCAAAATCAGACGAGGGAGACTCGTGCACAAAATATGGGAGAAAATGATAGCAATGCTTATTTGTCATCACGCAAAGCGCTTCAAGGAGTTGGGACAACCAGAATTTGTGGGAAAGCCGGATCCGATTAAGGCAAAAACGTGGGACAAATAAATTACCAAGATATTCGATGTCTTGGGATGCACGGAGGAACAGAAGGTTCCATTCGCCACTTTATGTTCATGCGGTTAGGCGATTCTTGGTGAAAATCATGAAGCGCGTACCCGCTGCACTTTTCAACATGTCTTGGGAAACATTTCAGAAACTTTTTAATAACAAGTACTTTCCTAAAAGTATTCATCATATGAAGGAGGTGGAGTTTATCATACTGGAACAAAATAACATGACGGTGTCCCAGTACGAGGTTAAGTTTTCAGAGTTATCCAGGTTTGCACCTTATTTGGTCTAGAATGAGGAATGAATGACGAGGATATTTCTGAGAGGTCTAAAACCTAATTTTCGACAATATCTTATCTCTCATAAATTTTCTTTATATTGAAATGTTGTCAACAGAGCTCAATTATTAGAGCAAGATAATGAGTATGCCCAACCGAGGGACCACAATCAGGGTCATACCGGTGACAGTAGTCATCGGAGCGATGATAACCAGAGGGGAGGAGAATGACCGCTAGTTAGATGCTATAGATGCGGAGAGGAGGGACACATAAGTCCAAACTGTTCACATCCTTCCAAGGTGTTTATCAGTTGTGGAAAAGACGGTCATATAGCTCAATTTTGTCCAATAGGGAAGTCAAGTCCAGCTGGGACGGCGACACCAAAGACAACTACGGACAAAACAAAGTCGGTGGTTCAAGGGAGGGCGTTTGTTGTGACTGGCCAAAACGCGAGAAACCCGAACGAGGTGATCACGGGTAAGCTAATCATAAACTGTGAGACCCCAGATTTTATGAATAAAGATTTAATTTTCTCGAAATAATTTTTTTAAATATTATGGTATGGATTTGATATAATGTTATAGTTGTGGGTAATATTTACAAATTTTGCAAAGTATGCAAGTTGTTATATAATATTCGATTGGTCGGGGAATATTCGTTTTAACAGAATATTAGATATAATGACACAATCATTGGTGGACCCCCACAACGGAATTATTATACGATTGAGAAAACGACAAAAAGTACTTTATGAAAATAACGGCGGAAGTTTTACAGCTTAATCTGTTGAACTACACCGGTAGTAAAGAAATCTGATGTCTGGCGTGGTTGCATAGTAGCACACGGTATTGATTATTGATTCTTCGTGAGAAGTCACTCGATTATACTCAATTATTGCTACTGATAATTCTTTGCATTATATCTCTCATATTATTGATTCGATCATTGTCATAGTATCATCTGCATAATATGTTATTTTATTAAATCAATAATTGAGACGACAAAGTTATTCATATTATTAAATTGCAATATTTACAATGTGTAGAAGTTACATCGAGGAGAGGTTTGGTCACCTAATTGCGCGCTTGATAGGAGAAATCCTTATTGGAAAGCCCCTCTTTCCTGGGAACGACCTGGTTGATAAATATTGTGAGTTATAATATTAATGATGAATTTGGAAATGCGGACGTGATATTTGAGTCCGAAACGATGAAATTAGTAGAAATAGTCTATAAACACAAAATTTTCCGGAATTCACTATTTGGTCAAAAAGTCAACAGTTGACTTTATTGAGAAAAATCAAACTTCGAAATTTCAAAATTTATATTTTTGATAAAAATGGTTTCATTGTGTTGGAATTATTTGTGTTAGTGAAAATCGACAATTATTTCGATAATAATTGATGTCTGAGGTTATATTGACCACTCGGGTATTTAACCGGATAAATGAGCAATTGATTGCTATTATTTCACATGATTATAACTATTTGTTCACATGTGTATACTATTGTTTCACATTCTTGTTACTATTAGGGGAGTTGGTGCAAGATTGATAATACTTGCATGACTAAGTTAAAAATGGAGGTATAGATGGAGGTACTATACTGTAATTCGTATTTTCACATGTCTAGAACTATTGATTCACATAATTTACTATTGAATCACATTATTTACTATTAAGGGAGGTGGGGCAAGTTTGATAATACTTCCATGACTAAATTAAAAATAAAGGAAAAGTTGGAGGTATTGTACTAAAAATATTCGAGCCCTAAAACGTGCAATTATCGAAACTATATTTTTCTATAAATAGAAGCTCATTCTTCCTTCATTTCTCACCAATTCACAAAAACTTTAGAGCGATTATTATAGAGAGAAATTATAGAAAGAAGAAGAGAAGTCTGCTACCTCACTATTCCAGTATCCAATTTTTCTAAAGGTAGGGAGTATTATTTCTTTCTTATCTATGAAGAGAGCTTCTGTTATTCCATTCTTTATTACTCTATTGGAAGAACTTGTATATGCGGGCTACCCTATACTTGGTGAAATTATTCTGTTGTTCCATTCTTTATCATTCTGTTGGAACATCACATGCATGCGTTATCTGGGACTGGTTCTCTGTCTTTATTATTCTTTGGAATATCATGTCGGGCGTTTTCTGTGGGACTTCGATTCCGCCTTTATTATTCTCGTTGGAATATCCTATCTACATGCATTCTCTATTGGACTGGTTCCGTCTTTATTATTACATTGGAATATCCCATACTGCATGCATTTTACGTGGACTGATTCCGTTATTTATTATTCTGCTGGAATAACCTGTCTGTGCGGTCCATCGCATGCCTTGTGATTTCTTTTGTTATTCCATTCTTTATATTATACTCAGTTGGTTAAAGTTTTTACTTCTATACTCCATGAAATTAGTGGAATATCCTTGATATTTGCGCTTCATCCAGTATCTTTTCATGGACATATTCTTCTGAGCATTCTTAAATTTTACTCTACAAAACAGTATCATGTTGACAATTTGGACGTTATTAGTTCCTGGATAAAATAATTCTTGAACTTGTTTTATTGAATTCTTATATCATTGTCATCATCCTCATGTTTATATTTTGTTGAAAGTCATATGTGGCCTATAGTGCATAGATGGACTTGGTATGATTATGACTGTGGATTATTCGGTGTAATCATGGTAGTAATGTTACAAATGATGTGGTAAAAGTCCTCATTGGCCCGTAGTGCATTGATGGGCGATTGTTGGCATGATCATGACCATTATTGAATACACAAATATTTTTGGCCGTAGTGCATGGATAATTGTGGTCGTGATACTAAAGAATATCCTTGGCCATAGTGCAGGGGTGATTCGATGATGTGGATTATTTATTAAAATCGAGTCCCAATGATAAAAGTGATGAAAAACCTTTTAAATCATAAAAGATAGTAGATTTTATTCTCTACTTGACTCTTTTAATGGATTGCTTGTTCAGCTCGCGATTAAACTTGATGGTTGTTATATTGTATCGGTTTAACAACTTTGTTGAAGGCTAACGATAATATATTCTGCATTATCTTAGTCATAATATTTCCTACTGGGCTCGTTGAGCTCACCCTTTTACTTTTATTGTTCTCTTGAAGAAATGAGAACGTAGCGAGGACTAGTCGGGGAGCGGGTGACTTTACGATGATGATAGCATTAGTAGTCCTCACTATTCAGTGAAATAGTGTGATAATAATTGTAATGAGGACTCCTTTTGAGTTTGAATAATCTCTAGACGACAATAATTGTATTAAAACTCACAGCTTATGTTTTGTCGTACTTTATACGACAGTTGTATAATTAAGTTGTATTTGTATTCTGTACCATGTATCTGGTGACTCAAGATGGGTGATGTATACCTAATTTTGGGGGCGTCACATAAACTCTTGTGAAGTTTATACCTTATTAGATACCGGTTCTACCCATTCTATTATCTCAACGTTTAAACCTGACTCTGGAGAAATTAGACCTTGACTTATCTGTAAAGACTCCGTTAGGAGAAACTTTTATTACATCTAATGTTTATAAATCTTGCTTGATTCAAGTTGAAACCATAACATTACCTGCCGATCTTATTTCGTTGAAAATTATTGCATTTGATGTGATTTTAGGGATTGATTGGTTAACCACGCATCATGCTAAAATTGATTGTTTTCGTAAGGTTGTTAGTTTTCATATTCCTAACTAACCTATTATACGAATTTAAACAACCAAACCATTAAAGTCAATCACTGTCATATCAAGCCATAAAGCTATTCGTTTATTGAAAAATGGATGTCAAGCTTTCTTAGCCCATGTCACGGACTTGAACAAAAACACGTCAGATTTGAATAATATTTCTGTTGTTAGTGAATTTCCTGACATATTTCCTAAAGAACTTCACGGTCTACCCCCAGAACGTGAAGTTGAATTCTTTATTGATCTTGAACCTTGTACAAAGCCCATTTCTAAAACCCTATATCGAATGGCTCCTATTGAACTTTAGGAGTTAAAGGTCCAACTACAAGAGTTGTTGGAAATCGGTTTCATTCTTTCTAGTACATCTCCTTGGGGAGCTCCTGTGTTATTCGTAAACAAGAAAGACGGGAGTATACAACTTTGTATTGACTATCGAGAATTGAACCATGTCACCATTAAGAATAAGTATCTGCTACCTCGCATTGATGACTTGTTCGACCAGTTGCAAGGAGCACAATTCTTTTCAAATATCGATCTTCGTTCTAGATATCATCAGCTAAAGATTAAAATCGAGGATATTCCAAAGACGCCTTGAAACTTCGATGCGGACATTATGAATTCTTAGTCATGTCTTTTGGATTGACTAATGCTCCTGCTGCTTTCATGGATATGATGAACCATATGTTCAAATAATATTTGGATCAATTCGTTGTTGTCTTTATTGATGACATCCTCATCTATTCCAAAAGCCGTGAAGATCATGAGCACCATTTGAAGATGGTACTGCAAAGGCTTCGTGATAACAAGCTATTTGCCAAGCTAAAGAAATACGAGTTCTGGCTTGAGGAAGTAGCATTCCTTGGGCACGTGGTGTCAAAACATGGAGTATCTGTCGACCCGACGAAAATTGAAGCAATACAAAGTTGGGAGCAACCGAAGTCAGTGACTAAAGTACGTAACTTTCTGGGCTTAGCTGGTTATTATCGGAGATTCGTGGAAGGATTTTCTCGAATCGCTACTCTGTTAACTCAGCTGACTCGTAAATATATAAAATTCGGTTTGAGTGAGGATTGTGAGAAGAGTTTTCAAGAGCTCAAGAGGAGACTCATTTCGGCACCTGTTCTGACAATACCATCTGGTTCGAATGGATTTGTTATCTACAACGATGCTTCAGGCAAAGGGTTAGGATGTGTTCTCATGCAATATGGGAAAGTCATAGCCTATGCCTCGCGACAACTCAAAGAATATGAGAGGAATTATCCTACTCATGATTTGGAGTTGGGAGCAGTCATTTTCGCATTAAAGATCTGGAGACACTACCTGTATGGGGAGAAAGTGGAGATCTATACAGATCATAAAAGCCTCAAATATTTCTTCACCCAAAAGGAACTCAACATGCGGCAACGACGTTAGCTCAAGTTGTTGAAAGATTACGATCACACCATCTAATATCATCCTAGAAAAGTAAACATGGTAGCTGACGCATTGAATAGAAGATCATATGCGGGTACGAGTGCAATGTTTTTAACACAAAGGTCCATTTTGTATGACTTGCAAAGGATGGAGATAGAGGTAAAGGCTCAAGTACCCGCGTGATGATATCAAATATCTGAGTAGAACCAGACTTTAATCGATAAAGTTAAAATTTGCTCAAGCTACGGAAATGGAGCGATGCGTATGAAGAAGAAAGTGCAAGAAGGTGATATTCGAAGCGAGAATTGATGAAGAAGGAATACTTGAGTCAACTCCGGACTTTGTGTTCCTAACGATTACGACTTGAACCATAGAATCCGTGATGGAGGCACCTGACCCACCATTTTCAATCCATCACAGGGAGTACCAAAATGTATCATGATCTTGACATACATTTTGGTGGAATAATATGAAGAGAGAGATCGCGGAGTTTATCTCGAGGTGTTTAACTTGTCAACGTGTAAAGGCGAGCATCAAGTGCCAAAGGGTCCATTGCAACCACTTGAGATTCCGAAATGGAAGTGGGAACACCTTACTATGGATTTAGATTCTGGGTCTTCCCAAGGTTTCTCAAGGCGTAGATGCGATTTGGATTATTGTTGATAGATTAACCAAGTCGCCCATTTCTTACCTATCTGGAGACTTATTCCTTGAGCGTCTTGCTAGTATATGTACGTAAATGAGATTGTGAGATTGCATGGCATGCCAGTATCCATAGTTTTGGATCGTGACCCAAGATTCACTTCACGATTTTGGGTTAGCTTGCGAAAAGCTATGGGCGCAGATTCTACATTTGATTCGGCATACCATCCTCAAAGCAGACGGGCAATCGAGAGAGGACTATTCAAACTCTTGAAGATCTATTAAGACTCTGTGTCCTAGATTTCAAAGGGAGTTGGGATAAGTACCTACCATTGGTGGAATTCTCTACTGACAAACAGATTATCGAGCAAGTATAGGCATGGCTCCATTTGAAGCATTGTATGGACGAAAGTGTCGCTCTCTAGTATGCTGGGATGAGGTGGGAGAAGAAACATTATTGGGACCAAAATTGGTACGCATAACTTAAGAAAAGATCCAAACGATTCAATAACGTATACAAACGGCACAGGATCGACATAAGAGTTATGCGGATCTTCATCGAAAGGACGTAGAATTTAATATTGGGGATCATGTATTGTTACGTATTGCTCCATGGAAGGGAGTTACAAGATTTGGGAAGAGAGGAAGGCTCAATCCAAGATTTGTTGGTACATTTGAGATTCTTGACCGAATAGGAAATGTGGCCTATAGACTCGCATTACCTCCAAGCATGTCTCGTGTTCATAATGTTTTTCACATATCTATGCTTCGCAAATATGTGAAAGACCCGAACCACATTATTGAGTTAGAACCGGACGAGATAGCCGAAGATTTAACGTACGAGGAGGTACCTGTTAAGATCTTGGATAGGAAAGAGCATGTCCTACACACCAAAGTTATACCACAAGTTAAGGTTTTGTGGAGAAACCATGATATTGAAGAAATAACCTGAGAGTTAGAATCTGAAATAAAAGCGAGTTATCATAACCTTTTCGAAACACCAGTACGTACGTCAATTTCGAGGACGAAATTTCATAAGAAGGGATGGTTATAAGACCCCAACTTTTTAATGAATAAAATCAAATTTCCTCTATTTATTATTTTGAATAATAAAGTGTTAATTTGATATAATACTTTGGTTATGGGTGAAATGTGCAAATTTTGCAAAATAAGAAAGTGGTTATAAAGTATTCATTTTGTCAGGGAATATTCGTTTGATAGTGGAATATTCTTTTTGTCTGGGAATATTTGTACGACGGCGCAACCATTTGTGGGCCCCATAACAGATAACTGTCGGATGAAGAAAATGACAAGTTTGAGTTTTTATAAATAACAGCATAATGGTAACCATTAACACTATTGGAATACCCAGTGGTTAAAATACGATGTCTGGCGTGGTTGCGCGTGAAGCACACGGTATTACACGATATTTTTGAAATTATTGATTCTTACGTGAAAGTCACTACTCGATAATTATTACGATAATTCTTTATTCAATATTTTATTTTATTGGTTCAATAATTGATGCGTTGATATTTTATATTATTGTTGTTTCAATAAATGTCACTGCACAGTATCTCCATTATCAGATCAATAATTCATATTATTTGAATAATATTATTAGATAGCATTAATGGCAATGTCTAAGGAAGTTTAGTCTAGGAAAGGGGTTTGGTCACCTAATTGCGGCATGATAAGGAGAAATCCTTATCGGAAAGCCCCTCTTTCTGGGGAGCGACACAGTTGTCATAATTGTGATTCTGTAATATTATTTGTGAATAATTAGTTATTGATTTATATGATAAGAAAATATTTATTTTATGTAGATATAAATGATGGATATATTTATTTTATGTGGTTATAATTGAAGGAATTAATGCTGAGGTGTTTTATCAGTATTTTGTCGGAATAGAGGTTTTGAAAATCGTCCGTATGTGGATTTCGGTCATTTTTTGTTTAGAATTTGAAAAAACTTAAATTTACAAAGTTGTAGAGAATTAAATTTCCAATGGAAAGCCCATGTGATTCGAATTTTCTGATAAAAGGGCTATTTATTATGAATTGTTGAAGTTTCAGAAAATAAAATGTTTTTATTAAAAATATGGTGGGCCCCACTTTTGGTTGGTGAGTAATGAAATTTGCTGGAATTTATTTTCAAAAGTGGTGGGCTTGAATAGTAGCAGATAAAGCCATCAAGTAGCAAGTTAGTCTGCTATGACGTTCTAAGCATTTTTCCTATAAATATGGTGCTTAGTTAGAATTAAAAATCACACCTGAAACAAGTTTTCTCTCTTTCTCTCTCTATATTATCGAGCGTATTTTGTGAGTATTTAGATACTTTGTGAATTGCTATTCAACAGTGTAAGTTTCCTTATGCCTTATACTGATATTCCGATCAGAAGTACTGATATTTTGAAGTAAGGGATGTTATTTTCTTTCTAATGATGTTATTCTTTCAATATCATTATACCGAAATATTGGTATGGATTTTATTGTGGAATTTCTACCTTTTTGTGTCGGGGTTACTATTCACGTATACGGCACTATTCACGTATCTGACACTATTCACGAATCTGACCTTATTCATAGAAAAATGAAATTTTCTCCTTTTTGTCCAAGATGTCTATTATGGTTACTATCTTTGATTGTATCCATGTTTTGATCTTTATTTTTGAATTACGCTTCACAATTGGTTATTTTGGAGTATTATTATTGAACTTGGATAAACTATAATCTGAATCCCTAATATTTGTCCTTTTATCTCCATTTGGATTCGTTTTCTTTAAGATATTTTCATCATTCTCGATCTAAATAATGATATATCTTGAATATCTTTGGCACGTAGTGCAAAGATGAATGATTACCTAATGAATATCTTTGGCCTGTAGTGCAAAGATGAATGATTACCTAATGAATATCTTTGGCCATAGTGCAAAGATGAACAGGTGTTGAGATGAACATGACCAACTGGTGATACAAATGAATATCTTTGGCCTGTAGTGCAAAGATGAATATTTGATTTAAGATGTATATTGATTGATGTTATAGGAATAAAATATTGATGATGGACTTTTAAATCTTAGAAGATAGTAGAATTCTTTCTTTACTTGACTCTTCTAATGGATTGTTGTTTCCGCTGCAGTTGTTGATCTAAAACTTGTTGCCTATTATATTTTATCAGATTTTTCCCTGTTGAAGACTAATGATAATTTGTGGTATATTATCTTAGTCATAATATTCTTTACTGGGCTAGTTGAGCTCACCTTTTTCCTTTTTGTTCCATTATTCTTCTCAGGAGGAGAGAATTTAGCAGGAACTAGCCGGGGTATGGAGTGATGATTCAAGATAGTTTTTTTAGTAGTCCTCACTACTTTGTAAAATAGTGTATCAATAATTTTAATGAGGACTCCTTTTGAGTTTGTATACTGTCTATTAGACAATATTTGTATTCAAACTCACAGTATATGTGTTGTCGTATTTTGCACGACTATTGTATTACTAAAGTTATATTTGTTTCTGTACCATGTATTTGGCAACTCGGAATGGGTGATGTATACCTATTTTGGGGGCGTCACATGAATCCTCTAATTAAACCTTATCTTCACGTTAACATCCAATCCACCGTTATCTGGACTCCATTCGCAAATAATACCAAATACCTCCAGAATATTCCATTTGAGCCCCTCTCCAGAATGAAAAAATGTATTGGCCCCCTCAAGGAGAATGGATCGATGTACCACTCTATGCCTTCAAATATGTCATTCGCTTACCTCTCCCTGAATTCATCTTCTCTTTTCTAGGGAAAATAGGAATAGGATTCACCCAATTATTGCCAAATTCCTACATTTATTTAACCTCTTTCCTTGCCTTTTCTTACGAATTGAAAGTTCCCCCAGGTCTAGAATTCTTCTTCGCTCTATTCAGCTTATTAAAAAGTTGGGAATCGGGTTTTCTCTACTTGGGACTCCGCCCCGGGACCATCACCCCCTTAAAAACTCCCTCCAAAAACAAAGGCTGGCATTCACAATGGATTTTCATTCAAAGGAACCAACCTGAAACTCCTACCAAATTGGGCCTCTCCCAATGACTCTGTCTTCAAAGTTTTCACCTTCCCAAAGAAGAAAATCAACGCCTTTCGAGCCTTCTACAGTCAAATGAAGAAGACCAAATGGCTCATCAAAACATTATCCGACCACACTTGGCTCTACCATCACGGGTGTAAGTATTTGTTTATACATTTTCCCTTCTTCTTCTTTTTACCTGTATACTGACCCCTTACTAAGGCATTATACTTCAGCAAATGCAGTAACAATCTTTAAACCCAAGGACCTTGAAGCCTCTGGATCAGAATAACCAACCATCATCGACAGTCATCTCAACCCCTTCCCAAAACAAGATCCCGATGCCTAGACCATCCCTATAACCGAAATCCCAATCGACACGCCCCTGAACGCCTCTCCTTTAATCGAGACCTCACTCAACAACGAACTGAACCTCTCTAACCCTCCTCTGATGGTGCCACCAATCACCACCATCCCCATGGCCCCCAGACTATCTACCAAAAAATCCATAGAACTAGAAGGTCAAACAAACTAATGCTGATGAAGAAAAAGCTGAGAAAACATATTAAGACCGATGGCCCCCCTACAACATCATCCATCGTCGAAACCTCAACCGAAAAAATTACTCCCCTAAAATACAACCCCTCAAACTGAGGCAGAAATCCCAAAAGAGCCTCCTCAAAATAAAGCCCGAACATAGGTGAATAAACAAAGCTCTGAAGAAATTATATACATTCCACCTTCCCGAACCAAACCTGAGGAAGCTACAAACAAAGAAGTACCTCCGTGACGATTTCTAAACACAACATGGTCCCAAGACCTTCCATACAACTACCCCTACAAAAACTTCAACGCCTTCATCTTGCCCGGAGACGACAAAATGTACAAAGGTCTCGAGACCAAGGATCTCGTCATTGTAACCATCGTCCCCATAGGTCAGGTAAGAACACTTTCATACTTCTAATCAAATGTATTATCTCTGAACCATAATCATCACCTCCATACTCTCCTCAGGCTCTATCAGCCTTCGGCCAACTCCTTCTTCGGGTCGAAGAAACTTCTGCCCACAAAAAAAGAACTTGAAATATCCGTCAAACAACTCCGAGCGGAACTAGAAACCTCCTTATCCGAAAGAAAAATAGATCAAGAACGTTTCCAAATCGTCACAACTCACGCCCACAAGCTGACAGCCGATATGAAATAGTTAACCCAGGAACTGAAGGAGTTAAAATGGAAGTACTCAAAAATCTCCGAACAAAAAGAAAAGCTCATCTGAGATCGGTCCGAACTGAGAGAAGAACGAGGCAAACTTGAAAAATCCTACAAAATGCTGGCTAAAGAATATGAGCAGATGTGTCACAAATCAAAAGTCATGTTCATCAGCGTAGCCGACATGGAAAAAGAAATCAAACTGCTGAAAACTGAGAAGATTATTATCTCCATTACCGATGAACAAAAAATTATCTAGGAATACCAAGAATCTCCCGAGTTAACCAACCATATCGTCGCCTAATTCATCGAAGACTACCAAAGCCATAAAGAAAATATCAAGGAGAAGATGTTAGCAGATGGGCTAGATATTACTATACTGAACTCTTCAGACGACGAGGCCGACTCTCCATCTGAATAGCTAGTTCTTAGAAATGACCATGTAATTGTTAACCATTTAACTATCCACTCTCAGAAATGAACAAGCTTGTTAAATGTCCCATAGAGTCTTTCATTGTATAACAAACATCATTTAAAACATCCTACAACATGTTCACCTGAAGGCTGAACATATTCTCCTGAAGAACGGAAGAATCCGTCGGACACCATGAATCTTGTTCGCTCCTATGAGCCGAACAAATACAGCCGAAAAAAAAAATATTATTCGCTCCTAGGAGTCGAACAGATATCACCAAACACTAAAAAATCTCATTCGCTCCCGGGAGCTGAACAGATATCACCGAACACCAAAAAGTCTCGTTTGCTCCCAAGAGCCTAACGGATTCCACCGAACACCGAAAAAAACTCGTTCGCTCCCAGGAGCCGAACATATATCACCAAATACCAAAAAATATCATTCGCTCCCTGGAGTCAAACAATTATCACCAAACACCAAAAAATCTCGTTCGCTCCCGGGAGCCGACCAGATATCACCAAACACCAAAAAATCTTGTTCGCTCCCAAGAGCAGAACAAATAAACAATCACATATAACAACACTGTAGAGAAAAAATGATTCTTTTATTGATAATTATTGGAAGAATTACATACCAGAAACTCTGATTTCAACCCTAGTAAAAATATTTCTGATCTACCCACATGCCATGCGTTCTTGATCTCAGATCCATCTATTACTCGTAGCCGATAGGTTCCTGGCTTTGGTACTTCAATGATTTTATAAGGACCTTCCCAATTTGGCATCACCTTTCCCAAATTTTGAGGCATAGAAGCTTCTACCTCTTGAACAATTAGATCCCCTACCTCAAATCTTCGGAGCTTCACCCATTTGTTATAATACTTGGCCACTTGACGCTGATACACCGCAAGCTTTACAAAGGTCATTTGTCTAACTTCCTCCAACAAATCCAAATTGGCATGAAGTCCGTCCTCATTGTATACTTCCTGAAACCGACTGACCCAAAGAGACGTAGAACCAACCTCTACTGAGACCAAGGCATCCGAACCATAAGCTAATAAGAAGGGTGAGTCTCCCGTAGTAGATCTTGGTGCTGTCCGATAAGCCCACAATACACTGAGTAACTCTTCAGGCCACCTTCCTTTTGCCTCATCTAGTCTTCTTTTGATTCCATTTAATAGAGTCCTATTGGTTACCTCAACTTGCCCATTCGACTGAGGATGAGCCACCAAAGTCTTCTAATGCTGAATACCCAATTCTTTGAAAAATACCTCAAATTTCGAACCTATGAATTGTCATCCATTATTCGAAACCACCACCATGGGAATTTCAAACCAGAACATGACACACTCTTTCAAAAATTTCAAACATTCTTGCTTCGTGATCAACCAAAGGGGTTTGGCCTCCACCCATTTAGTCATATAGTCAATAGTTACTATGACAAAACTAACCTGTCCCTTAGTTTTTGGTAATGGGCTCAAGATATCCACCTCCCAAACAACAAAAGGAATTGGGGATAAAACTAAATATAACTCCTTTGGCGACTGATGAGGTATCGGGCTATTTAACTGACATTTCGAACTCTTTTTCACATACTCAATTGCTTTTTTAAAGATTTTTGACTAATAGTAACCCTGCCGAAACACCTTGTATGCTAACAACTTCGCTGCCATATGATCACCAAAAATCCCTTCATGAACTTCTCGAGAAAAACATACTCCGCTTCGGATGGAACCAAACACTTCAGCAAAGGGGAAGAATAGGCTCGTCATTAAAGATCCCCATCTATAAGCACAAAGTTTGAGCTCATGTGTTTAACTTTCTTTGCTAATAACCGATCCGAAGGCAGAACGCCGTCAGCCAAATAGTCGAGGTTAGGAGACATCCAACAATTAGATTATTTTATATTCATTACTTCTATATGTTGAACACTCGGCTGATTTAAAATCTCCAAGTAAACCGATCCACCAAATATAATTGCTTCAGTCGTAGCCAATTTTTCCAGTGCATCAGCTATATCATTATCAGATCTATCTATTCCTTGAAAAGCATAAGAATCAAAATATTGCAGTCGATCCTTTACCATCGCCAAATATTTCACTATTCTCGTTCCCCGAGCCTCATATTCCCCTAAAATTTGTTTGACGACCAGCTGAGAGTCACTAAAAATAACCAAATTTTGTACCTCAAGACTCTTCGCTAGCCGTAACCCTGCTAACAATACTTCATACTTGGCCTCATTGTTCGTTGCCTTAAACCCAAACATGATCGCCTGTTGCACCTTAAACCCCTCTAGACTAGTCAAAATGATGTCAGCACCACTGGCATCGAAAGTAGTCGACCCATCTGCATACAACGTCCACGAATTCTGTACCAGATGAACTACTGCAACCGACTATTCGGTCACTTTGATCTGGTCTAAACTCTCATCTATCTCAATGAATGAACATTCTATTATAAAATCAGTCAACGCCTGTCCCTTAATGGGTGTCCGAGGATAAAACTCCAATATAAACTACGATAATTTCATAGTCCACACGGCAAGTCTTCCCGAAACCTCTGGTCTTCCCAACACCTTTTTTAAAGGCTGATCAGTATACACCACTATTAACCGACCTTGGAAGTATTACCGAAGTTTTTGACTGGCTATTATTAGAGCATAAGCAAACTTCTCAAGGTTCAGATACCTTGTTTCTACATCACTAAGGGTGTGGTTTACATAATAAACCGGGTGCTGCTTACACCCAATCTCTCGCACCAAAACTGCTCCCACAACCAACTAACTTGCTACCAAATACAAGTAAAAAGACTCAGCGAAAACTGGTTTCATAAGACAAATACCTCTTTATCCTTTGAAACGCGTCTTCACATTCTGAAGTCTAATGGAAAATATTCGCATTCTTTAACCCTTTTAAAGTATCAAAGAATAGTAAACATCTCTATACCGACTTATACATGAACCTCCACAAAGTTGTTATCCGGCTTGTTAAACGCTGAACATCCTTATATGACTGCGGGAATTTCATGTCCAAAATAGCTTGTATCTTCTCGGGATTAGCCTTTATCCCCCTCTTGTTGATTAGATAACCTAGGAACTTCCCTACATCTAGTTCGAAGGTACACTTATTCGGGTTCAACCTCAAATTGTAGTGTCGAATAATTTGAAAATAATCCTCCAAATTATCCAAATGACCTCTAACTGTCATGCTTTTGACGATCATGTCATCCACATAAACTTACATGCTCCGCCCCAACTGCTTCGTGCACACATAATTCATCATCCTTTGATATGTGGCCCCCGCGTTTAATAAGCCAAAAGTCATCTTCTTATATGCATATACCGATCGATGAGTGATGAAGGCTATTTTTGGGATGTCTTCCTTGGACATCAAAATCTGATGGTACCCCGAGAAAGCATCCACAAAGCTAAACAAAGCATACCCTGGAATCGTATCGCTAAGTTAGTCGATGTGTGGCAGGGGATAGAAGTCCTTCGGGCACGCTTTGTTCAGATCGGTTTAATCTATACAATTCCATTATTTCCCATTCTGCTTCTGCACCCATACAACGTTTGTCATCCACTCCGGATAATCAATTTCAAATATGAAATTCGCTGCTAAGAGCTTTCCAATCTCTTCATCAATTAATTTCTGCCTTTTAGGGAAAAGATCCTCCTCTTCTATAAAACTTGTTTCTTCATCGAGTCTACATGCAGCTTGTATCCAACAACCTTCAGATCCACCCCGGGCATGTCATTAGAACCCAGGCGAAGATATCTGAATATCACTAAAGTAACTCCACTAAGTTAATTCAAAAAGGCTCTAGCAATCCTGACCCGATCCTTATAGTTTTATCCTTCTTTCCCAGGATCAACTCAACCTCTTCGGTCTCTCCCGCCAGCTTGACCAAGGGTTCAGTATTGCTTTCCGTAAATGGTTCAATCTCCATTGCCATGTTTGCTTCTGCTTACTGACCCCTACTCTTTGAAGTGATCAGTGTATTCCGGTAGCATCTCCTTGCCAAATTAAGATCCCCAGCGACTCCCCAACTCCATGCAGTGTAGGGAACTTAATATTGAAGTGAGAAATCGACGTCACTACTTGGAGGGCTATCAGGGTGCGTCTTCCCAGAATCGCATTGTACGACAAATCCACATGTACCACAAAGAATCGACACATGATCTCCACCTGTTGCGGAGCTGTTCCGAAGATGATTGACAACTCAATTATCCAGGAAAATCTGACTGGCTCGTTGCTGAACCCATATAATGGAGACTCCTGCCCAATCTCCATCTTTCTTCTGTCCAGGTTCATCATCTGGTAAACATGTGCATACAGAATATCCACTGAAAACCCGTTATCTACCATCATCCATTTTATATCCACCGAACCCACCTGTGCATTAATTACCAATGCTTCCTCGTGTGGTTTGATCGGTTTTGCAGGGAAATTTTCATCAGTGAATGAGATCACCCAACATACCTCCGTAGCATGCCCTACTGCCTAATGGTATTCGCAATACTTGCTTATATTCCATGTGGCCGCCTTTATGTTATCCCTGGGTAGTTCGAAACAAGGTTGCCTTCTTATCTGTTCCACTATGGTGGCCTAATCGGTATTGAGCTTTGTGTATATTCTGTTTACCTTTTGACTCAGGAAAGGCAGGCGTCCTCCTCCCGAACCCCCGGTGTTACTATTATACCTCTTTTGATAGCCATTAGACCTATCATTATTAATGTCATACCTCTTCTGGTTTCCATCCGATTTGTTCTTATCTTTATCGTTCCCAGCTTCAAACTGTTCATGACTTCATACACCACTATAAAGCCTTCGGCTTTTTTGAACGCTTCGGCCAAGCTCTTTGGGTGATTAAACATTAATTTCTTCACCAGCTTCTCTTAATTCACCAAATCCAACCCGTTTTGAAAAAGCCCTACTGCTTGGAGGTCATTGAAAACTATTACCTGACCTACCGTTTTCCTAAATCTTTTCACGTACTGGCCCAGCGTCTCATTAGAATGTTGTCTGATCTGCGATAATGATCCTGTTTGCTTCGCCCTCCTCTTATTACTCCTGAACTGGGTATAAAACTTGTCGCATATCTCTTCCCATGACAAGACTGAGTTCGAGGCCAAGGTTATCATCCATTATCTGGCATCCTTCCTCAAAGTCATCATGAAGGTATGACACTCTACCGCATCCGAGTAATCATAGTAGTCCATTAGTCTGTCGTACACTTGATTGTATTCATACGGATCACCTGAACCATCATAACTCTCCATATAAGGGAGTTTCTTATTGGGGTCTGCCTTTTCTCGAATGATCTCAGGAGAGAATGGGGAAGCTTTTTTTCCTGAACTTATGTTCACCTGTCTGACTTCGGCCAACTCCTTTTGAATCCCCCATCTTTTTAGCCAACAGTTCCATTCCTTCTGGCTTTGTGGGCACTTATTTCTTTGGAGAATCCTTCTTTTTGTGGTCGCTCCAACCCTTTCCATTCGAACTATCAGCCCTGGAAAGGCTTCGACCTCTGCTCTCGATGTACCGGGAACTCTCAAGGTGGTGTACTCTCGATTGGCTCCCGGATGTGCGGCCACCCGATCTTCTCCTGTAAGACCCCAAATTTTATGAAATAAAAGTATTCAATTTTCTTATAATTATTATTTTATTTAGTAAATGGTTAAATTGATAAAAGGTTAAAGTTAAGGGTGATATGTGAAAATTTTGCAAAGTAAGCAAGTTGTCATAAAATATTCGTTTGGTCGGGAAATATTCGTTTTATCAGGGAATATTCGTACGACGGCACAATCATTGGTGGACCCAACAACGAAATTATTATCGGAGTTAGAAAACGACAGAAATAATTTATATAAAAATAACGGCAAAAGTTTTACCGTTAAACTGTTGAAATACCCGGTGGTAAAAGTACAGTAATACACGTGGTTGCATAGTAGCACGCTATTGTTATGCGATATCTTTGATTCTTCGATGCTTACGTGAGAATTCACTCGCTTTTATTCAATTATTGCCACGATAATTCTTTGCATAATATCTCTCATATTATTGATTTAATTATTGTCACAGTATCATCTGCACAATATTTTATATTATTAAATCAATAATTGAGACGACAAAGTTATTCATATTATTATTTGCATTATTGACGATGTCTAGAAAGTTCTGTCGTGAAAAGAGGTTTGGCCACCTAATTGCGCGTCAATAGGGAGAAATCCTTATCGGAAAGCCCCCTCTTTCCTGGGAATGATCTGGTTATTAATATTGTTAGTTATAATATTAATGATGAATAAGTTCGTGTTGATTAAAGATAAGAATAATAATTGATGAGTGAAAGATGTTTGTTCATTTAGTTTTCTTTAATTCTTCCGTGACCCAATTACCCTCAAAAGAGGTAATTCTGTGATTAGCTGGTTTTGTTATTATTGACCAAAAGGGTAATTAATCGGATAAATGAGCAATTAATTGCTATTAGTTCACATGCAAATTACTATTTGTTCACATGCATGGAACCATTGGTTCACATGCAAATACTGTCAGGAAAAAACATGTGAATGATATTCCAATTTAATATATGATTTGATTATGATATATATATATATATATGAATGAATATGCAAGTATGCTTGCATTAAGAAAAGCTGTAAAGTCTATTGATAGATAATAGAAATATATGTACAAGGACTTAGAATGAATTGATCAAATATGTTAGGTTGATCCTACATAAGCAAAACAACTTTGTAAAGTCCTTAAAAAGAAATAATGTACAAGGACTATAAATATAGAAAGATCAAGCTTGTTAGGTTGATCTTATGATGTAATAGATAGGCTTGTTTGATCGTCGAGCACTGCACCAGAAGTCGTAGTCTGCTAGGTGAGTCAAGGTTAACTCAAGAGCTATCGAGGCTGGATAGAAGTATGCAAGATAGTAGATCTCGGAGTTCGTAGACTGCCAGAGAAAATGAAGAAGGATCGTAGTGTATCGAGTAGAGCTTCTTCGGGATCGTAGTGTGCTGACGAAGTCATGTTCAGAATCATAGAGACAGCCTGCCTACGAGAAGACCGATCATCTGCCGAAGCGAAGAGCGAAGCGTAGACTACACTCGAGTCGTAGTCTATCTCTGCGATCTTTGAAGCCAAGTCGAGGATCGTAGATCACACTCACGAGTTCGTGAGAGCCTATTGATTACATGCAAAGATCGTGAGTCAAGCAAGATCACATAAAGACAACAAGCACACGGCGAAAATCGTGGTGTCAAGATCGATCTCGGGATCGTAGTGTCTGCACTGGCCAGAAGGCAAATCATAGAGTGCGAACTACGACCTGGCGAAAGTGCTCACAATGCCAAGACGAATCGTAGAGCATATCACGATTCTCGACGAATGAAACACTCCCGAATATCCAAAGGAGCGGTGCCTCTGGTTCAAGCTGCAAAAGTTACATCCAAGAAACCGAGAGCACTCAACGAATAACATGCAAGCTAATAGAAGATCTAAGCACCAACCCAATCAGCATCAAGATTGAGTTATGAAGCCATTTGAGACGAAGTCTTCCACAAAGAGATCAGAAGAAGACTTGATGGCGACTAAGGAAAGTCGACAGTCAGTCGAAAGTGTCAGTGAAGAGAAGACAATGATCTTGGAAGCAACCAAGATCGTAGTGTTTTCCAAACAAAGAAGGAACTGATGGAAGGTGAACCGAGATACTGGTCAGCCTCTGAAGAGCAAGGCTAAAGTGATTAAGTGCAGGGTCAGTTCATTAATGATAAGTGAAAGGGAGATCACAAGGAGAAAGCAAGCTGTCCACGCCACAAATTTGAAGTGTCTTGATATTCAGAAGAGGACCAAAGAAAGGGATTAGGCCATCAGTCTTTGAGAACAGTCGAAGCAAACAGAAGTATTGAAGCACTGCACAATAGAAGGAAGAGGTGTACTACATTGGAGATCCAATCAACACTCTTCAAGATCGTAGTGTTAACTCTACCATTCAATGGTCAACACTCAACAAGACACTACGATTAGGTCCTCGTAGACGTGCATCAAAATCGTAGAGTTCAAACACCAGAAGATTGAAGCATTGGCAACGGTTCAATCTGAAGGTTGGTATTCGGACAAAGGCTTATTGAGAGCATCGATGCAAAAGGACAACCTCTGATCGAGATATCAGAAGGAGATAATAAAGTCTTCAACCTGCCCAAGACAGTAAAGTGACAACTCAGACGGGTAGGTGAAACAGTAGACTGCAATGTCAGATAAAGTATGACATGTCACATCAGCAGTCTACCTCTGTTAACTCGAGATCTATAAAGATATTTGAATAGCCTTCAAAGGCTACTTTCCAACGGAAGGATTGGGAAGGAGTATAAATGAGAAAGAGCTTCAAAGATCAAGGGTTCCTGGAGTTGCCGAGTTTGGAGATAAGGTGGACTGATCTAAACCATGTGAGATAGTGAGTCCGAAGGCTCACTCTACGATCCACCAAGAACACTCAGAAGACTGACAAAGAAAGAAGTAGAAGTATGAGTTCTACTATGTAGAAGTGAGAGTACTACTACACAAAGAGTGTTCTGAACTTCCGAGAGAAAGAAGAGCATCATGTCATCTTGATGTCCATCATAGGAAGACTCTAATTACAATAGAGAAGAGCTCACAGTCATCTTAGGAAGTCCATCATGAAAAGGCATCAAGTATCAAGAAGGGAGATCAGAAATGCCATCATGGTGACAAGCATGAGAAAGTTTCTAAGTACCGAGAAGAAGAACTTACAGACATCTTGGAAACCTATCATGTGCAGCCATCATGTATCTAGAGAAAGATCTTTAAAGCAGTTCATCAAGGGATCATTCGAAGTGGCTGAGTTACCGAAGAAGCTGAGCATCATGCAACACTCAGCTGCACTTCAAGGATGATCAAGCCAAGCTGCTAAGGATTGAAGATGTTCAGAGCATGAAGACATCTTAGCGATTTCAAAGACCGACTCAACAACAACTCAACAAAGCCAGGGCCTGAGGGGTCCTTGTCCGAAGGGACTAAACAAAGAAGGGCCGGAAGGGTCTTTGTCCAGAGGGACTAAACGAAGTTCCAAGCCTGCTGGGCTTGAAGAGTTCCTAGGGAACTAGAGGAGTTCCTAGGGAACTAGAGGAGTTTCAAGGCTGCTGGCCTTAAGGAGTTCTTAGTAAACTAAAGTCC
This sequence comes from Panax quinquefolius, assembly GCA_020205615.1. Taxonomy (NCBI): domain Eukaryota; kingdom Viridiplantae; phylum Streptophyta; class Magnoliopsida; order Apiales; family Araliaceae; genus Panax; species Panax quinquefolius. The sequence goes on from CM035166.1 coordinate 89,776,966, forward strand.
CAAGGCTGCTGGCCTTGAAGGAATCTTAGTGATTCAGGGTGCTGCCCTTCCTTAGTAGAAATCCTACTAGCTGAAAGCAGAAGAGTGGATTAGGAGCTTGAGTCTCTGAACCACTTAAAACCCCTTGTGCCTTTTACATTATGTCATTTATATTATGTACTATAACTGCTATAACTGTTATGTATGTTTTAACTGCTTACAACTAAACTTACTCTACGAATAATGTATGTATGATTATGAATATATCAATGAAGGGGATCTTTTACTTATTCCGTTGTGCTTGAAAAGATTCTTATGTTTGTCATATGCTAATTTAATAGCTATACAAAATAAACCTGAAAAGTATTTGAAATTAAAAGGGTCTATTCAACTCCCCCCCTTCTAGATCTATTGTGACCTCTGGGAACTAACAATTGGTATCAAAGCAGGTTCTCATGCTATATTCAAAAGCTAATCGCTTTGAGTCTGATCCCAGGCACTAACATTGTTCTAAACTTAGTTTAGTAGTAAGTAACTTGTTATATGCAGATGAGCTCACATGTTGGAAATATTATGTATAGGTTAAATGTGTATATACACACAAAGTCGCTTTCAGTTGGTCCATGGTCTCGATTGTTACATCAACAAGATCAATCCTTGCCTACAGTCAATCTTGTAGTCTGAAGACCAGACGAGAGAGCTCAAGAGACATCAATAACAAAGAGTCAAGCATCCACCAGTCTGAAAAATGAAAAGACCATACATGCAAAGAAATGCTCATCTAGAGAAGAAAGAAGTTCTCCTCAGATATATGTCTAGTCAACCATCGATAATATGCAAACTTCATGAACTGAGAGATGTCAAAAGAACTAAAGATGCTGAGATTCTCAGCCTACATCTTCTAGACCACGATTGATTGATTAAAGGTCAACATGAGCAATAAGCTGACAGGAGCAAAAGTAAAGCTATGCACATCAATACCTAAACTCAGTATATCAAAGATAAATGATTATTTAGTAACTGACAGTAAAAAGGTACGGTTCCTCACTGTTATAAATGTATACATCATAATTGCATCTTCTTATGAACTATAACAGTATTCTGTCAAGGAGTCATAATTTACCTAAAAAGGTGAAGAGAGAAAGTAACCTGAGGATGGAAACTCAAATGACTATAAACTTTCTCTCCATCCAAGTTTTAGGTTGAAGATGACATCTTGAAAGAAATCTGAAATGGGTCATAAGAGCATCACAGGCCTAATAAACTTTATGTGAAGTAATCTTTAGTGGTGGGTTAGTATATATGTACAAGCCTATGTTCTAAGTGTTTGACAACACACAGATCATGATCAGTTCTGCAAGAGGATCTTGCTGATTCGTAGAAACTGATCACCTCAATAAATCAACCAGATACTCCTAAATCGTAGAGTTGATTCTTACTATGTGAACACTTAAACATTGTGAACATAACCCAGTAAATGATGAATCCATAATGAGTGTGTTATTTAATGTCAAATCCTACACACACTCACCGTGCATCTCAAAATGTATTATCTTAAGATAGTTGCATGCATGAATATGTCTGTTGGTGATAAATATGATGATTATCCAAATAAGAGGAACAGGGGTTTAGAAAACTAACCTAGCAGGACCCATTTAATTATGGGTACCAAAATAGAAATATATTAAAACCTGTAGGTACCTGGTCAGTCTGACCACACTAAGGAATGATGAAGCAGAAGACTTCAGTCAAGAAGACTCGACCAGCAGAAGTCCAAGGACTGTTCATAATTGATTCTGACAAAATTCCTATATGTCCAAGCTTGTCCTTGAAGACCCTCTGAGCTCATCAGAATGGAGCTCATGGCTGCTAATCTGTATATGGAAGCAAGCCATTCAGCCAAAGAAGGAAAGGGTCTTATGTGCTCAAAAGTCAGTCGAGAATACTATATGAGAAAAATCCTCAAGGAAGCTCACATCAGAAGATTATCGAGCATCATTCAAGAGGAACTTATTGCGAGAGCAGAACTTCATAAACACAACTGTCAAAGAAGACTACGTTCATAGTGTTGTCAAATAATCGTAGAGTGATCTGTCCTGAAAATACTCATCTCTACGATACAATGAGATCGGAGTGATGATGGAGATTCCAGTCAAAAGGAGATATGCAAGGCTGCCTTTAAATGAACTCAAAGAAGAGGGAATCACATCTATCTGGGAAGACAGCATCAACCATGGGGAGCAGTGATCTGTTAAGGCATAACAGCACTGAGATATACTATGAAAAGATGTACCAGCTACAGAGTCCCAAAATTTTGTGGCTGATGAACCAAATGAAGATCCATAGTTAGTAAGAACGTCTCAAAACGTACTACTGATAACCCTTCAGCCACCCAACCCATAATCGTGAAGTGCCTAAGATCAAACATATAATCGTAGTGTAAGAGCAGGAGGACATCACGATTTCAGAAATGCAACTACCTAAAGCTGGTAAAAGATCTCCCCACCAGAAAAGGTCGAATGAGATGTTAGTACAAATCACTTCTATAGCATTGCATCTGGAGAGCGCCTCAGGGACAAACCTGACCCTTAGCTCACTCTAAGAGGTTGGCCCTTCCTGAGCTACCTTGACCCAAAAGGAATGCTTGATCAATTTCATCTCAAGGACCAAGTCAGTCAACGATCGTAGAGTCAAGTTTGAAGAAAACTAAATGATCGCAGTGCAACCTCAACGATCGTAGTACAACCTTAGCGATCGTAGAATACAACTCGACGATCGTAGTCCTACCAAAGGGTACTCCAGTTCACAAGGAGCTTGGAAAATGAGACATTTGCTAAACCATTCAAGTTGAGGAGATAAGTTCGAATATCAGTGATTGAGCTATGCGGCATAAATGTAAGGATAGAAGTTAAAGCCATCCACTGCAGCATCTCTCAAAAGTTGATCGTTGAGTGAACAAAGGAAAACGTAGAGTCTATAGCTGCCTTATTATACTACTCTACGAATCAAAAGGTCAATGGTCAAAGCCACGTCAATTAAACATCTACTCTTCTAAAAGGAAATATCTAACTGAAAAGTTATGGGGAGTTACAGCTCATTACTGGGCAACGTGCAACCAATGGACAGTTGACACATCACTGAGTATGCAGAGTTAGAAGGAACTGCCATAAAGATAATTTCAAATCTGCAGACAGTTACTAAAAAGCTATCGAACCTTTCTCCCTCCCTTTTTCAAACCCAAAAATCCTCTCAAGAGCCAAAATTAGTTAACCCTCCAGAGCCTTACCGAATCACATTCAGCCATCTCTTATAAACATCTCTAAATCAGATACCCACATTCTTCGAACTACTCAAATGGAAAACTGGCAAGTAATCACTGGCATTCAGCTCAGAACCAAATCGTTTGAGAAAACCGAAAAGAAGTTCAAAGACATTCTCGAGCTTGTGAAGAAAGCTGGATTCTCAGAATGCCTTGAGGAAAATACTCGAGTATACATCGACCTGGTGAAAGAGTTCTACTCAAATGCCTCCATCAACTCTGAAACTCTTACTACTAAGGTTAAAGGTCAGTCTCTGAAGTTAAAATCTTCTAACCTCAATCAATGCCTAGGTTTACCTAACCAAGGGCTGAAGAACCTTGATAATGTCAATACTGAACAAGCGAAGGAGGTTATGGGGTACCAAAGAAACCCTAATCTTAAAGACATGAAGAAGAAGGAGTTTCCTGAAGAGTATGAGTTCCTTGCTGAAATAGTTAGAAAATGCATACTGTGCAAGAACACTGCACATGACACACTGATTGACCAACAGTTGAAAATAATGTCAACAATAGTTCTGAAGAAACAAATCGACTTTGGAGCTATCTTGTTTGATCAAATCTCCAAGTGGGTAGAAAAGGCTGAGAAGAAGAAGTCCACTAAAAAACCCCTGACCAAGGTGTTTCATGGTAGAAATTTCTTGAGTATTGTCTTGAAGAAGAAGCTAGGAGGGAAAATCAAGGATGATGAGGAGAAACTTTTAATGTGCACAAAGTGATGTCTCCATGATTATTTGTGAACTGGAAGAAGAAACCTAAGAAGAACAAAAGTTGACAATTGGGGCGGCGTGAGAGCCTATCTGAAAAGGAAAACAAAAGAGGCAGAGAACTCTGAGTCTGATGACTCTGAACCAGCAGAAATCACACCGGCCAAGAAGAAATCCAGAACTGTGAAGAGAGCCGGTAGTGTGAAGAAAGCTCAAACCTCATCAAGAAAAGTCTCCTCAAAGGACAAGGATAAAGAAGAAAAAGTCCTAACTGCTGAAACAACAAAGAGGAGAAACAGTAGGTTGCTTCAAGGGCCAGTTAGCAAGAAAGCTAAGGTGGAAGACAAACCAGCCTCAGCTTCCCAAAATAGTACATCTACAGAAGAGAGGGACGTAGAGTCAGCAGAAGAAAAAGAAATAGATGTCAAGGCCCAGTCTCCACAAACAACATCCAGAAATAAAAATGAAGCTGATGTGATGGAAGAAATTGCAGCATCTGCTAATAAAGAAGAATGCTCAAGCCCCATGGCTAATCCTCAAAGCAGTCACTCTGTGAATGAAGAAGAGATTCAAGATGACCAAACTCAATCTCTAAGTGTAACTGCCCCAATGACCCAAGATGATAGGTCAAGTAATGTTGTGTCTGAAGAAGAAGAACTTGCCCCCTCCAATCCAGATAGCCACCTTGATGGCTCAAAAGATGATGAGTCCAAAGAAGAAGAATCTGCCCCTGCCAGTGCTGAACTCCAAAGAAGTCTGTCTATTGAACCAAAGGAGTCAGATTTTGAAGAAGAAGAAGAGTCTGACTCTCCCAAACCTAAACTTCCAAGAAGAAGGAAAAGCTACAGACTGCTAGCCAAGTTTGCCTCCAAAAGGAGTAGTGGTCAATCAAATGCCATCATTGAATTGAGTGATGATGAGTTTGTATCCCAAGGAGAAAATGCTGAAGAAGAAACCAGCAATGAAGAAGATCCTGCTGAAGAAGGTTCTGGAAATGAAATGCAGCAAGAGGGATTCTCTGCTGAAAATGATCAAGAAAGTTCAGTTCGCTCAGAGAGAGATTGAAGAAGATTACATTTACGCACCTCGAGAAGCGAGACGAACAAGAAGATTATCCAGTTCTCACTCCTGCAAGATTTAGCAGAAGGATCGTAGTGGAAGTTTCAAATGATCTACTAGATGCTCCATCAGAGAGATGGGTGAACTATAGAAATGAGCAGCTTAAGGTAGTAAGAATGACTACCTTTGATATAGCCAAAAATTGGAATAATATGGAGCTAGACTGCTCAACCATTCTCTACAATCCTGACGACTTACTGATGAGATGGTTCTTCTAGTGGATGTCATGGCTAAAGGCTCACACTGAAGGAGATGGAAGCTATCTCAGCTGGTGTTTCTCTCACTTCCCAAGCATGGAGCTGGTGGCTCAGAACTTCTCGAGGGTGAAGAAGTTTGCAACCAAAACAATCAAAGAACAGCCCCACTTCAAGGTCTATCGCCATGCTAAAAATCTTTATATCCCCTACGATCGTAGAGTGGATTCTGAAGGACGAAGAGTCATGACCAAGGAGCTGATCGTAGAGTCTGTTCACTCTACTGCTGATGATGTTCAAGCCCAAAACCAGAAGCCTCCTTATGCTCAAGCACTACTATCAGACATTCCCTCATCCTCAAACAAAGATTGGAACTCAACGATTATTCAGATTCTCTAGACTTTGGAAAATCTGTCTAAGGATGAAAATCGTGGAGTCCAAACTGATGCTCAACCAGCTACTGACCAACAAAAGGATCAAACTACTTTGGAGCAGGAACTACTGAAGAGTTTTGATAAACTAAGTGAGAAAATATCTCTACTCCTTTGCTGAGAGTCACGGTGGCGATGAAGACAAGAAGATAACTCCTTCCAAAGCCAAGAAGCTTGACTATTATGGCTGATGTATCTCTCAAACTCCAAGGGAGAGATAACATCTATCAAAAGGCCATACAAGATCAAAAGGCTAAAGCTCTCCGAGTTCAGAAGGCCAATGAAGAACAGATCCAAGCCCTCTCTAACAAGATTAACGATCTGAAGCAGTCTTTCTCTGTACAACTTGAGCTAGGCCAACAGGAACTTAAGTTTGAAGTTGCCAACTCCTCCTACCTAATGGAGCAGCTTATGTCCAACATGGATCAGCTCTCTCAAATGATTGATGATAAAAAGGGGGAGAAAAAGAGGCATAGAAAGAGGAAGAGCAAGAAGAGCAAGAGGCACTCAAAGAAGAGCAGAGGGATAGAAGAAAAGAAATCAAAGAAGAAGACAGCATCTGCAGCAGAAAAAGAATCATCATCTATGGGGGAGCCAAAAGATGATGATCACATGATCGCAGAGTCTGAGGGGGAGCATGATCAGAAAAATGTTGAAGGGGAGCTAGGCAAAGACAGAAGGTCATCATCCCAGGGGGAGCAAGAGAAAGAAGAACAATAAGATGAGTAGCTGATCAGCAAACATCCTGTAAACATACAAGAAGCAAAAGAGGTACATCTCTAACTAGTTAGGTATGTTCTGGATCCAAGATGTAGAATGTCTTAATATACAAATTGTCGTATCAATATAAATGACATTTATAATTATCTCTGCTTTTAAAAATCTGATTTCACTCATTTGTATATAAGATTCATTCATAACATGCATATGCACTTAATGTTTTTATCATAATCAAATAGGGGAGATTATCGGGAATAAAATGTGAATGATATTCCTATTTAATATATGATTTGATTATGATATATATATATATATGAATGAATATGCAAGTATGCTTGCATTAAGAAAAGTCAGAAAGTCCTTTGATAGATAATAGAAATATATGTACAAGAACTTTGAATGAATTGATCAAATATGTTAGTTGATCCTACATAAGCAAAAAATGACTTTGTAAAGTCCTTAAAAAGAAATGATGTACAAGGACTATAAATATAGAAAGATCAAGCTTGTTAGGTTAATCTTATGATGTAATAGATAGGCTTGTCGATCGTCGAACGAAGCACCGCACTGTAAGTCGTAGTAGATCCGATCATCCGCTGAAGCGAAGGATCGAAACGTAGACTACACTCGGGAGTAGTAGTTTGAGTCAGTCGTATTGATGCGTAGAAAGCTAAGTCAAGGATCGTAGAGATCAGATCACACTTTGAGTTCGCAGAGCCTATTGATTACATGAGTTCGATCGATATCGTCCGTAGTCAAGCAAGATCGGATGAAGACAACAAGCACAAAGGCGAAATCGTAGTGTCAAGATCGATCTCGGGATCGTAATGTCTGCCTGCTGTCGAAGGCAATCGTAGAGTCGCGAAACTACGACCTAAGCAGAAGTGCTCACAATGCCAAGACAGAATCGTAGAGCATATACGGTTCTCAACGAATGAGCACTCCCAGAATATCCAAAGGAACGGTGCCTCTGGTTCAAGCTGCAAAGTTACATCCAAGGAAACCAGAGAGCAATCAACAAATGGCATGCAAGCTAATAGAAGATCTAAGCACCAACCCAATCAGCATCAAGATTGAGTTGTGAAGCCATTCGAGACGAAGTCTTCCACAAGGAGATCAGAAGAAGACTTTAGTAACTTACTAAGGAAAGTCAGCAAGTGCAGAAGCTGTCAAGTGAACAGAAGACAACGATCTTGGAAGCAACCAAGTTCGTAGTGTTTGCCAAACAAAGAAGGAACTGATGGAAGGTGAACCGAGATACTGGTCAGTCTCTGAAGAGCAAGGATAAAGTGATTAAGTGTAGGGTCAGTTCATTAATGATAAGTGAATGGGAGATCACAAGGAGAAAGCAAGCTGGACGCGCCACAAATCTGAAGTGTCTTGATATTCAAAAGGGGACCAGAACAAGAGATTATGCCATCAGTCTTTGAGAACAGTCGAAGCAAACAGAAGTATTGAAGCATTGAACAATAGAAGGAAGAGGTGTACTACATTAGAGATCCAATCAACACTCTTCAAGATCGTAGTGTTAACTCTACCAGTCAATGAGCAACACTCAACAAGACACTACGATCAGGTCCTCAAAGTCGTGCATCAGAATCGTAGAGTTCGAACACCCGAAGACTGAAGCATTGGCAACGGTTTAATCTGAAGGTTGGTATTCGGACCAAGGCTTATTGAGAGCATCGATGCAAAAGGACAACCTCTGATCGAGAAATCAGAAGGAGATAATAAAGTCTTCAACACGCCAAAAAGTAAAGTGTGACAACTCGGCGGGCGGCGGTGAAACGATGAAGCTACAATGTTAGATAAAGTATGACATGTCACATCAGCAGTCTACCTCTATCAACTCGAGATCTTCGAAGATATTTGAATAGCCTTCAACGGCTACTTTCCAACGGAAGGATTGGGAAGGAGTATAAATAAGAAAGAGCTTCAAAGATCAAGGGTTGTTGGAGTTGCCGAGTTTGGAGATAAGGTGGACTGATCTAAACCATGTGAGATAGTGAGTCCAAAGGCTCACTCTACGATCCACCAAGAACACTCAAAAGACTAACAAAGAGAGAAGTAGAAGTGTGAGTTCTACTATGTAGAAGTGAGAGTTCTACTACACAAAGAGTGTTCTGAACTGTCGAGAGAAAGAAGAGCATCATGTCATCTTGATGTCCATCATGGGAAGACTTTAAGTACAATAGAGAAGAGCTCACAGTCATCTTAGCAAGTCCATCATGAAAAGGCATCAAGTATCAAGAAGGGAGATCACAAATGCCATCATGGTGACAAGCATGAGAAAGTTTCTAAATCTGAGAAGAAGAACTTACGGACATCTTGGAAACCTATCATATGCGACCATCATGTATCTAGAGAAAGATCTTCAAGGCGGTTCATCAGGGATCATCAAGGTGGGTGAAGAAAGAAGCTAAGCATCATGCAACACTCACCGCACTTCAAGGATGATCAAGCCAAGTCATAATGATAAAGATGTTGAGCATGAAAGACATCTTAGCGACTCAACACCGACTCCATAACAACTCAACAAAGTCGAGGGGCTGAGGGTCCTTGTCCAAGTGACTAAACAAAGAAGGGCGGAAGGGTCCTTGTCGGGAGGACTAAATAAAGTTCCAAGCTCTTTGGGCTTGAAGAGTTCTAGAGAACTAGAGGAGTTCCAAGGTGCAACCTTGAAGAGTTCTTAGTGAATCAAGTCCCAAGGTCTGGCCTTGAAGGAATCTTAGTGATTCAAGGTCTTGCCCTTCCTTAGTGGAAATCCTGCTAGTTGAAAGTAGAGAGAGTGGATTAGGAGCTTGAGTCTCGAACCACTAAAACCCTTGTGTCTTTTACATTATGTCATTTATATTATGTACTATAAGCTCTATATAATCAAGCTATGTATGTTTTAATCGCTTACAATTAAACTTACTCTCTAGAACAATGTATGTATGATTATGAATATATCAATGAAGGAATCTTTTACTTATTCCAAACTGTGCTTGAAAAGATTCTTATGTTTGTCATATGCTAATTTAATAGCTATATACAAAATAAACACCTGAAAAGTATTTGAAATTAAAAGGATCTATTCAACCCCCCTACTAGATCTATTGTGCCTCTGAACTAACATATACTATTAGGGATGGTTGTGCAAGATTTATAATACTTTAGGGACTAAATTAAAAATAAAGACAAAGAAAAGGTACTAAACTGTAATAATTCGAGCCCCTAAACGTGCAATTATCGAAACTATATTTTACGTATAAATTGAGGCTCATTTTTCTTTCATTCTCACCAATTCACTAAGACTCACAAGAAGCAATTATAGAGAGAATGTGGCGCCCCAAAATTCTAGGACACCCGTATCTCGAATTCTGAATATCTTACTAAATCAATATCTTACTAAATCAACAAAAATACTAGAATAATTTACATTGATATAATATAAATATTTGCATCCCAAGGTACCGTAACCATTACTACGACAATTCAGTGATTAACTTAAACATAACTTAATCATTCTTGAATACATCATAACAAGCATAACAATAATAATAATACTTCTAGTCTTAAGGACTAAGTTATTACATCGCCTTGCCCTTTCCCTTGTCACATCTGAAATACCGCCTTGCTCTTGCCTTAAGCTATAATGTTTTAGGAAGCAAGAATGAGCAACAGAGTTTGCCCGACAAGTAATATAGCCGAAAGAACAAGCAGTTATAGCATTTAAACCTTTCAAGGGTATAATAATAATTGGTAGTTCAAGGATATCAAGAAATATCAAGAGTATTCAATAGGTGTCACTATAGATTGAAGGATATCAACAAAATTTTAGGATTTCATTCATTTCGAGGTTCAACATGAATGAGTACTGAGCCATCACTAAGGACTAAGAACTCTTACTAGAATTAACAGTATTACACTGTAATCCAATGTAAATGAGTACAATAGGTGATTAGCCTAAAGTAAAGTACCCTACGTTATGCGTAACATTTAATCATACTCGTATGTCTGTACGCGTCGGTTCCCAAACAATATATAATTTCCCCTTGATGAGGGTTGTTCATCTCGATAGATTTACGATAGTCCACACCAAGTCGATTGGTTTGGATAGCATAATAATAGTCTAGTCGAATCAAAGGCTTAGACAATTTTTATCATGCATTTAAGAACGATAAATCCAATGCTTGCAACAACGTCAAGGTATATAAATGATTTTCGAATAGAAACAGATATTTGCTTGAGACAACAATTCGAGTGTATACGATTAAGAAGTAAGGAACTTGCAACCTGATAATAATAGTGTTAGGATACTTTGCTCGATGTAAATTTGAGTGAGGTTAGGAAACTTGCCTTTAGCGTTGATTGCTACTTATAGCGAAAATCACCTCGATGAACTATATTTTGTCCTATTTATGTAAGTATAGGTATTCATTAGCCAAACACACTTGATATACATATATAAACAACATGTACACATAACACATTTTTTTTCTATCTATGTATCTTCTTTGCACCCATCAAAACTTCATGGTTGTTCACTAACATGCTCATACTTTTGACCACTTTGCTAGTTTATTCATAATCTTTCTTCTTCGTAGTTCAAGAGGTTCATTGCTTTAAGTAGACCATAACATCTATTAATCCCACAGAGCCCTTTTCTACGCGTGTTTGCGGGCATTAGATTTATTTTCCCAAAGTTAGTAAAATTCTCTACTTAGAACTCATTAGTGTAATAATAGTTTATAGCGATATAGGAATATTTATTAATCCATCCTTATATCAAGTTATGATCTTGTCTCAGGAGTCCCGGGACATCTCGCCATGTCAAAGCCAAAGACATCGGCCATGTCAAAAGCTAAGGCGATACGGCCGTGTCAAAAAGCCTAAGACGCTGCCATGTCCAAAGCTTGCGATACGTCGGCCATGTCCAGAAGATGAAGTCATATGGCCATGTATGAAGCCAAAAGTCATTTAGCCATGTCCAAAGATATTACGACTTGTCCAGAAGACAACACGCTTTGTCCAAAGACATCTCAAAAGTCGACTCTTTGAGACTTGATCTACACTATTCGACAAGAAGTTTGTTGGGTTAATTTCATTAAGACTTTACTATATGCATACTGACTAAAGGAATTTCTTAATACATGGTCTAACACGATAGAACCCATCAATTTGGTTCCTAAATGCAGTGCGGTTTGCCCATGGAGTTGAGGCGCGTGAAACATGCTGCTCTTTTGCGAGTAGCCACAACTTGATTCGGTGCAATTATTAATGTATTCATGCATGAAAGTAAACTTTCTAAACACCTATATCATGCTAATTCATCATACTTGACCTATTAATTTAGGAAAAGCAGAAATCAAACAAGACTCAAGTTAAGAGCGAAGTAGAAATTATACCTTCTCGAGCTTTAACCTTGATATCTCACACTTGATTTGGTAATGCTTAGCAACTAAAAATTCTTTACTCGATTTCTCCAACACTCTTATCACTATAACAGATTTGCCATGGTGGCTTGTATTTAAAGAAAAAGCATGGACTAGAAACTTGCTTTTACCCAATGTTGGGATTCATGGTGTAATAGAAATGAACAATGGTTACTTAAGGAGTTGTTTAACCACTCCATACCGACCCTTAGCTAGCCACCTGCATGCTAGGATTAGCGACTTGAAAGTTTAAGTAAAGAGAGTTTAGCTCTTGTTCCTTGTACTTGGTGATCCTTAATTTGGGACAAGAGAATAGATCTAAGACATAGACAAGGGGCTAGTCGGTCAGACCCATTGCCCCACATACATTTTATTTAACCAACACCTTGTACCATCGGTTAACTATTATGTTGGGTTAGAATTGGATTCTAAATAACCCAGTTTATTGGGCTAACTCAAAAGTCCATCAATTAATTTATTGGGCTAGACTCCCAATTTATTATTTGGATTATAAACATTAATACTTAATTATTATGGCGACAAATTAATTAATTTAATTTACCCAATAACACTAAATTATACACCACTTTAATAATTATTAATAAGTTGGGTTATTTCACATAATTTAAGTTACTCACCTCATGCCATGTAAGCATTTATAAAATAATTAATCACGAGGCTCTATTTATGAATATTAATATTAAATCATAAAATTTACGGTTATTACATCCTCTCCCCTTATAAAAATTCCGTCCTCGGAATTGATCAAGAGTTACACAAAAGATGGGGATAGTCTCTCCTCATCCTAACTTCTAATTCCCATGTGGCCTCCTCGACATCGTGGTTTACGCCAAACAACCTTTCTGAAAGATATAGCTTTGTTTCTTAGCATTTGTTCTTTCTTATCTATTATCCTAACAGAATTTCTTCATATGCGATTCTTCTCTACTTGAATGGGCTCATAGGAAATCACGTGCTTATAGTCGGACTTATCTGGACGTGAATGCGAAAATGTGAAACACGTTGTGGATGTGTTCGATTAAATGGCAAAAGCAACTTTGTATGCCACTTAGCCCACTACTCGCTTCAATATCTCGAATGGCCTATGAACCTCGGACTCAATTTTCCTTTCTTTAGAATCGATCTTTCCCTTCCAGGAGATACCTTCAAAACACAAAACTACTGACTTGAAGTCTCGGTTACGGCGATGCAAGTCGGCATACTTCTTTTAGCGATCTTGAAATTGCTACCAATTTGCCCTTATTATTGCTACCACGTCGGTAGTTTCTTTGGACTAATTACGGTCCCAAAAGTAAATGGTTCTCGACTTCATCCCAACATAATGGTGTTCTACACTTTCTCCGTAAAAGAGCTTCGTATGGCGGCATCTGAGATACTCGCATGATAGCTATTATTGTGGCGAATTCTACTAATGGTAAATGGTCGTCCCAATTTCCCTTGAAGTCCATCACATGAAGCTCTAAGCATGTCCTCCAACGTTTGTATGGTTCGTTCACTCTGCTTGCGTCGGTTTGAGGGTGATAAGCGATGCTTAATCTCAATTGAGTTCCCATTCGTTCCTGCAAACTTTTCCGAAATTTTGGCGTGAAACGCGGATCTCGATCGGAGACAATCGACACCGGCACTCCATGTCGCGATCGATTTCCTTTACATACAAATTTGCTAAGCGGTTCAAATTGAATCGAATCTTGATGGGTAGAAAATGAAATTTGTCTTTGTTAGTGGGGTCCCACAATAACCCAAATGGCATCATAACCCCATACGTATGGCAGGAAGTCCAACCACGAAGTCCATCGTAATGTGCTCCCATTTCCATTCGGAATTTCCGGTGGTTGAAGTAGTCCACTTGGTCTCGGTGTTACTGCTTTGACTCTTTGACAAGTAAGACATCTGCTAACACATTCTCTGACCTCTCTTTTCAAATTAGGCCACCAAAAATGGTGTCGAAGATCTGGTACATTTTGTGCCTCTGGATGTCTGAGAATCGTCGTATTATTATTATCGTGTAAGATTTCCTCTCTCGGTTCGATTCTGGTGGCACCCATACTCGACCCTCAAACCTCGATATCTGAGTCCTTATCTACTTTGAACCTTTCTTCCTTATCTTCTACTATTCTCTTCTTTATCTTCTCACATTCTTCATCTTTCTCTTGTGCTTCCTTTATTTTATCCAATAACGTCGGGTGAGCTCTCATCATGAGAAATTTTCCTTCCGCTTCTTTTGGTTCCTCCACCTCTATTTCCAACTTTTCCATTTCTCTTATTAATTCCTCTTGAGTTGTCAATTTGAATAACTTCTCCTTCCTTTTTACTACTCAAAGCGTCGGCTACAACGTTTGCCTTTCCGGGTGATAAAGAATTTCCACGGTCGTAATCCTTGATTAGTTCCAACCACCTTCTTTGTCGCATGTTCAACTCATTACGTGTGAAGATATATTTCATACTCTTGTGATCAAGTATATATCTCACATTTTTTCTCCATACTGAATAGTGCCTCCAAATCTTGATGCAAAGACTACTGCCGCTAACTCCAAGTCATGGGTAGGGTATCGTTTTTTCAAAATCTTTCAAGCTATCGTGAGGCATATGCAATGACCTTGCCATGTTGCATTAACACACAACCAAGTCCTCTGTGCGATGCATCACTATACACCACAAATCCTCCGTATCATCTGGTAATGATAATACTGAGCGCCTCACTCAACCTCCTCTTCAATTCTTGGAAACTCTCCTCGCGTTTGTCCATCCATACGAACTTCTCTGTCTTCCTCGTTAGATTGGTCGGTGAGGTTGCTATCTTAGAAAAATCTTGGATAAATCTTGATAGTACAGGGCTAAACCTAAAAACTCCTAACCACATTGGCGTCTTGGTTTTCCCCCGATTACTTACACTTCCACCTTTGCGGGATCCACGGAAATTCCATTTTGATCTATCACATGTCCTAGAAATTGAACCCTTTCCATCCAAAATTCACATTTTGAAAATTTAGCGTACATCTTTTCCCTTCTCGATGCTTCGATACCATCTTGGTGTTAGCGTGCTCTTCCTTCGTCTTTGAATAAATCAAAATGTCATCGATAAATACTACTACGAACTTATCTAAGTATGGCACGAAAACTTCGGTTCATCAAGTCCATGAATCTTCTTGCGAGCATTGGTTAACCCAAATGACATCACTAAAAATTAAGTAATGTCCGTAGCGAGTTAAAACGCGCGTCTTTTGTATGTCCTCCTCTCGCTTTCAACCGATGATAACCCGTTCGCAAATCTATCTTGGAAAAACACTTCGCTCCTTTCAGTTGATCGAAAAGGTCGTTTATCCTTGGCAATGGATATCTATTCTTAATTGTCACTCGGTTCGACTCCAGATAATCGTCTGAGCCTCATCGATCCATCCTTTTCTTTACAAACAACAACTTGGTGCTCCCCGAGGAGACACACTTGGCGAATGTAACCCTTATCTAGTAACTCTTGCAATTGAATCATCAATTCCTTCATTTCTCTTTGGCGCCCATACGATATGGGGCTTTCAAAATTAGTGCGGTTCCGGTGCTAAGTCTATTATGAATTGATTTCTCTGTGCGGCGGAAGACCCGAGCGCGTTCGTCTGAAACACGTCTTGGAAATCTCTTACCATGATATATCTTTCATTTCTATTCCCTTTTTTTGAGTGTCCACTATATAGGCTAAATAACCTACATCCCTTTCCTTAACAATTTCTTAGCTTTGCATCATCGTACGTAAAACAACACGATTGCTTGACGACGAGCTCTGTAAAACACTACCTTAGATCGATTTTGAGGTTTGAAGGTTCACACTCTTCTTTTGACAATCGATTATCGCGGCGTGGTAGGATAACCAATCCATTCCTAATATCACATCAAACTCTCCCGGTTTAATCGAAATTAAGATAACGTTTAGTTAAGTGACCTCTAATGTTTGCCTGAATGATTTTTGTAAACAAACTCTATGGGAGAATTACTTCCTTATTCATAATCTCTACGTTCAATGAATTTTCTAAATGTTAGGAGGTATGTTTAGTAGATTAGCAAATTCTTGAACCACAAAGGAATAGGTAGCACCGAATCAAATAATACATAGGCATTTATATTATTGATTGGGAGAATACGACACCACGTCCTTACGATCAACTTGCATCTTGGATAGTCGTGTTAAAGGTTGAGGCGATTCGATTGGTTGGATTGCGTTGGTCCGCCGATCATCGACTTCTTTGCCCCCCTCCTTGTTGGCCGCTTCCTCGTTGCTCCCCTTCTTTGGGCAATCCTTGATTTGGTGCTCGGTTGAGCCACACATGAAACATCCTTGATCTTTTTGGCTTTGGGCGGTTGGGTGAAATGTGCCCTTCTTGGCGCGATTGTAGACGTTGCGCCCCTTCGGCATTCCCTTAATGGTTCTTCCCACATTTGAGACAAGCTTCACTTCTTTTCTTAAACCCTCCTTGATAACTTTTGGTGGTTGATGTTTGATTGGTTGGTGTTGTTGTTGTTCTTTGTTGTCGTTGTTGCGGTTATCCCATTTCCTCTTTCCCGGATAACTTCCACCTTTACTCCCCTCCACGAGTTTCTCCCCACACATTCTTGTTCTTCTTCTCCTTGTTGTATTGGCTCGATGCCTCGCTACCTCCCTCGGTAATTTTCGCCTTCTCGATAATGTGGCGAGCGAGTCGATTTGAAGGGCCGACACCCTGTTGAACAACCAAGGTTTTAGTCCAAGTTCGAAGCGTCGAGATTTCCTTTCTTCAGTGTCTACTTGATGTGTTGCGAATCGTGCGAGTTCATTGAACTTGGCCGCATACTGTGCCACTGTCATCTCCCCTTGTTTTAGTTCTAGAAACTTTACCTCCATCCTATTCTTCATGCTCTTTGGGAAGTAATTCTCGAAGAACAAAGTCTTAAACCTTTCCCAGGTTATAGTCCCTTCTCCCACCCTCTGTTGATTTGCTTCCCACCAGTAGTTTGCTTCACCCCTCATCATATATGTAGCGAACACGGTTTACGGTCTTCACCCACCACGACGATGGCGAAGGCTTTCTCCATTTCCTTGATCCACGTTTACGCTACAATAGGATCGGTAATACCTATGAATTCTGGAGGTCCTACACTCTTAAAGTCCTTGAAGTTTGCGACCGGAGCTACTTGGGGATTGGGTGTTACTTGTTCATTTCTTCCCCTAAGAGCCTCCCCTAAAAAATCTACAAGCCTCTAAATGGGATCTACTTGTCCTCTCTCATCATTAATCGACTCTTAGGTGCGATTAATCTACGTCTGGCGGCATTTTTACGCATCATAAAACTTCCATTTTTATTATCTAATTATATTACTAAAACAATTCTCCATAAAAGGAATAAGATTTCAGGATACATTGAAAACAAGATCGTTTATATTCATATATGAAATTGTTACATTACATGATTAACTCTAGCATACTTCTATAAATGACACAACTTATCCCCTAATATCACAAAAGATGGGGACAACCATTAACATACTACCCCTCTAATATAAATCAAAAGTTTGGGGCTTACAACTATCTCACATTCTACATGAAAGACTGAAACTACAACAACAGATAATACACTACATAACGAACTACAACTACTAACTTTTAATGCCTAGACTTAATCTATCATTCCGCGCTCCACAACGCTCTGGTACTCCCTCTGAGTAATGTGCACCACCAAATCTCGGATTATGGTGTGCCGGGCTTGTCCCTACTCTGCCGGGTAGTGATTTACCCCATCAATCAGTCTCTCCATGGCCGTGCGCACTGCATAGCCCATCCTATTCATCTTCCTCCTTTTGCACCTCACTTCATCTTCTAGATCGTTAGCCCTATTATTGGCCCCTTCCCACTTATCTTCGAAATGGATCCTAGCCCTTAACTCCATCTCTAACTGAGTACGGATAGCTTCCTTCTTTGTCCTCTCGCTCAACTCCCTCTGCTCCATCTCTTCCAACTTCCCTGCCAGTTCTACATTCCTAGCCACCGCCTTGTGAAACAAAGCCCCCATCTGGATTCCTGCCTCCTTACGGTGAGCAATCTCTACCTCCATCTCCTGCATCACTAACTTTCTCTGGTGGTCTTCATCCCTCGACTTTTGGAATTGGACTCCTGTTCCTAGCCTCGACCTCTAACTCCTCGACTCTGCACCCCCCTAACTCTAAAATCTGCTCCTCATACTCCCCAACATCCTATCCTCAAAAGTAGCCTCGTCGGAGTCCCCATGGGCTCGTCCACCATCTGACTCCTCCATGGGCTCCTCCTGCGGATCGAGACTCCTCGGGTATTGGCTCCATCTCCTCTTCCTCATCATCATCATCATCGATAGGGACTACTGATTGATATAGGCTCATTATCAATGGTGCCTCATATACCACGTGTATGTCACGCTCCTCTTCTACTACTCGGCTAGGTCCTCCCATATCGATTCGTCCTACAATCACCAACACAAGACAAAACAAACAACAACTCCATCGAATGTTAAATAACATAAGTTCATTGTATAGAATGAAGTTATATTACGTAACACGCTAAGTCCATCTCTATGAAAACTTTATATGAGTTTCATCCCTTTCTATCTTCTAAGTTCTCCTAAGTTATAATCTAAGGGCTCTCTTCCTAGGTTTATAACTATGGCTTTGATACCAACTTTGTGGCGCCCCAAAAATTGGGACACCCGTATCTCGAATTTGGTGCATCACGTCTGACTCTGAATATCTTACTAAATCAACAATGGAAATACTAGAATAATTTACATTGATATAATATAAATATTTGCGTCCCAGAATGCAAGTAACCATTACTACGACAATTCGGTGATTAACTTAAACATAACTTAATCATTCTTGAATACATCATAACAAGCATAACAATAATAATAATACTTCTAGTCTTAAGGACTAAGTTATTACATCGCCTTGCCCTTTCCCTTGTCACATCTTTTGAAGTCTGCCTTGCTCTGCCTTAAGCGTAATGTTTTAGGAAGCAAGAATGAGCAACACGAGTTTGCCCGACAAGTAATATAGCCGGAAGAACAAGCGGTTATAGCATTTAAACCTTTCAAGGGTATAATAATAATTGGTAGTTCAAGGATATCAAGAAATATCAAGAGTATTCAATAGGTGTCACTATATAGGTAAAGGATATCAACAAAATTTTAGGATTTCATTCATTTGAGGTTCAACATGAATGAGTCTTGACGATCACTAAGGACTAAGAACTCTTACTAGAATTAACGATATTACTGCAGTAATCGATATAAGCGAAGTACAACGGTGATCGACTAAAAGTACCCTACGTTATGCATAACATTTAATCATACTTTCGTATGCGCTTACGTCGGTTCCCAAACAATATATAATTTCCCCTTGATGAGGGTTGTTCATCTTAGTAGATTTACGATAGTCCGCACTTTTAAGTCGATTGGTTTGGATAGCATAATAATAGTCTAGTCGAATCAAAGGCTTAGACAATTTTTATCATGCATTTAAGAGCGATAAATCGATGCTTTTAAATACAACGTCAAGGTATATAAATGATTTTCGAATAGAAATAGATATTTGCTTGAGGCGACAATTCGAGTGTATACTGATGTAAGAAGTAAGGAACTTGCAACCTGATAATAATAGTGTTGGGATACTTGCTCGATGTAAATTTGAGTGAGGTTAGGGAACTTGCCTTTAGCGTTGATTGCTACTTATAGCGAAAATCACCTCAATGAACTATGTTTGTCCTATTTATGTAAGTATAGGTATTCATTAGCCAAACACACTTGATATACATATATAAACAACATGTACACATAACACATTTTTTTTCTATCTATGTATCTTCTTTGCCCACCCATCAAAACTTCATGGTTGTTCACTAACATGCTCATACTTTTGACCACTTTGCTAGTTTATTCATAATCTTTCTTCTTAAGTAGTTCAAGAGGTTCATTGCTTTAAGTAGACCATAACATCTATTAATCCCACAGAGCCCTTTTCTACGCATGTTTTGCGAGGCATTAGATTTATTTTCCGAAGTTAGTAAAATTCTCTACTTAGAACTCATTAGTGTAATAATAGTTTATAGCGATATAGGAATATTTATTAATCCATCCTTATATCAAGTTATGATCTTTGTCTCAGAGTCCCAGGACATCTACGCCATGTCCAAAGCCAGAAACATCTGGCCATGTCAAAACTAAGGCGATACGGCCGTGTCAGAAACTAAAGGCGATACGGCCGTGTCAGAAAATGAAGACATATGGCCATGTCTGAAGTCAAAGTCATTTAGCCATGTCCAAAGATATTACGACTTGTCCAAGACAACACGCTTTGTCAGAAGACATCTCAAAGTCGACTCTTTTAGAGACTTGATTACCTATATTCGACAAGGTCTAAGTTTGTCGGGTTAATTTCATTAAGACTTTACTATATGCATCTGACTTAAGGGAATTTCTTAATACATGGTCTAACGGCCAGAACCCATCAATTTGTTCCTAAATGCGGTGCAAATTGCACCCCATGGAGTTGAAAGCGATGAACATGCTTTGTTTTGTGAGTAGCCACAACTTGATTCCAGGCAATTATTAATGTATTCATGCACGAAAGTAAACTTTCTAAACACCCTATATCATGCTAATTCATCATACTTGACCTATTAATTTAGGAAAACCGAGAATCAAACAAGACTCAAGTTAAGAACGAAGTAGAAATTATACCTTCTCGAGCTTTAACCTTGATATCTCACACACTGATTTGGTAATGCTTAGCAACTAAGAATTCTTTACTCAGATTTCTCCAACACTCTTATCACTATAACAGACTGCCCTTTACCCAATGTTGGGATTCATGGTGTAATAAAAATGAACAATGGTTACTTAAGGAGTTGTTTAACCACTCCATACCAGCCACTTAGCTAGCCCTGCATGCCTAGGATTAGAAGCTTGAAAGTTTGTGTAAAGAGAGTTTAGGCTACTGTTCCTTGTACTTGGTGATCCTTAATTTGGGACAAGAGAATAGATCTCAGACACAGACAAGGGGCTAGTCGGTCGGGCCCATTTCCCCACGTCACATTTTATTTAACCAACACCTTATACCATCAGTTAACTATTATGTTGGGTTCCGAATTGGATAATAAATAACCCAAGTTTATTGGGCTAACTCAAAAGTCCATCAATTAATTTATTGGGCTAGACTCCCAATTTATTATTTGGATTATAAACATTTAATACTTAATTATTATGGCAGCAAATTAATTAATTTAATTTACCCAATAACACTAAATTATACACCACCTTAATAATTATTAATAAGTTGGGTTATTTCACATAATTTAAGTTACTCACCTCATGCCATGTAAGCATTTATAAAATAATTAATCACAGGCTCTATTTATGAATATTAATATTAAATCATAAAATTTACGATTATTACAGAGAAGCTATAGAGAGAAAGAAGAAGAGTGTTCTGCTACTTTACTATTGCAGTATCCAGTCTTTTACTAAGGTAAAGGGTATTATTTATTTCATATTCGCTTACGATATTATTTTTCATACTCGTAAGGAATTTTATTTTCGTTCAATATTCGTAAGTAATATTATTTTCGATCAATATTCGTAGGAATATTATTTTCGTTCAACAGTTGTAAGAGATATTATTTTTGTTCAATATTTGTATGAAATAATATTTTCTTGCATATTTTGTAGTATGTAAGTAATATTATTTCGTTTTGTATTCCTAATTACACTCATTTTGTTAAAGTATTGCTTCTATACTCCGTGAAATTAATAGAATATCCTTGAAATTTGCGCTTCATCTAGTATCGTTTCACAAGGATATTTTTCTGAACATTCTTGTTAAATTTTAAGCTTTTCATGTCGGAGTATTATTCATGGGTACTATTCATTTATACGGCACTATTCATACATACGACACTATTCATACGTACGACACTATTCATAAATACGATACTATTCACGAAGTACTATTTACAGGGTATTATTCCCAAAGTACTATTCACGGGGTACTATTCACCCGGGGTATTATTCATGATAAAAATTAATTTCTTTTCTGTCCAAATTATTTTTGATACAATATTATTCTTGAATTTTACTCCACAAAGCAGTATCATGTTGGAAATTTGGACATTATTGAATTCTGGATAAATTGAATTATAAATCTTTAAAATTTATCATTTGCTTTCATTTAATTGAATTTTTATATCATTGTCATCATCCTTATGCTTATATTGTGATGAAAGTCATCTTTGGCCCGTAGTGCATAGATGGACTGTTGATTGGTATGATTATGATCAGGGATCATTTGATATAATCATGACCTGTAATGTTACAAATGATGTGGTAAAAGTCCTCATTAGCCCATACTGCATTGATGGACAGTTGTTGGCATGATCATGACCATTGGTGATAACACGATTATCCTTGGCCCGTAGTGCATGGATAATTCGTGGATGTGATACTAATGAATATCATTGGCCCGTAATGCATAGATAATTCAGTGATGTGGATTATTTATTAAGTTGAGTCTCAACGATAAAATTGATGATAAACTTTTTAAATCATAGAAGATAGTAGATATCATGCTCTACTTGACTCTTCTAATGGATTGTTTGTTCCGCAGCAGTTAAACTTGTTGTTTATTGTATTCTATGAGTTTAACACTGTTGAAGGTAGACCTGGCACACGGGTCGGGCGAGTGGCGGGTCAGGTCAAAAACGGGCGGGCCAAAAAAGCTCTGGTTTTGTTGGGCTAAACTTATGACTAACTTGCAAGCCGTACCACGGCGGGCGTGGCAGCTGTGATTCATGGTAGACCAATTCGTGCCTATTTTGTGTTATTTTTTTGGGTTTGACCAAAAGCGGGTAAGGCGGGTGGTGGTAGCCAAAAATGCTTCGGGTTTCTTGGGCTAAAATTACAGCAGCTAAAAAGCTCACCAGCGAGCTTGGGCCATGTTTTGCCAGGTCTAGTTGAAGGCTAACGATAATTTATTCTGCAATATATTAGTCATAATATTTCTTACTGGGCTAGTTGAGCTCACTCTTTTGCTTTCATTGTTCTCTTCATGAAATGAGAACGTAGCTGGGACTAAACGGGGAACGGAGTGATGGTCCGATCGAGATGGTGGCTATAGTAGTCCTCACTATTTTATAAAATAGTGTGATAATAATTGTAATGAGGACTCCATTTGAGTTTGGATATTGTCTAGAAGACAATTTTCATGTCAAAACTCTCAGCTACGTTTTGTCGTATTGTATAAATGAAGTTTGTATTTAAGTTCTGTACCATGTATTTGGCGACTCAGAATGGGTGATGTATACCTATTTTGGGGGCGTCACAGCTCCTGTCATGAAAGCGGCTCTGAAGCCTACTCTCGGATCGCCTTGTACCATCACTTGCCATGCGTCAAACCTTTGTGCATGCGGAGACCTACCCGCGCTTACGGTTCGGCTATGGTTGGAGGCATCGTTTTCCTGTTCGGGCATACGGACCATCTGCTTTGTAATCTCTTCCTTCTGTAGCAGTAGCACTCTTAGCGCCCCCTCTGTCTCCTGCGCATTTTTGGCTAGAACAGATTTTTTATCCTCCTGATCGTCTCGGCGTCGGGTTTGAGGCAGTGTGCCCCCTACCCTTCTCTGATCCTTAGTCTCCTTACTGGCTGTCGATAACAACCTCCTCTTGACGTCTTCCCGATCTCCACCTTTGGATCCTACCGAAATGCTATGAGGACCGAGTCGCTCATGGATGCTCTTCGACGGTCCCAGTCTATATTTAACGGACCGCCTCTGTTGGGAAGAACCTCCTCTGTTGGGAAGAACCTCCTGCTGTTGATTGTCCCATTCCCGAAACCGTCCTGTTGTTCACCATGATTTCATGCACGGGAAGCTGATGCTTGTGATTGAAAATTCAATAACATTATAAAAAGGCCCTCCTTCTAGTGCCAAGATCCGTCCACGCGCTTCAATCACCAAGATCGTGTCAAATCCTGTACAAAAATGGCTAAACATCGAGAACTTGACGACCTTTGTCGCCAGGGGATAGCTCTGGTATGAGAATAAGTACATGCTAGACAAAGTTAACAATGGAGGCTTAAAGCTCTAGTGTTAGAAAGTAATAATGTGTATTGTACCTTGTAATTAGGGTAAAAACTTTGTATTTATAATAATCTCACCACATTCACATAATCCTCTCCTGTAATAGATTGGAGTTCCTCATTAAATTCGAGTCTTACACAGAATCAAATAAGATTTCCTAAATATAAGGAAATATATTCAAATCCCCCACCTCTTCTTTACATTTAGAAACCAGACATAATTAGGAATTCTAGATTTTTTAAAATATTTTAACTCCCAAACTAAAATACTATATGGGTCAAAATAACCCTACATAGACGGTAATGCATTGCACTATTCAGACCCGAGTAATCATGGCCCAACAATATATATATATATATAAAAGTTGCAAGTTGCAAATATATCATTTGCGTCTCAAAAATTTACTGCATAGGGTACATGATAGTGTCGCTAGCGGCACGTTACACAAAAAAAGGAGTACTATATATTTTGTTCAACTTTTTTATGAATATTAAGTTTACATAATATTAATAAATATATTTTTCTTACTTTTAAAATATAAATAATAATATCTGAATGGTGACCTTATTAATTTTAGTATTAACAAAAAAAGTAATCAACAATAAATAGAACTCCATGTTCAATACAAAATTAAAAGAGTCACTTCAGTGTTAATAAGCATTATTTATAATGCCTCTAATAGGTATATATTATTTATAAATACTTGGGGGCATAGCGCTAGATTTAAAATAAAAATAACAATCTCACCTTTCATTTATTTTTATAAATAATTTTAAAAGAAAATAGAAAACTTGTAAGAATAAAAAATTCCTATCATTTTTTGGTCAAAAGATATTTTATTTTACTCAACAACCAAAGAAAATAGTCCTGTAAACATTAATCAAACTCTCGTGACAACTCACGTGCCATGACATCCAATAATGAGCTTTGTACTTGCCTCGTGGTTTACTCATAATTGGTGGTCCAAAAACAGCCCCCCTACTTTCACAAAAAAAATTCATCAATCAATTATTACTATTCACTCCGTTATTTAATGTAAATTATTTTATAGAATTATTTTTATTTCTTAATATAAATAGTTAGATAATTTTAAGTAACTATTAATTATTTAATTTTTAATATTATTTCAAGTATTAAATATAATTTTAATTCTCTCACTATTTTTATTCAATAAATAATTATTTTTAATACAAAAATAATATAAACAATTAATATTATATTTAACACTTTACAATTATTTCATTAATAATTGTATACAGCTTTAAAACGATCTATATTAAAAAAACAAAAAAATACATTAAAGTACTAATAGGAAATTAATTTTTTAATATTAAAAGTGTAATTACTAGTAGTTTCCTATTAGTACTATTATATATATCCCACCTTTGTCACTCCTTTCATCAACACGAACGAGACACAATACCCCACGACTCTCTTAAATGTTTTGGTTGAATCAAATCATAAGAAAAGGGGTCCAAAGTCTTCACCATTCTTAAAGCAAGAAACCATGCCTCCATTTTCCCACAATATACAATTCAATAAACCTTAATTTAATTTAATAACAACAAAATTAAATAATATAAATAAATAAATACAATACAATTATCTGGTTCTACCAATTAGTAATTTTCTCTCCAACTTTACTTTCCAAGAAAATAAAGGAAAATAAAGGAAACCCCCTTCTATTTCTTTTTTTTTTTTTGTATTCACCACCACAAATTTCACAAAAAGAGCTCAAAAAACCCACCCAAAAGCACAAACAAGCCCTTATCCAAACAAACGGCCACTAAATAAAGATAAAAACCAAAAGCTTTGACTATTTACACAAAAGACCCATCCACACAACTAAAAACTTTTAACCCTTTTCCACTTTCATCCTTCATGATCATGAGGCTGCAGACGGGTGGGGATGAGAAGTGGGTGTTTGAGAAAATGGGTAAAACTTGGGTCTAGATATAGGAAAAGGTAAAGGGGTTGCAGTGGCTATGGAGGTAGTGGTTTGGTCAGTCGGCTTAACGGCGGCGGCGGCGGCGGTTGCCGGAGTAGTGGTGGCTACTCGCTCACAAGAAGGACACATAGTGAGAGTAGTGGCAGGGAGTTGCATGTAAAATGGATTTGAAGACTTGAGGGCTCTCAACTCTTGTAGTTCCTTGTGTAGCTTTCTGTTTTCTTCTGTTAATGTTTCACAGCACCTCTTCAAGTACTCGCAATCAACCTCTGTTTGCTTCAACTTCGTCCTGATTCAAAAAATATGAAAGGGAAAATAAGCGACTTTAGATGAAAAACACAAAACTCCCAAGAGTATTACTACCTCTTGCACTATAGTAATTTGTACCTTGAACTTATAGACATAATCTTTTATCTACAATGCAAAAGATACAATGCTTTAACCATTTTTTGTGTCTAAATTTATAAATATTAGCTACACTAGCATCTGCTCAACTGGTTGGCAGATCCGTCAAATATATAGTGTTCAAGTATTTGACACTGTTGACAACATACATACCACGTTAAGATAAATTTTATCTCACACATATATATATATATATATATATATATATATATGTGTGTGTGTGTGTGTGTGTGTGTGTGGGGGGGGTTAGAAATAAAAAAATACAAACACACACCTTGCTCTTCTGTTCTGAAACCAGACTTCAACTTGACGAGGCCTAAGATTTAGCTGTTTTGCAAGCACAAGCTTTTGTTTCTGCCTCATCCAAAAGAAAACAATAAACTATCTCTTGCATAAAAATAAAAAGGGTTTCTCACCATATACATATATATATATATATATATATATATATATATATATATATATATTAAGATACTTACAGGATTAAGGGTATTGTGTTCCTTGAAGCTTTCTTCAAGATAAGCAGATTGTTCTTTAGAAAGTCTAAGTTTCTTTCTAGTAAGACCACTCTCATCATCATCACTAGCTCTTGAATTAGACCCTCTCTCTCCCTCAACGCCATCGTTTCTACCCGCCGCCGTCTCCAAGTCCCTCTTTTTTCCTCTGTAAATGCCAAAATCCATCCGAAACGACGACGCCGTACTGTTTGGCGACGACACCTCTTCCGCCGCCGCCGCCAGCCTGTTCACATCAAACCCCCTCGCCACCGGCACGTTCCCCGATGAACCCCCTTCCGAACTCCCTACATCAACCCAGAAAAAAACAAAAAATAATCTATATTCCATCACTATATTATACAGTCGCATTAAAAACTCATAACTAATATCAGCTATGGATCATTCACCAAAAATTAAAATTAAAAAAAATACACATATAATATTGAGAGAGAGTACCATTATCAGAGGACCAAGGTAAGGATTGTTGATGGGAAAGAGCTAAACGATGACCAGGAGCAAAGGGAAGAAGATGAAGCTCTTTATTTTTCTCTTTAATGGTTTCTTCTGATGAATATTCCTCAGTATTATCATCATCTGGTGATTTTCTTGTAGTATTTGAGTTAATACCTAAAGCCATACCAAATCCAAGACCAGTTTTTGAAGTATTGCTGCTAATAATATCTATTAATGGAGGCTTTTTTGCTGCCAAAAACACAAATGGTTTTGATGAAGAAGAGTCTCCTAAGCTCAAGCCCAACTCCATGGAAAAGATGAGAGAGAAAGAAGGGGCAAAAATTAAAAGTGAAAGCACTAGAAAGAGTCTTTACGGAGAATCTATCAAATTTATAGAGTGGGAGTATAATAATATTCATGGACCCAAACACTGCCTTGTTTTTATCTCTTGAGTTTTTATATTTTATTCCTGTTACTAAATTACACTTGTAAAATAAATATATCTTTTATTTCTTTTTTTAATAATTTGTTAAAGTTTTTGGGTATTGACGAGAGAAAAACCTGGTTTGACTGACGAACTCAATGAGGTTGACAAAATATAGGTGAGAAAAGGAAATTCTGTTTATATTTAGTTTAAGGGGAGGACCATTCTCCAAATCTTGGTAGACGAACCTCTTCCCACTCTCTTTCCATGCCGCAATGATTTAAATAACAAGAAAAGGATAAAGAAATGGAATTTTTTTTCAAATGTATCAAAATAAAAGCACGAGGTTGAATAATATTTGGTCTAGTGGTATTACATTAGGGCTGTTTGATTACAGTTGAATAATTAATTTTTTTAGTCATTCAGTATATTTATTTTGGAAAAGAGTTATTTAAATAGCTGAACCGATTAGTCATACAGACGATTTTGAGTTAATTGGTTTAATCCAATTTTTTTGGTTGAATGAGCGACTGAATAAATTTTTTTTTTATAATATTAACTATTATATTAAGTAATATTAAATAAATTTACAAGAATTTTTTTAAATTTTTTAGAGGAAGAAAATAATAAAAATATGTTATTCAGATGTTTCAGACATATCAATTATCAAACAACTTTTTTCATTTAGATTCAAATTCAGCTCATTCAGATTTATATTCATTCAATTTTTATCAAACACCCTCCTCCTAATTTACGATAACTCTGAGGTTGAAAAATTGATTATTGACATGTCAAAGAAAATTGTGTGAGTGAGTGCCTCGTATATTTCAATAATAAATAAATGTCAAATACAAATTATTAATATATAAGGGTGTTTTTTTTAAAAAAAATTTGTATGGGGGTGGTTGTTATGAAATACATAATTATTTGAAAATTGATATTTTTACATGATTTTTTGATATTTTTACATAAAAAATATCGCTATAGATGTATAGCGACGATAAAAACCGTCGCTATAGACTTTTTAGCTACGGTTTCCATATAGAAATATCAAAAAATTATATGAAAAATATTAATTTCCTAATTATTTATATAATAAATTATTATTAAAATATTTAATGTCACGCTATTTGTCAGATTACATATCAGATATAAATTGAAATAGAAGATTTGGAATTGATTTTCTATTTTTTTCGACTTATACAGCAATTTCCTCAAATGTAAACATAACAGTCTAGTTAGGTTACTTGGCCAAATCGCATGGTTGAAACAAGCTCGTTTTGGACTGTGTCAATATCAAACCTCCCCGTGCCTATTGGTCCATGGGATTTTTATTTGACTTTTTTTTTTGAATTTTTTTTATATGTGATTTCATGAAATTAATTATTTTAGAAAGAGTCGACTCAACTTTTTTAAAAATAAATAAATTAATCGCACTAATTGTTAAGAGGTGAAAGAAACCATAATATTTGGACTTGAGATTGACATATATTGTCTACCATGAAATCCTAATTAACCAACAAAAATTACTTTTTAGTTTATTATGTTATTGTTCCAAGTGAAGTGAATGCAATTCTAGTATTTAATTAGTGAATAATGCTAGAGAAACTATTCTTATAAATATTTTACAAACGACTGATGTGACATACTTTACATCAACTTTTTATGTGGGGTTGAATACTATATTGAAGTAATTTGTTGATTATTATGCTGAGGTGGAGTATGTCACATCAACGATTTATAAAATATTTATAAAATAATTTGTATATATTGTATTACTCTTAATTAGTCTTGAATATGAAGCCCTAAATTCTCTTGTTTAGTTGTCATAATTGAGTTTGAAATCCTGGTTAACTGACAAGATTAATTAGTAGTAGTATCATGTTTGATTGTCTTAATTGAGTTTAGAACCTAGTCAAGAGTCAAAATGAAGGTGAAAGAGTAAAATGTAGAAAATAAATTAAAAAATTGATATTTTCACATTATTTTTTGATATTTTCACACGTAAAGTCCACGTATTAATTGATGTGTCGAATTTTTATTGACTACTCCCTCATTTCTTAATATAAGTCGTTTCAGAGAAATATTTTTATTACTTAATAGTAGTAGTTAATATAAGTCGTTTGAGAATTTCAAGTAAGTATTAATTGCTTAGTTTCTAATATTACTCCAAATATTAAATATAACTTTGGTCCTCTCACTATTCTCTGTCCGATAAATATAACACTCTTTTTTTCAATACAAGAGTAATATAAATAATTAATATTATATTTCATATTTTATAATTATTTTTTTAATATTTTTGGATAACTTTAAAACGATTTATATTAAAAAAAAATAGAGAGAATAATACACGTGGAAATATCAAAATATAAGTTTCCTAAATAAATGATCATAATATGGTAAACCAATGGTGTTTTAAGCCAACCTAAACCGTTTATACACTTGGGAGTACCACAATGACAGTACGTGTCAAAACGGGGTAGCTAGCTGTGCCCTAGCTATAACAACCTGGGAAATCGGGCATGCATGTTCCTTTGAAATTCGACATTGTAATGAATGGATGATAAATGAGATAAGGAGATTTGATTATTTGACCACTCATATGAATAGACTAGGCATTAGGCAATACTCACTCGGTTCTATAATATTTTTTTTAAAAAAAAATTGTTTTAATTTATTTATCGATTAAAAAGAGAATAAATTATTTATTTTTTTATATTATCTCTAACTTCTCTTAATAAAGTTTCTCTCTTGCAGTAATAATTTTCAACTTCCCAAAGATAATAATGGAATTTCATACAAATTTTAAATCAAATGATAATATTAAATGACTTTCTTAATTCATGTGCATAAAGCTAAAAAGATAGTTATTATAAAACTGAGCCAGTACTAACAAACTTGCTCCAATAAACAATTAATGAGCAAAATCTTTTTTTTTATTACTAGTATTTCGTTTCAAATTTAAAAATATTTTTTGTCCGTTATATAAATTAAAGATAGAATTGTATTTGAAAATAATTGAATATTTGATTTATTATCAACTGTGACACCCCCCAAATTTAGATATCTCTATCTCGAATTTGGTGCACTTGCCCTTACCTTTTTATGAGGTACTTCCTTGTTCTGCCTTAACTGAAATGTTTAAAGAAAGCAAGAATGAGCAACAAATTTGTCCAACAAGTAATATATCAAGAATGGTGAACAAGTATAATATAAGTTCATAATCTAAATGGTATAACGGTAAATGATAGCTCGAGAATTAAAAGAATAATGTTGTAAACAAATAAGTCTCAAATAGTTCCAAATCTGTCATTTGAATTGTAAACAGAAAGTCATTATAGACCGAAGTATTATCAAAAGAATTCAAAGATTTCAACATTTTCCAATAGATAAGATTTTAATACTGAGCAGTCACTATGAACCAAGAACTTCTGCTAGAATTAACAGTATTTCACCGATAATCCAATCAAAACAAAGTACAATAGGTGATCATCCCAAAGTACCCAACATTATGCATAATATTTAGACATACTGTTTGTGCGCACGTCGGTCTCCTGACAATGTAAAATTTTCCCTTTTAAGAGGGTTGTCCATCTCAATAGATTACAAGAGTGCACCAACGCAATTGGTTTGAATAGCTTTCTAACACATGATATTAGTCTAGCTGAATCAAATGGCTTAGAGAGCTTTAACAATGCATTTAGGAACAATATATAAGTTCAATGTTTACAACATGCTTCGAAGAATATAATTTAAATCGAATTTCAGAATATGAATAATAATTTGTACAAGTACAGATATTTGCTCCATGCATATATGGTTGATATAACAACAATTCAAAACTTGTACAATATCCAAAGTTGTGTAAGTTAGACAACTTGTCTTTCAATCACCCGCTATGAGTGATATGCAATACTATCCTCCTTGTTGTATTGCTTTCAAAGACAACTTGTCTTTCGCGTAAATTACAGTTATATAGCTTAACATCACTTTAATGTCCTTAAGTATTATAGTTATGTATATATACAAACTCATTAGTTACACATAATTGATATATACATCAACCATCCCACTTATCTAACGTACACATGTATAGTCATGTCATTTTGTTCATACATTTAGTCATATATTCAACACATAGTCAAATTACATAGTTATTTAATCAACCTTGCATTTACCTTTAAAAGTCTTATTTAGAAACATTGTAGAAACTCTTGAAATCTTGGTTCTATATATTCATTACATGATTGTGTACTTAAAACATCACTTAAGTCGTGCATTATAGTTTAAGACAATCATATACACATGCTTCAAGTCTCATATTATAATTAAAACGATTAACATCATCGGTATGCTTGTTGTGACGGCAATGGCCATGGCCATGACTGCATTATATGTGTAAGACCGAATTTTATGAAATAAAAGTATTCAATTTTTCTTATAATTACTATTCAAATAAATGGTTAAATTGATAAAAGTTAAAGTTAAGGGTGATATATGAATTTTTTCAAAAATACACAAGTGGTTATAAAATATTCATTGTTGTTTGAGAATATTCGTTTGGTCGTGGAATATTCTTTTCGCTTTGGAAATATTAAATGCGACGCAGCAGCGATCATTTATGGGCCCCATAATGAGAATAAGCTGTCGGATGAAGAAAACGCGACAAATTTGAGTTTTTATAAATAACGACGTAATCGTTCTGAATAAACCTTTGTTGGAATACGGTTGGTAAAGTAAAGTAATGTCGCGTTGTTGCGAGAGACACACGGTATTGCCAAAGATTTTTTTCAATTATTGATTCTTACGTGAGAAGGCACTACTCAATAATTGTTACACGATAATTCTTTATTCAATATTTTATTATATTGATTCAATAATTGATCGTTGATATTTTATATTATTGTTGTTCAATAATTATCAACGCACAATGATTTCCCATTATCGAGATCAATAATTCATATTATTTGAATAATATTATTAGATAGCATTATTGGCAATGTCTAGAAAGTTACATCGAGGAGAGGTTTGGTCACCTAATTGCGGCGCCAAGAAGGAGAAATTCTTATTGGAAAGCCCCTTTTCCTGAACGGCTTTGGTTGTCATAAATGTGATTACAGTAATATTATTTGTGAATAATTAATTATTGATTCATATGATAAGAAAATATTTATTTGATGTGGATATAAATGATGGATTTATTTATGTGGTTATAAGTGAAGGAATTAATGATGAGGTGTTTTATCGGTATTTGTGAAAATGGAGAACAAAATATGGGATTTTCAGAAAAATTAGTTTATTACTTGATTTTGTAAAATCCATAACTCTTTGTATATAATGAGTTAAGAGATGAGCCATATATCAAAAGAAAGCCCTAGAAGTAAGCTAACTGTAGAAATTTGAATCACCCAAAAATTCTTTGTAGATATTTCGTGGTGAAATTTTGAATGAAATCGTCCGAAGGACTAATAGTCCGATAAATCGTTGTTCTTCACTATATTATGCGTGAGTTATAAATTTTGATCCGACCGTTGGATCGTTGTAATTTTTGGATATGTTATACATATATAAGTTGAGTATATGTCCACAAATTTTGAACCGTTAAAATGAACGTATGATTTGTTATGAATTTTAAGAGGTAACTGATTGGAAATTAGGTTTTGGTGGAAAATTCTAGAATTGAGTGGGCCCCACTCTTGGTTGTTGGGGAAGATGGCTGATTTTTGGTGGGTGGAATAGTAGCGAAGTAAAAGCCATCGAGTTGCGGGTTAAGTCTGCCTTGGCGTGCTAACATTTTCCTATAAATAGAGGGCTAAGTTAGAATTGAAAATCACACCAGAAACAAGCTTTCTCTCTTTCTCTCTCTAGATTATTGAGTGTAATTTGTGAGTATTTAGATACTTGGTGAGTTGATATTCATCAGTGCAAGTTTTCTTCAGCGTCATATCTGATATCCTGTCAGAAGTGCTGCTCTTTTGAGGTAAGGGGTAGTAAGGGATATTTTTTTTTTTTTCGTAATGATATTATTTTTTCAATATCATTATACTGAAATATTGGTATAGATTTTATTGTGGAATTTCTACCTTTTTGTGTCGGGGTTACTATTCACGTATACGGCACTATTCATGTATACGACACTATTCATGTATATAATACTATTTACGTATATGACATTATTTACGTGATCACGATACTATGTCTAATCTGAGTCTTATTCACGAGTTACTATTCACGAGTTACTATTCACGAGTTACTATTCATGAGTTACTATTCACGAGTTACTATTCACGAGTACTATTCATGAAGCGTGAAGATGTTTTTTGTGGAATTTCTATCTTTTGGTGTCGAGTTACTATTCACGATATCAAGACTATTCACGATATCTGACCTATTCACGAATCACGGCAGACTATTCACCTAAAAATGAAAATTTTTCTTTTCGCGTCTAAAATATCTATTCGGATACTAGCTTTGATTGTATCCATGTTTTGATCATTCTTGAATTTTACACCACTATGATTATTTTGAGGTATTTTTGGATGTATAGATTAGGAGTTATGGATTTTATGAGAAAAGACTATTTTAAAAGTAACTATTTATAACTCCTTGCGGTTAACTCCAAAATTGATGAAATTTTTATTGAGAGTACATCTATATAATATCGATGTACTCTGTGAATTTCAAATTTTTGGACAAAAGTACAATTTATGATAAATGTTTAAATATTCGTGTGGTTTTGGCCATGTGAAAAATAGTAAATGAATTTTAAAAATTCGAGAAAAATATATATTCAATATGGGACTATATTCTTCTAAACCCCGGAAAATAAATATTTTTAGAACCGATTTGGTATTTTTCATGAAAATGTTCTAGTTATGAGCAAATGAATTAAATATGTTATGTGAAGTAAGAAAATTAGAAAATATGATTTTATGGTTTGAGAATCATATATGAGGTATATCTGATTTTGATGAGGGTTTTAGTTATTGGTGATGAAATTTTATGAGTTTGGCATTTTATGATGATTAAATGCATTAATTAGTAAAGTGTAAACAATTTAATTAAATTGTTTATAAGTTTCTTGAAATGATTAAAATATTATTATAATATTAATAATATTAGATTATGAGATTTCTAAGTGATTTATAACATTTGGATTAAGGTGTTATAAATATGGATATGAATTTTATTATGAAACTTTATCTTTTCGTTATCGAGGTTCTTATGCACGTATACGGGACTATATACTAATACGGGTACTATTCACAACAAATTGGTTTCTTCTCCCACCAAATTATCGTTGATCTTACTCTTGAAATTAAAACCATGTTTTGATTATATTGTTTTTATATAACATTCTTATAACCCTAATGATGATATTTCTCTTTGACTTGAGTGTAAAGATGGGTAGATTATTGGTATGATCGTGACCATAGGTTCTCTTTGCCGATGGTGCAAAAGTTGAATTGTTGGTTGTATGATCATGACCATTGAATTTATAATTGAATATTTTTAACTTAAGTGCAAAGGTGAATTGATCAACATGGTTATAATTATTGTTATATAACTTCGAAATGATTATGTATTTCTTTGATATAAGAATATCTTTGGCTCGTTGTGCAAAGATGACTGTTGTTGTTGAATATCTTTAGCTTTGTAGTGCAAAGATGAATTATTGATGAATATCTTTGGCTCGTAAATGCAAAGATGACTGTTGTTGAATATCTTTAAATTTGTAGTGCAAAGATGAATTATTGATGAATATCTTTGGCTCGTAATGCAAAGATGACTTTGTTGTTGAATATCTTTGCTTTTGTAGTGCAAAGATGAATTATTGATGAATATCTTTGGCTCATAATGCAAAGATGACTGTTGTTGAATATCTTTAGCTTTGTAGTGTAAAGATGAATCTGTTGATGAATATCTTTGACCGTGGTGCAAGATGAATTTATTAGTATGATTATGAGCGAACTGTGATTTGGTATAACCATGATATTTGATGTTTCGTGTAAAGACAAGTGATGAAAATTATCTTAGTCCTAGATGAGAAGAGAATTTAGAATCACAATTATGATTATGAGTTATTCATATGATTGTGGAAAGGAACCTGTTGATTGATGTTACGGGGATAAAATATTGTTGGTGGACTTTTAACGTGGAGAAGACAATAGACTTTATAGTCTATTTGACTCTTTTAATGGATTGCTCGTTCATTTGCAACTATGGTTGAAAAGTTTTATCATCTACCATATGTTCTAAATCTACGATTCATTCTTGATGAAGACTATTGATAATTTATTTATCTTTAGTCATAATATTCTTTTTATCGAGCTAGTTGTGCTCACCCTTTTGTTTCACAATTCCTTTCGTAATAAAAGTGTAGCCGGGTTGAGCGGGGATAACAAGGAATGGAGCAATGGTCTATATAGATGTTGAGGGTGAGGTGAATTTAACTTGGAAGGTGTTTTGTCACTATCATACAAGATGTCTAATGACATACAACCTCGTGTTATCATAAGACATGGTTGTGCTCATCCACTTCTTTGAGTATATTTACAAGCACTACCTATATACTCTTGGTGTTTGTTTGGAGTATAATACCAAATTAGAGACAAGTGGAGATAATGATATGTCAAGAGAAGACTCGCCATTGGGAAGAATATGATAGTAATCTTCTTGTTTTTCTTTGGGGTCTATTAGATTGACCAAGGATAATTACTGCGGCCATATGATATCTACCATAACCTAAAAGCATGGCCTCCCATGTACGAAGGTTTCCTTGAGCACTTCCCAAAGATTCTAATTTCTAAAACAGCTTTTTGACTATTCCTTTATGTAAGGTGTCATTGTGACGTACTACTGGTTGGTATATATTTGTATCCAAACTCACGATATATGTGTTGTTGTATTTTGCACGACAATTGTTGTAATAAAGTTGTAGTTGTTTTTCGTACCATATATTTGGCGACTCAGAATGGGTTGGATGGAATGGACCTATTTTGGGGTTGTTACATTTGGTATCAGAGCTATAAGTAAAGAGCCCCGAGCCTCTCGCTGGTGACTTCCTGCAGATGGGGGATGCACCGTAGCCAGACTCTCCGTAGGGGACGCCGTTCTGCGGTGGCAAACTGATAGGTATCAATGTGAGGTACTGACACAAGTTGGTGTCCAGAGTTACATTTGGTATCAGAGCTATAAGTAAAGAGCCCCGAGAGCCTCTTGCTGGTGACTTCCTATTGATAGGGGATGCACCGGCCGCACTCTCCGTAGGACGCCTGCTCATCTTGCTGTGATGTGGCCGATAGAGTACCAATGTGAGGTCTTTGTCCAATTGATGGGACATTTGTTACATTTGGTATCAGAGCTATAAGTAAAGAGCCCCGAGCCTCTCGCCGGTGACTTCTGTTGATGGGGGATGCACCGAAGCCGACTCTCCGTAGGGGGCCTTGCTCATGCGGCAAACCGATAGTACCATCAGTGAGGTCTTGTCCACTAGTTGGGACATGAGTTACATTTGGTATCGAGCTTAGGATATGATCTCATGAGATCGGGAATAGAACTAGGAGGGGAGAGATGAGTAAATCCTTCCTGTGAGTGTGTCCTACCTAAGCTTATTTGTTGGTCGGTCATAATATCGGGATATTATGTGATATGTTAATTTATTCAATTAACCCTTGTTTTGAAGTTGTATTCTAGAATGATATCTCAAATACGGAGATGAGCAATGGAGAAATCATGATGACAGGAAAGATGAAATCAAAATGAAAGCAAGGTATTCTCAACTCTTTGAAATACTTAGAATACGTAAATTTCCTGGGGACGAAATTTCATAAGGAGGGAGATTGTAAGACCCCGAATTTTATGAAATAAAAGTATTCAATTTTTCTTATAATTACTATTCAAAGAAATGGTTAAATTGATAAAAGTTAAAGTTAAGGGTGATATATGAATTTTTTCAAAAATACACAAGTGGTTATAAAATATTCATTGTTGTCGGGGAATATTCGTTTGGTCGTGGAATATTCTTTCTATCGGGAATATTCGTACGAAAGCGCAGCTCATTTGTGGGCCCCATAATGAATAACCGCTTGATGGATGAAAAAAACGACAAATTTGAGTTTTTATAAATAATTGGCGTGTAATCGTTCTGCTAACACTCGTTGGAATACCCGGTTGGTAAAGTAAAGTAATGTCTGCGTTATTGCACAAAGAAGACACGCGGTATTGCATGCGTATTTTTTCAATTATTGATTCTTACGCGAGAAGGCACTACTCAATAATTGTTACAAATAATTACCGCTCAATATTTTATTATATTGATTCAATAATTGATGCGTTGATATTTTATATTATTGTTGTTCAATAATTATCAACGCATGATATTTCCCATTATCAGATCAATAATTCATATTATTTGAATAATATTATTAGATAGCATTATTGACAATGTCTAGAAAGTTCTGTCAAGGAGAGGTTTGGTCACCTAATTGCGCGCCAGTAAGGAGAAATTCTTATTGGAAA
Source organism: Panax quinquefolius (assembly GCA_020205615.1). Lineage (NCBI taxonomy): Eukaryota > Viridiplantae > Streptophyta > Magnoliopsida > Apiales > Araliaceae > Panax > Panax quinquefolius. The sequence continues at coordinate 89,815,242 of CM035166.1, forward strand.
GCCCCCTCTTTCCTGGGAACGGCCTGGTTGTCATAAATGTGATTCTGTAATATTATTCGTGAATAATTAATTATTGATTCATATGATAAGAAAATATTTATTTGATGTGGATATAAATGATGGATTTATTTATGTGGTTATAAGTGAAGGAATTAATGATGAGGTGTTTTATCAGTATTTGTCGAAATGGAGAACAAAATATAAGATTTTCGAAAAATTAGTTTATTACTTGATTTTGTAAAATCCATAACTCTTTGTGTATAATGAGTTAAGAGATGAGCCATATATCAAAAGAAAGCCCTAGAAGTAAGCTAATCAGTAGAAATTTGAATCACCCAAAAATTTTTGTAGATATTTCGTGGTGAAATTTTGAATGAAATCGTCCAGAAGGACTAATAGTCCAAAAAATCGGTGTGTTCTTCACTATATTATGTGAGTTATAAATTTTGATCCGACCGTTGGATCGTTGTAATTTTTGGATATGTTATACATATATAAGTTGAGTATATGTCCACAAATTTTGAACCGTTAAAATGAACGTATGATTTGTTATGAATTTTAAGAGGTAACTCGATTCTTAAATTAGGTTTTGGTGGAAAATTCTAGAATTGAGTGGGCCCCACTCTTGGTTGTTGGGGAAGATGGCTGATTTTTGGTGGGTGGAATAGTAGCGGTAAAGCCATCGGGTTGCGAGTTAAGTCCGCTTGACGTGCTAACATTTTCCTATAAATAGAGGGCTAAGTTAGAATTGAAAATCACACCGTAAACAAGCTTTCTCTCTTCTCTCTCTAGATTATTGAGTGTAATTTGTGAGTATTTAGATACTTGGTGAGTTGATATTCATCGATGCAAGTTTCCTTCAATAATATATCGATATCCCCGTCGGCGTCTTTGCTCTTTTGAGGTAAGGGTAGTAAGGGATATTTTTTTTTTTTTCGTAATGATATTATTTTTTCAATATCATTATACTGAAATATTGGTATAGATTTTATTGTGGAATTTCTACCTTTTTGTGTCGGGGTTACTATTCACGTATACGGCACTATTCATGTATACGACACTATTCATGTATATAATACTATTTACGTATATGACATTATTTACGTATACGGTGATCTATGTATGAATCACGAGTCTACTATTCACGATTACTTATTCACGAGTTACTATTCACGAAGTTACTATTCATGAGTTACTATTCACGAGTACTATTCATGAAGCGTGAAGATGTTTTTTTGTGGAATATCTATCTTTTGGTGTCGGAGTTACTATTCACGTGATACTGGACTATTCACGATACTGACCTTATTCACGAATCTGAAGACTATTCACCTAAAAATGAAAATTTTTCTTTTAAGTCTAAAATATCTATTCGGATACTAGCTTTGATTGTATCCATGTTTTGATCATTCTTGAATTTTACACCACTATGATTATTTTGAGGTATTTTTGGATGTATAGATTAGGAGTTATGGATTTTATGAGAAAAGACTATTTTAAAAGTAACTATTTATAACTCATTGCGGTTAACTCCAAAATTGATGAAATTTTTATTGAGAGTACATCTATATAATATCGATGTACTCTTGAATTTCAAATTTTTGGACAAAAGTACAATTTATGATAAATGTTTAAATATTCAATGGTTTTGGCCATGTGAAAATAGTAAATGAATTTTAAAATTAGAGAAAATATATATTCAATATGGGACTATATTCTTCTAAACCCCAGAAAATAAATATTTTTAGAACTGATTTGGTATTTTTCATGAAAATGTTCTAGTTATGAGCAAATGAATTAAATATGTTATGTGAAGTAAGAAAATTAGAAAATATGATTTTATGGTTTGAGAATCATATATGAGGTATATGCAGATTTTTGATGAGGGTTTTAGTTATTGGTGATGAAATTTTATGAGTTTGGCATTTTATGATGATTAAATGCATTAATTAGTAAAGTGTAAACAATTTAATTAAATTGTTTATAAGTTTGCGAAATGATTAAAATATTATTATAATATTAATAATATTAGATTATGAGATTTCTAAGTGATTTATAACATTTGGATTAAGGTGTTATAAATATGGATATGAATTTTATTATGAAACTTTATCTTTTCGTGTCGAGGTTACTATGCACGTATACGGGACTATGTACGAATACGGGGTACTATTCACAACAAATTGGTTTCTTCTCTGACCAAATTATCGTTGATCTTACTCTTGAAATTAAAACCATGTTTTGATTATATTGTTTTTATATAACATTCTTATAACCCTAATGATGATATTTCTCTTTGACTTGAGTGTAAAGATGGGTAGATTATTGGTATGATCGTGACCATAGGTTCTCTTTGGCCAGTAGTGCAAAAGTTGAATTGTTGACTGGTATGATCATGACCATTGAATTTATAATTGAATATTTTTAACTTAAGTGCAAAGGTGAATTGATCAACATGGTTATAATTATTGTTATATAACTTCTGAAATGATTATGTATTTCTTTGATATAAGAATATCTTTGGCTCGTTGTGCAAAGATGACCTGTTGTTGAATATCTTTAGCCTGTAGTGCAAAGATGAATTATTGATGAATATCTTTGGCTCGTAATGCAAAGATGACTGTTGTTGAATATCTTTGCTTTGTGTGCAAAGATGAATTATTGATGAATATCTTTGGCTCGTGTGCAAAGATGACTTTTGTTGTTGAATATCTTTAGCACAGTAGTGCAGATGAATTATTGATGAATATCTTTGGCTCATAATGCAAAGATGACTGTTGTTGAATATCTTTAGCTTTGTAGTGTAAAGATGAACTGTTGATGAATATCTTTGACCCGTGGTGCAAAGATGAATTTATTAAATATGATTATGAGCAGAACTGTGATTTGGTATAACCATGATATTTGATGTTTCGTGGTAAAGACAATGATGAAAATTATCTTCGTCTTGGATGAGAAGAGGAATTTAGAATCACAATTATGATTATGAGTTATTCATATGATTGTGGAAAGGAACTGTTGATTGATGTTACAGGGATAAAATATTGTTGGTGGACTTTTAACGTGGAGAAGACAATAGACTTTATAGTCTATTTGACTCTTTTAATGGATTGCTTGTTCACGCAACTGACTATGGTTGAAAAGTTTTATCATCTACCATATGTTCTAAATCTCTGATTCATTACTGATGAAGACTATTGATAATTTATTTATCTTTAGTCATAATATTCTTTACTGAGCTAGTTGTGCTCACCCTTTTGTTTCACAATTCCTTTCAGGTAATAAAAGTGTAGCTGGGTTGAGCGGGGATAACAAGGGAATGGAACGGTGGTCTATAGATGTTGAGGGTGAGGTGAATTTAACTTGGAAGGGTGTTTTGTCACTATCATACAAGATGTCTAATGACATACAACCTCGTGTTATCATAAGACATGGTTGTGCTCATCCACTTGCTGAGTATATTTACAAGCACTACCTATATAATCTTGGTGTTTGTTTGGAGTATAATACCAAATTAGAGACAGTGGAGATAATGATATGTCAAGAGAAGACTCGCCATTGGGAAGAATATGATAGTAATCTTCTTGTTTTTCTTTGGGGTCTATTGGGTCAACCAAGGATAATTCTGTGGCCATATGATATCTACCATAACCTAAAAGCATGGCCTCCCATGTACGAAGGTTTCCTTGAGCACTTCCCAAAGATTCTAATTTCTAAAACAGTTTTTGACTATTCCTTTATGTAAGGTGTCATTGTGACGTACTACAGTTGGTATATATTTGTATCCAAACTCACAGCATATGTGTTGTTGTATTTTACACGACAATTGTTGTAATAAAGTTGTAGTTGTTTTTCGTACCATATATTTGGCGACTCAGAATGGGTTGGATGGAATGGACCTATTTTGGGGTTGTTACATTATGACTTGGGAGTGTCGCGTCCGCGATGCTCCTTGTCAAAACCAGAACTGAATTTGAGTTTACTTGATTCCATCCTACTTTCTAGCATACGTGGACACTGATTCATATCCTACACACATGATAAGAGGTCTTGGACTTGGTTTGATCACTCTTATGTTCAATTTAAGATTACTTTCACACATTATGATTTTATTTGAAATTTTTCTATTTAATAAGGCTAGATAAGTTTATTTCACAAAGGCTATTATGTTAACCATTAAACTACATAAGGATGCTACATATACTGATAATACACATGCTCAACGTTATTCAACTCATGTACACATAGTTAACATAGTTTTACGTTTAAAACTTACTTTTAAACCATGTTGGAAAATTTCATATCATATCTAACTAGATGGGTGTACATATTTGCCATGATTAGAGGTATAAAGAGTTTTATTATGATTGCTCAAAAGACCATAATGCAAGTAGAGTAGTTTTCAACAAAGTTGGTTTTCAAACTCCTAAGTTTTTCCTGAAAATCTTATGTTAAACCAAACTAAACATGCAAAGCAACTTTGAATCACATGTTAGACCCATTTATACACTTAGTTAAGTCAAACTAACATGCCTATGATATCAGATTATAACAAAAACAATTATCAAGTACTGACAGCCGGGGTGGTCGCACTTGATTTGTACTGGGAAGTGGCGCGGTTGTGCCACTTCGGCACATACCCAGACATGACTATGCTTCTGCAAAATTTTAAAACCCATACATATACCCATTTAATTTAGATAGCATCATGATATCAATTTCCAACTTAATTAACAAGTAGGTCAAGAAATTTCTAAGAATTTGTAAAAACTTGAAATTAAAAACATGGTTTAGGATATTACATCTCTTGAAGTTAATTCTAAGCTTCTAACTTCTGATCACTCCTTAATTAACAGTATGTTTCTTCCTCTTACTCTTTATATAAAAACTAACAATCTCAGCAATTAGCAGTCTTAAATTTGTGAAGAGAGGCTCTCATTTATATAGAAATTCTTACCCATATAATGATAAGTCGAGTATCGTTTCCATATAGAGTAGTATGCAATTAATTTAACAATTACCAGCTTTATATTAATCCAAATTTTATTAAACTATCCAAATCAATGATTATAACTATTAAAATATAAAAATATCAAACAATCAACACAACTAAAAACCTGTAATTTCAAGCAAATATTGGAGAATTAGACTTACAACTTCACTTTAAGTCTCACTCTGATTACTACACCTTATTTTAGTTCAATTCACTATCCCAGTTTATTAATCTAGAACACTTAAGTAGAACTAGCCATCTCTCAATGCACTAATACCATATTAACTTAAATTCACAAATTAGATAGAATTAAGCCAAACACCCTAATCAACTAATTCACAATATCTTTATGTGAATTACAATCAAATAAGGTTTAAGTTCAAGTTCTCTACCCGATTACATGTGATGCTAGGTATATCTCTATCCTAACATAAATCAAGATTCTATTCAATCACAGAATTCAAGAACACATGCTAAAGTGACTAAGTCTAAATTCATATATCATCTCTCGAGTCCATACAAATCCACACAGAATTGGTGATCAATCAATTCATAAATTAAAGCACAAATCACAATAGATAAACTGAATGGATAGATTACCAAACTGAAATTAAGACTACATAATCATCGTTTAACCATAAAGATCCATCATAAGCCTAACAAGTAATTTAGTTCATCACATATGAAATAAACACTGAAATAATAAAAGAATCCATCATCCCAATTATAATAATTGAATTAAAAAAGTAGAATGAATACAAAACCACCCTTCTTCTTCTCTCCAACTTATAATTTTCATGACTCGAACCTTCAATCCTTCCTCCAATGCAATTTTCTCAAATTAGGGTTCTAGATTGTTAATTGATTCAATGTTGTTATCTTCTCTTGTTGTCTATGTTAATCTCCAGCACAAGACACGTATTTAGTCCATAAACTGACGCCAATCGGAGTCCCAAGCCATGCCAACTTCCTTACTAGACGTTGTTGCAGAACTCTACTTGAATCAGACTTCTTATCTTTGCCCCATACCCCCGCCCCGGCGGGGGGTTTTTCTTCTTTATATGCCCGCCCCGGCGGGGGGTCCTCCTGTTCTTGCTCAATTACCCCCACCCCGGCGGGGGTTTTGCTTGTAAATAGTCCGCCCCGGTGGGGGGTCTTTCTGCAGAAGCCACATTTTGCTCATTTAGTTGCTAAGTTCCTCCACAAAACCACTATTTATGCCACACATGCTACGCCACCACACCTAAACATAAAACAACAATAAACAAGTAAAAATGAACATGAATTTACAAGATTAACACAGTTTAAGCTCGAATTAGAGGTCGATTCGTAGGTATAAAACTCACGCATAACTTTGCCCAATGTTTTAATCTAACAGGAAGAAGAAGAAGATGTTGGACAAGGAGAAGTTGGTGAAAAAGAATTATCAACTCTTACCAACCTAGTCTGTGACGCCCCCAAAATAGGTCCACACAACCCATTCTGGGTCGCCAAATACACACTACAGAATTCAAAATACAAACTTCATTTTTACAAATATTAAACTATCGTACAAAATACGACAACACATATGCTGTGAGTTTCAATACAAATATTGTACTGAATATAATTCGACAATATACACACCCAAATTATTACAATGCCATATAAAATACAACAACAAATATTTCAAGTCTTCAAAGGAACACGAGAAGATTTATGTCTTTCTCATTCTAATGGGGTGTATTTTTGACTCTTTTAAAGTCGGGTTCTCATCACCCTACTGTTGTTCACCAAAATTAACTATTAAATGAAGTATAAAATACGACACACACACTTTAAGTTCTCAATAAAATTATATATTGTCATGCTATTTTATAATGTATTGAGAAACTTCAACAGTCACAAACCATCACTCTATTCCCCTGCTATCCCCGCTCGATCCAGCTACACTCTTATTACTTGAAAGGAATTGTGAAGCAAAAAGGGTTAGCTCAATTAGTCTAGTAAAGAATATTATGACTTAAATAATGTGGAACAATTTATCCTTAGTCCTCAGCAGGGAAAAATTTGATAGAATACAATAGACAACAAGTTTTAGATTAACAACTGCAGCGGAAACAACAATCCATTAGAAGAGTCAAGTAGAACATAATGTCTACTATCTCCTCCAAATTAAAAGTCCATTAATATTTTATCCCAAGACAAAGAGAACTTTCATCACCTATCTTCTCCTGAACCACCAAAGATTATAGTTAAATTCACAATTCATGTTTATAATAATGTAAATCAACAGTTTGTCCTTGCCACAAAGTCTTAATAGAACTTTCACTCAATATCCTTGCCCCAAAGGCTAAAGACATTCAAATGTAATAACAATGATCATACCAATCAATTGTCTATCTTTGCACTACGGGCCAAAGATATTCAACTATAAAACCAATGGTCATGATTATGCCAATCAATTGTCTGCCAGTGCACTACGGCCAAAAACATTCAACTGCAAAACCAATGGTTATGATCCTGCAAAACAATAGTCTATCTTTGCACTACAGGCCAAAGATATTTATTTTTATCATCAGTGGTCATGATCATGTCATACACATGTCCATCTTTGCACTACGGGCCAAAGATACACAACTGTAAAACCAATAATCAATAGTTCATCTTTGCACTACGGGCCAAATATGTGACGCCCCCAAAATAGTTCCATTCCATCCAACCCATTCTGAGTCGTCAAATACATGGTACAGAAACAACTACAACTTCATTAATACAATTATCGTGCAAAATATGACAACACATAAACTATGAGTTTAAATACAAATATTGTCTTCTAGACAATATCCACACTCAAATAAGTCATCATTACAATTATTGATACACTATTTTACAAAATAGTGAGGACTACTAAAACAACTGTCTTGAACCATTACTCCACACCCCGACTAGTTCCCGCTATATTCTCGTCTCCTGAGAAGAAAAATGGAACAAAAAGGAAAAGGGTGAGCTCAACTAGCCCAGTAAAGAATATTATGACTAAGATAATGTACAACAAATTATCCTTAGTCTTCAACAGGGAAAAATCTGATAGAATACAATAGACAACAAGTTTTAGATCAACAACTGCAGCGAAAACAACAATTCATTAGAAGAGTTAAGTAGAGAATGAAATCTACTATCATCTATGAATTTAAAAGTCCATCATCGATATTTTATCCCTGTAACATCAATCAATATACATCATAAATCAAATAGTCATCTTTGCACTACAGGCCAAAGATATTCATCTGTTGGTCATGTTCATCTCAACACCTGTTCATCTTTGCACTACGGGCCAAAGATATTCATCAGTTGGTCATGTTCATCTAAACACCTGTTTATCTTTGCACTACGGGCCAAAGATATTCATCAAAAAATCATTCATCTTTGCACTTCAAGCCAAAGATATTCAGTAATATTATCATTTAGGACTGAAGATGATGAAAAATATTTTAAAGAAAATGAATCCAGTGAAACAAAAGAACAAATATTAAGGATTCGTAATTTAAACAATCCAAGTTCAAAAATACTTCATAAATAACCAGAGTGGAGTAAAATTCAAGAATGAAGACCAAAATATAGATCCAATCAAAGATAGGAATCATAATGTATAATCTTGGACACATAAAAGAAAATTTAATTTTTCGTGAATAGTGTCATATTCGTGAATAGTCTTGATATCGTGAATAGTGTCAGTATATGTGAATAGTAACTCAGACCTCAAAAGATAGAAATTTCAAAAAAAATCATCACGCTTAAGTGAATAGTACTGTGAATAGTAACTCGTGAATAGTAACTCGTGAATAAGTAACTCATGAATAGTGAAAAAAAAGTTCCAAATTTGATAAAAAGTTCGTAACAATATTTTGGCATAATGATATTGAAGAAGATAATATCATTTAAGAAGAAAATAACATCCCTTACCTCAGAAAGAATAGTACTTCTGACTGGAATACTGGATATAGTGCTGAAAGAACTTGCACCGTATAGCAATACTCAAAGTACTAAAATACTCACAAAATACGCTCGATATTATAGAGAGAGAAATAGAGAGAAAACTTCAGTTTCTGGTGTGATTTTCAATTCTAACCTAAGCACCCTATTTATAGAAAATTGCTTAGAACACCAAAGCAGAAAATTTAATAAAATATTAATATATATTATAAATTTCCTTAGCCCAACTTTGAAGATCTGAATTCAGATCATTTATAACACATGTGAGCCCACTAATTGCACAAAAAACATTTTTCTCAAAATAATTAACCAAAACTCCCAAAAATCAATTATTTCGGAACTTCGGAACTTCAATAATTCATAATAAATAGCCCTTTTATTAGAAAATTCGAATCTCGCGCCTTTTTATAGGAAATTCAATTCTCTACAACTTTGCAAAAGAAAGGTTTTCCAAATTCCAAACAGAAATTGACCGAAATCCATAAACGGGGAATTTTAAAGGCTATAATCAAATTTCAGTCAAGAAATGGGGTCCACCGACACACAAAACATGAGTTAATCATTTAATGCAACAAAAATACTTTTTCTCCTCATATACTCATATATCCCACATTCATTGTAAAAATATCACCATTATTATATTATTAAAATATAATAATAAATTATTTTATCAGAAAAGATAAAATATCATTTTTTAACAATTGTCACTTTAAAAATTTTCTCCATCTATATCCACATAAAATCAATATTTTCCTCATCATATAAATTAATAATTAATTATTCACAAATAATATTACAGAATCACAATCTCGGCAACCAGTAGCTCCTAGAAAGAGGGGCTTTCCAATAAGAATTTCTCTTCTAAGCCAAGCAATTAGGTGACCAAACCTCTCCTGTATGTAACTTTCTAGACATTGCCAATAATGTTTTCTAATAATATTATTCAGATAATATGAATTATTGCTCTGATAATAGAAAATACCGTAGTAGTGACAATTATTGAAACAACAAAGAATATAAAAAATCAACGCAACAATTATTGAATCAATAAAATAAAATATTGAATAAGAATTATCGTAATAATTATTGAGTAGTACCTTCTTCACGTAAGAATCAATAATTGGTGCAATACTGCAAAGCATTCTTGTGCAATAACGCGTATACATCGTGTTTTAACCACCGGGTATTCCAACAATTTTAATTCAGTAATAACTCGCTACCATTATTTATAAACAACTTATACTTGTCGCTTTTCTTCATCCAATCGCCTTCCATTATGGGCCCACATAAGGTCAAGCGTACCGTCATCTAAATATTCCCAAGACAAGAAGAATATTCCACGACCAAAACGAATATTCCCAAACAACAATAAATATTTTATAACCACTTGCTTATTTAAAATATTTGCGCATTTTACCCATAACTAACCACATTAATCAAATCAACCCTTACTATTTCAAAATAATAAATAGAGGAAATTAAATTTCATTTATTAATAATTTGGGGTCTTACAACCTCCCCTCCTTATGAAATTTCATCCTCGAAATTGACATGCGTAGGATATGCTCCTTCCTATCCAAGATCTTGACTGGTACCTCCTCATACGTTAAATCTTCTGCTGTCTCATCTTGTTCTAACTCAATAATATGGTTCGGGTCATCCACATATTTACGTAACATCGATACACAAAAAATGTTATGAACACGCGTCATACTTGGCGGTAAAATGTGTCTATAGGCCACAGTTCCTATTCGATCGAGGATTTCAAATGGACTAAAAAATCGAAAGTTTAAGCTTTCCTCACATCGCCGATTCTCGCTTTTGGAATAACGACTTCTTGCATCTTCTTCTTCATATTCATCAACTCCAGGTCTGTAGCTTGAGCATATTTAAATTTATCGATTAAAGTCGATTCTAATCAGATATTTACTATCTTCACGTAGGTTCGAATATATTCGCATCTTCCTGTAAGTAAATACGAAATGGGTCTTTGATCTTATCGCACTTTCAACGCGTTTTTACTTTTACCACGCCGCCTACCACGCTCGCTTTTTTTTTTTCCAAGATGGTATAGTCGTAACATAATCTTTGAAATGAGTCTCCTCTCGAGTTCTTCAAGCTCTTCCCATATTCCTTGCTCCATTCAATTTTGTATCTCTACGAGTCAGCTGCGTTAATGGAATAACGATTCGAGAATATCCTTCAACGAATCTCCGATAATCACCAACTAAGCCTAGAAAGCTACGTATTTCGATTACTGATTTAGGTTGCTCTCAACTGTGACTTATATCCCAATCTAGGATAGCACGTCACAATGACACCTATCAGTTTACTATCACACAAATATGGCGTCCCCTACGGAGAGTCTGGCTTCGGTGCATTCCACAAAGGAAGTCACCAGATAAAGGCTCGGGTACAAACTTCTACAGTTGAATTTTTAACTCCTGAAGTTCAATAGGAGCCATTCGATATGAGATTTTAGAAGTGGGTTTTGTACCGGATTCAAAGATGATACAAAATTCAATATCACGCTCTGGAGGTAGGCCAAGAAATTCTTCAGGAAATACGTCAGGGATTTTACCAACAACAGAAATATCATTCAAATCTGACGTATTTTTGTTCAAGTCCATGACATGGGATAAGAAAGCTTGACATCCATTTTTCAATAAACGAATGACTTTACGGCTTGATATAAATGAGTTTGACTTCAATGGTTTTGTTGCTTAAATTTGAATAACAGGTTGCTTAGGAATATGAAAACTAACAACCTTACAAAAGCAATCAATTTCAGCATGATGAGTGGTTGACCAATCAATCCCTAAGGTCACATCAAATGCAAGAATTTTTAAAGAAATAAGGTCAACAGGTAATGTGATGGTGCCAACTTGGATCAAACAAGATTTATAAACAGCGGATGTAATGAAAGTTTCTCCTAACGGAGTTTCCACAAATAAGTCAAAGTCTAATTTTCTCTATAGTCAAGTTTAAACGTTGAGTATAAGCAGGAGAGATAAATGAATGGGTAGAACCGGTATCTAATAAGGTATAACTTCGCAAAAATTTATAATTAACTAACCCGTACTAACTTCGTTCGGGTTACTCGCTTTTTGAGAAGTCACGAAAAACGCTCTTCCAGGAACCGTTAACTTTGACTTGTCCGGGACAGCCTTTGGAGTCACCATCCCCGCTGGACGTGGTTTCGCTACAGGACAATCTCGAGCTATATGACCGTTCTTTCCACAACTAAAACATACCTTGGAAGGTTGTGAACAGTTTGGACTTATGTGTCCCTCTTCTCCGCATCTGTAGCATCTAATTGGCGGTCTTTCTCTTCCTCTAAAATTCGTTACTGGTTTTGGTGCCGACGTCTTCCCGTCATTGTCGAATCTTCTCTTTTTGAAATTTCCACTTGAATTATTTCTTCTATTATCTTGGCCATGATTACCACTGAAGTGGTTACCATTTCTGGCATGATAATTTCCTCCACGATGGTTATCATTGTTCACGACCGAATCGCTACCACCGCATACGATTATCATCGAGTTGTTGGTCATTATTCTTCATTGAGCCGACTCATTATCGCTACCCAATAATCGAGCCCTATTCACAACATTTGAATATAAACAAAGTTTGTGAGAAATGAGGTATTGACGTATTTTGGGTTTCAAACCTCGCAGAAACATTCGCGTCATTCTCTCCTCATTATCAACCAAATGGGATGCAAATCGAGACAACTCGGCAAACTTAGCTTCAGATCTTGCGACACGCTCATATTGTTTTGCTCCAGCTTGATGAACTCTACCTCCTTCATGTGACGAATACTTTTGGGAAAGTACTTGTCGTTGAACAATTCTTAGAACTTCTCCCAAGACATCTTCAGTGCGGTAGGCTGAGTACGCTTTACAGATTCCCACCAAGAATCTGCCTCTCCTCGTAACATGAAGGTGGCGAAATGAACCTTTTGCTCCTCTGAGCATCCCAAGACATCAAATATCTTAGTGATCTGCTTTATCCACATCTCTGCCGTAAGTGGTTCTGGCTTTTCCAAAAACTCCGGCGGTCCTAAATCCTTGAACTGCTTAGCGGTGACCATCCGTGAGTTACCAGTGTTTCCACCTGTATTTTGAACAGTAGTCTCTCTCGTTTGGTTTTGCATGAATTCTAGAAAGTTTCTAAACATACCATCGTTCGTCATCTACTCAGTGGTGTTGTTCACAGGAGGAACATTGCCAGCCTGTTTCACGTTCTCCTCATTGGTGAGCAAATGTGTCTCCATGGTCTCATTTACTCCACTGTTAACATTCTCAGTCGACATTCTCAAATACTGCCATAAAACAAGGGTTAATTTAACAAATTAACAAATCACATAATACCCCTATATTATGATCGACCAACAAATAAGCTTAGGTAGGACACACTAGCGAAGGATTTACTCGTCTCTCCCCTCCTAGTTCTATTCTCCGATCTCCGCCAGAGATCATATCCCTAAGCTTTGATACCAACTGTGACGCCCCCAAAATAGGTCCATTCCATCCAACCCATTCTGAGTCGCCAAATACATGGTACAGAAACAACTACAACTTCATTAATACAATTGTCGTGCAAAATACGACAACACATAAACTGTGAGTTTAAATACAAATATTGTCTTCTAGACAATATCCACACTCAAATAAGTCATTATTACAATTATTGATACACTATTTTACAAAATAGTGATGACTACTAAAACAACTGTCTTGAACCATTACTCCACACCCCGACTAGTTCCCGCTATAATCTCGTCTCCTGAGAAGAAAAATGGAACAAAAAGGAAAAGGGTGAGCTCAACTAGCCCAAAAAAAAAATATTATGACTAAGATAATGTACAACAAATTATCCTTAGTCTTCAACAGGAAAAAATCTGATAGAATACAATAGACAACAAGTTTTAGATCAACAACTACAGCGGAAACAACAATTCATTAGAAGAGTTAAGTAGAGAATGAAATCTACTATCATCTATGAATTTAAAAGTCCATCATCGATATTTTATCCCTATAACATCAATCAATATACATCATAAATCAAATAGTCATCTTTACACTACAGGCCAAAGATATTCATCTGTTGGTCATGTTCATCTCAACACCTGTTCATTTTTGCACTACGGGCCAAAGATATTCATCAGTTGGTCATGTTCATCTAAACACTGCTTATCTTTTGCACTACTACGCCAAAGATATTCATCGAAAAATCATTCATCTTTGCACTACAGCCAAAGATATTCAATAATATCATCATTTAGGATTGAGGAGGATGAAAAATATTTTAAAGAAAACGAATCCAAAGAAACAAAAGAACAAATATTAAGGATTAAGTACTTTAAACAATCCAAGTTCAAAAATACTTCATAAATAACCGTGAGTGGAGTAAAATTCAAGAATGAAGACCAAAATATAGATCCAATCAAAGATAGGAATCATAATGAGATATCTTGGACATAGAAAAGAAAATTTAATTTTTCTGTGAATAGTGTTGTATTCGTGAATAGTGCCGTATACGTGAATAGTGCCGTATACGTGAATATTAACTCCGACCTCAAAAGATAGAAATTTCACACAAAAAAACATCATCACGCTTCGTGAATAGTACTCGTGAATTGTAACTCATGAATAGTAACTCTGACATGAAAAAGTTTCAAATTTGATAAAAAGTTCAGAACAATATTTCGGCATAATGATATTGAAGAAGATAATATCATTTGAGAAGAAACAACATCCCTTACCTCAGAAAGAATAGTATTTCCGATCGAATATTTGGATATAGTCTTTGAAAGAACTTGCACCGTATAGCAATACTCAAAGTACTAAAATACTCACAAAATACGCTCGATATTATAGAGAGAAAAAAGAGCGAAAACTTTAGCTTTACGGTGTGATTTTCAATTCTAACCTAAGCACCATATTTATAGAAAAATGCTTAGAACACCAAAGTAGAAAATTTAATAAAATATTAATATATATTATAAATTTCCTTAGCCCAACTTTGAAGATCTGAATTCAGATCATTTATAACACATGTGAGCCCACTAATTGCACAAAAAACGTTTTTCTCAAAATAATTAACTAAAACTCCCAAAAATCAATTATTTCAGAACTTCGGAACTTCAATAATTCATAGTAAATAGTTCTTTTATCAGAAAATTCGAATCTTGCGAATTTTTATAGGAAATTCAATTCTCTACAACTTTGCGTAAGAAAGGTTTTCCAAATTCCAAATGAAAATTGATCAAAATCCATAAACGGGCAATTTTAAAGTTTATAATCAAATTTCACCAATAAAGAAATGGGGTCCACCACACACAAAATATGTGTTAATCATTTAATGCAACAAAAATACTTTTTCTCTCTCATATACTCATATATCCCATATTCATTGTAAAAATATCACCATTATTATATTATTAAAATATAATAATAAATTATTTTATCGTAAAAGATAAAATATCATTTTTAACAATTGTCACTTTAAAAATTTTCTCCATCTATATCCACATAAAATCAATATTTTCTCATCATATAAATTAATAATTAATTATTCACAAATAATATTATGAATCACAAGATCGGCAACTGTGCCGCTAGTTCTAGAGAAAGAGGGGCTTTCCAATAAGAATTTCTCTCATCTTGCGCCAAAATTAGGTGACCAAACCTCTCCTTGTATGTAACTTTCTAGACATTGCCAATAATGTTTTCTAATAATATTATTCAGATAATATGAATTATTGCTCTGATAATGGAAAATACCGTGTAGTGACAATTATTGAAACAACAAGAATATAAAAAAAATCAACGCAACAATTATTGAATCAATAAAGTAAAATATCTTTGAGAATTAATTCTTAATAATTATTGAGTAGTGCCTTCTTACGTAAGAATCAATAATTGGTGCAATACCGCAGGTGCTATCTTTGTCGCAACAACGCCAGACATCGTGTTTTAACCACCGGGGTATTCCAACAAGATTAAAGGTAACAACGACAATCGCTATTTATAAACAACTTATACTTGTCGCTTTCTTCATCCAATCACTTTCCGTTAAAGGCCCACAACAATTTAAGGTCGTCCAATGCATTTAATATTCTCGACAAAGTAAGAATATTCCACGACCAAACGAATATTCCCAGACAACAATGAATATTTTATAACCACTTGCTTATTTAAAATATTTGCGCATTTTACCCATAACTAACCACATTAATCAAATCAACCCTTACTATTTCAAAATAATAAATAAAGGAAATTAAATTTCATTTATTAATAATTTGGGGTCTTACAAAATATATACAACTGTAAAATCAATAATCAACAGTCCATCTTTGCACTACGAGCCAAAGACATACAATTGTAAAACTAATAATTAACAATTTATCTTTGCACTACGGGCCAAATAGAACTTTCACCACATCATTTGTCTGTAACATTACAGGTCATGATTATACCAATACACAATTCCTGGTCTTAATCATACCAATCAACAGTCCATCTATGCACTACGAGCCAAAGATGACTTTCACCACAATATAAGCATGAGGATGATGACAATGATATAAAGAATCAATCATGTGAGATCAATGATAAATATTAGAGATTTATAATTCAATTTATCCAGAGCTCAAGAATGTCCAAATTGTCAACATGATAATTAATTGTGGAGTAAAATTCAAGAATGATATTCATATATCAAAAATAATTTGGATAAAAAAGAAACTAATTTTGTCGTGAATAGTACCCCGTGAATAGTACCTCGAGTGAATAGTACTCCGAGTGAATAGTATCCTGTGAATAGTACCCCAAATGAAAATATTGAAATTTAATAAGAAAGTTCATACCAATATTCCAATGAAACGATACTAGATGAAGCATAAAACTCAAGGATATTCTACTAATTTCAGGAATTATAGAAGCAATACTTACCATAGTAAGTTTAGATTTAGGAATATGAAAAGAAATAATATACGAAACTATAAATGGATTTTCATCCGTCATGCGATAATCCGCGTAGACAGATCTTTTCCACAAATAAAGAATGAGTTGGAAGGGTTATTCACCATGCATGCGGTAATCCGCATAGACAGGTTATTCTCACAGATTAAAGAATGAATACGAAGGGTTATTCACCATGCATGCGGTAATCCACGTAGACATGTTACTCCCGCAAATTAATAAAGAATGAATACGAAGGGTTATTCACCATGCATGCGGTAATCCGCGTAGATAAGTTACTCCCGTAGATTAATAAAGAATGAATACGAAAAATAATACCCCTTTCGAATAAGAAAAGTAATATCCCTTACGATTACAGAAAAATAACATCCCTTACGAATACGAAAAGTAATATCCCTTACATTAGTAAAAAATTGAATACTACAATAGTTTAGTAGCAAAATACTCTTCTTCTTTCTCTCTTATTATCTCTCTATAGTTTCTCTCTATAATTTTAATGAATTCATAAAAAATAATGAAGGAATGAGCTTCTATTGTGACGCCCCCAAAATAGGTATACATCACCCATTCTGAGTCGCCAAATATATGGTACAGAAAATAACTACAACTTCATTATTACAATTATCGTGCAAAATACGACAACGCATATGCTGTGAGTTTAAATACAAATATTGTCTTCTAGACAGTATTCAAACTCAAATAAGCCCTCATTACAATTATTAATACACTATTTTATAAAATAGTGAGGACTGCTAAAACAACTGACTTAGAATATCACTCCACACCCCGACTAGTTCCCGCTATTTTCTCGCCTCCTGAGAAGAAAAATAGAACAAAAAGGAAAAGAGTGAGCTCAACTAGCCCAGTAAAGAATACTATGACTAAGATAATGAACAACAAATTATCGTTAGCCTTCAACAAATTAGATAAAATATAATGGACAAAAAGTTTTACATCAATATTAGTAGCAAAAATAAAAATTCATTAGAAGAGTTAAGTA
The DNA here is from genome assembly GCA_020205615.1 of Panax quinquefolius. Taxonomy (NCBI): domain Eukaryota; kingdom Viridiplantae; phylum Streptophyta; class Magnoliopsida; order Apiales; family Araliaceae; genus Panax; species Panax quinquefolius. Next base: position 89,833,198 of record CM035166.1, read on the forward strand.
GAGAATGAAATCTACTATCTTCTATAATTTAAAAGTTCATCATCAATATTTTATCTCTGTAACATCAATCAATATACACCTTTAACCAAATATTCATCTTTGCACTACGGGCCAAAGATATTCATTTGTATCACCAGTTGGTCATGTTCATCTCAACACCTGTCCATCTTTGCACTACGGGCCAAAGATATTCATCAGGTAATCATTCATCTTTGCACTACAGGCCAAAGATATTAATCAAGTATCACCATTTAAGACTGAGGATAATGAAAAATATATTAAAGAAACGAATCCAGTGAGATAAATGACAGATTAGGAATTCGTACTTTAGATAATCCAAGTTCAAAAATATTCCATAATAAACCATAGTGGAGTAAAATTCAAGAATGAAGATTAAAACATGGATACAATCAAAGATAGTAACCATAATAGACATCTTGGACAAAGAAGAGAAAATTTCATTTTTCTGTGAATAGTGTCGTATTCGTGAATAGTAGTATACGTGAATAGTGTCGTATACGTGAATTGTAACCCCGACATGAAAAGGTAGAAATTCTACAAGACAAATCATACTTCGTGAATAGTACTCGTGAATAGTACCATATTCGTGAATAGTGCCGTATACGTAAATAGTAACCTCGACATAAAAAGGTAAAAATTTCATAATAAAATTCATACCAATATTTTGGCATAATGATATTGAACGAAATAACATCATTTACAAAGAAACTAACATCCCTTACCTCAAAAGAATAGTACTTCTGCCTGAAATATCGGATATAACGCTAAAAGAAACTTGCACTGAATAACAACTCTCAAAGTATTTAAATACTCATAAAATACACTCGATAATATAGAGAGAAAAACTTATGATTCTGATTTAATTTTTAATTCTAACTAAGCACCCTATTTATAGGAAAATGTCAGAACGCCAAAGCAGACTAAATTAATAAAATAGTACTATTCTTTAAAAATTTCCTACGCACACCTTCTTGACCAAATTATTAGCCACCACTAGTGGAGCCCACCAAAATTTAGCATTTTCTACACCAACCAAAAATGGGGCCCCACCATGTTTTTAATAAAAATATTTATTTTTGAAACTTTAATAATTCATAATAAATAACCCCTTTATCAAAAAAATCCGAATTTTATATCCATTCCATAGGAAATTTAATTCTCTACAACTTTGTAGAAGAAAGTTTTTCCAAATTTCAATTAGAAAATGTTCGAAATCCACATACAGATAATTTTTAATACCTCCATTCCGATAAAATACTGATAAAATACCTCAACATTAATTTCTTCATTTATATCCACAAAAATAAATATTTCCTTATCATATAAATTAATAATTAATTATTCACAAATAATTATAGAATCACAATATGACAACCAGGTCGTTCCCAGGAAAAAGGGAGCTTTTCGATAATGATTTTTCCTTACTGGCGCGCAATTAGGTGACCAAACCCCTTTCCTAGACAAAACTTCTTTAGACATTGCCAATAATGCTATCTAATAATATTATTCAAATAATATGAATTATTGATCTGATAATGGGAAATACTGTGCAGTGAAAATTATTGAAACAACAATAATATAAAATATCAACGTAACAATTATTGAATCAATAAAATAAAATATTGAATAATAATTACTTCAAACAATTATTGAGTAGTGCCTTCTTACGTAAGAATCAATAATTCAAAAATATCGCGGTAATCTTGTGTGCTAACTTGTGAAATCACGCGTATTACTGTATTTTAACCACCGGGTATTTCAACAGTGTTAACGGTAATAACTACGCCGTTATTTGTAAAAACTTAAACTTATCGTTTTCTTCATCCGACCATTTTCTGTTATGGGGCCCACAAATGGCTGCGCCATCGTACGAATATTCACCGACAATAAGAATATTCCACGACCAAACGAATATTCCCTGACAACAATGAATATTTTATAACCACTTGCTTATTTTATAAAATTTGCACATTTCACCCATAACTAAAGCATTATATCAAATTAACACCTTATTATTCAAAAACAATATTAGAGGAAATTCAATTTTATTTATAAAAAGTTGGGGTCTTACATCTATTTATAGGAGAATGGACTAAATAGTAACTAATTCACGGACGGTCCAGATTGACTTACTATTAAAACGAACAGTCCATATTGATTTACTATTAAAACCTCAACCGACGGTCCATATTGATTTACTATTAAAACCTCAACAGACGGTCTGAAAAATTAGCACATCTCCCCATGGAATAATAAGCCAAACCTACAACAAACGCTTCATGACAAACCCCTCTATTTATATCAAAAAAAATTGAATAAATAATTACCATAACACATTTTTAATCTTTCAACAGTTATTCATCATTTAATATTATAACTCATAATATTGACAACCACGTCATTCGCAGGAAAGAGGGGGCTTTCCGATAAGGATTTCTCCTTACTGGCACATAATTAAATAACCAAACTCCTTTCCTCGACAGAACTTCCTAGACATTGTTAATAATGCAATAATAATATGAATAATTGTGTCATCTCAATTATTAATTTATAATATAAAATATTGTGCATATGATACTGTGACAATAATTGAACAAAACTGAGTGACTTCTTACGTAAGCATCAATAATCATAGATACTGTGCAATACCGTGTGCTACTATGTAACAACGTGTATTACTGTTCTTTTATCACCGGTATTTCAACAGTTAACAGTAAAAGTTTTGTCGTTATTTTTATAAAAATGTTACTTTTGTCGCTTTCTATAACCGACAGTCATTCCGTTGTGGGGTCCACCAATGATTATGTCGTTGTACGGATATTCACCGATAAAAAGAATATTCTCCGACAAAAAGAATTTTCCCCGACCAAACGAATATTTTATGACAACTTGCTTACTTTGTAAAATTTGCACATATCACCCTTAACTTTAACCTTTTATCAATTTAACAATTTACTGAATAGAATAATAATTATAAGAAAAATTGTATACTTTTATTTCATAAAATTCGGGGTCTTACATAGTCCTTAACACATGATGAATCCACATGGGTTTTGCTTGTTAGTATGAAATTGTAGTACTCTTGAAAGGGGAAGGGGATGGAACGGCTGAGCAAAATTGAGACACTGAATATGGGACAAACAATATTTGGCTTGTAGTTACTAGTAATGCTAAGGTTAATTCCCTTTTAGGGCTCACTATGTCAGTTTTAAATGATTAAATATTATTACCTTATGCTAAGTTAGGGCACATATACACATAATCATATAATCTATGTACATTAAGTTAGTCCAAATAATATTTAATTTGGGCTAGAATATAAATTAGTTGGGTACTAACAACCCATTATTTTCTATAAAACTTATTATTCTAATTACACCCAAATAACATAATAATAATTAATATCAAGTATTTATTTCCTTCAAATTTACTTTCTTCCATAAATTAAAAATACACATTTCATTTATTCTCCATGAACCATTATGCCACACAAGGCTCATATATTCAAGCTTAGTAATTTACATAACATAAGCTTATTTTTACCGTATAGTCTCATATAATGACTATTCACATATTATCATTTTACTCTTAACATCCCACACTATATCTTATAAATGAAGCAACTTTAATGTATTAAATATTTATATGACCCGAATAATATGGTTATTGCATATAACAAATAATTAATAATAAAAGTAATTAGTCAATCACATTATTTAATTATTTCCTTATTAATTTAATTAAACAATTACTTAGTCTATCATTATGTCACACTAGGCATATCACATAAAGCTTAAATTAAGCTCATTATCATTTCCACCACATTACTTACTTATCACATATTTAATTCAATTTAAATTGAAACATCCCAATTCAAAACACTCATAAATATATATGTACTTCAATATAAATATTCAAACATTTTAAATTTTTAAATTAATATTATTTATAAAATTCGCAGATATTATATCTTCCCCCTTATAAAATTTTCGTCATCGGAATTGGTACAAGGTTAAATTAATAAATGGGGATCTTCTCATCTTATCCTCTAATTTCCACGCAGCCTCCTCGGCGTTGTGGTTTCGCCAAATTACTTTTACAGAAGATATAACTTTATTTCTTAATATTTGCTCCTTCCTATCGATTATTTAGATATGAATTTCTTCATACGTCAGATTCTTTTCTACTTGAATGGGTTCATAGGATATCACATGCTTATAGTCAGGCTTGTATGGGCGTAACACGAGAACATGAAACACGTTGTGGATGTGCTCCAGCTCATAAGGTAAAGCTACCTTGTACGCCACTTCGCCTACTCGCTTCAATACTTCAAACAGTCCCATGAACCTTAGACTCAATTTCACTTTCTTGCCGAATCATATCTTCCCCTTCTAGGGAGACACTTTCAAAAACACAAAACTACCGACTTCAAAATCTCGGATTTGACTGTGTATATTAACGTATTTCTTCTGGCGATCTTAAGCTGCTACTAATCTGGCTCTTATTATTGTCACCACATCTGCCGTTTGTTGAACTAGTTCTGACCCATGTAGTCTTCGTTCACCGACCTCATCCCAACGTAAGGGTGTTTTGCATTTTCTTCCGTAAAGAGCTTCATACGATGGCATACCGATACTCGCATGATAACTATTGTTATTAGCGAATTCTATTAAGAGTAAGTGATCATCCCAATTCTCCTTAAAATCCATCACACGCAAGCTCTAAGCATGTCTTCTAGCATTTTTATGGTTCGTTCACTCTGCCCGTCGGTTTGAGGGTGATAAGTGGAGCTCAATCTCAACTGTGCTCCCATTCTTTCTTGAAAGCTCTTCCAAAAATTTGACGTGAAATGCGAATCTCGATTGGAAATAATTCACATCGGCACTCCATGTCGCGAAATGATTTCTTTTATGTACAACTTCGCTAACTGATTTAAATCGAATCGAATCTTTATTGGTAGAAAATGAGTTGTCTACGTTAGTTGAACCAAAATAACCTAAATAGCATCATAACCCTTCTGTGTGGTCGGAAGTCCCACCACGAAGTCCATCATAATGTGCTCCAATTTCCATTCCAATATTTCCAGCGGTTGAAGTAGACCACTCGGCCTCTGGTGCTCTACTTTGACTCTTTGACAAGTAAGACATCTACTGACGCACTCGACAACTTCTCGTTTCAGATTGGACCACCAAATGTTTTGTCAAAGATCCCGATACATTTTTGTGCCTCTTGGATGAACAGAATATGATGAATTATATGCCTCGTGCAGGATCTCCTCTCTTAATTCGGTTACTGCTGGCACCCACACTCGACCTTCGAATCTCAATATACCGTCCTTATCCATTTTGAACCTTTCTTCTTTATTTTTTGCTATCCTTTTCTTTATCTTCTCGCACTCTCCATAATTCTCTTGCGATTCATTTATTCTATCTAACAATGTCAGACAAGCTTCCATTACAAATAACTTCTCCTCGAACTTCTTGGGTTCCTTCAATTCTATTTCCTATCTTTCAATTTCTCTTATTAGTCCATCACGAGCGGTCAATTTCAGCAAATTCTAGCTTCCTTTTTTACTCAACGCGTTGGCTACTACGTTAGCCTTCCCCGGGTGATAAAGAATTTTGCAATCGTAGTCCTCGATGAATTCCAACCACCTCATTTTTCGTATGTTCAAATCCTCTTGTGCAAATATATATTTCATTCTCTTATGGTCTTTATATATCTCACATTTTCTCTCCATACAAATAATGTCTCTCGATTTTCAGCGCAAAGACTATTGCAGCTAAGTCCAAGTCATGGGTAGGGTATCGCTTCTCGTAATCTTTCAACTGTCGCGACGTATACGTAATGACCTTGCCATGTTGTATTAGCACACAACCAAGACCTATGTGCGACGCATCACTATACACCATAAAACCTCTCGTATCATCTAGTAATGACAATACAGGCGCCTCACTCAACCTCTTCTTTAACTCCTTCAAACTTTCTTCACACTTCTCCGCCATACGAACTTCATTGTCTTCCTCGTTAGATTGGTCAACGGGGTTGCTATCTTAAAATAATCATGGATAAATCTTCGATAGTACCTAGCTAACCTTAAGAAACTTTGTACTTCCGTTAGCGTCATCGGCTGCTCCCAATTACTTACTGCCTTCACCTTTGCAAGATGTACTGAAATTCCATCTTTTGTCTTTCACGTGCCCTAAAAATTGGACCTTCTCCATCCACAATTCTCACTTAGAAAATTTTGTGTACATCTTCTCCCTTTTCAGGGCCTCTAACACCACCTTCAAATGATCGGCGTGCTCTTCCTTGGTCTTTAAGTAAATCAAAACATCGTCAATAAAAACTAGCACGAACTTATCCAAATATGGCTTAAAAACTCGATTCATCAAGTCCATGAATGTTGTTGGAGCATTCGTCAACCCGAATGACATTACCAAAAATTCGTAGTGTCCGTAATGGGTTCGGAACGCCATCTTTGGTATGTCTTCCTTCCTTAGCTTCAACTCATGATATCTCGTTCGCAGATCTATTTTTAAAAAATACTCTGTCCCTTCAATTGATCGAAAAGGTTGTCTATTCTTGGTAACAGATATCTATTCTTAATCATCACTATGTTCAACTCTCGACAGTCAATACAGAGCCTCATCAATCCATCCTTCTTAACAAACAACACTGGTGCTCCCTAGGAAGACATACTCGGATGAATATAACCCTTATCTAGCAATTCTTGCAGTTGTATCATAAATTCCTTCATTTCTACCGACACCATATGATATGGGGCTTTGAAAATCGGTGAAGTTCCAAGTACTAAGTCTATTACGAATTCGATTTCTCTGTCTGGCGGAAGGCCAGACAGATCGTCTGGGAATATGTCTTGAAAATCTCTCACTACTGATATATATTTCTTTTCTACTCCCTTTTTTTGAGTATCTACGATATAGGCTAAATAACCTACACATCCTTTTCTCAACAACTTCTTGGTCTGCATCATCGTAAGACAATACGATTGCTTAAGCGATGATCTACCATCAATATTTTTTTTGAAGCCATCTAAACAATCTAGAAAGCGTTATTAGAAATTTTAATAGTTTACAACAATATTAACTTATCTTTATCGCATAACATAAACATACTAAAATAATCAAGTATAAACACAAAAAAGGAAACTTTGTTAAGCTTGGGAATCACAGTTTGCGTGTATATTTAATTATTTTTTATTTATCCCAAAGATATGCATAGAATTTAAAAAACTTAATAAATTCCTCCCACTAAATTCAAGCATATATAAGTGTTCATGGCATTCTAAATAGTCCCTAATATGCATACTTTGAAATTTAGATAAAATCTATTGTATATTAAATATTCTAAATATTTAAAGGGATTAAATAAAATATGATATTATACCACATAATATACAATAATATGCCAAACACCTTATATTGCTACGAGAAAATTTTTAAATGAGTTATTTATTCCTAAATAACATTATGAAATTTTTTGAACAATATACAATTTATAAAAATAAATTTTACTATTATAATTACTCATATTATTCCAAATAATTTGCAACACCATGTAAGATACATAGTATAGCTTCCAAAAACTTCATGCGATAATAATAACAGTTATTAACAATCTAAAATTTTCTAGAATGTTTTGAATAATACACAATTTATAATAATAAATTTTACATGCTTAATTTGACAAGAAAAATAGTTTAGACCACTATCTGTAATCATTTTTCAACACCCTTGGTAGATAAATGAAAAAAATAGCTTTCTAGTATCTATGAAAAATTTTGGACAGAAAACCAACTTCCCAATATTATTAAAACAATTGTTAAGCAAATTTTTAACTACAATTTTAATTTCCAAAAATTACAAATATATAAAAATATTAATTTTAATATATGAAAAATCTAGAAATAAAAAAAATTACTTTAAAAATTTCACAAACGGAAAAAATTGGGAAGGTAATGCATGGGCTGCACGCGCCACTACTGTGTGTAGGCGTCGCTCCCAAACGCGTGCATGGTGCGAAATCATCTTCTATGAGGGTTTTCAGTTCCTTCCAAAGAGAGCTTCGTTCATTTCCTATATTGGAAAGACGGGCACGGTTTTCGTGAAATTTTAAAACGAGATTGAAAAAGAAGAGTTTCACGCCTCGAGTGATATCTTCTTTCGGGTTTCTAGTATTCAGTGGGAGTTGTCCACTTCTATGAAGGGTTTTTCTTTTATGAAGAATTTTCTTGATTTGAGCCTCTCATCTCTTAGACTGCTGCTCAGGATGTCGACGCGACCAATCTGATGACGTTGCAGTCTCTGATTGGGCCATGTGACAGATTTTGACCGTCCCATTTTAACTGTTGACTGACACGTGACATCCATTGCTTGGACCACGTGGCAACTGACGTGTCACCTTATGACTATGTCAACTATCACGTCAGCTGCCACGTGTCGCTGATGTGGCTTAGTCAACTGACACGTGTTAGGATGATGAGACATCACGTGATGCTGACGTGTCAGCCACATAATCATCTTCAACCTCCAACTAGGGTTTTCAGGTGGGAAATTATAGTTTGATACCATTTTTTAAAATGACCATAACTAATTCGTTTTAAGTTCAAAAATGCAAATAATATGTTCACGGATTCGTTCAAAAAGTTCTACACAACCATGTGATCAGAAATTTGATTTAAACTTCAAAGAAAAACAGTTTTAGATTTTAAAAAATATTTACAACCAACTATTGTTTTAAATATCTCCCAAAATACAAAATCAATTAGCACTAAATTTTGCAGGCTATATAATCATCATATATGCTAGAACATACTGATATTTCATGCTCAAATAATATCTCTACCATATTCTACCATTATCATGTTATTTAAGCTTTCTTTTGTAATGAAAAACATAAAGCACATGCATGGCATCATGGATAACATATATAACATGATTTCTAGCACAAGATAGCTCTGACACCAATGTAATAACATAGAGCATACATGCAGTGGATATAAACCGAAAAATTAAAATTTTCTAGTTACCTCTTAAAGCGTATACCCACAACACGAATGGCTAGAATCACGAGCTCTACAAACAATGATCTTAGCGATAATTTGGACTACGTTATCACGAGTACCAAATATGTATTCCAAAGTTTGAGTAGCTACAAAGTATTCAAACTTTCCAAAAGAGTTCCAATGACTTATAGAGAATTTATGCTAATTTGCTTTGTGTGTTGTGTTGTAACCAAAATGATCAGCCCTCTTCTTTTTATATATCCTAGATAAAGGAAGTGTAACTTATATATATATTAAACAATAGTTAATATATACATAACTTCCATAGTTAATATATATATATATATATATATATATATATATATATATATATATATGAATCACGTGGTTATTCCCACCGAATCATTCGCTCCATAAACGCTTCGGTTTGGGTCCATCAACATATTGAATCATCTTAATTTAAAGTTTAAAAATGTTTAAATTAATTTTCAAAATTCAACAATAATCTTATAATTTAGAATATCTATAGTACTAAAATAAATTTTTTTCTTAAAAATAATTTTAAAAAAATAACTCTAACAGATAGATAGAGTCTATTATGCACATAAAAATTCATATGAAACTTCGCACGACCTATGCAGGAAGAAATAACTAGAAATTGCTATGAGGTGGTCTCTAAAGGTAGCTCTAACTTAAGCTAGACATAAGTAGAAAAATTCTAACAAGAAATGAAAGAACTTTTGAACCCACCAACCCCTTATGAGTCCCGAAACCCCCTAGGACATATAATCATGGCGGTTGTGACGCCCCCAAAATAGGTCCACATAACCCATTTTGAGTCGTCAAAATACATGGTACATAATCCAAATACAAACTTCATTTATACAACAGTCGTGCAAAATACAACAACATATAAGCTGTGAGTTTGAATACAAATATTGCACCGTACATAATACGACAATATCCATACTTAAATTAAGTCTTCATTACAATTATTGTTACACTATTTTACAACATAATGAAGACTACTATAGTGACTATCTCGGGCCGTCACTCCATTCCCCAACTAGTCCCACCTATATTCTCATTTCTTGAATAGAACAATGAAAAAAAGGGTTAGCTCAACTAGCACATTAAAGAATATTATGACTAAGATAATGTAGAATAAATTATCCTTAGTCCTCAATAGGGAAAAATATGATAAAGTACAATAGATAATAAGTTTAAGATCAACAACTGCAGCGGAAATAACAATCCTTTAGAAGAGTCAAGTAGAGCATGATGTTTACTATCTTCTATGATTTAAAAGTCCATCATCACTATTTTATCCCTCTAACACCAATTAATAATTATTTCCAATCAACGAATTATCTATGCACTACGGGACAAAGATAATCGTTTGCATCACCAGTGGTCATGATCATGCCAAACACCTGTCCATCTATGCACTATGGGCCAAAGAGGGCTTTCACCACAAACCTTTATCTGTAACATTAAATGTCATGATTATACCAATACACAATTCTTGGTCATAATCATACCAATCAACAGTCCATCTTTGCACTACGGGCCAAAGATAAATTTCACCACAATATAAACATAAGGATGATGACAATGATATAAAGAATGAATCAAGTGAGATCAAGAATAAATATTAAAGATTTATAACTCAATTTATCCAGAGTTCAAGAATGTCCAAATTTCCAACATGATAATTAATTGTGGAATAAAATTCAAGAATGATATTCATGTATCAAAAATAATTTGGACAAAAAAGAAACAAATTTTGTCATGAATAGTACCCCGAGTGAATAGTATCTCGTGAATAGTACCCCCAATGAAAATAATAAAATTTAATAAGAAGGTTTAGACAAATATTTCAGTGAAAAGATACTAGATGAAGCACAAAACTCAAGGATATTCTACTAATTTTAGATATTTTCACCATTTAATAATAAGGTTATGGAAAAAAACAACAATTTCGTACTATGATGGTGAAAATATGAAAGAAATGATATTCATTGACGAGTACAAAAGAAATGATATATCATACGAGTATGAAAGAAAATACGAAACTACAAATAGATTTTCACCCGTCATGCGGTAATCCGCGTAGACAGATCATTTCCACAATTTAATAAAGAATGAATACGAACGATTATTTACCAAGCATGCGGTAGTCTGCGTAGAAAGGTTATTCCCATAGATTAATAAGGAATAGAATGACAACCCTTATAAGTATGAAGAAAATAACATCCTTTGCCTTAGTGGGAGACTAAATCTGGCTGGTATAGCGGGGATATTTTTGAGAAAATCTTGCACTATTTGTTACACTCAATGTATTTTTATACTAGAAAGAAATACACACAATATTATAGAAGAAGAATTCTCTAATTCTGGTGTGATTTTTATTTCATAACTGAGCATCCTATTTATAGGAGAATGACATAGCGCTATTTAAGAAAATAATCACGGACGAACATAAAGTTTTTCACGGACGATTTCATGGGCGAAATCTGATTTTCACTATGCGGCACTATGCAATAAAATATTTTAATAAAACAAAAACTTTATATAAAATATAATATATTCTAATAAAACAAACAACTTTATATATATTATAATTTTTTTTGTTTTATTATTATTATTACAATAATTGAAAGTCCAATAATAATCTTAAAGGGGGGTTGAATAGATTATTATAGATTTAAAAATTATCTTAGGCCTTTTTTGAATTTTTTGATAATTAATTTGCAGTGTTAGAAATTAATATGCAAGACAGTAAAAATTCAACCACACAATGCACATACATTTATCTGGTTCACAACATACACCCCTGACCTCTCTAAGACTCTGATCTTGGTTGAAGAATTACTTGTCTTTCTCACAGGTACATAAAATAAACTAACTCTACCCTTTTCCTTTTTTACAAAAGATTTTACAACAATTTGCTTCTAAAATAAGCGGATAAAATTTAGTACAGATTGATGCTTCTCAAATAAGTAGATATCATTTAAAGAGCAAATATATTTGTAAAAGTTCAAAGACTTTTATACTTGAGAAAATATGCTTCTTTGTAAGCAGATAATAATTTGTGCATAGATCAAATAATGCTTCTAAGTAAGCAAATATGTAAATTTATGCACTGTTATAAAAGTTTAAATTATTTTTATATTTTGTGTGAAAAGTGCTTCTTGAATAAGCAAATAAGTAAATTTTAACTTTAACTCAAAAATGCTTCTGTATAAGCGATAAATAATTTAAATATAATTTTATAAAGAATTATTTATTCTTTAAAATAAAGAGTGTTTTTCTATGGATCTAAAAGACTTGTTTTTCAGATAGTCTCTAACAAGTATTATATGAATGAATTTGTGTTCAAATACTTGTGATTAAAAGAATAAATCAATTTAAATGATAATTATCAAGTATAACAATTTAATTAGTTAAGCACTACTTGATATAAAAAATATATTTGTTTAACTCAGATAATATATAATAATATTTTATCTATTATGTGATTTATAAATAAATTCACTTAGTACTATAATGAATCATACGGTTCGATTCCTTCACTTAAGAGGAATATCTCCCTAGCCTTTCGGCGTATAAGTATAACAGAATTTGTAATTTCACAATTGATATTTATATAAATATTTTCGATAGATCACTTAGATTTTCAAATCCGGTTCAGATGATTCACTCATTTTGGAAGAATATCTCAGTGTCGTTTTAAACTATCAAGTGTATATCTATTTTACAGTATTTATCCAAATAATATCAATAAAAAAGTTACTTAGTACTATAAGGAATCGTACGATTCGATTTCCTTACCTTAGAGGAATATCTCCGTAGCCTTTCGGTATCTAAGTATAACTTTTTATTAGATAAATAAACGAAATATAGATATATAAAATTGTGTATAACAATTGATATTCGTATATCTATAAATTTAAAACACGTAAGAAATAATTTAACTAAGTTAAATCAAATGACTTATCTCAATTAATTATACAAATTTCCTCTTCTCAAATATTCAAAACTTTTATAAAAAGAGATATAAAGCTTTATATAGAGAGAGAGTATGTAGGCAAGGAGAGTAATCTTTTCTTTTCACTTGAATTGGCAAAAATTAAATGAATGAAAGACTCCCTATTTATAGAATTTTGAGGTCGGAGGCAAAATGGTAATTTTGAAATCTATTTTTAAATGAATGACTAGTGTAAGACCCCAACTTTTTATAAATAAATTTGAATTTTCTCTAATTATTATTGTGAATAATAAGGTTTTAATTTCATATAATGCTTTGGTTATGGGTGAAATGTGCAAATTTTGCAAAATAAGCAAGTGGTAATAAAATATTCATTGTTGTCGGGAAATATTCATTTGGTCGTGGAATATTCTTGCTGTCGGAGAATATTCGTACGATGGCACAACCATTTGTAGGCCCCATAACGAAAAACGGTCGGATGAAGAAAATGACAAGTTTGAGTTTTTATAAATAACGGCGTAATTGATACCGTTAAACTGTTAAAATACCCGGTGATAAAATTACAATAACGCGTGATTGCATAGTAGCACACTGTATTGATTATTGATGTTTACGTGAGAAGTCACTCAGTTATACTAAATTATTGCTACAATAATTGCTGCATAGTATCTCACGTTATTTGATTCAATTATTGTCACAGTATCATCTGCATAATATTTTATATTATTTAATTAAAAATTGAGACGGCAAAGTTATTCATATTATTATTTACAATATTGATGATGTCTAGAAAGTTCTGTCGAGGACAGGTTTGGTCACCTAATTGCGTGCCAATAGGGAGAAATCCTTATCGGAAAGCCCCCTCTTTCCTGAGAATTACCTGATTGTTAAACATTGTGAGTTATAATATTAATGATGAATAATTATTAATAGATTAAAAATGTGTTTATAAAATATAAATGATTTGTGGTAATTATTTATTCAATTTCTGATATAAATAGTATGAGGTGTTTGTTATAAGTTTGACTTATTATTCCATGAGGGGATGTGTTAATTTTTCAGACCGTTGGTTGAAGATATTATTGTAAATCAATATGGACCGCTGGTGAAAAGTTATAATTGAAAATCAATATGGATCGCTGGTTTAAAGTTTTAATAGTAAATCAGTATGGACCATTACTTTAAGTTTTAATAGTAAATCAATATGGACTATCCATTTAAAAGTAAATTAATCTGGGCCGTTCATGAATTAGTTACTATTCAGTCCTTTTTCCTATAAATAGAAGCTCATCTCTTCATTATTTCTTACGAATTCACTGAAACTCTAGAGAGAGAAACCATAGAGAGCAAGAAGAAGAGTATTTTGCTACTACTCTATTTCAGTATTCAATCTTCTACTTAGGTAAGGGATATTAGTTGTATTCGTAAGGGGTATTATTTCTTTCGTATTCATGAAGATAGTTTTTTTCTTTCAATACTCGTAATGGTTGTTATTCCATTCTTTATTATTATGTTGTAATAACCTGTCTACGCGGACTATCGCATGCATGGTGAAATCCTTTTGTTATTCCATTCTTTATTATTCCGTGGGAATAACCTGTCTACGCGGACTATCACATGCCTAGTGAATAACCCTTCGTATTCAATTGTTATTAAATTATGGAAATGATCTATCTACGCGGACTACCGCATGCCAATTGAACATTCATTTACAGTTTCGTATATTATTCATTTCAGATTCCTAATTCCAAACTTACTACGGTAAGTATTGCTTCTATAATTCCTGAAATGATCAGAAATTCCTTGAGTTTTCTTTTCTAAATCCAAGTTTTCTGTTATCATTCCTATCTTTGATTGGATCTATGTTTTGAACTTTATTCTTGAATTTTGCTCCACAATTGATTATTATGGAGTATTCTTGAACTTGGATAAACTTAATTATGAATCCCGAATCGTGTCCTTTATCTCACTGAATTCGTTCTTTAAAATATTTTTCATCATCCTCAGTCTTAAATGGTGATACTTGATGAATATCTTTGGCCTGTAGTGCAAAGATAAATGATTACCTGATGAATATCTTTGGCCCGTAGTGCAAAGATGAACATGTGTTGAGATGAACATGACCAACTGGTGATACAAATAAATATCTTTAGCCCGTAGTGCAAAGATGAATATTTGATTCAAAATGTATATCGATTGATGTTACAGGGATAAAATATTGATGATGGACTTTTAAATTCATAGATGATGGTAGATTTCATTCTCTACTTAACGCTTCTAATGAATTGTTATTTCCGCTCCGAATATTGATCTAAAACTGGTTGTCCATAATATTTTATCTGATTTGTTGAAGGCTAATGATAATTTGTTGTTCATTATTTTAGTCATAATATTCTTTACTGAGTTAGTTGAGCTCACCCTTTTCTTTTTTGTTATATTTTTCTTCTCAGGAGGAGAGAATATCGGCACTAGTCGGGGTATGGAATGATGGATCAAGATAGTTGTTTAGCAATCCTCACTATATTATAAAATAGTGTATCAATAATTGTAATGAGGACTTGTTTGAGTTTGAATACTGTCTAAAAGATAATATTTGTATTTAAACTCACAATATATGTGTTGTCGTATTTTGCACGACAATTGTAATAATAAAGTTGTAGTTGTTTTCTGTACCATATATTTGGCGACTCAGAATGGGTGATGTATACCTATTTTGGGGGTGTCACAATTGGTATCAGAGCTTAGGGATATGGTTTCTGGCGGAGATCGGGGAATAGAACTAGGAGGGGAAAGACGAGTAAATTCCTCGCTAGTGTGTCCTACCTAAGCTTATTTATTGGTCGGTCATAATATAGGGGTATTATGTGGTATGTCAATTTCTTTAATTAACCCTTGTTTTATGGCAATATTTGAGAATGGCAGCTGAGAATGTTAACAATGGAGTGAATGAGACTGTGGAGACACCTTTAATCACCAACTAGGGGAACGTGCAACAGGAAGTCAATATTCCTCCTGTAAACAACACTACCGAACAAACGATGGATGATGGGATGTTTAAAAGCTTTTTTCAGTTAATGTAAAATCAGACGAGGGAGACTCATGTACAAAATACAGGTGGAAATGATAGCAACGCGCGGCTTGTCACAGCCAAGCAGTTCAAAGAGTTGGGACAACCAGAATTTGTGGGAAAGCTGGATCCGATCAAGGCGAAAATTTGGGTTAAACAAATTACCAAGTTATTTGATGTCTTGGGATGCACGGAGGAATAGAAGGTTCCATTTGCCACCTTTATGTTCCGTGGTGAGGTAGACTACTTGTGGGAGTCTATGAAGAGTACCCAGCCAGCTGCACTCAATATGTCTTGGAAAATATTTTAGAAACTGTTAAATGACAAGTACTTTCCTGAAAGTATTCGTCATATGAAGGAAGTAAAGTTTATTAGAATAGAACAAAATAGCATGATGGTGTCCCAGTACGAAGCGAAGTTCGCGGAGTTATCCAAGTTTTCACCTCATTGGTAGAGAATGAGGAACGTATGACGCAGATGTTTCTGAGAGGTCTGAAACCCGAGATTCGACAATATCTTATTTCTCACAAATTTTCTCTATATTCAGATGTTGTCAACAGGGCTCAATTATTAGAGCGAGGTAATGAGTATGCTAAATCGAGGGACCACAACCAGGGTCATACCGGTGGCAACAGTCATCGGAGCAATGATAACCAGCGGCGAGGAAAGAATACGGACAAAAGTGGTAACCACTTGGGTGGTATTCATGGCCATAATAATAGAAGAAGCGAGTCGGGAGGAGATTTCAAAAAGAGAAGGTACAACAATGATAACGTGAAGACGTCAGCACCAGCATCAACTGTTTCTTGGGAGGAGAACGATCACTGATAATATGTTATAAATGCGGGAAAGAGGGGCACATCAGCCCAAACTGCCCAC
The DNA here is from genome assembly GCA_020205615.1 of Panax quinquefolius. Taxonomy (NCBI): domain Eukaryota; kingdom Viridiplantae; phylum Streptophyta; class Magnoliopsida; order Apiales; family Araliaceae; genus Panax; species Panax quinquefolius. Next base: position 89,850,184 of record CM035166.1, read on the forward strand.
AACAATCCAAGGTGTGTTATAACTGTGGAAATGAAGGTCATATAGCTAGAGATTGTCTTGTAGTGAAACCAAGTCCAACAGGGATGGTGACTCCAAATGCTGTCCCGGACAAGTCAAAGTCGGTGGTTCTTGGAGGGGCGTTTGTCGTGACTGCCCAAAACGCGAGGAACCCGAACGAGGTGATCACGAGTAAGCTAATCATAAACTCTTGCAAAGTTTATACCTTATTAAATACCAGTTCTACCCATTCTTTTATCTCTCCTACTTGTGCTCAACGTTTGAACTTGACTCTGGAGAAATTAGACTTTGACTTATCTGTTGAGACTCCGTTAGGGGAAACTTTCATTACATCAACTGTTTATAAATCTTGCTTGATTCAAGTTGGAACCATCACAGTACCTGCCGATCTGATTTCATTGAAAATACTTGCATTTGATGTGATTTTAGGGATTGATTGTTTTCGTAAGGTTGTTAGTTTTCATATTCCTAACTAACCTGTTATGTGAATTCAAACAACCAAACCACTAAAGTCAATCACTGTCATATTAAGCCATAAAGCCATTCATTTATTTAAAAATGGATGTCAAGCTTTCTTAGCCCATGTCATGGACTTGAACAAAAACATGTCAGATTTGAATCCGGGAAGGATTGTTTCGATCCGATTGACTCAAGGACTTCTAAGAGGACTTCCAAGAGGATTTAAAGATATATGAAGAGACTTATAAAAGGAGGAGTATCACAAGGATTAGAGAGATTGGAGATTAGAGATGAGATTATACTAGAGAAAGGATTCCATTATATTAGATTAAAGTATATTAGGACCAAAACTCTAGTTCTTATGAGATTTGGAGATTGAAGCAACTTAGAGACCATTGAAGATTAAAAGTAGGAGCAAGGAGGGAGCTTCAAACCTACAGACAATAGATTCTATCTTCTTATCTTCTTCTATCTTTGTTTTTTAATGATTATTCAATTGTGGATTCTTAGTTTTAATTCAATAATCATGAACTAATTCTTTGTTTGAGATTACAATAGATCTTACTGTGTAGTTTATTTTAATATGCTTGCTATCAATTATTATGTTATATTGTGAGGATTGTCTATTGTGATTTGGATTTAATTGCTTAATGGCTTAGCTAACAATTACCGTGATAATCTATATGAACTCGAGAGATGAAGTATAGATTTAGATCTTATCATAATAACATGTGTTTGTGATTTCTGCATAGATGGAATTCATGTTTTGTGTTTAGGATAGAGATATGCCTTTACGCCATATGTAATCTTATAGAGAACTTGTGCTTTAAATCCTTTTTAATTGTAATTCACATAGAGATATAGTGGATTAGTTAATTAGGGTGTCTTGCTTAATTCTATCATCTGTGGATTTAAGTGAGTATGGGTATCAGGCATCGAGAGATGGTTTTATCTGCTTTAGTGTTCTTGATTAACAATTCGGGATAGAGAATAATTGATGAGAAGTGTGTTAACTTAAATGAAGTAATAAGTGAAGTTGTGTTCTTAAATCTCCGTAATATTAATTTAACTAGTGGTAATTAGAATTAGTTTACTTATAAATTGAAATTCATTCGTTTAAATAAGATTGAGTTGGTTACGGGTTAGTACTTGGTGATTTTTATTAAACAATTCCTCGTGGGAACGATACTCTACTTTCACTTTATTACTTGTTGACCACGTATACTTGCGTGTTGTGCGTAATTAGATTTTACCCAACAATGATGAACCGTGTGTTCAATGAATATTTAGATCAGTTTGTTGTTGTCTTTATTGATGACATCCTCATCTATTCCAAAAGCCGTGAAGATCATGAGCGCCATTTAAAGCTAGTACTTCAAAGGCTTCGCGATAACAAGCTATATGCCAAGCTGAAGAAATGCGAGTTCTGGCTTGAGGAAGTAATATTCCTTGGGCATATGGCGTCAAAACATGAAGTATCTGTTGACCCAGCGAAGATTGAAGCAGTACAAAGTTGGGAGCAACCGAAGTCGGTGGTCAAATGAAGCTTTCGGGCTTAGCTAGTTATTATCAGAGATTCGTGGAAGGATTTTTTCGAATCGCTACTCCATTAATTCAGCTAACTCGGAAAGATACAAAATTTGTATGGAGCGAAGAATGCGAGAAGAGTTTCTAAGAGCTCAATAGGAGACTCATTTCGGCACCTGTTCTGACAATACCATCTGGTTCAGATGGATTTGTTATCTACAGCGATGCTTCAGGTAAAGGGTTAGGATGTGTTCTCATTCAACATGGGAAAGTCATAGCCTATGACTCGCGATAACTCAAAGAATATGAGAGGAATTATCCTACTCATGATCTGGAGTTGGCAGCAGTCGTTTTCGCGTTGAAGATCTGGAGACACTACCTGTATGGGGAGAAAGTGGAGATATATACAGATCATAAAAGCCTCAAATATTTATTCACCCAAAAGGAACTCAACATGTCGCAACGACGTTGGCTTGAGCTATTGAAAGATTACGATCAAACCATCCAATACCATCCTGGAAAAGCAAACGTGGTAGCTGACACATTGAGTAAAAGATCATACGCGGGTACGAGTGCGATGTTGTTAACACAAAGACCCATTTTATATGACTTACAAAGGATGGAGATAAAGGTAAAGACTCCAAGTACCCACGTGATGATATCAAACATACAAGTAGAACCGACTTTAATCGATAAAGTTAAAGCTGCTCAAGCTACGGACCTGGAGCTGATGCATATGAAGAAGAAAGTACAAGAAGGTGTTATTACAGAAGCAAGAATTGATGAAGAAGGAATACTTCGAGTCAACTCCAGACTTTGTGTTCCTAACGATTCTGACTTGAAGCATAGAATCATGACGGAGGCACATAACACACCATTTTCAATCCATTATGGGATTTCCAAAATGTATCATGATCTTCGATATACATTTTGGTGAAGCAATATGAAGAGAGAGATCGCGGAGTTTATCTCGAGGTATTTAACTTGTCAACGTGTAAAGGCGGAGCATCAAATGCCAAAGGGTCCATTGCAACCACTTGAGATTCTAAAATGGAAGTGGGAACACATTACCATGGATTTCGTTACGGGTCTTCCCAAGGTTTCTCTAGGCATAGAGGCGATTTGAGTTATTGTTAATAGATTAACCAAATCTGCTCATTTCTTGCCGATACGGGAGACTTATTCCCTTGAACATCTTGCTCGTATGTACGTGAATGAGATTGTGAGATTGAATGGCATGCCAATATCCATAGTTTTGGATCGTGACCCAAGATTCACTTCACGATTTTGGGTTAGTTTTCAAAACGCTATAGGCACAGATTTATGATTCAGTTCGGCATACCATCCTCAAACGGACGGGCAATCTGAAAGGACTATTCAAACTCTTGAAGATCTATTAAGACTTTGTGTCCTATATTTCAAATGGACTTGGGATAAGTACCTACCATTTGTGGAATTCTCCTACAACAACATTTATCAGGCAAGTATAGGTGTGGCTCCATTTAAAGCATTATATAGATGAAAGTATCGCTCTCCAGTATGTTGGGATGAGGTGGGAGAAGCAACGTTGTTGGGACCAGAGTTGGTACGAATGACTACAGAGAAGATCCAAATGATCCGATGACGTATACAAATGGCACATGATCGACAAAAGAGTTATTCGAATCTTCATCGAAAGGACGTGGAATTTAATATTGGAGATCATGTATTGTTACGTGTTACTCCATGGAAGGGAGTTACAAGATTTGGGAAGAGAGGAAAGTTCAATGCACAATTTGTTGGTCAATTTGAAATTCTTGACCGAGTAGAAAATGTGGCATACAGAGTCGCATTACCTCCAAGCATGTCTCGTGTTCATAATTTTTTTCACATATCTGTGCTTCGTAAATATGTGAAAGACCCAAACCACATTATTGAGTTAGAACCAGACGAGATAACCGAAGATTTAATGTACGAGGAGGTACCTGTCAAGATCTTGGATAGGAAGAAGCATGTCCTACGCACAAAGATTATACCACAAGTTAAAGTTTTATGGAGGAACCATGTTATTGAGGAAATGACCTGGGAGTTAGAATCAGAAATGAAAACGAGGTATCCTCACCTTTTCGAAACACAAGGTACGCACGTCAATTTCGAGGACGAAATTTCATAAGGATGGGAGGTTGTAAGACCCCAACTTTTTATAAATAAAATAGAAATTCCTCTAATTATTATTGTGAATAATAAGGTGTTAATTTGATATAATGCTTTGGTTATGAGTGAAATGTGCAAATTTTGCAAAATACGCAAGTGGTTATTAAATATTCATTGTTGTCGGGGAATATTCATTTGGTTGTGGAATATTCTTGTTGTCAGAGAATATATTCGTACGATGGGGCAGCCATTTGTGGGCCCCATAATGAAAAATGGTCGGATGAAGAAAATGACAAGTTTGAGTTTTTATAAATAACGACGTAATTGATACTGTTAAACTTTTGAAATACCCGTTGATAAAAGTAAAGTAATACGCATGGTTGCATAGTAGCACACGGTATTGATTATTAATGCTTACGTGAGAAGTCACTCAGTTATACTCAATTATTGCTACAATAATTGCTGCATAGTATCTCACGTTATTTGATTCAATTATTGTCATAGTATCATCTGCATAATATTTTATATTATTTAATCAATAATTGAGACGACAAAGTTATTTATATTATTATTTGCAATATTGACGATGTCTAGAAAGTTCTGTCGAGGACAGGTTTGGTCACCTAATTGCGCGCCAATAGGAAGAAATCCTTAATGGAAAGCCCCCTCTTTCCTGAGAATGATCTGGTTGTTAAATATTGTGAGTTATAATATTAATGATGAATAATTATTAATTGATTAAAAATGTGTTTATAAAAGATAAGTGATTTATGGTAATTATTTATTCAATTTCTGATATAAATAGTATGAGGTGTTTTTTATAAGTTTGACTTATTATTCCATGAGGGGATGTGCTAATTTTTCAGACCGTTGGCTGAAGATATTATTGTAAATCAATATGGACCGCTGATGGAAAGTTATAATAGTAAATCAATATGGATCATTGGTTTAAAGTTTTAATAGTAAATCAGTATGGACCGTTGCTTTAAGTTTTAATAGTAAATCAATATGGACCGTCCGTTTAAAAGAAATTAATCTGGACCGTTCATGAATTAGTTACTATTCAGTCCTTTTTCCTATAAATAAAAGCTCATTCCTTGATTATTTCTTACGAATTCACTGAAACTCTAGAAAGAGAAACCATAGAGAGCAAGAAGAAGAGTATTATGCTACTACATTACTTTAGTATTCAATCTTCTACTAAGGTAAGGGATATTAGTTGTTGTATTCGTAAGGGGTATTATTTCTTTCGTATTCATGAAGAGAGTTTTTTCCTTTCAATACTCATAAGGGTTGTTATTCCATTCATTTTTATTCTGTTGGAATAACCTGTCTACGCGAACTATCGCTTGCATGGTGAAATCCTTTTGTTATTCCATTCTTTATTATTATGTGGGAATAACCTGTCTACGCGGACTACTGCATGCCTAGTGAATAACCCTTCGTATTCAATTGTTATTAAATTGTGGAAATGATCTATCTACGCGGACTACCGCATGACAGTTGAAAATTTATTTACAGTTTCGTATTTAATCATTTCAGATTCCTAACTGTAAACTTACTACAGTAAGTATTGCTTCTATAATTCCTGAAATGATCAGAAATTCCTTGAATTTTCTTTTCTGTATCCAAGTTGTCTGTTATGGTTCTTATCTTTGATAATTGGATCTATGTTTTTAACTTTATTCTTGAATTTTGCTCCATAATTGATTATTATGGATTATTCTTGAACTTGGATAAACTTAATTATGAATCCCTAATCGTGTCCTTTATCTCACTGGATTCGTTCTTTAAAATATTTTTCACCATCCTCAGTCTTAAATGGTGATACTTGATGAATATCTTTGGCCTGTATTGCAAAAATGAATGATTACCTGATGAATATCTTTGGCACGTAGTGCAAGATGAACAGGTGTTGAGATGAACATGACCAACTGGTGATACAAATGAATATCTTTAGCCCGTAGTGCAAAGATGAATATTTGATTGAAAATGTATATCGATTTATGTTACATGGATAAAATATTGATGATGGACTTTTAAATTCATAGATAATAGTAAATTTCATTCTCTACTTAACTCTTCTAATGAATTGTTATTTTCGCTGCAAATATTGATCTAAAACTAGTTGTCCATTATATTTTATCTAATTTGTTGAAGGCTAACGATAATTTGTTGTTCATTATCTTAGTCCTAATATTCTTTACTGAGTTAGTTGAGCTCACTCTTTTCCTTTTGTTCCATTTTTCTTCTCAGGAGGAGAGAATATAGCGGGAACTAGTCGGGATATGGAATGATGGATCAAGATAGTTGCTTAGCAGTCCTCATTATTTTGTAAAATAGTGTATCAATAATTGTAAAGATGACTTATTTGAGTTTGAATACTGTCTAGAAGACAATATTTGTATTTAAACTCACAATATATGTGTTGTCGTATCTTGCACGATAATTGTAATAATAAAGTTATAGTTATTTTCTGTACCATGTATTTGGTGACTCGGAATGGGTGATGTAAACCTATTTCGGAGGCGTCGCAACTAGGATTGCTCATTTTTGAAATCAATGGTTTGGATGAAAATTTTTCTCTTTTGAATCACACTGATTGTCAAATGGACAAGCTGATGATTAGCCCATCAATAAGATTATCAATCTTAGTTCATTTAATGCTTTGACCACTTGTTCAAAAATTTCCAGCATGTACACGGTTTTAAGTCCCAAAATGAGTGACCCAATTTCAATCCTTTAGTATATACACGGCTAAGGCCTTTTAAAACAACTTTAATTCTTTTAATGCCCATATGCTTAAAATATGTATATATATATATATATATATATATATATATATTATGCAAAAAAATATTTTAGAAATATTTTGCCCCATTTTGTGTATGTGAATTTAATTTGTTTTTGAAAGAAAATAAGATCTTAATGCCTTGAAATTTTTATATGAATCAATTTATTTAACACTTGATATTTAAATTATCAAGGTCAATAAAAATTAAATCAATTAAAATTTAGAAAATAGTTTAGATAAAAGTAAGTAAAATAATTAATTTAAATATGAAACCTATTTAATTAATTTAAATACTTCATAATTGTTATCATCAAAATATAGTAAAACTTTGGAGACCTATCAATCTCACTCTTTTTGATAATGACAATTATATAAAAAATACTTTCTATTAAGGGTCTCCCCTTAAAATTATGAAGCTCCCCCTTGCATAATGAATATTTCAAATTAGTATATTCAAATCAGTTAAATTATAACAGTTATAACATTTTAGCAGTTTATGTGACATCCTATAAGAAGTTCATATAATATTTTTCTTCTCCCCCCTTTGTTATCATAAAAATGATGGGGAGAAAACCTGAACCTGCAAAAAAGTTTAGTTTTTTGTTCCTGCAAAAGAGTTAATGACAAGCATATCATTTATAAAACTATGATAAGTTGTTCTAGTAGTAGTAGTGGTTAGTATTAGTTTGATACAGTCATCCAAAATAGTTAGTAATATTAGAAATACTTCAAATAGTTAGACGTCATCCAGATTAAGAGGAGAGAAATATTGAGTAGTATCTGGGAGATTGCCATCTGGAAATAGTTGTGCTACATGATCAACTGGTTCAGTACTTGTGCTTGCAGTGAACTGATATGGACCCATTAAGAGTCTATTGTTCTCCATTATAAAACAAACCATATTCTTAACAGAATGCAAGGACAATTGCATGTCTTATAATTTTTCTATCATGAGATTTTGGTTGTGCAGAAGAAGTTGGTTCATACTGTTAAGAGAGTCTATTTTGGTTGCCATATTTATGTTAGACTCTATCACCTCAAGACATGAATGCACCATACTGTAAATTAACTTATATATATTGAAGAAAGGTAATGATATGCTTCAGATAATTAATATACATGGAGAGACTGACCTAAGAATATATACACAAAACATAACCAGTCAAGATTAGCATTAAATACAAATATAGATTCACAAGTAAGAGAACCATACTGTGAACTGTAGATAAGTGCAGAAAACATTTAATTTAAATAGTAAATTGGATGTTTTTAAATCTGATATTTTAAGAGGGACAAAACCAAGATGCAGTAAACAAAATACTTAATTTGCCACATGTCAAGTATGGAATATAAAGATATAGAATAAATAAATAGTTATATTCACAGAAGTCAATTTCTTAAAAGATAGTATATGGTTAAAAAATATTCAATAGTGTTCATCATTTATAGCATTCATTAATATAACACGACAAATAATTATATCAAAGAGGTAGTTATCAAGTTCAACTAGGTATTTATATCACAACAATTAATGCAAGTTAGTCATACTAGAGGATGAAGACTATATATGTGATAATATTTAAGAGAAACATGTATTATGTACTATCCATCATTTATAGCAAAACTCAGTAGGATACAACAAACATTGGGAATGTGACGCCCCCAAAATTAGGTATACGTCACCCATCTTGGGTCGCCACTTACATGGTACATAAATTCAAATACAACTTACTAATATAACTGTCGTGTACAATACGACATAAACTGTGAGTTTGAATACAAATTTTGTCTACTAGATATTATACAAACTCAAAAGGAGTCCTCATTACAACTATTATCACACTATTTCACAGAATAGTGAGGACTACTAATGCTATCCTCTCGACCATTACTTACGCTCCCCGACTCGTCTCCAATATGTTCTCATTTCACAAGAGAACAAGAAAAGAAAGGTGTGAGCTCAACTAGCCCAAAGAAGAAATATTATGACTAAGATAATGCGAGAATAAATTATCATTAGCCTTCAACAAAGTGTTAAACCGATAAAATACAATAGACAACCGGTTTAATCTGCAGTGGAATAAGCAATCCATTAAAGTAGAGAATAAAGTCTACTATCTTTTAGGTTTTAAAAGGTTTTCATCAATTTTTATCATTTGAGACTCGACTTAATAAATAAACCACCACATCTAATCATCCCTGTACCATGGTCAAGGATTTTCATCAAATTATCAATGGTCATGACTATACCAAATCACCCCTGGTCATAATCATACCAAAAACTATCCATCAACGCATTACAGTGCCACTAAGGACTTTTGTCACATCATTTATATCAAGTCATGATTATACCGAATGATCCCTGATCATAATCATACTAAGTTCATCTATGCACGTAAGCCAAAGATAACATAATGTAACATAAGGATGATGACAATGACATAATAATTCAATAAAACAAGTTCAAGAATTATTTAATCCATGAATTATTAACGTCCAAATTGTCAACATGATATCTTTTTCAGTGAGTAAAATTCAAGAATGATCGGGAAGAATATTTCCATGAAAAGATATCGATATAAAACGCAAATATCAAGGATATTCTACTAATTTCATGGAGTATAGAAGTCAAAGTTTTAACCAACCGGGTATAATAAAGAATGGAATAACAAAAGAAATCACCATGCATGCGATTTCAGATGTATGACAAAGTTATTCCAACGTAATAATAATAACGGAACGTGTCGTGAAATTCACAATCGCGGGATGTTCCAACAGAATAATAAAGATGGAACCAGATCCGGTGTAAAAAACACACGATAGGATATTCCAACGAGAATGATAAAGATTTTAACCAGTCCTGTAAAACACACGCATGTGATGTTCCAATGAATAATAAAAAGGAACCAGTCCCCTGTAAAACACACGCATGTGATATTCCAAATGAATAATAGAAGAATGTCACCAAGTATAGGGTAAATCATGATACAAAAGTTATTCCAATGTAATAAATAAGCAATGGAATAACATAAGGATTTCACCAAGTATAGGGTATCTGGCAGATACAAAGTTATATATAGGGTATGCCACTTTTTTACGAGGTTATTCCAATGTAATAATAGTGAATGGAATAATGTAAGTTCTCTTCAAGAAGAAAGAATAACACCCTTACCGTAAAAAGAACCTAATATAGAAGTAGTGAAGTAGCGAATACTCTTCTTCTTTCTATAACTTTCTCTCTATAACTTCTCTCTATAATTTCTCTCTCTAGAGTTTCAATGAATTAAGTAAGAAAATAATGAAGGAATGAGCTTCTATTTATAGGAAAATGGAATGCATAGTAATTAATCCATGAACTATCCAGATTGATTTACTTTAATCTGACGGTCCATATTTAAAGAAAAATCTTTTAAATAAAATATAATATATTCTATTTATATAAAAATATTTTACTATGCAAACACTATGCAAAAAAAACTATGCAACACTATGCGTAATAAAAAAATATAATATATTCTATTTATAGAATAACTTTAATAAAGTATTCTATTTTATATAAAAGATGTTTCGCTTTTATTACGTTAATAATACTGAATAAAACAAAACGTCATTATCGCTATAATAATTCATATTATTAATCGACAATAATGGAATCAAACCGAGTGACTTCTCACATAAGCATCAATAATCAATACCGCAGTGCTACTATGCAACCACACGCATGACATCGCTTTTACTTTTACTACCGAGTAGTTCAACAAAGAACCACGGTAAAACTTCCGCCGTTATTTCAATAAAATATTTTGTCGCTTTCTCAATCCGACAATAATTACATTAGGGTCCACCAATGATTGAGCCAGTGTATTTAATATTCCCTCTAAAACCAATATTCCCCACCAATCGAATATAATATAACCACTTGCATACTTTGCAAAATTTATAAATACTACCCACAACTATAATATTATCTCAAATTCACACCATAATATTAAAAATTATTTCGACAAAATTTAAATCTTTATTGATAAAATCTGGGTCTCACAATCTCCCTCCTTATGGAATTTCGCCCCTCGAAATTAGGGTACGACTGGTATGATAAAGAGATGAGGATACCTTGAATACCTTTATCGTTTAAAACATTAAATTCATTTTTGCAATCCGGCCAAAGATATTCATTAACAATTCATCTTTGCACTACAGGCCAAAGATATACAACCAGTAAAACCAATAATACTTTGAGACTCGACTTTTATAGTATCACAACCATGAATTATCCATGCACCATCGGCTAAGGATATTCGTGTTTTCAATTACTAATTATGATTATACCGAACAATCCTTGGTCATAATCATACCAAGTCCATCTATGCACGTAAGCCACAGATGACTTTGAACGCATCCATGAATTAATATTTTATTGCTGAGACTCAGCTCAATAATTAATCCACATCATCGAATCATCCCCTCGCACTACGTGCCAAGGATATTCATTAGTTTCACGACCACAAATTATCCATGCACTACTACCAAAGATAATTGTGTTTTCAATTACTGCTTATGATTATACCCCGAACAATCCTCGTCATAATCATACCAAGTCCATCTATGCACGTAAGCCACAGATGACTTTGAACGCATCCATGAATTAATATTTCATTCTTTGAGACTCATTTCAATAATTAATCCATATCATCGAATCATCCCCGCACTACAAGCCAAGCCATATTCATTAGTATCACGACCACAAATTATCCATGCACTACTACTGCCAAAGATAATTGTGTTTTCAATTACTGATTATGATTATGCCAACAATCCTCGTCATAATCATACCAAGTCCATCTATGCACGTAAGCCACGTATTGACTTTGAACACATCCATGAATTAATATTTCATTCTTTGAGACTCACCAATAATAATTAATCCATATCATCGAATCATCCACGCACTACTGCCAAGGATATTTCATTAAGTATCACGACCACAAATTATCCATGCACTACTACCAAAGATAATTGTGTATTCATTAAGATATCACGACCACAAATTATCCATGCACTACGGCCAAAGATAATTGTGTATTCATTTACTGCTATGATTATACCGAATAATCCGTGGTCATAATCATACCAAGTCCATCTATGCACTACAGAATACGTATGACTTTCAACATAATATAAACACGAGGATAATGATATAAAGAATCAATCAAATGAGATAAAGGATAAATATTAAACATTTATAATATAATTTATCCAGATTCAAGAATATCCCCATGTTTTCAATCACTTAATAATCTCATAATCTAATATCATTAATATTATAACAATATTTTAATCACTTCTTAAATTTATAAACAATTTATCTCAATTGTTTACGCTTTTACCATATAATGCATTTAATCATTCAAAAATGCCATACTCATAAAATATCATCACCAATTATCAAATCCTCATCAAAAAAATATGCATATATTCTATATAGGATTCTCTAGCCATAAAATCCTATTTTCAACTTTGTTACTTCACATAACATATTTAACTCATATGTTCAGTAATTAAACTATTTTCATAAAAATACCAAATCAGCCCCAAAATATTTCTTTTCTGGGATTTAGCATAATATAGTCCCATAATGAAAATATATTTTTCTCGAATTTTAAAATTCATTTACTATTTTTCAAAAATCAATTTCTAATTAATTCCTTAAGAAATTAGCTACCTCAAGGTTAACTCCAAAAATTCCCAAATCTTGACAGGACCTTACACATGTTAACGTGAGCTTCTAGTTTAAATTTCATGGTCATCGGAGTTGTAGAACTCTCACGGTTATAGCGTTTTTTTAAAAAAAACCTAAATATTGAAATAGTCATAACTTGCTCATTTTAAGTCAAGAATGAGCTCATTTTTGGACAGGAGATACTTTATACCATATACCTTCATGTCCCAAAAGGCCAGAATTTTTCTCATAATTTAAGTGGCCGAAACAGCCCCTTAAAGTTTCTGGGCAGTAGCATTTTTGAAATTTATAGCTTTGGCCTCCTTTGCTAAAATCAGTCCACACAAAAATCTACAACACCTTTTCTAGTAATTCCACTTGGATTAGTTAGGTAACTCATAGATCTAACTCTAGGACTTGACCACATTCAAAAATTCAAAATATAATAGGAGATATGGTCTATTGAATTTCATGTTACGTTTTTCACCAAAATCTGATTTTCAACTCTTTGTGATTTCTAAGAAACTTTCATGTTTTCACATACTAACCAACATAACTCATCATAAAACTTACTAATACTTCATATACCCATGATTTTCATTATTCCAATGCTTTTATTTTGACTTTCATCATAAACCACGTAAACTGTTCATTTTAGTTGAAGAAATATTTGAGGATTTAAGAAATGGGTTTTTTTAATCTTTGGGGTCAATACAAAATTCGATTTCACGCCTAGGGTAGGCTAGAAATCTTCAAGCATACGCCAAGAAATTTATTAATGATAGAAATATCATTCAAAATCATTACTCTCGTCCAAGACTTGGATAAGTACGTCACATTGATACCAACTGTGACTTCTATCCCTAACCTAGATAAGACCTCACAATGATACCTATAAACTTGCCATCTTCATTCACGATGTCGCCATCTGAAAAGTCCGCTTTGGTGCATTCCACACAAGGAAGTTAACAATGAAAGGATCGGGGCTCTTTACTTATGGCTTGATATAACAAAGGATTAACTTTAGGGTTTGGTTACTTTGAATTAAGATAACAAAGTTGGTTATGAATATAAAAGCTAACAACCTTACGAAAAGCATGATGAGTAGTTAACCAATTGATTCCTAAAATCAAAGGCAAGTATTTTCAAAGAGATAAGATTGACAGGTAACGTGAAATTTTCGATTTGAATCAACAAGATTTATAAATAGTGGAGGTAACGAAGGTTTCTCCTAACGAAGTTTCAATAGATAAATCAAAGTCTAATTTCTCTTGAGTCAAATTTAAACGTTGAACGCAAGCAAGAGAGAGATAAAAGAATGGGTAGAACCCAGATCTCAATAAGGTATAGACTTCGCAAGAGCTTACGATTAACTTACCCGTGATAATTTTATTTAGGTTCCTCGTCACGAGAAAAAAAACGCCTCTCTTAAACTCTAAAAGTCGGGTTTGTGCGGGATGACCTTTGGTGCCTCCATCCTAGTTGAATTGCGTCTTCTGTAAATGACAAAATCGAGCTAAGTGGCCTTCTTCCACAATTATAACATGCTTTGGATGGCATGCTTAGCCTTTCGACCGATGTGTCCCTCTACTCCGCATTTGAAGCATATGATAGGTGGTCCTTCTCCTTCCTTAACAACAGTCTTTGGTGTTGACGTCTTTCCATCATTGTTGAATCTCCTTTTCTTGAAATGTCCATTCTTATTGTTTTGGCCCTGATTACCACCGAAGTGGTTACCATTCTTGGCATGATAATTTCTCCCACGATGGTCATCATTGTTCCGATGGTCGCTACCGCCAGATGATTATTATTATCGTGTTGTTGGTCGTTACCTTTTGGTTGAAACGACTCATTATCGCGCCCAATAACCGAGCCCTATTCACAACATCTAAATACAAACACCGCCACAAAACAAGGGTTAATTAACATGCAACATATTATCACTATACTCGAATCGACCAATTAAATACCAAATAAATTTAGGTAGGTCATACTAAGCGAAGAATTCCCGCCTCTCCCTCCTAGTACTATTCTCACATCTTAGCCAGGATCATATCCTAAGCTCGATACCAACCGTGACGCCCCCAAAATTAGGTATACGCCACCCATCTTGGGTCGCCACTTACATGGTACATAAATTCAAATACAACTTACTAATATAACTCGTCGTGTACAATACGACATAAACCGTGAGTTTGAATACAAATTTTGTCTACTAGATATTATACAAACTCAAAAGGAGTCCTCATTACAACTATTATCACACTATTTCACGTAATAGTGAGGACTACTAATGCTATCCTCCGGACCATTACTTCGCTCCCCGACTCGTCTCCAAATTATGTTCTCATTTCCGAAGAGAACAAAGAAAGAAAGGGTGAGCTCAACTAGCCCAAGAAGAAATATTATGACTAAGATAATGCGTAATAAATTATCATTAGCCTTCAAAAGATGTTAAACCGATAAAATACAATAGACAACCGGTTTAATCTGCAATGCTGGAAATAAAAAGAATCCAAGTAGAGAATAAAGTCTACTATCTTTTAGGTTTTAAAAGGTTTTCATCAATTTTTATCACGAGACTCGACAATAAATAAACCACCGCATCTAATCATCCCTGTACCATGGTCAAGGATTTTCATCAAATTATCAATGGTCATGACTATACCAAATCACCCCTGGTCATAATCATACCAAAAACTATCCATCACTGCATTACAGGCCACTGAGGACTTTTGTCACATCATTTATATCAAGTCATGATTATACCGAATGATCCCTGATCATAATCATACTAAGTTCATCTATGCACGTAAGCCAAAGATAACATAATATAACATGAGGATGATGACAATGACATAATAATTCAATAAAACAAGTTCAAGAATTATTTAATCCATGAATTATTAACGTCCAAATTGTCAACATGATATTTGTTTAAGTAGAGTAAAATTCAAGAATGATCGTAAGAATATTTCCATGAAAAGATATCGGATAAAACGCAAATATCAAGGATATTCTACTAATTTCATGGAGTATAGAAGTCAAAGTTTTAACCAACCGGGTATAATAAAGAATGGAATAACAAAAGAAATCACCATGCATGCGGTACTTCATGTAGACAGTTATTCCAACAGTAATAATAATAACGGAACCAGTCGTCGTGAAATTCACACCGACGGGATGTTCCAATGAATAATAAAGATGGAACTGCATCCTGGTGTAAAACACACAGATAGGATATTCCAACAGAATGATAAAGATTTTAACCGTGTCCTGTGTAAAACACATGCATGTGATGTTCCAATGTAATAATAAAATTTAACCAGTCCTGTAAAACACACATGCATGTGATATTCCAATGTAATAATAGAAGAATGTCACCAAGTATAGGGTAAATCATGATATCAAAGTTATTCCAATGTAATAAATAAGCAATGGAATAACATAAGGATTTCACCAAGTATAGGGTATCTGGCGATACAAAGTTATGTATAGGGTATGCCACTTTTACGAAAAGTTATTCCAACAGAATAATAGTGAATGGAATAATGTAAGTTCTCTTCAAGAAGAAAGAATAACACCCTTCACCGTAAAAGAACCTAATATAGAAGTAGTAAAGTAGCGAGAATACTCTTCTTCTTTCTATAACTTTCTCTCTATAGCTTCTCTCTATAATTTCTCTCTCTGTAGTTTCAATGAATTCGTAAGAAAATAATGAAGGAATGAGCTTCTATTTATAGGAAAATGGAATGCATAGTAACTAATCCATGAACGGTCCAGATTGATTTACTTTAATCGGACGGTCCATATTTAAAGAAAAAATCTTTTAAATAAAATATAATATATTCTATTTATATAAAAATATTTTACTATGCAAACACTATACTATGCAAAACACTATGCAAAACACTACTGCATAATAAAATATAATATATTCTATTTATAATAACTTTAATAAAGTATTCTATTTTATAAAAGATGATGTTTCGCTTTTTATTACGTTAATAATACGAATAAAACAAAACGTCATTATCGCTATAATAATTCATATTATTAATCGACAATAATGGAATCAAACCGAGTGACTTCTCACATAAGCATCAATAATCAATACCGCAGTCTACTATGCAACCACACGACATCTTCATACTTTTACTACCGAAAGTAGTTCAACAAGAACTACTGTAAAACTTCCGCCGTTATTTCAATAAAATATTTTTGTCGCTTTCTCAATCCGACAATAATTACATTAGGGGTCCACCAATGATTGGTAGTTGTTGCATAATATTCCTCGCTAAAACCGGAATATTCCCCAATTAATCGAATATAATATAACCACTTGCATACTTTGCAAAATTTATAAATACTACCCACAACTATAATATTATCTCAAATTCACACCATAATATTAAAAATTATTTCGACAAAATTTAAATCTTTATTGATAAAATCTGGGGTCTCACAGGGAATCAGACTAGGAATTTATTGCTCATAAGTAGTTTGAAAATTAGCAGAAAAGAAAGTGCCTTATGAATAAACTAAAGAACAACAAAAGTAAGCCAGTGGACATCAGTATCCACACAAAATGCATATGATATGACTTCAGTAAACAACAGTGGCTATACTAAAAATAAAGAAATGTATATAAGGTTTTACCTTAGCAAGTATATTAAGCACAAGATATACCAAATATGCAGTGTAGAATTGATACGTAAGTCTAAGAAAATAATTATCTTTGCGTCATGCATAGCCTTTTGCTATTTCTCAAAGAAAAGAGCTCATTCTTACATGTAGTAGTACACACACACACACACACACACACACACACACACACACACACATATATATATATATATATATATATATATATATATATATATATATATATATATATTAGAGAGGCTCTAAAGTGAACCTTAAAAAGCGAACCAAAGATTTAACTGTCGCCTTTAATGTCTAAGGCGACAGTTGGGCCAATTCGCCGCCAAAGACTACATGGCTATGGCGACGGATCGAACTGTCGCCATAGACACCAAAGACGACAGTTAAATCTTTTGGTTCGCTTCTTAAGGTTCGCTTTAGAGACTTAACAATATATATATATATATATATATATATATATATATATATATATATATATATATAGCTTATTTGTAAAAATAATTTTAAAAAATACTTGCTTTTAAAATATGTAAGATTTTTGGAAAACACTTTTTCAGATCTGGATAATAAGTATATATGGCGCTTTAGAGTTAAAAGATTTAAGTACATATCTGAGTAAAAAAAATTAGGAATAGAGTAGATGCAGATTTTAAAGAATTTTCGTTGAAAAAAATTTTAAAAGTAAAAATATATGAATATATTTAACAAAAAATCACACTTTTTTATCTGTAAAGATGTGAGATTTAGACGAAAGAAGATTTTAGTAACAAAATCGATAAAGGTAAAACTTAAAATATATTAGCTTACAGAAAGTGTTAAAAAGAAACTGATTTAGTATGCAAAGTTTAGGTTTTTAGAAACATTAAAAAACAGATGAACTAGAAGTAATAATATTGATCTTATAGGATCTATTAAAAATAGAAATCAATTTTTCGTCGAACAAATCGATAGATGAGAAAAAATTTATGAACATATCTAATGAACAGACCTTAGAAAAAATTAAACTGATCATAGATTTGAAGTTTTTCGATTTGTAATAATATGAGAATTAAACAAAATACGATTTTAGCAACGAAGTCGATAAAGGTAGACCAAAAAATTTTTGTTTGAATGAATTCTCCAAACATTACCGATCTTGGCTAAAAAAATTTAGGTTTTAAAAAAAATCAGTCAACAAGATGAAATGAAAAGTTTTTTTAAAAAACTTTAGAAAACACAGATTTACTTACTTTTTTAATCAAGCTGATTGATAGAGCGAAGCTTGAATGATAAATAAATCGAATCAATACTAAATTTTAAAGCAATCGGAGAGAATAAGAGTGAATCGGTGATAAAGAGATGCGCGAGAGAGAGAGATAAAGAGCGAAGACGTAGAGAAAGGAGAGAGAAAGAAGAAATGAAAATGAAATAAAAAAATTTATTTTGTTATTTATAGTTTTAATAACCAGATGAATTGAACGGTGGATGTTTAATCTTATTTGAGATGAACAGTTGGGATGCTATCTCAGATGCAAACAGTTGTGTTTCTTTGCTGACTTTGATCCGTTGGCTGAGATTGAGTTTAATACTTGATCGGATGGTGCAAGTTGGTGATCCGCGTGCTTTCATGGCTGAGCGATGATTGGTCCTTTTGGGAAGTCATGGATTGAAGCAGGTAACCGTTGGATCTGTGCTTATTTGAATGATGCAGATTAATGTTAGGTTTGTAATATTCAAGAACGCAATCAAATTGCATAAAAGTGCGAAAACGTGTAAAAATCAGAGTTTAAAATTTTACAAACCATATACCCGGATCACCCTTTATGCACAATTATTAATTAAACGAAAAGATAAAGAATAAAATCATACCCTTGAAGATCGAGCTTCCTCAGGTACAAGTTCACCTCCAAATCCTTTCGTGTTCAACTTGAATCCACCGGGTTTGGTTCCTTCCTTTGATCAACGTTAGCCACCCAAGTGTTTGGCCTCTAGAGGTGATCCACCAAGGAATAATAAAGATTCAAGAAGAAGGGGTATTGGCTCAACCCTAGTTTTCTATCTCTATAGAAAAGGCGTACTCTCCAACTATTGGAATTATCACGTATGTTGTAAAAGTCAACAAAAAACCCCTCACCCATTATAAGACTCCTCTTATTTATAGATGTGGGCAACCCACCTTAACAATTAAGGAATTGAGTTTTATTTAATTAATTAAATTCTTTTAATTAATTAAGCTCCCTAATCTTATTAGGGATAATTAATTAAACTCCTTTAACTAATGTTCCTTCCTAATCCAATTAGGAATAAATGAGAGTACTTATATTAAATTAATTCCTAAACTCTTTTAGAAATTAAAATAATAATAATAATTGTAATAATATTAATAAGACTCCTCTTATTAATTTATATTTAATATTTCTAAAATATTAAATAATAAATATTAAGCTATTTAATTTATTCTATCACCATAGATTAAATTAAATATACATAACATATTATTACGATTATGCCATTAACTTCTTAAATAATTATTCTTCCTTTTATGGTGTGACCCTTTAGGTTCTCCATATTAAACCCATTGTGAATAAATCAATTAGAACAATTCTAATCTTATTTAAATAAATAAATTAAATAATTAATTTATTTAAATAAATAATATTTATTCTACAATAGGGATAAGCCTCCCTAGCGATCAACGACTTTCCAGATAATATAGATTTCAACATTAATCATAAAAGAACCTTTGAGTAAATAGTTACCGTAGAATTCAATACTTCCACCATTCAATGTCCCAATTAAATATAAGACATGAAATTTCTGTCAAGTCTTATTTTATTTAATTATATGTATTTCGACTCTTAAATGCACAACTCCAAATAATACAAATTAGAAACACCTTTCTAATTTCATTCTACCTTGGCCAAGGACTACTGAGTTGTCATTTATCGAATCACATAGGAAATATCTCTTCTTTTAATAGAAGTGGTAGATTCTTTATTGATCATACATTATCTCCATGTACAACTTATTATATCCAAGCATACCCTTTGATATACCCTAAGGGTCTTAAGGAATAAGTCAAAGTATAACTCATTATACACAAGATACTATGATGATCTCAAGTCTAAGGATCACTTGTACTACTATCACTACAGGAATTCCTATTGACAGGCAAGTAAAACTCCATTAGGTATTCCTTAGCGAGTCACGTTCAGTGAACTTATTCTCTAATAAGCACCTACATACTTGCTTTAGTGTCTCCACACAAATGATCATGAGATCAATCATCCTCATCCAATGAGCAAGCAACGTATGTACCAATCTATTCGGATTTATTAATCCCCAATTTAGTAATCCAACGATTGAGAACTATTTTAGTTTTAAGCTTTCAAAGAATTTAGATCTCATTAGAATGATCATCATCATTATTCTAAAAGCATTGCTTAAAACTATGAGTTTATCACATATTATAAAACAGCATCATGTAGATAATTAAAAGCCTTTAATAAATTAATACTTTTTATTAATAAATGAATAAGATTGTTACAAAGTATATGCTTTATCATCAAACATGATTGGCTTGTGTGCATACTACTTTCAATTAAATCCTTTATATACATGCCAAAAAATTAAATAAATGAACTAAATTAAATAAGAAGAAATTATTAATTAATTTTTAATTATATTACTTAAATTTAAAAAATGATATTAAAATTTTATAATTATATCATATAAATTAGAAAATTAAAGAAATCATACTAATGTTTTATGAGTAAAAATTATAACCATAGATTTTTACAAAGATAAATATATAGAAAATATAATATATAATATTATCATATAAAATATCTAAAATATATAAAATAAGGTAAAATTTAAAAGAAGGTTAATGATAAAAAAAATAAGAGGAAATATCTAACATACCTAATTTAATTCGTAATTTGCAAAATCTATCTGAATTCAGTGGTTTAGTGAATATATTAGCGATATTTAATTCAGTGTCAATGTGTTCTAGTTTAAGAATTTTATTATTAACATGATCGCGTAAAAAATGATGCCTAATATCTATATGCTTTGACCTAGCATGCAAAATGGTATTTTTACTAAGATTAATAGTGCTTGTATTATCACATAGAATTGACACACAATCAAATTTCAAATTATAGTCACCAAGAGTTTGTTTCATCGAAAGTATTTGTGCACATCAACGTGTAGAAGAAATATATTCAGCTTCAGTGGTTGAAATAGATATTGAGTTTTGTTTCTTAGAAAACCAAGAAACTAAACATCCTCCTAGAAACTGACATGTACCACTGGTACTTTTTTGATCAACATGATGGCCTGCATAATCAGAGTCTGAAAAACACACAAGGTTAAATGGTTGATCTTTAGGATACCATAAGCCCAATTTTGTTGTTCCTTTAAGATACCAAAAAAATTCTTTTTACTGCGACCAAGTGAGATTCTTTAGGATTTACTTGAAATCTAGCACATTTACAAACACTAAACATAATGTTAGGTCTACTAGCAGCTATATATTGTAAACTTCTAATCATTCCTCTATATTTCTTTGAGTCAACATTTTTTCCATTTTCATCAGCAATTAATTTATCAGTAGTTGACATAGGAGTATTAAGAGGTTTTGCAAATTATAAATCAATTTTTTTGACCATTTCTTTACAATATTTAGATTGAGATATATGAATACATTTTTCTCCTTATTTGATCTGCAATCGGATGAAGAAGTTTAATTCTCCCATCATACTCAGTTCAAATTCTTTACTCATACTTTTAGAGAAATCATTGCACATAGTAATGTCAGTAGAACCAAAAATAATATCATCAACATATATTTGAATTCCAAGAATATCATCATCCTTATTTTTAGTAAATAAATTAGTATCAACAGTACCCTTTTTAAAACCATTATTTAGCAAAAATTTACTTAGTCGTTCATACCATGCTCTGAGGGCCTGTTTTAAACCATATAAAGCTTTATGTAATTTATTGACATATTCAGGATGATTAAAATCTTCAAAACTAAGAGGTTGTTTAACATAAACTTCATCTTCTATTACACCATTCAAGAAAGCAGACTTGACATCCATTTGAAACAGCTTAAAATTTTTATGACATGCAAATGCTAATAACATACAGATAGTTCAATTCTAGCAACAAAAACATATGTTTCATCATAATCAATGCCTTCCAGTTAATTATATCCTTGTGCAACTAATCTTGACTTATTACGTACAATAATTCCACTTTCATCTAGTTTATTATGAAACACCCATTGAGTTCCAATAATTGAAATATCCTCAGGTTGTGGAACTAATTCCCATACTTTGTTTCCAATGAATTGTTCAAGTTCACCTTGCATAGCCGTTATCCAATCTTCATCAAGTAAGGCATCTTTTATATTTTTAGGTTCAATTTGAGACAAGAAAGGCAAATAACCAGCCAAATTATGTGATGTGATCTAGTAATAACTCCTTTATCAATATTACCAATTACATTTTCTATATGAAGATTTTTAATAATATGAGACTCCTTGGGCAAATCATTTAACTGAGGGTTTGGGTTTTTAAGAGGATTTTCATCAATAGGTGGAGATACATTATCTAGTTTTGGTTCTTCCATATTTCTGAGAATATCTTCAATGACAACATCACTGTCAACTAACTCTTTATATTTTGGAGGAGGCTGAGTTTCATCAAAAGTTACATTCATTGACTCTTCCACAACTAGACTTCTTTTGTTAAAAACTCTGTATGCTTTATTATTAAGAGAGTATCCAAGAAATATTCCTTCATCAGATTTGGGATCAAATTTCAATAAATATCCTTTGGTGTTCAAAATAAAGCATTTGCTCCCCAAAACACTAAAAATAGTTTATTTTTGGAGTTCTTTTATAATAGAGCTCATAGGGAGTTTTGAGTAAAATAGGTTTTAATAAAACTCTATTTAAAATGTAACAGGATGTTGCCACAGCTTCTGCCCAAAAGTATTTTGGAAGACGATATTCATTCAACATGGTATTAGCCATTTCTTGCAAAGTTTGATTTTTCCTTTCAGCTACACCATTTGATTGTGGTGTATAAGGAGCGGAGAAGTTATGACTTATACCTTTCTCATCACAGAACATAATAAAATAAGAATTTTCAAATTCTCTTCCGTGATCTGATCAAATATAGACAATAGAGCTTTCCTGTTGATTCTGAATTTTCTTACACAAGGCAGAAAAACAGTTAATAGCCTCATTTTTAAATTTAAGAAAATCAACACATGTAAATCGTGAATAATCATCAACCAAAACTAGAATGTATACAGCACCACCCATGCTATGTTTAGGAATTGGTCCTACAAAGTCCATATGTAAAAGTTCTAAGGGTCTAGAAGTTGACAAAGTAAGTTTAGTTTTATGCGATGCATGAATTTGTTTTTCCAGATCACAAGCTTCACAAATATGATCTTTTAAGAATTTTAATTTTGGGAGACGACAAATGTGTTCTTTAGAAGAAATGATATTTATAAGTTTCTTGTTGATATGTCCTAGTCTACAATGCCAAAGCCAAGGATCCTTTGGTTAAGTTTTCCATTTTGTATAAAGAACATTTATAGTTTCCTTTACGAAAATACAAATAAGGACCCTTTAATATGAAGGGTCCTTGGTGCCCAGACCCTGTCGCACCACGAGGCGCTGTCTACGAGTCGGGTTTTTTAGGAATGCAACCCCAATCGGGCGGTAAATTTTGTCCAAGGATAAATACTGGAGAGAGACTGATAGCAAACAAGTACCGCGAGGGAAAGATGAAAAGGACTTTGAGAAGAGAGTCAAAGAGCGCTTGAAATTAACGGGAGGGAAGCGGATGGGGGCCAGCGATGCGTCCGTGGAGACGTCGTCGTGTCGATCATGGTTGGAAGTACGCTCCTCACGGCGTGGTTCGGCATCTACGTGCTTCTAGCACTGGCCTACGGGTACCCCATTCGGCCTATCTTGAAACACGGACCAAGGAGTCTGGTATGTGTGCGAGTTAACAAGTGAGTAAACCCATAAGGTGTAAAGAAGCTAATTGGTGGGATCCCCTTGAGGGTATACCGCCGATTGACCTTTATCATCATGGAAAGTTTCCATACGAGCGGCACTTGCACAGGGTTAGTCAATCCTAAGAGACGGGGGAAGCACGTCAGATAGTGCGTTTCGCGTGAGCTTCGAAAGGGAATCGGGTTAAAATTCCTGAACCGGGACGTGGCAGCTGACGAAAATGTTATGGAGTCCAGAGACATCGGCGGGGGTCCAGAAAGAGTTATCTTTTCGCTTAATGTACTGTCCACCACAGAAACGGCTTAGTCGGAGGTAGGTCCAATAATTTGGAAGAGCACCGCATGTCGCGTGGTGTCCGGTGCGCCCTCGGTTGCCCTTGAAAATCTAGAGGACCGAGTGCCTCCCACGCCAAGTCGTACTCATAACCGTATCAGGTCTCCAAGGTGAACAACCTCTAGTTGATGGAACAATGTAGGCAAGGGAAGTCGAAAAAATGGATTCGTCACCTCGGGAAAAGGATTGGCTCTGAAAGTTGGGCACGTGGGTCCCAGTCCTGAACCCATAGGCTATCGGTGGACTGCTCGAGCTGCTCCCGCAGCGAGAGCGGGTCATCGCGTGCCGGCAAGGGGAAAGACTGGGAACGGCTTCTTCGGGGGCCTTCCACGAGCGTCGAACAGTCGACTCTGAACTGATATGGACAAGAGAAATCCGACTGTTTAATTAAAACAAAGCATTACAATGGTCCCTGCGGATGCTAACACAATGTGATTTCTGTCCAGCGACCCGTGCGGCTCGTCCGCCGCACAGGCTTGGCCAATAGCATGTTCCTTTGGGGACCTTGAGGCCCCTCTCACTGGTCGGCAAGAACGAGCGCATACAAGCGATGATCGCTTCTAGCCCTTGATTCTCGACTTAGAGAGCGTTGACCATAATCCAACAAGACGGTAGCTTCACGCCACTGGCTTTTCAACCAAGAGCGATTGATATGTCTCCAAAGTTTTAGTATATTTTGATGATAACAATTATGAAGTATTTAAATTAATTAAATAGGTTTCATATTTAAATTAATTATTTTACTTACTTTTATCTAAACTATTTTCTAAATTTTTATTGAATTAATTTTTATTGACCTTGATAATTTAAATATCAAGTGTTAAATAAATTTATTCATATAAATTTCCAAGGCAAGGAAATCCTATTTTCTTTCAAAAACAAATTAAATTCACATACACAAAATGGGGAAAATATTTCTAAAATATTTTTTTCATTATATATATATACATATTTTAAGCATTTGGGCATTAAAAGAAGTAAAGTTGTTTTAAAAGGCCTTAGCTGTGTATATACTGAAGGATTGAAATTGGGTCACTCATTTTGGGACTTAAAATCGTGTACATGCTGCAAGTTTTTGAACAAGTGGTCAAAGCATTAAATGAACTAAGATTGATAATCTTTTTGATGGGCTAATCATCAGCTTGTCCATTTGGAAATCCGTGTAATTGAAAAGAGAATTTTTTTTTTCATCTGAACCATTGATTTCAAAAATGAGCAATCCTAGTCATTCATTTAAAAACAGATTTCAAAATTACCATTTTGCCCCCGACCTCAAAATTCTAAAAATACGGAGTCTTTCATTCATTTGGTTTTTGACAATTCAAGTGAAAAGAAAAGCTTACTTTCCTTGCCTACATCCCATCTCTTTCTCTCTAAAGCTTTATATCTCTTCCTACCAAAGTTTTGATTATTTGAGAAGAGGAAATTGGTCCAAGTAATTGAGATAAGTCATTTGATTTAACTTAGTTGAATTATTTCTTACTTGTTTTAAATTTATAGATATAGGAATATCAATTGTTATACACAATTTTATATATCTATATTTCATTTATTTATTAAATAAAAAGTTATACTTAGACGCCGAAAGGCTACGGAGATATTCCTTTAAGGTGAGGAAATTGAACCGTACGCTTCCTTATAGTACTAAGTAACTTTTTATTGATATTATTTATATAAATATTGTAAAATAGATATACATTTGATAGTTCAAAACGACACTAAGATATTCCTCCAAAAAGAGGGAATCATCATAATCGAATTTGAAAATCTAAGTGATCTATCAAAAATATTTATATAAATATCAATTGTGAAATTATAAATTCTGTTATACTTAGACGTCGAAAGGCTACGTAGATATTCCTCTTAAGTGAGGGAATCGAACCATACGATTCCTTTTAGTACTAAGTGACTTTATTTATAAATCACATAATAGATAAAATAATAATTATCTGAGTTAAACAAGTATATTTGTTATATCAAGTAGTGCTTAACTAATTAAATTGTTATACTTGATAATTATAATTTAAATTGATTTATTCTTTTAATCACAAGTATTTGAAGGGTACTTGATATAATCAGTTGTATATCAAGTATGTGACTTGATAATTATCAGTTTTACTTAACTAATATATGTACTAATTTTACAAAATGGTACCTTTTAATATCAAGGGTCCTTTGGATAAGTTTTCTATTTTGTATAAGGAATATTGGTAGTTTCCTTTACGAAACTTGGCATACGGAAATACGTTTTTCCAAAATCATTGATGAGGTAGAACAATTGGGAAAGGTATACACTATAAATGAGAAAAATAGAAGAATTATCAAAGCACTTCCATCTATCTGGAAAATGAAGGTTACAACAATCAAGGAAATGCAAGACCTAACAACATATCATGTGGATAATCTCATTGAAAATCGTTGTGCTCATGAAGTCGACATTTTAGTCGAAAAAGCCGGATCAGACACAGATCTCAAAAAGAAAGGAATCGCTTTCAAAGCCCTTCTGTTAGACCAAGAAAGCGACGATGAAGAACTAAATAAAGAAATCCCAAGTCTAGACAACAATGAAGTTGATCTACTATCTAGACAACTCTGGAGAATGATTCAAAGCAAGGCAAGAAAATATTGCAAAGGCTTAATGAAGACAAACAACAACTTCAAGAGCAAACAAATATTCAAGCTAAAGACACAAGGAAGGAACTTCAAAGAAAATAACAACAACTTCAGAAATACCAACTCAAATGAAAATTCAAACACGTGTTTTGAATGCAGCAGCCTGGACATTTCAAAAAGGATTGTCCAAAACAACTCAACAACAAAGTTCTAGTAGCTGAGGAAGGATGGGATCTAAGTGACGAGGAAGAAACTGCTGAA
Source organism: Panax quinquefolius (assembly GCA_020205615.1). Taxonomy (NCBI): domain Eukaryota; kingdom Viridiplantae; phylum Streptophyta; class Magnoliopsida; order Apiales; family Araliaceae; genus Panax; species Panax quinquefolius. The sequence goes on from CM035166.1 coordinate 89,877,730, forward strand.
CAAATCGAAGAAATTGAAAATCTTTGTTTAATGGAAGACAATGACTCATCACCAAGATCTTAGGTAAATTTTGACCATCAATTACCAAGCACCTCATTTTTTGCATATACTTTAGAAAATATAAATGAAGAACATAATGAATTACAAGAGGCTTACAGTTACTTATATGAAAATAATGAAATAATAAAGGAAGATTTCATAAGATTAAAAGAAGAAATAGAAAAATTAAGATAAATAAACACAAGTCTTGAAATTGAAAATGCTAACTTAATCATATAACCAATGAAAGTTTAAATGAAGTAAACTTGGGAAATAATTCATTAAAAGAAGAATTAGAACAATTTAAAAGAATAAATAAAATCTTGAAATAGAAAACTCAACACTTATCATTTCAATTGAAAAACTTGAAATTGAAAATTCAACACTTGTTGTAATCAATGAAGGTACTCAAGTACAAGATCAAGTGATAACTAAAGAAATTAGAAATCTCAAAATTGAGAATTCACATCTAAAAATAGAATTAAAAAAACATAATTCTTTAATTGAAAATTTTAACTAAAGAACGTGATTTATCTAAATATTATAATTTATAAATTTACAAAAAAAAAAGAAAATCTTGATGTCATGTTAAATCAACAAAATGTAGTTTTAATAAATAATATTTAGGATATACTGGAGAAATAAGTAAATCAAAAGATAAAGGACTATATCATATTAAAATCAAAGAAAAGGAAACTCATATATCTACTTTCACTAAATGTTCTTACCGTAATAGAAACGGTTATTCCTTTTATATGTGCAATGCTAGAAATGGAAACTATAAAGGAAAAAGGATTTGGTTCCCAAAGGAACATACACTGCACCAACTATCACAAGAAAAGAATTTCATAAACAGTATTATAAGACATCTCATAATCTTGTTACTCATAGAATGATACATATCATACTTCTTCGATCAGTGCTTGAGCAGTTTAGCTTGGACTCCAATAAATTCATGGGTTGTGTCGGCATTCATGGAGTGGTTTCGGTCTGCTCGGCGTGACTTGGGTTGATTTAGGGCCGACGTGTTTTGCTAACTTGGTGTTTGTGACGCCCCCAAAATAGGTATACATCACCCATTTTGAGTCGCCAAATACATGGCACATAAATAAAATCAAACTTCTTTTATACAATACGACAAAAGCGTAGCTTAGAGTTTTTACACGAATATTGTCTCATAGATAGTATTCAAACTCAAATGAAGTCCTCATTATATTTATTATCACACTATTTCATAAAATAGTGAGGACTACTATAGCCACCATCTCTGACCGTCACTCTGTTCCCCAACTAGTCCTAGCTACGTTCTCATTTCCTGAAGAGAACAATGAAAGCAAAAGGGTGAGCTCAACTAGCCAAGTAAGAAATATTATGACTAAGATAATGCAGAATAAATTATCTTTAGCCTTCAACAGTGTTAAACTGATAAAATACAATAAACATCAAGTTTAACTGCGGTAGACAAAGCAATCCATTAGAAGAGTCAAGTAGAGCGTGATATCTACTATCTTCTATGATTTAAAAAGTTTTTCATCAACTTTATCGCTTAAGACTCAAAAATAATAAATAAACCACATCATCGAATCATCTCTGCACTACGGGCCAAGGATATTCATGTAATCATCAATGGTCATGATCATACCAACAACTGTCCATCAATGCACTACGGGCGAATGAGGACTTTTACCACATTATGTGTAACATTACAGTTATGATTATTCCAAATAATCTCTGGTCATAATCATACCAATCAATAGTACATCTATGCACGTAAGCCACAGATGACTTTTATCACAATATAAGCATGAGAATGATGACAATGATATAAGAATTCAATTAAAAGAAAGTAAAGGATAAAATTTTAAAGTTTATAACTTAATTTATCCAGAATTCAATAATGTCCAAATTGTCAACACGATACTGCTTTGTGGAGTAAAATTCAAGAATAATATTGTATCAAAAATGATTTGGACAGCAAAGAAATCAATTTTTGTCATAAATAATTCCTTGGGTGAATAGTAACCGAGTGAATAGTACCCCGTGAATAATACCCCGTGAATAGTACTTTGTGAATAGTACCCGTGAATAGTATTTTGTGAATAGTACCCCGTGAATAGTACTTTGTGATTAGTACCGTAAAAATGAATACTACTCATGGACAAGATTCTAAGATGAAAAGCTTAAAATTTAACAAGAATGTGCGTAAAATATCCTTGTGAAACGATACTTAGATGAAGCCTGCAACTTGAGGATATTCTACTAATTTCACTTGAATATATAAGCAATACTTTAACAAAATGAGGTATAATCAGAATACGATGAAATAATATTACTCACATACTACGTAGTATGGAAGAAAATAATATTCATTATGAATCTTCGAAAAAATAATATCCCTTACCTCGTAAGAGAAGATTTGGATCTTGAAATAGTGAGGTAGCAGATTTGTCCTCTTCATTCTCTATATAGCTTCTCTCTCTATAATTGCTCTCGTGAGTCTTGGTGAATTGATGAGAATGAAAGAAGAATGAGCTTTCTATTTATAGGAAAACATAGTTTCGATAATCGCACGTTTTGGGGCTCAAAATATTACAAAGATAATACCTTCATCTTTTCCTTCATTTTTAATTTAGTTCGCAAGTATTATCAAACTTGCACCACCTCCCCTAATAATGTACATTATGTGAATCAATAGTATATTTATGTGAATCAATAGTTCTATACATGTGAAAAAATAATTACAAAGATAATAGACCTTCATCTATACCTCCATTTTAAATTTAGTCATGCAAGTATTATCAATCTTGCACCACCTCCCTAATAATATATACGCGTGTGAATCAATAGTTATAAGCGTGTGAATTAATAGCAATTAATTACTCATTTATCCGATTAATTACCCGATTGATCAGTATAACCTCCAGACATCAATTATTATCGAAATAACTGTCGATTTTCATTAACACTAATAATCCTAACACAATGAAAATATAAATTTCATCTTTAATCAATACGAACTTATTCATTATTAATATTATAACTCACAATATTTAACAACCAGATCATTCCTGGAAAGAGGGTGTTTTCCAATAAAGATTTCTCCCATTATGGCCAAGCAATTAGGTGACCAAACCTCTCTTTGTGAACTTTCTGAACATTGTCGATATTGCAAATAATAATATAAATAACTTTTTCGTCTCAATTATTGATTTAATAATAATAAATATTATCTGATGATCTTGTGTGAATAATTGAATCAATAATATGAGAGATATTATCGTGAATTATCAGAAAGAATAATTGAGTATAACCGAGTGATTTCACGTAAAGCGTCGATAATCAATACAATTACTTCTTGTCTTAACTACGTGTATTCATCGTCTTTTACCACCGGTAGTTCAATAGTTTAACGGTAAAACTTTCGCCGCTCTTTTTATAAAAAGATAATTCTATCGTTTTTCTAACTATGAGAATCTTACATTGTAGGTCCACTAATTAATTGATTGTTGTTGTCGTAAATGCGAATATTTCCTGTTAAAATGAATATTCCCCGACCAATCAAATATTATATAACCACTTTCTTACTTTGTAAAATTTATAAATAATATCCACAACATAACACTATATCAAATCCACACCATAATATTCAAAAATATATTTCGAGAAAAATTAATCTTTATTCATAAAAGTTGGGTCATATAGTTTTGCTCTTGGGTTTTGGCTGGTTTAGTGCTTTCCCTTGATTCTCTGATATGGGTTTGGGGTTTCCATTGATTGATCTGCTTTGTCCATTGTTCATCTGTTATGATCAATCCTTGGTATTCCTTAGCTGTGCTATGGGTTTGCCGAATATAGCTCGTCGGTCTATGCCGATTTGGGTGATGGTGGTTTTTTTCGTTCAGCTTCAGGCAACTAGTCTGAAGTCTCCTGCATCTGACCTTGGGAATGCCATTCACGTGGGTTTGTCTGGCTGTAGGTTCTATACAAATAAATTTAGCAAATAATAAAGTAAGCACTTAATAACTATAGGCAGCCTAAATATGGTTTAATATATAATCGACTCTAGTATGTATAAACAAGGTTTTAAAACCCAGTCCGGTGCGCCGGTCGGACCGATAAAATCGGAACCAGTCCAGCCAACTGTCCGATTTGGACCATTAAACCAGTTTTGATAAAAAAAATCGTTAAAAATCGGTGAACCGACGGTCAAATCGGATGACCCAGTGACCAATTCACAAGTTTGGCCAGTTCGCTAAGTCTTCTTCTTCAATCAGTGCTTGAACAGTTGAGCTTGGACTCCAACAAATTCATGGGTTGTATCGACATCCATGGAGTGGTTTTGGTCTGCTCGGCGTGACTCGGGTCGATTTAGAGCCGAGATGTTTGGCTGACTTGGTGTTGCTCTTGGATTTTGGCTGGTTTGGTACTTTCCCATGATTCTCTTATTTGGGTTTATGGTTTCCATTAATTGATCTGATTTTTCCATTGTTCATCTGTTATGATCAATCCTTGGTGTTCCTTAGCTGTGCTATAGGTTTGCCAAACTTAGCTCGGCGGCCTATACCGAATTGGGGGGTGGTGGTTTTTTCCGTTCAACTTTAGGCGACTAGTCTGAAGTCTTCTGCGTCTGACCTTGGGAATGCCATTCACGTGGTTTTTTCTGGCAGCAAGTTGTATACAAACAAATTTAGCAAAAAAATAAAGCAAACACTTAATAACTATAGGCAGCCTAACTATATGGTTTAATATATACCGACTCTAGGTATGTATAAGCAAGGTTTTAAAATCTGGACCGGACCGTCGGTCAAACCAGTAAAAATTAGAACCATCCAGTGCATGGTCCTGTTTGGACCATTGAACCAGTTTTGATCAAAAAATGCTAAAGATCGGTGAACCGGTGGTCCAACCGGTTGACCCAGTGAACCCAGTGAATCGCTAATGGGTTTGGCTGGTTTGCTAAGACCTGTTTGCACGAAATAAAAGTAGTGCATAAGGTTTAGATACTTGCCTGAGCTGCTGCTTACAATAACGTAACCTAGATTAATCTTTTATACCGCGACCTATCAGTAATAAGATTATTCGTTCAATTAGAATAATATATCATATCACATAGTACTGCTAATTGCAGTCAGGACATACCCTAATCACATTGTCACATATGTTGAACGGTTATTACATCATAAACAAACACGTATCTAGTCAAATTATCCAAGTCCAAATCAATTTTTGAAATATTTCGGTGTACCGACGGCTTTATCGGGTAAATATCGAGTCTAAGACTCTATCGTGTAGTTCAATATTCGTTTAGATATTTTAAATATCAGTCATATTATTTTTCATAGCCTTATAATATTTTTTAAATAATTATTATACTTTATCATGAATTTTCAAACACTTAAATCATTATTAAATGATTTAAATATTAACTAATTCTATTATCATTAATATTTAATTAATATTAAACTATTAATGCCAAAAAATATTAAAGTTATTTATAATAACTCAAAATATTTTAAAGTATTAATATTACCCTTAAATGATTTTTAAAACATTTAAAATCATTTTAAACAATTACCATTAATATTAGAATATTAATTTATTATTTATCAAAATATTAAATGTCACTTAGTCTTGTGTGACGCCCCAAAATTAGGTATATCGTCACCCAATCTTGGGTGCCACTTACGTGGTACATAAATTCAAATCAACTTACTAATATAATAAGTAGCATAGGTATGCAATCGACGTAAAAACCGTGAGTTTGAATACAAATATTGTCTACTAGATATTATACAAACTCAAAAGGAGTCCTCATTACAACTATTATCACACTATATCACGAATAGTGAGGACTACTAATGCTATCCTCTCGGACCATTACTTACGTTCCCAGACTTCGTCCCGGCTATGTTCTCATTTCACGAAGAGAACGGTGAAAGAAAGAAAGGTGAGCTCAACTAGCCCTAGCCCGATGAAATATTATGACTAAGATAATGCGAATAAATTATCATTAGCCTTCAACAGTGTTAAACGATAAAATACAATAGACAACCGGTTTAAGCTGCGGTGAATAAGCAATCCATTAAAAGAGTCAAGTAGAGAATAAAATCTACTATCTTTTAGGTTTTAAAAGGTTTTCATCAATTTTTATCATTTGAGACTCGACAATAAATAAACCACCACATCTAACCATCCACGTACCACGGTCCAAGGATTTTCATCAAATTATCAATGGTCATGACTATACTTAGAATCACCCCGGTCATAATCATACCAAAAACTATCCATCAACTTGCATTCTGAACCACTTGAGGACTTTTGTCACATCATTTATATCAAGTCGTGATTATACCGAATGATCCTCGGTCATAATCATACTAAGTTCATCTATGCACGTAAGCCAAAGATAACATAATATAACATGAGGATGATGACAATGACATAATAATTCAATAAAACAAGTTCAAGAATTATTTAATCCATGAATTATTAACGTCCAAATTGTCAACATGATCTTTGTTTACGTAGAGTAAAATTCAATAATGATCGGAAGAATATTTCCATGAAAGATCTTTGGATGAAACGCAAATATCAAGGATATTCTACTAATTTCATGGAGTATAGAAGTCAAAGTTTTAACCAATTGGGTATAATAAAGAATGGAATAACAAAAGAAATCACAATGCATGCGGTGCTTGCGCGTAGGCAGGTTATTCAACGAGAATAATAATAACGGAACCAGATCGGGTGAAATTCACAAGCAAGCGGGATGTTCCAACAGAGAATAATAAAGATGGAACCCGGATCCGGTGTAAAACACGGATAGGATATTCCAACGAGAATGATAAAGATTTTAACCAGGTCCGGTGTAAAACACACGAGCGAGGATGTTCAAATGTAATAATAAAAAGCGGAACCAGGTCCTGTAAAAAAACACACGAGGGATGTTCCAATGAATAATAGAAGAATGTCACCAAGTATAGGGTAAACCACGTATCTGAGTTATTCAAACGAGAATAATAAGCAATGGAATAACATAAGGATTTCACCAAGTATAGGGTATCTTGCATTATCTGAGGTTATGTATAGGGTATGCCACTTTTTACGAGTTATTCCAATGAATAATAATGAATGGAATAACGAAGTTCTCTTCAAGAAGAAAGAATAACACCCTTCACCGTAAAAAAAATGAATATAGAAGTAGTGAAGTAGCGAGAATACTCTTCTTCTTTCTATAACTTTCTCTCTATAGTTTCTCTCTATAATTTCTCTCTCTAGAGTTTCAATGAATTAAGTAAGAAAATAATGAAGGAATGAGCTTATTTATAGGAAAATGGAATGCATAGTAACTAATCCATGAAACGGTCCAGTTGATTTACTTTAATCTGACGGTCCATATTTAAAGAAAAATCTTTTAAATAAAATATAATATATTCTATTTATATAAAAACATTTTACTATGCAAAACACTATGCAATACTATGCAAAACACTTATGCAAAAAACACTATGCAACACTATGCATAATATAATATATTCTATTTATAGAATAACTTTAATAAAGTATTCTATTTTATATAAAAGATGTTTACATTTTATTACGTTAATAATACTGAATAAAACAAAACATCATTATTCTTATAATAATTCATATTATTAATCGACAATAATGGAATCAAAGCGAGTGACTTCTCACATAAGCATCAATAATCAATACTGGTGTCTACTTCTTATGCAACCACACGTATTCTTGTACTTTTACTACCGAGTAGTTCAACAAGAACCACGGTAAAACTTCCGCCGTTATTTCAATAAAATATTTTTGTCGTTTTCTCGATCCGAATAATAATTACATTATTGGGGTCCACCAATGATTGAGTAGTTATGCGAATATTCCCTCGCTAAACCGAATATTCCCCGACCATCGAATATAATATAACCACTTGCATACTTTGCAAAATTTATAAATACTACCCACAACTATAATATTATCTTAAATTCACACCATAATATTAAAAAAATTATTTCAACAAAATTTAAATCTTTATTGATAAAATCTGGGGTCCCACAATCTCCCTCCTTATGGAATTTAAGCCCTCGAAATTAGGTGCGATACTGATATGATAAAGAGGTGAGGATACCTTGAATACCTTTATCGTTGAAAACATTAAATTCATTTTTGCAATCCGGCCAAAGATATTCATTAACAATTCATCTTTGCACTACAGGCTAAAGATATACAACTGTAAAACCAATAATGCTGAGACGCAGCTTAATAGTATCACGACCACGAATTATCCATGCACCAACGCCGAGGATATTCGTGTTTTCAATTATGGTCATGATTATACCGAATAATCCTTGGTCATAATCATACCAAGTCTATCAATGCACTACTACGAAAGATGACTTTTACCACATCCATGAATTAATATTTCATTCTTTGAGACTCACCAATAATTAATCCATATCATCGAATCATCCACGCACTACGGGCGAGGATATTCATTAGTATCACGACCACAAATTATCCATGCACTACTGCAAAGATAATTGTGTATTCATTAGTATCCGACCACAAATTATCCAAGCACTACGGCCAAAGATAATTGTGTATTCATTAGTATCACGACCACAAATTATCCATGCACTACTACCAAAGATAATCGTGTATTCATTAGTATCACGACCATAAATTATCCATGCACTACTGACCAAAGATAATTGTGTATTCATTAGTATCCGACCACAAATTATCCATGCACTACTACCAAAGATAATTGTGTATTCATTAGTATCACGACCACAAATTATCCATGCACTACTGAAAAGATAATTGTGTATTCATTAGTATCACGACCACAAATTATCCATGCACTACTACCAAAGATAATCGTGTATTCATTAGTATCACGACCACAAATTATCCATGCACTTACTACCAAAGATAATTGTGTATTCATTAGTATCACGACCACAAATTATCCATGCACTACTGACCAAAGATAATTGTGTATTCATTTGTATCACGACCACAAATTATCCATGCACTACTACCAAAGATAATTGTGTTTTCAATTACTGATTATGATTATACCGAACAATCCTCGGTCATAATCATACCAAGTCCATCTATGCACTACTGAATACCATGAGATGACTTTCAACATAATATAAGCGTGAGGATAATGATATAAAGAATCAATCAAATGAGATAAAGGATAAATATTAAACATTTATAATATAATTTATCCGAGATTCAAGAATATCCCCATGTTTTCAATCACTAATAATCTCATAATCTAATATCATTAATATTATAACAATATTTTAATCACTTCTTAAATTTATAAACAATTTATCTTAATTGTTTACGCTTTACCATATAATGCATTTAATCATTCAAAAATGTCATACTCATAAGATATCATCACCAATTATCAAATCTCTCAAAAAAATATGCATATACTCTATATAAGATTCTCTAGCCATAAAATCCTATTTTCAACTTTGTTACTTCACATAACATATTTAACTCATATGTTCGTAACTAAACTATTTTCATGAAAAATACCAAATCAGTCCCAAAAATATTTCTTTTCTGGGATTTAGCATAATATAGTCCCATGATGAAAATATATTTTTCTCGAAATTTTTAAAATTCATTTACTATTTTTCAAAAATCAATTTCTAATTAATTTCTTAAGAAATTAGCTACCTCAAGTTTAACTCCAAAAATTCCCAAATCTTTGCAGGACCTTACACATGTTAACGTGAGCTTCTAGTTTAAATTTCATGGTCATCGGAGTTATAGAACTCCGGTTATAGCGTTTTTCGTCAGAAAAATTTAAATATTGAAATAGTCATAACTTGCTCATTTTAAGTCAGAATGAGCTCATTTTTGGACAGGAGGTACTTTATACCATATACCTTCATGTCCCAAAAGCCCAGAATTTTTCTCATAATTTAAGTGGCCGAAACAGTCCCTTAAAGTTTCTGGGCAGTAGCATTTTCAAAATTTACAGCTTTGGCCTCCTTTGCTAAAATCAGTCCCCACAATATTCTACAACACCTTTTCCAGTAATTCCACTTGGATTAGTTAGGTAACTCATAGATCTAACTCTAGGACTTGACCACACTCAAAAATTCAAAATATAATAGGAGATATGGTCAATTGAATTTCATGTTACGTTTTCACCAAAATCGATTTTCAACTCTTTGTGATTTCTAAGAAACTTTCATGTTTTCACATACTAACCAACATAACTCATCATAAAACTTACTAATACTTCATATACCCATGATTTTCATCAGTTCTATACTTTTATTATGACTTTCATCATAAACTACGTAAACTGTTCATTTTAGTTGAAGAAATATTTGAGGGTTTAAGAAATGGGTTTTGTCTCTTGGGGTCAATACAAAATTAGATTTCACGCTCTAGGGTAGGCTAGGAAGTCTTCAAGAATACGTCAAGAAATTTATTAATGATAGAAATATCATTCAAAACGTGACTCTCATCCAAGACTTGGATAATACGTCACATTGATACCAACTGTGACTTCATCCCATAACCTTTGGATAAGCACCTCACAATGATACCTATCGACTTGCCATCTTCATTCCGCGATGTCGCCTACGAAAAGTCCGGCTTGCGGTGCATTCCACACAAGGAAGTTAACAACGAAAGGATCGGGGCTCTTTACTTATGGCTTGATATAACAGTGATTAACTTTAGGGTTTGGTTACTTTGAATTCGTATAATAGGTTGGTTATGAATATAAAAGCTAACAATCTTACGAAAAGCATGATGAGTAGTTAACCAATTGATTCCTAAAATCACATCAAAGGCAAGTATTTTCAAAAAGATAAGATCGACAGGTAACGTGAAAGTGTTTATTTGAATCAAACAAGATTTAAAAATTAGTAGCGATAACGAAGGCTCCTACTAACGAAGTTTCAACCAATAAGTCAAAGTCTAACTTCTCCTGGATCAAATTTAAGCGTTGAACGCAACTAGGTGAAATAAAAGAGTGGGTAGAATCGGTATCTAACACGGTATAGACTTACATGAAAGCTTATGATTACTTACCCGTGATAATCTTATTCGGGTTCCTCGTCACGAGAAAAAAAAAGCGCTCTCTTAAACTATCGGCTTTGGTTTATGCAGGACATGACCTTTGGTGCCTCCATCCTAGTTGAATTTGTCTTGATGGCGACAAAATCGAGCTAAGTGACCTTCTCTTCCACAATTATAACATGCTTTGGACTGGCATGGCGCGATTCGATTGATGTGTCCCTCTCCTCCGCATTTGAAGCATATAATAGGTGGTCCTTCTCCTTCCTTAACAACAAAAGTCTTTGGTCTTGACGTCTTTCCATCATTGTTGAATCTCCTTTTCTTGAAATGTCCATTCTTATTGTTTTGGCCCGATTACCACCGAAGTGGTTACCATATCTGCCCGTTGATTCCTCCACGCTTGTTGTCACCGCTTGATGACTACTCTCTCGCGGTATTATAATTTTGCTTGGCTACTTTCTTTTAGTTGCGTTGACTCGTTATCGCTCCTCCATTAATCGAGCCCTATTTACAACATCCCGAATAAAAACACGGTTTATGAGAAATAAGATGTTGGCGTATCTCGCTTCAAAACCTCTTAAAAACATTCGCGCCATTCTCTCTTCATTATCCACTAAGTGGGGCCTTGAACCGTGATAACTCATAAACTTTGCCTCGTATTGCGACACGGTCATATTGTTTTGTTCCAACTTGATAAACTCCACCTCCTTCATGTGGCGAATACTTTCAGGAAAGTATTTGTCGTTGAACAGCTCCTGGAACTTCTCCCAAGATATATTGATCAAAGAAGTTGAGTACGTTTCTGGATTCCCACCAGTAATCTGCCTCTCCGCGCAACATAAAGGCGGCAAAAGGAACCTTTTGCTCCTCGGAGCATCCCAAGACATCAAATATCTTGGTAATCTGCTTTATCCATGCTTCCGCCAGAAGTGGTTTTGGCTCTCCCTTAAACTCCGGTGGTCCCAACTCCTTGAATTGTTTAGCGGTGACCGCCCGAGAGTTTTCCGTGTTTCCACCTACGTTTTGGACAGGAGTCGCTTTCGCCTGATGTTGCATGAATTCTAAAAACCTTTTAAACGTACCGTCATTCATCAATTGATCAGTGTTGTTGTTTACAGGAGGATTATCGCCATCACATTTGCACATTGTCCCGATTATTGATCCATGGAGAATCAACAGGTCTCACATGCTCCATTGCTATTCTCAACATTTTCGGATGCCATTTTCAAACACTTTGCCACAAAATAAGGGTTAATTGACATGCAACATATTATCACTATACTCGACAGACCAATCAAATACCAAATAAACTTAGGTAGGTCATACTAGCGAAGGTATTCCCGTCTCCCCCCTCTGAGTACTATTCTCACATCTTAGCGAGGATCATATCCTAAGCTCGATACCAACCGTGGCGCGCCCCAAAATTAGGTATCGTCACCCATCTTGGGTCGCCACTTACATGGTACATAAATTCAAATACAACTTACTAATATAAGCGTATGTGTACTAATACGACATAAACGTGAGTTTGAATACAAATATTGTCTACTAGATATTATGCAAACTCAAAAGGAGTCCTCATTACAACTATTATCACACTATATCACGTAATAGTGAGGACTACTAATGCTATCCTCTGACCATTACTTCATTCCCCGACTCTAAGTCCCGGCTATGTTCTCATTTCACGAAGAGAACGGTGAAAGAAAGGTGAGCTCAACTAGCCCAAGAAGAAATATTATGACTAAGATAATGCGAATAAATTATCATTAGCCTTCAACAGATGTTAAGCGATAAAATACAATAGACAACCGGTTTAATCTGCGGTGGAATAAGCAATCCATTAAAAGAGTCAAGTAGAGAATAAAATCTACTATCTTTTAGGTTTTAAAAGGTTTTCATCAATTTTTATCATTTTGAGACTCGACAATAAATAAACCACCACATCTAACCATCCACGTACCACGGTCGAGGATTTTCATCAAATTATCAATGGTCATGACTATATCTTAGAATCACCCACGGTCATAATCATACCAAAAACTATCCATCATTGCATTACAGAGCCACCGAGGACTTTTGTCACATCATTTATATCAAGTCGTGATTATACCGAATGATCACCGGTCATAATCATACTAAGTTCATCTATGCACGTAAGCCAAAGATAACATAATATAACATGAGGATGATGACAATGACATAGTAATTCAATAAAACAAGTTCAAGAATTATTTAATCCATGAATTATTAACGTCCAAATTGTCAACGTGATCTTTTTTTAGTAGTAAAATTCAATAATGATCGGAAGAATATTTCCATGAAAGATCTTTGGATGAAACGCAAATATCAAGGATATTCTACTAATTTCATGGAGTATAGAAGTCAAAGTTTTAACCAACCGGGTATAATAAAGAATGGAATAACAAAAGAAATCACAATGCATGCGGTGCCTTAGCATGAAAGTTATTCCAACGAAATAATAATAACGGAACCGGTCGGTGAAATTCACAAAGCGGGATGTTCCAACGAGAATAATAAAGATGGAACCGGATCCGGTGTAAACACACGATAGGATATTCCAACGAGAATGATAAAACGCGAACCGGTCCGGTGTAAAACACATGCAGCGGGATGTTCCAACGAATAATAAAAAGCGGAACCGGTCAGTCCTGTAAAAAACACATGCATGGATGTTCCAATGAGAATAATAGAAGAATGTCACCAAGTATAGGGTAAAATGGCGCGTGATCAAAGTTATTCCAATGAAATAATAAGCAATGGAATAACATAAGGATTTCACCAAGTATAGGGTATCTGGCGTGTCACAGGTTATGTATAGGGTATACCACTTTTACGAAGTTATTCCAACGAATAATAATGAATGGAATAACGAAGTTCTCTTCAAGAAGAAAGAATAACACCCTCTACCGTAAAAGAACCTGAATATAGAAGTAGTGAAGTAGCGAGAATACTCTTCTTCTTTCTATAACTTTCTCTCTATAAACTTCTCTCATAATTTCTCTCTCAGAGTTTCAATGAATTAAATAAGAAAATAATGAAGGAATGAGCTTCTATTTATAGGAAAATGGAATGCATAGTAACTAATCCATGAACGGTCCAGTTGATTTACTTTAATCGACGGTCCATATTTAAAGAAAAATCTTTTAAATAAAATATAATATATTCTATTTATATAAAAACATTTTACTATGCAAACACTATGCAATACTATGCAAAACACTATGCAAAATACTATACTGCAACACTACGTATAATATAATATATTCTATTTATAGAATAACTTTAATAAAGTATTCTATTTTATATAAAAGATGTTTACATTTTATTACGTTAATAATACGAATAAAACAAAACATCATTATTATTATAATAATTCATATTATTAATCGATAATAATGGAATCAAACCGAGTGACTTCTCACATAAGCATCAATAATCAATACACAGGTATTGCTACTATGCAACCACACGTATTCTCGTACTTTTTACTACTGAGTAGTTCAACAAGAACCACGGTAAAACTTCCGCCGTTATTTCAATAAAATATTTTTGTCGTTTTCTCAATCCGATAATAATTACATTATTGGGGTCCACCAATGATTGAGTAGTTATGCGAATATTCCTCGCTAAACCGAAATATTCCCCACCAATCGAATATAATATAACCACTTGCATACTTTGCAAAATTTATAAATCTACCCCCATTATTATAATATTATCTTAAATTCACACCATAATATTAAAAAAATTATTTCAACAAAATTTAAATCTTTATTGATAAAATCTGGGGTCTCACAAGTGCTAACTTTAAATATTTTTAATTCATTTATTTCCTTTTAAATGATTTTTAATTCAATAAAACTATTTTAACTATTTATTTAATATACTTATTAAATAAACATAATATCATTAATATTATATTATTAATTCAATTTACCATTAAATATCAAAAGTTATATTTTATAACTTAAAATATTTTTAAACTATTTATTTTTATTTAAAATGATTTTTATAATATTAAAATCATTTTTAATTAATTTATTTAATATAATTACTAAATAAATCTAATATCATTAATATTTAATAATTAATAAAATTTATCTTAAAATATTAAAAGTTATGTTTTATAACTTAAAGTATTATTTAATACTTTATTTTTATTTAAAATGATTTTTAATACAATAAAATCATTTTTAATTAATTTATTTAATACATTTATTAAATAATTTAAATATCAATAATATCCAAATAAATAATAATATTTATGAAAAATATGTCAAATTATTAAAAGTTAATTTTTATAACTTAAAATAATTTTAAAAACTAATTTTATAATTTTTAGGAATTTATTTCTATTTTTAATGTATTTTTTGAAAATTATAAAACAAAAATAATTAAATCCGTCGCTAAAGGCTATAGTGACAGTTTCTGTTGTGATAGGTGTTCTTAAGGCTCAAGAACACTCATAACCAGTTATCGAGAGGCTAAGTTTGGCCAACTATAAATGTCAGATATTGATGTTTCTGGGCTAGCTAATCTATGGATCTTGTAGTACTAGTGTCTAACTACATGTTACAACAATAATCGTGACAATAAAACGTAAAACGAATGAGATCTGGGCTTGCAAAGTAATTGTCAGATCTGTTCTTGGTTTTCTGGGTTACCCAGAAACCCAAGACAGTTCTTAGGTACTACGTTTGGGCTTCCATAACTATATTTTCAGGTAAGGTTTTGGTTGTTTAGTGGTTTCAGAGTGTAGTACCCATGCCAAGGAAGAGATCTATTATCCTTAATCAGTCTAACTACATCCCAATCGCCAGATCTAAGTCGGTCTAACCCTGTCAGAACCGTATTCTTGATTTTCTGGAAATACCAGAAAACGCATATCATGTTCATACTGCCTACTTTAACCGTTCATTACATTGATCTTATTCGTCATTTAAGTGATATAAAGGCTTTTATATGTAGCCCATATAACATATTATAACATGGCTACAACAACACAAACAAATCACATAACTCAAGAGAGATTGAGACTCATGAACAAACTGTCAGACCCATCTGGGTAACTTCTGGGTTACCCAGAAACAGAAGCTTAACGGTCAATGCATTTTGACAGATTACTACATCCAATCCTTTGTTTTCCAAGGTTCGAGAGTGTGCTGGACTTGAAGTCCTCATGACAGAGAAGAGATCCATTGCACCAAGGCAGCAAAAACAACAACAAAATAACAATCTATGACACGGTCAAACATGGTCAGAAAGCTGTTCTTCATATTTTCTTGAAATTCCCAGAAATCAAAATCGTGGATGAGGGGCCAGGTTTGACCATCCTCTAAGTTCGATCAATTGATTATTTAAAGGATCAAAAGCAACCAATATAAAGTACATAAGATAGGCTATAACCTGGATACTATAACATCATCAAATGATTTACAAACTGACAGATCTAAGCCTTCCAAAACATTGTCAGACGTTTAAAAAGCTTTCTGGGTTGCCCAGAATTAGTAAAGTCATGGTCGGTTGACGGCCTTTGACCATCAATAACTTTCACTCTATAACTGATCTGACTCTGAATCAAGTTCCAGATTCAAGATCTCATAGCATACTACATGTTTAAAGATTTAAACCACAAAAACACATAATATACAAGGATCTATGAGGACTGACATTTGACTGTCAGACTCCAAAAACAAAATTTCTAGATTTGGAAAATCATCAAATCCGAGCCTCTAGATGTTATGGGTTTAACATCTAGCAACCCAGATCATTGATTAACACCCCATACAACATATTTAACACAAAAAAATTACATCTAACATAAGATCAAAAGATTTTTGAATTTTTAGGGTTTGCACCTTTATGCTCCAATTCTGATTTCTATGCTTCTGATTTGATGTTAGTGTTCGTGGGGCTTGATTGGGGACTGATCTAGCAAGGCAATTTCTTGGGTTTGAGCTTGAGAAAGAATGGCTAAGTGCTTGTGAATAATTTAGGTCAAAAATGAGCACTTTCTCTTTCTTAAATTATGCAAATCATGTATGCTATGCATGGGATGGCTGATCATGTGATGTATTATAGATTGTAGGCTCATAGGTAGGTTTAGGGTGGCTGGCCAGATCTTGCTAGATATTGTCTAACCAATAATTCAAGAATGGGACAAAAGGGCATTTTTGTAATTTCCTTTTTAATCTCAAGGGTATTCTTGTCCAAGGTGCTTGAATCTAGGGTTTAATCACTAGATTTTATATTTTAAAGTTTCCCAAATAATTACTAGGGTTTGAAAGATTAAAATTAAAGTGTAATAAAATTTTAATTAAACACACTAATTTAAAATTAGGGTTCTTAATAGGAAATTAGGGTTTTTATATTAGGGTTCCTTAATACCATTAGGGTTCCCAAATTAACAATTAGGATTTCCTAATTATCATTATATTTCACAAAAATAATAATTAGGGTTTCTAATTTTAGCAAATTAGGGTTGTCAAATAATAATTAGGGTTTCTCCTAATTACAGAAATTCTATAATACGCAATAAAATACATATAAAATAATTATTACCAAGTCTCGAACTCATAACCTAGTTTAACAATTAGGGTTTAATAACACGATATATGGGTTATGACATAATTTACCACCATTGACCCACCATTATCAGTCAGCATATTTACAGTACATATTTATAGCACTGAAAAATTAAAATATAATTAATATTATATTATTATTCTCATCCCTTGATCAAAATCCAAATTTAGGGTTTGGATTACATATCTGATTTATTTTTTCATATACAACATCAATAATTAATCTAAAATAATTAACTTAAATATTCGAACAAATTCATATAATAAAATATTTATTATTATAATTCTAATAATTATTTCATATATTATTTAAATAATATAAAATCATGTTTTCATGAAAAATAATTAATAAAAATATTTCGCTTAAAAAAATTAATTACTATAGGAATATAATTTGTAGTGATTAATAATTCTAAAATTCTTTATAAAATAAATATATTTTCATTTATCATACATTACTTGACACATATTCTCATAATTAAAATAATAATAAAAAAAAAATTATATGCAAAATTTCTTATATATTTTTTATGTAAAATATCGGGTTATTACAAGTGTGCTTTATCACCTTACACTTCATAGACGTTACTTTCAGCAGGTTAGTAAGTAGTCATCCTTTTCTCTTGTTTCCTCGATTTACATCAAGGATGTTTGGAGAGTATATTGGGATCGTCAATTGACAACATTTGAATGTCAGTTTTCTTTGCTTTGACATTCTCACTCTTCATATGAATGCCCTCTACGATTCTGATGTTGACCTTTATGAACTCTACGATTTCTTTCCTGTGGAAATCATAGAGTGACTTGACCTTGACACCTTTTATGATTCTGAGAGTGCTCAACGTTGTACCATCTTGTACTTTTCTTTCACGGTCTATTCTATGATCGTGTTTATCTTGCCTTGCTTCAAGAACTAACAAGTTGATTGACAGCTTTGACACTTCGATTTGCATATCCATTTTGACTTGTCATGCTCAGCTTTCTGAACTTTCAGCCTTGTGATCCCTTGATAATACTCCATGGTAAGGCTGAGCACTTATAACCTCCTGGTTTGTCCTTTGCTCACACTGTGGCAAGTTTACCATTATCTTTGTATTTCCTTTATCAAGCTCTTCTTCTCTTTGGTAAGCACTACGATCGTAGTCTTCTGATTAGCACTTGTAGGAGATTCCTTCTGAGTGGATTTTCACTTCTTAATCAGTCTTGCTGATAGAATTGGTGCTTTAATCTTCTACTTACTTGCAGATCATTCAAAGAATGCTTTCTGATATTCTTCAAGTAGACTGCATTCTTAAACTTGACTGTTCTTACCAGAAAAAGTGATCTATGCATATACTTCAAGTTTGCTTCTGTAGAGAATCGTAGACTACTCCACGATTATGTCTTGGCTATGTAAGTATCTGGCTGACTACGACTATGGCTCTGGTTCTATAAAATGTGATTCTGATTGGTGACGATGTAAGACCCCAACTTTTTATAAATAAAATCGAATTTCCTCTATTTATTATTGTGAATAATAAGGTGTTAATTTGATATAATGCTTTGGTTAAGGGTGAAATGTGCAAATTTTGCAAAATAAGCAAGTGGTTATAAAATATTCATTGTTGTCAGGGAATATTTGTTTGGTCGTGGAATATTCTTGTTGTTGGGGAATATTCGTATGACGGCGTAGCCATTTGTGGGCCCCATAATGAAAAACGGTCGGATGAAGATAACGACAAGTTTGAGTTTTTATAAATAACGATTGTAGTTATTTATCAATTAACAATCGTTGGAATACACGGTGGTTAAAATATAGTAATACGCATGGTTGTTGCAAAGATGACACTGTGATTGCACGATATTTTTGAATTATTGATTCTTACGTGAGAAGGCACTACTCAATAATTGTTACAGTAATTACTGTTCAAATATTTTATTTTATTGTTCAATAAATCTGCTGTCGTTGATATTTTATATTATTGTTGTTTCAATAATTGTCACTGCACAGTATCTCCATTATCATATCAATAATTCATATTATTTGAATAATATTGTTAGATAGAGTTATTGGCAATGTCTAAGGAAGTTTTTTCTAGGAAAGGGGTTTGGTCACCTAATTGCGCGCCAATAAACAGAAATCCTTATCGGAAAGCCCCATCTTTCTTGGGAACAACTTGGTTGTCATAATTGTGATTCTGTAATATTATTTATGAATAATTAATTATTGATTTATATGATAATGAAATATTTATTCTATGTGGATGGATAGACAAATATTTATTTTATGTGGATATAATGATGAAATTAATGTTGAGGTGTTTTATCAGTATTTTGTCGGTATGGAGGTATTAAAAATAATTCGTATATGGATTTCAGACATTTTCTTTTTTGAATTTGGAAAAACTTAATTATACGAAGTTGTAGAGGATTTAATTTCCTATGGGATGGACATAAAATTCGTATTTTTCTTATAAAAAGGCTATTTATTATGAATTATTGAAGTTTCAGAAATAAATATTTTTATTAAAATTATGTGTAGGACCCACTTTTATCCTTTGTTGCTAAAATGTGTTGAAATAATTTTCAAATGTGGTGGGCTGAGTGTGAGACCCCAGATTTTATGAATAAATATTTAATTTTCTCGAAATAATTTTTTTTTTGAATATTATGATGTGGATTTGATATAATGTTATAGTTGTGGGTAGTATTTATAAATTTTGCAAAGCATGCAAGTTGTCATATTATATTCGATTGGTCGAGGAATATTTATTTTATCAGGAAATATTCGTGCAACGGCACAATCATTGGTGGACCCCGCAACGGAATTATTATCGGAATGAGAAAACGACAAAAATACTTTATGAAAATAACGGCGGAAGTTTTACCGTTAACTGTTGAAACACCCGTGTTAAAAGTAATACGATGTACGTGTGGTTGCGTAGTAGCAGCACATTATTGATTATTGATGCTTATGTGATAAGTCACTCAGTTTTGTTTTATTGGTATTATTAATGTAATAAAACAGAATACTTTTATAAAGTTATTCTATAAATAGAATATATTATATTCTATTATGCATAGTGTCTGCATAGTAATTTTTTTTTTATATAAAACAAAATACTTTTATAAAGTTATTCTATAAATAGAATAAATTATATTTTATTATGCATAGTGTTGTATAGTGTTTTGCATAGTATTTTGCATAGTAAAATCTTTTTATATAAAACAAAATACTTTTATAAAGTTATTTATTTTATTAGACAATAATTAGAATATATTATATTTTATTATGCATAGTGTTTGCATAGTGCCTGCATAGTAAAATCTTTTATAAAGTTATTCGTTTTATTAGATAATAAATAGAATATATTATATTTTATTTAAAAGATTTTGCTTTAAATATGGACTGTCAGATTAAAGTAAATTAATTTGGACCGTTCATGAGTTAGTTACTATGCAGTCAATTTTTCTATAAATAGAAGTTCATTCCTTCATTATTTCTTACGAATTCACTGAAACTCTAGAGAGAGAAACTATAGAGAGAAAGAAGAAAGTATTATGCTACTTCACTACTTATATATCCAATACTCTTCTTCTTAAGGTAGGGAATATTATTTGTTGTACTCGTAAGGGGTGTTATTCTTTTGTAATCATGAAGAGAACTTATGTTATTCCATTCTTTATTATTACATTGGAATAACTCAGATATATCGCTGGGCTACCCTATACTTGGTGACATTCTTCTATTATTCCGTCTTTACTATTCTGTTGGAATATCCTGTTTATGCGTTTTATGCCGGACTTGATTCCGTCTTTATTATTCTATTGGAATATCACATGCATGCGTTTCTGGCGGGACTGAATTCCGCCTCTTTATTATTATTCTCATTGGAATATCCCGCTTGGTCTTAATTTCATCCGGCCCGGTTCCGTTATTTAGTATTCCGTTGGAATAACTTTTATACATGAGAAGTACCGCATGCATGGTGATTTCTTTTGTTATTCCATTCTTTATTATACTCAATTGGTTAAAGTTTTGACTTCTATACTCCATGAAATTAGTGGAATATCCTTGATAATTGCGCTTCATCCAGTATCTTGTCATGGAAATATTCTTCTGAGCATTCTTGAATTTTACTCTACAAAGCAGTATCATGTTGACAATTTGGACATTATTAGTTTCTGGATAAATTAATTCTTAAACTTGTTTTATTGAATTCTTATATCATTGTCATCATCCTCATGTTTATATTATGTTGAAAGTCATCTGTGGCCTGTAGTGCATAGATGGACTTGGTATGATTATGACCAGGGATTATTCGGTATAATCATGACCGTAATGTTACAAATGATGTGGAAAAAGTCCTCATTGGCTGTAGTGCATTGATGGACGCTTTTGGTATGAATATGGCTATGGATTCTCTTGACCAAGGGTGCAAAGATGAATTGTTTTATGGCATGATCAAGACCGTTGATGAAAACATGATTATTCTTGGCCCGTAGTGCATGGATAATTATGGTCGTGATACTAAAGAATATCATTGGCCGTAGTGCAGGGGTGATTCGATGATGTGGATTATTTATTAAAATGAGTCCCAAATGATAAAAGTGATGAAAACCTTTTAAATCATAAAAGATAGTAGATTTTATTCTCTACTTGACCCTTTTAATGGATTACTTGTTCATTTGCGCTTAAACTTGATGTTTGTTATATTGTATCAGTTTAACACTGTTTAAGGCTAATGATAATTTATTCTGCATTATCTTAGTCATAATATTTCTTACTGGGCTAGTTGAGCTCACCCTTTCTTTCACTGTTCTCTTCAGGATATGAGAACGTAGCGGGGACTAGTCGGGAAACAGAGTGATGGTCCTAGATGGTGCATTAGTAGTCCTCACTATTCTATGAAATAGTGTGATAATAAATGTAATGAGGACTCCATTGAGTTTGTATACTCTCTAGAGGAGAGTATTTGTATTAAAACTCACAGCCTATGTTTTGTCGTTTTTTACACGACTGTTGTATAATTAAGTTGTATTTGAATTCTGTACCATGTATCTGGCGACTCAAGATGGGTGATGTATACCTAATTTTGGGGGCGTCACACTGAGATTTTTCAAAGTGGCATGCTTAGAAAAAATAATAATATTATTTTATTAATTTAGTATGCTTTGGCGTTCTAGCATTTTCCTATAAATAGGGTGCTTAGTTAGAATTGAAAAATCACACCAGAAATAAGTTTTCTTTCTCTTTCTATATTATCGAGCGTATTTTATGAGTATTTAGATACTTTAAGAGTTGTTATTCAGTGCAAGTTTCCTTCAGCACTATATCTGATATTCCAGTCAGAAGTACTGTTCTTTTGAGGTAAGGGATGTTTTTTTTTTCGTAAATGATATTATTTTCTTCTATAGCATTCTGCCGAAATATTGATATGAATTTTATTGTGGAATTTCTACATTTTTGTGTCGGGGTTACTATTTACGTATAGGGCACTATTCACGAATACGGCACTATTCATAGAAAAAATGAAATTTTCTTTTTTTTGTCCAAGTTGTCTATTATGGTTACTATCTTTGATTGTATCCATGTTTTGATCTTCATTCTTGAATTTTGCTCCACAATTGATTATTATAAGGTATTTTTGAACTTGGATAAACTAAAGTACGAATCTCTAATCTTTGATCTTTTATCTCACTGGATTCGTTTTTTTTAAAATATTTTTTATCATCCTCAGTCCTAAATGATGATATTACTAAATATCTTTGGTCTGTAGTGCAAAGATGAATGATTAACTGATTAATATCTTTGGCCCGTAGTGCAAAGATGAACAGGTGTTGAGATGAACATGACCAACTGGTGATACAAATGAATATCTTTGGCATGTGTGTCATACCTAAGCTTATTTGATTGGTCAGTCAGAGCATATTGTTAATATGTGATATGTTAATTTGTTAATTAACCCTTGTTTTGTGACAGTATTTGAGAATGGCAGCTGGAAATATTAACAATGGAGTGAATGAGACCGTGGAGACACCTTTAATCACCACCTAGGGAAACGTGCAACGGGAAGACAATATTCCTCCTGTAAACAACACTACCGAACAAATGATGAATGATGGGATGTTAAGAAGCTTTTTGCAGTTCATGCGAAATCAGACGAGGGAGACTCGTGTACAAAATACGGGTGGAAATGATAGCGAATGCGCCATTGTCATCACAACAATCGCCCAAAGAGTTGGGACCACCAGAATTTATGGGAAAGCCGGATCCGATCAAGGCGAAAACGTGGTTTAAGAAAATTACCAAGATATTTGATGTCTTGGGATGCACAGAGGAACAGAAGGTTCCATTCGCCACCTTTATGTTCCGTGGTGAGCGACATTCTTGGTGGGAATCACGTGAAGCGTACCACTGCTGCCGCACTCAACATGTCTTGGGAAACATTTCAAAAACTGTTTAATGACAAGTACTTTCCTGAAAGTATTCGTTATATAAAGGAGGTAGAGTTTATTAGACTGGAACAAAACAATATGACGGTGTCCCAGTACGAGGCAAAGTTCGCAGAGTTATCCAGGTTTGCACATCATTTGGTAGAGAATGAGGAACGAATGACGCGGATGTTTTTGAGAGGTTTGAAACCCGAGATTCGGCAATATCTTATCTCTCATAAATTTTCTTTATATTCAGATGTTGTAAACAGGGCTCAATTATTAGAGCAAGATAATGAGTATGTTCAACCGAGGGACCACAACCAGGGTCATACCGGTGGCAGCAGTCATCGGAGCAATGACAACCAGCGGGGAGGAAAACATTCGGACAAAAATAGTAACCACTCTGGTGGTAATCGTGGCCATGATGGTAGAAGAAGCGAGTTGGAGGGAGATTTCAAAAAGAGAAGGTACAAAAATGATAACGTGAAGATGTCAGCACAAACATCAGTTGTTTCTAGGGGAGGAGAACGATCACCAGTTGTTTGTTATAAATGCGGGAAAGAGGGACACATCAGCCCAAACTACCCACAATAATCCAAGGTGTGTTATAAATGTAGAAAGGAAGTTCATATAGCTAGAGAATATCTTATTGCGAAACCAAGTTCAACGGGAATGGTGACTCCAAAGGTTGTCCCGGACAAGTCAAAGTCGGTGGTTTCTAGAAGAGCGTTTGTTGTGACTGCCCAAAATGCGAGGAACCCGAACGAGGTGATCACGGGTAAGCTAATCATAAACTATTGTGATGTTTATACCTTATTAGATATCGGTTCTACCCATTCTTTTATCTCTCCTGCTTGTGCTCAACGTTTAAACTTGACTCCGGAGAAATTAAACTTTGACTTATCTGTTGAGACTCTGTTAGGAGAAACTTTCATTACATCTACTATTTATAAATCTTTCTTGATTTAAGTTGGAACCATCACATTACCTGCCGATCTTATTTCGTTGAAAATACTTGCATTTGATGTGATTTTAGGGATTGATTGGTTAACCACACATCATGCTAAAATTGATTATTTTCGTAAGGTTGTTAGTTTTCATATTCCTAACCAACCTGTTATGCGAATTCAAGCAACCAAACCACTAAAGTCAATCATTATCATATCAAGCCATAAAGTTATTCGTTTATTGAAAAATAGATGTCAAGCTTTCTTAGTCCATGTCACGGACTTGAACAAAAACACGTCAGATTTGAATAATATCTTTGTTGTTAGTGAATTTCCTGACATATTTCTTGAAGAACTTCCTGGTCTACCCCCAGAACGTGAAGTTGAATTCTTTATTGACCTTGAACCTGGTACAAAGCCCATATCTAAAACCACATATCGAATGGCTCCTATTGAACTTCAGGAGTTAAAGGTCCAACTACAAGAGTTATTGGACATCGGTTTCATTCGTCCTAGTACATCTCCTTGGGGTGCTCTTGTTTTATTCGTAAAGAAGAAAGATGGTAGTATGAGACTTTGTATTGACTACCAAAAATTAAACAATGTCACCATCAAGAATAGGTATCCGCTACCTCGCATTGATGACTTGTTTGACCAGTTGCAAGGAGAATAACTCTTTTCAAAGATCGATCTTCGTTCTGGATATCATCAGCTGAAGATTAAAACTGAGGATATTCCAAAGATTGCCTTTAGAACTCGGTACGGGCATTATGAATTCTTAGTCATGTCTTTTGGATTGACTAATGCTCCTGCTGCTTTTATGGATATGATGAACCGTGTGTTCAAAGAATATTTGGATCAGTTCGTTGTTGTCTTTATTGATGACATCCTCATCTATTCCAAAAGCCGTGAAGATCATGAGCGCCATTTGAAGTTGGTACTTCAAAGGCTTCGTGATAACAAGCTATATGCCAAGCTGAAGAAATGCGAGTTCTGGTTTGAGGAAGTAGCATTCCTTGGGCACGTGGTGTCAAAACATGGAGTATCTGTCGACCCGGTGAAAATTAAAGCAATACAAAGTTAGGAGCAACCGAAGTCGGTGACCGAAGTACGTAGCTTTCTGGGCTTAGCTAGTTATTATCAGAGATTCGTGGAAGGATTTTCTAGAATCGCTACTCCGTTAAATCAGCTGACTCGAAAAGATACAAAATTTGTATGGAGCGAGGGATGCGAGAAGAGTTTATAAGAGCTCAAGAGGAGACTCATTTCGGCGCCTGTTCTGACAATACCATCTGGTTCGGATGGAATTGTTATCTACAACGATGCTTTACGCAAAGGGTTAGGATGTGTTCTCATGCAAAATGGGAAAGTCATAGCCTATGCCTCGTGATAACTCAAAGAATATGAGAGGAATTATCCTAGTCCTGATCTGGAGTTGGCAGCAGTCGTTTTCGCATTGAAGATCTGGAGACACTACCTGTATGGGGAGAAAGTGGAGATTTATACGGATCATAAAAGCCTTAAATATTTTTTAACCCAAAAGGAACTCAACATGCGACAACGACGTTGGCTCGAGTTGTTGAAAGATTATGACCATACCATCCAATATCATCTTGGAAAAGCAAACATGGTAGCTGACGCATTGAGTAGAAGATCATATACGGGTACGAGTGCAATGTTGTTAACACAAAGGCCCATTTTATATGACTTGCAAAGGATGGAGATAGAGGTAAAGGCTCCAAGTACCCACGTGATGATATTAAGCATACGAGTAGAACCGACTTTAATCGATAAAGTTAAAGCTGCTCAAGCTACGGACCTGAAGTTGATGCGTATGAAGAAGAAAGTGCAAGAAGGTGTTATTCCAGAAGCAAGAATCGATGAAGAAGGAATACTTCGAGAAAACTCCAGACTTTGTGTTCCTAATGATTCTGACTTGAAACATAGAATCATGATGGAGGCACACAATACACCGTTTTTAATCCATCCTGGTAGTACCAAAATGTATTATGATCTTCGACATACAATTTGGTGGAACAATATGAAGAGAGAGATCGCGAAGTTTATCTCGAGGTGTATAACTTGTCAACGTGTAAAGGCGGAGCATCAAGTGCCAAAGGGAACATTGCAACCACTTGAGATTCCAAAATGGAAGTGAGAACACATTACTATGGATTTTGTTATGGGTCTTCCCAAGGTTTCTCAAGGCATAGTTGCGATTTGGGTCATTGTTGATAGATTAACCAAGTCTGCTCATTTCTTACCTATACGGGAGACTTATTCCCTTGAACGTCTTGTTTGTATATACGTGAATGATATTGTGAGATTGCATGGCATGCCAGTATCCATAGAGTTTTGGATCATGACCCAAGATTCACTTCACGATTTTGGGTTAGCTTGCAGAAAGCTATGGGCACGGATTTACGATTCAATTCGACATACCATCCTCAAACAGGAGGGCAATCAGAAAGGACTATTCAAACTCTTGAAGACTTATTAAGACTACGTGTCGTAGATTTCAAAGGAAGTTGGGATAAGTACTTGTCATTGGTGGAATTCTCCTACAACAACATTTATCAAGCAAGTATAGGCTTGGCTCCATTCGAGGCGTTGTATGGAAGAAAATGTCGTTCTCCAATATGCTGGGACTAGGTGGGTGAAGCAACATTGTTGGGACCAGAATTAGTATGCATAACTACAGAAAAGATCCATACGATTCGACAACGTATACAAACAGCACATGATCGATAAAAGAGTTATGTGGATCTTCATCGAAAGGACATGGAATTTAATATTGGGGATCATGTATTGTTACGTATTACTCCATGGAAGGGAGTTACAAGATTTGGGAAGAGAGGAAAGCTCAATCCAAGATTTATTGGTCCATTTGAGATTCTTGACCGAATAGGAAATGTGGCCTATAGGCTCGCATTACCTCCAATCATGTCTCGTGTTCATAATGTTTTTCACATATCTACGCTTCGTAAATATGTGAAAGACACAAACCATATTATTGAGTTAGAACCAGACGAGATAGCCAAAGATTTAATGTACGAGGAGGTACCTGTTAAGATCTTGGATAGAAAAGAGCATGTCCTACGCACCAAAGTTATACCATAAGTGTGAGACCCCAGATTTTATGAATAAATATTTAATTTTCTCGAAATAAATTTTTTAATATTATGGTGTGGATTTGATATAATGTTATAGTTGTGGATAGTATTTATAAATTTTACAAAGTAAGCAAGTGGTTATAATATTCAATTGGTCGGGGAATATTCGTTTTAACAGGGAATATTATATGACGGCACAATCATTGGTGGACCCCACAACGAAAGTATTGTCGTAGTTAGAAAATGACAAAATTATCTTTTTATAAAAATAACGACGGAGATGTTACCGTTAAAAGCGCTTGAACTACCCTAGTAGTAAAAGTACGATGTACATGTGGTTGCATAAAGCACACGATATTGGTTATTGATCTTTACGTGATAAGTCACTCAATTATACTCAATTATTGCTACATGATAATTCTTTGATCATATCTCTCATATATTGATTCAATTATTGTTACAATTATCATCTGCGCATAATATGATATATTATTAAATCAATAATTGAGACAATAAAGTTATTCATATTATTATTTGCAATATTGACAAAAGTCTGTAAGTTACATCGAGGAGGTTTGGTCACCTAATTGCGGCATGATAAGGAGAAATCCTTATCGAAGCCCCATCTTTCCCGGGAATGACCGGTTGTTAAATATTGTGAATTATAATATTAATGATGAATAAGTTCGTGTTGATTAAAGATGAAATTGATAGTTCCACTGTGTTGGGATTATTAGTGTTAGTGGAAATCGACATTTATTTCGATAATAATTTATGTCTGGAGGTTATATTGTTCAATCGGGTATTCGGGGCACTTTTCGTGTCGAAGTACTATTCACGAGTTACTATTCATGAGTTACTATTCACGAGTTATTATTCACAGGGTACTATTCACCCGTAAGATATATTTCTTTTTGGTCCAAATTATTTTTGGGTACAATATTATTCCATGAGGAGATGTGCTAATTTTTCGCATCATTGGTTGAAGATATAATAGTAAATCAATATGAATTTTGCTTTGGTGGAAAGTTATAATAGTGAATCAATATGGATCGCTGGTTTAAAGTTTTAATAGTGAATCAGTATGGACCGTTGCTTTAAAGTTTTAATAGTGAATCAGTATGGACCATTGCTTTAAAGTTTTAATAGTGAATCAGTATGGACCGTTGCTTTAAGTTTTAATAGTAAATCAATATGGACCGTCCGTTTAAAAGTAAATCAATCTGGACCGTTCATGAATTAGTTACTATTCACCCCATTCTCCTATAAATAAAGCTCATTCCTTCATTACTTCTTACGAATTCACCGAAACTCTAGAGAGAAAACTATAGAGAGAAAGAAGAAAAGTATTCTTCTACTTCACTACTCCAATATCCAGCTTTCTTCTAAGGTAAGGGATATTATTTGTAGTACTCGTAAGGGTATTATTTCTTTCTTATTCATGAAGAGAACTTCATTATTCCATTCTTTATTATTACATTGGAATAACTCAGACACGCTGTGAGCTACCCTATACTTGGTGAAATTCTTCATTATTCCATTCTTTATTATTATGTTGGAATAACTTTGTACATCAAAAATCTTTCGCATACATGGTGAAATTCTTCTAATATTTCGTTCTTTATTATTACATTTGGAATATCCTCATACATGCATTTACGCCGGACTGGTTCCATTATTTATTATTCTATCGGAATATCCTGCGTATGCGTTTATCTTAGAACTGGTTCCATTATTTATTATTCGTCCGGAAGATCCTCATGCATGCGTTTACTGTGGGACTAGTTCCATTATTTATTATTACATTGGGAATAACACGCTGCATGCGATCTATCACACGCATACGGTGAATCCTTCTGTTATTCCATTCTTTATTATTCTGTTGGAATAACTTGTCTATGTGGATTAGAACATGCATGGTGAATGATCCTTCGTATTCATTCCTTATTAAATTGTGGAAATGATCTGTCTACGTGGATTACCGCATGGTGGGCGAAAATCCATTTGCAGTTTCATATATTCTATTATACTTAGTTGGTTAAAGCTTTGGCTTCTATACTCCATGAAATTAGTGGAATATCCTTGATATTTACGCTTCATCCAGTATCTTTTCATGGAAATATTCTTCTGAGCATTCTTGAATTTTACTCTACAAAGCAGTATCATGTTGACAAATTGGACGTTATTAGTTCCTGGATAAATTAATTTATAAATCTTTAAAATTTATTCTTGAACTTGTTTTATTGAATTATTATGTCATTGTTATCATCCTAATGCTTATATTGTGATGAAAGTCATCTTTGGCTTACGTGCATAGATGGACTTGGTATGATTATGACCAGGAATTATTCGGTATAATCATGACCGTAATATGACGAATGATGTGGTAAAAGTCCTCAATGGCATGTAGTTCATTGGTGGGCCAAATTGTTGGTATGATTATGATCGGGGATTATTCTAAGATAGTCATGACCATTGATGATTACATGAATATCCTTGGCCGTGGGCGAGGATGATTCAATTTTATTTAAAAAGTCGAGTCTCAAATGATAAAAGTGATGAAAAACCTTTTAAATCATAGAAGATAGTAGATTTTATTCTCTACTTGACTCTTCTAATGGATTGCTTGTTCCGCTGCAGTTAAACTTGATGTTTATTATATTTTATCAATTTAACACCGTTGAAGGCTAATGATAATTTATTCTGCATTATCTTAGTCATAATATTTCTTACTGGGCTAGTTGAGCTCACCCTTTCTTTCACTGTTCTCCTCAGGAAATGAGAACGTAGCTGGGACTAGTCGGGGAACAGAGTGATGGTCCTAGATGGTGCATTAGTAGTCCTCACTATTCTGTGAAATTGTGTGATAATAAATGTAATGAGGACTCCATTGAGTGTGGATATTATCTAGATGACAATATTTGTTTTAAAACTCACAGCCTATGTTTTGTCATATTTTACACGATTGTTGTATAATTAAGTTATATTTGTATTCAGTTCCTTGTATCTGGCGACTCAATATGGGTGATGTATACCTGTTTTGGGGGCGTCACAATAGGTATCAAAGCTTAGGGATATGATCCCTAGCTGAGATGTGAGACAAGAACTAGGAGGGGAGAGACGGGGAATTCTTTCTCTAGTATGACCTACCTAAGTTTATTTGGTATTTAACTGGTCGATCAGAGTATAGGGATAATATGTGATATATTAATTAACCCTTGTTTTGTGGCAGTATTGGAAAATGGCATCCAAAAATATTGGGATAAGCAATGAAGCACATGAGACCGTTGAGTCACTAACAATCAATAACCAGGATAATGTGCAACAGGAAGATAATAATCCTCAGGTAAACAATAACACCGATGAAATGATGAACGATGGGATGTTCAGAGGCTTTATGCAATTCATGCAACATCAGGCGAGAGAGACTCCTGTTCATAAGGCAGGTGGAAACAATGGCAACCCACGACTACCACACCGCTAAGCGCTTTAAAGAGCCGGGACCACCGGAGTTTTGGGAAAGCCGAACCACTTAAAGGCGAGACGGTTAAAAGCGAGATCACCAAGATATTTGATGTCTTGGGATGCCCCGAGGAGCAAAAGGTTCCCTTTGCCACCTTTATGTTGCGTGAAGAAGTAGATTATTGGTGAGAATCTGTAAAACGTACCCAGCCTGACGCATTTAAGATGTCTTGGGAGAAGTTCCAAGAGCTATTCAACGACAAGTACTTTTCCGAAAGTATTCGTCATATAAAGGAGGTGGAGTTTATCAAGTTAGAACAAAACAATATGACCGTGTCGCAGTACGAGGCTAAGTTTGCCGAGTTATCCCGATTTGCATCCCATTTGGTCGATAATGAGGAGCGACTGAAGCGAATATTTCTAAGAGGTTTGAAACCCGATATACGTCAATACCTCATTTCTCACAAACTTTGTTTATATTCGGATGTTGTGAATAGGGCTCGATTATTGGAGCGCGCGATAATGATTCAAAGACAAACCAAAAGGTAACGACCAACAACACGATAATAATCGTCACATCGATGGTAACGACCATCTGAACAATGATAACCATCGTAGGGGAAATTATCACGCCAAGAATGGTAACCACTTCGGTGGTAATCATGGCCAAGATAATAGAAGTGGAAATTTTAAGAAGAGAAGGTTCAATAATGATGGAAAGACAACAGCACCAGCACCTGTTAAGGAAGGAGAACGACCGCTGGTCATATGCTTCAAATGCGATTGGGAGGGACATATCAGTGTAAACTGCGTGATGCAGTCCAAAGCATGTTACAATTGTGGAAAAGAAGGTCACCTAGCCCGATTTTGTCGTGCACCAAAGTCAAGTCCAGCTGGGATAGTAATGCCAAAGGATGTCCCAGACAAGCCAAAGCTGGTAGTTTAAGAGAGAGTGTTTTTTTTTATGAGGAACCTGAATAAAATTATCACGGGTAAGTTAATCATAAACTCTTGCGAAGTCTATACCGTGTTAGATACCGGTTCTAAGCACTCTTTTATTTCACCTAGTTTTTTTCAATGTTTGAATTTAACTCCGGAGAAGTTAGATTATGATTTATCTATTGAAACTCAATTGGGAGAAACCTTCGTTACATCTACTATTTATAAATCTTGTTTAATTTAAATCGACACTTCCACGTTACCTGTCGATCTTATCTCTTTGAAAATACATGCCTTTAATGTGATTGTTGGAAACGATTGGTTAACTACTCATCATGCTTTTCGTAAGGTTGTTAGCTTTCATATTCCTAACCAACCTGTTATGCGAATCCAAGCAACCAAACCACTAAAGTCAATCATTATCATATCAAGACATAAGTAAAGAGCCCCAGTCCTTTCGTTGTTGACTTCCTTGTGTGAAATGCACCGAAGCCAGACTTCTTGTAGGCGACGTCGTGAATGACGATGGCAAGTTGATAGGTATCAATGTGACGTACTATCCATGTCTTGGATGAGGGTCACAGTTTTGAATGATATTTCTATTGTTAATAAATTTTCTGACGTATTCTTGAAGACTTCTTAGCCTACCCCTAGAGCGTGAAATTGAATTTTGTATTGACCCCAATACAAAACCCATTTCTAAAACCCTCAAATATTTTCTTCACCCAAAACGAACGTGTAATGTGCCAAAGACGTTGGCTCGAGCTGTTGAAGATTACGATCATATCATTCAATACCATCGTGGAAAAGCGAACGTGGTAGCTGACGCATTGAGTAGAAGATCGTATGCGTTTACAAGTACGAATATACGAACCCCCATGAAGATAACGAATATACAAGTAGAATCGACTTTAATCGATAAAGTTAAAGCCACTCAAGCTACACACCCGGAGCTGATGAATGTGAAGAATTAAGAAGGTTCAAGAGGGCGTTATTCTAGAAGCAAGAATCGACGAAGAGAGGAAATCTCAACCCTCGATTTAATTGGCCCATTTGAAATCCTCGATAAAGTAGGAACTGTGGCTTATAGACTCATTTTACCGCCATGTATGTCGTGTGTTCATAACGTTTCTAACATATCGACGTTACGTAAATATGGGGACTACCCGAACCACATTATTAATTTAGAACCAGACGAGATAGAGGATGATTTAACGTATGAGGAGATACGTGTTAAAATCTTGGATAAGAAGGATTATATTAAATCACTCAAAGGTTATACCTCAAGAGTTAGAATCAAATGAAGTTAAGATACCTCACCTCTTGAAAGATACCAGTGCATTATATGTAAATTTAGAGGGCTAAATTCCATAAGGAGGGGAGATTGTGAGACCCAGATTTTATGAATAAATATTTAATTTTCTCGGAATAAATTTTAAAATATTATGGTGTGGATTTGATATAATGTTATAGTTGTGGATATTATTTATAATTTTGCGAAGTAAGCAAGTGGTTATATAATATTAGATTGGTCGGGGAATGTGATGCCCCCAAAATAGGTATACAACACCCATTCTGAGTCGTTAAAATACATGGTACAGAAACAACTACAACTTTATTAATATAACATAAAAACTGTGAGTTTAAATACAAATATTGTCATCTAGACAATATTCACACTCAAATAAGTCCTCATTACAATTATTAATATACTATTTTACAGAATAGTGAGGACTACTAGAACCACTTCTAGAACCATCATTCCACACCCCGACTAGTACTCGCTACATTCTCGCCTCCTGAGAAGAAAAATGGAACAACAAGGAAAAGGGTGAGCTCAACTAGCCCAGTAAAGAACATTATGACTAAGATAATATAAAACAAATTATCGTTAGTCCTCAACAGGGAAAAATCTAATAGAATACTATAGACAACAAGTTTTAAATCAATATTCGCAACGGAAATAATAATTCATTAGAAGAGTTAAGTAGAGTATGAAATCTACTATCTTCTATATATGAATTTAAAAGTTCATCGTCTATCTTTTATCCCTGTAACATCAATCAATATATAACTGAAATCAAATATTCATCTTTGCACTACAGGCCAACGATATTCATCAGTTGGTCATGTTCATCTAAACACCTGTTCATCTTTGCACTACGGGCCAAAGATATTCATTAGAAAATCATTCATCTTTGCACTACATGCCAAAGATATTCAGTAATATCATCATTTAGGACTGAGGATGATGAAAAATATTTTAAAGAAAACGAATCCAGTGAAATAAAAGAATAAATATTAATGATTTGTACTTTAAACAATCCAAGTTCAAAAATACTTCATAAATAACCAGATTGGAGTAAAATTCAAGAATGAAGACCAAAACATAGATCCAATCAAAGATAGGAACTATAACAGACAATCTTGGATACAGAAATGAAAAATTAATTTTTCTGTAAATAGTGTCGTATTTGTGAATAGTGCCGTATCCGTGAATTGTAACTCCGACACCAAAAGATAGAAATTTCACAAAAAATATCATCATGCTTCGTGAATAATACTCGTGAATAGTAACTCATGAATAGTAACCCCGACATGAAAAGTTCCAAATTTGATAAAAAGTTCTCACCAATATTTCAGCATAATGATATTAAAGAAATAATATCATTTTTGAATAAAATAACATCCCTTATCTCAAAAGGATAGTACTTCTGACTGGAATACTAGATATAGTGCTGAAAGAACTTGTACCGTATAGCAATACTCAAAGTACTAAACTACTCACAAAAATACGCTCAATATTATAGAGAGAGAAAGAGAGAGAAAACTTCAGTTTCTTGAATGATTTTCAATTCTAACCTAAGCAACTATTTATAGAAAATTGCTTAGAACACCAAAGTAGAAAATTGAATATAATATTAATATACATATATATATATATATATAAATTTTCAAGCCCACCTTTGAAATCAGATCTTAGCATTTCCCACATGCCAATCTTCTAGAAAAAAGGTAAGAAAAACGTTTTTCATAAATAAAATATTTAAAACTTCCAAAAATCAATTATTTTGGAACTACAGAACTTCAATAATTCATAATAAATAGCCCTTTTATCAGAAAAATTCGAACCACATGTCTTTTCCATAGGAAATTTTATTCTCTACAACTTTGTAAGTTTAAGTTTTTCCAAATTCCAAACAGAAATTGAACGAAATCCACAAACAGACGATTTTATAGGCTATAATCAAATTTCAGTCAAGAAATGGGGTCCACCGACACACAAAACATGTGTTAATCATTTAATGCAATAAAAATACTCTTTCTCCTCATATACTCATATATCCCACATTCATTGTAAAAATATCATCATTATTATATTATAATAATATAATAAAATATTATTTTATCAGAAAAGATAAAATATCAATTTTTAACAATTGTCACTTTAAAATTTTTCTCCATCTATATCCACATAAAATCAATATTTTCCTCATCATATAAATTAATAATTAATTATTCACAAATAATATTACAGAATCACAATCTTGCAACCCAGCCGGTTCGAGGAAGAGGGGGCTTTCCAATAAGGATTTCTCCTTACTTGCGCGCAATTAGGTGACCAAACCTCTCCTTAGACAGAACTTTCTAGACATTTCCAATAATGTTTTCTAATAATATTATTCAGATAATATGAATTATTGCTTCGATAATAGAAAATATTGTGTAGTGACAATTATTGAAACAACAGTAATATAGAATATCAATGCAACAATTATTGAATCAATAAAATAAAATACTTAACAGCAATTACTGTAACAATTATTGAGTAGTGTCTTCTTACGTAAGAATCATTAATTGGTGCAATACCGTGTGCTACTGTGCAACAACGCGTATTACTATGTTTTAACCAATTTGGGTATTCCAACAAAGTTAATGGTAATAACTACGCCAATTATTTATAAACAACTTATACTTGTCGTTTTCTTCATCCAATCGCTTTTACATTATGGGGCCCACAAGGTCGCTTGTGTCGTCATTTAAATATTCCCCAACAACAAGAATATTCCACGATCAAACGAATATTCTCCGACAACAATGAGTATTTTATAACCACTTGCTTATTTGAAATATTTGTGCATTTTACCCATAACTAACCACATTAATCAAATCAACCCTTACTATTTCAAAATGATAAATAGAGGAAATTAAATTTCATTTATTAATAATTTGGGGTCTTACAACCTCCCCTCCTTATGAAATTTCATCCTCGAAATTGACGTACGTACCTGGTGTTTCGAAAAGATGAGGATACCTCACTTTCATTTCTGTTTCCAACTCCCAGGTCATTTCCTCAATAACATGGTGTCTCCACAAAACTTTAACTTGTGGTATGACCTTCGTGCGTAGGACATGCTCCCTCCTATCCAAGATCTTGATAGGTACCTCTTCGTACGTTAAGTCTTCGGCTATCTCGTCCGGTTCTAACTCAATAACGTGGTTTGGGTCTTTCACATATTTACGTAGCACAGATATATGAAAAACATTATGAACACGAGACATACTTGGAGGTAACGCGAGTCTATAGGCCACATTTCATACTCGGTCAAGAATCTGAAATGGACCAATAAATCGTGGATTGAGCTTTCCTCTCTTCCCAAATCTTGTAACTCCTTTCCATGGAGCCACACACAATAATATATGATCCCCAATGTCAAATTCCAAGTCCTTTCGATGAAGATTCGCATAACTCTTTTGTCGATCCTGTGCCGTTTGTATACGTTGTCGAATCGTTTGGATCTTCTCTGTAGTCATTCGTACCAACTCGGGTCCCAACAATGTTTCTTCACCCACCTTATCCCAACATATTGGAGATCGACACTTTCGTCCATATAATGCTTCAAATGGAGCCACACCTATACTTGCCTGATAACTGTTGTTGTAAGAGAATTCCACCAATGGTAAATACTTATCGCAACTGTCTTTGAAATCTAGGACACAAAGTCTTAATAGATCTTCAAGAGTTTGAATAGTCCTCTCTGATTTCCCGTCCGTTTGAGGATGGTATGCCGAATTGAACCGTAAATTCGTTCCCATAGCTTTTTGCAAGCCAACCCAAAATCTTAAAGTAAATCTTGGGTCACGATCCGAAACTATGGTTATTGGCATGCCATGCAACCTCACAATCTCATTCACGTACATACTAGTAAGACGTTCAGGGGAATAAGTCTCTCGCAGTGGTAAGAAATGGGCAGACTTGGTTAATCTATCAACAATAACCCAAATCGCATTTATGCCTTGAGAAACCGTGGGAAGACCCGTAACGAAATCCATGGTAATGTGTTCCCACTTTCATTTCAGAATCTCAAGTGGTTGCAATGGTCCTTTTGGTACTTGATGCTCCGCCTTTACACGTTGACAAGTTAAACACCTTGAGATAAACTTTGCAATCTCTCTTTTCATATTGTTCCACCAAAATGTATGTCGAAGATCACGATACATTTTGGTACTTCCAGGATGGATTGCAAATGGTGTATTATGTGCCTCCATCATGATCTTGAACTTCAAATCAGAATCATTAGGAACACAAAGTTTGGAGTGGACTCGAAGTATTCCTTCTTCATTGATTCTTGCTTCTGGAATAGTACCTTAATGTACTTTCTTCTTCATACGCATCAGCTCCGGATCTGTGGCTTGAGCAACTTTAACTTTTTCGATTAAAGTCGGTTCTATGCGTATACTTGACATCATTGCATGGGTCCCCGGAGTCATGAATTCTATCTTCATCTTTTGTAAATCACACAAAATGGGCCTTTGTTTTAACAACATCGCACTCGTTCCCGCATATGATCTTCTACTAAACGCGTCAGCTACCACGTTCACTTTTCCAAGATGGTATGGTCAGAACATGTGCCGAAATGAGTCTCCTCTTGAGTTCTTCAAAGCTCTTCCCACATTCCTTGCTCCATTCGAATTTTGTATCTCTACGAGTCAGCAGCGTTAATGGAATAGCGATTTGAGAATATCATTCAACGAATCTCCGAAAATAACCAACTAAGCTTGAAAGCTACATATTTCGATTCTGATTTAGGTTGCTCTCAATCGTGACTTAGATCCCAACCTTGGATAAAGACGTCACAATGACACCTATCGGTTTACTATCACACAAATATGGCATCCCCTATGGAGAGTCCGGCTTTTTGCATTCCACAAAAGAAGTCACGAGATAGAGGCTCGGTTATCAACTTCTATAGTTGGGTTTTTAACTCCTGAAGTTCAATAGGAGCCATTTGATATGAGATTTTAGAAATGGGTTTTGTACCGGGTTCAAAGTCGATACAAAATTCAATATCACGCTCTGGGAGTAGGCCAGGAAATACTTCAGGAAATTTACTAACAACAGAAATATCATTCAAATCTGACGTATTTTTGTTCAAGTCCATAACATGGCTAAGAAAGCTTGACATCCATTTTTCAATAAACGAAAGAGTTTACGGCTTGATATGAAAGAGTTTGACTTTAATGGTTTGGTTGCTTGAATTCGAATAATAGGTTGCTTAGGAATATAAAAACTAACAACCTTACAAAAGCAATCAATTTGGCATGATGAGTAGTTAACCAATCAATCCCTAAAATCACATCAAAAGAAAGTATCTTTAAAGAGATAAGGTCAACAGGTAAGGTGATGGTGCCAACTTGGATCAAACAAGATTTATAAACAGTGGATGAGATAAAAGTTTCTCCTAACGAAGTTTCCACAGATAGGTCAAAGTCTAATTTCTCCGGAGTCAAGTTTAAACGTTGAGCACAAGCAGGAGAAATAAATGAATGGGTAGCACCGGTATCTAATAAGGTATAGAATTCGCAAGAATTTATAATTAACTAACCCGTGATACCTTCGTTCAAGTTCCTCGCATTTTGGGCAGTCACGACAAACGCTCTTCCAGGAACCGTTGACTTTGACTTGTTTGTATCCGCCTCTGGTGCCACCGTCCCAATTGGACTTAACTTTGTTATAGAGTACATTCCACCCATCATTGCTTCGTTGAATTCCTGATCCATGATTTCAATCATTACTTTCCGATCCATATCGAATTGGGGTTGACCGCTCTGCATATGGTAATTCTGAACTCGATGTTGGATTCACCCAATTGTTGTCCAAAAAGCGAAATCCATTTCATCTATTTTGGCCTTATTGGATCGGACGTCTTTTTCTACAATATCAACGTGTCGTGTAGCTTTTACCCATGCATCCTCCATTCTCATTCATTTGGTTGCTTCTTCTTTCATCAGAACTTTGATCATAGCATTCTCATATTCCAGCTCTAATATCTTATACTCTGCCAAAGAGTGCTTCTGTTCAAGCATCGCACATCGGGTAACAAAATTTAGAATTGTTGCATCTCTTTGCTCCACGACCGCCTGCCATTCTTCAGCCTGCTCTTCTAACTCATGAATACGATTTTGTAATTCTAAATTTCAATCATAAAATTCTTCTAATAAATTCTCCTCAGGTTCCTCTTCTTCCTCTTCTTCACTCTCACCGCCACTACCTCTACTATATCTCGTGCAACTATTAATTCTTCATTCACCACATAGATATCTCTAATTCTTTCTTCACCTGACATCACATTATCTTGGTTGGCGATTAGAGCTTTCTCCACGGTCTCATTCACTCCATTATTAATATTTTCAGCTATTATTCTCAAATACTGCCACAAAACAAGGGTTAATTAAAGAAATTTACATGCAACATAATAACCCTATACTCTGACCAACCAACAAATAAGCTTAGGTAGGACACACTAGCAAACAATTTACTCGTCTCTCCCCTCCTAGTTCTATTCCCCGATCTCCGCCAGAGATCATATCCCTAAGCTCTGATACCAACTGTGACGCCCCCAAAATAGGTATACAACACCCATTCTGAGTCGTCAAAAAATATGGTACATAAACAACTACAACTTTAGTAATATAACATAAAAACTATGAGTTTAAATACAAATATTGTCATCTAGACAATATCCAAACTCAAATAAGTCCTCATTACAATTATTAATACACTATTTTACAGAATAGTGAGGACTACTAGAACCACTTCTAGAACCATCATTCCACACCCCACTAGCTAGTACTCGCTATATTCTCGCCTCTTGAGAAGAAAAATGGAACAACAAGGAAAAGGGTGAGCTCAACTAGCCCAGTAAAGAACATTATGACTAAGATAATATAAAACAAATTATCGTTAGTCCTCAACAGGGAAAAATCTAATAGAATACAATAGACAACAAGTTTTAAATCAATATTCATAGCGGAAATAATAATTTATTAGAAGAGTTAAGTAGAGAATGAAATCTACTATCTTCTATATATGAATTTAAAAGTTCATCGTCTATCTTTTATCCCTGTAACATCAATCAATATATAACTGAAATCAAATATTCATCTTTGCACTACAGGCCCAAAGATATTCATCGATTAATCATGTTCATCTAAACACCTGTTTATCTTTCCACTACGGGCCAAAGATATTCATTAGAAAATCATTCATCTTTGCACTACATGCCAAAGATATTCAGTAATATCATCATTTAGGACTGAGGATGATGAAAAATATTTTTAAAAAATGAATCCAGTGAAACAAAAGAATAAATATTAATGATTCGTACTTTAAACAATCCAAGTTCAAAAATACTTCATAAATAACCAGATTGGAGTAAAATTCAAGAATGAAGACCAAAACATAGATCAAAGCAATCAAAGATAGAACTATAATTTTTCACAATCTTGATACGTAGAAGAAAATTTAAGTTTTCTGTAAATAGTGTCGTATTCGTGAATAGTGCCGTATACGTGAATAGTAACTCATGAATAGTAACCCCGATATGCAAAAGTTCCAAATTTGATAAAAAGTTCCCACCAATATTTCGGCATAATGATATTGAAGAAATAATATAATTTTTAAATAAAATAACATCCCTTACCTCAAAAGGATAGTACTTCTGACTGGAATACTAGATATAGTGCTGAAAGAACTTGCACCGTATAGCAATACTCAAAGTACTAAACTACGCACAAAAATACGCTCGATATTATAGAGAGAGAAAGAGAGAGAAAACTTCAGTTTCTTGAATGATTTTCAATTCTAACCTAAGCATTTATTTATAGGAAATTGCTTAGAACACCAAAGTAGAAAATTGAATATAATATTAATATATATATATATATATATATATATATAAATTTTTAAGCCCACCTTTGAAATCAGATCTTAGCATTTCCCACATGCCAATCTTCTAGAAAAAAGGTAACAAAAACGTTTTTCATAAATAAAATATTTAAAACTTCCAAAAATCAATTATTTTGGAACTACGGAACTTCAATAATTCATAATAAATAGCCCTTTTATCAGAAAAATTCAAACCACATGTCTTTTCCATAGGAAATTTTATTCTCTACAACTTTGTAAGTTTAAGTTTTTTCAAATTCCAAATAGAAATTGACCGAAATCGACAAACAGACGATTTTATAGGCTATAATCAAATTTCAGTCAAGAAATGGGGTCCACTGACACACAAAACATGTGTTAATCATTTAATGCAACAAAAATACTCTTTCTCCTCATATACTCATATATCCCATATTCATTGTAAAAATATCATCATTATTATATTATAATAATATAATAAAATATTATTTTATCAGAAAAGATAAAATATCAATTTTTAACAATTGTCACTTTAAAAATTTTCTCCATCTATATCCACATAAAATCAATATTTTCCTCATCATATAAATCAATAATTAATTATTCACAAATAATATTACGAATCATAAGATCTTTGAAACCAAGCCGCTCCCGAGAAGAGGGCTTTCGAATAAGGATTTCTCTTTCTTGGCAAAGAATTAGGTGACCAAACCTCTCCTTACATGTAACTTTCTAGACATTGCCAATAATATTTTCTAATAATATTATTCGGATAATATGAATTATTGCATCGATAATAGAAAATAATGTGTAGTGACAATTATTGAAATAACGATAATATAGAATATCAATGCAACAATTATTGAATCAATAAAATAAAATCTTGAATAAAGAATTATCGTGTAACAATTATTGAGTAGTGCCTTCTTACGTAAGAATCAATAATTGGTGCAATACCGTCTCTTCTTCGTAACAACGCCAGACATATTACTATGTTTTAACCAATTTGGGTATTCCAACAAGATTAATTCAGAATAACTACGCCGTTATTTATAAACAACTTATACTTGTTGTTTTCTTCATCCAATCGCTTTTTCAAGTTATGGGGCCCACACAAATTAAGGTCATACGTCATTGCATTTAATATTCCCCAAGCAAAAGAAGAATATTCCACGACCAAACGAATATTCTCCGACAACAATGAGTATTTTATAACCACTTGCTTATTTGAAATATTTGCGCATTTTACCCATAACTAACCACATTAATCAAATCAACCCTTACTATTTCAAAATGTTAAATAGAGGAAATTAAATTTCATTTATTAATAATTTGGGGTCTTATAACCTCCCCTCCTTATGAAATTTCATCCTCGAAATTGACGTACGTACCTGGTGTTTCGAAAAGATGGGGATACCTCGCTTTCATTTCTGTTTCCAACTCCCAGGTCATTTCCTCAATAGCATGGTGTCTCCACAAAACTTTAACTTGAGGTATGACCTTCGTGCGTAGGACATGCTCCTTCCTATTCAAGATCTTGACAGGTACCTCTTCGTACGTTAAGTCTTCGGCTATCTCGTCCGGTTCTAACTCAATAACGTGGTTTGGGTCTTTTACATTTTACGTAGCACAGATATATGAAAAACATTATGAACACGAGACATACTTGGAGGTAACGCGAGTCTATAGGCCACATTTTCTACTCGGTCAAGAATCTGAAATGGACCAATAAATCGTGGATTGAGCTTTCCTCTCTTCCCAAATCTTGTAACTCCTTTCCATGGAGCCACACGCAATAATACATGATCCCAAATGTCAAATTTCACGTCCTTTCGATGAAGATCCACATTACTCTTTTGTCGATCCTGTGCCGTTTGTATACGTTGTTGAATCGTTTGGATCTTCTCTGTAGTCATTCGTACCAACTCGGGTCCCAACAATGTTGCTTCACCCACCTCATCCCAACATATTGGAGAGCGACACTTTCGTCCATATAATGCTTCAAATGGAGCCACACCTATACTTGCCTGATAACTGTTGTTATAAGAGAATTCCACCACTGGTAAATACTTATCCCAACTGCCTTTGAAATCTAGGACACAAAGTCTTAATAGATCTTCAAGAGTTTGAATAGTCCTCTCTGATTTCCCGTCCATTTGAGGATGGTATGCCGAATTGAACCGTAAATCCGTTCCCATAGCTTTTTGCAAGCTAACCCAAAATCTTGAAGTAAATCTTGGGTCACGATCCGAAACTATGGTTACTGGCATGCCATGCAACCTCACAATCTCATTCGCGTACATACTAGTAAGACGTTCAAGGGAATAAGTCTCTCGTAGTGGTAAGAAATGGGCAGACTTGGTTAATATATCAACAATAACCCAAATCGCATTTATGCCTTGAGAAACCGTGTAAAGACTCAGAATTGAAATCCATGGTAATGTGT
Source organism: Panax quinquefolius (assembly GCA_020205615.1). Taxonomy (NCBI): domain Eukaryota; kingdom Viridiplantae; phylum Streptophyta; class Magnoliopsida; order Apiales; family Araliaceae; genus Panax; species Panax quinquefolius. The sequence goes on from CM035166.1 coordinate 89,921,988, forward strand.
TCCCACTTCCATTTCGAATCTCAAGTGGTTGCAATGGTCCTTTTGGTACTTGATGCTCCGCCTTTACACGTTGACAAGTTAAACACCTCGAGATAAACTTTGCAATCTCTCTTTTCATATTGTTCCACCAAAATGTATGTCAAGATCACGATACATTTTGGTACTTCCAGATGGATTGCAAATGGTGTATTATGTGCCTCCATCATGATCTTGTACTTCAAATCGAATCGTTAAGAACACAAAGTCCGGAGTGGACTCAAGTTCCTTCTTCTTCATCGATTCTTCTTGCTTCCTTCTTCATAGTACCTTCTTGTACTTTCTTCTTCATAGACATCATCACTCCTCGATCTTGGATCGATCTTCTAAAACGCTTTTTAACTTTTTCGATTAAAGTCGGTTCTGTCTTTCAACAAACATTACGTATACTTGACATCTTTGCATGGGTCCCCGAGTCATGAATTCTATCTTCATCTTTTGTAAATCACACAAAATGGGCCTTTGTTTTAACAACATCGCACTCGTTCCCGCATATGATCTTCTACTAAACGCGTCAGCTACCACGTTCATTTTTCCAAGATGGTATGGTCAGAACATGTGCCGAAATGAGTCTCCTCTTGAGTTCTTCAAAGCTCTTCCCACATTCCTTGCTCCATTCGAATTTTATATCTCTACGAGTCAGCTGCGTTAATGGAATAGCGATTCGAGAATATCCTTCAACGAATCTCCAAAAATAACCAACTAAGCCTAGAAAGCTACATATTTCGATTACCGACTTAGGTTGCTCTCAACTGTGACTTAGATCCCAACCTTGGATAGCACGTCACAATGACACCTATCAGTTTACTATCACACGAATATGGCGTCCCCTACGGAGAGTCTGGCTTCGGTGCATTCCACAAAAGAAGTCACGAGATAGAGGCTCGGTTATCAACTTCTATAGTTGGGTTTTTAACTCCTGAAGTTCAATAGGAGCCATTTGATATGAGATTTTAGAAATGGGTTTTGTATCGGGTTCAAAGTCGATACAAAATTCAATATCATGCTCTGGGAGTAGGCCAAGAAATTTTTCATGAAATACGTCAGGAAATTTACTAACAACAGAAATATCATTCAAATCTGACGTATTTTTTTTCAAGTCCATAACATGGCTAAGAAAGCTTGACATCCATTTTTCAATAAACGAAAGAGTTTACGGCTTGATACGAAAGAGTTTGACTTCAATGGTTTGGTTGCTTGAATTTGAATAACAGGTTGCTTAGGAATGTGAAAACTAACAACCTTACAAAAGAAATCAATTTGGCATGATGAGTAGTTAACCAATCAATCCCTAAAATCACATCAAAAGCAAGTATCTTTAAAGAGATAAGGTCAACAGGTAAGGTGATGGTGCCAACTTGGATCAAACAAGATTTATAAACAGTGGATGTGATGAAAGTTTCTCCTAACGGAGTTTCCACAGATAGGTCAAAGTCTAATTTCTCCGGAGTCAAGTTTAAACGTTGAGCACAAGCAGGATAAATAAATGAATGGGTAGCACCGGTATCTAATAAGATATAGACTTCGCAAGAATTTATAATTAACTAACCCGTGATACCTTCGTTCAAGTTCCTCGCATTTTGGGCAGTCACGACAAACGCTCTTCTAGGAACCGTTGACTTTGACTTGTTTGTATCCGCCTCTGGTGCCACCGTCCCAATTGGACTTAACTTTGCTATAGAGTACATTCCACCCATCATTGCTTCGTTGAATTCCTGATCCATGATTTCAATCATTACTCTCCGATCCATATCGAATTGGGGTTGACCGCTCTGCATATGGTAATTTTGAACTCGATGTTGGATTCACCTAATTATTGTCCAAAAAGCAAAATCCATTTCATCTATTTTGGCCTTATTGGATCAGACGTCTTTTTCTACAATATCAACGTGTCGTGTAGCTTTTACCCATGCATCCTCCATTCTCATTCGTTTGGTTGCTTCTTCTTTCATCAGAACTTTGATCATAGCATTCTCATATTCCAGCTCTAATATCTTATACTCTGCCAAAGAGTGCTTCTGTTCAAGCATCGCACATCGGGTAACACAATTTAGAGTTGTTGCATCTCTTTGCTCCACGACCGCCTGCCATTCTTCAGCCTGCTCTTCTAACTCATGAATTCGATTTTGTAATTCTAAATTTTGATCATAAAATTCTTCTAATAAATTCTCCTCAGGTTCCTCTTCTTCCTCTTCTTCCTCACTCTCAACTGCTACCTCTACGACTAACTCGGGTGCAACTACTAATTCTTCACTCACCACATGGATATCTCTAATTCTTTCTTCGCCTGACATCACATTATCTTGGTTGGCGATTAGAGCTTTCTCCACGGTCTCATTCACTCCATTATTAATATTTTCAGCTGCCATTCTCAAATACTGCCACAAAACAAGGGTTAATTAAAGAAATTAACATGCAACATAATAACCCTATACTCTGACCAACCAACAAATAAGCTTAGGTAGGACACACTAGCAAAGAATTTACTCGTCTCTCCCTTCCTAGTTCTATTCCCCGATCTCCGCCAGAGATCATATCCCTAAGCTCTGATACAAACTGTGACGCCCCCAAAATAGGTATACAACACCCATTTTGAGTCGTCAAAATAAATGGTACAGAAACAACTACAACTTTAGTAATATAACATAAAAACTATGAGTTTAAATACAAATATTGTCATCTAGACAATATCCACACTCAAATAAGTCCTCATTACAATTATTAATACACTATTTTACAGAATAGTGAGGACTTCTAGAACCACTTCTAGAACCATCATTCCACACCCCGACTAGTACTCGCTACATTCTCGCCTACTGAGAAGAAAAATGGAACAACAAGGAAAAGGGTGAGCTCAACTAGCCTAGTAAAGAACATTATGACTAAGATAATATAAAACAAATTATCGTTAGTCCTCAACAGGGAAAAATCAAATAGAATACAATAGACAACAAGTTTTAAATCAATATTCACAGCGGAAATAATAATTCATTAGAAGAGTTAAGTAGAGAATGAAATCTACTAACTTCTATATATGAATTTAAAAGTTCATCGTCTATCTTTTATCCCTGTAACATCAATCAATATATAACTGAAATCAAATATTCATCTTTGCACTATAGGCCAAAGATATTCATCAGTTGGTTATGTTCATCTAAACACCTGTTCATCTTTGCACTACGGGCCAAAGATATTCATTAGAAAATCATTCATCTTTGCACTACATGCCAAAGATATTCAGTAATATCTTCATTTAGGACTGAGGATGATGAAAAATATTTTAAAAAAAATGAATCTAGTGAAACAAAAGAATAAATATTAAGGATTCGTACTTTAAACAATCCAAGTTCAAAAATACTTCATAAATAACCAGATTGGAGTAAAATTCAAGAATGAAGACCAAAACATAGATCCAATAAAAGATAGGAACTATAACAGACAATCTTGGATACAGAAAAAAAAATTTAATTTTTCTGTGAATAGTGTCGTATTCGTGAATAAATGAATAGTCGTGAATATAACGTGAATAAAAGATAACTTCATGAATAAAGAATAGTACGTGAATAATAACTCATGAATAAGAACCCCGATATGAAAAGTTCCAAATTTGATAAAAAGTTCCCACCAATATTTCGGCATAATGATATTGAAGAAATAATATCATTTTGAATAAAATAACATCCCTTACCTCAAAAGGATAAGATTACATTTGGAATCTTCGGATATAGTCTTTGAAAGAACTTGCACCGTATAGCAATACTCAAAGTACTAAACTACTCACAAAAATACGCTCGATATTATAGAAAGAGAAAGAGAGAGAAAACTTCAGTTTCTTGAATGATTTTCAATTCTAACCTAAGCACCTATTTATAGGAAATTGCTTAAAACACCAAAGTAGAAAATTGAATATAATATTAATATATATATATATATATATATATAAATTTTCAAGCCCACCTTTGAAATCAGATCTTAGCATTTCCCACATGCCAATCTTCTAGAAAAAAGGTAAGAAAAACGTTTTTCATAAATAAAATATTTAAAACTTCCAAAAATCAATTATTTTGGAACTACAGAACTTCAATAATTCATAATAAATAGCCCTTTTATCAAAAAAATTCGAACCACATGTCTTTTTCATAGGAAATTTTATTCTCTACAACTTTGTAAGTTTAAGTTTTTTCAAATTCCAAACAGAAATTGACCGAAATCGATAAACAGACGATTTTATAGGCTATAATCAAATTTCAGTCAAGAAATGGGGTCCACCGACACACAAAACATGTGTTAATATTTTAATGCAACAAAAATACTCTTTCTCCTCATATACTCATATATCCCACATTCATTGTAAAAATATCATCATTATTATATTATAATAATATAATAAAATATTATTTTATCAGAAAAGATAAAATATCAATTTTTAACAATTGTCACTTTAAAAATTTTATCCATCTATATCCACATAAAATCAATATTTTCCTCATCATATAAATCAATAATTAATTATTCACAAATAATATTACGTAATCACAAAGATCTTGGTAACCAGCCGTAGTTCGAGGAAAAGGGGGCTTTCCAATAAGGATTTTTCCTTACTGGCGCGCAATTAGGTGACCAAACCTCTCCTTATACAAAACATTCTAGACATTGCCAATAATGTTTTCTAATAATATTATTCAGATAATATGAATTATTGCTTCGATAATAGAAAATACTGTGTAGTGACAATTATTGAAACAACAGTAATATAGAATATCAATGCAACAATTATTGAATCAATAAAATAAAATACTGAACAGCAATTACTGTAACAATTATTGAGTAGTGCCTTCTTACGTAAGAATCAATAATTGGTGCAATACCGTGTGCTACTGTGCAACAACGCGTATTACTGTGTTTTAACCACCGGGTATTCCAACAATATTAATGGTAACAACTACGCCGTTATTTATAAATAACTTATACTTGTCGTTTTCTTCATCCAATCGCTTTCCGTTATGGGGCCCACACAAGGCTGCGCCGTCGTACGAATATTCCCCGACAGCAAGAATATTCCACGACCAAACGAATATTCTCCGATAACAATGAGTATTTTATAACCACTTACTTATTTAAAATATTTGCGCATTTTACCCATAACTAACCACATTAATCAAATCAATCCTTACTATTTCAAAATGATAAATAGAGGAAATTAAATTTCATTTATTAATAATTTGGGGTCTTACAACCTCCCCTCCTTATGAAATTTCATCCTCGAAATTGACATACGTACCTGGTGTTTCGAAAAGATGAGGATACCTCGCTTTCATTTCTGTTTCCAACTCCCAGGTCATTTCCTCAATAGCATGGTGTCTCCACAAAACTTTAACTTGTGGTATGACCTTCGTGCGTAGGACATGCTCCTTCCTATCCAAGATCTTGACAGGTACCTCTTCGTACGTTAAGTCTTCGGCTATCTCGTCCGGTTCTAACTCAATAACGTGGTTTGGGTCTTTCACATTTTACGTAGCACAGATATATGAAAAACATTATGGACACGAGACATACTTGGAGGTAACGCGAGTCTATAGGCCACATTTTCTACTCGGTCAAGAATCTGAAATGGACCAATAAATCGTGGATTGAGCTTTCCTCTCTTCCCAAATCTTGTAACTCCTTTCCATGGAGCCACACGCAATAATACATGATCCCAAATGTCAAATTTCACGTCCTTTCGATGAAGATCCACATTACTCTTTTGTCGATCCTGTGTGCTTTGTATATCGTTATCGAATCGTTTGGATCTTCTCTCGTAGTCATTCGTACCAACTCGGGTCCCAACAATGTTGCTTCACCCACCTCATCCCAACATATTGGAGAGCGACACTTTCGTCCATATAATGCTTCAAATGGAGCCACACCTATACTTGCCTGATAACTGTTGTTATAAGAGAATTCCACCACTGGTAAATACTTATCCCAACTGCCTTTGAAATCTAGGACACAAAGTCTTAATAGATCTTCAAGAGTTTGAATAGTCCTCTCTGATTTCCCGTCCATTTGAGGATGGTATGCCGAATTGAACCGTAAATCCGTTCTCATAGCTTTTTGCAAGCTAACCCAAAATCTTGAAGTAAATCTTGGGTCACAATCCGAAACTATGGTTACTGGCATGCCATGCAACCTCACAATCTCATTCGCGTACAAACTGGTAAGACGTTCAAGGGAATAAGTCTCTCGTAGTGGTAAGAAATGGGTAGACTTGGTTAATATATCAACAATAACCCAAATCGCATTTATGCCTTGAGAAACCGTGGGAAGACCCGTAACGAAATCCATGGTAATGTGTTCCCACTTCCATTTCGGAATCTCAAGTGGTTGCAATGGTCCTTTTGGTACTTGATGCTCCGCCTTTACACGTTGACAAGTTAAACACCTTGAGATAAACTTTGCAATCTCTCTTTTCATATTGTTCCACCAAAATGTATGTCGAAGATCACGATACATTTTGGTACTTCCAGGATGGATTGCAAATGGTGTATTATGTGCCTCCATCATGATCTTGTACTTCAAATCGTAATCGTTAGAACACAAAGTGCAGAGGGACTCAAGTATTCCTTCTTCATCGATTCTTGCTTCTGGAATAGTACCTTCTTGTACTTTCTTCTTCATAGGCATCAGCTCCAGATCTGTGGCTTGAGCAACTTTAACTTTTTTGATTAAAGTCGGTTCTATGCGTATACTTGACATCATTGCATGGGTCCCCGGAGTCATGAATTCTATCTTCATCTTTTGTAAATCACACAAAATTGGCCTTTGTTTTAACAACATCATACTCGTTCTCGTATATGATCTTCTATTAAATGCGTCAGCTACCACGTTCACTTTTCCAAGATGGTATGGTCAGAACATGTGCCGAAATGAGTCTCCTCTTGAGTTCTTCAAGCTCTTCCCACATTCCTTGCTCCATTCGAATTTTGTATCTCTACGAGTCAGCTGCGTTAATGGAATAGCGATTCGAGAATATCCTTCAACGAATCTCCGAAAATAACCAACTAAGCCTAGAAAGCTACATATTTCGATTACCGACTTAGGTTTCTCTCAACTGTGACTCAGATCCCAACCTTGGATAGCACGTCACAATGACACCTATCAGATTACTATCACACGAATATGGCGTCCCCTACGGAGAGTCTAGCTTCGGTGCATTCCACAAAAGAAGTCACGAGATAGAGGCTCGGTTATCAACTTCTATAGTTGGGTTTTTAACTCCTGAAGTTCAATAGGAGCCATTCGATATGAGATTTTAGAAATGGGTTTTGTACCTAGTTCAAAGTCGATACAAAATTCAATATCACGCTCTGGGATTAGGCCAGGAAATTTTTTAGGAAATACGTCAGGAAATTTACTAACAACAGAAATATCATTTAAATCTGTCGTATTTTTGTTCAAGTCCATAACATGGCTAAGAAAGCTTGACATCCGTTTTTCAATAAACGAATGACTTTACGGCTTGTTATGAAAGAGTTTGACTTCAATGGTTTGGTTGCTTGAATTCGAATAACAGGTTGCTTAGGAATATGAAAACTAATAACCTTACAAAAGCAATCAATTTGGCATGATGAGTAGTTAACCAATCAATCCCTAAAATCACATCAAAAGCAAGTATCTTTAAAGAGATAAGGTCAACAGGTAAGGTGATGGTGCCAACTTGGATGAAACAAGATTTATAAACAAAGGGATGTGATGAAAATTTCTCTAACTGAGTTTCCACAGATAGGTCAAAGTCTAATTTCTCCCGAGTCAAGTTTAAACGCGTTGAGCACAAGGGGATAAATAAATGAATGGGTAGCACCTAAGATCTAATAAGGTATAGACTTCAAGAAATTTATAATTAATAACCCGTGATACCTTCGCTCAAGTTCCTCGCGTTTTGGGCGATCCCACGACAAACGCTCTTCCGAGAACAGATTGACTTTGACTTGTTCAGATCCTACTCGTGCCACCGTCCCAACTGGACTTAACTTTGCTATAGAGTACATTCCACCCATCATTGCTTCGTCGAATTCCTGATCCATGATTTCAATCATTACTCTCCGATCCATATCGAATTGGGGTTGACCGCTCTGCATAGGGTAATTTCGAACTCGATGTTGGATTCTCCCAATTGTTGTCCAAAAAGCGAAATCCATTTCATCTATTTTGGCCTTATTGGATCGGACGTCTTTTTCTACAAATTCAACGTGTCGTGTAGCTTTTACCCATGCATCCTCCATTCTCATTCGTTTGGTTACTTCTTCTTTCATCAGAACTTTGATCATAGCATTCTCATATTCCAGCTCTAATATCTTATACTCTGCCAAAGAGTGCTTCTGTTCAAGCATCGCACATCGAGTAACACAATTTAGAATTGTTGCATCTCTTTGCTCCACGACCGCCTGCCATTCTTCAACCTGCTCTTCTAACTCGTGAATATGATTTTGTAATTCTAAATTTCGATCATAAAATTCTTCTAATAAATTCTCCTCAGGTTCTTCTTCTTCCTCTTCTTCCTTACTCTCAATTTGCTACCTCTCTGCTGACTATCTCTTGTGCAACTATTAATTCTTCACTCACCACATGGATATCTCTAATTCTTTCTTCGCCTGACATCACATTATCTTGGTTGGCAATTAGAGCTTTCTCCATGGTCTCATTCACTCCATTATTAATATTTTCAGCTGCCATTCTCAAATACTGCCTCAAAACAAGGGTTAATTAAAGAAATTGACATGCAAAAGAATAACCCTATACTCTGACCAACCAACAAATAAGCTTAGGTAGGACACACTAGCGAAGAATTTACTCGTCTCTCCCCTCCTAGTTCTATTCCCCGATCTCCGCCAAAGATCATATCCCTAAGCTCTGATACCAACTATGATGCCCCCAAAATAGGTATACAACACCCATTTTGAGTCGTCAAAATACATGGTACAGAAACAACTACAACTTTAGTAATATAACATAAAAACTGTTAGTTTAAATACAAATATTGTCATCTAGACAATATCCACACTCAAATAAGTCCTCATTACAATTATTAATACATTATTTTACAGAATAGTGAGGACTACTAGAACCACTTCTAAAACCATCATTCCATACCCACTAGCTAAGCTTTCGCTACATTCTCGCCTCTTGAGAAGAAAAATGGAACAACAAGGAAAAGGGTGAGCTCAACTAGCCCAAAGAAGAATATTATGACTAAGATAATATAAAACAAATTATCGTTAGTCCTCAACAGGGAAAAATCTAATAGGATACAATAGACAACAAGTTTTAAATCAATATTCACAGCGGAAATAATAATTCATTAGAAGAGTTAAGTAGAGAATGAAATCTACTATCTTCTATATATGAATTTAAAAGTTCATCATCTATCTTTTATCCTCCGTAACATCAATCAATATATAATCGAAATCAAATATTCATCTTTTTTACTACAGCCAAAGATATTCATCGATTAATTAAATGTTCATCTAAACACTGCTCATCTTTGCACTACGGGCCAAAGATATTCATTAGAAAATCATTCATCTTTGCACTACATGCCAAAGATATTCAGTAATATCATCATTTAGGACTGAGGATGATGAAAAATATTTTAATGAAAATGAATCCAGTGAAACAAAAGAATAAATATTAAGGATTCGTACTTTAAACAATCCAAGTTCAAAAATACTTCATAAATAACCAGATTGTAGTAAAATTAAAGAATGAAGACAAAAACATAGATCCAATCAAAGATAGGAACTATAACAGACAATCTTGGATACAGAAAAGAAAATTTAATTTTTTTGTGAATAGTGTCGTATTCGTGAATAGTGTCGTGTACATGAATAGTAACTTCGACACCAAAAGATAAAAATTTCACAAAAAACATCATCATGCTTCGTGAATAGTACTCGTGAATATAAACTCATGAATAGTAACCCCGATATGAAAAGTTCTAAATTTGATAAAAAGTTCCCACCAATATTTTGGCATAATGATATTGAAGAAATAATATCATTTTTGAATAAAATAACATCCCTTACCTCAAAAGGATAGTACTTCTAACTGGAATACTGGATATAGTGCTGAAAGAACTTGCACCGTATAGCAATACTCAAAGTACTAACCACATTAATCCCGTCGTACGAATATTTACCGACAGCAAGAATATTCAACGACCAAACGAATATTCTCCGACAACAATGAGTATTTTATAACCACTTGCTTATTTGAAATATTTGCGCATTTTACCCATAACTAACCACATTTATCAAATCAACCCTTACTATTTCAAAATGATAAATAGAGGAAATTAAATTTCATTTATTAATAATTTGGGGTCTTACAACCTCCCCTCATGAAATTTCATCCTCGAAATTGACGTACGTACCTGGTGTTTTGAAAAGATGAGGATACCTCGCTTTCATTTTTGTTTCCAACTCCCAGGTCATTTCCTCAATAGCATGGTGTCTCCACAAAACTTTAACTTGTGGTATGACCTTCGTGCGTAGGACATGCTCCTTCCTATCCAAGATCTTGACAGGTACCTCTTTGTACGTTAAGTCTTCGGCTATCTCATCCGGTTCTAACTCAATAACGTGGTTTGGGTCTTTCACATATTTACGTAGCACAGATATATGAAAAATATTATGAACACGAGACATACTTGGAGGTAACGCGAGTCTATTGGCCACATTTCCTACTCGGTCAAGAATCTGAAATGGACCAATAAATCATGGATTGAGCTTTCCTCTCTTCCCAAATCCTGTAACTCCTTTCCATGGAGCCACACGCAACAATACATGATCCCCAATGTCAAATTCCACGTTCTTTCGATGAAGATCCGCATAACTCTTTTGTCGATCCTGTGCCGTTTGTATACGTTGTCGAATCATTTGGATCTTCTCTATAGTCATTCGTACCAACTCGGGTCCCAACAATGTTGCTTCACCCACCTCATCCCAACATATTGGAGAGCGATACTTTCGTCCATATAATGCTTCAAATGGAGCCACACCTATACTTGCCTGATAACTGTTGTTGTAAGAGAATTCCACCAATGGAGCCACACCTATACAGGGAATATTCGTTTTAACAGGGAATATTGTACGACGGCACAATCATTGGTGGACCCCACAATGGAAGTATTGTCGTAGTTAGAAAATGACGAAATTATCTTTTTATAAAAATAACGGCGGAGTTGTTACCGTTAAAACTGTTGAACTACCCGGTAGTAAAAGTATAGTAATACGCGTGGTTGCATAGTAGCACACGGTATTGATTATTGATGCTTACGTGATAAGTCACTTTATTTTACTCAATTATTGCTACAGTAATTATTGCATCATATCTCTCATATTAATTATTTAATTATTGTTACAGTATCATCTGCATAATATGATATATTATTAAATCAATAATTGAGACGATAAAGTTATTCATATTATTATTTGCAATATTGACAAAGTCTAGAAGTTCTGTCAAGGAGAGGTTTGGTCACCTAATTGCGCGCCAATAAGGAGAAATCCTTATCTAAAGCCCCTCTTTTCGTGGGAACGACACGGTTGTTAAATATTGTGAATTATAATATTAATGATGAATCAGTTCGTGTTGATTAAAGATGAAATTGATAGTTCCATTGTGTTGGGATTATTAGTGTTAGTGGAAATCGACATTTGTTTCGATAATAATTTATGTCTGCAGGTTATATTTTTTAATCGGGTATTCGGGGCACTTTTCGTGTCAGAGTACTATTCACGAGTTACTATTCACGAGTTACTATTTACTAGTTACTATTTACGAGTTACTATTCATGAGTTACTATTCAGGAGTTATTATTCACGAGTTACTATTTATGAGTTACTATTCACGAGTTACTATTCATGGGGTACTATTCACACGTAAGATATATTTCTTTTTGGTCCAAATCATTTTTGGGTACAATATTATTCCATGAGGACATGTGCTAATTTTTCAAACCGTTGGTTGAAGATATAATAGTAAATCAATATGGACCGCTGGTGAAAAGTTATAATAGTGAATCAATATGGATCGCTGGTTTAAAGTTTTAATAGTGAATCAGTATGGACCGTTGCTTTAAAGTTTTAATAGTGAATCAGTATGGACCGTTACTTTAAAGTTTTAATAGTGAATCAGTATGCACCATTACTTTAAGTTTTAATAGTAAATCAATATGGACTATCCATTTAAAAGTAAATCAATCTGGACCGTTCATGAATTAGTTACTATTCAGTCCATTCTCCTATAAATAGAAGCTCATTCCTTCATTATTTCTTACGAATTCACTGAAACTCTAGAGAGAGAAACTATAGAGAGAAAGAAGAAAAGTATTCTGCTACTTCACTACTTCAATATCCAATTTCTTCTAAGGTAGGAGATATTATTTGTTATACTCGTAAGGGGTATTATTTCTTTCTTATTCATGAAGAGAACTTCTGTTATTCTATTCTTTATTATTCTATTGGAATAACCTGTATACGCGGGCTACCCTATACTTGGTGAAATTCTTCAGTTATTCCATTCTTTATTATTATGTTGAATAACTTTATCTATGCAAAGTACTGCATACATGGTAAAATTCTTCTAATATTCTGTTCTTTATTATTCTGTCGGAATATCCTGTCTGTGCATTTACGCCAGACCTGGTTCGATTATTTATTATTATGTCGGAATATCCTATCTGTGCATTTACGCCGGACCTGGTTCCATTATTTATTATTCTGTCTGAAGATCCTGTCTGTGCGTTTACGCCGGACCTGGTTCCATTATTTATTATTCTGTTAGGAATAACTTGTCTGTGCAGTCTATCGCACGCATGGTGAACCCTTCTGTTATTCCATTATTTATTATTCTGTTGGAATAACCTATCTATGTGGATTACCACATGCATGGTGAATGATTCTTCGTATTCATTCCTTATTAAATTATGGAAATGATCTGTCTACGTGGATTACCGCATGGCGGGCGAAAATCCATTTGCAGTTTCATATATTCTATTATACTCAATTGGTTAATGCTTTGGCGTGAGACCCCGAATTTTATGAATAAGATTTAATTTATCTCAAAATATTTTTTAATATTACGGTGTGGATTTGATATAATGTTATATGTGAAACCCCAGATTTTATGAATAAAGAATTAATTTTCTTGAAATAATTTTTTTTTATATTATTGTGTGAATTGGAGATAATGTTATAGTTGTGGGTAATATTTATAAATTTTACAAAGTATGCAAGTGTTATATTATATTCGATTGGTCGGGGAATATTCGTTTTAAACAGGAAATATTCGTATGACGGCACAATCATTGGTGGACCCCACAACGGAATTATTGTCGGATTGAGAAAATGAAAAAAATATTTTATTGAAAATAACGACGGAAGTTTTACCATTGATATTGTTGAACTACTCGGTAGTAAAAGTACAGTAATACGCGTTGTTGAATAGTAGCACACGGTATTGATTATTGATATTTATGTGAGAAGTCACTCAGTTTTGTTCAATTATTGCTACAATAGTTCTTTGCGTATATCTCACATTATTTGATTCAAATATTGTTGATTTAGAAGTTTTGTTTTATTCAGTATTATTAACGTAATAAAATAAAACATCTTTTATATAAAATAGAATACTTTATTAAAGTTATTCTATAAATAGAATATATTATATTCAATTATGCATAGTGTTTTGCATAGTAAAATCTTTTTATATAAAATGAGAATACTTTATTAAAGTTATTCTATAAATAGAATATATTATATTTTATTATGCATAGTGTTTGCATAAGGCTCAAGATAGTGTTTGTATAGTAAAATCTTTTTATATAAATAGAATATATTATATTTTATTTAAAAGATTTTTCTTTAAATATGGATCGTCGATTAAAGTAAATCAATCTGGATCGTTCATGGATTAGTTACTATGCATTCCATTTTCCTATAAATAGAAGCTCATTCCTTCATTATTTTTTTATGAATTCACCGAACTCTGTAGAGAGAAACTATAGAGAGAGACTATAGAGATAGAAGAAAAAGTTTTACGCTACTTCACTACTCTTATATCAAGTATTATTTTACGGTAAGGGATATTATTCTTTTGTATTCAAGAAGAGAACTTCATTATTCCATTTCTTTATTGTTCGCTGAATAACTCAGATAATGTGGGCTACCCTATACTTGGTGACATTCTTCTATTATTACATTATTATTATTCAGCTTTAATATCCTGCTGCGTGATATACTGTAGTACTGGTTCCATTTTATTATTATTCCGTCTTTATTATTCTATCTAATATCCTCGTCATGCATTTATCTGTGGGACTGATTCCATCATTTATTATTCCGCATTTATTATTACTGTTTTGAAACATCCTGCTTCGGTGTGAATTTCACCGACTGGTTCCGTTATTATTATTACATTGGAATAACCGCCTATGCTAAGCAATCTTTGCATGCATGGTGATATCTTTTGTTATTCCATTCGGTATTATACTCGATTGATTAAAATTTTGACTTATACTCCATGAAATTAGTGGAATATCCTTGATATTTGCGCTTCATCCAAAGATCTTTCCATGGAAATATTCTTCCGAGCATTTTGAATTTTACTCTACAAAGCGATGATCATGTTGACAATTTGGACGTTATTGGTTCATGGATAAATTAATTCTTGAACTTGTTTTATTGAATTCTTATATCATTGTCATCATCCTCATGTTTATATTATGTTGAAAGTCATCTGTGGCCCAGGTGCATAGATGGACTTGGTATGATTATGACCAGAGATTATGCGGTATGTAATCATACCGTAATGTTACAAATGATGTGAAAATTAAAAGTCCTCATTGGCCCGTAGTGCATTGATGGACGCTTTTGGTATGATTATGGCTATGGATTCTCTTGACCAAGGGAGGAAAGATGAATTGTTTTATGGCATGATCGTAACCAGTTGATGAAAACACGATTATTATCTTTGGCTCATGAGTGCATGGATAATTCGTGGTCGTGATACTAAAGAATATCCTTGGCTCAGTAGTCTTTGGGATGATTTAATGATGTGGATTATTTATTGAGCTGAGTCTCAGCTCGATAAAAGTGATGAAAAACATTTTAAATCATAAAAGATAGTAGAATCTATTCTCTACTTGACTCTTTTAATGGATTGCTTGTTCCGCTGCAGTTAAACTTGATGTCTATTGTATTTTATCAGTTTAACATTGTTGGAGGCTAATGATAATTTATTCTGCATTATCTTAGTCATAATATTTCTTACTGGGCTAGTTAAGCTCACCCTTTCTTTCACTGTTCTCTTCAGGAAATGAGAATATAGCTGGGACGAGTCGGGGAACGGAGTGATGGTCTAGAGGATAGCATTAGTAGTTCTCACTATTTTGTGAAATAGTGTGATAATAATTGTAATGGGGACTCCTTTTGAGTTTGTATAATTTTTAGTAGACAATAATTGTATTCAAACTCACAGTTTATGTTTTGTCATATTGTACACGACAGTTGTATTTGAATTCTGTACCATGTATCTGGCGACACAAGATGGGTGATGTATACCTAATTTTGGGGGCATCACATTATAGTTGTGGGTAGTATTTATAAATTTTGCAAAGTAAGCAAGTTGTTATAAAATATTCGTTTGATCGGGGAATATTCTTTTTGTCGAGGAATATTCGTACGACGACACAATCATTGGTGGACCCCACAACGGAAGTATTGTCGTAGTTAGAAAATGACAGAATTATCTTTCTATAAAAATAACAGCGGAGGTGTTACCGTTAAAACTGTTGAACTACCCTAGTAGTAAAGTAATGCGATGTCTGGCGTGGTTGCATAGTAGCACACCGGTATTGATTATTGATGCTTACGTGAGAAGTCACTCGGTTATACTCAATTACTGCTATAATAATTATTGCATCATATCTCTCATATTATTGATTCAATTATTGTTACAGTATCATCTGCATAATATGATATATTATTAAATCAATAATTGAGACGACAAAGTTATTCATATTATTATTTGCAATATTGACAATGTCTAGAAGTTCACATCGAGGAGAGGTTTGGTCACCTAATTGCGCGCCAATAAGGAGAAATCCTTATCGGAAAGCCCCCTCTTTCCTAGGAATGACCTGGTTGTTAAATATTATGAATTATAATATTACTGATGAATAAGTTCGTATCGATTAAAGATGAATTTTATAGTTCCATTGTGTTGGAATTATTTATGTTAGTGGAAATCGACATTTGTTTCGATAATAATTGATGTCTCGAGGTTATATTGTTCAATCGGGTATTCGGAGCACTTTTCGTGTCGGAGTTACTATTCACGAGTTACTATTCACGAATTACTATTCACAAGTTACTATTCACGGGGTACTATTCACCCGTAAGATATATTTCTTTTGGGTACACTATTATTCCATGAGAAGATGTGCTAATTTTTCAGACCGTTGGTTGAAGATATAATAGTAAATCAATATGGACCGCTGGTGGAAAGTTATAATAGTAAATCAATATGGATCGCTGGTTTAAAATTTTAATAGTAAATCAGTATGGACCGTTGCTTTAAGTTTTAATAGTAAACCAATATGGATAGTCTGCTTAAAAGTAAATCAATCTGACCGTTCATGAATTAGTTATTATTCATCCATTCTTCATAAATAAAGCTCATTCCTTCATTATTTCTTACGAATTCACTGAAACTCTAGAAAGAGAAACTATAGAGAGAAAGAATAAAAGTATTCTGCTACTTCACTACTCCAGTATTTAGTTTTTCTAAGGTAGGGGATATTATTTGTTGTACTCGTAAGGGGTATTCTTTCTTTCTTATTCATGAAGAGAACTTCATTATTCCATTCTTTATTATTACTCATTGGAATAACTCAGATACGCGGGATACCCTATACTTGGTGAAATTCTTCATTATTCCATTCTTTATTATTCAGCCGTAATATCTTGTGCGCATGCTTAAAGTAAGCGGACTGCTTCCATTATTTATTATTCTCGCTTTAATATCTTATGCATGCATTTACGCCGGACCGGTTCCATTATTTATTATTCTCACCGGAATATCCATCATCTATCGTTTTAATGGACTGGTTCCATTATTTATTATTCATTGGGAATAACTCATGCATGCGATCTATCGCATCGCTGGTGAATCCTTCATTTATTCCATTCTTTATTATTCTCGTTGGAATAACATGTATACATGTGGATTACCACATGCACGGTGAATGATCATGTGTATTCATTCCTTATTAAATTGTGGAAATGATCATGATATCGGATTACCGCATGGCGGATGAAAATCCATTTGCGCTTTCATATATTATATTATACTCAATTGGTTAAAGCTTTGGCTTCTATAATCAATGAAATTTGTGGAATATCCTTGATGTTTAAGGCTTCATCCAAATCTTTTCATGGAAATATTCTTCCGAGCATTCTTGAATTTTACTCCACAAAGCAGTATCATGTTGACAATTTGGACGTTATTGAGTTCAGGATAAATTAACTTATAAATCTTTAAAATTTATTCTTGAACTTGTTTTATTGAATTGTCATCATCCTCATGCTTATATTATGTTGAAAGTCATCTTTGGCTTACGTGCATAGATGGACTTGGTATGATTATGACCAGGGATTATTCGGTATAATCATGATCGTAATGTGACGAATGATGTGGTAAAAGTCCTCATTCACTTTGTAGTTCATTGGTGGGCGATTGTTGGTATGATTATGGCACGGATTATTCAATATAGTCATGACCATTGATGATTACATGAATATCCTTGGTCGTGGAGCAGGGATGATTCAATTTTATTTATTAAGCTGAGTCTCAGCGATAAAGTTGATGAAAAACTTTTTAAATCATAGAAGATAGTAGATTTTATACTTTACTTGATTCTTCTAATGGATTGCTTGATCCGCTGCAGTTAAACTTGTTGTCTATTATATTATTCTATCAGTTTAACATTATTGAAGGCTAATGATAATTTATTCTGCATTATCTTAGTCATAATATTTCTTACTGGGCTAGTTGAGCTCACCCTTTCTTTCACTGTTCTCTTCAGAAAATGAGAACGTAGCTGGAACTAGTTGGGGAGCAGTAGTAATGGTCTAGATGGTGCATTAGTAGTCCTCACTATTCTGTGAAATAGTGTGATAATAAATGTAATGAGGACTCCATTGAGTGTGGATATTGTCTAGATGACAATATTTGTATTAAAACTCACAGCCTATGTTTTGTCGTATTTCACACGACTGTTGTATAATTAAGTTGTATTTGTATTCAGTACCTTTATCTGGCGACCCAAGATGGGTGATGTATACCTGTTTTGGGGGCGTCACATTTGGCTTCTATACTCCATGAAATTAGTGGAATATCCTTGATATTTGCACTTCATCCAATATCTTTTCATGAAAATATTCTTCTGAGAATTCTTGAATTTTACTCTACAAAGCAGTATCATGATGACAAATTAAACGTTATTGGTTCTTGGATAAATTAATTTATAAATCTTTAAAATTTATTCTTGAACTTGTTTTATTGAATTATTATGTCATTGTCACCATCCTCATGCTTATATTGTGATGAAAGTCATCTTTGGCTTACGTGCATACATGGACTTGGTATGATTATGACCAGGGATTATTCGGTATAAGCATGACCGTAATGTGACGAATGATGTGGTAAAAGTCCTCAATGGCCTGTAGTTCATTGGTGGACGATTGTTGGTATGATTATGACCGAGGATTATTCTAGGTATAGTCATGATCATTGATGATTACATGAATATCCTTGGCGAAGGGGCGAGGATGATTCGATTTTATTTATTAAAATCGAGTCTCAAATGATAAAAGTGATGAAAAACCTTTTAAATCATAGAAGATAGTAGATTTTATTCTCTACTTGACTCTTCTAATGGATTGCTTGTTCCGCTGTAGTTAAACTTGATGTTTATTATATTTTATCAGTTTAACACCGTTGAAGGCTAATGATAATTTATTTTGCATTATCTTAGTCATAATATTTTTATTGGGCTAGTTGAGCTCACCCTTTCTTTCACTGTTCTATTCAGAAAATGAGAACGTAGCTGGGACTAGTCGGGGAAGAGAGTGATGGTCCTAGATGGTGCATTAGTAGTCCTCACTATTCTGTGAAATAGTATGATAATAAATGTAATGAGGACTCCATTGAGTGTGGATATTGTCTAGATGGTAATATTTGTATTAAAACTCACAGCGTATGTTTTGTCGTATTTTACACGACTGTTGTATAATTAAGTTGTATTTGTATTCAGTACCTTGTATCTGGCGACTCAAGATGGGTGATGTATACCTGTTTTGGGGGTGTCACAACAAGTTAAGGTTTTGTGGAGGAACCATGCTATTGAAGAAATGACCTGGAAGTTGGAATTAAAAATGAAAACGAGGTATCCTCACCTTTTCGAAACACCAGGTACGTACGTCAATTTCGAGGATTAAATTTCATAAGAAGGGAAGGTTGTAAGACCCCAACTTTTTATAAATAAAATCGAATTTCCTCTATTTATTATTGTGAATAATAAGGTGTTAATTTGATATAATGCTTTGATTATGGGTGAAATGTGCAAATTTTACAAAATAAGCAAGTGGTTATAAAATATTCTTTGTTGTCGGGAAATATTCGTTTGGTTGTGGAATATTCTTGTTGTCGGGGAATATTCGTACGACAGCGCAGCCATTTGTGGGCCCTATAACGAAAAACGGTCGGATGAAGATAACGACAAGTTTAGTTTTTATAAATAACGGCGTAGTTGTTACCGTTAACACTGTTGGAATACCCGGTGGTTAAAATACATTAATATGCATGGTTGCACAAAGAAGACGCAAAGATATTACATGATATTTTTTGAATTATTGATTCTTACGTAAAGGCACTTACTCAATAATTGTTACGAGAATTACTGCTCAATATTTTATTTTATTGATTCAATAATTGCTACGTTGATATTTTATATTATTGTTGTTTCAATAATTATCACTGCACAGTATCTCCATTATAAGATCAATAATTTATATTATTTGAATAATATTGTTAGATAACATTATTGGCAATGTCTAAGGAAGTTCTGTCTAGGAAAGAGGTTTGGTCACCTAATTGTGCGCCAATAAGGAGAAATCCTTATCGAAAAGCTCTCTCTTTCCTGGGAACGACCTGGTTGTCATAATTGTGATTCTATAATATTATTTATGAATAATCAATTATTGATTTATATGATAAGGAAATATTTATTCTATGTGGATGGATAGGGAAATATTTATTTTGTGTGGATATAAATGATGGAATTAATACTGAGGTATTTTATCAGTATTTTGTCGGTATAGAGGTATTCAAAATCATCCGTATGTGAATTTCGGATATTTTCTGTTTGGAAAAACTTAAATCTACAAAGTTGTAGAGAATTTAATTTCCTAAGGAATAGACATAAAATTCATATTTTTCAAATAAAATGCCTATTTATTATGAATTATTGAAGTTTCAAAAATAACTATTTTTATTAAAATTATGAGTGGGACCCACTTTTGTCCTTTGTTGATAAAATATGCTGAATTAATTTTCAAATATGGTGGGCTGAGATTTTTCAAAGTGGCATGCGTAGAAAAAATAATAATAATATTTTATTAATTTAGTCTGCTTTGGCGTTCTAGCATTTTTCTATAAATAGGGTGCTTAGTTAGAATTGAAAATCACACCGTAAATAAGTTTTATATATATATATATATATATATATATATATATATATATATTATTGAGCGTATTTTGTGAGTATTTAGATACTTTGAGAGTTGTTATTCAGTGCAAGTTTCCTTCAGCACTATATCTGATATTCCAGTCAAAAGTACTGTTCTTTTGAGGTAAGGGATGTTATTTTCTTCGTAAATAATATTATTTTCTTCAATATCATTATGCCGAAATATTGATATGAATTTTATTTTGAAATTTCAACCTTTTTATGTCGGAGTTACTATTCACATATACGACACTATTCACGAATACGGCACTATTCACAGAAAAAATGAATTTTTTTTTATCCAAGTTGTCTATTATGGTTACTATCTTTGATTGTATCCATATTTAGATCTTCATTCTTGAATTTTGGTCCACAATTGATTATTATAAGGTATTTTTGAACTTGGATAAACTAAAGTACGAATCCTTAATCTTTGATCTTTTATCTCACTGGATTCGTTTTCTTTAAGATATTTTTCATCATCCTCAGTCCTAAATGATGATATTACTAAATATCTTTGGTCTGTAGTGCAAAGATGAATGATTAACTAATGAATATATTTGGTCCGTAGTACAAAGATGAACAGGTGTTGAGATGAACATGACCAACTGGTGATAGAAATGAATATATTTGGCCTGTAATGTAAAGATGAATATTTGATTCAAGATGTATATTGATTGATGTTATAGGGATAAAATATTGATGATGGACTTTTAAATCTTAGAAGATAGTAGAATTCATTCTCTACTTGACTCTTCTAATGGATTGTTGTTTCCGCTGCAGTTGTTGATCTAAAACTTGTTGTCTATTATATTCTATCAGATTTTTTCATGTTGAAGACTAATGATAATTTGTATATATTATCTTAGTCATAATATTCTTTACTGGGCTAGTTGAGCTCACCCTTTTCTTTTTTGTTCCATTTTTCTTCACTAGAGGTGAGAATTTAGCAGGAACTAGCCGGGGTATAGAGTGATGATTCTAAAAAATTATTTTAGCAGTCCTCACTATTTTTGAAATAATGTATTAATAATTATAATGAGGACTCCTTTTGAGTTTGAATATTGTCTATTAGACAATATTTGTATTTAAACTTATAGTATATGTGTTGTCGTATTTTGCACGACAATTGTATTAATGAAGTTATATTTATTTTTGTACCATATATTTGACGACTCAGAATGAGTGATGTATACCTATTTTGGGGGCGTCACAAACGACATGTAGACTTCAAGATTCAGAGTCAAGTCTACGATTCTAGCTCGACAGGTGCTCATCAGATATCTTCTACGTTTCCGAGTGCAGACTACGATTCTTGACTTGGCTCGGCAGATGCTCAGATCAACTCCACGATTCTGAGTGTGGCTTAATTTCAAGACAGACTACGATTCTGAAGCAACTTCTTTGATACTTTATGATTCGTCCTTGGATTCTACAATCTCTCGTCTGGCTCAATAGTCTACGATTCTATTTTGTTTTCTTGGTAGACTTAATTGACTTGTGTAGAGCTCTGCAATCAGATATGTCTATCTATTACACTCCAAAATAGATCAACCTAACAACTTTGATCTTTTTTTCTATACATTTATTTACAAACTGATAAACATTAACCACATACCAACTTAACAATTTTGATTATATCAATCTAAGTCCTTGTCCATATCGTCTATCATATATTAAGGACTTTACATCTTCTATCAATGTAGACATGCTTGCATATTCATTCATTAACTTCATCATCAAATTATACGAATAAAGGAATAA
The DNA here is from genome assembly GCA_020205615.1 of Panax quinquefolius. Lineage (NCBI taxonomy): Eukaryota > Viridiplantae > Streptophyta > Magnoliopsida > Apiales > Araliaceae > Panax > Panax quinquefolius. The sequence goes on from CM035166.1 coordinate 89,944,618, forward strand.
CATACATATGCATATTCCTAACACAATGTATCGAGTATTTAATCGAATTTGTATCAATCGAGTATGTATCGAATCACAATCAAGAATTCGAGTAGTTTGAATCTTAAGCAAGTCGAGTATAATTTTGCTCAGATTCTACTCATTTTTTTATTCGAACCATTTTTTATGCTCAGATTTGAATCATATTATTAACGAATTCGAGTCTCGCTCGTATTTTTTCGAGTCGAGCTCAAATCGAGCCTTAAATGTTTGATTCGTTTACAACCTTATTTATATAAGAGATATCTTGTAGAAATATCAATTTTTTATGTGAAAATATTAGTTTCCTATATTATATTGAAAAAGATAAGTCTCACCCCCAAGATATTCACATTTTCTACGTAACTATTAACATAAGCTTATAATGTGTTATGTATATGAGAAAAATGTGTGGATGTATATTTTTACTAAATAAAATGACAATATCTTTAATAAAACTAATTAGATGACATATTTACTATTGTTGTAATATTTGAGTCACAACTGGATAATAATATAAAGTAATATTATATTATACAATTTGAAGACCATATCAGTATTATTTAATTAACAACTAATTATTTGTAAAAGAAAATATAAATATTTTTTAAAATTATAAAAAGTGACTTTTTTCTATATAAAAATTTAAGAGTAAAATTGAATCGAGTCGAACCGAGTATTGAGTTGTTCATATTTGGTTCACAAAATTTATCGAGTATAAAATAAGGTTTGATTAAGGCTCATTTAACTATCGAGTCGAGCATGATCTTGAATCGAGTCCGAACAATTTAAAATTTTAAAATGAATATAATTCGAGTATCAATAGAAAATTATAATTTTAGAAAATTCGAGTAATTTATCGAACTTTAAAATTTGTTCTTATTTGAATCATTTATATTTTGAGTCGAGTCCGAACTATTTGTTCATTTTACATCCTTATATAAGATTATGGAAGGGTGTAAATGAACCGAGTCAAACCGAGTATTGAATTTCTCAAATTTGGTTCACAAAATTTATCGAGTATAAAATAAGGTTTTATTGAGGCTCGTTTAGCTACTGAATCGAGCACGATCTCAAATCAAGCCAGAGCAATTTGAACTTTTCGAACGAATATAATCCGAGTATCAATAAAAAATTACAATTTAAAAAAATTCGAGTAATTTATCGAACTTTAAAATTTTCTCATATTTAAATTATTTATATTTAAAGTCAAGTTCGAATCAAATTTTTAATGGAATGAATACAAATTGAGTCAGAATTATTTGCTGATTTTACCGTGATGGGAGTAATGCCGAAGGAAAATCTCCACATACACGTCACGTGAGAACAGAATATATTTAGCAAATGGAAGGGGCGCGAGTGGCAAGCTCGGGGTAGGGAGAAGGCAAAGTCACGTGATGTGGGTGTGCGTTGTCAAGTTGGTCCGGCCTGGACTGGACTGAAGTAGACCTGGCCCAATCACGTAAAACATTTTTGGGGCGCGAGGTGAAGCATGTCCCAAAACGGTACTACTACAACTTGGATAGCTTTAGAGAGAGAAGGACACAAAATCCGTCTATTAGATTTATAAAGAGAAACTATACCCATATACCTGTGCGCGCCCACACACACACACATATATTTATCTATATAAAATAGAAGTATTTTTAAATATACTTAATTTTTCGTTCAAACTATATTAAAAGATCTTGATCATCAAAACTTTGAGATAAATCTAACCCTTCAAAAAATTGAGCTTGACAGAAGGTAATAACTCTCTCTCTCCCATGCTAGGCTGGGTAAAATACTACCATCTTACTATAAAAAATATTATATGAAAATGAATATTTTTATAAATATAAGGGATAATTTCACAATACTTTTCTCATATATTAATAATAAATAGATATCACATTAATATAAAAAAATTGAAAATATCACATTTTACTTATAAAAATATTAATTTTTTACTAAAGATACTTTCATATAATAATGACAATTTTTAATTTTCTAATACAAATCATTTGGATTTATCTAAAATTTGGGATAAATTTGGAAGACGGGATTATTCTTTAGTATATATATATATATATATATATATATATATATATATATATATATATCTGATCGATTATTAATTCACTTTATTCTGATTCACCTCGCTTTCACCCTTTTTAATGTGAATGAGATGACGATTCTATCTAAAATCGTTATATATTATCTGTCATTATATATGTTATCCGTCAATAAAACTAAGATTTACGGCGGTCATATATATAGCGACGACGACGAATTTGAATCGAATCGTCGCCTGGAATTAAATCATTAAAGGGCAAGTGAGCAAGCAAAATAAAAGGTCCTAATCCTATATATATATATATATATATATATATATATATATATATATATATATATATATATAGAGAGAGAGAGAAGCGAGGATCAAAGTATTCTCCTAAATAAGCATTCCTTTTATTAAAAGCTACGTTGTTTTGGAGTGAGCTTAAAGAGAGTGGTTAAAACATTTTCTTTTATTTACAAAAATATCACCACCACCACTCCAAAAGCATTTAGTTTTAATAAATGAGTGTTATTTAAGGAGAATCTTCTTGATCCTCGCTTCTATATATATATATATATAACGAGGATCGAGTCAAAGAGTGCTGACCGACGATTAAAATCTTGACCAAATTTATTTTTATTTTTTGCTTTTTTTTAAAACACAACTATTTTTTTTTAATATTTTATGAAACTGGAATTTTTTCATAATACAGTGTTTTGGGTGTATTTTGGATACATATAACAAAAATATGTATGTACAGTCCGTATAGATATATTTTGTTATATGTATCCAAATCACACCCAAAATATTGTATTATGAAAAAATTCCAGTTCTATAAAATATTAAAAAAAAATTTAGTTATTTTTAAAAAAAACAAAAAAAAAGTTTATTTTTTGTTAAAATACGGGAGTTCAGATCTGATTCGATCCCTATATATATATATATATAGAGAGAGAGAGATTATAAACGTAATAATTGTAGATAGAGAGAATATATGGATAATAGATTTAGAGTGAGAAAATGATAGAGGATGATAATGAATGGAGAGAGTAGGGGCTAGGTGGTAGGACAGATGGAGAATGCTGCTGCATGTGAAGGGGACAACTCTCCAGCACAAGCAATCATTTGTACGGTCCTTGTATATAGTATGGCCTCACTCTATCACTATATAAGTTTTCTTTTTATATAATTTATTTATGCGCAAAGATCCAACTTTGTCCCTGATGTTTACACGGATGTCCGACTTACACCTTAAATTATTTTTTTTAAAAGTACCCTTAACGCATGTGCCCCTGCTTTTAACAGAAGACAAATGAAATTAAAATGTGATGACGTGACTGACACATGGAGGCTTAAATATAAAATATATTTTAAATAAAATAATATATATCATTTAATCATAACAAAAAATACTAAAATTCAAAATAAAAAAAAGCATAACATATTTACATCATTTAATCAAAATACTAAAATTTAAATTATTTTGTTAACTAATCAAAACAACTAATTAAATAAAATAAATTGTATAACATATTTACATCATTTAATCAAAATACTAAAATTCAAAACATAACATATTTACATCAAATACTAATTAAAAAAATACTAAAATACTAAAAAAATTAAATTAAAAAATATTAAAATTTAAATTATTTTTTAATTAATCAAAATAACAAAATTCAAATTACATCATTAAAATACTAAAATCATAATACTAAATACTAACGTTATCAAATTTTTAAACGTTAATATTTTGAATATTACTAAATAACGTTATCAATTTTTTATATCAATTAGTATTTTAAAAATAACGTTATTTGTATTGATAACAATTATATCAATTAGTATTGATATAAAAAATTCAAGGTTGATATTAATTATTATTGATAACGTTATTTTAGTATTTTAATGATGTAATTTGAATTTTGTTATTTTGATTAATTAACAAAATAATTTAAATTTTATAATTTAGTATTTTTTAATTTGATTTTTTAGTATTTTAGTTTTTTAATTAGTATTTGATGTAAATATGTTGTGTTTTGAATTTTAGTATTTTGACTAAATGATATAAATATGTTATACAACTTATTTTATTTAATTAGTTGTTTTGATTAGTTAAGAAAATAATTTGAATTTTATTATTTTGATTCAATGATGTAGATATATTATGTGGCGCCCCCAAAATAGGTATACATCACTTATTCAAATTAAATCGAATACATGATACATAATATAAATACAATTTTAATTATACAACAAGAGAGTCATGAGTTTAAATACAAATCTTCTGTATAAATATCCACTCTCGTAATAAGTCCTCATTACATTTATTGTCACACTATTTTACTGTAATAGTAAGGACTACTAGCTAATACTATCATCAGGGACCATCACTCCATTTCTGACTCGTCTATCTAGCTACGTTCTCATTTCCTAAAGAGAACGGTGAAAGAAAGAAGTGAGCTCAACTAGCCCAAAGAAGAAATATTATGACTAAGATAATGCAGAATAAATTATCATTAGCCTTAAACAGTGTTAAACTGATACAATATAACAAACATCAAGTTTAACTATAGAGGAAACAAGCAATCCATTAGAAGAGTCAAGTAGAGAATAAAATCTACTATCTTCTATGAGTTAAAAGATTTTTCATGACTTTTATCGGTGAGACTCAGCTTAATAAATAATCCACATCATCGAATCACCCTTGCACTACGGCCAAGGATATTCTTTAGTATCTTGATCACAATTATCCATGCACTACGGGCCAAGAATATTTGTGTATTCATTAATGGTCATGATCATGCCAACAACTGTCCATCAATGCACTACGGGCCAATGAGGACTTTTACTATATCATTTGTAACATTACGGTCATGATTACACCGAATAATTCCTGGTCATAATCATACCAAGTCCATCTATGCACTACAAGCCATAGATGACTTTCAACATAATATAAATATGAGGATGATGACAATGATATAAGAATTCAATAAAACAAATTCAAGAATTAATTTGTCCAAGAACTGATAACGTTCAAATTGTTAACATGATACTGCTTTGTAGAGTGAAATTCAAGAATGCTTAGAAGAATATTTCCATGAAAAGATACTGGATAAAGCGCAATTATCAAGGATATTCCACTAATTTCATGGAGTATAGAAGTCAAAACTATAACCAACTGAGTATAATAAAGAATGAAATAACAAAAGAAATCACCATGCATGTGGTACTTCGCATAGACAGGTTATTCCAACTGTAAGACCCCAACTTATTATTAATGAAATTTAATTTTCTCTATTTATTATTTTGAAATAGTAAGGGTTGATTTGATTAATGTGGATAGTTATGGGTAAAATACACAAATATTTCAAAATAAGCAAGTGGTTATAAAATATTCATTGTTTTAGGAGAATATTCGTTTGGTCGTGGAATATTCTTGCTGTCGGGGAATATTCGTACGACGGCGCAATCTTTTGTGGGCCCCATAATGGAAAGCGATTGGATGAAGAAAACGACAAATATAAGTTGTTTAAAAATAACGGCGTAGTTGTTACCGTTAATACTGTTAAAATACTCAGTGGTTAAAAATAGTAGCACACGGTATTGCACCAATTATTGATTCTTACGTAAGAAGGCACTACTCAATAATGGTTACGATAATTCTCAATTCGATTTTATTGATTTAATAATTCTTTGCGTTGATATTTTATATTCTTTGTTGTTTTTTCATAATTGTCATTACACAAGATTTTTCATTATCGAAGCAATAATTCATATTATCTAAATAATATTATTAGATAACATTATTGGCAATGTCTAGAAAGTTACATCTAAGGAGAGGTTTAGTCACCTAATTATGCGCCAAGAAGAGAAATTCTTATTGAAAGCCCTCTTTCCTGAACCTGCGCACGGTTGTCGATATTGTGATTACGTAATATTATTTGTGAATAATTAATTATTGATTCATATGATGAGGAAAATATTGATTTTATGTGGATATAGATGGAAAAATTTTTAATGTGACAATTGTTGAAAATTGAAATTTTATCTTTTTACGATAAAATAATTCATTTAAATATATTATTATATTTTAGTAATATAATAATGGTGATATTTTTACAACGAATGTGGGATATATGAGTATACGAGGATGAAGAGTATTTTTGTTGTAATAAATGTTTAAAACATGTTAAACATGTCAGTGGACCCCATTTATTGACTGAAATTTGATTATAGCCTGTAAAATCGTCCGTTTGTGGATTTCGGTCAAATTTTGTTTGGAATTTGGAAAAACTTTCTTCTGCAAAGTTGTAGAGAATTGAATTTTCTATAAAAATTCACGAGTTTCGAATTTTCTGATAAAAGGGCTATTTATTATGAATTATTGAAGTTAAGGTTGCTTTCGAGCCACCGGCAATTTGAGAAATGATGTATGAAGAAGAAAAATACAAGAAGGAGCTATTAGGAAGCAAGAATTGATGAGGAAGGAATACTTGAGTCCACTCTAGACTTTGTGTTCTAACGACTCGATTTGAAGTACAAGATTATGATGGAGGCACACAATACACCATTTGCAATCCATCCTCGGAAGTACTAAAATGTATCGTGATCTTCGACATACATTTTGGTGGAACAATATGAAGAGAGAGATTGCAAAGTTTATCTCGATGTGTTTAACTTGCCAACGTGTAAAGGCGAGCATCTAGTACCTAAGGGTCCGTTGCAACCACTTGAGATTCCAAAATGGAAGTGGGAACACATTACCATGGATTTCGTTCACGGTCTTCCTACTACGGTTTCTCAAGGCATCAATGCTATTTGGGTTATTGTTGATAGATTAACCAAGTCTGCTCATTTCTTGCCGATCGAGAGACTTATTCCTTGAACGTCTTGCTAGTATGTGACGTGAATGAGACCGTGAGGTTGCATGGCATGCCAAGATCCATAGTTTGGATCGTGACCCAAGATTCACTTCAAGATTTTGGGTTAGCTTGCAAAAAAAGCTATGGGCACGGATTTGCGATTTAGTCGATACCATCCCCCAAGCAGACGGACAATCGAGAGGACTATTCAAACTCTTGAAGATCTATTAAGACTTTGTGTCCTGAACTTCAAGGGCGGTTGGGATAAGTATTTACCATTGGTGGAATTCTCCTACAACAACAGTTATCAGGCAAGTATAGGTGTGGCTCCATTCGAAGCATTATATGGACGAAAATGTCGTTCTCCAATATGTTGGGATGAGGTGGGTGAAGCAACATTGTTGGGACCCGAGTTAAGTCGTATGATGACTACTAAAAGATCCAAATGATTCGACAACGTATACAAACGGCACAAGATCGACAAAAAGAGTTATGCGGATCTTCATCGAAAGGACGTGGAATTTAGTATAGGGGATCATGTATTATTGCGAGTTGCTCCATGGAAGGGAGTTACAAGATTTGGGAAGAGAGGAAAGCTCAATCCACGATTTATTGGTCCATTTCAAATTCTTGACCGAGTAGGAAATGTAGCCTATAGAATCACGTTACCTCCGAAAGTATGTCTCGTGTTCATAATGTGTTTCACATATCCGTATTAAATAAATATGTGAAAGACCCGAATCACGTTATAGAGTTAGAACCGGACGAGATAACCAAGACTTAACGTATGAGGAGGTACTGTCAAGATCTTGGATAGGAAGGAGCATGTCCCTACGCCATGAAAGGTCATACCACAAGTTAAAGTTTTGTGGAGGAATCATGCTATAGAAGAAATGACACGAAATTAGAAAGCAGAAATGAAAGCGAGGTATCCTCACCTTTTCAAACACTGAATGCGTCGTCCAATTTCGAGGGACGAAATTTCATAAGGAGGGAGGTTGTAAGACACCAACTTATTATTAATGAAATTTAATTTTCTATTTATTATTTTGATATAGTAAGGGTTGATTTGATTAATGTGGATAGTTATGGGTAAAATACGCAAATATTTCAAAATAAGCAAGTGGTTATAAAATATTCATTGTTGTCGGGGAATATTCGTTTGGTGTCGTGGAATATTCTTCTTTGTCGGGAATATTAAATGCATTGATGCGATCTTTTGTGGGCCCCATAACGGAAAGCGATTGGATGAAGAAAACAGACAAATATAAGTTGTTTAAAAATAATTGGCGTAGTTATTCACAGATTAATCTTGTTAAAATACTCGGTGGTTAAAAATAGTAGCACTGCAGGTATTGCACCAATTATTGATTCTTACGTAAGAAGGCACTACTCAATAATGGTTACGATAATTCTTTATTCGATTATTTTATTGATTTAATAATTGCTGCGTTGATATTTTATATTCTTTTATTTCAATAATTGTCATTACACAATTATTTTTCATTATCGAAGCAATAATTCATATTATCCGAATAATATTATTAGATAACATTATTGGCAATGTCTAGAAAGTTACGTCTAAGAAGAGGTTTGGTCACCTAATTGCGGCGCCAAGAAGGAGAAATTCTTATTGAAAGCCCCTCTTTCTGAGGAACCGCACAGTTGTCAATATTGTGATTACATAATATTATTTGTGAATAATTAATTATTAATTCATATGATGAGGAAAATATTGATTTTTATGTGGATATAGATGGAGAAAATTTTTAATGTGACAATTGTTGAAAATTGAAATTTTATCTTTTCTAATAAAATAATTCATTTAAATATATTATTATATTTTAGTAATATAATAATGGTGATATTTTTACAACGAATGTGGGATATATGAGTATACGAGGATGAAGAGTATTTTGTTGCAATAAATGTTTAAAACATGTTAAACTGTCCGGTGGACCCCATTTATTATTCGAAATTTGATTATAGCACGTAAAATCGCTTGTTTTGTGGATTTCGGTCAATTTTTGTTTGGAATTTGGAAAAACTTTCTTACGCAAAGTTGTAGAGAATTGAATTTCCTATAAAAAGTCGCGAGTTTCAAATTTTTCGATAAAAGGGCTATTTATTATGAATTATTGAAGTTTGAAGTCAAAATAATTAATTTTGGAAGTTTAAAATATTTAAAATAGGAAAAACGTTTTTTTACACTTGTGGGCCTCATGAAACATGTGCAAAGTGCTGAAGCTAGAGGATTCAAAGTGGGCGTAAGAAAATTTATTTATATATTAATATTATATTAAATTTTACGCTTTTGGTGTTCTAGCAATTTCCTATAAATAGGTGCTTAGGTTAGAATTGAAAATCACACTAAAATCTGAAGTTTTCTCTCTCTATATTATCGGCGTATTCTTGTGAGTATTTTGAGTATACTTTGAGTATTGCTATACTGGTCAAGTCCAAGTCATAGCTTTATATCCTGTGTTTAAATTAGAAATCTTGATCTTTCGAGGTAAGGGATATTATTATTTTCAATGAGGATATTATTTCTTCAATATCATTATCTTGAAATATTGATTTGAAGTTTTTATCAAATTTGGAACTTTTGGTGTCGGAGTTACTATTCACGATATCTACCTTTATTCACGATATCTGATCTTATTCACGAATACTGCACTATTCATCGAAAAATGAAAATTTTCCTTTTCGTTCTAAAATATCTATTGTGGATACTAGCTTTGATTGTATCCATGTTTTGATCATTCTTGAATTTTACACCACTATGATTATTTTTGAGGTATTTTTGGACATGGATAAAACAAAGTACGAATCCTTAATCCTTAATCCTTAATCCTTGTCATTTTGTTTCACTGGATTCGTTTCTTTAAAAATATTTTTCATCATCTTCAGTCTTAAATGATGATATTATTGAATATCTTTGGCCTGTAGTGCAAAGATGAATGATTTCTGATGAATATCTTTGGCCCGTAGTGCAAAGATGAACAGGTGTTTAGATGAACATGACCAACTGATGAATATCTTTGGCCTGTAGTGCAAAGATGAATATTTGATTCGGATGTATATTGATTGATGTTACGGGGATAAAAGATGAGCGATGAACTTTTAAATTCATACATGTAAGATAGTAGTTTGCATTCTCTACTTAACTCTTCTAATGAATTATTATTTTCATTGCGAATATTGATTTAAAAACTTGTTGTCTATTGTATTCTATTAGATTTTTCCTGTTGAAGACTAATGATAATTTGTTGTATATTATCTTAGTCATAATATTCTTTATTTGGGCTAGTTGAGCTCACCCTTTTCCTTTTTGTTCCATTTTTTCTTCTCGGGAGGCAAGAATATAAGCGAAGTACGAGTGGGGTATGGAATGAAGGTTCTAGAGAGAGTTGTTTAGTAGTCCTCACCATTTTTATAAAATAATGTATCAATAAATGTGATGAGGATTTATTTGAGTATAGATATTGTCTAGAAGATAATATTTGTATTCAAACTCACGATTTCTTGTTGTAATAATAAAGTTGTAGTTATTTACATACCATGTATTGACAACTCGAGAATGGGTGATGTATACCTATTTTGGGGGCGTCCACAATTAGTATCGAGCTTAGGGATATGATCTCCATGGAGATCGGGGAATAGAACTAGGAGGGAGAGACGAGTAAATCCTTCACTAGTGTGTCCTACCTAAGCTTATTTGTTAGTTGGTCAAGATATATGGGGATATTATGTGATATATTGATTTACTTAATTAACCCTTGTTTTATATGTGATGTTTGAGAATGTCAACCGAGAATATTAACAATGGAAATGAGACCGTGGAGACGCTTTGTACTCACCAACGAGGAGAACGTGGCAACAGTGGCAATGTTCCTCCCCGCTGAACAACACCACCGAAGCGAGATGATGAACGAGGGATGTTTAGAAACTTTTTGCAGTTCATGCAAAATCGACGAGGAGACTCGTGTTCAAAATACGTATGAAATGATAGCAATTCACGGTTGTCACGACCAAGTAGTTCAAAGAGTTGGGACCACCGAATTTAAGGGAAAGCCGGATCCGATCGTGGGCGGAAACATGGGTCAAGCAAATTACCAAGATATTCGATGTCTTGGGATGCGGAGAACAGAAGGTTCCATTCGCCACCTTTATGTTCCGTGGCGCGGCGGATCTCTTGGGTGGGAGTCTGTGAAGCGTGCCCATCCAAATGCGACTTTCAAAGATGTCTTGGGAGACATTTGAGAACTATTTAATGACAAATACTTTCACGAAAGTGTTCGTCATATGAAGGAAGTGGAGTTTATTAGGCCGGAGCGCGAACAATATGACGGTGTCTCAAAGACGAGGCAAAGTTTGCGAGAGTTATCCGTGTTTTGCACCTCATTTGGTGGAGAATGAGGAACGTGTGACGCGGATGTTTCTTAGAGGTTTGAAACTTCGGCATACGTTAGTATCTCATTTCTCATAAATTTTCTCTCTATTCAGATGTTTGTAAATAGGGCTCAATTATTAGAAGCGAGATAACGAGTGCGGTCAACCGAGAGACCACAACCAGGGATCATACTAGGAGATGGTAGTCAACAAAACAACGATAACCAAATGAGAAAGAAAAAGACGGACAAAAATGGTAACCACTCGGTGGTAATCATGGCCATAAAAATAGAAGAAGCGAGTCGGGAGGAGATTTTAAAAGAGGAGATTTAACAACGACCGTATGTGAAGACGACAAAGGTCTTGGCAAGAATCGGTTCTAAGGGAGAGAAACGACCACCCATTATATGCTATAAATGCGGAAAGAGGGACATATCGGTCAAACCGTCCACAACAGTTCAAGGTATGCTATAATTGTGGAAAGGAAGGACATATCGCTCGAGATTATCGTAGTGAAACCTAGTTCAATGGGGACGGTGACTCAAAAACTCGTCCCGAAAAAAATCAAAGTCAACGGTTTTTGGAAGAGCATTTGTTGTGATCGGTCAAAATGCGAGGAACCCAAACGAGGTGATCACGGGTAAGCTATTTATAAATTCTTGCGAAGTTTATACCTTACTTGATCTAATTGCTTACTCATTCATTTATCTCTCTACTTGTGCTCAACGTTTAAACTTGACTCCGGAGAAATTAGACTTTGACCTATCTGTGGAAACTCCGTTAGGAGAAACTTTCATCACATCCACTATTTATAAATCTTGTTTGATTCAAGTTGGCACCATCACCTTACCTGTTGACCTTATCTCTTTAAAGATACTTGCTTTTGATGTGATTTTAGGGATTGATTGGTTAACTACACATCATGCCAAAATTGATTGTTTTCGTAAGGTTTTTAGCTTTCATATTCCTAAACAACCTGTTGTATGAATTCAAGCAACTAAACCATTAAAATCAATCACTGTCATATCTAATCATAAAGCTATTCGTTTATTGAAAAACGGATGCCAAGCTTTCTTAGCCCTGAAAGTAGTATGCACACAAGCCAATCATGTTTGATGATAAAGCATATACTTTGTAACAATCTTATTCATTTATTAATAAAAAGTATTAATTTATTAAAGGCTTTTAATTATCTACATGATGCTGTTTTATAATATGTGATAAACCCATAGTTTTAAGCAATGCTTTTAGAATAATGATGATGATCATTCTAATGAGATCTAAATTCTTAGAAAGCTTAAAACTAAAATAGTTCCCAATCATTGGATTACTAAATTGGGGATTAGTGAATTCGGATAGATTGGTACATACGTTGCTTGCTCATTGGATGAGGATGATTGATCTCATGATCATTTGTGTGGAGACACTAAAGCAAGTATGTATAGGGAGGATTCCTAATCTTAAGTATGTTAAGTTAAGGAGTTGTCCAACTTATGTGAAAATGTTTCAAAGGATAAGCTTGGGACAAGATTTGACAAGTACAATTTGTGGGACATCCTAAAGTAAGTTTAGGGTATATGTTCCAATAACCCAACTTACCAAAAGGTGTTTGTTGCGAAACACGTTGCCTTCTAAGATAAAGGTGTTTATTATTGAAGGGGCTTGTGGGAGGATAATAGATCTTGAAGAGTTCAAGAACCACAAAATACTATAAGTCAAATAAGAGGAACCTGTAGATAGATCTATTTTACCACAACCGAATCGTAAATCAAAATAAGATTGAAGATACCTAGGAGGTATGGATTCATCATGGATGATGATGATGAGGTACACATCATAGAAGATGATGATCCAATTATATATCGATGAGGTAAGAGTTCTAGTGTGTACAAAAGTGGTCGTGACGGAGCGTCGTGAAATTTCTAGTATTATATGTTGATATACTACGGATGAGGAATTACATACCAATGCTACAATCAGTAAAGATAAAGTTGTCTAAACAATCCTCCATGAATGATTTGGGAAGAGTATCATTATTGGGGATGCAAATCTATAGAGATAGATTTAAAAGGATGCTCAACTTAACCCAAGGAACGTATATTCATTTGATGCTAAAGTCGTTTAGCATGGCAAACTCCAAGAGATGTCTCATGTTGATGAGCTATGGAGTGTATCTCTCTTTATAGTCCCCACAGACTCCTGAAAAGAGAGATCGCATGAATGACTATCATGTATGCAATGAAATATACGAGACCTGATGTTGATCAGTCATATTCTGGAGAAGTTCACTATGAGTCAGTGAAAAATATCTTAAAGTGCTTAACCGGCACTAAGGATGTGATCATATTCATGGTGGGTCTTAATTAAAACTAGAGGGCTTAACAGACTCAAGTTTTTCAGACAGACCAAGACGACGAAAAATCCACTTTAAGGTAAAGCGTTATCTTGAATAAGGGTGCGAAGAATTTGAAAGGTTCCAAATAGCAAAAGAGTTCTTTGGTTTAGTGATAAAGACAAAGTATATAGCTATAAATGAAGTTTGCAAGTTGATTGTTTGGATTAAAAGTTCATTCTGAAACTAGGAATAGTTCCTAAGTCTCATCTTGGATCTAAACATGTGTTGTGGCGGTTTCATTTGATTATTAGAATCATTGAAGATGGGAAATCACTATAGAGGTAGTGGACTCTCATGAACAACATTACATATCCATTAACTAAAGCTTATCCAACAAACGGGATAATCGTCACTTAGAGAAGAAGAGTATGAGATACCATGATTTATTGGCTTTAATGCAAGTGGGAGATTGAAAGTAGTATGCACACAAGCCATCATGTTTGATGATAAAGCATATACTTTGTAACAATCTTATTCATTTATTAATAAAAGTATTAATTAATTAAAGGCTTTTAATTATCTACATGATGCTATTTTATAATATGTGATAAACCCATAGTTTTAAGAAATGCTTTTAGAATAATGATGATGATCATTCTAATGAGATCTAAATTCTTAGAAAGCTTAAAACTAAAATAGTTCCCAATCATTGGATTACTAAATTGGGGATTAGTGAATCCGGATAGATTGGTACATATACGTTGCTTGCTCATTGGATGAGGATGATTGATCTCATGATCATTTGTGTGGAGACACTAAAGCAAGTATGTAGGTGCTTATTAGAGAATAAGTTCACTTTGAGCGTGGCTCGTTAAGGAATACCTAATGGAGTTTTACTTGCTTTGTCGAATAGGAATTCTGTAGTGATAGTAGTACAAGTGATCCTTGGACTTGAGATCATCATAGTATCTTGTGTATGATGAGTTATACTTTGACTTATTCCTTAAGACCCTTAGGGTATATCAAAGGGTATGCTTGGGTATAATAAGTTGTACATGGAGATAATGTATGATCAATAAAGAATCTACTACTTCTTATTAAAAGAAGAGAAATGTCCTATGTGATTCGATAAATAACAACCCAAAGTCCTTGGGTTAAGGCGAATGAAATTAGAAAGGAGTTTCTAATTTGCATTATTTGGAGTTGTGCATTTAAGAGTCGAAATACATATAATTAAATAAAATAAGACTTGACAATAATTCCATGTCTTATATTTAATTGGGACATTGTATGGTGGAAGGATTGAATTGTCAAAGAACTATTTACTCAAAGGTTCTTTTATGATTAATGTTGAAATCTATATTATCCGGAAAGTCGTTGATCATTAGGGAGGCTTATCCCTATTGTAGAATAAAATTATTTATTTAAATAAATTAATTGTTTAATTTATTTATTTAAATAAGATTAGAATTGTTCTAATTAATTTATTCACAACCTGGTTTAATATGGAGAACCTAAAGGGTCACACCATAAAAAGAAGAATAATTATTTAAGAAGTAAATGGCATAATCGTAATAATATATTATGTATATTTAATTTAATCTATGGTGATAGAATAAATTAAATAGCTTAATATTATTATTTAATATTTTGAAATATTAAATATAAATTAATAAGAGGAGTCTTATTAATATTATTATAATTATTATTATTATTTTAATTTCTAAAAGAGTTTAGGAATTAATTTAATATAAGTACTCTCATTTATTCCTAATTGGATTAGGAAGGAAAATTAGTTAAATGAGTTTAATTAATTATCCCTAATAAGATTAGGGAGCTTAATTATTTAAAAGAATTTAATTAATTAAATAAATCCCAATTCCTTAATTGTTAAGGTGGGTTGCCCACATCTATAAATAAGAGGAGTCTTATTATGGGTAATGTGGTTGTTGACTTTTACAACATACGTAATTCTAAAAGTTGGAGAGTACGCCCCTTTTTCTATACAGATAGGAAAAACTAGGGTTTGAGCCAATACCCCTTCTTCTTGAAAATTTTTTTCCTTGGTGGATCACCTCTAGAGGCCAAACACATGGGTGGCTAACGTTGATCAAAGGAAGAAACCAAACCCGGTGGATTCAAGTTGAACGCGAAAAGGATTGGAGGTGAACTTGTACCTGAGGAAGCTCGATCTTCAAGGGTATGATTCTTATTCGTTATCTTTTTCGTTTAATTAATAATTGTGCATAAAGGGTGATCCGGGTATATGGTTTGTAAAATTTTTAAACTCTGATTTTACACGTTTTCCGCTAATTTTTGCAATTTGATTGCGTTTTAGAATATTACAAACCTAACAAGCCCATTTTATGGATTTGAATAAAGACACGTCAAATTTGAATAATATTCCTGTTGTTATTGACTTTCCTGATGTATTTCCTGAAGAACTTCCTTGGTCCCCCCGAACGTGAAGTTGAATTCTTTATTGATCTTGAACTGATACAAAGCCCATTTCTAAAACCCCATATCGAATGGCTCCTATTGAACTTGAGAGTTAAAGGTCCAACTACTGAGGAATTGTTGGACATCGTTTACATTCGCCCTGGTACATCTCCTCGGGGTGCTCTGTTTTATTAAGTAAAGAAGAAAGGCGGGGAGTATGCGACTTTAGTATTGACTATCTCGAATTGAACCATGTCACCATCAAGAATAGGTATCCTCTACCTCGTATTGATGACTTGTTTGACCCGATTCTGAGGCACAATTCTTTTCAAAAATCGATCTTCGATTCGGATATCATCAACAAGATTAGAATCGAGGATATTCCAAAGACCGCCTTTAGAACTCGGTATAGGCATTATGAATTCTTAGTCATGTCTTTCGGATGACTAATGCTCCTATGACTTTCATGGATATGATAAACCGAGTATTCAAGGAATATTTAGATCGGTTCGTTGTTGTTTTTATTGATGACATCCTCATATATTCCAAAAGTCGTGAAGATCATGAGCACCATTTGAAGTCGGTACTCCAAAGGCTTCGTGAAAACAAACTATATGCCAAATTGAAGAAATGCGAGTTTTGGCTTGAGGAAGTAGCATTCCTTGGGCACGTGGTGTCGAAACATGGAGTATCTGTTGATCCGTGAAGATTGAAGCAATACTGAAAGTTAGAGCAACCAAGTCGGTGATCAAGTAATCGTAGCTTTTGGGCTTAATGGGTTATTATTATGAGATTCGTGGAAGGGTTTTCTCGAATCGCTACTCCATTAACTCATTAACTTTCGAAAGGATACAAAATTCATTTGGAGCGAAGAATGCGAGAAGAGTTTCCAAGAGCTTAAGAGGAGACTTATTTCGACTGTTCTAACAATACCATCTGGTTCGGATGGATTTGTTATCTCTGATGATTGAGAGCAAAGGGTTAGGATGTGTTCTCATGCAACGTGGGAAAGTCATAGCCTATGCCTCGACACAACTTAAAGAGTATGAGAGGAATTATCCTACTCATGATCTAGAGTTAGCGGCCCGATCGTTTTCACTTAAAGATATGGAGGCACTATCTATATGGGGAGAAAGTGGAGATATATTCAGGACCATAAAAGCCTTAAATATTTCTTCACTCAAAAAGAACTCAACATGCGGCAATGACGTTGGCTCGAGCTATTGAAAGACTACGACCACACTATTCAATACCATCCCGAAAAGCGAGCGTGGTAGGTACGCGTTGAGTAGAAGATCATATGCGGGAATGAGTGCGATGATGTCAAGTATCGCGACAGAGCCAACTTTAATAGAAAAGTTAAGGTTGCTCAAGCCACCGCATCGGAGCCGAATGATGCGTATGAAGAAGAAAGTACAAGAAGGAGCTATTCCGAAGCAAGAATTGATGAGGAAGGAATACTTCGAGACCACTCTAGACTTTGTGTTCCTAACGACTCTAATTTGAAGTACAAGATTATGATGGAGGCACACAATACACCATTTGCAATCCATCACGGAAGTACTAAAATGTATCGTGATCTTCGACATACATTTTGGTGGAACAATATGAAGAGAGAGATTGCAAAGTTTATCTCGATGTGTTTAACTTGCCCGGCGTGTAAAGGCGGGCATCTAGTACCTAAGGGTCCGTTGCAACCACTTGAGATTCCAAAATGGAAGTGGGAACACATTACCATGGATTTCGTTCACGGGTCTTCCTACGGTTTCTCAAGGCATCAATTCTATTTGGGTTATTGTTGATAGATTAACCAAGTCTGCTCATTTCTTGCCGAAATCGAGACTTATTCCTTGAACGTCTTGCTAGTATATGCGTGAATGAGATTGTGAGGTTGCATGGCATGCCGGTATCCATAGTTTGGGATCGTGACCCAAGATTCACTTCAAGATTTTGGGTTAGCTTGCAAAAAGCTATAGAAGCGCAGTTTGCGATTTAGTTCGACATACCATCCCCAAACGGACGGACAATCGAGAGGACTATTCAAACTCTTGAAGATCTATTAAGACTTTGTGTCCTAGACTTCAAGGCGGTTAGGATAAGTATTTACCATTGGTGGAATTCTCCTACAACAACAGCTTATCGAGCAAGTATAGGTGTGGCTCCATTGAAGCATTATATGGACGAAAAATGTCATTCTCCAATATGTTGGGATGAGGTGGGTGAAGCAACATTGTTGGGACCCGAGTTAATACGTATGACTACCGAAAAGATCCAAATGATTCGACAAACGATACAAAACGACACAAGATCGACAAAAGAGTTATGCGGATCTTCATCGAAAGGACGTGGAATTTAGTATAGGGGATCATGTATTATTGCGAGTTGCTCCATGGAAGGAGTTACAAGATTTGGGAAGAGAGGAAAGCTCAATCCACGATTTATTGGTCCATTTCAAATTCTTGACCGAGTAGGAAATGTAGCCTATAGACTCGCGTTACCTCAAAGTATGTCTCGTGTTCATAATGTGTTTCACATATCTCATATTTCAGTAAATATGTGAAAGACCCAAATCACGTTATAGAGTTAGAACCGGATTTGAGATAACCAAGACTTAACGTATGAGGAGGTACCATCAAGATCTTGGATAGGAAGGAGCATGTCCTACGCCAAAAAGGTCATACCACAAGTTAAAGTTTTGTGGAGGAATCATGCTTTATAGAAGAAATGACACAGGAATTGGAAACGGAAATGAAAGCGAGGTATCCTCACCTTTTGAAACATCAGTATCGTGTCGTCAATTTCGAGGACGAAATTTTATAAGGAGGGGAGGTTGTAAGACCCCAACTTATTATTAATGAAATTTAACTTTCTCTATTTATTATTTTGAAATAGTAAGGGTTGATTTGATTAATGTGGATAGTTATGGGTAAAATACGCAAATATTTCAAAATAAGCAAGTGGTTATAAAATATTCATTGTTGTCGGGGAATATTCGTTTGGTCGTGGAATATTCTTCTTTGTCGGGGAATATTAAATGCGACGGTCTGCGATCTTTTGTGGGCCCCATAACTTGAAAGCGATTGGATGAAGAAAAACGACAAATATAAGTTGTTTAAAAATAACAGCGTAGTTATTCAAGTTAATCTTGTTAAAATACTAAATGGTTAAAAATAGTAGCTGCAGTATTGCACCAATTATTGATTCTTACGTGAAGGCACTACTCAATAATGGTTACAGAATTATCGCTCATTCGATATTTATTGATTTAATAATTGTTTGCGTTGATATTTTATATTGCTTATTTCAATAATTGTCATTACACGTATTTTTCATTATCGAAGCAATAATTCATATTATCCGAATAATATTATTAGATAACATTATTGGCAATGTCTAGAAAGTTACATCTAAGAAGAGGTTTGGTCACCTAATTGCGCGCCATGAGGAGAAATTCTTATTGAAAGCCCCTGCTCCTGAGGAACCGCACAGTTGTCGATATTGTGATTCTGTAATATTATTTGTGAATAATTAATTATTAATTCATATGATGAGGAAAATATTGATTTTTATGTGGATATAGATGGAGAAAATTTTTAATGTGACAATTGTTGAAAATTGAAATTTTATCTTTTCTAATAAAATAATTCATTTAAATATATTATTATATTTTAGTAATATAATAATGGTGATATTTTTACAACGAATGTGGGATATATGAGTATCTGAGAGGATGAAGAGTATTTTTGTTGCAATAAATGTTTAAAACATGTTAAACTCATTCATGGACCCCATTTATTATTTGAAATTTGATTATAGCTTTGTAAAATCGCTTGGTTGTGGATTTGGTCAATTTTTGTTTGGAATTTGGAAAAACTTTCTTACGCAAAGTTGTAGAAATTGAATTTCCTATAAAAAAGCCGCGAGTTTCAAATTTTCTGATAAAAGGGCTATTTATTATGAATTATTGAAGTTTCGAAGCTCCGAAATAATTGATTTTTGGAAGTTTAAAATATTTAAAATAGGAAAAACGTTTTTTTACACTTGTGGGCCTCATGAAACATGTGCAAAGTGCTGAAGCTAGAGGATTCAAAGTGGGCGTAAGAAAATTTATTTATATATTAATATTATATTAAATTTTCTGCTTTGGTGTTCTAAGCAATTTCCTATAAATAGGGTGCTTAGGTTAGAATTGAAAATCACACCAGAAACTGAAGTTTTCTCTCTCTATATTATCGAGCGTATTCTTGTGAGTATTTTGAGTATACTTTGAGTATTGCTATACGGTGCAAGTCCAAGTCATAGCCTATATCCGGTGTTTCAGCTAGAAGTACTGATCTTTCGAGGTAAGGGATATTATTATTTTTCGTAATGATATTATTTCTTCAATATCATTATGCTGAAATATTGATTTGAAGTTTTTATCAAATTTGGAACTTTTGGTGTCGAGAGTTACTTATTCACGTGATACTGGCCTTTATTCACGTATATGATCTTATTCACGAATACTGACTATTCATTGAAAATGAAAATTTTCCTTTTCGCCTAAAATATCTATTGTGGATACTAGCTTTGATTGCATCCATGTTTTGATCATTCTTGAATTTTACACCACTATGATTATTTTGAGGTATTTTTGGACATGGATAAAACAAAGTCTGAATCCTTAATCCTTAATCCTTGTCATTTTGTTTCACCGGATTCGTTTCTTTAAAATATTTTCATCATCTTGATCTTAAATGATGATATTATTGAATATCTTTGGCTGTAGTGCAAAGATGAATGATTTCGATGAATATCTTTGGCCCAGTAGTGCAAAAAGATGAACAGTGTTTAGATGAACATGACATTAATCGATGAATATCTTTGGCCCGTAGTGCAAAGATGAATATTTGATTCGGATGTATATTGATTGATGTTACAGGATAAAAGATAGACGATGAACTTTTAAATTCATACATAGAAGATAGTTGTTTGCATTCTCTACTTAACTCTTCTAATGAATTATTATTTTCGCTGCGAATATTGATTTAAAAACTTGTTGTCTATTGTATTCTATTAGATTTTTCCCTGTTGAAGACTAATGATAATTTGTTGTATATTATCTTAGTCATAATATTCTTTACTGGGCTAGTTGAGCTCACCCTTTTCCTTTTTATTCCATTTTTCTTCTCAGGAGGCGAGAATGTAGCGAGTACTAGTCGGGGTGTGGAATGATGGTTCTAGAAGTGGTTCTAGTAGTCCTCACTATTCTGTAAAATAGTATATTAATAATTGTAATGAGGACTTATTTGAGTATAGATATTGTCTAGAAGATAATATTTGTATTCAAACTCACAGTTTTACTGTTGTAATAATAAAGTTGTAGTTGTTTCTGTACCATGTATTGACAACTCAGAATGGGTGATGTATACCTATTTTGGCGGCGTCACACCAACAGAATACTAAATAACGGAACCAGGTCAGGCAAAATTAGCACCGAGGTCAGGATGTTCCAACAGAATAATAAGGAATGGAATAACAATAGAAATCACCATGCATGTGGTACTTCGCATATGACAAGTTATTCCAACGAGAATACTAATAAGGGCGGAATCGGTCCCAAAGAAACGCATGAGACAGGGATATGAACCCGATTCGGCGTAAAACGCATGCATGACGAGATATTCCAACATAATAATAAAGATTTTAATCAGTCCGCCAGTAAAAGCGCATAAATGTGATATTCCAATGAATAGTAAAGACGGAATAATAGAAGAATGTCACCAAGTATAGGGTAGCTCAGCGTATCTGAGTTATTCCAATAGAATAATAAAGAATGAAATAACATAAGTTCTCTTCATGAATACAAAAGAATAACACCCTTACGAGTACAACAAAAATAATATTCCATACCTTAAGAAGAAAATCTTGGATATATAAGTAGTGAAGTAGTAGAATACTTTTCTTCATTCTCTATAGTTTATCTCTCAAGAGTTTCAAAGTGAATTAAGTAAGAAATAATGAAGGAATGAGCTTATTTATAGAAAAATGGACCGCATAGTAACTAACTCATGAACGTTCCAAATTGATTTACTTTAATCGACGGTCCATATTTAAAGCAAAATCTTTTAAATAAAATATAATATATTTTATTTATAATCTAATAAAATGAATAACTTTATAAAAGACTTTACTATATGCAAACACTATGCAGTACCTTGCAAAACACTATGCATAATAAAATATAATATATTCTAATTATTGTCTAATAAAATGAGATAACTTTATAAAAGTATTACATTTTATATAAAAAAGATTTTACTATGCAAAACACTATGCGAACACTTTATGCAACACTATGCATAATAGAATATAATATATTCTATTTATAGAATAACTTTATAAAAGTATTACATTTTATATAAAAAGATTTTACAGATTATTACATTAATAATACCAACAAAACCGAGTGACTTATCACGTAAGCATCAATAATCAATACCGTGCTACTATGCAACCACGCCATTCATCGCATTTTTTAACACCGGTGTTTCACGATTAACAGTAAAACTTCCGCCGTTATTTTCATAAAGTATTTTTGTCGTTTTCTCAATCTGACAATAATTTCGTTGCGGGGTCCACGAATGATTGTGCCGTTGTACTAATATTCCATGTTAAAACGAATATTCCCCGACAATCGAATATTATATAACAACTTGCATACTTTGGAAAATTTATAAATATTACCCACAACTATAGCATTATATCAATTTCACTCCATAATATTCAAAAAATAATATTTATAAAAAATTTATCTTTATTCAAAAAGTTGGAGTTTTACAATCTCCCCTTATTATGAAATTTTGCCCTCGAAATTAGGGTACGTACCTGGTATATCAAAGAGGTAAGGATACCTTGATTTCATTTCAGATTCTAACTCCCAAGTCATTTCCTCAACATCGTGGTTTCTCCACAAAACTTTGACTTGAGGTATAACCTTGGAGCGTAGAATATGTTCCTTCTTATCCAAGATTTGAACAGGAACCTCTTCATACGTCAAATCTTCCGCTATTTCGTCTGGTTCTAACTTCGATAATGTGGTTCGGGTCTTCCACATATTTACGTAACATGGATATGTGAAAACGTTATGAACACGAGACATACTTGGCGGTGAAAGCGAGTCTATAGGCCACGCCCTCCTACTCGATCAAGGATTAAAATGGGCCGATGAATCGAGGATTGAGCTTTCCTCTCTTTCCAAATCTCGTAACTCCTTTCCATGGAGCAACACGTAACAACACATGATATCTTATATCGAATTCCACGTCTTTTCAATGAAGATCAGCATAACTCTTTTATCTATCTTGTGAGATTTTTATACGTTGTCGGATCGTTTGAATCTTTTTTGTAGTCATACGTACCAACTCCGGTCCCAACAATGTTGCTTCACCCACCTCATCCCAGCATACTGGAGAACGACACTTTCTTCCATACAACGATTCGAATGGAGTCATGCCAATACTTCCTTGATAACTGTTGTTGTAGGAAAACTCCACCAATGGTAAGAACTTGTCCCAACTTCCCTTGAAGTCAAGGACACAGAGTCTTAATAGATCTTCAAGAGTTTGAATCATCCTCTCCGACTACCCGTCCATCTAAGGATGATATGCCAAGCTAAATCGTAAATCTGTGCCCATAGATTTTTGCAAACTAACCCAAAATCTTGAAGTGAATCTTGGGTCTCGATCAGAAACTATGGATATTGGCATACCATGCAATCTTACAACCTCGTTTATGTACATACGAGCAAGACGTTCAAGTGTATAAGTTTCTCGTATCGGTAAGAAATGAGCAGACTTGGTCAATCTATCAATAATGACCCAAATCGCATCTATGCCTTGAGAAACTTTGGGAAGACCGTGAATGAAATCCATGGTAATGTGCTCCACTTCCATTCTGGAATTTCAAGTGGTTGCAATGGACCTTTTGGTACTTGATGCTCACTTTGACTTCGTTGACATGTTAGACACCTTGAGATAAACAGTATATCTCTCTCTTCATATTGCTCCACCAAAATGAATGATGAATATCATAATACATTTTGGTACTCCTGAGATGGATTGCAAAAGCGGTGTGTTATGCGCCTCCATCATGATTTTATAAATCGTAATCGTTAGGAACACAAAGTCCGGAGTTGACTCAAGTATTCCTTCTTCATCGATTCTTGCTTCCTAAGATAGCACCTTCTTGCACTTTCTTCCTCATACGCATCAGCTCCAGGTCTGTAGCTTGAGCAACTTTAACTTTATCAATTAAAGTCGGTTCTACTCGTATATTCGCCATCATCACATGGGTCCCTGGAGTCTTTAACTATATCTCCATCCTTTGCAAGTCACATAAAATGGGCCTTTGCGTTGACAATATCGCATTTGCACTTGCATATGATCTTCTACTCATTCAAATCGGCTACCACGTTCGCTTTTCCGTGGATGGTATTGGATGGTATGATCATAATCTTTCAATGATTCAAGCCAACGTCGTTGTCGCATGTTGAGTTCCTTTTGAGTGAAGAAATATTTGAGGCTTTTATGATCCGTAAAGATCTCCACTTTCTTCCCATACAAGTAATGCCTCCAAATTTTAAGTGCGAAAACAACAGCTGCCAACTCTAGATCATGAGTAGGATAATTCCTCTCATATTCTTTGATTTGTCTTGAGGCATAGTCTATGACTTTCCCATGTTGCATGAGAACACTTCCTAACCCTTTGCCCGAAGCATCACTGTAGATGACAAATCCCTCCGAGCCAGATGGTATTGTCAGAATAGGTGCTGAAATGAGTCTCCTCTTGAGTTCTTGAAAACTCTTCTCACATTCCTCGCTCCAACCGAATTTTGTATCTTTCCGAGTCAGCTGAGTTAATGGAGTAGTGATTCGAGAAAATCCTTCCATGAATCTTCGATAATAACCAGCTAAACCGAGAAAGCTACGTACTTCGGTCACTATTTTAGGTTGTTCCCAACTTTGAATAGCTTCAATCTTTGCTGGGTCAACAGATATTCCATGACTTAATACTACGTGCCCAAGGAATGCTACTTCCTCAAGCCAGAACTCGCATTTCTTCAACTTGGCATAAAGCTTGTATTCACGAAGCTTTTGGAGTATCAGCCTCAAGTGTTGCTCATGATCTTCACGGGTTTTAGAATATATGAGGATGTCATCAATAAAGACGACCACAAAGTGATCCAAATATTCCTTGAATACTCGGTTCATCATATCCATGAAGGCAACAGGAGCATTAGTCACTCCAAAGGACATGACTAGGAATTCATAATGCCCGTACCGAGTTATGAAAGCCGTCTTTGGAATGTCATCGGTTCTAATCTTCAATTTGTGATATCCGAAACGAAGATTAATCTTTGAAGAGAATTTGGCTCCTTGCAACTGGTCAAACATGTTATCAATACGTGGAAATGGGTACCTATTTTTGATGGTGACATGATTCAACTCCCGATAATCAATACAAAGTCGCATACTCCCATCTTTCTTTTTCACGAATAGAACAGGAGCACCCCAAGGAGAAGTACTAGGACGAATGAAACCGATGTCTAACAATTCTTGTAGTTGGGTCTTTAACTCCTGAAGTTTAATAGGAGCCATTCGATATGAGGCTTTGGAAATAGGTTTTGTACCAGGTTCAAGGTCAATACAAAATTCAATTTCATGCTCTGGGGGTAGGCCAGGAAGTTCTTCAGGGAATACGTCAGGAAATTCATTAACAATAGAAATATCATTCAAACTGACGTATTTTTGTTTAGATCCGTGACATGAGCTAAGAAAGCTTGACATCTGTTTTTTAATAAATGAATAGCTTTATGGCTTGAGATGACAGTGATTGATTTTAATGGTTTGGTGGCTTGAATTCGCATAACAAATTGGTTAGGAATATGAAAGTTAACAATCTTACGAAAACAATCAATTTTTGCATGATGAGTAGTTAACCAATAAATTCCTAGAATTACGTCAAATGTAAGTATTTTTAATGAAATAAGATCGACAGGTAATGTGAGGGTACCGATTTAAACTAAACAAGACTTATAAACAGTGGATGTAATAAAAGTTTCTCCCAACGGAGTTTCCACAGATAAGTCAAAGTCTAATTTCTCCGGAGTCAAATTTAATCGTTGAGCGCAAGTAGGAGAAATAAAAGAATGGGTAGAACCGGTATCAAATAAGGTATAGACTTCGCTAGAGTTTATGATAAGCTTACCCGTGATGACCTCGTTCGGGTTCCTTGCTGTCAGGAATAAACATGAGAATGTTATTCCTATTTATATATGATTTGATTATGATATATATATATATATATATATATATATATATGAATGAATGAATAATATGCAAGTATGCTTGCATTAAGAAAAGCTGTAAAGTCCTCTGATAGATAATAGAAATATGTGTACAAGGACTTAGAATGAATTGATCAAATATGTTAGGTTGATCCTACATAAAGCAAAACAGCTTTGTAAAGTCCTTAAAAAGAAATGATGTACAAGGACTATAAATATAGAAAGATCAAGCTTGTTAGGTTGATCTTATGATGTAATAGATAGGCTTGTTTGATCGTCAAAACCTTTTGCACTGTAAGTCGTGAATCGCCAGAGAGTCAAAGTTAACTCGGGAGCTATCGAGGCAGAATAGGAGTATGCAAGATAGTGAGATCTCGGAGTTCGTAGACTTTCAGGGGAAACGAAGAAGGATCGTAGTGTGTCGAGAAGAGCTTCCTCGGGATCGTAGTGTGCTGAGGAAGTTATGTTCAGAATCGTAAAGACAGCCTACCTATGAGCCGAATGATTGTCTGCCGGAACAAAGTCAAGGATCGTAGACTACACTCTGAGTTCGTAGAGTTCATTAAGTGAAGGCAGAGATCATAGTCGGGCAAGATCAGATGAAGACAACAAGCACAAGGCAGAAATCGTAGTGTGTCAAGATCTGATCTCAGGATCGTGAGTGTCGCACAAAGAGTCAATCGTAGAGAGTGCAGAACTACGACTCCAACAAAAGTGCTCACAATGCTAAGTCAGAATCATAGAGTAGATACGGTTCTCAATGAATGAGCACTCCCAGAATATCCAAAGGAACAAAGCCTCTGGTTGACACTATAAAGATGCAATCCACAGTAAGGGAACCAGGGAGCACTCAACGAATGGCATGCAGGCTAGCAGAAGAACTAAGCACCAATCCAATCAGCATCAAGATTGAGTTGAAAGGCCATTTGTAATGAAGTCTTCCAACAAGATGATTCAAAGAAGACTTCAGCAGCTGACTAAGGAAAAGTCAGCTAATGAAGTTATTGTCAAGAGAACAGAAGACAATGATCTTGGAAACAACTAATATTGTAGTGTTTTCCAAACAAAGAAGGAACTGATGGAAGGTGAACCGAGATACTGGTCAGCTTCTGAAGAGCAAGGCTAAAGTGATTAAGCGCAGGGTCAGTTCATTGATGATAAGTGAGCGAAAGATCACCAGACAAAGCAAAATTTGGACGCGCCACAAATCAAAGTGTCTTGATATTCGAAGGGGATCGAGCAAGGAATTAGGCCATCGGTATCGAGAACAATCGAAAAAAGCGAAGTATTGAAGCAACGCATGTCACGAGAAAGAGGTGTTCTACATTGAAGATCCAATCAACACTCTTCAGGATCGTAGTGTTAACTCTACTAGTCAACGAACAATAATCAACAAGACACTACGATCAGGTCCTTGAAGACATGCATCAGAATCGTAGAATTCGAATACCTGAAGAATAAAGCATTGGCAACGGTTTAATCTGAAGGGTAACATTCGGACAAGTGCTTATTGAGAGCATCGATGCAAAAGGACAACCTCTGATCATGAAATCAGAAGAAGTAAAGTCTTCGACCTGCCCAAGACATAAAAGTGATACATCTGACACGGTAGGTGAAACAGTAGACTGCAGTGTTAGAAAAAGTATGATAAGTTACATCAAGCAGTCTACCTCAAGCAATTTGAGATCTGTGAAGATATTTGAATAGCCTTCAACGGTTACTTTCCAACGGAAGGATTGGGAAGAAGTATAAATGAGAAAGAGCTTCAAAGATCAAACGTTGCTGGTTTTTGTGCATTTTGGAGAAAAGGTGGACTAATCCAACTGAGTGATAGTGAGTCCAAAGGCTCACTCTACAATCCACCAATAACACTCAGAAGTCAGATCAAGCAAGAAGTAGAAGTGTGAGTTCTACTATGTAGAAGTAAGAGTTCTACTACACGAAGAGTGTTCTGAACTGCCGAGAGAAAGAAGAACATCATGCCATCTGGATGTCCATCATGGGAAGAATCTAAGTATAATAGAGAAGAGCCTACAGTCATCTTAGCAAGTCCATCATGAGAAGGCATCAAGTAGCAAGAAGGGAGATCACAAAATCCATCTTGGTGTCAAGCATGAGATAACTTCTAAGTACCTAACAGAAGTGCTTACAGTCGTCTTAGAAGCCTCTAATGTGTAGCCATGAAGTACCAAGGAGAATGATCTTCAAGGCAGTTCATCAAGCGGTCATCGGGTGTAGTTGAGCAACCTAAGAAGCTGAGCATCATGCAACACTCAGCTGCACTTCAAGGATGATCAAGCCAAGCTGCTAAGGATAGAAGATGTTTAGAGCATGAAGACATCTTAGCGACTCAAAGACCAAACTCCAACAATAACAAACAAACAACTCAACAAAGCCAGGGCCAAAGGGTCCTTGTCCGGAGGGACTAAACAAAGCAGGGCCAAAGGGTCCTTGTCCAAAGGGACTAAATGAAGTTCCAAGCTGCTTTGGCTTGAAGAGTCCCTAGGGAACTAGAGGAGTCCCAAGGTCAGCGGCCTTGAAGAGTTCTTAGTGAATGAAGTTCCAAGGTCACGGCCTTGAAGGAATTATAGAGATTGAGGTGCCCCTTCCTGAGGTAAAATCCTGCTAGTTAAAAGCGGAAGAGTGGATTAGGAGCTTGAGTCTCTGAACCACTTAAAACCCCTTGTGTCTTTTACATTATGTCATTTACATTATGTCTATAACTGCTATGTATGTTCTAACTGCTTACAACTAAACTAACCCAACGAACAATGTATGTATGATTATAAATATATCAATGAAGGGGAATCTTTTACTTATTCCGCTGTGCTTGAAAAGATTCTTATGTTTGTCATATACTTAAATATGAACAATACAACATAAACCAGAAAAGTATTTGAAATAAAAAGGATCTATTAAACCCCCCCGCTTCTAGATCTATTGTGCCCTCTAGGAACTAACACTTGCTTTCTGGGAGGTCACAACAAATGCTCTCCCTTGCACCACCGGCTTTGACTTTTCTGGGACGGCCTTTGGTGCCTCCATCCTAGCTGAACTTGTCTTCGGTGAATGATAAAATCGGGCTAGGTGACCTTCTCTTCCATAATTATAACACGCTTTGGATGGCATCACGCAATTTGGACTGATATGTACCTCCCCTCCGCATTTGAAGCATATAATAGGTGGTCGTTCTCCTTCCTTAACCACGGTTGCTGGTGCTAACGTCTTTTCATCATTGTTGAATCTCCTTTTCTTGAAATGTCCATTTTTACTGTCTTGGCCATGATTACCACCGAAGTGGTTACCATTTCTGGCATGTTGATTCCCTCCACATTTGTTGTCACCGTTTCGATGACTAATACCACCGTATTTTCATCTTGCGCCACCGCTTTCTCTTGGTTGCGTTGACTTCGTTCTCGCGGCTCAATAATCGAGCCCTATTTACAACATCTGAGTACAAACACAGTTTATGAGAAATAAGATATTGACGTATCTCCGGTTTCAAAATTCTTAAAAACATTCGCGTCATTCGCTCCTCATTAACGACCAAATGGGATGCAAACCGGGATAACTCCGCAAATTTAACCTCGTATTGCGACACGGTCATATTGTTTTGTTCCAATTTGATAAACTCCACTTCTTTCATGTGACGAATACTCTCAGTAAAGTACTTGTCGTTGAATAGCTCTTGGAACTTCTCCCAAGACATCTTAAGTGCGTCAGGCTGGGTACGTTTTACAGATTTCCACCAGTAATCTGTCTCTTCACGCAACATGAAGGTGGCGAAGGGAACCTTTTGCTCCTCAGAGCATCCCAAGACATCAAATATCTTGGTGATCTGCTTTATCCATGCTTCCGCCTTAAGTGGTTTTGGCTCTCCAATAAACTCCGGTGGTCCCAGCTCCTTGAATCGCTTTTAGCGGTGGCCGTCAGAGAGTTTCGATGTTCCACCTACATTTTGGGCAGAGCCGCGCTCTACTTTGATGTTGCATGAATTGCATAAAGCCTCTGAACAATCCATCATTCATCATTTGGTCCATGTTGTTGTTTGCATGAGGATTGTCGCCTTCCTGTTGCACATTATACTGATTATTGATATGTGGAGACTCAACGGTCTCTTGTGCTCCATTCTTATTCTCAACATTCTCGGATGTCATTTTCGAGATCTTCGCCACAAAACAAAGGTAAATTAACATATAACATATTATCCCTATACTTTGACCGACCAAACTTAGGTAGGTCATACTAGCGAAGGAATTCCCCGTCTCTCCCCTCCTAGTTTTAGTCTCACATCTTAGCCAGGGTTCATAACCCTAAGCTTTGATATTAATCATGGCGCCCCAAAATAGGTATACATCACCTATTCTGAGTCGTCAAATACATGGTACATAATATAAATACAATCTTAATTATACAACAAGAGAGCTGTGAGTTTAAATACAAATACTGTCTTCTAGACAATATCCAATATTAAAATAAGTCCTCATTACAATTAATGTCACACAATTTAATAGAATAGTGAGGACTACTAGATAATACTATTATCCGGACCATCACTCCGTTCCCCGACTCGTCCCAGCTACGTTCTCATTTCCTGAAGAGAACAGTGAAAGAAAGGGTGAGCTCAACTAGCCCAGTAAGAAATATTATGATTAAGATAATGCAGAATAAATTATCATTAGCCTTAAACAGTGTTAAACTGATACAATATAACAAACATCAAGTTTAACTGCAGTGGAAACAAGCAATCCATTAGAAGAGTCAAGTAGAGAATAAAATCTACTATCTTCTATGATTTAAAAGGTTTTTCATGACTTTTATCGTTTGAGACTCGACAATAAATAATCCACATCATCGAATCACCCCTGCACTACGGCCAAGGATATTCTTTAGTATCACGACCACAATTATCCATGCACTACGGGCCAAGAATATTTGTGTATTCATTAATGGTCCATCTATGCACTACAGACCACATATGACTTTCAACATAATATAAATATGAGGATGATGACAATGATATAAGAATTCAATAAAACAAGTTCAAGAATTAATTTGTCAAAGAACTGATAACGTTCAAATTGTCAACATGATACTGCTTTGTAGAGTAAAATTCAAGAATGCTCAGAAGAATATTTCCATGAAAAGATACTGGATGAAGAGTAATTATCAAGGATATTCCACTAATTTCATGGAGTATAGAAGTCAAAACATTAACCAACTGAGTATAATAAAGAATGGAATAACAAAAGAAATCACCATGCATGCGGTACTTGGCGATGTATTGTGTTATTCCAACGAATACTAAATAACGGAACCGTGTCGAGACGAAATTCACACCAATGGGATGTTCCAATGAATAATAATAAAGAATGGAATAACAACGAAATCACCATGCATGCGGTACTTGGCATAAAAGTTATTCCAATGAGAATACTAATAAGGATTTTAATTAGGTCCCGTAAAAAAACGCATGCACGTGATATTCCAACGAATAATAATAAAGACGGAACCAGGTCCGGCGTAAAACGCATAGACATGATATTCCATTAGAATAATAAAGACGGAATCAAGTCCGGCGTAAAACGCATAGACATGATATTCCAACAGAATTGTAAAGACGGAATAATAGAAGAATGTCACCAAGTATAGGGTAGCTCACAGCGTATCAAAGTTATTCAAATGAATAATAAAGAATGGAATAACATAAGTTCTCTTCATGAATACAAAAGAATAACACCCCTTACGAGTACAACAAATAATATTCCCTACCTTAAGAAGAAGAGTCTTTGGATATATAAGTAATGAAGTAGTAGAATACTTTTCTTCTTTCTCTATAGTTTATCTCTGTAGTTTCAAAGAATTAAGTAAGAAATAATGAAGGAATGAGCTTCTATTTATAGAAAAATAGATCGCATAAGTAACTAACTCATGAACTGGTCCAGATTGATTTACTTTTAATCGACGGTCCATATTTAAAGAAAAATCTTTTAAATAAAATATAATATATTCTATTTATAATCTAATAAAATGAATAACTTTATAAAAAATTTTACTATGCAAAAACACTATGCAGCACTTATGCAAAACACTATGCATAGTAAAATATAATATATATTCTAATTATTATCTAATAAAATGATAACTTTATAAAAGTATTACATTTTTATATAAAAAATTTTTACTATGCAAAACACTATGCGATAATAATGCGAACACTATGTATAATAGAATATAATATATTCTATTTATAGAATAACTTTATAAAAGTATTCGCTTTTATATAAAAGATTTTCCGTATTATTACATTAATAATACCAACAAAACCGAAGTGACTTATCACGTAAGCATCAATAATTAATACCGTGTGCTACTATGCAATCACGCCATATCGCATTTCTTTAACACCGGTGTTTCAACGATTAACCAGTAAAACTTCCGCCAATTATTTTCATAAAGTATTTTTGTCATTTTCTCAATCCGATAATAATTTCGTTGTGGGGTCCACCCATGATTGTTCCGTTGTCTTAATATTCCTGTTAAAACGAATATTCCCAGACCAATCGAATATTATATAACAACTTGCGTACTTTGCAAAATTTATAAATATTACCCACAACTATACCATTATATCAATTTCACTCCATAATATTCAAAAATAATATTTATAGAAAATTCATCTTTATTCAAAAAGTTGGGGTTTTACATATTATACTTTTTTTATTTTGAATTTTAGTATTTTTTTTGTTTTGATTAAATGATAGTATATATTATTTTATTTAGAACATGTTTTATATTTAAGCCTTCGTGTATTAGCCACGTCATCACACTTTAACCTCGTTTATTTTCTCATTAACTAGCAGCAGAGGCACAAGACTCAAAAAAGTAACGTTATGGGTACTTTTAAAAAAAAATTAGTTTAGGGTGTAAGTGGGACATCGAGGTAAAAGTCAGGGGCATTTTTGACCCTTTGCCCAATTATTTATTGACCAAGAATACTACTCCCTCCCTTCGAATTAATATAGCAATATTAAGTTTTTTAAAATAATGTTATGATATTTTTAATTTTAAAATTAACATAATTTTATTTAAATTTTAAAAATAATAATTTTTATAACTAGTAATATTATTTTTAGAAAGTTTATAATATTTATAATTATATTGATATGCATTAAATGAATTTATATCAATTTAGAGTTTAAAAATATTTAAAATTAATTTTAAAAATATCAAATAATTTGAAAAAATTTAAATCATCTAAAACGTCATATATTATGGGATCTGGGGAGAGTATTACTTCAGTCCCTTAATATATATCGGGTTTTTTTAGTTTTGCATAAGAGTTAAAGAAATGATTGTATAGTATTAAATATAATATTAATTGTCTATAATACTTTTAAATTCTCATAATTATCATACTTATCTTATATTCTCTCATCAAAGGTTGTAAATAAATCGAGTCGAGTCGAGTATTGAGTTACTCAGATTCGGTTCACAAAATTTATTGAGTATAAAATAAGGTTTGATTGAAACTCGTTTAGCTACCGAGCACTTTGAACTTTTCGAACGAATATGATTTGAGTATCAATAGAAAATTATAATTTGAGAAGGTTCGAGTAAATTATCGAATTTTAAAATTTATTCATATTTAACTTATTTATATTTCAAATCGAGAACGAATACGAATCGAGCCCGAACTATTTATTCATTTCACAACCTTACTTTCCTATGACGCCCCCAAAATTAGGTATACATCACCCATCTTGGGTCATTAGATACATAGTACAAAATTCAAATACAACTTACTAATACAACTGTCGTGTACAATACTACAAAACATAACTGTGAGTTTGAATACAATTATTGTCTACTAGAGATTATACAAACTCAAAAGGAGTTCTCATTACAATTATTAACACACTATTTCACAGAATAGTGAGGACTACTAATGCTATCCTCTCCTGGACCGTCACTCCGCTCCCCGACTAGTCCTCTCGCTATGTTCTCATTTCCTCAAGAGAACAAAGAAAAGAAAGGGTGAGCTCAACTAGCCCAATGAAGAAATATTATGACTAAGATAATGCGTAATAAATTATCATTAGTCTCCAACATTGTTAAACCGATAAAATATAATAGACATCAAGTTTAAGCTCATAGGTGAACAAGCAATCCATTAAAAGAGTCAAGTAGAAAATAAAATCTACTATCTTTTATGATTAAAAAGTTTTTTCATCATCATTATCATTTGGGACTCGACTTAATAAATAATCCACATCATCGAATCATCCATGCCCTACGGCCAAGGATATTCTTTAGTATCACGACCACAATTATCCATGCACTACGGCCAAAAATATTTGTGTATTCATTAATGGTCATGATCATGCCAACAATTGTCCATCAATGCACTATGGGCAAATGAGAACTTTTATTACATCATTTGTAATATTACGGTCATGATTACACCGAATAATCCCTGATCATAATCATACCAAGTCCATCTATGCACTACAGGCCATAGATGACTTTCAACAAAATATAAACATGAGGATGATGACAATGATATAAGAATTCAATAAAACAAGTTCAAGAATTATTTTATCCAGAATTATTAATGTCCAAATTGTCAACATGATCTTGCTTTGTAGAGTAAAATTCAAGAATGATCGGAAGAATATTTCCATGAAAAGATCTTTGGATGAAGCCTTGAAATATCGAGGATATTCTACTAATTTCATGGAGTATAGAAGTCAAAACTTTAAACCAACCGAAAGTATAATAAAGAATGGAATAATAAAAGAAATCACCATGCATGCAGTATTTGGATGAGCGAGGTTATTCTAACGAGAATAATAATAACGGAACTAGGTCGAGCAAAATTTTGCAAGCGGGATGTTCCAACAGAATAATAAAGATTTTAATCAGTCCTGTAAAACACACGCATAAGATGTTCCAATGTATCAATAATAAGATTTTAACTCAGTGCGGTGTAAAACACACGAACAAGATGTTCCAACGGAATAATAATAAAGATTTTAACCGTGTCAGGTGTAAAACACACAGATAGGATGTTCCAACGAATAATAGAAGAATGTCACCAAGTATAGGGTAGATCATGATATCAAAGTTATTCCAATGAATAATAAGAAATGGAATAACAACAGATTCTCTTCATGAATAAGAAAGAATAACACCCTTCTGTAAAAAAAAGCGAATATAAAAGTAGTTAAGTAGCATAATACTTTTCTTCTATCTCTATAGTCTCTCTATATAGTTTCTGTAGTTCAGGATTCAATTGAATTAAATGAAAATAATGAAGGAATGAACTTCTATTTATAGGAAAATGGAATGCATAAGAATTAATCCATGAGCAGTCCAGATTGATTTACTTTAATCGGACGATCCATATTTAAAGCAAAATCTTTTAAATAAAATATAATATATTCTATTTATAATCTAATAAAACGAATAACTTTATAAAAGATTTTACTATGCAAACACTATCAGAGAACTATGCAAATACTATGCATAATAAAATATAATATATTCTAATTATTATCAATAAAAAGATAGCTTTTATAAAAGTATTCTATTTTATATAAAAAGTTTTACTATACGCAAAATACTACGCAGATATCATGCGTAATAGAATATAATATATTCTATTTATAGAATAACTTTATAAAAAGTATTACATTTTTATATAAAAGATTTTCTCAGATTATTACATTAATAATACCAACAAAACCGAGTGACTTATCACGTAAGCATCAATAATCAATACCGCAGTGTCTACTTATGCAACCACGCGTATTCTTGTACTTTCTAACACCGGTGTTTCAACGATTAACAGTAAAACTTCCGTAGTTATTTTCATAAAAGTATTTTTTATCGTTTTCTCAATCGATCAATAATTTTAGTTCTGGGGTCCACCAATGATTGTCTTAGTTGTCTTAATATTCCAATGTTAAAACGAATATTAAAATTAATCGAATATTATATAACAATTTGCATCTTTTTGAAAAATTTATAAATATTACCCACAACTATTATATCAATTTCACTCCATAATATTCAAAATTTATATTTATAGAAAATTCATCTTTATTCAAAAAATTAGGGTTTTATATTTCCTCCGTAATATTTTCACATAGCCAGTAATTTTAAGAAAATTATAGTAGTTAATTTTAGAGAGAAATAAAATATATATTAAGTCACGGACGGAGAATATAGTTGCATACGTATTACTAGAACTGCCCTGCCGCCTGGGTTGGAACAATAATTGGTGTTGTGATTGAATGAATGCATGAATGAGTGGTTGGTTGGTTGGTCAGACTAAAAACCCTTCCATTCCATTCCATCTCTCATACGTCTTCTCCCTCCCTATCTATCTTTTTCTCTTTTCTATGTCTTTAATTTAAAATACTTCTAAATATTAATAACTCAATTTCTCATACTAATTTTTTTTCTTCAATAAATTTAAAAGTGAAATATTAATATTTATATTCAATTTGATCCATCAATAAAGTATTAATTATATTTTTAAAATTTTATATTTTCACCTGAAATGTTAACTAAAAAGAAATGTAGGGAGTGCAATATACTCCCTCCGTCCCAGATTAATTGCTCAATTTTAATTTTTTAAAGTCAAATTGACCATTTTTAAAACTAATATTTTTACTATTTTTGCTAAAATATAGGTGAAGAGATTATAACCAAAAGAAAGTATATACAATTTATTACTAATCCTAATTTTTATAATTTTAGAAATATATTTATATATGCTTAATTATTAATTCTAAAAATAGTCAATTTGACTTAAAAAATCAAAATTGAAAGCAGATTAATTTGAAACGGAGGGAGTATTAAATTTATCATCATAATTTTATGCAATAATTTTTATTTTTGCGAATAAAATGATAACTTTACAAGTCCCATCTCACATAATAGTAAATGAATTCGACATTTATATGAGAAAGAATTTGTGTAAATATCAAATTTTACTATTAAAAATATTAATTATATTTTATATCATGTCCCTAGTGCTTACCTATAACATAATTATTTCTTAAAACTATGGAGAAAAATTACATATTTAATATTTAGAAATTATAAAACAAAAATTTGAACCCGACAAATCATGTAATCTTAATCAAAGAGAGTTATCAAAATTATCAAGATTTTTTTTAAAATTGTTAGGTCATAATATTTTATCTCTTTTTGGTAAAAGTGTTTGAACTTTATTCTTTTTATTCTATTGGGCCTTTATTATTGAATTATGAAAATCATTAAGCCTAATCATCATATTATTTTCATTTCAAACTTATAAGACCGGCTCGGGTCAATGGATCAATCATTTAGACATTTTAAATATCTACAATCTTTGACCTGTAATGATGAAAAAGCATGTCGGTTGACTAAAGAACCTGCCATGCATTAATGTGGATGGGATTATAATCGGTTACCAGTAGTAATGATGATCAAAAGAGAATAAACTACATGCGATTCGGCGAACCCATCGAAGTAAAGGGAATGTGTCGGTAGTAGTGGGTGGCACGATAATTGAGCGAAGAGGGTATAACTTGGCGAGGAAGTATCCACCAAGAGGTGCGTGCTTTCATACACTTCTTCATTTAGAATCGATATTCACAGAGAATTATTATTATCTCGATATCAATACACTAGCGATATATAGCCTCCGTTTTCGATAAACCTTGTGAATTCACATCTCGATTCTCACGCTTTGAAGCTATCCCCAAGCCGGAACCACCGTCGAGCTTGTGGTGTTTATTGTGTTTACGCTGCGGATCGGGGACGTTTTAGGTGATTGGGACGTGACGAAAGATCTTGGCGTTAACATTGGCGCTAGAAGGAGGGGGCTTTTTTCAATCACAATTGTTTAAATTTGCTTGAAAGATGATGAGGAGTAGAAATGGAACACCGGAAGGCAAGCGATGGTCATTAGTTCATCATTGCCTCGCATTTCAAAGAAAGGATCGCTGGGTCCTTCTAAAGTGCTCGTGAGAGCACGGCTTCTAAAACAATTCGAAAGAACTTCGTCCAGAAGATCCATGGTGGAGCCGACGGAAGTTAGTTTTCAACGCCGATAAAGGCGTGATCCCAATCGAGGACGCCAGTGGTGGTTCGCCAACCAGGACTCATCGCCGAAGTGGTCAAGAAGACCGAGCTACCAAGTTGGCAAGGATGGCGGACGAAGCGGATAAAGCTTTGGAGGTTCTGTTAAAACAAAGGGAAGATATAGCCGAACAGATGCTTCGGGTGAATGAATTGAGAGACGAAGCATCTAGCCATGTACATTCCGAAGGACGGAGTAGGCATAAGGAGGTACCCCGTCGGAAGGGTAAGGAGCCGGAACATTCTATGCATGTATCCAAGGATCATTCTCACAGTAGGAGGAGATCGAGAAGCAGAACGCCTTCGGCCTCGAAGAAGGCATTGACGATCATGGGATCAATTCATCGCGACGATGAACGACGAAGAAGCAGGTCGAGAGAAATTATGCCAGAAATCCGAAGGGGAGAATACCATCACAACCGTTCTCATTATGAGGATGAGATTTTACGACTTAGTAAATCAAGAAGTCCCGTAAGGGCAGTGAGATCGGCAGGGAAGGATCGATCCATTCCAAAGCCTAATGTCGCCCGGGAGAAGGAGATCTCGTCACAACCCGAAGGTGTTAATTTTCTGGTTAGAGAGTTGAAAGAACTCCGAAAACAATTGGCTGAGGTCCAACAGGTGAAGGATATTTCTGGTAAGAAGGCGTCCCCTTTTACCTCTGATATTCTCAAGGAGAAAGCAGATGCTACCAAAAAGTTACCTCGCATGGAGAGTTATGATGGGTCAGGAGATCCTTATGACCATAGTCAGGCATTTGACCGACTAATGGATTACTATGACTTTACTGATGCTGCTAAATGTCATACTTTTGTCACTACTTTGAGAAAAGACGCCAGACAGTGGATGGGGACTTTACCATCGGATTCTATCTCCTCGTGGACTGAACTTTGTGATAAGTTCCATGCCTGCTTTTGAAATAACCAAGAAGGGGGAGGCTACAGGCTCTTTAGCACAAGTCCCATAGATTCACCAATGAATCTTTAGGCCAATATGTAAAGAGGTTTAGGGAAGCGGTTTGGACAGTGTCCGATCTTAATGATCTCAAAGTCATTGGATTATTCGAAATGGGCCGGATCTGGTTAATCGGAGAAATTGGTAAAGAAATTGATGTTTCACCATCCGAAGAGCCTTCAGCGAAGCCTTCGACAAGGCGTAGGGCTATATTGTTGTGGAAGAGGCTATGAGCGATCAAGAATCCTTCTTTGAGCCAATTAAAGGAGGTAGAGGTTCCCAAGACCGATGTTGATCGAGAGAAGAGGGGAGGATACAACCAAAGGGCGTAAGGTAGTTCAAGAAGTACAATAACTCGTGGCGACAAAGGCGTGATCGTGCACTGCTCCTACCCCAAGGTTAATAAGGTTTATACCCAGTTAAATACAGAGAGATCGATAATTTTGGATCAAATCCGAAACCAGCCTTTCTTTGAACCACCTCGTGATAATTACAAAACGGGACATGGCAACCCTCGCAAATATTGTGGTTATCATCAAGCTGCTGGTCATGACACTAATGAATGTTGTAATTTAAAGGATTTTGTAGAAAGCAAGATTAAAAGTGGCTTGCTGATTCAATATGTGGCTGAAAAAAGACCGTCAAGATCAGCAGGTTATCAATCGTACCGTTCAAACGGTTCAAGTACCGCCTGTTCAAAATGCTCCACCACAGCCAAGACAAGTCGTTGATGTAATAACTGGTGGGTCTGTTGGTAAATTAGTAGGGAAGAAGAGGAGGTCTTATCTTGATTCAGTTATGTCAATAACAGATGCTACTCTGAAGGTTGACAGGCCTTTCCCAGGAACTGTTATTTCATTTACGGATGCGGATTATCCTTCGGAGCCCATTGAACCGCATGAAGGGGCACTGGTGATCACAGCGCAAGTGGGTTCGGTGGATGTGAAACGTATGCTGATAGATAACGGATCTTCGGTGGACATTCTTTATGCCCATGCTTATCAGAGAATGCATCTCGATGAACGCAAAATGGAGGTCGGACAGGAGGCTCCTCTATGGTTTCTAAGATGATCCAATCAAAGTGGCGAAGACTATTGAACTCCCCGTCATCTTGAAGACGGCCCTCAACAAGTGGAAATAACTTGTAAATTTTATGTTGTGCATGTGGATTCGGCCTACAACGCCATTTTGGGAAGACCTACGTTGACAGCTCTTCAGGCTGTAACTTCCATCCCACATTTCAAAATCAAATTCCCCACAAAGACATGGAGTAGGAGAGGTGATGGGTGACTTAGATCTGGCCCGAGATGTTATCTTCCAATTCATCATTTCATCCTAATGGGGTTAGAAACAAAGAAAGACGATGGCAATTGAAATTGAACCTTCACCGAGAGGCGACTCGAAACTGTTGGTGATCCCATTGGGGGACGGAGAAATTGAGTTGGTCATGAAAGCCGGACAAGACAAAGAGGATTGGTTCTAGCTTACTTGCGAACCTCTTCGTACAAATCTTATGGAACTCTTACGATGCTATGTCGATATTTTTGCATAGGAACCACAAGATATGCCTCGAGTTAGCGGGAAGGTTCTTTGAGCATAAAAAGCGGAGATAGATCCTTCAAAAAGCCGTTAAATCGGAAGAGGCGGATATTTGCTCCAGAGCGTCAAAAGATCATCGATGAAGAAGTTGCAAAATTGCTGGCTGCTGACTTCATCTACGAGATTGATTACCCGGAGTGGATAGCAAATGTAGTATTGGTGCAGAAGCATAATGAAAAGTGGCGGGTTTGCATCGATTACACCGACCTCAACAAAGCTTGTCCGAAGGACTTTTATCCTCTGCCCCATATCGATCAGCTCATCGATGCCACTTCGGGGTATGCATTATTAAGTTTTATGGATGCTTTTTCAGGTTATCATCAAATATCCATGTGCAAAGAAGACATTCCAAAAACAGCATTCATTACACACCGTTCGGTGTATGCCTACAAAAAAATGACTTTTGGCCTCATTAATGCTGGAGCTACTTATCAGAGGATGATGAACTTCATATTCGATAGACAGCTGGGGAGGAATATGGAAGTTTATGTAGATGACATGATCGTGAAAAGTATGCAAATTCAGAAACATTTGGACGATCTAGAGGAATGTTTTCAAACTATTCGTCATCAACAACTACGACTTAATCCGACCAAATGTACTTTCTACCTTGGTCTTTGAAAAAATTTCGGGTTATCCGTCACCAAAGGGCATCGAAGCCAATCCGAGAAGATCCGAGCCATCCTCGACATGAAAACTCCTCAGTCATTCAAGGACGTTCAGCGTCTGACTGGTAGGATTGCGGCTTTAAGGAGGTTCGTCGCCAGATCTGCAGAGAGATGTCTTCCTTTCTTTGACACATTGAAAGGACCGAAGAATGCGAAGACGTTCCAGTGGACTTCCAAGTGTGAAGATGCTTTCCAAAGTATAAAGACGTATCTGTCTTCGGCTCCTTTATTGGTCAAGCCTGTCCCAGCAGAGACTTTATATTTGTATCTTGCGGCCAGTTCCTTAGCAGTTGGAGCAGTTTTGATTCGGGAGATCAGTGGGAAGCAGCATCCGGTTTATTACGTCAGCCACGTCCTACGAGATGCTGAAACCAGGTATCCTAACATTGAGAAATTTGCCTTTGCTTTAATAATTGCCAGGTAGAAAGCTTGGCAGTATTTTCAAGGTCGACTCGGTCGCCTACACCTGATCGACCATTAAAGAAGGTGATGGGTAAGCCGAGAGGTCTCGGGTGACCTAGCGGCATGGACTATGGAGTTGTCCCGCTTTTTATCGAATATCATCCCGAATCGCCATCAAAGGCCAAGCCCAGCTAACTTTATGGTAGAATGCTCGTTCACCAAAGCGGATCTTGAGTTACCGGGAGCTGAATCTTCCGATCGAAAGCGATGGCCGTTCTTCAAAGGGTCGAAAAGGCGTGGACGTTGTATGCGATGGATCCTCTACGATGATCAAGTAGTGGAGCAGAATTATTTTAATAAGTCCGGAGGATTTAAGGTCCAAAGAGCCATCGATTCGGGTTTAAAGCAACGAATAATGAGGCCGAAAATGCTGAAGCGGTGTTAGCGGTGTCCGATTAGCGAAGAGTCTCAAGTCCAACAATTGATTATCTATAGTGATTCTCGGTTGGTCGTTAAACAAATTGCCGGGAGATTATGAAGCTCGTGGGACCCGAATGATCAAATATCGGCGAGTTAAGAAACCAACTTCAATTTTTTGCTTCGTCTGAGTTTCGTGGTATAGAGCGAACGACAATTCTCTGCATTGATGCTTTGTCGAAATTGGCCACTACTGGATGCGAGATGTCTTTCATGGATCGGTGTATTTGGAAACTTTGCGGCGTAATAGTGTTCACAGAGAAACGATGATGTGCATCGAGCGAACAAACCGCTGGATGACCCTACATCGAGTATTTGGCGGATGGCGTCCTTCCTTCCGGATCAAATGTTGTAAAGAAGATCAAGTACAAGAGTACTAATTTCAGTCTTATTGATGGGGATCTTTATCGATTGGCATTTTCCTCACCATTATTGAAATGTTTGGTTCCGTCCGAAGCCGAGTATGCTCTTCGGGAAATTCATGAAGGGATTTGCGGTGATCATATGGCTGCCATGTCTTTGGCACATAAAGTACTTCGACAAGGTTACTATTGGCCAACAATTTTCAAAGAAGCTACAGAGTACGTCAAGAAATGTGAAAAATGCCAGCTCAATAGTACGGTCCCACATCAGCCACCGGAAGAGTTATACTCGATTCTATCTCCTATACCCTTCGCTGTCTGGGGGGTGGATATATTGGGACCGTTACCTAAAGCTAAAGGTCGAGTTAACCGTTATAGTTCTTATTGATTATATGACTAAGTGGGTAGAGGCGAAACCACTTGATCGATAATGTAATGAGAGTGCTTAAAGTTTATGAAGGAGTCTGTGGTGTTTCGCCGGGATCCCTAAGATATTGATATCGGACAATGGACGCTTGATTCGTGGGTTCAAAATTTGAAGAATTTTTGAACGATTTGGGGATTCAGCACAAGAAGACTTCTGTGGCTCATCCACAGTCGAATGGGCAAGTTGAGGTGACCAACAGGACGCTGCTGAATGGAATAAAGCGTAGATTGGATGAAGCTAAGGGAGATGGCGGAAGAATTCTTTGGCGTCTTTGTGGGCATACCGAACTACGCCGAGGACTACTACGGGGGATTCGCCCTTCCGATTGGCCTATGGTACTGATGCCTTAGTCCCAGTCGAAATCGGATCTCCGAGTCTTCGGGTAAGTCAATTCAAAGAAATCTACAATGATGAAGGACTGAAGGCTAACTTGGACCTGCTAGACGAAGTCAGAGAGGAAGCTTTAATCAAATTGGCTGCTTATCAACGAAGGGTGGCCAAACATTATAACAAGGACGTCAAACTTCGTAGATTCGAGTGGGGAGACATCGTTCTCAGAGAAGCCAAGCTTCTACACCTCGTAACACGGAAAGCTAATGCCAAATTGGGAAGGGCCATATGAAGTAATCGAAGTACCAAAACCAGGTACTTATCGATTAAAGGCACTTGATG
The DNA here is from genome assembly GCA_020205615.1 of Panax quinquefolius. NCBI lineage: Eukaryota > Viridiplantae > Streptophyta > Magnoliopsida > Apiales > Araliaceae > Panax > Panax quinquefolius. The sequence goes on from CM035166.1 coordinate 89,988,734, forward strand.
GTTCCGAGATCAAGAATACTTGGCATCTTTGGCGAAGCTTCTAAGTATTTTCAATAAAGTTTAAGTCGATTTATCGAGTCTCGTACCTGTTTATATCAATAAAAGATCACTTTTCACAAATTATCAATGGTCGTTTGATATCAATAAAGATCATTTTCCCACCTTTTTCCTATATTGATCTTATCAGATCAATGTCACTATGGTGTAAGGAGGTATGGTAGGACTCACCGGCCATTCGATGGTAGCCTCGTGTCCTTTTGGTCCTATATTGATCTTATCGTGGTGGTAAGTCAATGGTCACTATTGGTCCGATGGTCACTATGGTGTAAGGAGGTATGGTAGGACTCATTTGGCCATTCGATGGTAGCCCCAGGTCCTTTTGGTCCTATATTGATCTTATCAGGGTGGTAAGTCAATGGTCACTATTGGTCCGATGGTCACTATGGTGTAAGGAGGTATGGTAGGACTCGCTGGCCATTCGATGGTAGCCTCAGGTCCTTTTGGTCCTATATTGATCTTATCAGGGTGGTAAGTCAATGGTCATTATTAATCCTTATGTCTTGGTTCTTATCTGTTTGTCGTCCAAATTTACTTCACGTATGACTGATCTCACTCTTCGGTACCGATGAGTATAAGTTATTTATTTTGTTTAAGTGTTGAGTTCAGTTTATTTAGTTCAGTTAACTTGAATCCTGTCCATAAAATTCAATTCACTTCATTGCATAAGTTAACTGTTATATGCCATATCTAGTTCATTAGTTCAACTTATTGACACTAAGTTATTGACAAGATACTGATCGGAACCGAAGTCATAATCAAGACAGTTAAAGATTTATCAATAAGCATAAAATGTTCATTTAAAGTCAATTGAAAATTAATTACATGAGCATAAAAAGTTTAAATATTTACATAGAACCAAAAAAACGTGATAAATATTCGTGCACCGCCTTCATCATCATCGAATTGAAAAAGGTCTTAGAGTCCAAATGAAAGCGCAGATAGCTTCTCTTTCCCTCGTTCCCGACAGTCCTCGTACCCCTCTGAATAAACCTTCATGATCTCTACATTGAGTTCATCCGAGTCTCTATACTCACTTTGAATCGCTTAGGAGCTCTTGATCGAGAATGTGGCCTCGTCCCTCAAGGTCCTTTATCTTATGGCGGAGCTTGTGACGCTTGGTCTTATGCCTTCGGACTTCATCCTGAATCTTCGTCTCAGCTTCACCAAGTTGTAGGACTAAGCTTCGGTTGGCTGAAGAGAACTCCTCATTTTTCGCCTTCAGGAGTAAGTTCTCTTCAACCAAACCAGCATTCAGGTTGGTCAGAGTTTGTTGGCTGGCTTCGGACGCAGCCAACTCATCCCTTGTGGCCCTCAGTTCGTCATCAGATGTCTTCAAATCCATCTTGGCCCGATCCAATTCTATCTGAAGACCGTTGATGGTATGAAAAGCATCTTCACGACCGGCTCTTTCTCGGTCTAAGGTCGATTTCAGCATGTTTATCTCTTGGCGCATGAAATCTTCCTCAGCCTCTCCATTTATGTGTCTCGGACGCAGTCGTCCGAAGACAGCATTAGCCTGCACATTTTCAAAGTACTCAAGTCAAATTCTAAAATGCTCGAAGGAAATAGAGATGTAGAGAAAGAAGTGATTATTCTTTACCTTGGCCAAATAACTCATTCCCTCGTCGAGAAGATTTCCGTCCGTATGATCACTGAATCGATGGTCATCAGTGTGTCGAACGAAAGCTCCGAAGAGGTCGAAAGGAAAGTTGGCGTTAAACCTGGGCCACAGGGTCGGAGATCCCACGGCTTCGGCATGATAACCTTGACCTGAAGGACCGGGCCGTTCAGGAGAGAGTCTCGGCCTTTCAGGGGAAAGAATGGGTTTTCGGGGAGTGTAGGTCTGCGTGAATGGTTTCGATTACGGAGATTTGTTTGAAGTAGGTTCTTTGGGTGTTGAAGCGGATGCGAACTTGGATGGTCGCTGTGGGTACGCGTTCTCTTCTCGGATAACGCCGAATCCCTTCGTCCTGGTCACCATCCTCTTGATCCAGTATTTCTACGAGGGGCACGAAGGGAGGAATGATCCAAGATCGAGGAACCCCGAGTTCTCTTGAGCAGCTTAATGGGGTTATTTTTGTTTTAGTTTTTGGTCCTAAGTATACTCCTTCGATCGGACGATCAAGTAAACCGCTTTGATCGAGGAAGGGTTTTGGAGGTTGGTTCATTTACGATATAGGATTCGGGAGGAGTTACGAGAAAGAATCGACCTGGTTTTTCCGATAGCTCTCTCTTTTAGTCGAGGTTGAAGAGTCTCTTCCGGTATGAGAATCTCTTGACCTCTGCTTTTCCGGTTGAAATTCATCCGTATGAATTTACGGTGTTGATCTACTTCAGGGTAGCTTCGGTTGGTGTAGCCTCAATTGCTTCAAGATTTCCCGATAAAAAATCTTCAAGTTCCTTTATTTCTACAGAGCTCGGTCTGATCAAAGATACTGCACAAATCAAACAATTCCATGTTATAATTATATATTATGGAAATATTTTCAAAAAATATAAATATATGAAATAAACTGGTACTTACGCTTATGGTCATATAACCATGCTTGCTTCGAGAGGAGTCCGTATTTCCACTCTTCCTTCGGGAAGTTGTCAAAAAGCTCCATCATTTCCACTTCCGTTCTTGAAACATCTCCAAAGTCGTGAGATATTTTTTCATCGATTTGCCCGATTCGGAGAGAAGAGATCTCGGGGCCTTTGACGAAGAACCATTTCTCGTGCCATCCCCTATTGCTCAAGGGGTGTTCACCAAATGAACGTCACAAATTTTTCTCCGACTTCGGAGAATGTTTCACGATGGCCTTGAACCCCTTCTCCTGGATTGTACTATCTTGTAGCGGTGAAGAAGAAGAAGTCCAATGAGGGCTCGACGCCCAATTCATGGCGTAAGGCCACGAAGGCGAAAATGTGGATGTAGGAGTTCTAAGACTAGTTGTGAAAATCCTACACCCAGAACCCCAAGAGGTCACTATAAAGACGCGTGAAGGGGGAAGCGAACCCTTCTCCAAGAAAGTCACCGAACTACCCGCCCATCCTTCAGTAGTTGATACATCTTTTCACCAGATCTGGGTACCACGACAAAGATGGGTATCCGGAATGTGGAACCGAGTTCAACCTCTCTTGATTCAAATTTCGGTTACGATAGAAGAGAGTGTTGGCATGCGAGAATCGCTCCGTACTCTCGTAGTATTCGGAGGGGTTTTCGGGTTTTATGTTTGGGATTCGTACCAAGTCCCTCATGAAGATTAGGGTTTGGAGGAACCACGGTGATGGGTGTTACAAGTATGGGAGAACTCTGTTCGTGGTTTTGGGAAGCCATTTGTTACGATTTGCGAGAGAGAGAGAGATCGAAATTTTAAAGGCGCTTTCGAATTTCAAATGAACAGTAAACTGCCAAATTTGGTAAAGTTATCCTTTTATCTTGACGATTACACTTGTTCAAGACGGTGCATTAAATGCTAGTAATAATTTGGAATTTGAATGGGAAGCGTCCTGCTTTGTCCCGGGTACTTAATGGATAGAATCTTTCCGAATTGGGCCCTTAACTTCCTTTCATTTCATTTCATTTCATGGACAATAAATGGGTACGCTTTTAATTACACCTTGCCATTTATTGATTCTCGAGAAAATATCATGGATTGTTTATAGTTTTCATTAAACATTCTGCTCAACAAAAACTAGGGGCAATGTTGGGTCGTGATATTTTATCTCTTTTGGTAGAAGTGTATTGGGCTTATCCTTTTTATTCTATTGGGCCTTTATTATTGAATTATGAAAATTATTTAGCCTAATCATCATATTATTTTCATTTCAAACTTATAAGGCCGGATTGGGTCAATGGATCAATCATTTAGACATTTTAAATATCTATAATCTTTGACCAGAATGATGAAAAGCATGTCGGTTGACTAAAGAACCCGCCATGCATTAATGTGGATGGGATTATAATCGGTTTACGGTAGTAATAAAATGATCAAAAGAAGAGAATAAACTACATGCAATCGGCAGAACCCATCGGGTAAAGGGAATGTGTCGTAGTAGTAGTGGGTGTACGGTAATTGAGCAAAGAGGTATAACTTGGCAAGGAAGTATCCACCAAGAGGTACGTTTCATACTCTTCTTCATTTAGAATCGATATTCATAGAAATTATTATTATCTCTTGATATCAATACACTAGGCGATATAGCCTCCGCTTTCGATAAACCTTGTGAATTCACATCTTGATTCTCACGCTTTGAAGCTATCCCCGACGGAACCGCCGTCAAGCTTGTGGTGTTTATTGTATTTACGTTGCAGGATCAGGACGTTTTAAGTGATTGGGACGTGACGAAAAGATCTTGGCGTTAACAGACATAGTCAACCATAGTACACTACTCACAAGGAGCAAGTATTTTGTCTTTATTTTTGGGGTGGAGGTGAAGTGTAGTACTTCTCAAGAGAAGTCCATGAATTTCATCAATTTTATACCAGATCTATACATGTGTTTTTAGAAATCATCGATGATTTATACCAGATCTAAATAAACTTTAGAGCACTTCTACATAGACAAGAAAATATACTTAAAACACTGTATTTTGTAAAAATTATTGTTAAAATAAGTATTATATATTTTTTAAGAGTCAGAAACAAAAAAAAAATAAATCAAAATATTCAATTTTTCTGTCTCAATTTCCGGTCTGCCAAGACTTTTTCTAAACTTTAATATAGATAGCTGATATTAGTGAGACAAAACTTTGCCCATAACAATTACCATTGGTTATGCTAATTCTGGTGGCCCACATCATTTTCATAATATTTTTTTATTAATATCATCACAATAATATATTAAGGAAAATAATAATAATAATAATAATAATAATAATAATAATAATAATAATAATAATAATAATAATAATAATAATAATAATAATAAGTGTACAGAAGGCACAGCAGCATTCCCCGATTAATAAATAATAATAAAACAAAATTTACAGTCGAATGGGAATTTCAGTTTTGAGATATCCGGGGTAATAAATTTCAATTAGCGGCTAGACTTTGACTCGATGTGGAGAGGTGCCAATGCATCAATTACAGGGAGATGTCTCTTACTGTTGAAGAAATGCAAGAACATGAATCATCTAAAGCAAGCTCATGGCCAGGCAATCACATGTGGGCTTGGGAGCAATAATTTCACTCTCAGCAGACTTCTAGACTTCTGCTCAGACCCACTTCAAGGTAACTTATCTTATGGATTTAAAATCTTTGAACGCATTGAAAAACCCTCAAATTGTATCTGTAACACAATGATCAAAGCTTGCTTACTGAGAGGTGAACTTGTCATGACCATACAATTATATAGATATATGCTGGAAATTGGAATGAATCCTGATAATTATACACTTCCTTATGTATTGAAAGCTTGTGCAAACATGAAAATTTGTCATCTTGGAGAGTTGATTCATGGGCACTGTTTAAAACTGGGTTTTCTGTTTGATATATTTGTGGGTAATACTTTGATTGTAATGTATTCTGCATTTCATATGATGGGTGAAGCAAGGTATGCGTTTGATGAAATTCCTTGCAAGGGTGTGGTGTCGTGGACAGTCTTGATTTCTGGGTATGCTAAAAAGGGCGATGTTGACACTGCAAGATTGTTGTTTGATGAATCACCAAGGAAGGATCGAGGAATTTGGGGATCTATGATTTCTGGGTATGTGCAGAACAATTGTTTTAAGGAAGGTTTACAAATGTTTCGACTAATGCAGTCTTCCGGCATTGAGCCTGATGAGGCTATATTTGTGAGTGTACTTTGTGCTTGTGCCAATTTGGGAGCTCTTGATATTGGGATTTGGATTCATAGATATTTGGGTAAAATCAAATTGCCTGTTGGGGTGCGATTAAGCACCGCGCTTATTGACATGTATGCAAAATCTGGGAAGTTGGATTTAGCTGAGAAGGTGTTTTACGGAATGCCTGAAAGAGATACTATTTGCTGGAATGCTATGATTTCAGGATTTGCAATGCATGGAGACGGAGAGCAAGCTCTTAGGTTGTTTGCTGAGATGGAGAGGAATAAAGTTCAGCCAGACGACATTACGTTCATAGCCATATTCACAGCTTGTAGTTATTCAGGCATGGTATATGAGGGACTAAGGGTGTTAAATTGTATGTATAGTGTATATAATGTTGAGCTCAAAAGTGAGCATTATGGGTGTATAATTGACTTTCTCAGCAGAGCTGGTCTTTTTGAAGAAGCAAAGAATATCATTCAGAGATTGCCCAGTTCTAGCAGTTCCTCTGAAGAAGCTGTAGCTTGGAGGGCATTGCTAACTGCTTGCCATGGTTATGGGAACATTGAACAGGCAGAGGTTGCAGCAGAGAGGCTTGTGCAGCTAGAACGACATAGCGGAGTCTATGTTCTACTGTCAAATTTATATTCCTCTGCTGGTAAACATGATAAAGCAAGAAGAATTAGGAAAACGATGAAGAACCGAGGGATAGAGAAAATACCAGGTTGCAGCTCTTTTGAGATTAATGGTGTTGTTCATGAGTTTATTGCTTGTGAAAAGACACACTCCCAGATGGAAGATATATATTCACTTTTGGAGATGATAAACAAGCAGCTGGACTATGGGATATAAGTTAAAATGAATTTGGTTTCATTTATGAGTTATTAACAAAATCCCCCAAAAAAATTGCTGATATTCACACACTTCCAGAGGTGAGGAACAAAACAGTCGAGGCATAAGCCATTTTAGATAAACCTGATGGGGAGATTACAAGTCCCACTTCATTGTCTCATTTCAATACGAGAAGAAATTTAACTATATGGTTCTTCACTCTTCAGTCTTCATATGAAACTTGGACGTATGTACAAACACAAGTGCTTTTTCACAGCGCGGTCTTGTGGCACCACCTAATGGAAAACAATGTTCTGTTGGTCATAACGGATCGCCTTATTGGCGCTCATATTTTCAGTGTTCCAAGAATAAAGTGAGTTTATAATTATTATTTTTACTGTGGTTATAGTCTTTTTTATTTATTATTATTTCTGTAAAATTACTTCACAAAATTAGTAAAAAGAATAGTTGAATAAGAAAAAGCTTTAGAGCTCCACTTCATATAAAAATGTTGAAACGTATTTGTTACCGTTCAACAATAACTCATTCATAAATAATAACTAAACCAATTAGTTGCAATATTTAGCATTTTCATACATTTGTTTATTAATTAGAATGACATTGGATATGTATTTGACAAGGTACAAAAAGTTGTGAGGAACTTCCATTCAAAGGTTTCCACTTCCCAGGGAAAAGAATTCCATCAACTTTTCATTTACTTTTGAGAGATGGAAACCTGAAGAAAAGGAATATACAGAAAGGCCAGACAACACAAGCTGTTTGGTACATTGGAAAGCTGAGCATTCATACCAAAGGAAAGAATGCTTTCTTATCTATGTTTCAAGATTCAGACAAGGCCTTCCATGCAAATTAAGCATATCTCACCCTAGCTTGTACTCAAACCCCACCGCAATGCCAGTCCATCGTCAACCTCCATAAACCTTACTTAGCTCCTTCAAATACACACACATATATGACTACCAAATCAACAAAGAAGAAATTCAGCAAAGTTAGTGTTTCGACTAATGGAGAATTTATTTACGCAAATGAGGTAAATAATCCTTTAATTTCTTTACACGAACCTGTACACATGCATGCATAATAGACTAACACATGGCAATATTTTTTCTGTTTTTTTGTACTTTCACTATTGAGAAAATACACCGGGCATGGAAATTAGTACAGCCTAATGATCTCAGACAATTCAATAATACCGAGTAGATAAAGATAAATAAATTGATTACATTTCAGAGTTATGTCTCTGTTGAGTTAGACCTTTATCCCATTGCCGCTGACGGCTTTTGTTAGGGTGAGATTTTCTGGCGTGGAGCAGGAAAAGAGAGAGACTGAGAGCATCAGAAACCGACGAATTCCGCCACAGAAACCTCAATCCTTCAAGGGAGGTACACTAAAAAAAATTAACATTTCTTCTTTTCCTTTTCTGGTAATCTTTTCCAAACATTTCACTTCTCAAAAACAGGGGAATATATGCAATCTGTTTTATCAGAGAAAGAATGAATCCTATTTTTGTCTCGTGACATTCATATCAAGTATTCTATCAATGGATTTATTAAAAAATAATACCAGAAAAAAATGACTTAACCGTTCTCAAGTTCTGTGTCATAAATGTTCTGTAGATAAGAATATATTAGTAGAACATGTTGCTGGTTTTGCAGATAAGAAGAAGAGCTGGTTCAGCAGACACTTTTCGGGGCAAATGAATCAGGAATATGATGAGTACCCAACTGCTCTTGCAGCAGCTGCATTTGCCATTAAATCACTTGAAGACTCGCGTGTGGAGGTTCAAAGAAAGGCAAATACTGGCCTGGATACCTCCACAAACATGAGGAGTAAATCAGAAGACAAAACCACCAAGGTATCAAAACCTCGTACAGAGTCCAGAAAATTCTCAGGTACATCATGTTGATTAAGAGGTCATAATTCCCACATATGCAACCCAATCATCAGCTTTAATTTAATAAAATATTTTAATGAATGATGATGAACTGTTGCATATCAGACGTAGTTCCAGATAGGAGGGTATCGATTAGTGAAGGTACAAATGAAAATATGCCCGAAAAGGTGATTGCTCCAGCCCCATCCATCAAAAGGAATCCTACTACTGCAGATGAGCAATTCAACAGCATTGCCAATGTTGAATCTAAAAGTGCAGAGCCAAAGAAGAAGGACGTTTCAGCACCGTCGGTAAAAAAGACACCAACTTTTGCGGATAAGAACTTGAACAAAACTGCCACTTCTGAAAACACATTTCCAAAGACTGATCCTCAACCCACCAAACCACTCACATTCCCACCAAATGAAATCACAAGGCAAAGTTCAACAATATCTGGCACCGGAAACACCAAGGCAGATGTCTGGGAGAAAGCTGAAATGACTAAAATCAACGAACGGTACTTAAATTCATTCAGTAGACATTTAACTGCAACGCAATGTATTTAGGTTAATCTGCGTAAATTATTCATTTAAGAACCATATTGGCGATCCAAGTATAAAAAATTGTATGTTCTCTGTTTCATAATTTGCTACTGACCAACAACAGAAATTTCAGGTATGAGAAGCTGAGTGCAACAATACTTGAGTGGGAGAACAAGAAGAAGACAAGAGCGAAACGCAAGATGGATAAAATAGAGGTTTAGATTTCATTTTATTATATCTTCTAGTGTATAAATTGTAGGGATACTAGGAGCTGAAAATTTAGTTAAACTGTGCAGATTGAATTGGAGAGGAGAAGAGCTAAAGCAATGCAACATTACCGGACGAAGATGGAGATGATAGATCAGATTGCAGGAGGAGCAAGAGCACAGGCAGAGCAAAATCGAAGAAAGGAAGAGGTTCAGGTGAAAGACAAGGCTAATAGAATCCGAACAACAGGGAAATCTCCACCTACGTGTTTCTGCTTCTGACTGCACTCGCCATTCACAAGAACAATTCTAATGACATCAAGCAAGCCAACTTGTAAATATAGCTAAAAACACGTAAAAGAATTAATGTTGGTATTTCTTTTTTCAATGTAATGTAGTGTCTGTCCCAAGTGAAATAAGAAATAAAACATAATAATCCAGATCAAAGAAATAAAAAGAGGGTGTCGGCAGCCTAGTTTGAGTGGATTGTGAATAGTTAGTTATGTGGTCCATGGTCTCCAAATTTTGTGGTCCTTGACAAGGAAGAGTGGAAAGAAAACGGTGGTGGTCTCTATTACTATACCCCATAGGCAAACAAACGAAAAAGAGGAGAATTTTTTTTTTTATTTTTTATAAAACGTATATTATTACAATTTAATCATTTTAGGGGTACATTTAGGGAAGAAAACCAAAGGATCGGAGGTGTCTTAGGAAAAACTTACCTTAGTACCAGTGCTAATTCGTAGACTCGAACTTATAGTCTATTAATTAAGGAGAAATCTTTAAAATTTATTGAAATAGTTTTTTTTTTCTCTTTTACTTTACAAGTTTTGATTTGATTAGGGTAAAGATAATATTTTTTTTATTAGGGTAAGATAATATAATCATTTTATTTGTTGCATTTTATTGAGCACATAATAATATAAGGTCATTGATAATAGTAGAATAATAATTATGTTATGATAGTAATAAATAATGCTTTAATTTTAAACAATAATGATCCATAATTTAAATAATTATTATAATATTAAAGTTAAAATTTGAAGAAGTTATTAAACAATTACACGTTTAAAAATTTTATGGCTAATACTAACTACTAAGAAAAATTATCTAGCCTCTTCAACTTTAGGCATCAAAGCTGCAAATTCATTCTCTCTCTTCAAATATGTAACCTCATTTTCTCTCTTCAAAATATTTATTTGGAATTGAGAGAATCAAAATCATATAAAAAAACTAAAAATATTTATTTTGCTTGATGAGTTTAATGTACAACTCGTTAAATTGAAGAAACTGAATAGACACAAAATATGAAAATAACAAAATCAACAAATTTCAATTTCAATTTAATTTTTTTTTTTTTTGATATTACTGTTGGACATGCTCTACCACACATGAACACAATCACACAGGCATAAGAGTATATTGTTAGAATCACAAATACAATAGCAGTAGTATTACTCTTGGAAAAGAGTATACGTTATTAATACTACTGCATGTACATGAGATGGTTAATTCACTGCACCATAAGCCACTGCTAGTTAAAACACCACTCATTACTCCAAACAAACAAACAAGCCAACAAAACACGCACCCAAATCAAGGAGTGGACAGGACAGTACAACAACAATACACAAGAAATTAATTACTATATAGGAAGGAGGAGTATATATGAATTATATACTCCTATATTCGATCGATCGAGTAGTACTTAATTCTACTTGAAGAAACCTCCAGCCATCTTCATAACATCTCCAACCCCACCAATTCCTGCAGGCTTTTCTTCTTCAGAATCATGTGGGGCCGGGGCTGGGGGGGCTGCGGCCGGCGGCGCTGTGGTGGTGGTGGAGGAATACTTGTGAAGATAGTCTTCTGCTTTGTCAACATAGGTACCGTACCCCTTTTCGTCAAGTTTTCCATATTCCTCGGCGGCGTTGAGGAGGTTTTCGGCAGCGCCGGCGAGCTTGGCCTTGTCAACGTTGTCGGATTGGTTGGTGAAGCTGGATTTGGCGGCCTCAGCTATGAGCTTGGCGCTGGAAAATAGGTCAGAGGTGGATGATTTTGAGTGATCCTTCTGATCATCACCTTCAGTGGGCTTGCTGCCGAAAAAGGCGTCCATGTCTCGGAATGGCTAGAGTGGAGTGGAGATCAAAATGGGTGGTTGGAATGATGGAATAGTTGGAAGTTGCAGGCTTATTTATGAGTTGTAGTGGATAAATGAGAGAGGTTACTTTGGATTTCCTATTTTATCCTTTTGTGCTTCCCCTGTTGACAGCGTGTTTTGATACTCACAAAAATAAGGGGGTTGGGTTGGTTAATCACACTGGATTCTGTGGCTCACAACTTCTCAGCCTGCGATATTTTGATCCTAATCAACAAAATACATATCCCCCAAAATATGTGCAAATAAAAGTAAAAATAAATAATTTTTTTTAAAAAAAAAATTATCTTTAATGATTCTTTAAAATCAAATTATATAAAGTGATATGTATTTTATTTTTTATATTAATAAATTTTATTAGATGATATATTTATCATTCATTTTATATATTTTATTTTATCATTTTGAGAACAAAAAAAATTGTACCTTTAATTGAGTATATTTTTACCAACTTAATTCTAAATTTTAGCATTGGAGTTGAGCACAAATTTTGTATAAATTTTAATTTTGTCAAATTAGTTTACAGTACTCTCTCTCTTCTTTTTTTCTTAAGTAAAGGTTAAGTTTTCAACTAACTTAACTTAATTTAATGTTATACTACTACACAATATTCTTGTATTCTACTGCCTATTTCTATCATGGATATGTATCTTCCTCAAACTTATATTCCCGATAAACGATCAACTAATACTGATTACAAAAATTGGATCCGATTAGTATGAATTGAATTTCATAATAATTTAATGCAGTATTAACACACAAACAAAAAAAAAAGAATAATCTATCTGTCTGCATGTCATCGTTGTATTGATCATAAAATAAATTTCGGTCACAATTGTAGATAATGTATGGTGTGATAAATTTCTAAATGTCTGTTAATTGTTTTTAAGGAATTATTTGATAAATTCAGGATTCATAAAGTTTTTTTTTAAACCTAAATTTACTTTTGTTTTCTAAAGTAAATGCTCAAATCTAACTTCTTATTTAGAAGTAGATTTTATTTGCACAGTAAAAAGAAAGCTATTTATCATTAAATTATCAAATGATAAAGTGTTTTTTTTTTTAAATTTTAATTTTTATGCTGTAGGAAAAAATTATTTGTAAGAAACAAAAATTGAATTATTTATTCTAATTATATTACTTTCAATTCAAGCTAGAAAGCTACGGTATCAGACTATCAGTAGCAAAGCTTGCAATAAAACCAACAAGTTTATTTTTGAATAAATTGATCAATTGACTAATAAAAAATTAACGCACAAAAAATTTTACTTGCGTGTCAGCACTCTGTTCATCGATTATCAACTTAATCAAAAATAAAAAATAAACTTCGTATTAATCATTTCCGAACCAACCAGACACAGCAAAACCAAAAACCCTAAAAACCCTGAAATCATCACAGGTTGATATCAGTACCGGGCGAAATTGAGATGGAGATCGATCTACCGAAGCCAGAAATCAAAGAAACCCACCAAATCAAAGAAGAAGAACTATTTAGAGCCGCTGAATCGGGCGACTTTTCGGTCTTCAAATCCCTCCCTCAGCAACAGCTTCTCAATACTCTCTCTCTCCGCAACGAAGACCAACGTTCCCTCCTTCACGTTGCCGCCTCTTCTGGCCGCACCGAGGTCCGTCTCCTCCCTCCAAAGTAAAATTGAATTTTTATATGATTTGCAGTTTTGACGATAAACTTTGATCAAATGGTCATATAATTTAACGGTTTTGAATTTAGTTGTTTTTTTTTAATTTTATTTTCTCACAACTAGACCGGAAGAATTGATCTTTAGTACTGCTTCATGTTATTGAACTAGTGGGAAGTTTACCATTTGCTAGAAAATATGTTTGCTATTTTTTATGTAGTTTGAAAATGGGGAAAGCAGCTTATTGGTTACATTGTTATGTAATGTCAGGTCCTACTTTGAACAGGTGACACATTAGGACTTTATTTATTTATTTGGAGGGGGGAGGGGTTGGCCATTTGTTTGAGTTTTAATTTTTTTGTGCATTTTGGTTTTTGGTATTATGGGTAAGCTAGTTGTTCTGCTATGTATAATCCATTTTTTTGGGTTATGAATTTAATGTGTATTTAACAGTAGTTCTGCTTGAATTTGTAATGTAACAGGTAGTGAAGATACTTTCAGCCGCTGATATGTTAATTAGTGGTATAAACAGTACTGATGAAGAAGGCTGGGCACCACTGCATTCTGCAGCTAGCAGTGGGCATGTTGAAATTGTGGAGATTCTACTGAGCAGAGGTAAGGATATAATTGCTTCTAGATCGTGTTGAGAATTTGCAAAAAACTCAGTGGCACCATACAGCCTCTACGGTATCTCACTATTTTTTTTTTGGAACCAAAGCTGAGTCCCACACCCAGGTCCCTAAAACTGAACATGAAAATCTTAATTGTATGCTGAGCTGCTGACAACCTTCTTACTGTTTTCTTTCCTCTAAAGTGCTATTAGTTTTTAACAAATACTCCCTCCATTTCAAGTTATTAGACATTATAACATAAAACAAACATATTAAGAATGTCATTACTTCATAATTAATATAGGTCTCAATTTCCATATTTGCCACTTTATGTTTTTATTGGAAAACATTAAATAAGAGAGGAAAGAGAATAATAGTGTTTTTATGGGGAAAATGTCATTGGAAAGAGGAGATAAATTAGGGGTATCATAGGAATGTAGATAACTATATATCCTAGATAAGAGAGAACGATAATATATTGGAACAAAAAAAAGGGTCCTTAAACGACTAATATATTGGAATGGAGTGAGTATAATATAGTAATACAATAATGCATGATATTTTATACAGAATTCACATACTAAATAATGTGGTTGTGACGATTTTGGAGTAATGATATTCATCAGTGGTGCAATATTTTGAAGTACTCGGATCCAATGATTCATCAATCTATGTGGCCACTCTGTATATAAATTTAGCTTATATATAATTAATTGCTCCTTTTTTGATATCTTGATGAAGTTCTCTGTAAGGTTGGTACTTCAACAAAATAACTAATCTTACCGGCGCAACTTTCTAGATTTCAAGTCAAAGAGCACCTTATGGGTTCAACTGAGAAAGAAATAGAAGCTTGAGTAAAAAACACCTTATGCAATTGGAAAGAGTTGTTTGCTCCCTCGAAAGAGCTTGCATTCTTTAGATATTGTTTGTGATTGACAATCTATTTTGTTTACTGCTATTTTGTATCTAGAAGGACCTGTACAAAATTTTAAATTTAATCACCTTTTTCATGGTGGATTAAATGTGAAAAGGTGATTTAAACTGTTGTAACTCCATGTTCACTGAGTGTACTGCTCTAATTCCATCCATGTACATTGTTAATTGGTATGCTCAAGTTGCACTTTGCGACTGTGTAGAGGAGTTTTCCTTTAAGAGCCAGAATACAGAAGTGGTTTCGGTTTTAGTGCTCATTTAAAAATTAGTTTGTCCTTATTGGATAATTGTTTTGAATGTGGCATCAAATAACTCTTAACTGATGATTCTCATTCAGCAGTAATCTTATATTTTTGGATGACTACTGTATTAGTAGATCAGCTAGTGATGTAGGTAATATAATACCTACACTCGTGCCTCCCCTTCTTTCTCCTCTTTCTGATAAAGCTTTTAAACAATTTCATACCCATTTCAAATCTTTATGTAAGAACAGTAGACTAGTGATTTTGGGTTATTGATGCTGATGTAATGACACTCCTTGTTCTTAACATAGAGTGTTACTACTTTCTGCTTAGCTCTAGCATCTTACATCATGTAGCACACGAAATATAGAATAGAAGCATACATCAGAATAACCCAAAGCTGATAGTATTTGGTTTTTGCAAGTCATTTCCCTTGGACTAAAATTAAATTCTGATGAACAGGAGCTGATGTTAATTTGAAAAATGATGGTGGTCGCACTGCTCTTCACTATGCAGCTAGCAAGGGGTGGTTAAAAATAGCTGAACTTCTGATTTCAAATGGTGCGAAGCTGAACACAAAAGATAAGGTTAGTAGTCTCATGCTTTCACTTATATGGACATCTGAATTATATAATATTGTCTTACTTTTATTTATTTTATCAATATAGCATCCTCTGTTTCATAGTTGAATGTGCAATGTTCATTTCACTCAGGTTGGATGCACCCCACTCCACCGTGCAGCAAGCACTGGGAACTCAGAGTTGTGTGAACTCCTGATTGAGGAAGGAGCTGAGGTTGATGCTGTTGATAGGGCAGGTCAAACATCTCTAATGAATGCAGTGATCTGCGACAACAGAGAGGTAATTGTGATGTATACCAAAATAAATGTCTAAACTGTACGATTTATGATTTATGCATTGATAATTGTACTAGCCAGGTTTCGACTTATGTTGTAAGATATTGGTTCTGTTCTTTTTAGATCTGTTGTCAAATGTGTGAGTTTCATTTCAAGTCATGAACAAACTTAATTGACTGTTGTATATAAATCATTTACATGACTATAAAATTCTCTTCACTTGGCAAATTTTGTTTACTATCTTTTTGTTCTTGTTGATTTTACTGGTTGGGTGTAGTACTGTAGTACTTGCCTTAGGCTATCTGTTTTTTGTGCGGTGAACAGGTGGCTATGCTTCTGATAAGACATGGAGCAGATGTGGATGTAGAGGACAAAGAAGGGTACAGTGTGCTTGGTCGAGCTTCACATGATCTAAGACCGCTCTTAATTGATGCCGCCAAGGCCATGCTTGAAGGATAAATATTTTTATGGGGTGGTTAATGGTAAAATCCAAAGGGAATCTTTGTGTTTTATTTAGGACTTGTATGGTGATGTATACCATGAAGAAAGTAAAATTGGTAATGATCAAATTTCGAGAGAGCAATGAAAAGAAACACTTACTGTTATTTTTGTTATGTTATCCAGAGAAGAGAAGAGAAGGGGTAAAAGAAAAAGAAAAAAAACATTTTTTCCTTGAGTAATGTTAAGGACACAAAAATTGGGTACAACTAGTATAAAAAGTAGAAAATAGAAAGTGAGATTTATGATTAGATATATATTTTACACGTTTTTATTATTAAGTAATATATGAACTTTATTTTTTGAGTTTAGTTTGTGTATGAAAGAAAAAAAGAAGAAAAATTATCACCGGTGACTAGGCAACCAACATAATACTACATGTTGATGAACTGGACTGTGTGTCATCATCCAATATCATATCACGATTAGCACGGAAATCCAGACAGATAAAAAGGAGTAGTAAAATCCCGTGAATGATTGGAGAGAGATGAAGGAAAATATACCGAGTAACAATGCTATTATTACATATAAAAAAAAAGTGAATTTCATGTCTCTTTTTTATGTGATAATAACATTATTTAATATTATTTAGTTTATTTGTGAAAATAACTGGTGTCGTGAGAATATGTTGAACTACTTTTTTAATGAAAATTAAATGCAGAAAAAACATTTTTAATGAAAATATATGTACTACCTTAGTCTCATATCTAAATATATGAGAAAAATTAAAAGATATGAGAAAAAGTTATCTTCATGTAAGAAATTTACTAACAATAATACCTTCAGACTTTTTGAGTGAATCTATGGTGTGATAAGATGATCCGTTAAGACATTATTGTGTTAGTAATTTAAGGTCTTATTTGGATTTAACTCAATTTGTTTATATAAAAGATTAAATTAATAAAGATATATAAATTTTGTTTAATGGCACGATAGTGAATATAAAATGACTCAAAAAAATATTATTATTCCGAATTCGAAATTTAACCCGAATTATTTTGATATATGTTATAAATATATGCATCGCAGGCATAGACATAAATAAATGAAGTCGCATAGGCATAGACATAGACTTGAATATCAAAAATAAGTACTTAAAATTTCGGATATTTCTTTTTAATTTTTTTTAAACCCTTTTTCTTTCTTTTCTACTCTCACTAAATCAGACAAAATGGGTGAAGAGCGGGTACATTTGAAAATGAGTACTTCATTATTGGTAAGGCTGTAAAATGAATAAATAGTTCGAACTCGATTTATATTTGTTCGATAAAAAGTTTGATTTAAGCTCGACTCGAAATATAAATGAGTTAAATATGAACAAATTTTAAAGTTCGATAATTTACTCGAACCTCCTCAAATTGTAATTTTCTATTGATATCCGGATCATATTCGTTCGAAAAGTTCAAATTACTCGGACTCGATTTGAGATTGTGCTCAATTGACTTGGTAGCTAAACGAGTTTTAATCAAATCTTATTTTATACTCAATAAATTTTGTAAACCAAATCTGAGCAACTCAATACTCAGCTCGAGTCATTTCATTTACGCTCTTAATTGTTGGTGATTCAATTTTCAACAGTAAAAGTAAGTTTTTCTAAATTCTTTCCTAATTCTCATTAAAAAGAAGAAAAAAACTTGAAGTTCCAAAAGAAAAATAAAAGAAACAAAAAGTGAAAAAGGAATTAGTAAAAAAAATGTGTACCTAAGTAATAAAGTGTGACCAATAAGAGGCCGTATAGTAATTTAAGAAGAGATGATGAATGATTCTGCATTTCTGATATCAACATTCAACAATTTTCAGCAGTCAGGAACAGACAAATCCCCACAATTATATTACCATACTACTATTCGGAGGGTTAAATATGAACTAAATTTTGGTCAATCGATAAATATAGTATCGACACACAGGTCGAAATATAATTTCTCTTTTTATGTCTATATTATATTGGTCAATTGACCAATTTATCATAAAATTAATTTCATGATAATTAGATCCTACTATCATGTTCAGGAGTGATTTTTATTTGCTCAAATCAATTTATAAATTATTATTATGTTTAGGAGTAATTTTTAAGTCAATCAAATTAATTTATCAGTATATTTTAAAAATTATTTGAATATTTGTATGTGACTTATTTTTAACTTATAAATTAATTTATAATTATTTTTGAGAATTAATAATTTATTACTTCTCAAAATTAACTTATAAGTCATTTCAAAATAAATAAATTTGATCAAATATAAAGACTATTTTATCATTATTTTACTAATTTTTATATTTTATTTTAATTTATAAGTCATTTCAACTAATCACCTACACTATTTATTATAACTTAATTTATAACTTATAAATCAAAATAATAACAAACACTTTATTTATAACTAACAATTTAAAATGACTTATAATTTAATTTAAATTTTAAATTATAAATTACTTTAAAATAAGTCATTGCCGAACAGTCCTAATTTTAGCACGTTCATCAGGTCCCAAAAAAATCGTGGTCTTCTTCCTTTGAACTATCTCTCTGCAATCATATAAATTGCGCCCCCAAATCTCACACCGCTTCACAGGTATATGCTTATACGTACGCATTTTATATCTTCCTCTCTCTTTATCCTCTTCAATCTAATGAAAGTCTTCTCCATCTAAGGTTAGCAAATCTATGATGCCCCATCTGCGAGTGTCTATATATACATATAATTGTATACACATACATTTATTCAGCTTCATGTATGTGCATATATATATATATATATATATATATATATATATATATAATAGATCAATTCACTTCGCACGACTTCAAAAGTATTAAAATTCAAATATATCTTGGTTTTATTGTTGTGAATCTTTCATTTGGGATGCTGATGTCCGATTTTATGAAATTAAGCTTGAATTTTGTAATTTGTAAGCTGTAATTTGACGTGCTCTCTGATTAGAAGAATCTGTTTTGATGGAAAATCATGTCTTGCTTGAGCAACATACATGATATATTATATCCGTCTTTTATTTGATTTTAATGTAGGTTTATATTTTTGCCTAATTTGTCTCTTCCAGGATAGTAACTGCTGAGTTTTGCTTTGCTAGTTTGTTGTGGGCTGTTGAATTCAGTATGTTCCAGAAATTTCGGGTAAGTTGAGGGATAGGAGTTAGCAGTCTTTTTGGACATAAAAGGGTGGTGAATATTTGTTAGAGGAAAACAATGACGATGTATAGGCCTCTGCCAACTACTACTATTCGTGGTGGATTAGCTACAGATAGTGGAGATTTTGTGGTGACACTAGATCAAGTTCCTTGCTGGAGTGATGCAGAGTTTAGGTTATCATATGAAATTGAGGATTCCAGTTATCCAAATTCATATTTCCCAGACCCTTTAACTGCTTCGTCTGGAGTGGAGAGTGGCGGAAATGGGACTTCAAGGTTTCCTGTTGATCATGAAATTAACTCGAAGATATATCTATGGAGAGGGAATCCTTGGAATCTTGAGGTAGATGCTGTTGTTAACTCTACAAATGAGGTGAGTAGCAAACTATTTCTCATTGGTGTTTTTAAGCTATTTGCCGGTTTGAAGGCAAATATGATGATCGTTCTGTGTGGGACAGATGCCTTTGCAATAAGTGCTTCTGCATGTTTTTACCATGTGTTTAATTTGTTAGCTCTATGGTGAAAGGGAAATGAGTTGTAAAGCATGCTCACAAACGTGGTGTGAATTTAGGTTGATTCTTTTTGTCATGGCATAATCAAATGTTCTAATATTTCGTCTCACTGCAAAACCTGTTATCATACTCTCATCACCCTAGAAGTGTTTGAAGTTAATTTAAACTTCTTCTATATAGAGAATATATTGGAAAATAATTGTCTGCCTTGATTGTTCACCCAAAATTAAATTAGTCTCTCTAATCCCCCTTCATTAGAGAAACCCATTTCAATGTATCAAATCTGGGCATTGAATTGGAGTAGTAAGTTTTTTATTATATTTATATAAATATAAATATATATATATATATATATATATATATATATATATATATATATATATATATATTTATAGGAGAGAAGTTTGATGTTTTATTTCGTTTACTACATGTGATTCAAGTTAATTTAAGGAAGTTGGTTGCCTTTTAACTAAATGCGATAAGCGAGCCCCAATTACTACCTTTTGGCAATGATTTATACCTATAAAGCTCCAATGAGAATATGTTGCCTATCTCATGCAATAATGACATTCTCATTGTGATCAGAAATTCTATATATTTAGAATTTAGTCTAAATCATGTTTGATTCTGTTAAGTGCATCTTAATGCCCATAAACTGCATCATTGAGCATACTTTTAGGCATCCCTTTAATTTGCTGCAACATTGCAAATATCCAGTTTGTGTCACTGACAATATGACCACTCAAGTTCTGTTTCATTAGAGCCTTATATTTTTAGTTCGCTGGTTGACAGAATTTGGATGAAGTACACAGCAGCCCTGGCTTGCATGCCGCAGCTGGACCTGGTCTTGCTGAAGAATGTGCAACACTGGTACGCTATCTGCAAATTGAATATGTATTTAGTTTCAAAATTAGCTAGTATCACTAGTGCTAACTGATTCTGATATTTAAAAATGGAGCAAATTTATTTTTACCCAATCTTGTTTTAGGTATTAAACAAGGCACTCCTATGAAAATAATTAAAATTCATAATTCAAGCGATATGTTATCATAAATTTATTTTTTTCTACAGGGTGGCTGTCGCACGGGTATGGCAAAAGTTACTAATGCATATGACCTTCCCGCTAGGTGGGTATATTGGTGGTATTGCTAAATCATTTACTTTGACATTGTTATATATATCGTATTGTGTTTACGTTGAGAATAGAGGATTCCATAAATTTGTATCATAAATTATTCCTGAACCATGTTTGCACTTTACACCACACCCATGCACCTAGGAACTGTTATTTTTCTATACATCATGAACAATCGACGTTTGAAGTTGGACTTCTCAATTCGATCATCCTAAATTGTCCTGCATGTCCTTGCGTAGTTTCATCTCCAGAAATCAAGAGAAGGATGTAGGATCCATGCATCCAGTATTGTTCCTAGAAGTATTTTCTGGAAATAGAAGCTTGTTTTCATTATTTTGTCACTCATAAGTTTCCAATAAGAAAGCCTCGCGTACCGTTATGTGCAGTGATGGTGACTGCCTTCTATTCCATATTTGAATATTATTTTTGAAATACTTGTAATGTAGTTAAATATATAACATTTGACTATATTAAATTTAACATTTAAATATGCTTTTGGCGCATCATATATTTCGTGAGTGTTGCAAACAATGTGGCAGGGAGGGAGTAAAAATTAACTATGGCCATCTCAAATCCTATTAATGAGGTACATATCAATCTATGTTGTAACACCAAACTTGGGGCAACTTGAGCTATTTAAGTTGGACGGGCAGACATTTATTTATGTTATGAATTTACCAATGCAGTTTGTTAAGCATCTTTTAGCTTGTCATTCGCCTGTTATTCTTTATGCGATGATTTGTTGCACTTTGCTTAGTATCTATAGCAGTAAGATACATGTAGTGTACTCCAACTTTGCTATCTATCGCAGTTCTTGACATAACACTGAATGGAGTATCTTTTCCCTTTTTCAGGAGGGTTATTCATACTGTTGGTCCTAAGTATGCCGTGAAATATCATACTGCTGCAGAGAATGCTCTTAGTCACTGTTATCAGTCTTGCCTTGAACTTCTCATTGAAAATGGGCTTCAAAGGTAAAGTGGACTAGGCTGCATTCTTCAACATTTTACTACTTTCTTGATCAATTGGAATTAAATTTCTTGTATTTAAAAACCTGGAACTTACCATCTTTAGCATGTATTATTGCAGTATTGCGATGGGCTGTATATACACAGAAGCCAAAAACTATCCACGTGAACCAGCCGCTCATGTGGCAATAAGTGAGAATTCCTTATGCAATTTTTTTTTAATTTATAATTAGTTCCTTATGTGCTATTATTGTGTCAATGGGCTGCTTTCAGGGGTGGATACACACTGGGTCAAATGAGGGCAGCTGCCCTCACTGAAATTTTGAAAATGGAAGAAGTAAAATGACAGGGATGTAACTGAATTGGCTTTAAAAATATAAGGCCATAGCGTAATAGACTAATAGTTTTAGAGAAAAAATACCAATTTAAGCACTGAAAAAAGATCAAAATGTTTTGAAGGTGCAGAACAAAAAGTTTAAGAAGTCAATCTTTCTAGGCCTTTTGTTATTCTTGGCTGATTATATTTTGTTTCAATCATCAATTCGAGATTCTTCATTCATGATAAGGTATTAGTTATAAACATTATTCTCTCTTTCTTCTCTTTTTTTTTGGGTGCTAAATTATCAACATTATTCTGTATCTTTTCTTTTATTTATATATACAATATTCATTATATATATATATATATATATATATATATATATATATATATATATATGTATGTAGATATTTAAGTATTCATGTCTTAAGATTTTTACACACTCTGAACACACACAATAACACATTCATATACATTGAACTGTTTTTTTTATAATTATTATTCAATGTTGAAATTTGTGGAATTTCATTTTTGAGCCCTAGATTAGATTGTTATATTTTTCAATTTTGCTTTTTGATTCTATTAGTACTTCCTTGTCCTATAAGGCTAATGACTATATACACTAAATTAGTGTTTTAAGCATGTGATTATATTATAATATATAGACACACACACATGTGTGTGTGTGTTTTTGAGTAACTTAGTATTACGCCCTCACCACCAAAATTCCTGCGTCTACCACTAATTAGCTGACCTTAACACGTACATATGCATGGATTCTTGTTGAAATGATGCTGGTTGAATAAGATAATTCAGACTCAAGTGTTTTGTTTTTTCAATTAGCAATATCATCTCTTATTTCATATTCAATTTATTTTTATCAGGAACTGTGCGACGGTTTCTAGAGAAACAGAAAGATAAAGTAACAGCTGTTGTTTTTTGCACTATAACTTCATCTGATACTGAGATTTATAAGAGGTATGTCATAAAACCTGTTTGTTTTCCTAATAAAGGTGATGAAATCACTATCTCCTATAATCCAAACAACAGCTTTGAACATTTCATGGAATATTTACGAATGATTTCTGTGCAATTAAATTTTTATGAACTTAATATACTTTAACCTTTTGAGAATGTAGATTGCTTCCACTTTACTTCCCTCGTGATAAACATGAAGAGGAGGCGGCCATTTCCAAGCTTCCTGCAGATGTTGGGGATGAAAATGGGGAGACAACCTTAGATGAACGGAAAATCAGAATAAAGCCTTTACCCAAAGTGAAGAAGAATGTTCCCAAATCTCCCCAAACTCTAATGGATCTTCCTGTCAGTGAGGTCGGATTGGTGAGACGGTTAGTCACCTTGTAAACTCATTCTATAGCTTAAAGTGCTTTATAACTAATGTAGCTAGAATTTAAGCATTGCTGATTCTAGTTCAGCTATGCGGATGATTTTGATGGATCAGATATTTTGTGGGCTTTGCTCTCAGTCTTTTCTTTCAAGAGAAGCAAGGGACCAGGGACTTCTCCCCAAAAATAGAAAAGAAAGGAGGACCAGGGTAACATAGTGCTTACAGAAGAAATCCTGAAGTGCATATCAATGCCTTCATTGTCTTTCCATGAATAGAAGAACCACATTTTGTAACTTTTATGTTGAGATCTCAGCTACAGAATATGACATTCAAACTGTGATGCTAAATTACCACCAATTATTTCCAAACGTGGTAAATGGAATAATGCCTCCTCGTTCATCAGACCAGAGATACCAGGCCTTTTCTTTACCCCTGTGCGCATAGTTTGTGGAGTAATAGTTTAGAGCGAAGTTATAGCTTTTATTGCCTGTTAAGATTGAACATTTTCTATAAGAGCTAAAGCAAGAATAATTCTTTGATAAGAATTCATTTGTTCTGAATGTTTGTCTATTTAAGTTTTGTATGTATTATGTGTCAATTTGTATGGTTTTGGTGTTCAAAGGTTGCTCTCTTCTTTTATGTGTCCTTATTAAATTCATGATTCCTTTCTATATTCACTAACCGTAATAGAAAATTCTTTTCTTTCTTAACAGGAACTCATCATATTTGGATTCTTATCTGGATCCTGGTTTCATGTCCCTAATTAAGGATCCAGATCAGAGACGCAAGGAACAATGGGAAAAAACTGCTCAAGCGCAAAGTGGTTGGAATTTTACTAAAATGATTGGATATGGTGACCTCGGAGGACCTCCCCTATCGGCCGCTGAAGAATATTCTCTCCATTCAAGATATCTTTCGAAAGCAAATTCTCTTAATCTTTCTGAAATTGCAGAAATGAAAATTGTGTGAGCAGCTCTAAGTTTTTGATTACGCGGTGTTATTATATCCTTGTATATGTCCTCTCTAAATACACCAATATTATTGAGTTTTGTAGGACTCATGACTAAGCTCATACTCTTATCTGTTTAATTTACTCTTCACTTTGTTATACGGAAGCTTCTGAGTAATTTACGTCTTTCCTAGACAACCCTTTGTTAGTTCATAAATGTGTTTACACTGGGATCACTGGATATTTACATCCAGATATTTATGGCTCTTTCTCTTTTTTTCAGTTACCGAGGTGGGGTGGACAGTGAGGGTCGGCCAGTAATGGTTGTTGTGGGAGCGCATTTTCTGCTACGATGTCTTGATCTGGAACGGTTTGTGCTCTATGTAGTGAAGGTAGTCTAAAGCTTGCTTCACTATGACGTCCATTAATTTCAGAAGATTTACTGCTGATCATATTATTCCAATGAGATTTGTTGCTTATGGATATTTAGTAGCTTTTCGCCATCAGATCATGCTTGCAGCATGCTTCCCTTTCCCAGGCATTGTTCTTATACTTCACATTGGCTTTTAGAACTAGGATAAATTCTCTCGAAATATTGAATTTCAGGAGTTCGAGCCCTTGATACAGAAGCCTTTTTCTATAGTTTACTTTCATTCTGCAGCATCCCTACAAATGTGAGTACTCTTCCTTGTAATATTGTTTACTTGCACACACTATGCTGCTTCTCCTGGATCACCTGGCATGATTAAACAGTATCTTTTTTATGTGTTTATACTGTCTAATCATTTTACCACTACTACTTTGTCGCATATGCAATGATCTTGCAGAAAGGTTCAAACTCCGGGTGAAGTTTTTAACTAATTTTGTCTAGCCAAAGTTCTATACTCATTTACAAATTCCTTAGAAGTACTAGGTTTTTGAACCTTTATATGATTTAAGCATTCTCAATATATAGTCTGCTCAGTTCACACATCCTTCTTGCAACTTAAAACCTCTGCTGCTGCTATACCTATTGCTCATTAGTATTATTATTGTTATTATTATAATAATTATTTTTGTTATTGTTGTTGTTATTATTATTATTATTATTATTATTATTATTATTATTATTATAATGGTTGTTGTTGTTGTAATTATAATTATTATAATTGTTGTTATTATTATTGTAATTACAAATTCCAACATTGCTAGATCATCTATATGTTATTGTGATTATCATCTTTTTGGTATCTGATATTGCACTATGAAGATTCTCTTTTTTTGTTCACTTTTCAAGTTCTGTTTCTTCTGGATTTAATAGACAACCAGATCTGGGGTGGATGAGGAGATTACAGCAGATACTTGGTCGGAAACACCAGCGTAACCTTCACGTATGCAAGGCCTAATATCTCTAATTAAGTATATATGTCTCCTTTTGTCGATCCTGAATTCATCTTTTGCTTTATAGGCAATATATGTGCTTCACCCAACCTTTGGACTGAAAGCTGCAATTTTCGCATTGCAAATGTTTGTGGATGGTGTGGTATGCCTGCCCTTCCTTGAACTACTTACTAAAACCTGAAAACTTACTTCCCTCTGATGGCTTATTCAATTTTCCTGGAACTCAATCTTTAGGTGTGGAAAAAAGTTGTGTATGTCGATAGGCTTCTGCAGCTATTCAAATATGTTCCACGGGAGCAGCTAACCATCCCCGACTTTGTGTTCCAGTTGAGTTATCTGTGCTTCTATACTGGAAAGTTAGTTTTTTGTTCATAATTAATCAAGATCTAATGGGAGCCCTCCCTGACATTTTGAGAAATGATCCCACCTAATGAAAAAGACTATGAAGGCTGAGTTTTTCAATAGCTATGTTTACTGCCTTCTCCACACTTATATCCTGTTTAAATTCAATTTTTGCAAAAACCAAATCCGGGCTATGTTGATTTTTAAATTTAGGGTTTGGATTTTTTGATTTTTGATTTTTTCCCAAGTTGCTGATAAATTTTCGAATGCAGGCATGATTTAGAAGTTAATGGTGGGAAGGGTCTAATTGTGGATCCCAGAACAAAATATGTATATCAACGACCATAGTCATCCTGTTCCAAAGCAAGCAATTTATTGTGTCAGGAGTTTAATTTCTTGATTTGTTAGTCTCTATTATAGACTGTAGGTGGGACGAGTTTGTAATTTGTTGTAATTGCATGCCATTTCTCTAAATGTAGTAAAGTTGTAACCAGATGGGAATAAAGTCTAGTAATTCTTTTTCCCTTTTGTAAATTATATTTCCTTTCAAGGGATGGATTATCAGTAATAAAGTAAGACTGATTACGTGAATTTTGATACTATTAAACGGATCCGATTAGCATGGAGGTATTTTTTTGATAAATTGGTTAATTTGGCTTAATAGAATCTTGACACACACAACAACCTCGCGTGCGTTGATTCTATTTGTCCAATCGATCAACTTACTCCAAAATAAACTTCATACTAACCATTCATTAAACATAACTACCCAAGCTATATGTGTGGTGTGGTTGAACCAAGAAACTACTTTATCAATATTAACCTACTATTATTAGTTTTATTTTGGCAACTTTCTTGTCTAGTATTGCCTCCTTTTTGACAGTAATTCCAACTTCAAGGAAATATTTTCATTTTATATAAGTAAATGCTTTTTCTGATGTATAAAAGTCTTTTTATTTTGTTTTATAAAAATAATCCTCATTTTATTAATTATAATAGAAAATTATATAATGTCTTTTAGTTTACTATTATAATTTCATTATTACGTCACTAGTAAGTTAGCTAATTTATCATATTAGGGATAAATATTGAATTAAAATTTTGTAAATAAAATTCTTTTTAGGGAGAGGAAGAAGTAAAATGAATGTTTGGATTCACAATAGAATATAGAAAATTGAATTTTCACAGTAATTAATGAGACTCGCTTACTATTTATAAAAGAAACGGTGAAAATGTCAATTTCCATATTACAAGTGCATTCCGATTCAGATTGAAAGGTTCACTTTCTCATAAAATCAACCCCTTTCAAAGCGTGCGTGCGTGCGTTTCCACCAATGCCTGCCTGCCTGCTATACACCAGCAATCCTGCTCTGCTCATCAACAAGAACCATCTTACTCGGTCAGCTGAGTTCCTTGCTGTACAAGGACATACAAATAACAGATAATGAAATCTTCATCATTGTTACGATTTTTGATGATTTATGCCATGTTCAGTTGTATTAAGAAAGTTTGAAGTCCAAGCTGCTGTCCGAAATTACTATTACTTCAATATCTTCTTCTTTTAAGTCTTTATTGTGTGAATTTCTGTGGTTCAAACCCATCACAAGTCGTTAACCAGTCAATGCAGACTCTGGAGTATACAGCGATGAAGCATATAATTAAGCAGATGCAACTATTAGAGGGGGAAGTTCACTATCAATATCCTTCATCTCTACTAAGCTCCACCCAGGGGACTTGCTTAAACCTCTCTCCTTCATTAACTCTCTCACCTTATAGGCCTGGCTCCATCTTCCATCCGAAGCATATAATTTTGACATGAGCACGTAGTAACAATCGTCATCAGGATGCAACTCCAGCAACCTTCTCACGCCCAACTCTCCGAGGTCATACCTTGAATGAAGACTGCATCCGTGGAGATAAGCTCCATAAATACTGACATCAGGTTGAATTGGCATTTTCTCAATGAAATCCTGGGCTTCCTCGAGCCTTCCTGCCCGAGACAATAAATCAACCATACATGCGTAATGTTCCATGGAGGGAATGAAGTTATATTCCTGGCACATTGAATCAAAATACCTCTGCCCTTCCCCAACCATCCCTGCATGGCTACATGCAGATAATAAAGCAGTGAAAGTCACATCACTAGGCTCCAATTTTTCCTTCAACATATCATCGAAAAGTGCAAGGGAATTACTACCATCCCCTTGCATCCCATAACCACCAATCATTGTGCTCCAAGTGATTCTATTTTTCTCTTCCATCTCATCAAAAACTAAACGAGCAGATTCTGCATCCCCACATTTGGCATAAAAGCTTATAATTGTTGTGCCAATATAGACATTGTGACATGATAGCAATCCTTCTTTTATAGAGTGAGCATGAAGAGAATAACCAACTAGCAGAGCACCCACGGAAGCACAAGCTGAGAGGACGGTCACCAGTGTGACTGCATCTGCCCGCAAATATTCTGACCTCATCTGGTGAAACAATCTGAGAGCCTCATAAGCAAAACCATTTTGTGTGAGCCCAGAAATAATAGAGTTCCAGGTAATCACATCCTTGTTTGAAACCATCTCAAATAAATAATGAGCGTCTCCTATCATGCCACACTTCGCATACATGTCCACAAGAGCATTTGTCACATTAGCATCTTCTAACCCAAGCTTAATCCCAATTCCATGCACCAACCTACCAAATTTTGAACTGCCTGCTTGTCCGCATGCTGAAATTACAGTAGCAAAAGTTACAGAATTAGGCAAGATGTCTACCCATTTCTTGTCCGTAAACAAATTTAATGCCTGATTGGGGTAGCCATGCAGAGTATAGCCAACAATCATTGCTGTCCATGAGACGAGGTCGATAATACAACACTCGTCAAAAATGTAACGAGCATCATCAATGAACCCACATTTGCTGTACATGTCAACAAGAGCAGTGACCAAGTAGGAATTAAGCTCAATTCCATTCTTAATAACAAACC
The DNA here is from genome assembly GCA_020205615.1 of Panax quinquefolius. Taxonomy (NCBI): domain Eukaryota; kingdom Viridiplantae; phylum Streptophyta; class Magnoliopsida; order Apiales; family Araliaceae; genus Panax; species Panax quinquefolius. The sequence continues at coordinate 90,018,048 of CM035166.1, forward strand.
CATGAACCCACTTCCCCTGATGTAAAGCTCCCAACTTTGTACATGCCGTGAATACACTCCCAATAGTATATTGGTTGCCTTCAACCAACCCATTTCTCATCCGATTAAACAAAATCAATCCCTCCTCAGCACAATCATTCTGCACATACCCAACAATCATCGAAGTCCAACAAACTACATTCCTGTCAACAATTTCATCAAACACGTCACGAGAAGATTCAACCTCTCCACACTTTGCATACACATCTACAAGACCCGTTAACACAAAACTATCAGGATTTCCAGCCTTAACAATATGGCAATGCACCTTCCTCCCTTCTTCAATATCATGCAATTTACTACAAGCCTTCAACACAATCGAGAAAACAACATTATCATTCTCTTTTAAGCATTTTCTCATATAAGTGTAGAACCCAACTATATCCATGTACAAATCATTAATAAAATACCATCTGATCATTACTTTGTATGTAGAAAGATCCGGGTTTAGTATTTGATCAAACACTGAACGCGCATTTGCGACATGCCCAAGAAAACCATATAAACTAACCAATTTGGTTTGGTAAAGACGGTCACCCGTTAGCCCATGGACAATGAGCAAAGAGTGGACTTTTTGGAGAAAGAACTTGTTTTTGCAGAGATCAAGAAGAGTAAAAAATTGGTTTACAGAGATAGAATGAATTGATGCTAGGGTTTGTTCAATTTCAGGAAGATGTTCAGATTTTTGATGAGTTGGTAACAAAGTTAGGGTTCTAAACCAGAGCTGGGCTTTGGAAATGATGAAGCGGGGGAGATTTCTGTGCAATAACGTTATGGGTTTCAACATGTTTTACTCATTATTTCGTTCGGCTGGCTGATTATACCAACATATTCACTCCCGCCATCTTTGGCCGTTAAGTATTATTGTGCAGGCAATTTCCGTCCTGATCTTCTGTCCGGGGTAGTCCTCCGTCTTAAGCGGGCTTGGGTTTACCATCATGCTACATTGCTACTCTACCTCTTCGTTTTATCTCACTTTTAAATTTAAAATATATTTTTTTTAATTAATTATAAAATTTATATTTGAAATTAATATAATTTCTTTTAAATAATAAATATAAAAATTAGTACTACCCTCAGTTTTTAAATTAGTGATACAATTTAAATTTTGGGATCAAACAATGTCATTAAATATATTTTAATTTATTTAATTTTAGTTGATATAATTATTCTAATCAGATATAGATATAACAAAACTATTAATCTAAAATTTATTTTATTCAAATTTTATTTCGTCATTTGATATCAAAAGTTAAATTGTATCCAAGAATAGTAATTTTTAATTATGATACATTAATTACATAATTATTTGTTCTGAAATCAGATAAATATGTATTAATTATAACTTTCAAAATTTTGGCAAATTTGCTACTAAATGGGCAGGCATAATTTTAAGGAAATTCTCATTAATTGAATGTTTTCAGAGTGACAGTAACAGTTACATGAGTAGTAATAAATCAAACCACAACTGGACCATGATACCATAATACTAAGTCAAATTAGAGGTGGTTAGTATGAAATTAATTTTGGTCAATTGATTAATACAGTGTTGATACGCAAGTGGGAGATTATCTTTTTCTTTGCATGTCAGCATTACATTGGTCAATTGACCAACTTATCATGAAGTTAATTTCATGATAATCCGCCAAATTACAACATTTTGATGAATCTAATGGCTCTATCTAATGTTGTTAAAAATTAAAAAATATAAGAGAAAAAAAGTAACCTGTTGAACATTTTCAGAATGAAGATTCTTTTAAAAAATTAAACATGGCAATTAGTCTATCTCCACAACTAGTCTCACATACAAGAAAATTTTGGTGTCTAATCAAAATAAAATAAAGTCACACAAATGAAGGACAGCGTGTATATCCTGGAGAAACAATATAAATAAATAAATAAACGAAAAAATTATAGCGGACACGTTTTACTGATTATACTATTAAAATTTTAATTTTTTAAATTATTTTAATAAATTAATTATCATTTTGAAATTGGTTCATTTAGTTAAAAAAAATTATAAAGAGAGATTTTATGGGCAAGGAGTGAAAACAAAAAATTGTGGAGGCTTTATCAAGATGTGAAGTAATGGAGTTCGAAAAAAAGTAATGCACCAATCATGAGAATGAAAGGTGAGAGGGAGGAAACCTATTGCAATCACCATTTATTTCCATGTGTTGTTGAAAATTATAAATACAACCCCAACAAAATTAATTTAACCATTTACTACGATGATGTGTTATATCTAATGTTGAAGATTTAAAGGACTCAATTCAATATTTTGGTAACTCGAATCTCAAAATTTTCGTTGACTTTAGATAGAGAAAATAACGCAAATCTATTTTTTGATCCGGAAGAAGGACTTTATATAGAGAAAGAGAGATATGGATCTGAAAGAGGAAGGAATAGAGAGAATAAATCATATTTATTTATTTTCTTTTTTTTCACGCATTTATAAAAGCTGAAAAAATTTAACAATCGTGAGACAGAGAAAACAGAATGACTCAATTTCAAAATAATAATTAGTTTACTGAGTAATTTAAAAAATTAAAAGTTCAATAGTGTAATCAATAAAACATTACGTGTCAACCACAGTGAGTAATTCATTAATTTTGTCGATAAAAGATTAACATCCGTTTAATTTTTTTAACGGAATAACAACTTCAAAATAATAATTAATTTATTTGAATAATTTGAAAAACTAAAATTTTACTCAGTAAAACGTATCAACTACTGTGGTTAATTCATTAGTTTTGCCAATAAATAACCATTATTTCTAAATAATACAAAGTTTTTAATCCAAAGACAAATAATAGTATGGGGATACCCATATTATGGGCACAAAGAAATGTACAAAGACAACCCCCATTAATATCCGAAAACAACATAACTCCTGAAAGCCATAGAATCAGCTGTGCCTAGTTACTTGAAGTTTTCCCCTCTATAAGATTCTGGTTCATAAATCAAAGGCCTTCAACTCACAATTATGTTAATGCAACAGCAAGACTATTATCTGCAGCGTACCTTGCCGTCGAGGGCGTCTAGTTGTCTTCCCCCACCCTGTTAGGCTTCTATCCTCCAGTCCCACTTCGACACTGTTAAGCTGCTGCATCAATGGAGTGCAAACTGGAGAGACCGCTGCAGAAGGGATGGGATCAACCACGCACCGCCTCCTTCCCCTTGCCGCACCGCTTCTAGTGCCGGTCCTTCTCATCAATCTTCCATTCCATTGATGACCAGTAGCTCTCATCAGACCTCCAAATGTCTGAAGATCTTCAGTGACCTCATGCCTTGACAAAGAAACCAGGCCCGGAAGGATATCCCTTTGGAAGTCCCTTCGTTGCCTCCCTCTCCTTGCCTGGCCCTTTCGGGTTCGACTAGTTAATGAAGTGGTTCCTATTTCTTTCACTTCTTCGACTTCAGGTACAAAAGGCTTGGGCATGTAATCTTCTTCCCTGGTCTCCTTCAGTTGCAATGTCATGGCCTCAAAATAATCCAACTCCTCAGAGGTCTCAATTTCTCCATGATCTCTGCCTCTTAATCCTTTGCAAAGCATGCTCTCAAGATCTTCTGCTGAAGAAGAAAATACTTCCGCAAACCATAGGAGGGAGTCTGGCAAAGAAGCTCCAGACGGATCGAAATAGTTGCACTCCAAATGATGGTCCTGACCACATGAGGAGATGGCAACTATAGCTTCCGCTGCAATTCTAATAACTTCATCCCCTGGTTGCTCAGCTTTATACTGTGGTGATTGCAAGGGTGTCTCGCGTTGATTATGTTCTTCCCCGTGCAAAATAGCCTCCTCAGATTCCAAAACAACAGGCGCCTCCAGATCTATCTCAAATGCAATCTTCACCCTGGCACTGGTGCTTCTAAGAGATGATCCTAAAAGATCTTCACCCTCGCTTATACAAGAATTCAAATCAATGTATCTGAAGTTTTTAAATTTTGTATCCATTCCTTCTCCACCACCAAAGATTCTGCAGGAATCTCTTTTGCCAGACTCGCATCCATTAAATCGCAAAGCCTACATTGATATCAATTCCTCTATGTTTCCCTTCATTTTTTGTAGACGCAGATGTAGAGACAAGCGATGAAGAGTCAGTTTTAGAGGTATAAAGTTTTCCAGATACAGGATAACCTAGTATTTTTCCATTTCCCAGGCGGTCATCTGACTCTCTCTCGGCCACAACATTGCGACCATTTGAAGCAGATGAAACATTCTGAGTAAACAAAAGATTGGGATCTTTTGCCGTTTCATTTTTTAGAAACTGATTATCTGGGGCTTGAAGGAAACCCAATTCCACCAAGTTTGAGTCTTTCCTGGTTATGAAGGCTGCATTCTTACATACTGGCTTCTCTCTAAGCCAAGGCAACACTGCTATATGGTCTTCACACTTCCTTTTTCCGTCCAAAATTTCAAGACGTTGCCAGGGATCTGCCTCATCAAATGAAGTTTCCGGAAGAACCACATTTAAGTCCACATCCTTTCCAGACTTCAGATCCATTACGTCAGAGCTCTTGAATAAGTTTCTGGAACCATGATTATTTAAGCGTTCTGATGCTAAAATATCAAGCTTACTGCATCTCAGATTATCATAGCCAATTGAAGATAAGTGGACTGATGGTTCTTTGGAACCCGACGACGACCCATGGTAAAATCCATTCCCAGTAGGAAGATTGCTTCCGAAACCTGGACTCAACCTAGAGCTACCATTAGCATGCCATTTGTCTTCAAAAATCTCATGGGTCTGAGCAGATGGCTGAGAACTCCTACTCAAAGTTTCAGAGGATACAAGAGATGGGCGTGTGTGAACTATTGTCAACTTCTGAGTCAAGCTAGCATTTGGCTGTCCCCAAGATGTGACAGAGTGAGACCATGAACTGGTCACATCCGAGGAATTAACATAAGGATTGGATATATGGGAAGCCACAACTGAATCTGGATGGTTATAATTGGAATCACGACTTCTATTAGGAAATTCATAAGTACGACTTCTCTCTGTCCATGATTCTTCTCTCCTAAAATCAGTTGGAAAAATAACGGGATGTTGATGACTCTTATCCCGTATAAATGATGTTGGATGGGACTGCTCTGGTTGGAGAAATTTAGGAATACAATTTGTATTCCTTCCACTGTTCCCTGTGAAGAGTGTAAACATTCACATATAACCATAAGCAACCAAGAAGGATGAAGAGTGTAAACATTCACATATAACCATAAGCAACCAAGAAGGATGAGGAGAAGATTACATTCAGATATTGTGGAAACAATTAAAGTACAAGAAACTATTTCCTGTTAACTATTGCTTTTCCCAAATCTAAAATTTAGTTCCTAACAGAGGAATGACACATCAACTTAATATTTACCCAAAAGAAATGTTTCAAGGAAGAAAAAAGGAGGGAAGGGAAAGTAAGAAAAAGAAACTTTACCCGTTTCATACATATAGGATAACCACCCTCTCCTGTTGCCTTCATTCGCTACAGATAGATTTTTCAAATTTCCATTACTACTTCCATGTTGGGAGTTCTGTGAAAATTCTTGGGATAAATCTATAAACTGCGACATCGGTTTTGAAGAGAAATTCAGGCCTCTAATCTCTCCATGGCAGGCAGAATGACCAAGAAAATCTACAGATATAGGGGGAGTGTCTTCCTCAACTTGAATTGGCTCATTCAGATCAGCCAACCCATGACAGCTCTTCAAACATGAATTAGAAGAAGTATCTCTATGGCAATCAGTCTTCTCACCACCAAGAAATAACTTTACACTGTTCTCAAGTGCAACTCTATGATTTCCATTTGGAGGATAACTTAAAACATCTGATATCTTAATGTCCTGGAACTGTTCTTCTGTATCAATGTATTCATCAGCTGGTAGTTGAAGATCAAACAATTTTTTCCTAACCTTTGAGGGTCTAGAGTCTGAGAACCCACAATCCTTTGAATTACATTTGTTCTGGTCAGAAACTTGACCAGCTTGACTGTTGTTTCTTTTTGTACAACTCAAAGGAGAATCAGTGACTTCAGAACCTAATATAGCCGGTCTGACACAACTAGAGTTGGCTAACGGAAAGCTAGGGATATGCCAATTCCTAGCTTCATCAGTTGGTATTTGAGATGGTAAGAGGCTTGATGAAGATGATGTCTCAATTGATATATGATGTTTATATTGTCCCTTCCTTTTGACTTCTTCCATCATGTCCCTTTGTACTCTATAAACGCGGTGGAGTTCATGCACCTGAGAGATAAATAGGACTTTTTATAATCAAGCACCCAAAATATAAAGGTGCGTCACTGAAGCAAAGAGAAGATTTACTGCATTTGACTCATGCAAAACTATAGTTCTTCATAAAACAGCAACACGCCAGTTGCATGTATAAGCAAACAAATTGCAAAAATTAGGGAAGACTACAAATATTTAACATTGTATATACCTGATTCTTGAATATGGCTTCATGCTCAAGCATTTTCTGCTTTAACGCATGCTTCCCATACCCTGAATATCCATCTGTGACAGCCCTCGCATGAAGCCATTATAGTACTGCCCATTTAATAAGTTCTTATCACCATAAAATGGAGACCAGCTACAACTGTTAGAATCCTCATTAATATCCCTCATGGAGAAATATCCAGGCACGTGGCTTTTACAGTACACTTCTGTTCCCATTCCTGCCAAAAAGTGAAGACCATCTCAAGCCTGAACATGTAACATGAATTATTCTAACTACCAAAAGCAATAGAAGCAAAAAATTCTTTCTTTCTTCTTCTTCTTCTTACTACTTTTCCTCCTTTTCTTTTTTTCTTCAAACCAAGTAGAAGATACTCAAATCCTTACTACGTTACATTATAAAAAGATAAAAACAGTGGTGAAATTACTTTTAATAACCTTACTTGTCAAGTCTTATGTTATATCGAGCTTGAAATTACTTTCAAAAATTAATATATCTTATAAATTAATGAATCAATAAATAAATTTTAGAATATATAATTTCATTTTACTTATTAAGGCAGAAAATATCCATTAAAGTAAGAAAGTGACTTGTGCTATAATCATTATCACCCATAAGTAAATCTAGAGTGAGTGAGTGAGTGAGAGAGAGAGATAAATTATCCAGGATACATGCAGAGGTTCAACAATGTCGTTATCTATAGATCATCTTTCGTGCATGTCTAATACTTTTAGTCATAACTTCTTACTTGCTTCATTATAACAAAATCAAATGTTAAATATATTTTCGGTAAAATAGGTATAGTTAATGTGAAGGCCATATGAATAGATTATATATATTTATTTTTTTTAACCTGAAGAGTATTCATTCTAAGAGGCAAAAGTATCAGCACAGAGGGAAGACATGAGTATGAGAAGAGGAGGACATGGATTAGCAAAAATCAAAATCGACAGAAAGAAGGATGAACTGAGTGGTTAGTGACCCAAGAATGCAAATTCTCTCTTGACCAAACTGTGTGCCTAAACACCGAGTGAATATTCCATCATCCGGAAGTCGCTAATGCTTAGTTTTCGCTGCCCCATGGATATATATGTATTACACAATGCTCTTATAAGAATTGGAGTTTCACATTATATTGAACTCAAAACAAAAATTTGCTTTGCAAGGATGTAAAACATTGGTTAACACGTGTAAACATCCACCAAATTTTGTACTTAATGGAGGGAAGTAGAGAAATTAAACTGCTTTAAGATTGTAATACCAGAAAAGTGAAAATTGTTTATTTGTGATCACTCATACTGGGTTAAGAAAACATACAGACACGCAGTAAGAAATTCAATGCAATGCAGTTCAAGTTAGAGAAAGTTCCTCATAGCTTCGGGCATTGAGGAATTGGGAATACAACTGCTTAGTCTGCCTAAATCATCTCTACCTTTAGAACATTAAAAGTAAAGCTAGTACGGGTACAGTACCTATCTAGACAACTTGGCATGATACTTAAGGGCATTTGTCTACATTGTTAGAGTATGTTCGGCAGTTACTTCTAAGTTGGCCCAACTTATAAGTCATTTGTCAAATGCCACTGTTCACCTGTTAGGCAAAGACTTGTTTTTTGACTTATAAGTAGATTTATAAGTCAAAAAAAATAAGTAACAAATTATTACTTATTTCAAAATGACTTATAAGTTAATCTTAATAAGTTCGTTTGACCAAATGTAATGTCTATTTTGCCCCTCTTCTATTTTGCTAAATAATATTTGATTGCCCTTTAATCCTAAAAAGCCTGATTACTTTCTCTTCTAATGTAAACAATTTCTACTCCTTCGATTGTTGCTACTCCCTCTCTACCTCTTCTTTGCGTTCGATCCGTCAATTTCTTAGCTTTTCCCTCCTTCCCTCCGCGACTGTTACTCCTACAACTCATTCTACTACTTCAATTGTTGTTAGGTACCAAACCCTAAACCAAATATTTGATATGTATGTGTATATTATGTTATGTTTGAATCTTTGGCATGTATTTTTTCTTCTTCTTTACCTCTTTAATTTTGACTGTAGTTTCAGAGTCTGTGAGTTTCAATTCAATTTCATTTTTTGTTAATTTATGTGGTTCAAATGTTTGATTGATTGAATGAATTGTTGTATACTGGGTTGTGCTTAATTAGGAATATGTGAGCAGCTTAATTTTAGTAATTTTAGTAACTTGGGTTCTACTACTGTTTATATAGATTTAACCTGAGTAAACAATTGGATATAAATATATTGGTGCAAAATTATATTTTTGCACTATACACGAATGTACCAGTGTTGGTCACTGTTTCCTTTCAATTTTCTGCTACTATTGTTTTTCCTTCATTTCCATTTCTAGTCGTAGTTAATTAATTCATTTGGTTTAAATTGGTTAACCTCATTAGAGTTGGGATTAAACATTTGTATCAGAGGCACCTTCCTGACACACCATTGCAGAAAATCAAACAAGTTGTGTTCTACTTCTACATCAACAAAATCCTCCTCCTGCAAATTTCTGGTAATTAGAAGATAACTTATCAAGTCCCTAGAAATTTTAGTTTTTTATCACAAGAATTTGTTGGGTGATTTAAGTTAGAAAACCATAAATGGTGGTCTTTTTTTACTGGAAATTTTTTATTCTGAATGTTGGATGTTTGTTATATTAATTATATTAAATCAGATGCGTGAGTTTTCTGTCCTTAGTTCTCTTTTGAGTTGATGTACTTTCATTCTAGAATTCCCACCATTTAACTATATCTATTTTGTTAGCTGCTTAGCTATTGCCACTTTTTCATGCTGTTAAAAAATCTGCATAGAACTATCAGTTTGTTTAATTAGAACAGCACATACGATCGTATATATCATATATTGATTCCATAAGGTTGGTGATGATTTACCTACGTTTTGGGCTGAAGCCAACTGATTGTAACATTGTCATTAATGGCTATAAAATCTTTCTCATTTGGTTTTAGAAGTGAAATATTAGCACCTGAATAAGCTATTGAAAAACTTCAATGTGGTAGAAGCAATTAGAAAGAAAGTCTTCCTTCACCTCTAGATTTCATTTTTCCGGATCTCACTACAACTAAACTTGGAATGAGAGATAATATTGCATTAAGAATCTCTAACTTGGAATAAGATTGTAGTTGATATGTTTAAAAAAAAAATTAGTGTTTTATTTAATGAAATTGTGGATGATTGTTATGATATGATATTAAATCGATGTATCTTTTTATTAATGTCCTTTTTAGTAATCTTTACATTTAATTTTAACTTATAAATCAATTAAATCTAAATACCTTCATAACTTATTTTAACTTAATTTTTGACTTATAAGTCAAATTGGTGCCAACGCTTTTACTTATAAGTCACAACTTAAAATAACTTATAAGTCAACTTAAATCTTAACTTTAATTCATTTTAAAATAAGTCGTTGTTGAACGGGGATCTAAGACACAAGCTGAAACATGGACATAGAAGAAAGAACACAAACATAGATAAAGTTATATCTCTAGACCTCGGATATTGAAAACGGTCACAAATACTTGCATGCTAACACAAGCAGATGACTTATGTAGCAATAGAAATGCAATCTTGCAGCATATCTGCTTTAAAATGTCTATGAATGGATTCATTTTAAATGTGCATCTAAAGGTGACTATGGGGAGGTTCCGAAAAATTATAGATCAAACAGAGCTCAAAATTCTTGTTGATGTGGGATAATAAGCAATTGAGTGATTCCTTATATATGCAGCAAAAAATCCCTTTAACAAATTAAATTTAAATCCATGCACTCCAAATTAAGGTGTATTAACCAGCATGCACATAATCAACCTACGGCCACATTAAATTTGAGATAAGGAATTCTAGATAACAGGGTCAAGACCATGTGTTATAAACCCTTCCAATCTCAAAAGCAGAGTAATGATTTGACATAACATACTAAAACTCCAAGAATTCTTATCATCAACAAGGAAAGTCATAAAAAAAAAATTCTTTGAAAGTGTCAAACAAGGAGAATCCAACTAGAAAAGGAAACTATAACAGTATACTGATCAATCATCATATCCATCCTCAATAAACAATATAGTGAGCTACTAGATAAAAGGAGAATGCATAACCCCAATTGTTCCAGGGCAACAAAAATATTATTTCTGTAAACCCAAAGACAGAAACTTGACCAGAGTATCATTATATCATATATATTAACCCCAAAACAAAAAGGAAACAAAAACCCATAAATCTGATCACATATAAAGGGAATATAATTTTACCTCAGACCCACATCATGTAACCACCTCTCGTCAAGAATCGCCCATGGATTGAATCATTAAACAGTACCTCCAGGACCCAATAAATCGAAATCATAAAAATTCAGACTAGAGGCAAAAAAAACAGAAAAGAACAAATAATAATTTTTAATAAAAACAAAGAAGGAATAAAGTGAGTGGACTGGCAACACCATTGAAGGAGCTTAGATCTTGGTCCGGTAGAAGAAAAGCAGCAGATTTCGATCTGCTGGGCCAGTCTATGAAATGAAAGAGAGGTGAAGTTTTTAGATAGAGAAAAACCGAATTTTTATTTATATTTATTTTTTGAAGAGAGAGAAAGACAGATCCCAGATAAGAAATCTTCATATTAACAAACGACCTTCTAAGAACAGTGACATAAAATTTGTCAACATCCGGTCACTTTTATTCCCTGCTTTTTCTTCACTTCTCCCTTTCTCTCTCCTCTAGTCCTCTTCCTCTTCCTCTTCCTCTCTATTTTCATTTCGTGATATATAATTTGTGGGGTTTTGAGGACAAAAAAAAAAAAAGCATTTCTAGATTCTCCCCACCTTCACTGCTTTCGGTAAAGATCGTAATGAAAATAATAATATATCATATATTCCTTTATTTAATATTCATAATTTATTTACAAAGTTTTAAGACAAAATATTATTGATACACAATTATTATTTTAAATATTTAATAAATTTCTATCTTAATTTAAGTTTTAAAATTGATCCAAATCAATTAACAAAAGTTAGAACCGAAGGAATATTATAAAACTGTCCAACTATACGTATATATAGATATATAAAGGGGAAAAACGAATTGTGATTGTATTGAATAATCAGAGAGTTTTATTAATAAAGCTATAATAAAACGATAGAGTTTCTATTAATTAAATTTAAATTTATATAACTTTGAATGGTTGCCAGTACCTCGTCTTATATCAGCACCAGCCCATCTTATTTCATTTTATATGATAGAGAATGATAATTAATATCAATGTAACATATATATATATATATATATATATATATATTTGAATTTTGAGTGCACTATTATTATTTTTATATATCAACATAAAAACATAATTATATCACAAGCACTAAATACATTATTTAATTATTCTTAAATACAACTTATTAACCTAACTGTCGCAGATAATACGATATAAACGTGATTTGAATAATACATATATTGTCTACTAGATATTATACAAACTCAAAAGCGAAATTCTCATTATAACTATTATCACACTATTTCACGTAATAGTGAGGCGACTACTAACGCTTATCCTACTAGACCATTACTCCGCTCCTCGACTGTCGTCTAAAATTTATGTTCTCATTTCAAGAAGAGAATAAATGAAAAAGAAAGCGTGAACTCAACTAAATTTTCGAAGAAATATTATTGTTACAAGATAACGCAGAATAAATTATCATTACCTTTCAAATGCTTTAAACCGATAAAATATAATCGACAACCAGCTTTAATCATAATGGAATACGTGATCCATTAAAAAGAAATTAAGTAGAGAATAAAAGTCTACTATCTTTTGGTTTTAAAGGTTTAAATCAATTTTTATCACCGGCATCAGACTACTAATAATAAATAAACCACCACATCTAATTATCCTCTGTCTGGCGGTCGAGGATTTTCATCAAATTATCAATGGTCGTATATCTTAGAATCACCCCTCATTAATAATCATACCAAAACTATCCATCATCGCATTACGCGCCAATCGGCGACTTTTGTCACATCATTTATATCAAGTCACGATTATACCGAATGATCCCCATCATAATCATACTAAGTTAAATCTACGCATCGTAGTTCAAAAAAGATAATATAATATAACACGAGGATGATGATAAACGACATAATAATTCAATAAAACAAGTTCAATTATTTAATCCATGAATTATTAACGTCCCAAATCACAACATAATATTGTTTAGAGAGTAAAAATCAAAGAATGATCGGAAGAATATTTCCGAAAGATCTTTGGATGAAACGCAAATATCGAGGATATTCTACTAATTTCATGAAAGATAAGTCAAAAGTTTTAACTAACCCAGATAATAAAGAATGGAATAACAAAAGAAATCACCACGTGCGCAGATGCTTGGCAGATGCGAGTTATTCCAACGTAATAATAATAACTAAACAGGTCGGGTGAAATTAATAATCGACGGCGATGTTCCAACAGAATAATAAAGATGGAACCAGATCCCAGAAAACATGCGAGATAGGATATTCCAATGAATGATAAAGACGGAACAGCGTCCCCGTGTAAAAAACACAAACAGGATGTTCCAATGTAATAATAAAGACGGCAGGCGTCCTGTGTTAGAAACACATGTATGCGAGGATGTTCCAATGTAATAATAGAAGAATGTCACCAAGATATAAGTTAAACTGCAGATACAAGTTATTCCAATGTAAATAATAAGAATGGAATAACATAAGATTTCACCAAGATATAGGGTATCTGCAGATACACAAGTTATGTATAGTAGATGCCACTTTTACGAGTTATTCCAATGTAATAATAAAAGAATGGAATAATGAAGTTCTTCTTCGAAAAAAGAATAACACCCTCACCGTAAAAGAATCAATATGTAAGAAGTGAAGTAGCAGAATACTCTTCTTCTTTCTATAATTTTCTCTATATAAACTCTCTATAATTTCTCTACAGTAGTTTGAAATTAATTCGTAAAGAAAATAATGAAGAATGAAATTTTCATTTATAGGAAAATGGAATGATAAGAATTAATCCATGAAACTATTCAGGATTTGATTTATTTTAATCGACCGATTCATATTTAAAGAAAAATCTTTTAAATAAAATATAATATATTCTATTTATATAAAAACATTTTACTACGCAAAACACTACGCAATACTACGCAAAACACTATCAAAACATTACGCAACACTATGCATAATAAAATATAATATATTCTATTTATGTAATAACTTTAATAAAGTATTCTATTTTATATAAAAGATGCTTCGCTTTTATTACGTTAATAATACGAATAAAATAAAACGTCATTATCGCTTATAATAATTCATATTATTAATCGACAATAATGGAATCAAACCGGTGAAACACTCACATAAAGATCAATAATCAATACCGCGTACATTACGCAACCACACGACATCGTTGTTTTTTCTACCGAAGTAGTTCAACAAGAACTACTAGAAAACTTCCGCCAAGTTATTTCAATAAAATATTTTTTGTCGTTTTCAATCCGATCAATAATTTTACATTGTGGGGTCCATAATGATTGAAATAGTTATACGATATTCCCTCGCTAAACCTAATATTCCCCACCAATCGAATATAATATAACCACTGTGATATCTTTACAAAATTTATAAATACTACCCACAACTATAATATTATCTTAAATTCACACCATAATATTAAAAATTATTTCAACAAAATTTAAATCTTTATTGATAAAATCCTATTCACATTAACAATAATAACAACAAATTTGTAAAAATATTAATTTTTAAAACAAATGAGTCACGCTATGTTTCAAATTATTATGATGGTCCCACTTATTATATATTGTTTCAATAATATTTATTTATGCAATTTACAATCAAATAGTTGGACATAAATATTCGCAATACATATTATTTTTCAAAACAAATACTCTTTTCGTTTCTTTTTACTTATCGTCATAGATAAAATATAAAAATTAAGAAATATAATTAATGTTATGTCTGAATAACCAAAATAATTATAAAATCTTAATATTATTCTTTAAAATTTATTAAAAAAGATGAAAGAAAAACAAGTTGATATTTAATATAAAAATAATATGAAAACTTAAGTCATTCATATTTTTTTAAATTTAAAATCGAATTATGATAAATAAATAAAAAATTACCCTGTATGTTGTCTCTTATGTACTGCTTTATTGGCAAACGTGGGGCCCTTTTTGATTGGCTCTGGCCTCTGTGGACTGTGGGATGGATGAGGTTTGGAGTGGTATATAGAGAGAGTATTTAAAGTACCATTCAGCTGTATTTACAAGAATGGTTAGGACATAATTCTATACTTTTGATTGGTTGATAATTGATCGGATACTCTTTTACTACTATTCTCACTCTTTTCCTGTGATATATAAGTAATTATTTTCTCCATAATGCGAAATCTTATTTTATTTTTATCAAACGAGTACGGTTATATATTATGATAAATTTACGTTTAATTATAATTATAAAATTTTATTATCTTTTTATATTTTTTTAAAGGAATTGATATTTTATAAATAAAATTTAATATTTCTTGAAGCTTTCATTTGCTATTTATGTGAAATAGACATTATAAAATTATCATTTTAACTTATGAAAATATGAATTCCCTTCCCTAAATAATATATTTTTATTAAAATTATGTCATTTTGAAGATTTTTTAAAAAAATAAGTGAGATTATGGGTGATATTTTTATAAATAAAATAAAAACAAGTGAGACCATCCTCTTTTAATATTATTTATTTTTTAAAAAATATTCAAAACGACGTAAATTTAATAAAAATATATTATTTAAATGGTATATTTTACATCCGTTTTCACATGATATTACAAGTGGCCTTCGCCTCCATCAGTCCCATACATAATTTGATTCGGTGGTCGGAAATGTTTGGCTTTCATAAATGGAAAAATTATTGTCCAAGATGTTATAAATATCTTTTCGATTGCTAAAGCAACTTAACTTCATTTTATTTTATTTTTTGGCAATGGAAAATTTGTTTAATAATGTTTGTAATTTAGTATCTAATTGATTGTTAATCTTGGTTTCAAGTTTTTAAAAAGTATTTAAGTACCATAAATATTAATTCTAGTAATAATTAAGAGGAATATTTCCATTTAGTTAACCATTAACTTGGTTGAAGAATAATGGAGTCAAGCTCCGGGTAATAGATTTAGTTAACCCTCGACAAACAAATATGATAAGTGATTAGTATCATTTAATTATACATCCTTTTTTATTTCATTCAATAAATATAAAAATATTTTCAAGAATAGAACAGCTTCATAAATTACCTAATTTATATTTACACCTACTTTATATATATATATATATATATATGGGAATGATCCATAAAGATCTATTTGTTATGGATCAAAAAATGGTATATAACATCTATATTGTCGGTTTAACAAATGAAAGGTTGGGATTTTATTTGGGAAAACGGCGTCCGCTAGTATACTAGCGGACGTAAGGAATGAAATAATTAGCCACTTTTGCCCCCATTTAGCCTATTATAAATAACAGTAAACAAAGCGTCCGCTAGACTTACTAGCGGACGGTAAGTTCCAAACCCAACACGAATTCCTCTGCCTTCCTCTGCCACTAATACAATCCACTGCAACAACACCCAACACCCAGCAATAAAATTCACAAAATCATACTTCTTAGTTCTTAGATTTCAGATCCAATTCAAAAGCAATAGAGCCTGATCACTGGTCAGTTGAGTAGATGCTACTTGTAGTGAGGCATCTTTGGGGAAAAGATCAGGCAAATCACAAGTTTTAGAGTACAAAGCATTATCTCCCCATTATAAGTAATATATTTGAGAAGTGGTATGCCATCAACAGATTTAAGAGGAAAACATCTCTAATTCTCAGCAAGAAAGCAAATAAGCTCCACATACATATCAGTCGAAGCTCTGGAGAATAGACAGCAGACTTGGATGCATTTTCCGTACCATCCATTACAATCACCAACTAGTGGAAGTCCAAAGAAATCCCAAACTTGATCAAATCTCTGTAGTCCACCGAATTATGTATGATACACCTCCGCTGAAAAGAAATCTCATCAACTATCATATTGTACAACAATTCAAGAAGACAAACCCTGTAGGAGCCTTCCAAATCGGAGCCGACTTCCATCAAGAATCCCCCAAACAAGATCAAATCATCGTACCTTGTAAGACCCCAACTTTTATGAATAAAAATGTATTTTCTATAAATATCATTTTTGAATATTATGGAATAAATTTGATATAATGTTATAAATATGTGGGTAATATTTATAAATTTCAGAAAGACGCAAATTGTTATATAATATTCGATTGGTTTAATATTCGCTTTAAAATGCGAAATATTCGTGATGACAATGACAATCATCGTTAATGAATTCATTAACGGAATTATCATTTGATCGAGAAAACGAAAAAAAATTTTATGAAAATAATCTACGAAAGTTTTTACTGATTAACTATCAAACACCTTATTAAAAAATGCAAGGAATACGCGTGGTTGCGACAAGAATCTGATATAAATTATCATCTTTATGTGAAGAAGAACTCGGGTTTTGTTCAATTATTCTTGAAGAATCGCTGTTGCGTAGGTATCTCACGTTAATTGATTCAATTATTGTTGATATTTTATAATTGAGATAATGAAGTTATTAATATTATTATTTGCATTATTAACGATGCCTGTAAGCTTCCGCCGATGGAGGTTTGGTGGAATATCCTCGATATTCATTGGCTTATCCAAAGATCTTTTCGCGGAAATATTCTTCCGGCGATTCTTAAATTTTACTCTGAAAGAAGTTGAAAGTAGTATCATTGTATGGCCAATCGTGTTTGATGATAAAGCATATACTTTGTAATAATCTTATTCATTTATTAATAAAAAGTATTAATTTATTAAAGCTTTTAATTATCTACGTGATCTTTGTTTTTATAATACGCGATAAACCCATAGTTTTAAGAATCTTTTAGAATAATGATGATGATCATTCTAATGAGATCTAAATTCTGTAAAGTTTTAAAACTAAAATAGTTCCCAATCATTGGATTACTAAATCGGGGATTAGTGAATCCGGATAGATTGAGACATACGTCGTTCTTCTTTCATTGGATGAAGATGATTGATCTCACGATCATTCGTGTGGAGACACTAAAAGCAAAGTATGTAGGTCTTTATTAGAGAATAAGTTCAATTTTGAACGCATTGGTACCATTGATAATCTACAATGGAGTTTTATTTCTTTTGTCAATAGGGATTCTGTAGTGATAGTAAGACAAGAATCCTTTGACTTTGAGATCATCATAAGATCTCACAGTATGATGAGTTATACTTTTGACTTTATTCCCAAGAACTTAGGGATATCAAAGGTATCTTGGGTATAATAAGTTATACATGGAGATAATGTATGATCAATAAAGAATCTACCACTTAATAAAAAGAAGAGAACGTCCTATGTGATTCGATAAACGACAACCCAAGTAGTTCTCATTAAGGCGTAATGAAATTAGAAAGGAGTTTAATTTGCATTATTTGAGTTGTGATTTAAGATCGAAATACATATAATTAAATAAAATAAAACATGATGTGAATTCCATGCCTTATATTTAATTGGACGTTGTATGGTGGAAGGATTGAATTGTCTGATAACTATTTACTTTCAAAATTCTTTAATGATTAATGTTGAAATCTATATTATCCTGGAAAGTCGTTGATCATTGTGGAGAACTTTATCCCTATTGTAGAATAAATATTATTTAAATAAATTAATTGTTTAATTTATTTATTTAAATAAGATTAAAATTGTTTCAATTGATTTATTCACAACCTATTAATATGGAATAACCTAAAGCCATTCACCATAAAAGGAAGAATAATTATTTAAGAAGTTAATGGCGTAATCGTAATAATATGTTAAGTATATTTAATTTAATCTATGGTGATAGAATAAATTAAATAAACTTAATATTTATTATTTAATATTTTAGAAATATTAAATATAAATTAATAAGAGGAGTCTTATTAATATTATTACAATTATTATTATTTTAATTTCTAAAGAGTTTAGGAATTAATTTAATATAAATATTTCTCATTTATTCCTAATTGGATTAGGAAGGAAAATTAGTTAAAGGAGTTTAATTAATTATCCCTAATAAGATTAGGAGCTTAATTAATTAAAAGAATTTAATTAATTAAATAAAACCCAATTCCTTAATTGTTAAGATGGGTTGCTTACATCTATAAATAAGAGAAAGTCTTATTACGGGTGGTATGGGTTGTTGATTTTTCAACATACGTAATAATTCCAAGTTGTTGGGAGTCTGGCCTTTTACATAGAGATAGAAAAGCTAGGGTTAGCCAACCACCCTTCTTCTTCTTTGAATCTTTATCTTCCTCGGTGGATCACCTCTGAAGCCAAACGCCGGTGGCTAACGTTGATCAGAAGGAAGAACCAAACCCGGTGGATTCAAGATTGAACGAAAAAGGATTTGGAGGTGAACTTGTCATGCGAGAGGAAAGCTCGATCTTCAGGTATGATTTATTCTTTATCTTTTTCGTTTAATTAATAATTATCGTAAAAGGATGATCCGGGATATGGTTTGTAAATTTTTTTAAACTCGATTTTCCACGCTCAAGACTTTTTATGCAATTTGATTGCGTTATGAATATTACAACCTAATAACGGTGGCGTGTAGAGCCAAACCTTTATGCGAATTATTAATTGTTCAGATTTGATATGTATATTGATATGTGTTTAGAACAATTTAATTGGGCATAATTTTTATTGTATAAAATTTAAAATAAAAAAAAAAAAACATACGAATCCGTGTAAAATGATCAAGAAGAAACATAAAAAAAAAAAATTTTAAAGAAATTGCCATTTTTGTTGCCTACGTAATTAGCATCTTTGTCATGAGCTTTTTTTTTAATTTCAAAGCAATGGCAATTTAAAACGTCGACAATTTTTTTTTAGAAATAAGCGACGGATTTCAAAGCGTAATCATGGCAAATTGTAATTTTTTTTTTTTTAATCATGCACGGAAATCGAAAAAAAAAAAACCGGAACAACAGCAGGATTAAAATGAAAGGAATCATAATAGGTTTCATGTTGCGAATCATAAAAGGAACAGATATATATATTATTATATATAACACGGTTATATATATAAACTCACGCCACGTTTTTTTTTTTTTAAAGATACGAGATTCATTCTAATTATTATATATATATATATATATATATAAGAAAAGGTTTATTAATAATATATATATATTATATATATAAATATAATATATATTATATATATATATATATAATTATTTTAATCTTAAAATAAAAGTTTATTTTAATTTTAAAATAAAAGGTTTATTTTAATCTTAAAATAAAAAGGTTTATTTTAATTTTAAAATTAAATTTCATCTTTAACTAATTAGAGTTGGAATTGGATTCCATGCTAACTAATTGGAGTTGAAATTGGATTCTAATTTTTTCCTTAAATAAAGGAGTTTATTTAGATATGAAATAGGATTTCATATTATTCAAAATAAAATAGTTTATTTGTGAATAGGAAAGAATATCCGTGTTTCCTTTAATATTTTTTTTTTTACATGGAATTGGATTCCATAATTAATTAAAATAAAATAGTTTATTTTAATTAAAGATTTTTTTTATTACATGGAATTGGATTCCATAATTAATTAAAATAAAGTAGTTTATTTTGATTAAAATTTTGATTAAAATAAAATAGTTTATTTTATTCAAAATTGGATAAATTAAAATAAAATAGTTTTATTTTTATTTAAATTTGGATTAAAATAAAGGAGTTTATTTTGATTCAAAAATAGATTTTATACTAACTAAATTTGCCCATTAAATGATATCAATATATATATTAAATGTTTATTATTCATGAGATGAATATTATTTATTGATGATATGGTGATGTGTATGATAATAAATGGGATTGATTATGGAATATTGACCAATGCGATTGGATTTTATTTTAGTTGGATGCATGAATGTATGGGTTTTATTAAATGGGTCTCTGCGTCGCATAAATGCCTTCTAATTTTTTCTTAATGTAAATTCTATCTCTCTCCTATGTACTTTCCCTCGATCACGATCAAGGTTTCTATTTATTTTAAAATAGTTATGTAATAGGAATAGTTAGAATTAAATTTTGAAGAATTGAGATCAAGGAGCAAGAGCGCTTGAAGACCCGCTTTTGTTATGGAGCCCGGGTTTAAATGTAATAGTTATATTTAAATATTATTTCTTGCACCCCTAGGTTTGACCTTTTGGTTCACTTGGTGGCTCTAGTGAACCAAACTAGAATAAAAGTCCATAATCAATCCGGGTAGAATATAGTATTCTATATGTGCATGCTTATACTATATATATATTATATATTATTATCTGAAACACGCTTCAGCATGTTCATTAATATAACGCTTATTTTATATATATATATGCGTACGCTAAAAACAAGATGAGACAAATTAATAACAAACCCTCAATTTTTATATTAAGTCCTAAGCGTTCAAAGATATTTGGAATATCGAACGTCGCTTTCAGCATGATAAAATTAATAGAGTATTAAATATTTAATATGAGTTTGTTGTGTCACCACAAGGCAAGTATTAAGTATTTAAGATGTTAATTTATCACATTTGATGCTTATAAAGAAAATTGAACAATATTGTTTTTGTTGTGTCACCACAAGGATGATATTTTCTTTTTTGAATATATGGAGTGCTAGGTCTTGGACTTAACTTGGATAATTTTGATTCTTGGATGTGCCACCACTGATCAAAATAATCTAAGAGGCAAAATACAAGGAGTTGCAGATAGTTGATGTAATTGACAAAAGTTGTCTACCTATTTATTTATATATAGTTTGTTGTGTCACCACAAGGCTATATACATTTGAAATGGGATCCTTATTCTCACTAGCAAATCTTTAATTAGATTTTGCCGAACTATATAAGTGAGGTAATATAGTTTGAAGAAAATAGTGGAGATACCAATTTAAAACAAGACCTAAATTATTTTGGTAATTAATAAAAGAATGTATGTTAAAATGTTGTTAAATACAAATTCATTTACGAAATTTACAATGTCTAAAATTACTATCATCGCGAAGCATATTAGATGCTAAATTAATCGAATCAAATTAAACGGATTGGTTAAGGAATTTGAGAATAGTTCTCATAGTGAAAAGCTATCTTATGTCCTTATGTCGCCTATCCTCTCGCAATGGTTGCGAGATAATGCCTCTGAGGAAGACATTGCTACTTTTAGAAAGTGGCAAGATGATGCATGATTGGCTCGATGCATCATGCTCGCATCTATGAGTAACGAGCTTGAGCGTTAGCATAAAACTATGGATGTTTCTACTATATTCCCGCACATCAAGTAGTTGATGGTGAGGAAAGTAGGGGTCGATAGATATCGAGATATCTAAGGAGCTCTTCCGATCTAGAATGGCCAATGGCACTATAGTACGATACAAAAAAGTTCTTAACATAATCAATTTGATTGATCAATTAGACAACTGGTTTTGTCACGGATGGAGAGTTGAGCCAAGATTTAATCTTGCACCCTCACTCCGGACTCCTTTCACAATTGTTGTGAATTTTTCATATGAACAAGCTAGATATCGACTTTCTTTGATTTGCTTAACATGTTGAAAAATGTTGAGAGTCACTTTCAACCAAGAAAGATCAAGTCTTCTTTGGTAGGGGCCAAAGGACCTTCTCGAAATAAAGAACGATTCAAAGAAGGTAAATAGAAAGGCATAAACAAAGGATAATAAGAACAAAAGCGATATGGATAAGAAAGGAGTTTGCTTCCACCGCAATAAGCCTCGACACCGGAAAGAAATCTGCGAGAAGCATCTTGCAGAGGCTAACCAAAGAAGCTTAGTGAAGTTTCTACAGTTATAATAAATACAAATTTGTTCATGATTTAAAATAAAATTTTCTTTAAGTCAAGGTTCTACTTGGGTATTGGATACCGATTTTGGTTATCATAAATATAGATTTATGAAGGACCAAGCAAAGTAGAAAGCTAAACAAATATAAGTAATCCTATGTGCGGAAATGTAGCAAAGGTTGCCATATTAGCCATAGAAACTTATAGTTTAGCAATGCCTACTACTGAAAAATCTATTAAGTCAATAAGTTGTTATTGTATTCCAGCTTCTTGTTAAAAAAATTATTATTTCCATTTTATTGTTGGACAATGAAATCTATGGTATTATAATTAAGAACAATTGTTGTTCTATTTATAATAATAATGTTTTGTATAGAACTGGAATATTACTTAATAAATTTTGTATACTTGACTTACATGAAAATAATTTTGCATATTGAACAAATTAGTATAAGAAAAGGAGATGATCATTCAAAGAGTTGAATGTATGTATTTGTTGAAATACAAGTGTAAATTATTTGAAAGGTTCAAAGAATTCAGAAATGAAACAAATTGACAAAGTATTAAGATTCTTTGATTAGATCAAGGAATAAATACTTGTGCAATAAGTTTCTAGATCATCTCAAATGGTTTTCTCATAATGAACACATCCTGATACGCAATAATTGATTGATGTATCTGAAAGGAAAAATCGTACCTATTTGAACATGGTGTGATCCATAATGATTTTTCCGACATTCCAGTATCCTTTTGGGATAATGTCCTAGAAATGGCTGCATATCTACGAAAATGGTAACCTCAAAATCCGACCCCAAGACTCCATAAAAGTTATGGACAGGGAGGATTCCTAATCTTAAGTATGTTAAGATAAGGGTCATTCCAACTTATGTGAAAAGGTTTCAAAGGATAAGCTTGGGACAAGATTTGACAAGTACAATTTGTGGGACATCCTAAGTAAGTTTAGGGTATATGTTCTATAATCCTACTTAGCAAAAGGTGTTTGTTACGAAACACGCTGTCTTCTAAGATAAAGATGTTTATCATTAAAAGGGGCTAGTGGGAGGATAATAGATCTTGAAGAGTTCAAGAACCACAAAACAATTATAAGTCAAATAAGAGGAACTCAGAGATAGACCTATTGTACCACAAATCAATCGTAAATCTGAATAAGACCAAGATACCAGGAGGTATGGATTCATCATGGATGATGATGATGAGGTACACATCATAAGATGATGATCCAGTTACATACGATGAGGTAAGAGTTCTAGTGTGTAAAAAGGGGTCGATTGGGAGCGTCGTGAAATTTCTAGTATTATATGTTGATATACTACTGGATGAGGAATTACATACCAATGCTACAATCAAGAAAAGATAAAGTTGTCTAAACATTCCTCCATGAATGATTTGGAAGAGTATCTTAATTGGGGATATAAATCTATATAGATAGATTTAAGAGGATGCTCGACTTAACCCAAGAACGATATTCATTTGATGCTAAAGTCGTTTAGCATGGCAAACTCCAAGAGATGTCTCATGTTGATGAGCTATGGAGTGTATCTCTTAATAGTCCCCATAGACTCCAAAGAAGAGAGATTGCATGAGTGACAATGATCATGTATGCAATGAAATGTACGAGACACGATGTTGATCACCATATTCGGAGAAGATCATCAGTAAGGCGGTGAAAAACATCTTAAAGTTCTTAACCAAGCACTAAAGATGTGAGCATACATGGTGGGTCTAAATTAAAACTAGAGGGCTTAATGACTCAAGTTTTTCGAGACGCACCAAGATGATGTAAAATCCACTTTAAGGTAAAGCGTTATCTTGAACAGGTGGTGCGTTGAATTGAAAGGTTCCAAACAAAGAAAGTTCTTTGGTTTAGTGATAAAGACAAAGTATATAGCTATAAATGAAGCTGCAAGTTGATTGTTTGGATTAAAAGTTCATTACAAAACTAGGAATAGTTCCTAAGTCTCATCTTGGATCTAAACATGTGTTGTGGCACTTTCATTTGATTATTAGAATCATTGAAAGATGGGAAATCACTATAGAGATAGTGGAATCTCATGAACAACATTACATATCCATTAACTAAAGCTTATCCAACAGCAATGGATAATCGCTCACTTGCAGAAGAAGAGTATAAGATACAATGACGATTGGCTTTAGTGCAAGTGGGAGATTGAAAGTAGTATGCACACAAGCCAATCATGTTTGATGATAAAGCATATACTTTGTAACAATCTTATTCATTTATTAATAAAAAGTATTAATTTATTAAAGGCTTTTAATTATCTACATGATCTTTGTTTTATAATATGTGATAAACCCATAGTTTTAAGCAATGCTTTTAGAATAATGATGATGATCATTCTAATGAGATCTAAATTCTTAGAAAGCTTAAAACTAAAATAGTTCCCAATCATTGGATTACTAAATTGGGGATTAGTGAATCCGGATAGATTGGTACATACGTTGTTTTTTCATTGGATGAGGATGATTGATCTCACGATCATTTAGTGTGGAGACACTAAAGCAAGTATGTAGGTGCTTATTAGAGAATAAGTTCAACCGAACGTGGCTCGCTAAGGAATACCTAATGGAGTTTTATTTGCTGTCAATAGGGATTCTCAGTAGTGATAGTAGTCTAGTAATCCTTGGACTTGAGATCATCATAGTATCTTGTGTATGATGAGTTATACTTTGACTTATTCCTTAAGACCCTTAGGGTATATCAAAGGGTATGCTTGGGTATAATAAGTTGTACACGGAGATAATGTATGATCAATAAAGAATCTACCACTTCTAATAAAAGAAGAGAATGTCCTATGTGATTCGATAAATGACAACCCAAAGAGTCCTTGGCGAAGCGAGAATGAAATTAGAAAGGAGTTTCTAATTTGCATTATTTGGAGTTGTGCATTTAAGGATCGAAATACATATAATTAAATAAAATAAGACTTGACAAAGAATTCCATGTCTTATATTTAATTGGGACATTGTATGGTGGAAGGATTGAATTGTCGGTAACTATTTACTCAAAGGTTCTTTAATGATTAATGTTGAAATCTATATTATCCGGAAAGTCGTTGATCGCTAGGAGGCTTATCCCTATTGTAGAATAAATATTATTTAAATAAATTAATTGTTTAATTTATTTATTTAAATAAGATTAGAATTGTTCAATTGATTTATTCACAACCGGTTTAATATGGAGAACCTAAAGGGTCACACCATAAAAGGAAGAATAATTATTTAAGAAGTTAATGGCATAATCGTAATAATATGTTAAGTATATTTAATTTAATCTATGGTGATAGAATAAATTAAATAGCTTAATATTTATTATTTAATATTTTAGAAATATTAAATATAAATTAATAAGAGGAGTCTTATTAATATTATTACAATTATTATTATTTTAATTTCTAAAAGA
This sequence comes from Panax quinquefolius, assembly GCA_020205615.1. Taxonomy (NCBI): domain Eukaryota; kingdom Viridiplantae; phylum Streptophyta; class Magnoliopsida; order Apiales; family Araliaceae; genus Panax; species Panax quinquefolius. Next base: position 90,043,987 of record CM035166.1, read on the forward strand.
GTTTAGGAATTAATTTAATATAAGTACTCTCATTTATTCCTAATTGGATTAGGAAGGAAAATTAGTTAAAGGAGTTTAATTAATTATCCCTAATAAGATTAGGGAGCTTAATTAATTAAAAGAATTTAATTAATTAAATAAAACCCAATTCCTTAATTGTTAAGATGGGTTGCCCACATCTATAAATAAGAGGAGTCTTATTATGGGTGGTATGGGTTGTTGATTTTTCAACATACGTAATAATTCCAAGTTGTTGGGAGTACACCTTTTCTATAGAGATAGAAAACTAGGGTTTAGCCAACCACCCTTCTTCTTGAATCTTTATCTTCCTTGGTGGATCACCTCTAGAGGCCAAACGCTTGGGTGGCTAACGTTGATCAAAGGAAGGAACCAAACCCGGTGGATTCAAGATTGAACGCGAAAGGATTTGGAGGTGAACTTGTACCTGAGGAAGCTCGATCTTCAAGGGTATGATTTATTCTTTATCTTTTCGTTTAATTAATAATTATGCATAAAGGATGATCCGGGTATATGGTTTGTAAATTTTTTTTAAACTCTGATTTTTCCACGCTTCCGCACTTTTTATGCAATTTGATTGCGTTATGAATATTACAAACCTAACAGAAGTATCATATTGACAATTTGGACGTTATTAGTTCCTGAGTAAATTAACTCTTGAACTTGTTTTATTGAATTCTTATATCATTGTCATCATCCTCATATTTATATTTTGTTGAAAGTCATCTCATGGCAGAAGGTGCATAGATGGACTTGGTATGATTATGACCAAGGATTATTCGGTGTAATCAGAAATGGTAACCACTTCGGTGGTAATCATGGTCAAAGCAATAAGAATGGACATTTCAAGAAGAGGAGATTCAACAATGATGGAAAGACGTCAGCATCAGCACCTGTTGTTAAGGATGGAGAACGACCACCTATCATATGCTTCAAATGCGAGAGGGAGGGGACACATCATCCAAAACTCATGCGATGCCATCCAAAGCATGTTATAATTGTGGAAGAGAAGATCACCTAGCCCGATTTTGTTGTTCATCAAAGACAAGTTCAGCTAGGATGGAGGCACCAAAGGACGCCCCAAAAAAGTCAAAGCAAGTAGTGCAAGGGAGAACGTTTGTCGTGACCTCCCAGAAAGCAAGGAACCCGAATGAGGTCATCACGGGTAAGCTTATCATAAACTCTAGCGAAGTAAATACCTTATTTGATACCGGTTCTACCCATTCCTTTATTTCTCCTACTTGCGCTCAACATTTAAATTTGACTCCGGAGAAATTGGACTTTGACTTATCTGTTGAAACTCCGTTGGGAGAAACCTTCATTACATCCAATTGCTTATAAGTCTTGTTTGGTTCAAATCGATACCCTCACATTACCTGTCGATCTTATTTCATTGAAAATACTTGTATTTGACGTAATTCTGGGGATTGATTGGTTAACTACTCATCATGCAAAAATTGATTATTTTTGTAAGGTTGTTAGCTTTCATATTCCTAACCAACCTATTATGCAAATTCAAGCAACCAAACCATTAAAATCAATCACTATCATCTCGAGCCATAAAGCTATTCGTTTATTGAAAAATGGATGTCAAGCTTTCTTAGCTCATGTCACGGGATCTAAACAAAATACGCCGCTTTGAATGATATTTCTATTGTTAATGAATTTCCGACGATTCTCAAGAACTTCCCAGCCTACCCCAGAACATGAAATTGAATTTTGTATCGACCTTGAACCCGGATACAAAACCCATTTCCAAAGCCCCATATCGAATGGCTCTATTGAACTTCGTGAGATAAAGACCCAACCGCAGAAAATGTTAGACATCGGCTTTATTCGCCTTAAAGACTTCTCCTTGGGGTGCTCCTGCTCTTATTCGTGAAGAAGAAAGATGGGAGTATGCGACTTTGTATTGATTATCGGGAGTTGAATCATGTCACCATCAAAAATAGGTACCCATTTCCACGTATTGATGACTTGTTTGACCAGTTGCAAGGCGCCAAATTCTTTTCAAAGATTGATCTTCGTTCCGGATATCACCAATTGAAGATTAAAACCGATGACATTCCAAAGACGGCTTTCAGAACTCGGTACGGGCATTATGAATTACTAGTCATGTCATTTGGATTGACTAATGCTCCTGCTGCCTTCATGGATATGATGAACCGAGTATTCAAGGAATATTTGGATCACTTTGTGGTCGTCTTTATTGATGACATCCTTATTTATTCCAAAAGCTATGAAGATCATGAGCAAAACTTGAGGTTGATACTCCAAAAGCTTCGTGAATATAAGCTTTATGCCAAGTTGAAGAAATATGAGTTCTGGCTTGAGGAAGTAGCATTTCTTGGGCACGTGGTATCAAGTTATGGAATATCTGTTGACCAAACAAAGATTGAAGTTATTCAAAGTTGGGAGCAACCTAAATCAGTGACCGAAGTACGTAATTTTCTCGGCTTAGCTGGTTATTATCGTAGATTCGTGGAAGGGTTTTCTCGAATCGCTACTCTGTGACGCCCCCAAAATAGGTATACATCACCCATTCTGAGTTGTCAATACATGATGTACGTAAACAACTACAACTTTATTATTATAACAATAAAAGCGTGAGTTTGAATACAAATATTATCTTACAGATAATATCTATACTCAAATAAATCCTCATCACATTTATTGATACATTATTTTACAAAATGATGAGGACTACTAAACAACTCTCTCTAGAACCTTCATTCCATACCCCAGGCTAAATTACTCGCTATATTCTCGCATCCCGAGAAGAAAAATGGAACAAAAAGGAAAAGGGTGAGCTCAACTAGCCGTAAAAGAATATTATGACTAAGATAATATACAACAAATTATCGTTAGTCTTGAACGAGGAAAAATCTAATAGAATACAATAGACAACAAGTTTTAAATCAATATTCGCAATGAAATAATAATTCATTAGAAGAGTTAAGTAGAGAATGCAAACTACTATCTTCTATGTATGAATTTAAAAGTTCATCGTCTATCTTTTATCCCCTGTAACATCAATCAATATATATCTCGAATCAAATATTCATCTTTGCACTACAGCCAAAGATATTCATCGATTAATCATGTTCATCTAAACACTGTTCATCTTTTTTCTACGGGCCAAAGATATTCATCGAAAATCATTCATCTTCGCACTACGGGCCAAAGATATTCAATAATATCATCATTTAAGGCGAGGATGATGAAAAATATTTTAAAGAAACGAATCCGATTGAAACAAAATGACAAGAGATTAAGGATTAAGGATTAAGTACTTTGTTTTATCCATGTCCAACAATACCTCAAAAATAATCATAGTGGTGTAAAATTCAAGAATGATCAAAACATAGATACAATCAAAGCTAGTATCCGAGAATAGATATTTTGGACGAAAAGGAAAAATTTTATTTTTCGATGAATAAATAGTCGTATTAAGTGAATAAGATCAGAGTATCGTGAATAGTGTCATATATCGTGAATAGTAACTCAAACACTAAAAGTTCCAAATTTGATTAAAAAGTTCGAATCAATACTTGGCATAATGATATTAGAATAAATAATATCATTAAAAAAAAAATAATATCCACTTACCTCGAAAGATCGATCTTTAAATTTGAACACAGGATATAAAGCTATGACTTGAACTTGCAATCAGTATAGCAATACTCAAAATATACTCAAAAAACTCACAAAAATACGCCGATAATATAGAGAGAAAACTTGATTTAAGGTGTAATTTTCAATTCTAACCTAAGCACCTATTTATAGGAAAATGCTTTAGAACACCAAAGCGAAAAATTTAATATAATATTAATATATAAATTAAATTTTCCTACGCCAACGATCCAAGAACTGAATTCACTCATTCAACACACGTGTAACACACCATAATGAAAAAAACGTTTTTGTTATTTAAAATATTTTAAACTTCCAAAAATCAATTATTTCGGAGCTTCGGAACTTCAATAATTCACAATAAATAGTCCTTTTGTCAGAAAATTCGAAACACGCGTCTTTTTATAAGAAATTCAATTCTCTACAACTTTACAGAAGAAAGTTTTTCCAAATCCCAAATGTAAATTGGCCAAAAATCCATAAACAGACGATTTTACAAGCTTATAATCAAATTTCAGATCAAAAATGGGGTCCACCGACACATAAAACATGCTTTAAATATTTTTGGTAACAAAATACTCCTCCTCCACATATACTCATATATCCCACATTCATCGTAAAAATATCATCATTATTATATTATTAAAATATAATAATATATTTAAATGAATTATTTTATCAAAAAAAAATAAAATTTCAATTTTCAACAATTGTCACATTAAAAATTTTCTTCATCTATATCCACATAAAATCAATATTTTCCTCATCATATGAATCAATAATTAATTATTCACAAATAATATTATAGAATCACAATATTGATAACTGAGATTCTTCCTGGAAGAGGGCTTTCGATAAGAATTTCTCATATCTTGGCAGCGATTAGGTGACCAAACCTCTCCTTAGATGAAACTTTCTAGACATTGCCAATAATGTTATCTAATAATATTAAATGGATAATATGAATTATTGTTTCGATAATGAAAAATCTTGTGTAATGACAATTATTGAAACAACAATAATATAAAATATCAACGCAAACAATTATTAAATCAATAAAATCTTTGAGCGGTAATTACGTAACCATTATTGAGTAGTGCCTTCTTACGTAAGAATCAATAATTGGTGCAATACTGTATAATCTTCTTGTGTTTTAACCGCCAGAGTATTTTTATAAAGATAATTAAGAATAAAACAACTTATATTTGCTTTTCTTCGTCGATCAGCTTTTAATATTCCCACAAACTGGTAAAGAAGAATATTCCATGACCACGACAAACGAATATTCCCCGACAACAATGAATATTTTATAACTACTTGCTTATTTTGAAATATTTACGTATTTTACCCATAATTATCCACATTAATCAAATCAACCCTTAATATTTCAAAATAATAAATAGAGAAAATTAAATTTCATTAATAATAAGTTGGGGTCTTACAACCTCCCATCCTTATGAAATTTCGTCCTCGAAATTGACGTACGTACCTGGTGTTTCGAAAAGGTGAGGATACCTCGCTTTCATTTCCGTTTCCAATTCCCAGGTCATTTCCTCTATAGCATGATTCCTCTACAAAGCTTTAACTTGTGGTATGACCTTTGCGCGCGTGGGACATGCTCCTTCCTATCCAAGATCTTGACAGTACCTCCTCATACGTTAAGTCTTGGCTATCTCATCCGGTTCTAACTCTATAACATGGTTCGGGTCTTTCACATATTTACGAAGTACAGATATGTGAAACACATTATGAACACGAGACATACTTGGAGGTAACACGAGTCTATAGGCTACATTTCCTACTCGGTCAAGAATTTGAAATGGACCAATAAATCGTGGATTGAGCTTTCTTCTCTTCCCAAATCTTGTAACTCCCTTCCATGGAGCAACTTCAACAATACATGATCCCCTATACTAAATTCCACATCCTTTCGATGAAGATCCGCATAACTCTTTTTTCGATCTTGTCTTAGTTTGTATCGTTGTCGAATCATTTGGATCTTTTCCGTAGTCATATCGTACTCACTCGGGTCCCAACAATGTTGCTTCACCCACCTCGTCCCAACATACCTTGGAAGCGACATTTTCGTCCCATATAATGCTTGAATGGAGCCACACCTATACTTGCACGATAACTGTTGTTGTAGGAGAATTCCACCAATGGTAAATACTTATCCTAACCGCCTTTGAAGTCTAGGACACGAGTCTTAATAGATCTTCAAGAGTTTGAATAGTCCTCTCTGATTGTCCGTCTGGTTTTAAGGATGGTATGCCGAATCAAATCGTAAATCTGTGCCCATAGCTTTTTGCAAGCTAACCCAAAATCTTGAAGTGAATCTTGTGTCACGATCCAAAACTATGGATACTGGCATGCCATGCAACCTCACAATCTCATTTACATATATACTAGCAAGACGTTCAAGGGAATAAGTCTCTCGTATCGGCAAGAAATGAGCAGACTTGGTGAATCTATCAACAATAACCCAAATAGCATTGATGCCTTGAGAAACCGTAGGAAGACCCGTAACGTAATCCATGGTAATGTGTTCCCACTTCCATTTTGGAATCTCAAGTGGTTGCAACGGACCCTTAGGTACTAGATGCTCCGCCTTTACATGTTGACAAGTTAAACACGTTGAGATAAACTTTGCAATCTCTCTCTTCATATTGTTCCACCAAAATGTATGTCGAAGATCACGATACATTTTGGTAATTCCAGGATGGATTGCAAATGGTGTATTGTGTGCCTCCATCATAATCTTGTACTTCAAATCGTAGTCGTTAGGGGACACAAAGTGCAGAGTGGACTCAAGTATTCCTTCTTCATCAATTCTCGCTTTGTAATAATAGCACCTTCTTGTACTTTCTTCTTCATACGCATCGACTCAAGATTCCGGTGGCTTGAAGCAACCTTAACTTTTTCAATTAAAGTTGGCTCTATCGCGATACTTGACATCATCGCACTCATTCCTGCGATATGATCTTCTACTCAACGCGTCAATTACCACGTTCGCTTTTCGGGATGGTATTGAATAGTGTGGTCGTAGTCTTTCAATAGCTCGAGCCAACGTCATTGCATGTTGAGTTCTTTTTGAGTGAAAGAAATATTTAAGGCTTTTATGGTGCGAATATATCTCCACTTTCTCCCCATATAGATAGTGCCTCCATATCTTTAAGCGCTTGCAACATTCACGCTAACTCTAGATCATGAGTAGGATAATTCCTATCATATTCTTTAAGTTGTCATGGCGGCATAGGCTATGACTTTCCCACGTTGCATGAGAACACATAATAACCCTTTGCAGAAGCATCATTTGAGATAACAAATCCATCCGAACCCGGATGGTATTGTTAGAAACAAGTCTTAAAATGAGTCTCCTCTTGAGCTTTTGGAAACTCTTCTCGCATTCCTCGCTCCATACGAATTTTATATCTTTCCGAGTCAGCTGAGTTAATGGAGTAGCGATTCAAAAAAATCCTTCCACGAATCTCCGATAATAACCCACTTAAGCCCGAAAGCTACGTGCTTGATGGCCAAACTTGATTGCTGCTCCCAACTTTGTATTGCTTCAATCTTGGCCGTCCACGAATACTCCATGTTTTACACCACGTGACCAAGAAATGCTACTTCCTCAAGCCAGAACTCGCATTTCTTTAATTTGGCATATAGTTTGTTTTCACAAAGCCTTTGGAGTACCAAATTTCAAATGGTGTTCATGATCTTCATGACTTTTGGAATATATGAGGATGTCATCAATAAAGACAACAACGAATCGATCCAAATATTCCTTGAATACTCGGTTCATCATATCCATGAAAGCCGCGGAGCATTAGTCAATCCGAAAGACATGACTAAGAATTCATAATGCCCGTCTTCGAGTTCTAAAAGCGGTCTTTGGAATATTCTCGGTTCTAATCTTGGTGAAGATATCCGAACGAAGATCGATCTTTGAAAAAATTGTGCCCCTTACAGAATCGGTCAAACAAGTTATCAATACGAGGTGAGGGATACCTATACTTGATGGTGACATGGTTCAATTCCCGATAATTATACAAAAGTCACATACTCCGTCTTTTTCTTTTCTGAATAAAAAACAGGGCACCCCAAGGAGATGTAATAGGGTAGAATGAAACCGATGTCCAACAATTCTTGTAGTTGGACCTTTAACTCTGAAGTTCAATAGGAGCCATTCGATATGGGGTTTTAGAAATGGGCTTTGTACAGGGTTCAAGATCAATAAAGAATTCAACTTCACGTTACGGGGTAGGCCGGAAGTTCTTCGAAAATCGTCGGAAAAGTCAATAACAACGGAATATTATTCAAATTTGGCGTGTCTTTATTCAAATCCATAACATGGGCTAAGAAATCTTGACATCCTTTTTTCAATAAGCGAATAGCTTTATGATTAGATATGATAGTGATTGATTTTAATGGTTTAGTTGCTTGAATTAAATACAACGTGTTGGTTAGGAATATGAAAACTAACAACCTTACGAAAACAATCAATTTTGGCGTGATAAGTAGTTAACCAATCAATCCCTAAAATCACATCAAAAGCAAGTATCTTTAAAGAGATAAGGTCAATGGTGTAAGGTGATGGTGCCAACTTGAATCAAACAAGATTTATAAGCGAGTGGATGTGATGAAAGTTTCTCTAATGGAGTTTTCACAGATATAGGTCAAAGTCTAATTTCTCCTGAGTCGAGTTTAAGCGTTGAGCACAAGCGGGAGAGATAAATGAATGGGTATGCACCGATATCAAGTAAGGTATAAACTTCGCAAGAATTTATAAATAGCTTACCGTGATCACCTCGTTTGGGTTCCTCGCATTTTGACCAGATCACAACAAACGCTTCTTCCGAGGCGAACCGTTGTTTTTGACTTTTACGGGACGATCTTTTGAGTCACCGTCCCCATTGAACTAGGTTTCGCTACCGTACAATCTCGGCGATATGTCCTTCCTTTCCACAATTATAGCATACCTTGAACTGTTGTGGGCGGTTTGGTGATATGTCCCTCTTTCCGCATTTATAGCATATAATGGGTGGTCGTTCTCCTCCTTAGAACCGATTCTTCTTTAAGCCTTTGTCGTCTTCACATAGTCGTTGTTAAATCTCCTCTTTTAAAATCTCCTCCCGACTTTCTTCTTTTTTTCATGGCCATAATTACCACCGAGTGGTTACCATTTTTGTCCGTCTTTTTCTTTCTTCGTTGGTTATCGTTGTTTTGTTGGATCGCTATCTCCTTTATTGATCCTGATTGTGGTCCCTCGGTTGGCCGTACTCGTTATCTCGCTCTAATAATTGAGCCTGTTTACAACATCTCTAATAGAGAGAAAATTTATGAGAAATGAGATATTGTCGTATCTTGGGTTTCAAACCTCTCGAAACATCCGCGTCATCGTTCCTCATTCTCCACTAAATGAGGTGCAAACACGGATAACTCTGCAAACTTTGCCTCGTCTTTGAGACACCGTCATGTTGTTTTATTCTAATGATGAACTCCACTTCCTTCATATAATGAACACTTTCGTGAAAGTATTTTCATTAAATAGTTTCAAACGTCTCCCAAGACATGCCTTTGAGTGCGCATTTGGATGTATACGCTTCACGAGACTCCCACCAATGAATCGCCTTTCGCCACGGAACATAAAGGTGGCGAATGGAACCTTCTGTTCCTCCGTGCATCCCAAGACATCGAATATCATGGTAATTTGCTTGACCCATGTTTCCGCTTATGATCGGATCTGGCTTTCCCTTAAATTCAGCGGTCCCAACTCTTTGAACTGCCTTGGGCACGACAACCCGTGAATTGCTATCATTTCTCTCCTGTATTTTGAACACGAGTCTCCTCGTCGCGATTTTGCATGAACTATAAAAAGCTTCTAAACATCCCCTCGTTCATCATCTCGCTTTCGGTGGTGTTGTTCATGGGAGGAACATTGCCCGACTGTTGCACGTTCTCCTCGTTGGTGAGTCTGAGCGTCCACGGTCTCATTTCCACTGTTAATATTCTCGATCGACATTCTCAAATCTTGTCATAAAACAAGGGTTAATTAAGGAAATCAATATATCACATAATATCCCTATATCTTGACCAACTAACAAATAAGCTTAGGTAGGACACACTTAGCGAAGGATTTACTCGTCTCTCCCCTCCTAGTTTTATTCCCCAGATTTCATGCCAGAGATCATATCCTAAGCTCGATACCAATTGTGGCGCCCCCCAAAATAGGTATACATCACCCATTACGAGTTGTCAATACATGAGTACGAAACAACTACAACTTTATTATTACAACAATAAAAGCTGTGAGTTTGAATACAAATATTATCTTCTAGACAATATCTATACTCAAATAAATCCTCATCACATTTATTGATACATTATTTTACAAAAATGGTGAGGACTACTAAACAACTCTCTCTAGAACCTTCATTCCATACCTCAGACTGCACTCGCTATATATTCTCGCATCCTAAGAAGAAAAATGGAACAAAAGGAAAATGGTGAGCTCAACTAGCTCGATAAAAGAATATTATGACTAAGATAATATACAACAAATTATCGTTAGTCTTGACGAGGAAAAAAATCTAATAGAATACAATAGATGACAAGTTTTAAATCAATATTATGCAGTGAAAATAATAATTCATTAGAAGAGTTAAGTAGAGAATGCAAACTACTATCTTACATGTATGAATTTAAAAGTTCATCGTCTATCTTTTATCCTGTAACATCAATCAATATATATCTGGAATCAAATATTCATCTTTGCACTACGGGCCAAAGATATTCATCGATTAATTCATGTTATCTAAACACTGTTCATCTTTGCACTACTGGTAGAAGATATTCATCGAAATCATTCATCTTTTACTTCTACGGCCAAAGATATTCAATAATATCATCATTTAAGGCTAAGGATGATGAAAATATTTTTAAAAAGCGAATCCAATTGAAACAAAATAACAAGGATTAAGGATTAAGGATTCGTACTTTGTTTTATCCATGTCCAAAAATACCTCAAAAATAATCATAGTGGTGTAAAATTCAAGAATGATCAAAATATGGATACAATCAAAGCTAGTATTCGAATAGATATTTTGGACGAAAAGGAAAATTTTCATTTTTCGATGAATAATGTTCGTGATTCGTGAATAATCTCAGATATCGTGAATAGTGTTGATATCGTGAATAGTAACTCAAACACTAAAAGTTCCAAATTTGATTAAAAGTTCGATTAATACTTGACATAATGATATTAGAATAAATAATATTATTAAAAAAATAATATCCCTTACCTCGAAAGATCGGTACTTTTCAAGTAGAAACAGGATATAAAGCTATGACTTGAACTTGCACCTGTATAGCAATACTCAAAATATACTCAAAATACTCACAAGAATACGCTCGATAATATAGAGAGAAAAACTTGATTTACGGTGTAATTTTCAATTCTAACCTAAGCACCTTATTTATAGGAAAATCTTTAGAACACCAAAGCGAGAAAATTTAATATAATATTAATATATAAATTAACTTTTCCCACGCCAACCTTCCAAGAACTGAATTTTGCTCATTTAACACACATGTGCAACACACCATAATGAAAAAAACGTTTTTGTTATTTAAAATATTTTAAACTTCCAAAAATCAATTATTTCGGAGCTTCGGAACTTCAATAATTCACAATAAATAGCCCTTTTGTCAGAAAATTTGAAACCCACGACTTTATATAGGAAATTCAATTCTTTACAACTTTACAGAAGAAAGTTTTTCCAAATTCCAAAGAAATTGATCAAAATCCACAAGCAGAAGGCGATTTTACTGTTTATAATTAAATTTCGATCAAGAAATGGGGTCCACCGACACATAAAACATGCTTTAAATATTTTTGGTAACAAAAATACTCCTCCTCCACATATACTCATATATCCCACATTCATCGTAAAAATATCATCATTATTATATTATTAAAATATAATAATATATTTAAATGAATTATTTTATCAAAAAAAAATAAAATTTCAATTTTTAACAATTATCACATTAAAAATTTTCTCCATCTATATCCACATAAAATCAATATTTTCTCATCATATGAATCAATAATTAATTATTCACAAATAATATTACGAGAATCACAATATTAATGACGAAAGCGCCTTGTGAGAGGGCTTTCCAATAAGAATTTCTCCTTACTGGCGTGCAATTAGGTGACCAAACCTCTCCTTAGACAGAACTTTCTAGACATTGCCAATAATGTTATCTAATAATATTATTCAGATAATATGAATTATTGTTTCGATAATGAAAAATACTGTGTAATGACAATTATTGAAACAACAGCAATATAAAATATCAACGCAATGAAATTATTAAATCAATAAAATCTTTGAGCGATAATTCTTCATAACCATTATTGAGTAGTGCCTTCTTACGTAAGAATCAATAATTAGTGCGATCTGGTGTCTTCTTGTGTTTTTAACACCGAGTATTTTTAACGAAGATTAATCTATAATAACTACTGCCAAGTTATTTTTAAACAACTTATATTTGTCGTTTTCTTCATCCAATCGCTTTTCCAGTTATGGGGCCCACAAAAAATATGGCAAGTAAATTGAATATTCCCCGACAATGAAAGAATATTCCATGACCAAAACGAATATTCCCAAACAACAATGAATATTTTATAAACACTTGCTTATTTTGAAATATTTGCGTATTTTACCCATAACTATCCACATTAATCAAATCAACCCTTACTATTTCAAAATAATAAATAGAGAAAATTAAATTTCATTAATAATAAGTTGGGGTCTTACATACTCCCTTAACTCGGCTGACTCGGAAAGATACAAAATTCGGTTGGAGTGAGGAATGCGAGAAGAGTTTTTAAGAACTCATGAGGAGGCTCATTTCAGCACCTGTTCTGACAATACCATCTGGCTCGGAGGGATTTGTCATCTACATTGATGTTTCTGCAAAGGGTTAGATGATGTGTTCTCATGCAACATGGGAAAGTCATAGCTTTATGCCTCTCGACAACTCAAAGAATATGAGAGAAATTATCCTACTCATAATCTAGAGTTGGCAGCTGTTGTCTTCGCACTAAAAATTTGGAGGCATTACTTGTATGGGGAGAAAGTGGAGATCTTTACGGATCATAAAAGCCTCAAATATTTCTTCACTCAAAAGGAACTAAACATGCGATAGTTACATTGACTTGAACTGTTGAAAGATTATGATCATACCATCCAATACCATCCTGGAAAAGCGAACGTGGTAGCTGACGCATTGAGTAGAAGATCATATGCGGGTACGAATGCGATATTGTCAACGCAAAGACCCATTTTGTATGATTTGCAAAGGATAGAGATAGAGATAAAGACTCCAGGGACCCAAATGATGATGGCGAATATACAAGTGGAACCGACTTTAATCGATAAAGTTAAAGTTGCTCAAGCTACAGACCTGGAGCTGATGCATATGAGAAAGAAAATACAAGAAGGTGCTATGCCGGAAGCAAGAATCGATGAAGAAGGAATACTTCGAGTCAACTCCAGACTTTGTGTTCCTAACGACCCTGAGTTAAAGTATAAAATCATGATGGAGGCACACAACACACCGTTTTCAATACATCTTGGGAGTACTAAGATGTATCATGATCTTCGACATACATTTTGGTGGGGCAATATGAAGAGAGAGATACATTTGTTATCTCAAGGTGTCTAACGTGTCAACGAGTCAAGTGAAAGATCGGTACCAAAAGGTCCATTGCAACCACTTGAAATTCCAGAATGGAATGGGAGCACATTACCATGGATTTCGTTACTGGTCTTTCCAAGGTTTCTCAGGGTATAGATGTAATTTGGGTCATTGTTGATAGATTGACCAAGTCTGCTCATTTCTTACCTATACGAGAAACTTATACACTTGAACGTCTTGCTCGTATGTACATAAATGAGGTTGTAAGATTGCATGTTATGCCAGTATCCATAGTTTCTGATCGAGACCCACGATTCACTTCACGATTTTAGGTTAGTTTACAAAAAGCTATGGGCATGGATTTACGATTTTGTTTGGCATATCATCCTCAAACGGACAGACAATCAGAGAGGACTATTCAAACTCTTGAAAATTTATTAAGACTCCGTGTCCTTGACTTCAAGGGAAGTTGGGACAAGTTATTATCATTGGTGGAGTTTTCCTACAACAATAGTTATCGTTAGTATCGGCGTGGCTCCATTCGGCGTTGTATGGAAGAAAGTGTCGCTTCCAAAGATCTTTGGGATGAGGTGGGTGAAGTAATGTTGTTGGGACCAGAGTTAGTACGTATGACTATGGAAAAGATTCAAACGATCCGACAACGTATAAAAACCTCACAAGACCGATAAAAGAGTTATGCTGATCTTCATCGAAAGGACGTGGAATTCGATATTGGAGATCATGTGTTGTTACGTGTTACTCCATGGAAAGGAGTTACGAGATTTGGAAAGAGAGAAAGCTCAATCCTTGATTCATTGGCCCATTTTAATCCTCAATCGAGTAGGGATCGTAGCCTATAGACTCGCATTTACTGCTTAAGTATGTCTCGTGTTCATAACGTTTTTCATATATCCATGTTACGTAAATATGTGAAAGACCCGAACCACATTATTGAAAAGTTAGAACCGCATTTAAATAGCGGAAAATTTAACGTATGAAGAGGTTCCTATTCAAATCTTGGATAAGAAGGAACATAATATACGCCCAAGGTTATACCTCAAGTCAAAGTTTTATGGAGGAACCACGATGTTGAGGAAATGACCCGAGTTAGAATCAAATGAAATCAAGGTATCCTTACCTCTTCGACATACTGTGTATGTACCCTAATTTCGAGGGCTTAAATTTCATAAGAAGGGAGATTGTAAGACCTCAACTTTTATGAATAAAATGTATTTTCTATAAATATCATTTTTGAATATTATGGAATAAATTTGATATAATGTTATAGTTGTGGGTAATATTTATAAATTTTGCAAAATCACGCAAGTTGTTATATAATATTCGATTGGTTGGGGAATATTCGCTTTTTAAATGTGGAATATTCAAACGGCACATAATCATTAGTGGACCTACAACTAATTATTATCGATTAAGAAAACGACAAAAATATTTTTATGAAAATAACTATGAATTTTTATCGTTAACTGTTGAAACACCCTATGTTAAAAGTAATGCAGAATACGCTGGCGTGGTTGCATAGTAGCACACGATATTGATTATTGATGCTTACGTGAGAAGTCACCGCTTTTGTTCAATTATCGCTTCAAAGAATTGTTGCATAAGATCTCACGTTAATCGATTCAATTATTGTTGATATTTTATAATTGAGATGACGAAGTTATTAATATTATTATTTGTATTATTAACGATGCCTAGAAGTTCTACCAAGGAGAGGTTTGGTCAACTAATCAAGCGCGCCAATAGAGAAATCCTTATCGATAGCCCTTCTCTTCCCCGGGAGCGACACTGGTCGATTAATAGTGTGAATAATAATAATGATGATGAAGTTTTGTTTTATTAGTATTATTAATGTAATAAAACGTAAAAGCTTTTTATATAAAATAGAATACTTTTTATAAAGTTATTCGCTTTTATTAAAGCTAATAGTAAATTTTTTTATATAAAAATGTAATACTTTATAAAGTCGCTTGCTTTATTAGACAATAATTAGAATATATTATATTTTATTATGCATAGTGTTTGCAGATAAGGCTCGCGATAGGTTTGCAGATAAAAAATCTTTTTAAAAGTTATTCGTTTTATTAGATTATAAATAGAATATATTATATTTTATTGTAAGTTCTCAACTGACCGTCTGCTTAAAGTAAATCGATCTCGACCGCTCATGGATTGGTTACTTATTCACCCATTCTTCTATAAATAAAGCTCATTCCTTCATTATTTCACGAATTCAATCAAACTCTAGAGAGATAAAATATAGAGAGAATTATTCTTCTATCTTGAGCGTATTTCTTTAACGCTTAAGAAAGCTTTGAAACGTAGTGCAAGTTTCTTCAAGTATATCCCCGCCTACCGGTTGAGTACTCTTCTTTATAAGGTAAGGGGGTATTTTTTTTCATATTCATGAAGAGAACTTCATTATTCCATTCTTTATTATTCTATTGGAATAACTCAGATATCGCGATCTACTCTATACTTGGTGATTTACATTATTCCATTCGTTATTATTCATTGGAACATCTCTTTCATGCGTTTTACACGGACTTGGTTCCGCTTTTTATTATTCTGCTGAATATCCTTTACATGCGCTTTTCGCCGACCGGTTTCGCTTTTATTATTCTATCGAAATATCCATGTCTCGCATATGCTTTACGGGACCGATTCCGTTATTTATTATTCTATCGAATAACTCCGTCATCTAAGTACCGCATGCACGGTGATTTCTTTTTGTTATTCCTTTCTTTATTATACTCAATTGGTTAAAGTTTTTGACTTTTATACTCCATGAAATTGGTGGAATATCCTCGATATTTGCGCTTTCATCCAAAGATCTTTTCGTGGAAATTTTCTTCTGAGCATTCTTAAATTTTACTCTACAAAGAAGTATCATGTTGACAATTTGGACGTTATTAGTTCCTGAGTAAATTAATTCTTAAACTTGTTTTATTGAATTCTTATATCATTGTCATCATCCTCATATTTATATTTTGTTGAAAGTCATCTCGTGGCCCCAGTAGTGCATGTAGATGGACTTGGTATGATTACGACCGAGGATTATTCTTGTAATCATTTAATCGTAATGTTACAAATGATGTGGTAAAAGTCCTCATTGGCCCGTAGTGCATCGATGGACAAGTTGTTGGCATGATCATGACCATCGATGAATATACTGAATATCCTTGGCCCGTAGTGCATGGATAATTTGTGGTTGTGATACTTATGAATATCCTCGGGTCAGAATGCAGGATGAGGTGGATTATTTATTAAGGTGAGTCCCAAATGATAAAAGTGATGAAAAACCTTTTAAATCATAAAAGATAGTAGATTTTATTCTCTACTTGACTCTTTTAATGAATCAAGTATGTTCACCGCAGCTTAAACTTGATGTCTATTGTATTTTATCAATTTAATACTGTTGAAGACTAATGATAATTTATTTTGCATTATCTTAGTCATAATATTTCTTCTTGGGCTAGTTGAGCTCACCTTTCTTTCACCGTTCTCTTCGAAATGAGAACGTAGTCGGACTAGTCTCAGGGAACCTGGTGAGTGGTCCTGATGATAGTATTAGTAGTCCCTCACTATTCTCGTTAAATAAAGTGTGATAATAAATATAATGATGACTTATTTTGAGAGTGGATATTGTCTGTAAGACAATATTTGTATTAAAACTCACAACTTTCTCATTGTATATTAAAGATTGTATTTGTATTCGCACCATGTATTTGGCGACTTCGATTAGGTGATGTATACCTATTTTGGGGGCGCCACATACCGAACACCGTAAATCTCTAACCAGTAAAGCAAAGAAAACCCACAACCATCAAACCCTGACTTTCAAGAATGATCACTTGGAAAGGAGTAGTTCTAATTTCTTTTTTTGGCAATGTCTAGAAAGTTCATCAAGGAGAGGTTTGGTCACCTAATTGCATGCCAAAGAAGGAGAAATCCTTATCTGAAAGCCCCTCTTTCCTCGGAACTACTGGTCATTATAATCATTGATTACGTAATATTATTTGTGAATAATTAATTATTGATTCATATGATAAAGAAATATTTATTTTATGTGGATATAAATGATGGATTTATTTATGTGGTTATAAATGAAGAAATTATTGTTGAGGTGTTTTATCAAGATTTTACCGATTGGAGGTATTAAAAAATTAAATCGTGGTTTTGAGATATATTATGGGATTATAATTTTTAATCCGACCGTTGATTGTGGTAATTTTTGGGTATGTTATACATACATAAGTTGAGTATATGTCCACAAATTTTGAACCGTTAAAATGCACGAATGATTTGTTATGAATTTTAAGAGGTGTCGATTCGGAAATTAGGGTTATAATTGATTTTGTTGGAAAATTCTAGAATTGAGTGGGCCCCACTTGTGGTTGGTGAAGAAATGTGCTGAATTTTATTTCAAATGTGCTGGTGGCAATAGTAGCGTGTAAAGCCATCGCGTAGAAGAGTCAAGTCCGCTTTTACGGCTAACATTTTCCTATAAATAGAGGCTAAGTTAAATTGAAAATCACACCGTAAACAAAGTTTTCTTTCTCTCTATATTATCGAAAGTTTATTTTGTGAAGAGATTTAGATACTTTGAGAGTTCATTGTTCAAAGATAAGTTTCATTCAAGATCACTTCCGACCTTTCCTTCCGGAAAGTACCGATTCTTTTCGAGGTAAGGGATATTATTTTTTTTAGAATGATATTATTTCTTCAATATCATTACTTTGAAATGTCGATCCAAGTTTTTATCAAATTTGGAACTTTTTCATGCTTGGTTACTATTCATGAGTTATTATTCACGAAAGTTACTATTCATGAGTTACTATTCACGAGTTACTATTCACGAGTACTATTCATGGTTGCGTGAAGATGTTTTTTGTGGAATTTCTATCTTTTGGTGTGAAGTTACTATTCACGATATCTAAGACTATTCACGTATACCAAGACTATTCACGATACTCAGACTATTCACCAAAAATAAAATTTCTTCTTTTTGTCCAAAACATCTATTTTGGATACTAGCTTTGATCAGATCCATGTTTTTGATCATTCTTGAATTTTACACCACCGTGATTATTTTTGGGGTATTGTTGGACATGGATAAAACAAAAGACGAATCCTTAATCCTTAATCCTCATCATTTTGTTTCACCGGATTCGTTCTTTAAAAATATTTTTCATCATCCTCGCCTTTAAATGATGATATTATCAATATCTTTGGCCAGTAGCAAAG
Organism: Panax quinquefolius; assembly: GCA_020205615.1. Lineage (NCBI taxonomy): Eukaryota > Viridiplantae > Streptophyta > Magnoliopsida > Apiales > Araliaceae > Panax > Panax quinquefolius. Next base: position 90,062,614 of record CM035166.1, read on the forward strand.
ATGAATGATTTCTGAAGAATATCTTTTACCAGAAATGCAGCAGATGAATGATTTCAAGAATATCTTTGGCCAGAAGTCAAAGATGAATGTTATGTGTAGATAATACGACCGATCGATTAATATCTTCTACCAGAAGTGCAAAAGATGAATGCAGCTTTAAATGAATACTGAATTAATCGATTTAATATCTTTACCAGTAAGTGCAAAGATGAATATTTGATTCCGTATGATATCGATCATTGTTATTAGTGATAAAAGATAGATCGATTTAACTTTTAAATTCATACATGTAAGATAGTAGAATTGCATTCTCTACTTAACTCTTCTAATTTAATTATTATTTCACATTGCGAATATCGATTGAAAATTTGTTGTCTATCAGATTCTATTAAATTTTTCCTGTCAAGACTAACGATAATTTGTTGTATATTATCTTACCATAATATTCTTTATCGAAATTAATGAAATTTCACCCTTTTCCTTTTTGCTTCCATTCTTCCGTGAGGCGAGAATATAATGAAGACGAAAATGCATTTTTAACGAAGCGTTTTAGAAAGGATTGTTTAGTAGTCCTCACCATTTTTGTAAAATAATGTATCAATAAATGCTGATGAGGATTTATGTGAAGATAAATATTGCTCTGTAAGATAATATTTATATTTAAACTCACGCTTTCTACATCATTGTAATAATAAAAGTTGTAATAAGCTTTACATCTTGATTATATTGACAACTCAAAACGCGATGATACCTATTTTCAAAAATGATGTATTTATATGAATAATTCCCCATATATATATATATATATACTTTAATAGTTTGTATATTTGTAATGCTATATATATTCCATGCATCTATTAAAAAAACATTTGAAATAACTTCATTGCTCAACGAACACGCTTATCCAAACTTTTTCTGTTTCACAATAATTTATTTGTAAATATTAATAATTCAAAATTAGTATTTTTACTTTTATAAAAATGTTTCAAATTAATTTATAATCACTATATAATTATCATGTCAACAGTCAACACTAATAATTAATGTTAATACTATTTATGACAAGACACTATGTATAGTGTGTGAAACTAAAAATATACTCCCTCGGTTCCATATTTATTTCATCATTAAATATATTATCTCTCCCATATTCTATAAAATGTAGTACTAATATTCGCCAATTATAATTCTACACATTATTACTAGTAGTATTTTATAAATTATCTTTTGTGATTTATTTGCAAATGGTGCCCTATGCTATACCCAATTATTGGAAAGAAAGGTACTTGTGATTATATACATTGTCGTCTGGTAGGCTCTTAATTTTGTGGCTTGTTCATTTCCAGATATTTCTGTTTTAAAATTTAATTGTTTCTGCTTGTGAAACTTGTGGAATGTTTGTTTAAAATTGAATACATCTAAATAACTGAATTGATCACTATTAAGTCATTAGTTTAGTTTAAAAAAAAATCGCTCTAATAATCGAATCGATCAAATAATCGATTAAATCAAACTTTTTTGCTAAATAAAATAAAATAAATAAATAAATAAATATTAACTATTATCAATTCCTTATATACATCACAACCATCCTTTAATTTGAAATCAATTAGAGTTAACTCTGCTCGATTAAAAAACTCACGCTAAGCCTTTAATCTACAAAACCGTTCCTCTCTTCTCTTCCTCTTCCTCTTCCTCTTTCTCTTTCTCTTCTTCACTACCCTCACTCTATTTCACTTCCATATATCTGTTCCCCTTCTCTCGCTCCTTTCAATTTCCAGCGGAGAAGAGTAAGAGGGCGACATTAGGGTTTTGGTCAAGGGAGGATAGGGCTTGAGGAAATTCTATGAAAAAATCGGGGGATAGAGCATTGAGAGTTGATGGGCGATCGAGGAAGAGATTGAAAACCCTTGAATTTGGGGCTACCTGTGTAATTTTTAGAGTTTTTTACTCCATTTTCGATGTTGATCGAGGAAAAGAAAAATGGTGCTGCTATCGGCTGTAAAAGAATATGTAAATCGAATGTCCTTATTCGATTCCCAAACGGTACCCAAATCTCACTCATCTCATATATATACAAACTCTTTATTCATTATTTAGCTAATTTATCAAATTTTTACTGCTATAGTGTTTCTAAATTGTGTAATCTATCCCGCAAATTATTAGGTTTTTATGTTAGATTATTGATAACGAGATTCAGTTCTTGCAATTTAAGTATGGCAGACAATTAGCACCACACCTGGCACAATATTAAAATCATCTGAACCAACAAAAAGATTTTGCAGAATATTAAAATCACGTGATTTTGAAATTTTTATAATTATTTTGGTTGTTGTGTAGCACGAATTTGGTGATACCACAACTGGGTGTATCTCAACAGGTTGGATTTGATTGTGTTTTTACTTTTGAGTTTTAATTGGTTGAAGTTTTGGTTTTAGCTGTGTGTTTTGATTTGTGATTTATTATATTAGATTTTATTGTTGGCTGGTTTTATGTTGCTACTAATGGGAAAAGAACAAAAAAAAACAAAAATAGTCTGTTCTAGCGTATAAAGCCAAAACTATAATGAGCTAAAATGTGGGCCTGACTTATTCCCCCATGTTATTCCTTTACTTATATTATTACCACTGGCTCAAAAATTGTCCCACATAGTTTATAGATGATCATTATTTTAGATCCTTCTCCAAAGGTATGTTACCAAGAAATCTCACGATTTTCTACGTGAGTAGTGAATAGAATATCCAACCCAACTTTGGTTAGAAGGATGCATATGTAACTTAATATGTAAAGCATGGATCATAAATTTTTAACTTTTGTGGGATTCCTTCATTTGTGTGTATTGCGTTAATTATTATTTTTCGTTTTTTGTTGTTCCTTTTGAATTTTGATCACTGTTTCATATTTTTTTTTGTTCTTAAACCATATATCCTTTTGCAGTCTCTTCAGCAGCAACCTGATGCAAGGTTTGGATTAGCCCGACCCCGATAAGGGCTTGGGCCATGCCTGCACCCACCCTGCCAAGCTTGAAACGTGGGGAGAATGTTATAGCATCACATCTCTATCTTTATATGGCATGGGTGCAGGCATATTGTGCCGAGTTGGACTGGAATGTACTGATCACTCATGCAATCAACCTATTGGAGCGGTTCCATATATCTCGGTTTTTGAACAGAGCTTCTTGCATATATTTTGGAGCTCGGTTGTGGCAAACTCTGTTGTTTGAATTCAGCTTCAATACGTAACTTTCTATTTCAAACTCTCCTTGCATAATCATCTATATATGTATTTGAATCCCCCTTCAAGATACGCACAAACAGTTTTATTGAATCTAATTTAGACTGTTTCACGCGTTCAGAACATCCCATGAAACATATAGCATAAAAAACGCTGAGAACCTTAAAACATGATGTTTAATTCTTTCTTTTCAAATAATGATTCTCAGGACCACAATGAGTATTTTTCTGGAACATAAAAGAACTTGAAGTGTGCTGCATACCAGAAGAAAAAGAGAGGGTGTCTGACGAATTTGCAACCTACAACACAAGCATTAAGATATATTAGGAGACAAGAATGTCAAAGTAAATTTTTAAGTGATAATGATCTAAACATTTTTGAATCTTTACTAAAGCAGTTATGCAAAAACAAACACAAAGTGTGCACTTATATACTTCTATCCCAATTTAGAATAAGATGCTACTTAGTTTTCATTCCATCTCCTAAACTTATACATCAAGCAAACAAAGGATTAATATGCAGCAGTTCGGAAAATCCTGAGAAGTGAAGGTGTTAAGGAACAACATGTAATTGATATATTTCATCACATGTTAAACTCCGTACAAAACAACATTTGATATTTAAAATGGTACAGATGAGTGACATGCAGTATTAGTTTGTTCAAATGATGAAAAGAACATGTGATAAATACTTTTGAAGGTTATCGATATTTAAAATGGTACTCCTTTATGTGTGTGAGAGAGGGAGAGAGGGGGGGATCATATTGATGTTCAAGGTTCTGTATTAAATTCTATATGGATAATGCTATATGATTTGAATTATGATAAATTATTTTAAAGTGAATTTTTGTTTTTGTTTTTTTGTGAAGAGTTATATCTTTTCTTTTACTTTATTCTAGGTAGGAGGTGAGCTCATGGACTTCATAATTGTTCTTCATGATTCCAAAGCCATGAAAACATTTTGCAGTCGCATGCATTTTTCGCTTGGGGTTGGCTGCAGTGTTGCAGCAGGACCTGTTGGGAGAGTGCTGCAAGCTGATTTTCGAGCTGGTGAAAGAGGTTCTGGCATGTGCTATACATACAGTTGTAGCAAAGGTATTGTATAGTAGATAATTATTCTGGCTCATTTAAGCCCTACCGAAATCCTGTATAATTGTTTAATTTATGCTTTTATTTGGAATATTTTACATGCATAAATTTCACATAAAAACATCTTAATTAGAAGGAAATATGACCATGCGTCATTTTTTCTTTTGTTTCTTTGGTACAATCCAGTGTCTCATTACAGAAAGAAATTCAGATACATTGAGATGATAGCTGTTGGTTTTGCGGTAATTAAGGAGATGATATCCATTATCCCATCGGAGTGTTAACTGATTTAAGCTCATTATTTAGCGTCATCTTAGGCTGTTTTTTGTGCATTCCGAGTCCGTGTTGTAACGTGGTGCCTGCGCAAGAAGGGACGGGTCCTGTCTATGTATCAATTTCTTGATGTGGAACATGTACCAGCTTTTGTGTTTTAGGTTACATATTTATTACTATCTATTATTTGCAGTGGTATCATTTGTGGCAACGCTAGGTTTTCTGATCTATGAAAGATTAAACATCTACTGCATCCAAGTTATTAAATTCAAGCATATTCAGAAACATATATACTAATGTGTTCTGATTTCTACTAGCATTGTTTGTTTGTTTTTATTGATTTCTTTTATTCCTATGGATTCTCATATTGGATACTCTCAGGTTATTCTTCATGCTTAGATGTTTTCCTATCGAGTTCAAAGGTAAAAGAAAGAAATTTCATGAGGTATATGATTTTATTAATTTTTGTTTGTCCTTATACTTTATTTTGTTCAAGTTATTGTTATCCATCATTTTTTGAATTGTCGATGTATATGAAAATCTATTATACCAAATATAAATCATATCGGATTTGCTAATGTTTTACATTCTTTTCATCTAAGCTAACCTTATGGCAATTTGTTAGATATTTTTGTGAGGATTTGAAAATGATATCTTAATCAATGAAACATGAACAAATTTGAAAGAATTCATTCTTATAAAGGGATGAGACACTCTGTAAGCTTAAAGTAAAATCAATTATGAGATTAGGTTCAATGAAAACTGAATGATTGCAAAATTTATTATCAGTGGGACTTGAGAGCATTTCAGGTTATGCTAGATACAGTGAGACCTGAATTGCAGGTGGTTAATTAAATTGAGAGGTCTATTTCGCTTCGTGCAAATTTTTGATTACATTCACAATTTGATTGCTTTTATCAGTATGAAGTTATATGGATTTGTTGATATTAATGCTAATCGACCAACGATTAATTGTTGCATGATCAAAACAATTAAAAATCGTAAGTAAAAGTCGGTTACATCCGCTTATCTTTTCGATTATATATCGATTGTTTTGATGGGTTTTATGTCGATTGTAAGTCGATGATCGAACCTTAATTTCACTTAAAATTAGGGATTTTCTTCAATGACTCAGCTTAACCCTTCTCGGCTTTTTGTCTTTTTCCGACCACAGTCACTATAATGGGCAAAGAACAGTTCGTGTTCAAAGTTAATCAATTATTGAATCTCCGACGAGTAAAAAAGAGAGAAAACTAAGAAATATTTATAAAACGCCGAAATGGTGAATCCAAGACATCGTGAAGTTGGCCACAAGAACCTTTTGCATAGTGGTGCTCTTTACCAGTACCCATTATTTTATAAACACTTTCTTCTAAGAGATCAAATCTTTCCTATCAAAATTGATTTTTCTTGATTAATCGACTGATTTTCTTCTCTTTTTAGTACATTCTTGAAACCAGTAAAATACCCACGAGAGTCAAAGGCCATGAGAGAGCTTAGGGAAGTGACTGCTAAGCATCCATGGTTAGTTTTTTTTTATATATATACAGAACCATTAATTTTTTGGTCTCTTATTAATTTTATTAATTTTTAATTTTTGTAAAAATGATTTTCTGTTGAAATGAGAAATTGATTTAAGATTTTAATGGATTGAATTGTTAGAAAATCAAGAATCTGATGACAACATCTGTTAATGAAGGGCAGTTCTTGAACATGCTTTTGAAGCTGATCAATGCCAAGAACACCATGGAGATTGGTGTTTACACTGGTGTCACTAAAGTAAATTGTTGTATAACGCACTTCATATGAGTATATTTTTAAGAGTGAAGGTTATGGAAATGAAAATTTATTACTTGCTAATGAAAGGCAAGTGGAACTGGAATACTATAATTTGTTACTTAGTTATCCTTCAATTAGACAAATTTACATTCAAAAATGAAGTGTTACACCTATCACTTTGTTTGCATTCTATTCAAGTTAATAATTTTCTTTACGTATGTGTAACCAATATCTTACGGGAATAAGTTGTTTGGAGATGCGTATGAAGAGGCATTATCAAGTATGACATTGCTCTACAACTTGCCTTAGTGATTCCCTCTATTGATGAATTACGTTCAATTTGTCATTCAAACCGTGCCACGTGATTCTTCAAAATGGTATGTTATTTTCATGTCCACGTCCAGAAGGTTATGTTACACAAACATTTAAAAGAGGTTAGACTGTTAAATTGAGTTACAGTTTAGCGTGTAGGACATCTCATGCGTATGTGAAATATAATGTCAATGGTCATTTTGAAATCAATACCTATTCCAAGGTCTACTAAACATTGATTTTTTACTAAGATTATCAATAAAAAATAAAATGAAAATAGTAGTATGTATCTTATTGTAATTTCGCTAAATTTATGAATTCAGATATGAATATATGATGGAGAGCATTTGTTAGATTAAATTGAAATTATCAAATTAAATTGATTTCACTCTTGAAAGTATTAATCTGGAAGATATATTAGCATGTGAGGAAATAAAATTCTAAGATGGTAGTGATGTTCAGTTGCTTTTAGTTATTATGATGTAAATAATGTGCAGTTGCAAAATTGTTAATGGGTCTATAATATCAAAACTCACATATGATATATTTAATATTTGTATGTGTTAAAGCAAAACAAGGGTTTTTATTAGTCTTTATTTAGTTTTTCTATACTATATTTTCTTACTCTAAACCTTTTTTTTTTTGGGTTTCGTTCTCTTTTATAGTTTCATATATGCTATTTTTCTTTTTTTTTGGTGGTATAGCTTCTTTTGATTGGAATAGAATGAGGTGAGGCCGACTTATAGAATCACTTTCATTTGCCAATGCTTTCTTTCATTTTTAATTATTTCATCTATTACAGGATCATAACAAGAAAGTTGTTGATTCATTGAAGAAGAAAACTATCAAAACAATTCACCCAAAAAAATACAGACCATATTCATGAAAAAGAGTTGCAATTTGAGGCCTAGAAAGCCTTTGTGCAAAGCAGTAATAATGCTAATAATTGTGAACAAAGCTCAAATTCAAATAGTATTTTTATGTGTTATTTAAATTTCGGATGTAAAATGTGTTGTGTTCGATTTGATAGTGTTTTGTAATCAATTATAAGACGCACCATATTAATAAATTACACAATCTATTATTCAAACTAATTCGCTGATCGCATCGAAGCATATCAACTAAGATTAAATAAATTTACAAATAACTTTAAATTTTTCAAAAAATAAAATAATAAAAATTTTATCATTCGGATATTTTAGATATATTAATTATTAAATAATTTTTTTTAAATTTAATTCATTCAAATTTAAATTTATTCAATTTTTATCAATCAATGGTTAACTTTGCATCTAATTAAATTCATGCATGTGGTGGTCACTTCTTTGAAACCTATTTCTATTCTATACACACACTGTCATTATCATGGAAAATGCAAGGTGTACTTTAGTGGAAGATTTTGGTAAACTTTAGGGTAAGACTGGGTCCCACAATATTTGTTAAGTACTACTACTATGCGTCTCTCTTTCAAACTTGATTTATCGCCTTGTGCCGCCTTAATTATACTAAAAAAATTACTACCATAATGGTTTCACTTTTGGGTGTTGATCTCAAAATTTTCACTTCTTTAAAAGGGTTGTTCTGATTGTTCAAGCTTAATTGGTAGAGGTAAAAAGTAGTAGTAATTCATTTTATTTATTTTAATATTACTTCTCTTTCTTTTCGAATGCGCTCGTTTTAAGAAAATAATCAGATAACATTAACTATAATATCAATTATCTATATCATTCTCAGATTAAAAGAAAGAGATTATTATTTATTTACGTAAAATAGTTAGAGAACCAAAATTACATTTATTACTTGGGGTAATATTATAAATCAAACAATTAACGCTATCAGAATTCTCAAACTAATTTATATTAAAAGAACAAAAAAATATTTTTCTAAAACGCGACTTTATATTAAATGAACGTAGGTAGATATAATAATAATAACATTATTATCTGAGAACCAAAAATTATAAACAAATAAAAAATATCAATATTATACTCTATTTTTCTTAAAAATATGGCTTATATTTTTCCTTCTCAAAATAATGATCGATCTAAGGTATATAAAATAAAAATAAGTTTGTAATTTAATAGGTTCATTAATTAATATTAAATAAATATATATATATATATAAAAATATTTTTTTAATTTATGTGAAAATATACTTACGTTATCCCTTTAATCTTTAATGACGGAGTGAGTATTATTAATGCTGAAAGTTAGCATTCTCAAACTCTCGTTAACTTTAAACTCTGGCTTGTGAAGGCTAATGTAGTAAATTCATAATGGAAAACACTAGTAAATTCTCAGAATGTCCGTACATATAATTTAAAGTGCCGGAAAGTTGCCTTTTCTCTTATCTTCAACCAAAATCCCGTGTTGCCCACGAATCTAGCCCTGACTTTTCTGCGATAATAACAAAACGACCTTCAAATATCGGTATGACGAAATTGCCACTCAGTTTGGTCCCCGCATCAAAATTGCCACGCTAATCCTGCACGGTTCCCAAGTGAGCCTTGGCATCTGCTTTTTCTCAACATGCTTTATCCGATAAAGTCGGTTGTCACAACTTTGCTTTCCATTAGTTTCCAAATTTGTCCTTTTATTAAGGTTTTTAAAATTATGAATCCAAATGAACTGTAGTTGGAACTTCCTTGGAAGTAGGGCTCTAAACCATCTGATTCTATTTAAATTTTGTCGAATATAATAAGTCCAATTTTAACATATTCCAATAATACCATCAAACTAATAAATATGTGCATGTGCGAGTGCGAGTTCGATCTTTAAGTGTTCGAACATCATGATATTCAACAACATTATTAATACATTAAAGTAAAAATTAGGCTTTTAAATATTATAAATACTCGAAAGATTCATTTAACTACTCGCAAATCACTTTAATCGAACCGAATTAAAATATTTGCGAATGTTTCGCTTCCTCAATCATATGATTGTCGCATATATTCGACGAAGAATCGAATGTGCGATATTATGCATGCAAATTAATGAAGACAATTTAATTGAACTCGAACCGAATCGAACTTGTTTGCCAACAACTTGATTCGTTTGCCGGCCTACTTGAAAGAAAAAGAGAAGTAGATGGTTTATTGAATTAGACTGACTAATTAATTTGCATTAATCTTTTTCCTAGAGATAAATTAGTTCAGTTAACTTCAAGCAAATATTGAACGACTCATTTGGTTGTTTCTCATCTCTCTTAATATTTTAGAAACAAAATTTAACATGAGAATCACTATTTTTATAAGTATTTTCCTTCAAGGAATAGTATTGGACATAAACATGCATAAATTAATGACTGCATTAATGGCAAATTAAGGCTCATTTTTATTTAACTTAGATCATTTTATATAATTGAAAGGGCATAAATGTAAAAAAACAAATAACTATAAAAAAATTAATTACAAATTTATCAAATCATCATCTTCTTCATTGCACCACCGCCATAGCTGCATTATCAGATCCATAATCGATCATAAAGAGGAGTTACAGCCGCCTAAATTATAAGAAATCTGAAGTACCATCATCGCCCTTAAATACCCAAAGATTAGAGAAAAAAAATAAAGAAAAAGGTGGAAAAGATTCTAAATTACAAACACAAAACAGATTTCAGCATCAAAATTAGTTTCAAAGAGCATAAAGGGCGACTCAAAACCCTTTTCTTCTTTTTCTTCTTCTATTTTACTTGGATTCGACTTGTGGCAGATCTGCAACTCACCAGATCCATGAACCCACCACACACCGCATCTGCGTTCGTGACATCTGATCTGGGAAAATAAAAATAAAATCATTTTTACCACCAAAGTACAACCACAACCACTCTTTCTTTCTCCTGTAATTTTGAAGATGAGAAACCCAAATACTTTTCATTTGTCCTGATTATTGTAGGTTTATAGATGATGAATGTATTTGGATTTTATTAGTTTGTAATGATATTAAAATTTTACTAAAATTTAAGGTTTTTGATTTGGGAAACTTAACTTCAGAAAGAGAGCAGAAGGAATGTGAAAAAGCATGCATTGATCTTATCACACTTTTAGATTTTATTTTGATTTTATGTCTTTGATTTATAAAAATAGTATGCTTTATTATGTTTTTTGCCCTTTAAAACATTAAAATAATTAAAATAAATATTTTTAAAACACATCAGCAATAATATCTCCCATGTCATAATCACGCCATCAATTTATGATTTGTAAACTGCTTAATGGGCCAGAACGAACTCCTAAATGACCCGTAAGATTGAAATACCAGATATTTGCTTCACAAAATTTATCGAAAGATAATATAAGGTTTGATTGAGATCATTTAATTTATCGAAATGAAAGACGATTCCTAATCGAACCCGAAGCAGCTTGAACTTTTCAACGAATATGATCCGAGTATCAATAAAAATTATAATCCCAGTAGGTTCGAGTAATTTATCGAACTTTAAAATTTGTTCATATTGACTCATTTATATTTCGAGTCAGCTCGAATCGAACTTTTAATCGAAGTGAAGTCTTAATCGACCTCAATCTGTTTCATTTTACATTTTACGTTCTTTCACCGTAATTGAATCAAAGTGAAAAAAAATGATAGTTTAATGACCGATTAAAAAACGTAAAGCTCAATCAATCAAATGAAAAGATGTCAATAATTTAAGAAGAATTTATATTCGAAATTTTACCTTTTGACAAGCGCTAATAGGCTTACCCTGTGGCCCACAAATGAGGGGGGTCCTAATTTTTTTTTAAGCTTTAGCGATATTATCGATTGAAATTGAGCATGTTAAAAAACATTAAATATGATAAGATAATTAATGATTTTACATCTAAAAGTCAAATAAGAAGACATTTTAAATAATGTTTTGTAGTTCGATTTCATTACTATTTTTATTTTATAAGTACATGCGATAATTCTTTACTTCATTTACATTTAAAGTCATCCTTCCTTATCTTTTATAAATTCTTATAATTTTAATAAAATTAATTAGTTGATAATTTATTTATTTATTTATTTAATTTATATAAAGAGGTATACTTGAAAAATTTGTCCCTAAACCTTAAAAAATTGAGGACCAGACTCTGTTTATATTTAAGCCTATTATATTTATAGTTGAAGCTCGTTTGTCTATTCTATTCAGATCGAGTCGAGGACTCAGCAGATCAGCTGCGACCGGTCCCACAATATTTATGATATGCTCGACCAACTGTCTTGGATCCAGTAGCCTCCACCTTATACGTCTTGGATCCCGCCCACAAAATATGATAGTGGAAAAGGTCCGACCATATCCACGAAAAGCCCAAAAACAACACAATGGCTAACATTAAAGAGATTTCCCAAATCTCAGGCCCATCTAGCCCATCATGCATGATCCACCACAATGTTCCAGCATTAGTATTCAGTACAGGAGGTGTATACACCGGAAACTTCTTCCACGAGTTTAACGATGGTTCATTCCCTCTTCATCACCGTCCGTTCGGTCTTCCCTAATCAAGACTTCATCCTGGTGATCTCTGAAGCACAAGATTGGTGGCTAAGAAAGTATGCAGATTTATTCGGCAGTTTTAGCAAGCACCCTGATTATACACCTCGAAAATGATACCGCCACCCGCTGTTTTACTTCAGCCACCGTGGGCCTAATATCACATGGTTTTCTGACCATAAGCTCAAGCTTAATACCCGGTTTCAAAAACTTCACACATTTTCATGCCATGCTAGAAAATGCCTATGGCCAAAACCACCACCCCTATGTCCCTATAAAACCACCTCAAAAACCCAAACGGCAACAGCTCGTGTTGGATGAGTCAGAGATGGCGGGGGGGTCATGTGATTTTGAACCAAGGTGAAGTAGCACGAGCAGCCGAGGAGGTCGGATTTGATGTCATCTTGTTTAAGCCAATGGCTCAGACCCGTTGCGCGAATCATATGGATTGATCAAGTCAAGCCATGCAATGATAGGAGTACATGGTTCGGCATTGACACACCAATTGTTTCTACGTCCTGGTTCATTGATCATGCAAATAGTTCCCCATTGGAGCTGAATCGGCCTCGAATATTGTTATGGGAACTTGGCACGAGAGCAGAAACTGGAATATGTAGAATATAATATTGGAGCTGAGGGGAGCAGTTTAGTAGAGAAGTATGGGAAGGAAGATATAGTGCTGAAGAACCCAGTAGCTCTTCAAGCAAAGGGTTGGTCCCAAAAGATCATGGACATTTATCTGAGGGAACAAAATGTTAAATTGGATTTAGTCAGGTTTAGGAAACATTTGAAGGATGCATATGCAAAGGCAAAAAAATTCATGGACACAAAGGGTTAAGTCAAGAAGCATATTAACAGTTTCATTTTTTGACTTTTCTTTTTCTGAGATAATCTAATTTATGTCATGACATTCCCAACAAGAACCTCTCCTTGTGTATGCAGCCTACCTAGTTAAATATAAGATAGACAACCTAAAACTGTACACACTGCCTCAAGAACAAAGCGTTACACTTTGTAACACGCCTATTTCAACAAGAAGAGCTTTGTGAAAATTAGAGCTAGGCTATGTTCTTTCCTGAGTCACTTAATACAGTTACGGGCTTCTGTCTTTCTAACATAAGCTACAGTCACTAGTTGAAGTTCTTGACTCAATCAGGTTGTTGTGGAACATAGATGGCGACGATACAAATGCTAACCAAGTGTGCAGGAAGACTATTTTGGTCCTATTCCATTGGTGCATTATCTTTCACATCACTTCTAAAAGCCAAAATGAGAGATTATTTCTTTAACATACATTGCATTAGATTGAAATATTAAATAGTACTCACTAGCGGTGTCTGTTGCTTTAAAATTTACACAGATCTGATTATAAGCAAGAAAATGAAATTAGATCCAACCTTGCATTATTATTCATTTGACGCCAATACCTGCACAGGCATCAACTTCCCAGTACATAAGCTTGAGCCCCTCCTAGCTTCTTCATATCGAACTGCAACAAAAGGTACCGCAGTCAGTTGATGACGATCAGCAAGTAGTACAAAATAAGCTTCAATCACTGCTTGAGCATCCATGACCACTTCAATGTTTTTGATATTCGTGGAAGTAGTAATTCTTCAATTGGTTCATATATTGGTAAGGGAAATAAACAGAAATGAAAAGACAAAAGATGCATTCCCTTTGTATTTTTACTACTAAAATGACATCCATGCACCAAAAAAGAAAACTGAAATTGTAAGACAAAGCATGAAGGACATGTTAATTAAGTACTATATCTACTTCCACTCCCATGTTTCTTTTCTTATATCTCAGTACCCAAACAGGGAATCATGAACTCCTGCTTGCATTTTCTTTTACTTTCCGCTCCACAACTCGAGAAAAATTACAGCACAATAAATCGTCCTTTATTAATATATTTTCCGTGATTAATGTTAAAATTTTGTTAAACCTACCAAGTTCTTAATATACATGATATGTACACATAAATGTTTGAACAAGGAATCAAAGAATGTGGATAAACAATGAACTAAATAGTTTCCACTTATGCATCATATAGTCGCATTTCTATATAGAGTATTATTCACAAAGTTTCTTATTTGCAGGTAATGTTGGGGAAAAAAGGACTAGAAATGATAGCTGTATGTCTGGCACTGCTTCAATATGTCATCCTTTGCAACATTATTCACTATTTCATTACATCATTTTCAGAGAGGACACTGGGTATGACATCTAAAAACCTCTTAAAGTCTTGAAGGTGTCAACTTCTAAATGTTTATACATATTTTCCCAAGTCACACAAGGTTTAGAGAAAGATCAATGATCAATCCAAAGCATTCTTAAATCATATAGAAGAACATACTTGAGGAGTAGCAGCATGAAGGCTGCTGTCAATGTTGATTGTGTTCCTTCTCATAAATTCACAAAGCAGATCTCCCATTTGAGAACGTGTCATTTACAGTTTGCAGCCAAGCTCTGTCCAGCTCTTGCCATTTTTGCATTCTCAAACGCTTTAAGGATTCAGTATGCTTTAGTCCATTAAGATGTCCCTCTATTACAAGGACACTTGAGCCTTGAGATTTACATAGGTCACATTTACAGTGGGTTGCTTAAAGCCACTTTCCTTTTCTTTAACTGAAGCAATTTTTCATGGTGTCTCTGACTTAAACAATGCTGCCTGAGATGAAACAGAGTGGCAAAGGCCATCTTGCAGGCATTGCAGACAAGCACAGCAGGATGTTTTGGAATGCTTTGGAACTTTGAAGAAGCCTGTCGCTCAGGAAAGACTTGGGAATTGGTGGCCAGCTCTTTTCTTTTAATCTAACCTGACTTGGAGGAGTCTCCTATGACATGAATGGTGGTTCAAACATGCAAGTTAGATTTAAACAATTGTAATTTCAGAGGAACAAGATATCAAACCAATTATATAGGATCGGAAAACTTTGAAGCAGTGACGGATGATAGCATTATTTCAAGAAAGCAATTTTCATGCAACATTCTCTATAACCACCAAAACACCAAATAAGTCGTTCATGAATCAGAAGCACGTTGCACAAATAAAGCACAAGATTTCACAACTTAAACACTACCTCTGAAATACGGTAATTATCTATAATGTCGTAAAAGTTTTAATATGCTTTCATATCAGACACGTGAACATTTTAATAGCCTCTGCCAGAAAATAGTCTTCTTGAATAACAAATTTACCTTTGATAAATCAAGTTATCTAATTCAAAAGGGCATTTTACTTCTTAGTTATAGAAACATAGCTGGAATTGTTATCTAATTAAACGGAAGCAATTATAAATAAATCTTACCTGTAATGGCACTTTAAAGGTTTCAACCGGCTTCAAGTTGCACATTCAATGCTCCATCTTAGTTCGACACTCAAGCTCCCCTTTAATTGCAAGCTCTAGACTGACATTACATTACTCAAAGTAATCATCTCATCATCCATGTTAGCTTAATGTCCAGGTCACCTATTACATTGAAAATCATTCTTAATTATCTACAAAAGACCAATAATAGAAGTTTCAAAACTGAACATGTCAGTTGAGTAAGACACCATACTACCATAGAATTGCAACTGACCAAAGCAAGTAATTCACCAAATTGGTAATGCTGCAAAATTGTTAGCACTAGGTTGACAACATGGAACATATTGGCATTTTCAAGTTCTGCATGACATTATCAAAACTTTCATGAAGTAATTGTGTGGAAAGAGGGAAAGTTTCCACTCACATATTTCATTTTGCACACAGGTGTTTTACCTTGTAAAGCAAAAATGTGTTAAAGAAACAAAAAGCCAACATCTTTTCTTTCCCTTTTATCAATTTTTTTGGGGTGGGGGATTCATTTCTCTTATTTTAACATATTACTTCATTTACCATAAAAAAGCTTAAAACTTGAAGGATTTTTTTTTTTTCTTTTCCAGAAATGAATCCTGTCAATAAAACAAAAATGCAAGCAAGCAAGCTAAGCGGAATTAACACCGACAGAGTACTTAGACACTAAAACACATCACGTATATGATTAATAATTAAAACATGCATATATATATATATGATTATCAAAAAGGAAGAAATAAAAAAAGGGGGGATTTGGGATGTTTAGAGATGGTGTTGATGAGAGCAAATCAATAGGGATTGAGGCCTCAGCTAACCAGAATTGGTAAATGTTTGAGTTGATCTTGTGTTTGTAGTAGGAATTTTGTTGCAGATTTTGATTAGTGATTGTCGTAGGATGAGGATCTGCTATAGTCTGCACGGACTGGGAAGGCCTTGAACTTCTTCATTGTCTTGGTTGCACCTGTACTCTGTTTAGTTTTCAAGTCTTGCTTTCTTCCTGTTTTGCCCCTTTTTTTGGGGGTCAAATAGGTATGTCAGCGGAGTTCAACAGAGACTGAAACTATGTTTACAAGACGACGTCGTTGACTTATTGGTAAGCCGTGGGCTTGCATCTGTTGAGCACCTCTGCGCCTGGAAAGCATCAGCATAAGTGAAGAGCAAGTGACGAAACCCTAGAGATAGAAGAGAAAAAATGGCGATTTCTGGAGATTTAAGGGTCTCTGCAGCATTAGGATCTTATCCTGGGAACTCCATTCGAGCTCTTTACTCCCTTCAAAGGTATAAACTCTTCCGCACTTTCTTGGCTAATCAGTTTTACTTTCTATAAATCAATAAGTTTATGTTTGAATTTATTTGGGTATCGTTAGGTTCTTCGAATAATCTGGATTCGGTATTTTTTGAGAAATGGCGGGTTCACTGCTCAAGAAATCGACCAAGAGAACCTTAGATAATTTACAGTTTGACAGTCATGTTTTATGTTGCGATTTAGGTTTAGTGGATTTGCACTTAGAGTTGTTATCTTTTAGAGTTTAATTTTGGTTAGTGTCCTTGTAGCTCACTAATGCGTTTAGGGATTCTGATTTTAACAAAATAATCTACATATATGGTTTGGCAGTGGTTCCAAAACACATGGGCGAACATTAAATAATTATAAACTAGCATGGCCTTCTCTAGAATCTATTTAAATGTGGTTTCTTAATCATGTTTGTTTATTCATGGTTGTGTATTTTGTGTTTTACTCTTTTCTTTGCTCGGTAAAAAATGTTTGATTTACTGAGCTTCTAAAAAGAGCCCATTAAAATGACTTAAAATTAAAATATATTATATTTTAAATCGTGATTTATAAAGAAAAGTTGCTCACATCAATTTCACCTTATAAATTAAAAAAAAACGTTAAGCTTAAATCAAGTTATAAAAACGTCATTCTGAATAAGTTCTTATAAAAATAAAAAAGATTTGAACTCAATTCACTAACAGATATCTGTGAAGTGTGAACTGTATTTTAAATGGGATATATTTTCCTGGTTCAGAATCATTTGGTAGTTAAACATTACAATTGACAAAAGTAATCAGGATTTTCACGAGGTAGAACTTCAAAAGGATAATTAGAGCATAAATAATGCATGTTTTCCCATGTGCATAATATAATAGGTAGTACTTTGAGAGGATGACATTATGTATGTTAGTTGAGACGTAGAGTTCTCTATCATGCAAAGTGGATCGGCTTACTTATCAGGAATAATAATTTGGTTAAACAAAGGACATGTCACATGATTACCATTGAGTAATCTATTTCCTAGAGTAATTTTCATATAATTTGCAATTTATTTTGAGGGTTGCATTGAGTGGTCTTTGATGATTTACTCTGTCTGAATATGTTTCACCCAGATTGAATATGCTTGTCTTCTCATCTTATGGGGTATGAGTATGACCAATGGTTGTTGTGTTCATTGAGGTTTTGTTCTTCCTTGTTGCCCTCTTGTTTGAGAGTAAATAATGTCAGTGGTTATGGGGTATATCATGTAAATTATCATGGTCCTGTATTTAATTAGTTTACATGTTCACTCATCTTTCAAATTTCCCAATTGGTTGCTCATTTGATAACCATTTGTATGTGCCTTTTAATCACTTCCCATGTTTTAAGTGAGATGTCCTAATTGAATTTGATAGTCATCCTGTTTGATCATGATCTAACTCTGTTATTTAAGGTAATTTGCATGGCTTATTTTGCCTTGTGATTATAATCTTATGACCATTTGGTCATCAAAGAAAAACCTGTATGCATTGGTAACTGGTTGAATTGAATTTGCTGCAGATAGTGAGTTGACTGGTGATCTGCCTAAATAACTGCATAGCCTTTTTCATATATTGTTTTCTTATTCCTGCTGTTCATATGCTAAAATTTTCCTTCCAAAGAGTACTGTTTTCTACTTGCAATAATTTATGGGCCAAGATTCATGGCATGAATGCATGGCCTATTTTAACTATATGAAGTAGTGCAGATAACCGTATATAAGGTGCTAAATATAGATTAGGTTTCAAGTGGAATTTAAAATATGTGATTATTTTAATTGAAAAAAAGAAGTAAGCTGAATAAAGGAAAAGGGCCAAGAAAAAGGAGTTCTTACCCTGTATAGAAAAGGGAATATTTGTGTGTATTTTTTTTTTTTCTTTTTGGGAAAACAAGGAAGGGAGAGGGAGGGGAGGGGAGGGGGGAGGAGATAGAGAGACTTGGTGCATGTTATTTCTAAATGTACTGGTTTACAAGAAAATTCCTTAAATCTAAGGTAACTTTCCTATGTGTTACTTTGTATTTTCTTCCCATCCTTTCTGATTAAAATTTATGTAGGTGTCTTCACACAATCATCGAGTGAGCCAATTTCAGCTTTCACATTTTTAACAGGTCATGCGAGACAAGTGTTATAACATTTACTGATTCTCTATCAAGATGGTTTACAAATGCTATCTGATTGTTACACTTCTACTGTGTGGCATGTTTCAAAGATGATTTTATGCTGCATTACAGGTAGATTTTAGAATTTTCTTGAAGGAGGATCGAGTGCCCCTGAGGTCACAGCCAAGTCATATCGTTTTGGCGGTCAATGGCCATAGCATAAGTTGCCATGCTAAACATCCTCTTCAGAAGCTTGGTGAATATAAGCCGTCGCCCTCAAGTTCCTTTTAGCCAAGTAGCTGAGAGCTTCCCATAAAGCCATAAATATGATTTTCTTTGAGCGTTTAAACTTGGCTTGAATATAATCTTCCCATCACCGACATCAATAAAGAAGTCTAATGCAAACATTGTTAAGCAACGGTTGCTAATGATTCTCTTCTCTGACCGGCCGCTGTGCAGTTAGTGATGAGGCAAAACAGAAGATAGTGAGCAACATCGATCTGATTTGTGGAGATAGAATCTCAAGATAAAGTTCAGTTGAGTGTTTCTACTGATGCAGCTCTTGGGACCATTTACTCGGTTACAGTGCCTGTCCGACGGGTAAGACCAGAATATCAAGATGAGGATGAATTTGGAACAATCACAAATATTGAGTACAAAGATAATGGTGGGAATTAAGCACTGGTTCCGTTGATGTCAAGTTTGATTTCTATGTTCCAGATGAAAATATAATGATTTCGAGTGTAATATGAAGATGGCTGAGCCTGGAAGAGATTCTGTAGGTATTGGTGAGAGAATGGCTTCTTTGTTTGATATTTGTGAGTTCTCAGTCTAGAATATACCCCTACTATAACTTTGTAAATAAATTTTTCTTTTTATATAATCATCGTATTCCCCTATACCTTAAATTCCATATACTTGAAATTACTGCATTGTCCACGTATATTCAGTACATTCACTAGTCGAGGTCTTCTAAAATTTAAAAGGTCAGCATTATCTTATATTTTAGAATTATTAAGCTTCAAAAAGTAAGTAGATTTTTTTTATATAGAATAGAACCTGTTTTTGATATTAAAAAAATAAAAATTACAAAATAAGAATAGCATTTTTAATTGAGGTAGTACTACTACTAATCAAATTAGTTCCGCATATGGAATCAGTAAAAGTAGAAAGAAAATAACGGTGGTAGCCGGAGGGAAACTTTTAAATGGTTTAAATATAAATAATTATCTTTAATTATTAATTTTTTTATTTTGGTAATTAAACGCTTAATTTTTCAATTAAATTATTAAATTATTATTTTTTTTTCACTTTCGCTTAATTAAACTCTGCATACGCCATAAATTGATCATAAAAGAAGTTTAATAATTTTTTGGTAGTTGTTTATATTTAAGAATTTGTAAATAAATAAATAAAAGAAAAGAAAAGAATAAGGAAAAATAATGGTGGAAGGGCACTTTGTAAACAGACCTAAGAAGTCTGATTCATATTACATCTACCCACGGAGCGGGAAAAAGCCGAGGTCAAATATTTTCTTCTTTCGTCATTCTTCGATCTTCACTAATTCAACCATTTCGAACTTCGATTCTCATTCAAAGTACGAAATTAGGGTTTTGTTTTTGATCAAATATCTATTCACTGAATTTCCAGAATGAATGGGTCTTGTTTAGAATTTAAAGACCCAATTTGAGACGCCATATCTAGAACTGATTCTGCACCGCAGTCCAACAATCTCCTCATTTCCTCGTGGGACTCTGTGAGTATATGTGTTTCTGTTTGTGGTTATATACGAATTTTACAAGCTCAATATTTTATGTGCAGAATCTTAGGTTGTATGACATAGAGAGCTTTCAGCTCAGGACAGAAGCATTTGACTGAAGCTGCACTTCTGGATTGTTGTTTCCAAAACGAGTATGTTGTTTTAAGTGCTGGTTCTGATTGTTCTATTAGAAGGTTTGTACTCAATGTTCAAATTAGCCAACTTTTTTCTATTAGATTGTTTTACTGTGAATATTTTTTGCAAATTAGCAAGTTTGTTTGATATGATCATATAATTGGAGGGCTAGTGAAGTGTTTGAGGAAGCTAGATGAGGGAAGAATCAAGTTAGTTTGAATTGGGTTGTTTTATTTGATGGTCATGTTTATAATTGAGCAAAATGGTGCTCAAATAAGTTCACCTACTCTCTCTTGGTTTTCAGGGATAAGAGTCTGCTTTGAGAAATTAAGCTAGCAGATATTATGATGTTTAAATTTAACTAGAAATTATTATTATGTTCCTCCTTGTCATCTACATTCCAATTTAACACAAAATGCAGTGGTATATAACACATGCCTGTCATACACAGAGTGGGTGTACTTGCTATATAAATGCTCTTCTCCGCCCCAAAAGAGGACTAAAAGTACAAATTTGTTTGTACAAAAGGATGAGATAAAATACATAAAGTGAAGGTTAAATATGTCATTTAGTAGGGTCTATTATTATAAAAAATAAAAGTACTCATCACTTTATATAAGAATGTGGGGCCACTAAGAATAAATTTGAAAGTTTTTTACTCTTTCTTTTACTTTTACTTTTCTTAATATGTGTGGAAATCTCAGCCTTTTGGGGACGGAGGGAGTATAATCCCAATGAAACTTGTACAATAACTATCCAACCAAAGGCAATCCATGTTATTGTTTTAGACTCACTAATAAGCAAAATCAGATAATAAAAGAATACCTAGTATTTCTAAGCTATCTGGAATTTTTGGTGGTGCATGATTGACTGGTGTAGGCAATGTTAGTGGCATTCCTAGATCATCACGCCCAAGTTATGACCTATTGTAATGCTTCAGGTCTCTACATAAGGGTTCATACTCTTCTTATCTCAAGTGAAGTACACTTGGTCACTTTTGATAGCTACATCCATATGTAAATGCTACTCATAAAACTTTGTAATTCAACACTAACGGGAAGACAGCATCGAATAATTTATTGGGGCTGTCTGGAGCCTGGTCTCTTGAAACTACAAAATTCCATGTATGGTTTCATATTTATATTACAATTAGTTTCCAAAAACTACATAACCTTTATTAAATGTTGAAATCCAGACATTCTCCGCATGTTTGCATCATAGCCCAAATTAATTCGCTTCAAAACCTTCCTAGTTTATCAAACTTTCAAATCTTATGTTAGAATACCATCTAACCTTTATTAAATGTTGTTTACTTTCTTATTCAAACTTATGTCCTAACTTGTATATTAGGGACAATTGTTATCTCCATCCATAAAGGTGTAAGGAGAGTATCAAAACCACCCCTTTCCTATAATTTCTACCCAACAACCACATAATAATCTTTTTTCTTCAAACAGTAACTCCCTAACAGCCATGATCTGATGTTTCTGATATATGTTACATCTGTTGATATCTTTTTAAATATGAATTTCAGTGAGATTCTGGACCTAATAACTAGATTCAAGATATACGTAATGCATGTTAAAAATGTGTTTGAACTATCTAGCTTGTTTATTGATCTCCAATCTTCTAGCAAAGAATGCGCTCGATGCCAATGCATCGCTGATTTGGTTGTTTAATGGCATGCTTTGTCGATCATCTCTTTCCTAGCAGTGTAGAGGGAGCAATTTCTAACATTTTGAGTTTGAGCTTTGTTCTACAGAAACAATCAAACAACATATTTTCTTATGTTCTCTGCAAACTTCATTTTGTGTTGTAAAGCTAAGCTATATTAGATGACTGATATTGTTGCAAATTATTGTTAGGTACGATTTGAATTCAGGAATTAATGCCACAATTGGATGCCATGATGACTTAGCAACCTGTGTAGAATACTTGATGAAATATGTAAGCTGTCGGTACCATTGAACTAGTAGCCCTTTAAGGTTCTTAAATAATGATTTATGCCCTTTTATGAGCCATTCTAGTAACTTGTACTGCTAAATATGCATTTACACATGAAAATTGTAATGATTAACACCTATCTTATGTCTTGACATAATTTATTTTTTGAGGCTACATCTCTTATCTGCTTGTTTGTAAGCTTTTAATTCAGATTCATTAAGTTACCAGTGTAATCACATACTGCCATAGTTTCACTTTAGGGTTTCTCGCCGGTAAACACATTGCAAACCTCACGGTGCCCTACCTCTTGAGATACTAAGATATTGAGAAGTCAATGAACAGATAACTTAATGTCAAGTATGCCAAAGTTGGGTCAAAGAAGGAACAAGAGGCATTGTTTCAATAAAGAAAATATTGTATAGTCTACAAATAGAAGAGGATTAAAGTTTCCTGGTTAGAGAAGGTTGTTAGAACTATGGATGAAGCTTTACTGCTTCATTTGATTTGGAATTAGCGCCCCATTACCTTCCTAAAGCCTCAACAATCTTTCTATTTATTTTATTCCTTGTATCCAATTCTTTATACTTCATCTGTTGTGGTATGAACTGCTTGAAGACTAAAATCACAGGCTTAAAAGAACTTAACAGTTGTAGATTTTATTGGCATAAACTAGCAGCTTATACAGGCTAATCTTTTTAAATATTTGCCAATGATAATACGCTAGTGATAAATCATTGATGCAAGTAATGCAATGAGTCATGGACTGATCAAACCTTAGACAATGAAATATGAAGTACTACCAGTTAAGATTTTGGTCTTGTGTAGTGTGACAATTTGAGAAGATCATGAGAAAATAAGTTGTTGTTAGATGTTCTTTATCATCAAAGTACTCTTCAGACATGTTGTATATTGCCTCAATACAAGTGCTTGTACCCAGAAGCTAATCAAGCTTATCAATCAGAATGTCGGGAAACACAATATTGTTAATCATACATAACATAGACTGTAAGAAGCATGGAAGCTTCATGCTCCATACATTTTTCTATCATTTCAATTCTGTTTCTATATACCCCTGAAATCTATAGTGTTTTAACAACTCTTTCTTGTCCACTGTAAAGGTCAAGTTATCACTGCTGGTTGGGATAAAAGATAAGATCTTGGGATACACGTCATCGAAGGCTATTGAATGGTTGAACAATCTTGTTGGGGAGGTGGACTCTATGTCATATCTGGGTTTATTTTTGATGGTTGCTATCTGGGCCATCAGTTTATATGTATGATTTGGCGTAACTTTAACAACTCAATATATTCAAAAGAATCATGTATGACAATCGGATAACATGTGTCCTACCAAATGTTAACTCTGAAGGTACTGTGCCAAGAGTTCTGTTGTAATCTTAGCAGGATTTCAATGTTTTAGTCCTTATAATTGTTCTTTTACTATGAGAGAGATTTGTCTTACAGTGTTTAGCTGCTGTCATTCTAGGAAATAGTGTCCATAACGTAGTCAAGTCAGTATTTTCTATATATACCCTATAATAATGGCCTATTTCACACTTCTAGAATAAAATCTTCCCTACATTTTTTGGTCACAACTCACATGTACCTTGTAAATAGAAAATTTGGGCCACATGCTTGGCCATATATATCAGTTTGTGAAAGTACTTATTTATTATTATTTATCATACTTATTCTTTTGTCTTATAAATCTGCTATATGCTGTATGCAGAATCAATTCCCAACTATAAATAAATTTCTATGTGAAAGAATTAGGGTCATTCAGGCTTTTTGTGTATATTTTGAAAATTCACTTATCCTTTGATGTTAATATTCAATGTGAAATATCTATTCAGATGCAGTATTTATTAAGTGGATTTGTGAAAGTACTTTTATTTATATATATATTTTTTAGATTATCTTACTTATTCTTTTCTCTTGTAATTTGCTATACGTGGAATAAATTTCCAATTTATAAACAAATCTATGTGAAAATATTAGGGTAATTTTTTGATTATTTTTGTTTAAATTTCACATTTCTTTTGATTTTAGTTTTCAATGAAATATTTGTTCCTGCAGGATTTGTTGTTGGATCAATTGACGGACGTGTAGCAGTCAAGTACTTCTTCCATCCAGCTCAAAACTTTGATGGGTCAGTTAAGATTGTGCTACTTCAAATATTTAGATAGTGATTGATTAGCTGGAACTTGGATATTTTCTCTGCATTGAATTGTTAAGACACCTAATTTCTTTTGTTTTTCCTAAGAGCAATAATGGTAGAATTATAGTGTGGAAAAGTTGGTTAGAAGCTAAAAGAAATTAATGAAAATAGGAAAAATGATAAAAGGTGAAATGAGGAGTCCTTCTATGCAGGATGAACCCTGAACACATTATACATATTATTAGTAGAACTGGTGAATGAAACCAGTAATGCTGATATTTGACCTCCTGATATGTTTCAGATGCAAAACTAGCATTGATATTACAGCTCTTTCAAAAAAATTATTCTTTTGACAATTATTTCTAAACAACTGCAATATATATCTGTCACTGAACTATCAAGAATTTCAGTATGTAACGTGGATAAAAATGGCTGCACAAGAATCAACTATTATGGCAGAAAATATATGCCCCAAGCATGACTATTTATACCTCTTTGCTAAGGTAGTCATATGCTGCTAGCAGATCTAATCTTTTATAAAACTCTAATTTACAGTGTACTGTTTTATATTTTCAGTATATATCTTCTGCCTGCTTATGCTGAAGGAACAAATGCTTGGGTTTTTGCTGGATCAATTGCAGATATATATTCCGATGTCATCCAAAAGCAAAGGATGGAAGGACTTATCCAGCAGCAGTGAATGATATTGCATCTAATCCATCGGGGATAAAGGCTTTTGATGCAAATGTAGTATCGTGATTACTTACTAAAGGTTACATGACACCGTATTTTTTGTTTTGTTAGCATCGTGGTGGGTTTGTCACGGCTTATAATGAGGGATACGTGATCATGTGATGCTCAAGCAAGAAAAGACTATCGAGGTACTTTCCATCTTATTTTACTTCATGACTTAGAGGGTAAGCTTTGATAAAATCGAATGAATCTCGAATCTCAACTCCTAATGAGTCGAATCAATGAAGTTGAATCTAAATCCAACCGAAAAAAATTGTTTCGACAATCGACATGTCCAAAACATCCGAATGACAAAACTTTATTATTTTACCTTTTCCGAAAAAATTCAAAATTGTTGTAAATTTATTTAATATTACTTAATATAATAGTTAATATATTTTTTTAATTTTTATTCTTTTTAATTTTTTTACTTCAATTCAATCAGCTCATTCAAATTATTCAACTAAAAATCATCACTTAGCTATTCAAATTGCCTTTATCTTACCGATTCAACATATTCGCATCAAAACAAACGCATCGACCATTCACCATTCAAATTCAACTCCATTCAGCTTAAACAAACAACTCCCTTAGTTAACCAACGATTTGCTACTACTATTGAGTACAGGGTGGAATTTCATAACATTATATACCGTCAAGACTTGTAAATTTCAAAAAATTGCTGCAACGCTTTTTGGTTGTCTTGTTTAATGTATTTTACCGTCTTGTAGTCAAATAGATAATTTTCATGGAGAATTTATTTAGAGTTTTATGTACCACGCCATTAGAACATTTGGCAACACAAGTACTTTGTATTAAAGCTATTTTAAATCATATAAAAGGCAAGTACATATTCCTTCAATTAATTGGCAATTTAATGTTTCTCCTTTACTGGTTTGATGTTATTCTATATCATCTCAATATCTCATTAACTTTATTCACCTGCTTCTTTATTCTTTGAAATTTTAGCAGCATTTTTCATCCATGTCATGTGGAAAGGTTCTAATCAAAATTTGTGGTGTTTGGAAGAATTTCTCTTCATCACGGTAAATATACACTTATTTTCACAGAGAAGTCCAGTTGTGATCTAACTCTTCTTCGTGCTTTCAGATTCCAAGATACCTTATTTTGGTGTTGCCTCATATCGTGATAATCATTTAGGGCATTTTTGCTGTTGCATCAAGCCACACATACCAAGAAGCAAATGAAATGTTAGTAAATCATTTCTCTCCTACCGCTTTTTAGTTTATTTATTTAATTATGTTGTTACTACTGCCCACAACTTTATTCAAGAATCATTTGGTATAATTTTATGATTCATAACATTAAGAGTTTCTCCGCTTCTGTGATTTATGGTATCACAGGATTTGAATTTATATTTGGGAAAGTTTTGTTGAAGCAATGCAACAATGGTAAACCAAAGGCAGAAGTCACTGGATTGAGAATATGCCCGTGGCACTTTAAAGTGAATGAATTATTTACTGATGCTTTGAAAGATAGTATCAATCCCATCTCACCCATGAGCTCGCAGCTCAATTACCTTTTAGTCAGAATAACTGCTCATTGTCTCATTGATGTAATTGTAATTGAAAAGACATTGCTCCATTGATACACACTGTTTCTGTCATCCACACTGGTCTCAACAAGTCGTTTATTTTTTATAGGGGATCTAGGCACATTTGTATTTTTTAAACCTGTTAGCATTCTTTACGTGATGTTGTAAAGGGTATATAGATTATTTATTGACCATTCAGATTAAAGCTTACAATCTAAGAGTGGCGATAAGAAGTGTTCTTTTCCTTCCATCGACTGAATTAATAGATGTGCTTCCCCGTTGCACGGTAAGTAGTCACTCCACTTTTGTTTGTATGGGTACTTCAATTCAATTCACATAGTTATAAAGCATATGGTTACTTTATTCTCATAATTTCTGTCATAACTAGATGATGTGGTATAGTCCTGTCCGCTTCTTATATTTGAGGGTCAGGAAATTGAAGATCTCAGAAAAGTTATGTTCCATGCTTGTTAAAATTTATGAGTTTAGTCCAACCCTTGCTATTTTAGTTACTTGGATCTACTCAAAACTACTAGTTTATAATGCAGTGGCTTTTTAACATCTCTGAACCATATCTCATTGATGGCTCTTGATTTCTCCCTCCAACAGAGTTAATCTGATGGGGTTTGATAAATCTGTACATATCTAATTCCAATACCTCTATCTATCTGTAAATTCTCACTTGTTGATTACTCGCCATTTTATCCTAGCATATTTATCTGTATAATCTAAAAGACAACAAAATTGAGATTAACAAGTGATTGGCCTTGTTATTTGGAGTCATGCTAGTAATTCTTCCATGTGAACTAGCATTATAAGTTTGTGCATGCTTTGTGTGTCACAGAGAAAAGCCTCCTGAAATATTCATACACGGGTTGATGAGCGGTGAAGTTCCAAATAGGAGATTAGTTTTATATACAGTGGTTCAAAGAAAGGTGATGCAAAACATATCAGCATTTATTATTGTTTAATTTGATTAGAGTGATGCTGGTTTCTATATTAATCATTACAATGTTTTTTCAAAGCAGGATGGATGTAGGAAGCACATCTTTGTTTCCAGAACCATATGGTTTGAAGTTTGAACACACTAGATCAGACCTGTTTTTGTAATCCAAACAAACCTATATTAATGTTTGACCCTTGAAAGGAAGGTGTGATCCTCCTGTATGTATGTATATACTCGTACTAATCCAGTGGTGGCTTTGAAGAATTTCTCACTTATTGATGGCTTCCTTGGCAAAGCAAGCAAGCAAGGAGTTACCTCTCAGATGCATGCTAGAACTGCTATTATATATAGTGAAGATCTCCAAAATTAGTTTTAAAAGTATGCCGGGTGGCAGCATCATCTAATTAATATGCCACTTTTAGTGGCTCTTGTTACTCCAACTCGTTGTAAACTCCCCAACCCAACTATATATTGTTTGTACTTTGTACTGATATGTAGAATTCATTGTACTTGCATTATTATGTTATTGTTTATTGATTGATCTGTTCAACAGAAAATATCTGCAAATGTTTTTTTTTCTTTTTTCATAACATACTTTCAAAAGCTCTCAACCCAGGGTAAAATGTCCAAAAACTTGTGTTTAATTTATCATTTTGAAAAATGGGAAAATATACTACAAAAGCAAAAATTTAAGTTCGAATGCTGCTTTAAAATTAATTTAGGGAATTGTTATTTTAGCAAATAAAATTTTTATATTTCCACAAATTCAATCAAGTATTATCTAATATCTATTTGCAGACAGATAGACAATTCCTAAATTTATTATATATAGTAATTAGGGACATAAAAACTTTATTTTTCATATTTAAGTTTCATTCACGACTCAAATTTTCTTCGTCCAACCTACTTTTTTTTCTTCCAAATTTCCATATGTTTTACAATCTAATGCGAAGCTTAATGTGTGGCCATTCTAAACTAGATTTTATTATTATCAATACATACATACGCCAAAGCCAATGGAGCCGCGTAAGAATGGTTAGCGTCTCCTCAACGCAATAGTAATAAAATTGCATAGTAGCCACCACAAGAAAAAAATACACAAAAAAATATTCTAATTTTTCAAGACATCAATCAAGAAAATAAATTTATAATATCCTTCAACCAACGTATAAAAATGAATCTAAGATGGAAGAGTTTCACAAGACCCCTCCAGTCCTAATTTCTCCGCAATACTACTGGAACCTACGTCCGTCCTATATATTTTCTTTCTTATTAGATTAATCCAAACTTATCTGTTTATCATTTCTCATAACAATTTCTAGAACTCGTTTCTGATCGGTGCAAGAAAGATGTTTGACGAGGAGCAGCACCTGCTCGAGTCAAAGGTTGACGCCGGAGCTTCGAAGACGTTCCCTCAGCAGGTTTAGCACCATCCGCAAGAACGGTTACATTGTCATCAAAGGCCGCGCTTGCAAGGCCTTCTATCCTTCTCTCTCCTTGTCATCTCTGGGATCTGTTGTTCTTCTTTTCCATTCTATTGCTTTTCAAATCTTTTAATCTGGATTGTTATGTATATATATATATATATATATATTCTCATTTTGTATCTGTTTATACATTTGGGGTACAGTGATTTCAAGGGAATTGTCAATTAGATATATATAAATGTGCTTGTTTCGAGTTTTAATAACTATTTGTATAGACCTTTAGTGTTCCTTTTTTGCTGTTAATTTTGCATATCTGCTATACATGTTGTGGTTTCCATTTTTAATACTACTTCCAGCTTATGCTCAGGTTCGGCTTTCTTAAGATTAGTGTTCATAGTTGGACCTAACTGTACCTTTCTCTAAATCTAGCTATATTATCTCTCTCTCTCTCTTTTTTGGTAAGTTAATTATATCTGTTTGTTTATAATCATCTGGTGTAAATATTAATCTATTTAGTGTTGAACTGGTATATTCATTCCCAATATAAAATTTGTTATGAGGAATAACTTATCAAGTATTATTCTTTGAAACTCCTATTTCCGCTTATGTATTCTGATGCAAATTGTTTCATCTGTACTTTTGAACTTCCAACTGTTCTCTCATTATTCCAAGGTTAATGAAAAATCATTCACATCTAGCATCTAGTTATTATGATTACTATGCATTACAAGTAACCTTCTGTTTGATGATAATCCTTCCACGCAGAATGTATATTATTGGATCCACGGGTGTTTAAATGTTAGAACATCCTTGTTGCTAGAGTTTATTTTAAGCCAAGAGCTCATGAAATAGGTCTGTTTATCTGATTCTTGAGAAAGCTGCCGTTATGTCCAGTAGTCTCTTCATGATGGATTCCTTCTGCTCTTGTTTTCCATGTGGTTAAGATCTGACATGATGCTTTCTAGTTAATGACCATCTTATGATTGTGTACAGGCCTTCATGATGGATTCCTTCTGCTCTTGTTTCTTCCAAGTGGTTAAGGTCTGATGATGCTTTCTAGTTAATAACCATCTTAAGGATTGTGTACAGGTTGTGGAGGTCTCAACTTCTAAGACTGGGAAGCATGGTCATGCTAGCTGTCACTTTGTTATGACATGACATCTTTAATGGGAAAAAGCTTGAAGATATTGTTCCTTCTTCCCATAATTGTGATGTATGTTTATCTATCTTCATGATTGCTTTGTGTTTTTATGTATGCAACTATTGATGCATTTCCCATTCTAAATATAAGATGTGTCCTTGAATTACAGGTCCCTCATGTCAACCTTCAGATTGACTACCAGCTTATTGATATATCTGATGGATGGCTTTGTACGTTTCATTACATGGTTTCGATTACTTCTGTTGCTTCGTGAATATAGCCTAATACTTTTGCAAATGTTGTAGGTGAGCCTACTGACAGACAGTGGTACTATGGACGCACCCGAAGCTTTCCAATTGATGATTTCGTTTCACGCAGGTTAGTGGATATGCGATATTTATATTTCTCCTAGATGTACTTCCTTTTGTCTCTTGGTGTGTTTCACCCTACAAATCCAGCTTATTTTACTGTGATTTCTCATGCACAGGGCCAATTATGAATTTTAATACTGATATTGCACGCAATGTAGTTCACAAAAAGCTAGCTGAAGCTAGTAGCCTTTTTGGTTCTGTGTCAATGTTCAGACTTCTCTTCAGACTTCATGGGCATCTGTTGTCCTATAGAGAATGCTGTAGCCATGCGAAAACCGCCCCACACAAACATAATGAGACCTGGCCAACGTAAATCAGTACAGGATTTTGGAGGCAGACAATGGGATCAAGGATGTGGGTATCGGGTACCTTTACTTGTCTGAGTGTAGGTGTTCTTACAACTTAGAAGGGTACACTAGCACCCCCTTAATTGGTATGAATGAAGCTGTAAGGTCCCGAGATCAAACACAAGTTCTGTGTCCCAAATTGTGGGCTTCCATTCTTCTAACATGATTCTAAACAATACAACAAGTACTTTGTTATATTGGCATAATCCAAGCTGGATCTGAAGAAGCTTACAACATTATAGATACTTGCATACATTCCCTTTTAATATTACAAGGAAAAATTCCACAGAAAAACATATGCACAATTCTCCATTTATTCTAGGCATGTATTTATTATCTCCATTTTATTTGGTTTTATATCTGTTTACACAGTACTCTTTCCAGATTTATGTATCTCATGCCTTGTATACTTGTGGAGTTTTGATATTAGCATGAGTGTTGGAACAGATCGTGGCGATGGATTTGCTGAGGGGAAGGATCTGGTCGTGGTCGGTCAAGGTTCGCTATGGGAGAGAAACAGATCTGTGCCCTCGCTGACATTATGGCTCCAAGAAGTTTTCTTACTCTGAGTTTGGGGGTGCACTTGTGGCTTGCACAAGTGGTCACCATTATCATGAATTTTACAGCTGGATTCATGGTGGTCATGCTCATCCAAATATCTAGAGATGCTATACGCCCTTACTAATATTAGGCTCGCTTTTATCTATATTTTGTTCCGCTTTGATTACCGCTTGAATGTTGTCTTTTATTGGGAATGGATATGTTAATTTGTTGGCAATATGGTATACATTAATGTTTTTAAAACCTTCAGCCTTTTTTTGAGAAGTTACCTTTTGTTGATGCTCTTCTCAGATTAAATCTGTTGGCTGTTAAATAAGTAACATGTGATATCAATATATTCTTACTCAATACGTATTGCTTTTCATGGTCAATCAGAGGGGAGAAAACTCCCCTTTGAACAGCTTTTTTCTATAAACTTGATTTAAAAATCCGTCTTTATTTGGCCTTGTGTGGGATGAGTATTGTTTTGACTCTACTTTTATGATCTGTTGTTGAGAATGTTATTTATCGGTTCAACTGTCTTAAGGTCTTCTCTGCTTCGCCTTCTACTTTTTGGATAATATGTTGGGGAAGCAAGGAAGGGTTGACTTTGCAGTGCAAATACTATAAAAATCATGGTCTTCATTTATAATCCTCAATCCAACAAAGATACCCTATTCTTTTTAAATTGTAGACATACTCCATTCTAAGAAAACATGCACCCTTTTTATTATATATATATTGCCTCTTTTTTTTTACAAAAAAGATGTACATCTTTTAAAAAACTATTAAAATGACTTCTGTGTTCTTTATTTGTCCCGCTTCTTTATTATTATTTTTATCATTACATAATTATTTTAGAGATGCATTTTATCAAAATTTAAAACAAATAACTTGATTTTGAAACAGAAGGATATGTGACAGACTTATTTTATTCTAGCAATGAATGATCATGTTAATATTTAAAACTTAGAGAGGAGAGTGAAAGAAAAGAAATTTACTTTCTTTTTTATGTTTGTGTATAATATTATTTTACCCTTTTGGGATTAAATTTGAGAATTATTATAAGAATAATTTCTTGGCGTTTAGTATACCATCCAAATATTTAAAAAATTATTGCAAATCTTTTAAGTTTGGAAGGAAATTTTTAAAAATCTCTCTCCTCAGAAAATAAGAGATCAAAGAAGGAAGCGCCAAATTTTAATACAGCATTGAACACGGGTATTAGAGAAAGAAACTTGGCTGGCTTGGAGACCTACCCATTTTCTCAATTATGTCAAAGATGAGGTAGCTCGGTTCAAATGCTATAGCAACGATTGGAAGAAAACCCAATAGCACACAAACCAAGAGGTGTAACCCAAGAAAAATACAACACCTCCAAAGTCAATCTTGGGAGAGTTCTCAGCCTCTCAATGTAAATCCACAGATGTTAATAGGCTCAAGTCAGTCAACAAGACTCAGAGGCTGGATGTGGGCAGCTTAAAATACACAGAATTGATTTTCCCACTACATGAATGTTAATTTAAACCCACTGATTGTGAAAGGGATGATACTTGAATCCCCAAGATAAGTTTCTTTACCTCAAGAAGCACAATCACAACCTTCCACACCTGTTAACACCAGGGATGAGAAGTAACTTCTAAGAAAGCCAATTGCAGCCTTACATTTTGAGAGTCATCAAGGATATAAATCTCAGTTTAATGGACTACGGTACAACAAGGATATTCTAGTGTAACCATCTCTTCTATCTGACAAGTCGAACAACTGTTCGAGCCAGTCTTCAGGTATGTCATCTTTCAATCTACCGCTTAGGGCCATTAATGAATGGCTTGTGGCTGCCTGTACCAATCAAAGTATTGCTTCATGAGAACTTTAAATTGCAGATTATTGTAGTGGAAGCTGCCAAAGACCATCACCTTCACAATGTAGACATCAATTCCAAGTTTTGCAATCATTGAAGCTTCTGATATTTTT